>CM024609.1:31961068-33228568 GCA_014182575.1 Eucalyptus decipiens | reverse complement strand
TCACCACCTTCTGCATAAGATTCGTCCTTTACTGACTATCGTCACAATTTGATTGGCAGAAGATGAAGAAGCCTTTGATGTCTTATACTGTCTTCGAAATGATGGACGCGCAGTGGCTTGCCATGCATGCTTCTTACATGGAGTTCAATGATGGACGCGCAGTGGCTTGCCATGCATGCTTCTTACATGGAAATCACGCTTATTTTAAAGAAATGCTTAGTGTAAACAAGCATAATCATAGATGGCCCTACAATAAAAATAAGAGGCGCCGCATCGGATCCCACTTGAATGCTTCATCTGGAAAAGGAAAAGATTACGTGGACGTGCATCAGATGATGCTCGATATCCACAGATGCCAGTTTTCAGAGATATGCGCGCTATTTCATGATCAACTAAGACAACTTCTTTCTCCACACGAGCACCTGCTCTTTTCCCCTTCTTTCAACGTACTCCATCAGGTTTACTTGCTTCAGCGATACGCAGCACCCGCTTGTTGAATTTTTCAACCGGGTTGTCCTTTATGTATATAGTTCTTCCACTCTCTCTGGCCATAGGAAGTGCTGGCACAGCATTTGAAGCATTAAGGTTCTCACTTGCATTTGTACGGAGTCTAAACAACATAATTTTTCTTGACACTTAAGACTGTTTACTTGTCAGCAGGTGCTTCGGGTGACGAGGACGCAGTTAAAGAGAGAACTGTCTCTGGAAGACGCCCACCGAATCCCGGATCCGCCAGCCTACAATCTGCCGTACCAATAGAGACATTCAACGACACATTCAACTGCTTCGCTGCCAGGTATGGCGCGTCCATGAATCGTATTCCCATGGCGAAAAGTTAGGGAAACGCCCGGGTTCAGGTTTCGCGCTAGCTGACCATATGCCGTGCCTGTCTGCTTGAGGATTTGCAGCTACCATGTAGCTGAAATGTGTGTACTTTTTGGTGGAATCAATGAGAAAAACTTTGAGAAATTGAACCGGAATCCAACTCCTGTGAAATCATGAACAGCATTTTTGCAGACGCTAACATTTTTTCCTATAATTGAAACCGGCCAGGTCATTTTTTCATATTGACTGTCAAGAAATGATTAAATAATAATCTTTAATCTTCTATAAAAATAACAATCTATTCTGGATAAAAAAATCAAATCATAAATAATTATGAATTATTATAAGATCCATTCTTTTAATAATTTAAAACTAGGTTGTTTTTGTTATAATAATTCAAAAACTGTTACGCTAATAAAGTCATTTATTATGCATTGCCTTGATGGCCCACGTACTTACCACGGCATTCAATCATAGAAATTTAAATCGTGATGCAATAGCTAAATATCCGTCTATTTTGCGAGTTTTTTTTTTTTTTTGGTGACCGAGCGAGTTTTGGTAATGTGAATAAAACAAAAAATAAAGGATCGCATGAGATCAACGTTGGATGAAGGCATTGTACATTGGGGAAGTAGGTACCACGTGTTAGACCCGGCATGATATCTCCCAAATCTGTCTTCAAAGTCTATCTTCCAAGCGTTCCGTAGTATAAAAATCCCACGCAATTCGCAAGTTCTTCCGCTAGGTACGAAAAGATAGAATAAAATAAGAAAATAAAGAAAATAAAAATTTTACCGGAGCATCTCACTCCATCCGCCAATATTGCAATCGAAAACGGTTTCCATGTGCGGAATAACAAATGGGTTTTTATTTTTTATAACGGGAGAGTTTCATGGTCTTTTTTAAGAGTTAATGAATGTTGAATCTTCAACCAAAATAAATAAAAATAAATAAATGTCAGATCTGATTAGGTGACTCAGGAGATCTGCTATCAATCTTATCGTTTCTTGCAATTATTGTTTCCCACTATTGTTTTTTTTTTTTTTTTTTGTCAGTCCTACTATATTTCTATTCTACACTCACTCTCAGACTTTTGCCATGTCTTTTGCAAGACGTGGGAGTCAAAACCCACTCCTAAAACTTACGCATCACCACCCCATCCTCCTAAAAATGTAGGGATTTGAACCCCCATCTCTCCCTTCTATGTTGGAAGGATGGCTACTAGGGCGAATTCCAGTGATTTTTTTCCCGCTATTGTTTGATAGGCCTTCTTTTCCCGTGGATTGACAGGTTCATCCTCTATCATCCTCCTAACGAGGATGAGTTATATAAGAATCTGAGAGAACCATTATCACGACATATAAATGTTGACACCTAAATTTTTGCCCAAAAATATTTCATGTTAAATTCTTGCATATAGATTATTTAGGCATTTAATATAGTGTTTTAAATGGAAGATGTTTTTACTTTAAAAAAAAAAATTGAAAATATAAAAAAAAAAAGATTTAAAAAAAAAAGAAAAGAAAAGTTGGGGCCAATGATCTAAATGTGACTAGCCAAGCCCAAGAGGGCAGATTGGAATTCAAATGGCAAGTTGGGGCCAAAATGCAATTTCCAAAAGTTGAGGGACCAATTTGCAAATTTTGCAAAATTTGTGCCCGAGCCCGTAAATCATCATCTAGGCCTCCAATTGAGTTGAAATTGAATTTGGGCCGGGTCGAATCTATCAAATTGGGCCAAAATGACCAAACTTGCATTAAATTGGGTATTTTCGGATAAGAAGATGGCCAACTTTGAGGGACTTTTTTGCAAACTTGGGTGGGCAAAATTGAAAAATCCGATCATGATCTTAAACTACTATACATGGGCTTGCTAATTGATCAAAAATCGCAGCCAAATCCATGGATTAAAGCATCTAAACCAGCCGACAAATCCCAGTCCACAAGTTGGTTTGAAGTCGAAGTTGTTGAGTAAGCAACTTGGTGGCCCCACCATATCCTCCTTAGCTGTCCAACCGGCCTGATCTTTGCACGTGATGGAATACCGTAATGAGTAGTGCAGTTGGACGGAAATTTGCTAGGGATAAGCTGCTGGAAGCACCGGAAAATCGCAGCAAAACCTGCACACTCAACAGCTGCAGAATTGAAAAAATTGGCTAAGTCAGAGAGTGGGTGAAGTAGCCCTGTTGACAGGCCTGGTAGGTGGACAAAAGGCTGACCAAAAATCCTCTAATTCAGGGGATAAGATCTACGAAATGAGCTCTTTTCAAAGAGGAGAGAGAGAAGACGAGAGGGAGAGGAGAGAGCTCGGAATCGTCCCCCAAAGAGGCCCTCAGAAGCAACTCCAGAAAAGCAAACCCAGAAATTCCAAATCAACCTTTTGAGAGAAAAGTGAGATTTTCACAATACTTCGGCCAAAATTAGCCAAAACCTTCAACTAGAGAGTGAAACTTCACTCAAATATATTTCCATCCATATGTTGCACGTCCTAAATGGAGATCTGGAAGGCCTCCTAAAGCCCCCCGAAAAAACACCCTCCAGGCGGGCCAGGAAACACTGAAAAATTTTCTAAGTGTTGAGCCCAATTGGTCACGAATGGAGAAAAGGCAGTGTTTTTGAGAAATTTGAGAAACAAATGAGGAAAATATTGACTTTTACCCCAAACTAGAATACATATAGTTTGGCTTGGTGTCAATTTTTCCAACAAAATACATTTTTAAGTCTAATTTTAGAGATCAACGAAAACCTTCATTGTCAGTTCTTCTTTTCTGCAGATCTCATTTCCAGTTGAAGAAGCCAACTTCCACGTGCTTCCAGAGGACAAATTCTCGGTTTCCTTGGCCAAGAACCACTTGAAAAGGAAACTAGGAAGTAAGGTAAGCATCATAGATGTACTTATTTTTGAGTTTGAGCATGTTTTGATCATGAAAATCAAGAGGAAAACCAGCCCGGAAAACTGATTTCTGAGGCTGAAATTTTTCTTAAGTGTTTGAAGCCTCTTCAAGAGCCATATATGTTTGACTTGCTACTCCCCTTTGCATGTGTTTTCTATCTTCACGAGCTTGATTAATGTTATATGGGAGTACAAATGATGCATAGGTCAGCTTGGTTTGGTCTTTAAATCCCCGTGTGAACTATGAGATCGTCAAAAAACAAGCCTATCCACATTCGTTCTTGGCTGGTCAGTATAGTCTTTGCATGTGGGCTTCTTAGAGAGGTTGTTTCGATGTGTTCGGTTAGTTATTATCTATGATATTTGTTGAATTTGAAAGCCTATGTTACCTACTTTCACAAGGATTAAGTAGCATTTCCCTTAGATCTCGTATGTGATGAGTGTCGGGGCTTGAATATGGGCATGTAACATGTTTGCTTGACTTGGGTTCAAACCCAGATTTGCAAAATCAGTTCAAACCCGCATATTTGATGACGATTCCAGCTTGGTTTTCGTGTGTTTTAAGCTGTGATTTCTATCTAATCTTACTCCTTGCATGTGGTAGTTTAACCTTGATGCTTTAGTTCCACATGAGATTGCTTATGAGTGGAGATTGAAGGCTGCAAACATAGCTCGAGGAGGCTATTGGAGCTAGTTTAATGCACACCAAGTGTTCGACAAAATGCCCAAACTAAGCTTCGATCTTGAAACGGTCGATTTGAGCTTGATTATTGTGATATTCATGTGCTGTGTTACTCCATGTTAGCATAGATCAGTTTAAGGAATTATTATTATTATTTTAAAAAATAATTAAAAAAGAGAGAAAAATATGAAAATTTCAAAAATATCAAAAAATGTTAGATAGCATCAAATTAGGATATAAATGACATATATGAAATTTTCCTAATTTTAAAAGGTCATTTTCCTAATTTAATGCTATTTTGGTATTTTATAACCATTTTTGTAAATAATCCATTTTGCGTAGATTAAAACTATTTAAAGTAATTTCATGCATATAGAGTAATTTCATGCATATTTGAATTCTCATTTTGCTCATGGGGGTCATGTCCCGGGGCGCGAAAACGAGGCCATGTAATATTATTTGCTCGACTTGTATTGGGTTTACCTTTTCCGCGTTTATTTTCAAGTCATTTCAATTTCTTGGATGTTTACTTACGCGCCGCTTTTCATTAATTTGAGTGTAAATTTCTTTTCTAAATTATGTTAGGATTAGTTTAGACAAAAAAAAACCTACAAAAACATTTGCATGGACACTTAGCGGTTTCATAAAGATTATAATTGGTAATCAAGATTGTGTAGCCATTTAGATAAACAACCTTCCAAGTTAGTGGTACCGCAAGGGCGCTAATAGAAACATTGGCGTAAACAAGTCCCCGTTCCTAGAAATCTCTAGTTGCGTAGGAATCGAGACAACACTCCCGTGTCTTGATTGGTTTCTAGCCGACCCCGATAGGCTAGTGACGACTCCTAGAATTACATAAATTGTTAAGAACTAAAATTCAAAATCCAATGTCGCGTGAGGTATGGGCTTGGGAGAGCTCGCGCCTAATTTAGGGCCATTGGTCCGCTCTTTAGGCAAATACCCTTAAACCTTCTTCCTTTTCCTCTGGACGGAAAAAAAGAGGTCGTGACAATAAACCTATGAGTTCGATTTGACCCTGGATCATTTCTTCATTTAGTGACTATAGTCCTCCACTATAGACTATAGAGTCCTCCATTCTCGATTTACCATCCGCCATGCAATTTATAATTTTATATGACTAATACAAATTTCCTATTCCGAAGACAATTGATGGACCTCTTGAGACGCCATATGGATCTCCACTAATGCAACAAAAAAAAAAAAAAGCGTTAAAAAAAATGTGTTGTATCGGTGTCAATTTAATTATAAACATTTTAATGTTATTGATTCAATCTTAAATCTTTTGACTTGATGTTAATTTATTCCTTCTAATCAATTTTGATTGGATATTGTTCATGTATACGCTAGCTAACTCACATAGTATCGCCAACACAGACTTAGATAATTTTAATGATATTTTTCATAATTTTTTGATTTTTTATTCTTTTATTCTTTTTTTTTCTCCATTTCTTCTTCCTTTTGCCGATGACCGGCCACAAGCGATGGGCAGCCGAGATAGCCTTACTTGGCCATGGCAAGGCTAAGCCCTGATGATAGTTAGCCTCGCCAGATTTGGCCTAGGCAAAGCTAACCCTCACTCACTAGGGCTCGCCCTCGCACAAGCCAAGGCGACCTCACTAGGCTTCGCCTTCCCTCAAGCAAGACTACCCTAGCCTTGCCGAGGGCTGGCCTTGCCATGGCTAGACGGGTCATCAACAAAAGAAAGAAGAAAGGAGAAAAAAATTAAAAAAATAATTAAAAATCAAAAAATTACTAAAAATTATTCATATCAATGCCAGCAATGCCATATGAGTCGATCGACATCCACATCAAGTAATATCCAACCAAAATTAAACAGAAGAATTTAATTAGCACTAAGTTGAAAGATTTATAATTAAATTGTTATAATTAAAAGATTTAGAATTAAATCAGCACATAGATTTAAGACTTTTATGTCACTTCTTCCAATAATGTCACCTGAAATAAGATTTATACGTGGAAACTCCGTCGACTCTCTCTATAAATGCTGCCACGCAACAATGGTCGCCTCCATCCAATCTTCCACCTTTCTCCCGATAGGCAAAGTCCACCGAGAGAGAGAGACCATGGAAGGAGCGAAGGAAGGAGATGCAGCTGCAATGCTCCGAGGCCAAGCCGAGATATGGCGTTACATGCTCGGCTTCGCTGACCCGATGGCCCTCAACTGCGCAGTCGAGCTCCGCATAGCCGACATCATCCACTCCCACGGCGGCCGCCCGGTCACCTTGGCCCAGATAGCCCGGTCGATCGAGGGCTCCCCTTCCCCCGACCTCCCTTACCTCTCCCACGTCATGCGCCTCCTCGTCCGCCGCAACATCTTCTCCATCCACCGCCCGTCCGACGGCGGGGACCCGCTCTACGGCCTCACCGACTCGTCCCGGTGGCTGGTCCGGGACTCCGAGCTGAACCTCGTCCCGATGGTCATCATGCAGAACCACCCGGTCCAGCTCGCGCCGTGGCACTGCCTCGGCCAGTGCGTGAGGGAAGGCGGGATCGCGTTCCAGAAGGCGCACGGGGTGGAGATGTGGGAGTTCGCCGGGAACAACCCCGAGTTCAACAAGATGTTCAACGACGCCATGGCGTGCACGGCCAAGATCATAATGAAGGCCGCCCTCGAGGCGTACGGGGACGGGTTCGGCCTGGTGGGGTCGGTGGTGGACGTGGGAGGCGGCACCGGGGGCGTGATCGCCGAGATCGTCAGGGCGTATCCTCACATCCGGGGGATCAACTTTGACTTGCCGCACGTCATGGCCACGGCGCCGGCGTACGACGGGGTGGAGCACGTGGGAGGGAGCATGTTTGAGGCCATTCCCACGGCCGATGCTGTGTTTCTCAAGGTAAAGCCGCATGCACGTCGCACGTAGTTACGTAAATATAAAATATTAAATAACTCAAAAAATTCCTTACAAACGTCAAAAAATTATTATTGTTGTTATTATTAAAAAATCGAGAAAGAGAATTGCGGCCAGGTGACGATAGCGAGACCATTGCCGCGATGGTTAACCTGATGGCGATGGTCGCCCGGCCGTGGCAACTGCCGTGGTGGGGGTCACTTTTGTCCGGTGGTTGCCTCATGCGGCCATGCCACAATCATTAGTACAACCCGTAATGGTTAAATGCATGTATATAATATACGTTGTTATCGTAATCACATGTTCAAATAATATGGGATCATATCAACACTTCCTCTCGTGAGTAAGTCACTCCCTAACATGCGCTTGATTCGACTCACTTACTATGAAATGGGCACAACGTCTATTTTGTATGAGTCAATTGGAGTACCAAGTTCGAACGATGGACCTATGCTCTAATACTATATTTGAATCTCTAATCCAAAAATTTAGGTCTACCAGAGGGAGATTGCAAGTAAATAAAACATAGTATAATAACGCATTTAAGTAATGCGAAGTTATACTAGTAACCACAACTTTGTTGGCAAAACCATATCAAGATCCAGATCTGAATCTCGATCTCGACCTACACAAGCAACCGCCATCATGGCGGTTGCATGTTAACGGCGACCGTCATTCATTGTGGCCGTATCGGCATGGCAACCACCACTGCGGTGATCACCTATTGAGGATGGCCACCATAGTAATGGTCCTGTAAAGATCCGAACAACTGATCACATATTTAGGACTATATCCCGAGTTGGCAAAATCAAAACATTTTAAAAACCCATGCTTAAAAAAAAAAAAATTAGGGGATGATTGAACCTTTAGCACCAACCTAAATTGTTTTCATTCGATTGAATATTTCAACTTGTCAAAATTCATATGCATACGTAGTTGAGTAAAAAAATTAAATTGCACTTTAAGAAAAAATTTAGGTAATTATGGTGTCATTAGTCTAAAAAAATGTCAAACTATTTATTTAAATGATACATAAACTCTATAATTATATATGTGCCCTTACACGTTGCATTTTTTTTTTCTAACAAAGGAGAAATTAATGGCCGAAAGAACTACTATTAGAAAATCGTCAAAAGAATTATGATTAAATTGATAAAATTGAAATATTTAGAATTGAATTGACTATCATACAATAAATTTAAGAATTTTTTAACAATTATCCCTCTACACAAGAGATTGCCAATCATGATTATAAGTATATATATATAATTCTCGTGACCATGCACTCAAACGCAGTGGGTTCTACACGACTGGGGAGACGGAGACTGCGTGAAGATACTAAAGAACTGCAGAAAATCCATAGCATCATCGGATCAGAAACCTGGGAAGCTCATAATCGTCGACGTCGTCCTCCACGACCGGGGCGGCGGCGGCGGCGGCGGTGGCGACCTGTTCGAGGACATTGGCGTGACGTTCGACCTGCTCATGATGGCTCACACATCGGGAGGAAAGGAGAGGACGGAGGCCGAGTGGAAGGTGCTGCTGGAACAGGGCGGCTTCCCTCGCTACAACATCATCAAGATCCAAGCCCTTCCTTCCATTATCGAGGCATTCCCCCAGTAAAAAAAAAAAAAAATCGTTTTCTTTCTCTCGGTCTGATAATTAAATTTCGCTTTCACATGCACGTATTTTCCCTTCGAAATCGTCGTTCTTCGAGTTCTTGCATTGTTTAGTAGTGTGATGGTTCGCTCCATTATAAAAATTATCATGATTTCATGGTGTACAAAATAATCCAGAATTACTCGAAACCAGACAAGATCAAATCGATCTAGAACCAACGGTTCCCATGAGGATCGATCCGCTTCTCGATTGCAATTTACCGAAACTAGTGAGCACTGGATCCTATTCCCAATTTCAAGCGTGGAACCACCCTCCTAACCACTAACTCGGACCGGACCAATATATGTATGCCCTCTTTTTTTTTTTTAAATTTTTATGTTTTAACTTTTCAAATCAAAATCATAATTTTCTCTTCGTCTCTTGCCTCACTTATCTAGCAACCTCTCCTCTCTCTCTCGTTCTCGCTCTTAGTGGCCTCTGGCCTCGTCGATCCCTCTCTCACTCTTGCCTTTAATTCCAAAGGGAAGACATTTTGACCAACTCACACCGGATTTGGACCGGACCAACGGTCTAATTCTCGATTCCAATTTTTCAAAACCGGTCCTTAGTGAGTAGTTTCCGATTTCCAAGTAGTAATGCCCATCCTAGAACCGATCACCCCTAGAATGGTGCACTCACATCAAAAGCGCTCATGTTGATTGGATTATATATTATGAACATCACTCACATGCACTAAACATAAGTGTGGATGATGTGCATATCTAAAACTCACACATCAAAAGATAGAGAAAAACATGAACCTTTGAGAAATAAATAAAAAAAAAAATTGAGAGGGATTTCATTTTCTCAATTGTATGCCTAGTCCGTGCAGAAAATCAATGATTGGAAAAATATTTTTTTCTAAAAAATATTTATTTGCATTGTTTAGGAAATATTGTCAACAAAAAATGTTTTCGAACAAGAATCTATGGTCAATGAAAATGACTCATTTTCGTAATGAGCGATTATTCCTATGGAGATATTTTGCGAATTGTTTTTCTTTTTCTTTTTTTTTTCTTTTTTTTTTCCTTTTTTTGGCAAATTGTTGATTTCTTTGCCAAACGAAAACATTCATTTGCCGTCATCTTATGGGGGGTGCTAGTGAGCTTCTGCGATGGCCTACTTGGACCTCCTTAACAAAGCCCATCTGCAAGCCCAGTTTTCATTGAGCCCAAACTCTTTGCACAGATGCGAGTGTGATTCGGTCTCGCCCATGCACCGGTCTACATTTTGTGGAGAGTTTCGCCGTAAATAATAGCAGTTAGAAGCATGGTCCAATTCGATCCGATTTAGATGGAAAATCAATCTAAATCGAAAAAGAAATACAAAACCAAACTGAGCTAAATAATGATTTGGAACCCGAATTGATCAAGGTCTCATGCCGGCGAACAATTTGAAAGCGACGTTTTGATAAAACCTGGAGAAGCAAAAATTAAAACCAGAAAAAAGTAGATAAACAATTTCGTTTGGCGGTTTGGTTTGATTTGGAAAAAAGAAAACCCAAGGCCAAACCAAACAGTCAAATTTCAGTCCGGTTCAATTGATGAACTGGATTTCCAAAATTACTTGCCATTGGTCCCATTGGATAGTCGGAACCGAACTACGCTCGACCCTAGTCATAGTTACATTCAAAGCCGCTTTTTCTGCTACCAAATAAGATCTCTCTACGGAGACCTCGAAAGATACTTTATTCAAAGTATAGCCCCATTTGAAACGTATATATCATATATAAATTTCTTCCTTTTTCTTCAATTTTTTGTCCATCAAACCTAGTATGGCTCGGCTTGGTCTTAGTTTAGAGGGTATTTAAATCTTATCAAGAATCAAATCCTGACATATGTCATGCCTCAATAATTGAAGACATGCTCAAAAGAGCGTGTAAAAGAGAATTTAGGTGAATATCCTATTTTAATTAGACCCATCAAATGAGTGTATTAACTTAAAAATAGTCCAACTTAAGTAGACCTTTTAATCCATTTGATCCATTTCCATGCAATGCAAATCTAATAACCTATAATCGACATGACCCATATCAAATCCATACCCGAGCCTAACATAGAGCACGTGAAAGATAATTTAGGTGAACATCGTATTCTAATTTAAGAGTCGGACATGGGATGACATTCTTTGATCATCTCATCCTAAGGGAAAAAGGAAGGGTCCGATGCGATGGGCCAACCCGTCCGCGTCCCCCGCTCATTGACTTTAGGATCCGTTCCCATGCGGAGCGTAGCAAGGTCCCAACCTGTCCGACTTTGGCATTGATAAGAGCTAATAAAGAGGGACCACGAACGTAGCCATTCATTTCAGTTACAACCGTCCAAATAAATCATACATCCATTTCATAATCCATATTTAATGAGTTTGAGTTATTATATGAGTTAATTATATTTAATAAATGGATTTAGAATGATAAAGTCTACAATAAAATGAGTGTTAAATGGGTCAATTTGGATCATATTATTTTCGAACCGATCCTAACACGACCCTATTACCCATTTGACGAGTCTAATTTCGATGCACCTGCAGAAATTTTTCAAATTTCATTAAAGAATATTCAATTTAAATCATATTGCCTGCAATCGATTATCGGGCGAGTCAGGATGGATGGCTCGGATCGAAGAAAGAACCATTGGATGATTGTTTTGAGTGAGTGGGTGTTGCACTTTAGAGATGACATCATACAACATTTAGGGCTCTGGATAAGATGAGGAGGGACTCGGAGGGTTTCCACCGTCGGCGCTCCTTCGAAGTGGATTACATGAAATATTGCACTCCCCAAAAGAGGGCCTCAAAGTCAAATGCCATCGACGTTAATGCCCACAGCTTTCGTGCTTCCTCCCAAGTGCATTTATGGAACGCCAATCGCACGTTATTTTTCTCGTCATGAAAACAATTAATTGTCTAGGTTTGAGGATTGAGACTTTAGAGATTCCCACCTTCTATTAGTCTAGGTTGAGATTTAAGATGGCATGGGGTCCAGAGTTATAAAAAAAAATCTAAATCTATTGTGATTATACCAATTCGATCATAAAATTTTTTTAACTATTTGAATCATAAATATTTTGTATTTGTGCCAATTTAATCCATTTGGCTGGTTCACCACGCTGAAGTGAACAATTTTTAATAATATTTTAATATTTTTTAGAATTTTTAAATTACTTTTTCTTTTTCTTTTTTTCTTTTGTTCCTCTTTATTTTTTTTACTCTTCCTTCTTCCTCTAATTAGTCATCAGACCAAGAGAAAAGGCCAATGGCGAAGGCTAGCTCGCCTCATCCTTGCCAATGGCCGGTGAGTCAACTCTTAATTTGACGACTAGCCAAAGGAAGAAGGAAGAGAAAAAAAATAATTAAAAATTCAAAAAAAATTAAAATAATATTAAAAATTATCAACATCAAAGATCAAGATACCGCATCTCTTAATCTGACGACTAGCCAAAAGGAAGAAGGAAGAGAAAAAATAATTAAAAATTCAAAAAAATTAAAATATTATTAAAAAATGGACTTAATTGGTATTTAAAAAAATTAATGATTTAATTGATACCATTGTAATAAGTTTATGATTTCTTTGATAATTTTCTAGTTGGATCATAAACATAGGTAGTAGTCCGAATGAATTGGACATCATCGTGCTAAAGTTTTTGATAGAGTGCCATTATCATACTATTGCTATCGTCAAATTTTATATATTAGATCTAGAAGCCATCCGCAAAATAGAAAAATGCGGGAGAGCAAGATGGATGCTGATGTCGGGTCCCCTCGTTGCTCGATCAAATCGCACTACATCAATAACTTATTACCAACGACCGGGCGTTGAACGTCTTTTCCAAGCGTAATGGGACTGATCTCATGAAAAGGATATGTTCCACCGTCCGCCATTTTCTCTCCTTCCACTTTAAATTTTTTTTTTAAATATTTTTTTTTTTGGTAAGTCTTTCCACTTTAAATATTGATGTATACTATTCCCAAAAAACAAAAAAGTACAGATTTTCCTACTCTTAATTAGGCCAACCCAACAAATTCCATTCGATTTAACCTGGTCCAATGGTTTAATTTTTTCTTTTCCGACCATTGGATTGTGTTGAATGGATATTATTGCACCAAGTTTTACGTAGATTGGTTTGATTTGAGTTCCAAACTATTTGTTTAAAAACTTTTTTTCTTTTTTATGATTCAACAGTTTGAATAAGCTATTAGCACTCAATTTCGTCTACCCTGATTTGGATAAAGGCAACTAATTTAATCAAAAGTTAGGCAACCCTAGTTTACTGTGGAAAGCTCTCTCTTCTCTTGGACATTTGTATAATTTATGTATAACATTAATCCAGTGCTTATCCACAACTACGACCAAACTTGTCTAATTCGTTCGGCACTATTCCAAGTAATGATTATAAGTGGCAAACCTAATGTAATGGGGGAGGAATCTCCAATTCCTTGCTTTTCCCTTTTTTATAAATTACTCCCCAATCGTCTTCGAACTTATTCTACTTTTTTCTTTAAAAAATAATTTCCCTCCTATGTTATTTGTCGTTTGAACAAACTCCCAATTGAATTCACCGAGATTTAATTCGGATACAGATCTAATAATTGGTGGTGGAATAAAGTCACATGTAACGAGTAGGATGTCCGAATCAAGGAAAAAATATGAAAGGTAATAGCATGATAGGTTTTAGAGAGAGAGAGAGAAAGGAGAGGGACATCATAGTTATGTCATCGCCACAGCCGTCACGATGGCTGCCCAGCATCATCGTCGTGGCAATTGCCATTCTCAGGCAACGACAACCACTAGGATGCCGGTCGCCACTGACAAACTCTCTCTCTCTCCCTCTCTCTTTCTCTCAATTTTTCTGTCGATGCAATGGTCGCCGTTGGCAGTCATCGGACGTGGTCGGACCACTGGCCAGACCAGCCCGCTTCCTTTCTTTGCCCTTTCTTTTCCTTCTTTTATTCCAGGTTTTCTCAGTCGCCCTATTCCATGCGCACCAAATGATCGAAAAAGAAATGATATTTCAGCTGAACAACACGGCCGACCAAACTCAGCATTTAAACCTATGATCTAGCTCAGTGGACCAGAGTTTGCAGCAGACCTTTTGACCTTTTCGCTTGTGGCATCTCCATATCTAGCAGACGACTCCTTGACATTTGTAAGCGCAATTTGGAAAGTCAGCCTTACGGGTTGAAATCAAAGGTTCTCTCATTCCAATCCTTCGAGAATCTCTCTTCCACTACGGAATCGACTGCTTTTAAAAATTTATCGAAAAGTTGACCGAAGGGTCGCATTCAATCTTTGTACAGATCCGAAGTCATGGTGCATCCTTGTGTATGGCCAGCCGTTCCATCCAACACGAGTTACATCGGATCGCCCCAAAAGGCAAAACCGCAAAAGTGCATCTCGGTTTTGCCAAGATCTAATGGATCGTTTAGAAGACTTAAAACCACATCGGTTTTGAAGACATTTAACTCGTGAATCGCAACAAAAAAGGGAAAAAGAAAAAACCCCAAGACCTTGAAAATTGAATCTTTCTTTACCCGACGAACGGACAAGAACGACGCTCGTTACAGAGAAATCCCGATGATGGCTTTTACGGAAATGGAAAGACTTGCAAAGGAGACCGAATAATTCGCGAAACCATGCTCCAATTTTCATCGTTTCCCCCACTTTCGATCTTTTACAATGAATGCCACAAAGCGACAAACTATCTACGGTCATGATCCTCTGAGAGTCTGTCAAGATCCATCACAACAGTGCACGAGAGCTACAGAACTCACAAAACAAAAACACCCCAAGCCTTCTTCTTCTTTTTTTCCCTACTTTCTTCCTATTTCTCAGATACAAACCCCCTCTACATTGCAGGAATTAAAAGCCTACAAACTACTTGGGCACTACACGGTGGTTAGAAACGAAAAACCAAACACAACCCTCAAACTCAACAAACATCACGTTCATATCTCACGTAGACTCCTAGAACATGACTCGTCATGAGATCGCGGTTAACCTAACATCGTCGGATCCCCCAAAAAGGGCCTTCTGTTTCATCTCTGCCTCTTACTTGGTCATTTCTACATCTCTCCGGAGGAGCACTTTTTCGCTTTTCCGCGCAAGTTGGCACTTTAGCCATGCCGAATCCCCATGAAGTAGTCGAAGTCATGGTGCTGGACCCTGAGCTGCTTTAGCCACGAATCTGCCACGCTCAACAGCGACATCAGCCTCTCCTGGTCCCGGCCACTCTTGCCCGAGACCCACACGTTGCCCTGCATCTTGTAAGTGGCCAGCCCAAACGGAGGGAGGCCGATGCCTTCCCCTTCCTTCCGCTTCCTCTGAGCACACTCGACGTCGTCCTCGATGTCCATATCTTATAAATTGACATATACACGCGTGGAGTACATTCGGTAAATATTCAAAAGAATATGAAGGGCTAAAAGGATTAAAAGTAAAGAGAATACTAGAGAAAAAGTGAAGGAAAAAGAGGACTACTTGAGTACCTTGGAATGAAGAGGAAAGGGTGTGGTATGTGAGGAAGCAAGTGGACAAGTCCCTTATGGTCCTCCCCATGGGAATATGATATATTGGGTACCTGCATAACCACACTCAAAGTTTCATTCATATTCAAGAGTCGTCTATATAAGCACGTTTTCCTGTGCTTGATTCATTTATTCACTAATTATGATCAAATTTATGGAAACAACACTATGTTCTAGGACTGAAGTAAAACTCCATCACTGACTTCAAGAAATAAATTAAGCATCCAACGCTCTTCCTGTTTTCACACTTCATTTTGTCTTCGTATATGAGGCATGTATGTACATGGTAGACAGAGAGAATGAGAGAGAGAGACTAACCAAGCCACTGACATCCAGCTAGCTGGAGAAAGATCTACACTCCTCAAAGACATCAAACCAGGATACTTTTTGGCCAGTCCATTTATCTGGAAACCAAATAAAAGAACACATCATATGCTACTGAATCCAAATACATCAATCTTTGCATGATCCAAATAATTAGAGAAGTCATCACACATATTTGGGTCTAAGTACAGGCATCCGAAAGCTAAAACTATAGGCCGGATTGAGAAAGGCATGAGGCGGCGAATTCACCTTATCCATCAAAGGGACTCTGGCATAAGGAGCTGATGTTTCAAAGTACTGGAAATAGAGGTAGCCCAATCTGTCATTCAGAGGCCACAGAGTATCTTGCTCGAACCCACTGTCTTCAGACGAACATCCGTCCATCCTCGATAGTTTCTCGCTCTCGCTCTCATCGCTGCAGGAGTCGCTGAACGAGTCCCTCGTCTCACAATCCCCAGAATCAGCCTCCTCCCTGAAGTTACCAATCCCCATTAATTCAACCAATAAGTTTTTGCGATTGGTGAACATCTAAAATGGACGCTTGAAGCAGTTTTAAAGCAGAGCATATAAATGCTCGAAAAGCTACTTCTACAAAATCTAGGAAAAGGAACAGATGCTAATCAAGCCAAATCTCCTCTTCTACACTGATCAATACTAAAAATGGTAAAAAAAAAAAATCATCAATTTTAGTTTTGTATCAATCTCTAGTTTTGTATCAATCTCAACCACCGCAAAAATGGCAGGCACCGGTAAATCCAAATCGACCAAAAGCTACCGCAGAATTCTAAACTCTTTTCAATCCCTAAAAAAACCACAACTTGAGCTTCAACAAAAGGATAAAAAGAAAAGAGTTAGAAATCACCTGAACCTGTTCAGGTAGGAACTGCTGGTGAAGATCTGAATTGCCGAGAGATAGGGCACATAGTACTGAACTAAGGTCTCTCCGCCGCTCATGACAATCGGAACGCCGGCCCCATAGGCGCTCCATTCATCGTAACAACGCCAGAGATCGCCCAACGTGAAATACTCAACCTTTTCCCTCTCCCAGGGGTGCCACAAACGATTAAGGTTCCTAATATCAGTCTAACAAACAACCAATAGTTTCACATCAATCACCAGATGATATGAACATTAAAAAAGAAAAAAGAGAAAACTCATCAAACATGAAACGAAAAATGCAGCAAACAAACGGAGAAACATACCTTGGGCAGGGATTGGGATTGCACGACCGGCGTTATGCATCGGAGGAAGCAATCCAGATTTGATTGCATTGAGTCCTGGTCAACGAACATGATTCCACGGACAGAGACAGAGACAGAGAGAGAGGTTTTTCCTGAAATCAACTTCTCTCTCCCAACCCTGAAAATGGAAGAGAGAAACAGAGGAAAAACAGAGGGCGAGGTTGGGAAGGGGAGAGAGATTGTCGGAGTACTAAATTTTCCCCTCTCTAAGATATCGGACCAAAAAGACGGGTTCGATGAGTGAATACTATTTTTTGACTCTTTTGGACAGCTATTTTTTAGGATACTGAGATTCCTTCTCTTCTTCGTTGGCAATTCGACGACGGAAAAGAAGAAAATGGAAAAAAAGAAGGAAGAGAAAAAAAAAAAACCGAAACAGCGATCCAAGGAATTGCGAAACGCAACAGTTACAAGGAAGTGATTGTTCTTCTCTCTCTCTCTCTCTCTCTCTCTCTCTCTGCTTTTTCACTAACCTTAAAGAAAACTCAAGCGTCCTCCTTTCGATCAACACCGAAGAAAACAAGCCCACCCCTGTTTCTACAGTCGTGACGATTCGACGCCAGAGCCTTCACGTTAAATCAAAACCCAAAACACGGGAGGGCCCGAAATTCACGCCAGTCGTGGAGAGGAAACGCGGAGGACGAAAAAGGGTTCCCAGAGGCACGAGAAAAATCCCGCTGTCTCAACTGAAACCCAGGTTTTCTGCGGGAAACGTTGGGCGGTTCGTTATTTAATGGCGTTCGTATGAAGAAGACAAAGGCGCAAACCGAAAGGAATCGAAAAGGAATCGACTTTTTTCTCTTTTCTCTTTCTCGCCGCGGAAAGAAAACCTCGAGGAGCCGAAGCGAACGAGGGAGAGAGGGAGAGAGGGAGAGATGATGGCAAGAATATCCAGCGAAAGCCACCCCGAGCCAAAAAAGCAAGAGCCTTTCCAGGTTCCGCAATGGAAATGGGACGAGAGAATTGCAGAGAGCGGAAAGATAGTCGCGAACCCAACAAAAATCAAGGCATCAAAACCGCAAATTTATCTCCTTTTTATTCACCGGAGGACTCCCATCCGTAGCTCTCATCATCAATGCTCCGACCTTTGAAAAATACGTGAATGAAGTAGGAGAGAGAGAGAGAGAGAGAGAGAGGAAGTAATTGATGGGACTCGGTCTATCTCTTGCGCGGAAAGGAACATGCGATGTTTGAATCTTCGGGCAACGCAATTAAGGATGGCGAATGATTATAATAAAAATTCCGAATTTCCGCGTAGCGAGCCGGATTTCCCTGCCCATCTTCTTCGTTTTTCCTTTGTTTCTTTCCGGTTCGTGAATCGGGTTTTCAACCCAGCACATAGAGAGAGGTCAAAAAGATTGACAGCATCTTCATGGCGTACGGTGAAAAGCAAAAGAGATTCCGGAAAGTGCATCCCGTCCTCCCTTGTAATTTGTAAGAATCTCCTGCGGTCGTTGCTGCTTGAGGGTTGAAAAATTTCACTGACTTCGTGCCCTTATCGTTTAGCCCTTAGAGACACCTTGAATGGGTAATCCTCCAGTCACACGGTAGAATGTTAGTACAACGTCAAATGAGCGGGGACAACATGGATGTCGACAAGTCATACACTCCCATTCTCATCGAGATTTACCAACTACGTTAAAAAAAATTAAAAGATTTGCGACACTCGATCAGTCAAATTAAAATGGCGGAACTAATTTTTGCTAATAACTGAATTGAGAAAAAGCAAAACTTTCAAATTAGTGAAATCCTTTATGAGAAGCCACGGAATTGAGAAGGACAACGATGGGGCGCCACCCCATTTTTATTGCTAAATATCTATATATACTTGTCTTTTAATCTAATTACATAATTCTAAAATAAATTAAAAAGGATGTTTTCATCATTCTTTCGGTTATGATAAAAGTCTTGTTAATGAGTATTCAAGAGGCACTTATCAATCATATTTAATGGAAATATATTCTGATTTCAAGTATATTAATTATACATCACCCAAGATACGAGAGAAAGACAATGTATGATTTTCTTTAATGGTTATTGAGGGCCTTGTTTGGTAAATCATCATATTTTTTCTATTTTTCTGTTCTTTTGTTCCTTGGAGCAGGGAAAAAAAAAAGAAATCCATTTGCTAATATTAGGTAATTTTTATATTTTTCAAAATAGGAAAGTGGTCAGGAAATAAATTTGGAATAGAAACAATAGGTAGGCAAAAAATATATATACTTCTTTTTTTTTGGGAAAAATGGAAAAAAAATCTAAATAGAAATTATTTTGAAGAATAGGAAGGTTTGGCAAAGACATTTTTAGTTCTCTGTGGCTATTATTTTAACAAAATGTCTTCAATTTTCAAACACTCGTTACAAATATTTAGGACCACCATGGGACCCCTCTCCATTTTTATCGCTATATATATCTTGTAATCTAATCCTCAAATAATTCTAAAATAAATTGAAAAAAGGGTTTTTATCTTTCTTTGGTTATAATAAGAGTCTTGTTAATGAGTACCCATGAGGCATTTATTAACCACATTAAATAGGAAAATATTTCGATTTTGAGTATATCAATTATAAATTAAACAAGATACGAGGAAGGTTACGTATGATTTTCATTTACCAATCACTTAAGACATATTTGGTAACTATCATATTTTTCTATTTTTCTATTATTTTATTCATAGAGCAAAAAAATTTATTTGGTGGTGACACTAATTTTCTTCTGGAATAGAAGAATAATCATGGAATAGATTTGGAATAAAATGATAAGTGATCAGGTTATATATTAGAAATAATAATAAGCTGTAAAAAAAATCTATTTTTTTATTTTCGAAAAAAATTCTAAATAAAAATTATTTTGGATAACAGGATGATTTACCGAAAATAACTTTAGCTCTCCGTGGCTATTCTTTTATTAAAGTTTCTTCAACTTTCAGACACTCGTTGCACATTTACCTTTTAAGGAGAAGACTAATTTTATTCTTTTTTGGGTCGGTAATAAGGCTAATACTTCAAAGATGACAATACTCGACTCGTTCCGTTGGCTTGGTTTTTACCAAATCCTACGTGCGAGACCGATTCGGGGATGGACAAGTTCCTCAGTCTGACGACGTCAGTACATATGCAGAGGGTGGGATCGAGGCCACACGTGGGAACGCAAAGGGAAGGGATGGCACCTGATTCCAGAACGCGAGTGGGTGAGAGAGAGAGAGAGAGAGAGGATGCACGGAAAAGATTGGGATGTTTGGATTTTGGCTCCGATCGGAGCGAATATAAAAATCAATCGAATTCCGAAACGAAAGAGAGGGGCACAAATTCGGAAGAAAAAAAAGGGCAAAAGAAAGGAAGAAAGAGAGACGGGGAAAGGGTGGGGGCCTTCGTTGCTTTGACTATCTGGCTCTTTTTGTTTTTGCCACTGGCTTTTTAGAGATTGGTGGATGTCGAGCGTGGTCATTTGGGTTTCTGCCATTTCTGGGGACACAAAGGTCCCCCCGCACATATCCAATTATCCTCTTTTTCCCGGATCTCATTATACTTTGGGTTAGAAAAACACCCCCCCCAACTAATGCTTTCTTGCGCTAATCAACTTGCTAATTATTTCTGATCCCTTGTGCTCGAGGCTTCTGGTTTAAATAAAAAAATAAAATAAAAAAGTTGATTTTGGGGATGCTAATGTGGATGACTCGTGTCCACAAGATTCCCCCGTGAATGCATCAAGCAACAATGCAAATTTGTGTTGAGGGCTTGTCCTATCAATCGTGAAATTCAGACGACACTTGTTAAAAAGTGCAGCGGAAATCTAACTTGTTTTAGAACTGCATTTCCTAAAAGAATTTCAAATTGTTGTATGGGAAGACAATACATATAGCAACAGCTCTATCACATATCAATTATCAATCGGTGGATTCTATTTCTGTAACTTCCTCGAATGCGCATCTTGAAAAAGTTTTGAAAACCAATCATGATTCTGAGTTATATAGATTACAACATTAGATCAAAAGTTAGGGCTTAACACACTACGGAATTGAGATAATTTTTGGGATAATTTGAGAAATTAGATGACATTCCGTGTCTTGGATGACTTGTTTTTTAGCAGAAAAAAGAAAAGGCATAACTAACTCAGTCTATCGTGTGAGAGTTTACTAGATATAGTGCCTGGATGTAACCCCATACACAGAAAATTAAAAGCCACGGCTTCCTAAACCGGATATATTGCAAATCTTCAACCAAGAAAAAAAGGTTTTGTTGGACACTGCCTAATCGAGTACAGAGCACGAAATGGGAAAAATTCAGTCAGGGCTAACTCACGAAGCATCTTTCTTTCTTTCTTAATCCCTTCTGAAAATCGCATTTGCATGTAATTATAATCTTTAGTAGCATCGATGAGGCAAGATTCGCTGAGCAGGAGTTAAGCCACAGGACATTTTTTATGTGGTGGGATGAGGCTGAAGGGACGGATTGAACGCTAGAATGCGGAAATGCTACATCTGTCAAGTACGTGTTCCACGGCGGCTCAAAAAAAAAAAAAAGTACGTGTTCCACGATTGAGTGGCCTCCTATTTTAATTATTCTAGGTTCTTATTTCACATCCTCGGTCCCCCAAAACCCACAAGATTATATCCAAAGATTGGATAAAGAAAAGGAAAATAATAGAAAGGAAAACCTCCAAGCAAACCTCACATCCATGGAGGAGGGTCCACCTGCACTTATGTCACATTCCTCTCATCTTATTAGCATGCTCGCCAACCTCATGACTGCGATTACTCAGCAGATGGTCTCCCAAAATCCCGTAACCGTGCTTGTCGAATCGAGCGTAGAAGAGGGCATACGTAAATGTCTACGTACATCACCGACGAGTTTTTCTACTCTTCTGCATTCAAGCCTTTGGGCCCGACTAATGAGACATGCACATCTTGTCATTCACGTATTTATTGAAAGGCGGATTTTCTCGGACATCACTGTCTCGTTCCGTTGGGGAAGGGTCCGAGAGAGCTGACATTAGGTGCCAGACGAGTGGGAACAGATTAAAAATGGGACTGATGCTAAGATGCTGGGAAAGGGGAGCGAGCGGGAAGAGTCTCTCTATTCTGCGCATTTAACGAAGAAGCGCAATCTATCAGTAGGCTCCCCCACAGATAGCGGTTGGTGGAGCCGAGGCAGGAGCCAGACAATGGCCTCTCGCGTCTTCAAAGTTTGACGCGTATGTTCAACTGTTTCTGGTTGGAGAGCCAACTCTCATCCGCGCTATGCGCTTTCATCCAATAACGAAGATGTATGCGGGTTTGAATAATGCGAAGCTTGGATTGACCACAGATATTAAATTGCATTTTCAAACGGTCGTAGCTGATCCCGCCACGAGATCACAATTTGTTGCCCTAAATATGTACTCGTGAAAACGGTTTAACGTCTTTTTCACTTGCGATGACACGGTAGACATGACTGCTTCTCACTTTTTTTTGGGATGCGTTTGAGGAATCCATTCCAGTTTATGCTGATTGTGTTCATACTGGCACGTTCCGCTAAAGTGCAGGTCCCATTTTTACCTCGCCCGAGCGCTCTTGGATGGAATAATGGGATTGATTCTTTACCTACATTGAGGCAGCATATCAACTGTGGTCCGACGGACGAGTAGTTTAGAGCGACCCTTCTTCATTTTAATGAATGACAGGAGTACGTTGGATAGCTTCCCCGCAATGAGGGGACATAGAGATGTATCAAGACCGTTTATGCTTCTAACGTTGGTCTAAATTTTCGGATTCCTTGAAGACGAACGAGGAAGACTTAGGCCGGCTAATGCTAGCCCCTACTCGAAGGAAGACTTTGGGCACTATATAGAAATTCTTGGCGGTTCGGATGCTAAGCCAAAGACATAACGTGTCGAACCTGAACCTATATTGGGCAAAGAAAATCATGTCATGCATTAAATACAAGACGGAAAAGCTATAACATCCTTTCTTTGACATATATCAGAAAATTGTCCCAAGCTAAAGACCCTACACGTGGTTCTTGCCCTAGGAAAGAAAAATGATGAAAAGGAAAAGAGACCGAATCCGATTGCTTGAGCAGGTAAGTCACAATAGTTGTTGGAGTTCCAACTTCCAACGGCGTACGGTAAGAATGCGTGTACAGCCCTTCTTTATCCGCAAAATTTCATGTTCCTTTCCTTCTCTTTCTTTCTGGTTCTTAGCTTTTGGGGGGTTTTACTTGTTCGTGTAGAGCATGAAGTAGGACGCGTATTGCGGAGGGCATCTGACCTGACCAAGCACGAAGCAACGGAGGGCAAAGTTCAAGAACCAGTCCATTCTTGACTCTGATGTTCACCCACTTTTCGTTACTTCTCTGGCAGAACCGCACCTCATCGGGTCTCCCTTCTTGCCCTCCACTCTAAAGATTTCTCTTTTTCTTGGCCCGCCAACCGAAAACAAATCTTGAATTTTAGTTGATTATTATAGGGAAAATATCAAATACATGCCTAAACTTTTTTATACCTTCAATACCTCGATTTTTACGAATATCATTCACATATCTTCTAGCAAAACCCACTAATTTTTTTGTTCTTTCGAATTCATCTTAGCATCTTGCTTATTAGGGTCTGGGGGTTTCAGTTTTAGTAAGTTATGATGTTTCGGATCAGTGTGAGAATTTAAAATTTGGGCATTGACATTTTAAATTAAATGACATTTTTTTGTAAATAGAGACATTGGGAATATTAATGCCAAAGTGCGAAGTGATCTCCAAAAGCAGAGGTATGTAACTGATCATTACGTGAAATGTGTGGCATGAATTTAGTAGTTTCACTTTCAACATCAAAATGTTGAGGTACACATGTGAATGTGTTATGCAAACAAAGTCTCGTATCAGGGATGTGGTATAAAGTGAAGCACTTAATGTACCATTATTGATCCCTAACTTGTTGACTTAAACTTTTTGGGAAAAATGGGTCTAACTAGATATGGTAATAGGCTTGGAATTGGGTTATTATTATGCCAATTCCCTCAGGTGAAAATGTTGAGTTTTTGCTGCATCGACCTAATAAGTTGTATAAAAGCTGATAATTTGGACGAATTAGGCACGACATGTGATCAATGCCTAAGAAACATATCAAGGAAAGGAATTGAAAAATGCGATTCTTGAACATGATGGCAAATAGTGCGTTCTTGCTGGGGCTGGCCGAGTCAAGGCAATTGAGGAGGAGTTGAGGCAGATGTTGTCTTCATGTCGAACTAGACTGGGCCAATGTTTTGAGTTGGGAGAATATTGATTCAAAATAAATATCTAGATTAAGAGGAATCACAAGGGGGGAAATTTGTTGATGTGCACACGTGAGAGTGTTTATGTGAAATAAGTCCAACATCAGAGATTTGGTATAAAGTAGATTAGTTAATATATCATAATTGATCTATTACCCACTAGTTTAAATTTTTTAGGAAAAATAAGTCTAATTAGAGATATTGATAGGTTAGGACTCGTGCTCTTTTTTGGCAATCTCCCCCATATGAGCTTTTATTGTATCAGCCTAACGCAAAATAATGAGAAGTCCCGATCACACTTATTGTTAGTGAATACCTTAGCTAGTTAACTAACCACCTTAGGCCGATGGTACTAGCTATAGATCTGGAGGTACTAAAACTCCATGCTAACGGAATAGAGTGAGAAGGCCACATTTAGGTTCTATTTGTTTAACGTAAACAAGTTGAAAAATATTTTTCTAATAATGGTCGTTTAAGTTATTTAAAAAAATGAATGAATAAAAAATATTTTCATTGTTTACAAAAATATTTTGATGTAAATTATTATCAATAATGAAAATACTTTTTTTTTGGTTAATTATTTCAAGTGATTAGAGACATTTTTAGAAAAAAGATTTTAAATTTAACATGCTTGAGTTGTGACATTTTGATTCTATTTAATAACCATTATGTTATTGAGAATAATTTATGCTTAGAAATGATTTTTTTTTATTACATTCCTTGGACAAGTTTCTAAGTATTTTAAAACATTTGATAACTATCCAAAATTTTTATTCTTAGGATAGAAATGTGTTTGGTAAAATCTCAAATTTTTTGACGATTTATAATTTCTTTTAATTTTTTAATAAATCTATGATATTTTTCTTTTTTCCTTTTCTTCATCCCCTTCTTCCTTTGGTTGGTCACTTGTCTCAACCAGGCCAACGATCTCGTCAGAGTATCACCAGCCCTCGACAAGGCGAAGCCTCCTTGGCAACTAGGTCTCACCCAGATCTGGTGAGACCATACTCGCCCAACCAAAGTGATGTCAAGCTTATGATGGCTTGATAAGGTCGAGTCTCGCAGCAGTTGGGCGAGCTTAGCCTCACCAAATCTAGGAAGGCTCACCCAACCAAGGTGAGGTTGAGCCTCACTGGCGCTAGCGACCGAGCGAGCTCAGCCTCCCCAGATTGGGCGACACTCACCCAGCCAATTTGAGGCCAAGCCTCCCTAGCAAATGGACAAGGCTCGGCTGACGAGGCTTGACCTTATCGAGAGCCGGCGATGCTTCAACAAAGTCATTGCCCAAAGGAAGAAAGAGAAGAAGAAAAGGGAAAAAAGAAAAAGAAAAAAGAAAATGGGCTTGATTCTAATTCTAAGGTTGTTCCCAAAAAAAAAAGTAACTTTTTTTCTATTTCTTAATTATGTTTTAAATCCATTCCCATGAGCAAAAAAGTTATTAAAATGATTTTTATTTTTTTTATTTCAGAGAATAAAAGAATAAAATCATGTATTATTTGACTAATTACCAAATAGGCCTTTTGTACATAGGGTTGGGACGATGCTTGACCTTTGCTGCCTTTTTTTTTTTGTTTTTTTTAATTTCCCGCCACCTGTGATTCTCTTTTTGGGGAATTTGGGGCAATCAATTCAAAGGGCCCAACTCAAAGCACAAACACGTGACATCATTTGGTTGCCCATCAATCACAGAAGTCGGTGCTTTTTTTTTTTTTTTTTCCTTCTTGAAAAATATGTCATCCACGAGAGGGTCCAACCGACCAAAAAAAAAAAAAAAAACGAGAGGGTCCATCGAGCCACACATCCTAGCATCTTTTTTTTTTTCTTTTTTTTTTTGGGTTAGTCACGGTTATTTCCACCACATTAATTAAATTTATTTTTGGAAAAGTATTTATTTTTGTTAAAAAAAGACGGACCGCCAGCAATTGTAAAACTTTTGCTGCAAAAAAATCATTCGAACCTCTTCCTTTTTGATAACATGTGTCGGTCCATTTAATCATAGTTGAATCTATCTTTAAATGAATTTGAAAGCATGTTATTTCATAAAAGTTTCCAAAAAAAAAAAAATTGTATTTCTAAATGCAGTGATGTGTATTTTTTTCCTTATTCTACCTATAAATTTTATATTAGGCAGCATGTTGATTTTCTTTTTCCTTTCAATGTCAAAGTGTCGACACAAAGTTATTTTCCTTGCACGCACAACTTAGTCATGCTTAATCACTACATAATTAATGTTCCTTTACTTAACATCTAAATTGATTATTTTCGCTTGCAAAAGTTTATTTTCTAAATAGACAAAGAATACTTGAGAATCTGAGTTTCAAAAGTGTTGTGATTTAATATCAACCGGATGAGCAAGAAGACTTTAAAACGCTTTAACTTTTGAAATTGGAAGATACCAATTTATTGTGCCAACGAACATTCAATCAAAAAGTTATGTGTATGTCCTCAAGTTTCACAGCAGCAACAACAGATTAAACAAACACAGTAAGATCTTTCAATTTTCATATTATATATTGAATATTTTAACTTCAAATTCTCTTAATTTAGATTTTTGTCACCATAAAAGTAACCATAGTTAAGTTTACTTTATGGTTATAATCAAAATTAAAATTTACTCGCACATCGATTCATTCACCACGTATGTATAAAAGATAGATCCTTTCTTTTTCCCTACGATATGTACCATAATTTCAAATAAAAGGCAGATCGTAACGATTGCATCATGCTTAACCTAAGCAATACAATCTCGGAATCTATACCATATTTCAACCTATACCGAAATCACGCCCTTCTTCATGTCTTGTGCACATCCAATTCAACTCAACTTTGGAGAAGTGACTTGCCAAAAGAGCAAGGACTCGTGTGCGCGGTCTTATCTTGCACTAAAAAGCCGAGATTACCGTCTTATCTTGTACTAGCAAGTTGAGATTGTCCCTTAACATGGTACAGAACTTTGAGTTGACTTGCCAGGCACCCACCACTCACTATGCACTCACTATGCATAGCATAGGCTCAAGTTCAACATTAGCAATTCCTTGTGCTAAAACCTAGTGCTCTTCTTTGGAAGATACTAAAAATTCAATGTCTGCCACTCTTTGATTGACATAGCTTCATCTTTTAGACCCGACCGCGATGTGGTCAGTAAGTCAAGAGAGAGATGGCCGGTAATCAATGTTGTCTGTGGTTATAAATTCCCAAAGTTGACCTAACTTTCTTTTTCCAAGTTCTCCGAATCTTTAAAGCCTTCGTGAAAGGCCACTACCTTTCCAGTCTCATCTTTTCCGTTCCCGCATTTGAAGGGAGTTGGACAGGCGTGTGGAATACGACGAATGCTTGAAAATGTCAAGGAGAAGCGAGGAAGAAGAAACAAAGAAGAGGGCCAGGGTTGAAATTTAATAAATGCATTTTCTCGGCTTCAAAAAATCTGGACAATAATTTCTGAAATAAAAAAGTATCCCGTGGTAAAGATAAGACGTGAGTTACCATCCCGATTAAGTGATTAGAACGTTGACTAATTTGAGCTTGCTAGTACCGAGATTATTGTTCTCATGATGTGTTATGATGAAAAGTTTGATTTTTCTTATAATCTATTGCCGTGAAACATTGAAATGCAATAAAAGACTTATCCAATTAAAGAAATTTTTGCCCACGGGAAAGTGGAAAGATCCAAAGACAAAACGTGACTGAACCAGAATTCGTTGACATGGTGGTGGGGGTGGCGGAGCAACGGAAGTCAACTGCCGTTGTCTCCTCGATTCGATGTCTGGTCTGGTCTCGTCGGCTTCGAAATGTTTAATTCCCTCAAGATAGATTTTCTCTTTCTTTGATTTTCCCATTTCCTCCTTCTTCAATGCTTATCCTACCATGATTACCGGAGATGACAAAATGAAAACCACACGGCATTCCGAACAGCCCCTACATCACGGCCATTCTTATCGGGAGAGGGGGATTGTCAAAAAATCCCAAAACCTTTTCACTCTTATTAATTCAGTTGCAAATAGTTTAATTGTGACAATTTTTTTGGTTAGAAATTATGACAATCGAGTCATAAATATTTTTACATTTTATCAATTGAGTCCATCCAACTAATGTTGTCATAAATAATTTTTAATAATATTTTAATACTCTTATCATTTTGTTTTCTTTCTCTTTTTTCTTTTTTCCCTCTTCTTCCTCTACATAATTGTCGAAGTGACGACGATCGACCAAAGGCCAACCTCACCTAGCGACACTGAGGGCAAGCCTCACCAAGGACAAGCAAGGCTCACTTGAGGCCGATGAGGTCAATCTCGCCGGCCCTCACTTCTAGTTCTACAGCCCGGTGACAGGCTGAAGGAAGAAGGGAGGGAAAAAAAGTAGAAGAAAAAATATAGTAGAATAACATTTAAAATTATCCACGTAAGATCGATCATGCCACGTAAAATAACCACTATTCACGTCAACAATTTAGACTATCATTGGCTGAATTAACTCAGCTGGCAAAATGCAAATATTATTTAGGACTTCAATTTGTACAATTAAAAAGTTTAGGATTAAATTGGCAAAAATACAGGTAGGTTTAAGACTTTTTAGACAATTTTCTCTACTTATCGGAGCACGCATTGTGGATCAAACATTTGACGTTTTGGATAAACTCAGATGGGAGATTTTTCTGGACTTCAGACTCCTTTGTAATCTCCAATTGATGGAGCTCCTTCTTATCGATGGAAACATGGTCAAACACGACAATACTCGTCATGGGTCTTATCTATACAAAGGACTTGCTCACAGCCTTCGCCAGAGTTGACAAACGTTGGGAGGATGGCGAAAAGACCTACTTCGTGAACAATTTTCGCCATTGATCATGCCGGCAAAGAATAATCACCACTGATCACAGGGATGAGGATGATGTTTATGTGTACCTAACCTCATTCAAGATATGTAAAAACGTGACTTTTCTGCATGGTTTTCATGTTTTAATTATGCCTTTAACGTACCCAAAAAATGGTATCTATAGAATTGTAGCTGTGCTCCAGAAATGCCTTCAGGAACGTTCAGTTGACCAGATCACCGATCATGACCTGATCAGCATTGGAATCTTCTCTCGTATATCTACTGCCGTTAAAATGAGATAGAAACTGGATCGATGGGAGTGAAGCCTTGTCGATTGTCCATGGTGTTCGCCATTGAGAGACCTCGATGGTTTTAAGCTAGGATAACGTAATGTGATTGGTGAGACAAAGTGAAACTCTCGACGAGTGAGGACCTCTTTGGTCAGCTGCGTCTCCGCGAGTTCCACGGTACAGTGGACGCTAGGGAATGGCATAAACGCGGCAACTGTGTAGACTCGCCAGTTGAGGCTGCCAGCTCCGGACGGTCAGAGAGCTCCAGGAATATTATCAAGACAGATTGCTGCAAAATGGGCATGTACAGGGTACTCGTGACAGTAAATGCAGACCAAAACCAAGAATTATGTCCTTCCCACCTAAGCTTCGCTTGACACCTTGTCCTTTATTTTACTCTCTAGCTTCTGTGCTCATAAATAACCCCGACCTACTCAATTCGGATATTGATGCTCCTCATTTTATAAGAAGGAATATGGAGGTGCAGTAAAAACCAAGTGTACATATTCACTCGATTTATTAGCCGACGTAGCTGGTAGCAGCAATTGCACAGCTTAAAGGGAAGTTACACAATGGGACCAAGAAGCAATATCTCCAATCTCAAACATGGGGGGACAGTATAGTTAACATAACATTGAATGGATGCACCAAATCAGAACAGAAGCCGACATCCTCTATTAATCCACCGCTGAAACTCCAGCCAACTCTCTCTATTAACATCAACTATAAAAGGAGCCATCCTCTTCCAACATTCCTCATCAACCAAAGCCCTTTCGCCAATTGTGCTTAACCTCGAAATCGATCGAAGAGTTCTCTTCCTCGTCCATATGGCTTCCGTAGCTTGTCATTCTCTCCTCACTTGGGTTCTGGTTGTAAGCATCCTAATCACAGTCCTATCAGGACATGCAGTCGTAGGACGTGAAGCCCCAAAAGGCTCCAAGGATGTCGATATGAAAAAGCCCGACTGTAACCTTGGCCCAGATGGAAGCGTCAGAATTCCAGGCATCGGCCGAGTGATGGTACCACCGCCATATGAAGACGCCTCTATTGGGAGAGCCGGTGGTACACCACGTCGTTACATTCCTGGCAATGACGACACGTTCATCCCCAATCCGGGTTATGAAGTGCCGATTGGTGGTGGAAATTTCGCAGATCCTTGAGTTTGTTTAAATATCGAAGCTCAAGTTTACTAGCTTCATAAAGTAAGTTGAGGTAAATTAAGGCATCTTTTTATGCAACCGTTGAATAAAATCAAAGCAAGACCAGCTACTTTGCGGTCACCTAATATGTTCATGTAATGGAGTGTGGTCATGGTTAGTGGAGAAGGTCTTCCTAGTGCTTGGTAATTGCTTGATATTGATTTCGGAAGGACAAAAAGAACAAGAAAAATATAAGTAGCGGGTGTACCTATGCCTGTCGCCACAAGAAATAAATTGCCTTGCATTGTCTCATCGATGGACCTCCCTATCTTTGTCTCATCCCGACAGCTTATTCAAATTTTTAAGCACAATCAAAACATCCACTTGACAAATTCCTCTCAGATGTTTGCAAAGAGGCAAGTCCACTTCATATATCACTTGGTAACTTACAGTACGACATACATGAGAAAACTATTATGAGCAACTTTGACAAGACTTTCCAATCATAAGAGGAAGCAAAGAATTTGGAAAATAGAGTATACGAACAAACAGCCTCTGTTTATATCATCAGAACTCCACATATACAGCAGTATGATGCAGAGGTCAATCAATTCTTCATCAGATTTCAGGACACAAAACATTCTAGAACCATGTTTCACCGAGAATAAACCTCAACAGCTGAACTTAATCAATGTGATGAATGCTGCATATAATACATGACAGAACCACCACCAATGAACTCACATAAAAGATACAAAGGCCAAAAGTGCAAGAATTGGTTATTCCTGGAATCACATAATTACAGGCTGCTCTGTTGCATTTTCAATAGATTTTTGCACCTAGCCGACAAGGTGAAAGCTCCCCACGCCTTTAGTGTGCACGTGCAGATTCCATTGACACCTTGAAGCACATATACACATGGTATAGTTGATGTACTTTGCTTACGAAGTATGCAGGTGAGCAAGATACAATACCCACAGCCCGTAAGCTGAAGCTCTTGGATTCAACTTCATCCTTGACTCATAAGAATGTTCAAATGTATTGTGAGGTTCTTGAGTTTCTTCAGTCTACTTCCAATTTATTCCTGAGAAAGGTCACCCAAGTACCGATGCAGTTTGGCAAAGACATTGCTCTTTAGACCATTAGATGAATAACATGATGAATACTTCAATCAGTCATCGGATGGCTCAGGTTAATTAAGCTCTCCCACTATCTAATTCTACAGAAGTCAAAATTCTCATTGGGAAAATACACCATGTTTCACAGGAATCAAGTTTCTCGTGAGATATGGAGTAACAAAGCTGTGTTTCGCACCTTAAATTAACTGCTTCATGGAGAACCAGAATTTGACTCTGACGTCTCAGATATCCTTGCTTCTGATTTCCCATTTGAGTAACTACATAAAAGAGAGAGTCATTAGAGCAGGCAATAGAGAAAATCCAAAAATGATATCCTACAATAGAGAGAAAAATACTCATCAACATCAATAAGACATTGAGTTATTGCTCCCTGGTATAAATCAGAGACTCAAATTGGGCGCACAAGCTTCCAAACCAAGCCAATTTATGGTAAGATGGTCCTTTCAACCACAGAAAATGTGCAAAAGCCTCTCTCCTTTTGATTTAAAAATCCATTAAAGAGAACAAATACAGAACTTCAAATCCTTCAGACAAATTTCTCCACTTATTAAGATTGCTACATCGAGAAGATACTGTTTTCAAGCCTCAAAGGAACAGGACATCAAGATCCTCACTTGCAGTCAGAAAGGTTCTTTTAGACGAATTCTAAGGAGTACTAAACCCGTCTTTTTCCAACCAAAATTAAGAGAAGGAAAATTAAGGAAGAAAAGCCTATCTTCAATGCTTACTTGGAGAGAATGGTGACCCAAATAAGCTCTATACAATCCACCCAGAGAAGTCTTTGTTCAATGGGGATCACACCATACGTAACTAAGTGAGCAAATGGCCAGAGCTTCCATCCTGCCTGTTAATCAAACTATAAGAATAAAGAGAGCACACACACATTCATGTAGAGATTACTGTGAAAGACAAATTTAGAATACCATGTCCCTCCCTGCCTCCCTCCCTCTCTCAAGCAAATGATGAAAACTATTTGAATTGCATAAAGTTGCATCAGTAAAGCACTCTATTATATCTTCTCTGTTAATATAATAACCAAGTCCACCTTCCCCAATAACCCGACACTAACTTATGAGAATATTTTCTTACCGTCAGCATTGGCCAAAATGTTGCCTTCAGCTCATTGAGAATATTAGCAGGGGATTCCAGTCGCAGAAGCCCCAACATCACATAATAGATGCTATTCCAAACTGCTGCCCAGACTGTTTGATCAAACGCAACTTTTGCAGGGACCACCCACCAATCTTCAAAAGGAAAAAGAGCCTGAAGGCCATGCATGCTTTCAGCCATTGGCATAAATAAAGATACAATCAATGAAAAGGAAAAGAAGAAAGAAACAAGGAGCAAGGCCGAAAATAGACTGTGGATGAGCCAAAACTATCACCTCGCAGAACTGGTAATAATAATGAGAAAGTGAACCGTGGAGAGTGAATCCAACAAGACCTGATCTGAACATTCGCAATGGGTCGAACTCGAAAAGAGGCTTTCCTTCATAGCACTACAAATCAATTGATGGTGAGAGGTGGCATAAAAGAACTCACGACCAAGAAAATTCAGTAGCGCGGCCAGTCAAAGCACGCGTTTACCTGGGCAATCCAATCTCCTAGAGAGTACACCACTCCACTTATCGCCATTTTCGCTAAGACCGGATTCGTTTTGAGAGCTTGCTCGTAAGCAATCCAATTGTGTTCCGGTGCATATCTCAGAACTTCATAAAGGGTCCATCCCTGCGATACATACAAACTTCAGAATATCCCCGTCTACCGCCACTCCATAGCTCCTAATAAAATTAACTTGAAACGCAATGCATGAACCCTTCGCTTCACACAACACAATCCGAAATCATTAAAACAGATAACGTGCAAGCCAGGCTTCTACGTGAGCCTGCATAATGAGATTCAGGATTCAAGGACCGTGTCGCCCCCATCGTCTAAAGTAATATTGAGCAATTAGCATCAGAACAGTCGGCTCAATCACGAGGTACCCTTTTCGCAGGGCAAAGACAAAGATCAGCCATGATGCCCCTCGCTTTAAATGGACAAGAGAGCACAAACATAAGCGAAAAAGCAACGCGATTTCACCACTCACTTGCCAGTAATCGTGATCCACGGTGAGAAGCTTGGTGACGGCAAAGGTCCCGAATCCCAGAACGAGGGTAGCGTTGATTCCTCTCCCGACCAACCTCTCAAGATCGCCGCTTTCGCCCTTCGCCTCGAAACCGACCGCCCCCGGCTCCACGGGTCCCGAGGAATCGCCGTCCGCCATCGCGTCGTCCTCCCTCGCCGCGGGGACATCGGCGGCTTTCCGGTCTTCGGCGACCGACCCCGCGGCCCAGTTCCGCGTCGGCCCGGCGGAGAAGAAGGAGGAACGCGTCGAGGGCGGCCGGGGTTTCGGCGGCGGCGGGGACGGGATGGGGAAGGGAAGGCCGGGGAAGGCGACGGGGACGGCGACGGTCGCGGTCGGGTTTAGGGAGGAGGGAGAGGTTGCGAGGAGCGAAGCTGCCGAGCGTCGCCATTGGAAGCTGAGCTTTGAAGAGGGACGGAAGCTCTGCAACTCTTCTTCTTCTTCTTCTTCTTCTTCTTCTTCTTCGCGCTACGTCGCGCACGATCGTCCACGGAGGTGCCGTTACGCCTCCAATTGCGAGCTAGCCACAAGCTCCTTTTTCTGACTTTTCCCACCGTAAATGGGAAGGAGGTAAGTACGCTGAGAAGGCATGAATTATCACTTTGTTTTGAGTGATGAGATGACAATTAATTTGACCGGCTTGATAATCATTTGGTGACTATTAAATGCGCCCCATTTTAGAGGGAACAAAAAGTGGGTTAAGTGTTATTTGCTACTTAGATGGACGAAATATAAGTGACAGAAATGTTTTCCTTGTTAGCTTGCCTATTTATTAGACTATTGAGTGAAATAATATTCAAATTTGAAATAAGATTCTATTTGGATAAGAAAATTCTGAAGCGTCCTCTTGTTTTCTTGAATGACCTTTTTTTAATAACTTTACTTGTATTTATTTCATTGTTGTTTGGAGGTGCGCGACGCTCTCATGCATAAAAAGCTCGATAATTGTGATTAGTAGTTATGATATTACCACGATCATTAGGTTACTATTATAAAAGAAAAAGGGCCCTGTGGTCATATGCTTTTTAATATATTACAAATTTAAAATGATTTGAAGAAAGAAAAACTTCGTAAACTGATTTTATAGAATGAAATGAGCATTGACATTTACACAATCCCGATACAAGGCAATCAAGAGAGTGGAAGTATAGAAGACCTTTATGCCACATCATTTATCCACATAGCTTTCCAAACTTTGCATCTACAATATATATAAAAAAGTTCTCAACTCACTGCCGAACTTTTTGTTTTTTTATTTTTTTTTTTTTGGGATCAAATATTCAATTTGAAGGATCAATTAAAGAGCTGCCAAAATTTTCGACTAACTTACATTTATTAATTTTGGCTTTCGAAATTTGAAGAGGATGCGAGGAGGAACAAAAAAAGAAGAACATAAAGGTCCCACCGAGATTTGAACTCGGGTTACTGGATTCAGAGTCCAATGTCCTGACCACTAGACCATGGGACCTCTTTGCTAAACCATCACCACAAATTGCGTTATATTCTTAAGCCATGTAACGGAAACTCTCCCTCCGTCGCCATCTCCAGAGAACGAGGCCCCGAGAACCACCGGCCCTCCCATGCGCGGCCGCGGGAAGCCTCCTCAGACCCTTCAGCCTCTCTCGCCGCCAGGCTCCTCCCCTTCCGCAGACCCAGTTCGGGGAACGGCGGCGCGTCACGGGCGATGGAACCGGCAAAGGGTCGCCTCCGTCCCGACTCTCTCGCGGTCCGAACGTCAGGTGGGTCTTCGCCAAATGTCCTCCCGAGCGGAACGACCCCTTCTCCGTGGGATTAAAGTTGGGTTACTTTTTGTCGTGAGTTCTTGATCGAGTTGTCCCCGAAATTTCGTGTCTTTTTGTGTTGCGGTTTGGCTAGGCTGAGGAAAGGCCGGACGTGGCCGTTAGGTTCTTCGGGTGGGCTGCTGGGGATGGGGAGGTACCCGCGTAGGATTGAGTGTTACGGGGGCGTCTCTTGTTATCTGGGGATTTGGATGGAGTGACGAGTGTCCTTGCGGAGTCGAGGCGCTCGGGGTTCTTGATGACGGTGTCGGCAGCGAATTCAATGATCGAGAGCTTCGGCATTGTCGGGATGATAGAGCAGTTGTTGTGGGTGTGGAGGAAGATGAAGGAAGAATGGGATCGAGTCGAGTTCGTATGCCTACAGCTTTTCTGTTGAATGGTTTGGTGGATTCGATGTTTATGGAGTCGGTGGAGCGGGTGTTTGAGGTGATGGAGAATGCGAGGATTCGACCTGATCCCGTGAGCTATGATATAATGGTGAAAGGATTTTGCAAGGTGGGTGAATCCCAGAAAGTGATGGAGAAACTAAGGGATACGGAGACGAGGAGCGTGAAGCCGGATAAGATTTGATTCAGGCATGCTATGGTGAAGGGGATTTCTATTTGTCTGGGACTTTACCGTGAGATGGAAGAGAAAGGTTTAGAAATCCCACCTCATGCGTATAGTTTAGTCATGAGTGGGCTTTGCAAGGAGGTGGAATGTATGGAAGCATATGCAGTTTATCTGAGCATGAATAGAAATGGCTATATAAAGCCAATGTGGCAATCTACACAACTTTAATTGATTCATATGCAAAATGCGGGAGCATAGAAAAGGCAATGAAGCTCTCTGACAGAATGAAGATTGAAGGGTATCACCCGGATGAGGTGACGTTTGGGGCTATCGTTAATGGGCTGTGCAAAAATGGGAGGCTGTAAGAGGCACTAGCATATTTTGAGCATTGTCAGAATAGTGGGGCGATGGTTAATGCTATAATATATTCTAGTATTATTGATGGTCACGGGATTAATATTGCTATAATGCCCTGATGGCATTTACGAAGTGTGGTAAAATGAATGAAGCGTTGGCTCTCTCCAGGAAAATGGAAGCCAAAGACTGATCGAACAGTTCACACATTCACAATACTCATTGCTCGCCTTTTTACAGAGCACTGAGATGAGGAGGCTTTGAGATTGTGGGATGTGATGATTGATAAAGGTATCAGTCCAAATGCAGCATCTATCAGGTTCTATGTGCTGGACTTTGTCTCTCGGACAAAGTGGCTAGAGATTGTAAAATCTCGGATGAGTCAGCACCCATGGGTACCATTCCTGATTCAGCTGTTGAAGATATGATCAATGTATTGCGCAATCTTGGATGAGTTAGCACCAACAAATACCATTCCCGATTCAGATGTTGAAGATATGATCAATGTACCGAGCAAAGCACTGGTATTAAGGAAGCTTGCAAATCGGTGGATGGAATTGTTGATAGGGGTCGTGAAATACCAGGAAAAGTACGGATTGTTGTTATTAATGCCTCGAGAAGGGCAGGGAATGCAGATTTGGCCTTGAAGTTGACGCACAGTAAGATCACTGTTGGCTATGACCGAGTTGGCAGCATCAGGAAAAGAGTGAAATTCCAGTCTCTTGTTGATAGTTGAGTCTTAGGAAAATCTCTTGTTGCATTGTAATTTTGTTGTCGATTCTGCTGTTTGTATATGCAATAGACTGGGTAAGATTGCGGAAGAGCTGGAAAATCCTGCCTTCGCTCTTACGTTCTACCTGTGCCTACTTGATGAAGTTGTGAACTCAAAGTCTGTCAGAAGACAGGTTCTGCTGATTCTGTACTGGCACTAGGAGTAGAGGAACTTGATTGACTACCTTAAGCTCCTCGGTGCCCGTGATTCTGCAAAGATGTTTCGAGTGCATCGGAAGCTCCAATCCCAGGTCTCTGCTCTGCTTTATGTTATATCCATTCATCTCTTAATTATGATTACTATTGGACTCATTGCATCTATGGATGGAAGCAGATGAGTTTGAAGGCATTTGTCACTTGACATTTAAGGTGGCGGATGAGTTGTTGTAAGTCTGTAACAGATACACAACACTAAGGTCGTCTGCATCTGATCAGAATCTTTCTGTTTTATATGTGTTTTGGCTGTCTACTGTAGACAAAAGCAACTCTAAAAAGAGCATCTGCATTGCCATAACATAGATTAGAAATGTTGCTATTAGTATTGCTTGAATCCTTCCATCAGATCGGTCCAATCTTACTTTGGATTTTGGCATTTCTTCATTATAGATTAAGATCTTCTTCAGAGCAAAAGATTGAACTGCTATTCTGTCATATTTCATGGGGCATTATTCTGATAGAGTTTAATATTTAAAGTTATACTAGTCCACTTTCGGTCAGAGTTTTAGCTGCTACCTGTGCCATTTATGGTATGGAGAAGTTGGTGTCTAGTCAAGCAACAGCACTGGTTTCAAAATATGTTTTTTGAGCTATTAGGACATGACAAACACGCAATCATTTTTATTTTTTGTTTTTATTCATTTGGCTACTTCAAGTTCCAGCTGTTGCTTGAGATAGGTCTTTATATTTCCATTACAGTTGGAGAGCTCTAGTAGAAGGAAATACGAAAATAGGCATGTTTAATATGAGACAAAAATTTATCCATCTGTTATATGAGGCTAATGCAGTTGTGTTGAAAGACAAAAACTAAATTGAATACTTGGTTAGGTCGATACGACTCCAAGCTATCTATCTATAATAAAGTCAAAAGGCCAAACTTATAATATCACCCTTATTGCATCTAAGGATAGACAAATGTACCTCTATTGGTCAATACTTTCAACACTCCCCCTCACGTTGGAGAGCAGATATCACACTTGCCCAACTTGACTAAAACAGAATGAAACGACTTACCCCCTAATAGCAACCTTATTATCACAATATAGCATCATACGAACATGAATAAATACACCAAGATCTTCATGTTATCCTTTTAACCCATAACAGCTCACACCTTTGTGCTATTACATGAAACTCTGCTTTAGCACTAAATTGAGCAATCACATTCTAGTTTTTGTTGTATCAACTCACAAGATTCTATCCTTAGAAAGCACAATACCCATATAGGGTGCGTTTGGGAACCACTTTTGGGGAAAATCTTTAGGAAAATGCAAATACCTTTTAGTTAAAGGTGTTTTCTAAAATGCAACCGTGTTTGGTAAATTATACTTTGAAAGCTCTTTGTAAAGTATTTTGAGCAAAATAACGTTTGGGGAATTACATTTACAAAGATCTTTGTGGTAAAAAAAAAATTATCAAAAGAAAAATTAAAATAAATTGACCTAAAGGCAGCGGCCGCCGGCGACCTCCGGCGACCCCGGATCTGGGGCAGCGAGGTCGCGCGACGCCATCGCGACCTCCGGCGACCTCGGATCTGGGGCCGCGAGGTCGCGGGAGGACCTCGCCGCCCCAAATCTGGGTTGTGGCGGCGTTGCACGACCTCACGATCCCCGGATCTGGGTCGCGGCGGCGTCGCGCGAGGTCGCGCGACCCAAATAGGGGGCGGCAAGGTCCTCCCGCGACCCTACCGCCCATGATCTAGGTCACGGTGACCCAGACCTCACTGTGGGTTGCGGCGGTCGCGCCACCCCCCGGCGTTGGTCGTCTGGGCAACGGTCGCCAGCAACCGCTCGCAGAAGAAGAAGAAGAAGACCGCCTGCCGCCCCAGATCTGGGTTGCGACAACCCAGCCCTCGGTCGCGCCACCTCCGGCGTCGGTTGCACCACATCCGGCATTAGTCGCGCCACCCCTCGACGATCGCTGGCGTCCCTCTAGCAGTCGCCGACCGCTCGCAGTCAAACAGAACCGAACCCCCCCGAAGAAGATGAACAGTTGTGACACAAGGGCAAGAACCGGAAAAACAAAAAATTCGTGAGGACAATTTCGAAAAATATATATGAACAGTGCCCGTGTGGGCATGCCGAAAAAGCCGAAAGCCCAGCCTTGGGCTTTCCGCTTCACAATGCTGGCATTTAGGGAATGGAGGCTCAAAATTTTTTGCCAAACAGGCTGGCATTTTGCCCAAGTATCTTCAGGCTTCAAAGGGGCTTTGGGAAGTGGTTCCCAAACGCACCCATATAGACTTTTGGTCCAGGGATCCAACCAAATCAATATTTGTATGGGCTTCAACTTTCAAGCCATCATGAGAAGACAAAAAGAGTCCCTTTCCAAAGAGCAAACGTCAAATATCAAAGAATTCGAAGAATAGGATCCATATAAGTAGAGTATGGGTCATGCATAAACTGACTACCAAGCTCACGACAAAAGCAATATCAAGTCGGGTGTGAGATAAATAAATCGACTTGCTCACTAACCGTTGATAACAACCCTTGTCCACTAGACTAGACACCATCCTTTTATCAAAGACAAGTATTGGCCTTAATAGGTGCATTAGAGGGATGACATCCCATAATCCAACTTTTGTCAAAAGATCAAGGACATACTTCTTTTGGGATAGAAAGATACCTCTTGAAGATTTGGCAACTTCAACTCCAAGAAAGTACTGGAGATTTCCAAGATCCTTTATCTCAAACTCTTGTCCAATGAACTTTTTTAACTAGTTGATTTGATAAATTATCATTCCCCGTGATAACAATATCATTTATATAGACAATGAGAACAGTGATTTTAGCACCTGATATCTTCACAAAGTATGATCAACATTACTCTTTTTATACCTACAGAGACCATTGATTTATGAAACCTACCAAATCAAGCTTGAGGCGATTGCTTTAAACCATTAAGTGCATGTTTCAACTTACTCATTTTACCTTGAGTTTTATCACAAGAAAAACCTGGAGAAATCTTCGTATACACCTTTTCTTCTAGCTCTCCATGAGGAAAGGCATTCTTCATGTCCAACTACTGAAAATCCCATTCCTGGTTAACGGCACACAAAAGTAGCACTAGAACAATATTCAGCTTGGTAACGGGAGCAGAGGTTTCTTGATCGTCAATCTCATAAATCTAAGTAAATCCCTTTGTCACCAACCATGCTTTATATCTGTCCACAATACCATCCATCTTCTATTTGACTACAATACCCACTTACTTCCAACTAGTTGTTTCCCAAGAGGAAGACAAATAAGATCTCACATGTCATTTTTCTTCAAAGCATGCTTCTACTCCACTGTTGTTGCCTTCCACTTCTCATCGACAAAAGCTTCTTGTCAATTCTGTGGAATAGAGACAAATGATGGGGAAAACGCAAATTACTATAAGAGCTAGACAAAGAGTCATATAAACCAACATGATATAGGGTGTTGAGTACAAGTTCTAATACCATTTCAAAGTGCAATAGGAAAGTTAGAAGGAGAAACCTCGCTAGAAGGATTTGTAGAATCCAGTTCGGTTTTGGACATAATGATCAAACAAGAAATGTATCGATGGTCTTAACCTAAGTGTTAGTAGTGGGATCCCTACAATGATATGTCTTCAACCTCTCCCCTAAAGTGGTTGTTCTGTTATCTTCCCTTGAGGTATTATACCATTCTCTTCTTATGTTACATTGTTCTTCTCTTGAGAAAGAGAACCATAAAAAACTATTGGAGGAGGGTAAGTAGTATCCTTAGGAACATTAAAATGAGCAACACCTCTACACTAGGACTCTCCTCGTGAAGAGGTAGAATAAAATAATAGGAATAAGACTTATGAAAAATCACATCCATAGATAGAATGGTGTGCCTAGAAAGAAGAAGATAACACTTAGAATCTTTTTTAGTAGTTGAATAACCATGAAAAATGTAGCGGAGACATAGGTTTCAACTTACTACTGGAGGTGATATTACGAGCATAACAAAAACGAACAAAAATTTTGGGAGGAAGACTAAAAGTCAATGATCCTTGCAAACATCAATAGGTGTACGGAAATCAAGAATTCTAGTTGATTCAATTTATTATATATGCTATGGTTAATATAGCAGCATCACTCTAGTACTAAACTAGGACATGAAAGGTAAATATAAGAGACTGAGCCACCTCTAACAAAAGTTGGTTCTTTCTTTCGACAACACTATTTTGTGCTGTAATATCAAACAACTAGTATGATAAATAATGTCATGATCAAAGATATATCATTGAAACTAACCCTCATTGTACCTAGTGCCGTTGTCACTGTGAAGAATTTTCACAATAGCATTGAACTGAGTTTGAACCATTCTGTGAAAAATTTGGAAATAATGAAAAACATCACTCTTATGTTTTAACAAATAAACCCAAGTTAGACGAAAATGACAATCGATTAAAGTAATAAACCATCTATGACTGAAAATAGAAGCATGCCGAGAATAACCCCACACATCAGTAATCATCTATGATTGAAAATAGAAGTATGCCGAGAATAACCCACACATTAGTATGAATCACATGAAAAGGAAAGTGATTTTTATTATTTGAAGACGGATATGTTGAACGAGTTTGTTTAGCCAAAATATGGACTTCACAATAAAAAAAATTATCTTACCACGAGCTGAAACGAGACAAGGAAAAACTTTTTCTAAATTGCTTAAAAGGGATGAATTAATCCGCAGTGCCATCGGTGGAAATCTGTCAATACTTTATTAACTCGATGAGGCGCAAAAGACAAAGTCCTAGTAGACACCCACTACCGTCGAGCATATTAAGACCACCATCCAATCTACCATATTCAATCTCCTTCTGTGTTACCAAATTCAGGAGAACGCAATAAGAAGGAAAAAATGTTACTTTAAAATTTAAGTCTCGAGTTAGTCTACAAACTGAAAGGAGATAAGTAGAGAATGATATATTATGTATAACATAAGACGGGAGAGTGGGAGTGGAGGGAGGGAGAGAGAGGACTGCGTAGAGAAGAGATTGGGGATAGGGTTTCAATTCGGCCTTGGCTCTAATATAATGTTTAGACACAAAAACGGAACTAAATGCTTGGGTAGGTCAATGTGACCCCAAACTATCTATTTATAGCAAAACCAAAAGACGAAAATTAGAATATCACATTTATTGCAGCCATACATAAAATAGTATAAGAAATAGAAATAATAAAAAAAATGCATACCTATTGGCCAAATACTTTCAACGAGTAGCATAAGTTGATATTAATTATTGTCCTTGAAGCCGCCGATAATGTTGAAAGTAGCTGTAAAATTTACACTTCCTCCATCAATTTGGTATGGGACTAAAGTATTGGACGTCGCTGTCAAATGTCGCATCAAATGTATTTGTTTCCCTATGTAATGGTGTGATAACATGAGAGTAGCCTCCGTCTGGCATTGCATATAAATTAGGCTAAATTTCCTCGTCGAACATTTTTCTCTCTGTTTCTTTTGCATAAATGGAAGGCGTACAGCCTGTCAGTGCTCATCAACTGTTGTATTTTGAGTCATTGCAAGATATCCTTGGAGTTGGGAACTTTCTGCTGGAATGAGAGAAAGTTTCCTCATGGTAAAAGAAAGTTTTTCTTTAGGAGATAAAACATCTGTTTTGTTCTGGTAGTCGACGCCAATATCAATGACCGAGCAGCATCATTCTGTCTCGTGCAAGCCATTTCCCTCAAATTTTCTCTGCACTGCTTTGCTAGAATCTGTGGACATTTTCCAGTATAGAATGCTTTCCAGCTAATTGATTTCGCAGGAAATTTGCTCATGTTTTATTATTTTGAGATCTAAGGAAGATGTTGAGTTTTCTCCAGAAGTAATTGCTAATATAACTTTTTGATGGCGAAAGCTTCCACTTTTGATTATTTCCCTCTTCCTAGTCAGTAAAGCCATCAATTGCATTCCTGAAAGTTCTTGTTTATGGAATATAAAGCTGTTCTTGCTCACAAGTTTTCCTTGTGCTTGCATTTTAGGAGTTAACTGCATGATTTAACTTGCGTTTCCAGGTTACTTACCTAACATGTGGAAGATGAAAATCTCATAGCTTCAAAAATGGACATTCTGGCTGGTACTTGCAAGAGAAGAGTGTCTAGCTCAGGTGAACTGAATTATAACCAATAAATGCTTATAACTCGGTTTGTTCCGTTGAAAAGACGGAGATAGAGAGAGACATTTCACTAGCTATTGATGGTGAATTTATTTTGTCTGACACTAGGATAAAAATTGCTTAACTTGTAACGAAATTATGAGATGGTCCTGCCCTTGGCCAGATGAAAATGACCTTTATTGGAGATCTGTGATGACTTGAATCTAAAACTTGCAAAGGGACAAGACATGTGCTGCTCCAATCATGTGCTGTTGTTTTCATATCTCAGAAATAGTAGCTATCTCTCGTTAAGGTGAGATTGACGTAGCTATCTCTTCTTAAGCCGAGTCATTTGTTATTGACCACCAGAGATTTGCACAGGGTTACCCTGGTAGATATGGTGTTATGGCATCAAAAGGCTGGGTGTCGAATTTGTTGTCTGCTTTTGCCCATTCAGATTCATGTCTTCGGCCTATTGCTGTATTAGGACTAGCAAGTCTAAAAAAAATCAGTCTTGATGCAGCGGCATTGGTGTAGATGCTAATGAATTCACTTGTCTTGCCCTGAAATGATGGGACAATTATGGTTTTTCCAATGTGGAATCGTCTGTCAAGCGCAGGGGATTGTTTTCATTGCCAGCTGTCAGAGTATGTGGAGAAAAATTTCCTGTAAGGATCAGTAAATTGACACGAACTAAGACAGTGTGAAAAGTGTAGCTCCATGTAATATCGTTCTACCTTGAAGGATTACTAGCCCGGAAACTCGGGTCTCCTCAATGGCTTGTTAAATATCATGCTGTGCTTTGTTTTTACTCTTCTTTTGCTTATTTGTTTATTTTTCCCTTCTTTTCTTTAGTTCCCAACTTGCAGACATCTCAGCTGTGTCTCCTCATCATTCAATCATGGATTAGTAACAAGACAAATCCAACAGATACTCCTGCCTGTGTTGGCGCATTGAAGACATTATTTTTTTTGCTTTAGGTTGGACATGATCCGGCTGGGGGACCTACTGAAAGATTCACGACATTGGGTAGATGTCCTTAATGTGGGTCCTTAGCCATCCTTTGGACAGAGCTGGTTGACATCGGGCCGTTGGTGTTGTGTGATCAGTACCATCAAATGGCGACTGCTCATCGTTGTGTGGCGTTTGCACCAATCAGACGTCCTCAGCTCTAATATCCGATTGGATCGAGTAATGGTAGAGTGGGTCTGCTAACCTCCTTTTGGCATAAGTATCTATTATTTTGATTAACACTGTTTCCAGAAATGTATGATATGATGTGTCTTGCAATCATGGTGGTCCCTGGACGAAGTTGGCATTTATATGGGCAGTCGCAAGTTTTTCTTTCAAATGGGACCATTGACAGGTCCAGTGAAGATTGCGCCTCTCTCTCTCTATATTTGTGCCAGCTGATCAAAAGGGCATTTTTGTTTAAAGGCAAGGATCAGAGGAAGATTTGAGAGAGAGGCCAGAACCGGTGATGCCCAAGAAACATCATGTAATCTTTTGCTTTTATCAATTGTCACTTCTCATAAGAGGATTATACTCTTCGTGAGGTGCGAAATCAATGTCTTTCAACAGTTCCAAATTGATTGGTGCTGCTGGCTCAGCAGCATCCGTCCGCCTTCAGGAGGCCGACATCGGCTACTGCTCATCAAGATCTGACTTTTCTCTTCTTTTTTTGGGTTTTGTGATCAACGAACGACTTCGGGTTCTTCGATGATTGAATGAATGATGGGGATTTGCATCACTGTCGTGAATCATGATAAATGTTCGAGCCTCGAATTCAAAGCAAAGCCTGTTACCCCGGCGGCTGTTCCTGAAAATTATATCGTTCAAGTTCGTTTCAAATATGTCTAGAGGCCGTTTTGGGATAATACCCAATGCTATGAACCCGCTTGAGAGGGGCTTCGGACCACATGGGGTTTCTGGGGGTCACGATTTATTACGTCATCGCTTGGACAAAGCTTGTACGGGCAATTTATTATTTCTGGTGATGGTTGAACTCGTAGATGGACCCCTACATTAAGTAGTCACTGATTAGAAGACAGAAGTGAAACCTGGGCAACAGTGAGTTGCCAGTAAATATCACTATGGGCCTGCAATAAATTCGAGCAGCAAACAGTGGGGCAAGTAGGGACCAAAAAATTGAAAATCGTAGGGGCCATCGTGATCACTTCAATTTTTGCGCAACATAGGTTAAATATTTTACTAGAGATTGTCGACACGAGACCTAAAATTTAGGCATAAATATAAAGCAGCCAATAGTATCGATGAGAAATGTTATGGCGATGCGTTTGACACGCGAAGCCTTTAAATGAGACGTTTGAAGACTTTCTCAATTGTGAGTTCCTAATAGATAATGTTTGAGTGGATGTCATGCATGAGGTGATTAGAGGTGATCGAGTTTAGGGTGGATAAGGTCTAGACGTGGACCCTGTATTTGACTATGTTATAACTGATTCCCCTTTTTTGGACCATGTATTCGATCCATCATGTTTTTCCTATTCAGTTCCAGGATTAATCCTGTTTCTACTGGAACCTATTTTGCAATCTCCCGATATTTTATACGACTTCGAATTTTATATTAATACGTGAGAAAATAACGTAATCTTCTTAATTTGTATTGAAACATTAAACACTTGTAATAAATAAATACATGAACATTTTGACTAAATGAAAAATTAAGAATCCACAGGGCTAATTATACAAAGAATTAATAACAAACATGGGTCTAATATTAGTCTTATTCCCACAACTATTATATGAAGCTACTCATTTATGTAAGTATAACTCCTCTTGCAAAAGAGAAATCAAGTGAGCCAATACATGTGGTACACAAGAATTTGGCGACGACGAACACAGTTCATTCGTTAGACGGTGCAAGAGGGAGCCAATGAGGGAGGGAAGCAAGTGAGGAAAAGGAACGATGACGAAAGAGTGCCGTGCGTGTTTGAGAAAACCAAGAGGAAAAACGATGTGTGATTGTAGGAGTAATAATAGAAATAAGGGGAAAAAATAGAGTTTTTGACCTATACTTACAAAACCGGTTCTCAAACCGATTCCAAAACTAGTCTGAGAACCGGTTCGTAGGTGAGTAATCAATCAGACCCGATTTTCGGATCGGTTTAAACCGATTCCAAATTTTGGGAACCGATTCCTAGACCGGTTTCAACCGAAACCGATTCCCGACCCTATTTTCCAGGTGGACCTATTTAGTTCCCAGGTATACTCGGTCCAGTTGCACACCCCTAAAGGTGATACTTGACCGGTTTGAGACATGAAAGGAAGTTGAAGCCCGAGTAAAGAAAGAACCCTTGACCAAGGAGGGATAACCTTCGCTAAATATTCGAGAGCGGTTACAACTCTTTGTCTGAAGTAGCGTGCAAATCAAGAAATGAGAGGAAAACTAGGGTGCATAATGGAATCACCAATTAAAGATAGTGGAGGAATAAATAAAATAAAAATAGGGGACTCTGTACATCATAAAAATGCCCTGGCATTTCTCTAAAGACAGTTTCAAACATTTTGAATAAGAATCATACAACATCAATCAACAAGTCCGTTCTCTCTTGAAAAAGATTGTTCGTATTCAATCTTCACTTACGTTTCGAATTTCGAATTTTATTTAGATTAGATTTCCTAAGTTCACCTTTTGTCCCTGAGTATAAATGCTTCCACTCGATTAAAAAGGTTTCTACTTCCCCAACGTACTTCAGCATTTTCCATCAATAAATTTATGTACAGATTATGCCATCGAGCAAGCACGGCATCCAAGACGGCCTTTTATATTCAATAAAAGTAGTATACGATTTTCATTGTCAGATTTTACAAACTCCTAAGGCTCCGATGCACATTAGAATCCATTTACCGTTGATTTAAAGTCGGATTTGATAATTGGCTATTGATCGATCTCGACTGGGTTTAAATAATAGTAACCATTGAGTTCTTTAGCGACCACAGCTTGACAAAAATAAACGCGACAGAGATAGAAAATTTCATTATCTTATGAGAATCTTCATAACCAAGAACACCTCATAGGATATGTGCATTTTGTAATTTTACCCATGTTTGGTGGGGCTTTGTGAATATTTTTTTCTCTCCACTGATTGTCCACGTGAATTCCAGATTCCCGCATATTGGGATTTTAAGCTTTTTTAAAGCAAACCTAGTTTACAGACAGACTTGAGGACAGCCATGAAAACGACTGATAATAAGCTCCAAGCTGTCTTTAGGGTCCTCACAGAGAAAAAGAGTATCTTTCAACATGCAAACTCTCAGTACGGGCCAGGAAAAAGGACATTCTTTTCAAATCATCAAAGATTAATCTGTACTCACAACAAGATCATAAGCTCCATACGCGTCAGAAGTTTCTACTATAGCAATCTACTTAATGAGTGAATGCTCAAGTTTGTTTAAGAAAACCCTAATTAGACATCTTAAACACGGTATGGTATAACGCTCCCAGAGTTAATAATTTTCTTGATACTATATTGAATTTTGGCTGCTGAAAACATCCCGAACATCTAAATGTTGGCCAAACACCAAAAAAACCAAAAAATTATCAGTCATGTGAATTTTTCATACGATGCTGACACAAGTGTGTTCTAATTTGATTCATAATTCTGATAATTGAGACAACATATGTTGATTCTGACAATGATAGGGAGAAGTTATAAAGAAGGGAAATAAGAAAGATATCTACCGTTTACTTTCTTTGAGAATAATTGTTAATTGTTGGAATGGTTGCTGTTAAATGAGTTATGTATACATTCTTGGAAATTCTGCATTATGGGAAGGCTCTTGTCCTCCTGCTAATGTTTTTTGAAGTAAGCCTTGATGGACTACGGTGTTTCTTGAAAGCTTCAGCACTTCCACTTGAACAATCATCTAGAATCTGTGATTCCCGTAGGCAAAATGCCTAGCAGCTTGCATGATTTCTTCCAGCTTTTTTATTCAGAGACAGAACATTATGTTCTCTCTATACATTACGTTTTGCTTGAATTTTTCCCCTAATCTACATTGTATCTTTTTCTTGATCGAGATTTGTCGTGTCGTATGGTGATCAGCCTTTCCATTCACTACTTTTGCTTATTTGATAGCACTTAGCTTACCTGCAAAATTTCTAATAATTGACATGTTGCAATACAATGCGGGAGCTTGCAATTATATTAAGGGTTAATACCATAAAAAAAAAAAAAAAAAAAAAATAAAAACTTCAAATCAATAGACGTGACAAATTTACCCCAAACTAATTTTTTTACCACCAAAAACCTTAAATTGATACATTTGTGACAAATTTACCCTCCATTAGTTGCTATTAAATTAGATTAATAATACTACAAAAAAAATTACAAACTAGTAAATCTGTGCTAAACATATAATAAAATCACAAGTTGGTAATTTTGTCAACTGTCATATATTATTCAATTCAGTAATTTGACAACAAAATTTAATGGAAACTAATAGAGAGTAAATTCACCATATGTGTGCCGGTTTGAAGTATTTTTTAGTCAAAATTTTAATTTTGGATAAATTTATTATAAGTATAGCAGTTTGAGTTTTTTTTTTTTTTTTTTTTTGGTGGTATTAACCCTTATTTTAATGCAAAATCATTAGAAAAATAAACGAGAACTATTGCAGAACACCAAAGATTAAACCAAACATTGATTATCGATTCCATAGGAAGAGTTTGCAGTAAATAAACTATTGATCAATTGAAGAATTACAGAGTTATAATCACTCGCATGTTTAAGTAATTGTTCCTGCGGGGCGGCTACTTATCTTGAAGTCACGGCATGCACATGGAATGAACAGCGCTCAATTGTAATGGACGAGTGAAGCCACAAACTCATGAGTTCTCTTCTGACTTGTACTGCGCCTGCAACAATACGAAATTAAGGATTCTGCTCCCCGAATTTTGAAATTGGTCAAACCTCAAAGGAAACGTCCACTTGTGATATTCTGAAAGATTCTAGCCGATTGCAACAGGGACTAATCTTTCACTCAACTAAGAAACAGCAAGCTTGACACATAATTTAGTATGGCACACTTTGATAGGTAGTTAATTCCTTCCTTCCTTTTTCTAGGAAATGTATATTCCTTACTTCAAGCCTTTAATGTCTAATGAGAGTCGTTTTATCCAGTACATGAGCGTAGAGGTGTCAAAGATCCACTTATTAAGCCATATATGATAGGTTGGGTCATATAAGAGTTAGATAAAGTTTTGCTAAATGGGTTGATAGAAGTTTGAATAATAAAGTCCAATTCAATGTGAGTGTTTGATTGATCTAAAGCTCAACTCATCGGCAACATCTCTTCACTTGTCATCAGGTTCAAGTCAGGGATTTTCGAGAGGAGCAACTTATTTTCTAGTTTTATCTTCCACTTATTATCTTCTTCTCTTCTAGAATTAGTATGTGATTTAACATGTCAATAATTATTGACATATTGATTTTAAAGAGATGTCGGATACTTTATTGTGCAACTCGAAAATCTGCAATAGACAAAAAGTCTCAAACAAGTTGAAAATCTTATTTGGAACCTTATACAACTATTGAAAATTTTGTTATTCACGCATTACACACATAGTATAGAAGTTCTTGTTTTTAAATATCTACATGTTCTAATAATGTGGGTCGAGTCAAACATATGTCATTGTGTTTGTATTAGGGGTGTGCAAAAAAACCGGGACCCGCCCGGACCGCCCAAAACCGGACCGGAACCGCCCGAAACCGGTGGTTCTTGAGGGGACCGGTCCGGTTCCCGGTTCTAATTTATGGGAATTGGTGGGTACCAGTCTAGTTCCCGGTTCCATGGGTGGATTCGTTCACCCGGACCGGACCGATTATATTATAATAATATATTAATTTTTAACAAACCTAAATTTTAGGGCTCTATCTCCTCTCATGGTTTCCATGTTTTTATAAGAATTTAGTATAGTGTGTAAGTTGCTTTTCAGCAACTCAACAAATGGTTCCTTCAAAAGATACTTTCGGGACTCACATAGGACACTGTGTTAAAAAAAATGTGAAATTTCAGTGGAATTGTTTCTACAAAAAGAATTCAGTAAAGCAAAGGTCGTAAGAGATTGAGCATTGTTAGGGGATAAAGGAAAGACGATCTACATATGACAATCGTCCAGAGCCTTGAACTTAAAGAATATTTTAGATTTTGATTGAAATGATTTAAAAGCAGGAAAAAAAAAACCTATTTCTCTTCTTTTCTAGTGTTTTCCAATAAAATAAAGAAAAATGGTACCCTTAATTAAGCCGGTTCGATTTAAAGAAAAATATTACTTGATATGAAAAGTACTCACAGCAAAATTTGGAAAATGATATTATTATTGATGAGACCGGTTCCATGGATCCACTCAGGAACTGAACCGGACCGACAAAACCGATTCTCGGGTGGATCCATGCAACTCATGGGTGGTTCCCGGTTCCAAATTTTTGGACTGGTACTCGGTTTTAGGCCGGGAACCCCCCGCCCAGACTATGCACACTCCTAGTTTGTATTGCATATAAATGGGTAAAGACATTAAATGGGGTTAATTTAGATCGGATCGTTTTCGACTTAATCCAAACCCGACCTGATCCACCCATATGTCAGCCCTAGATAAGATTAAATCTTACACACCTAGGTTGCGTTTAACCATCAAGATAAAATTCATTATAGGATAAAATTTATCATACCTTGCATTTAGTGCTTGCTCAAGATAGGATAAAATTGAATATAAGGGAGATATAAGCCGGATAAAATTATCTCATAGGAGTGGAATAAAGGTGAATAGATTTTTTAATATCCATAGTAAGAAAGTTTTTTTTTTCGAATAACAAACTTTTTAAATTAACAAATCTAATATCACATTTTAATACAAATATTATTTGAATTTTAATATGAAAATTCATAATATAATAATAATAATTTAGTTTTTCAATTTAATCTTATTTTTTTTATATTTGAATCTTATTATATAAATCCAATATATAAATATCAATATCAATATATTTATACTTATTTCATACTTAGGTGTTTTAGTATTTTAGGTATATTAGTGTGTTTTACTATTTAATAAAATTTTATTAGAGAATGATGGAAGGGGAAGAAAGAAATAAAATGAAATTAATTTAAAATGAGAGTAATTAAAATAAAAAATAAAATAAAGATAACGTAGATAAGAGTATCGGGAGAAGTTTTTACCATCTCTATTTGTATCATTTTTTGTTTATTTATATTGATATATTGTTAATACTAAATAATGTACATAATATGATGTGAATATATCCGATTTTATTATTGTGATTACCAAACAGTAGATATGATATAGTAAAATCCATGAATTTCATATTTTATTCTATTCAGTCATGTCTTGATTAGAAATTCAGACGACCAAACTTAGTGCCAAGGTGCAACTTTACCGTCGTTGAAACCGATTTAACTACTAATGTATCATGCTAAGAAAACAATAGCGAAGCTCCACATTCCCAACAAGTTAAACCACACTAGCATTTCCCCCACATGGCAGTTCAAGCTTTTCTGACATCCTACAGCTGTGGAAAGGCTCCTCCTCTTCCCTCATCCCACACGTGAAAAAGCCCCTTGCTGTGGGTGAAAAAGGAAGGGTAGGCGTAAAACCAAAAAGAATATCCCTCTCCCTCTCTCTCTCTCTCTCTCTCATTGGGCTGAATTGAGGGGTTCAGAGGGAAGGGAACCTACTACCTAGGGACTTTAATGCAAGTCGCCAAATCTCTCATTGTTTCGGTGTTCATCGGGTTTTCGAACTTCCCTGAAAATGCTGTCCAGGGAAATTTTGGCGGGAGGGAGGGGGAGACGATTTTTCTCTTTTCCTGCGCGATTCTCTTTTGCCAAGTTGTCGAAGCGGGTGCGCTCCGGCCTCGGTCCCCCACGGCTTCTCTTTATCCTCTCCATCCGCCCCCATCATAATTTGACCTTTTTTGAGGAGAAAGTTATCTCTACATGGCCCCTAGAGAAATACCCTGGAAAGAAAGGAAGGAAGGAAGAAAGAAAATATGATGTGGTGTACATAACACCGTACCATATTATGCCATGGATCTTCTGCCTGCAGATATAATGTGAGGGGCGGGTTTTATTGCCAACTTAGAAGCTTTTTCTTCCCAGCAAATAAAGCGGAAAGCCCTCCTCTCCTCCTCTCTAAAGCTACAACTCCCGCCGGGACCCGCAGCGTCTAGCCGTGACAAAAAAGATATTTTTATTGTTCCCTGTTCTCTTGCGCTTGTGTATATATAGCGTCCAAATGGGTTTTGCTTTGTACGCATGCTTGGCCATAAGGTTCATAAGGCGATTCCCACACCAATATCGTCCCGCCGTCGTCGTCGCTTTGCACCGCCGGAAAAACGCCCACCGCTCTCCCCCCAACTTCGAAATGGAAGCGAAGGCTCTCGCGGGCAGAAGGGCTCACGACGGGTGCGACTCGGACGTCGTCGAGTGGTTCGAGGAGGCGTGCGAGCACGCCGGGGTGGTCCAGGCCGAGGTGCTCCGGCGGATCCTCGCGGCGAACCGCGGCACGGAGTACCTGAGCCGGTGGCTGGGGGGCGTCGAGGTGGAGGGGATGGACGCCGGCGCATTGGAGTCCTTGTACCGGTCTCTCGTGCCCCTTGCGTCCCATGCAGATTTCGAGCCCTTCATCCAGCGGATTGCGGACGGGGACACGTCTCCCGTGCTCACTCAAGAGCCCATTCAGCTTCTCTCGATGAGGTATGCATTGGAACCTGAACTTTTCACACGCTTCTCATCTGTACATATGAAATGAATGCTCAGTTCAAAGGGTATTGGAGCCCTCATTAAGATAAGTCAACAGATGATGTCTCCGATTGAAGTGACCGTGGGATATTGATGATCTTGTCTAGAAGTGCACTATCTTCCAATTTTTTCACATTGATTAGCAAGCAACTGAAACGCAATTTCCTGTTTCCATTTCGCACTCGACAGAAGAGGAAGAGGAAAGAAATGAACGTCTACTGTTTCTTGCATTGCCGACCCATTTTCATGAATTGGTATTTTTTCTTCCTTCTTTTTCTTCTTTTGGTGCGTTGCAGTTCTGGAACTACTGACGGGAGGCAAAAATACGTGCCCTTCACTCGCCATAGCTCGCAGACTACTCTCCAGATTTTCAGAATTGCAGCTGCATATCGATCCAGGTTCGAACTCTTTCCCTCTTTCTTTTATGCTTTATCTTTCAGAGACAAATTACATAAAGTAACAACATGAATTAGCATCAGCATGTTTTACGATTCGAACACACGAATCATATACTGTCATGTCCTTCACTTAGAAAACTTACAGAAGAGAACTCTCTTTCTTTTTTTTTAAGCAGATTTTTGCTCTCTTCACCTGATGTTATTATTTGCCTGTACAGGGTATACCCGCTTGGTGAAGGAGGGAGGATTCTTGAATTCATCTACAGCAGCAAGCAGTCCAAGACCAAAGGTGGCCTTACGACGGGGACCGCCACGACCCACTATTACTCGAGCGAGGAGTTCAAGATCAAGCAAGAGAAGACCAAGTCCTTCACCTGCAGCCCCGAGGAGGTCGTCTCGAACGGCGACTACAAGCAGTCCACCTACTGCCACCTACTGCTCGGGCTCTACTTCGCCGACCGCATCGAGTTCATCACCTCCACCTTCGCCTACAGCATCGTCCAGGCTTTCAGGGCCTTCGAGGACCATTGGCGGGAGATCTGCGGGGACATCCGGAACGGCAAGCTCAGCCCGAGGATCACTGTCGAGAGGACACGGCAGGCCGTGCTGGGGATCCTGTCCCCGAACCCGTCCCTCGCACAGCAGCTCGAGTCGGTCTGCGAGGAGCTAGAGAGGAAGGACTGGCGCGGAGTAATACCGAAGCTGTGGCCTAAGGCCAAATACGTGTACTCCATAATGACGGGCTCCATGCAGCATTACCTGACGAAGCTGAGGCACTACGCCGGTGGGTTGCCGCTGGTGAGCGCCGACTACGGGTCAACGGAGAGCTGGATCGGGGTGAACGTGGATCCGAGTCTACCTCTGGAGAGGGTGACTTTTGCGGTCGTGCCGACCTTCTCTTACTTCGAGTTCATACCGCTTCACCGGCAGAAGAATCGGAACAGGAGCAACAACAGTGAAGCCATCGATGATGACTTTGTGGAGGATGAGCCAGTGCCTCTCTCTCAGGTCAAAGTTGAGCAAGAGTATGAGATTGTGCTCACCACTTTTACTGGTATGTATTAAAATTCTTCACATACACATGAGCTCTCTCTCCCAAGGCCCTACAAAAATTTCAGTGCGCAGTTTCATGAAATCGACGTGTACGCATTTGTTAATGTTGGATTGCGCATAAATTTTGTGAATAGTGAGGTAAGACATTAGTCTTGAGCTTGTCCGATGGAGATGGTGAAATAAAATTTGAAAGTATGTCTTTGAAGGAGAAAATTGGACTTGGCTAAAGCGTCTAACGTGCATTTGCGTGAAAAGAGTGAGTATGAGTTCGTTTTAAGTCTAAATGCGTTGAAATTTTGAGACCTCCACAACGCCTAGCTCTTCAACTTCACCAAAGTAATCCGACATCAAAGATGATGTCCACAGTGCCTGACGTTGATGTTTGCGGCCTCTTGTCGTTCCTTGTTGATTACCGCCATCATGAATCTTCCTTGCGATCCCCTCACCATCATCGTCGTTTGAGTCAGTAATCCAATTCTGATAATTTCCTAAGTTAATGTTCGATTCAAATACTCACTTGCCTGAATTGCGGTTTTTTGCTTCTAACACGACTTGATTTGAGATTTTAAGCATTTCCAAAATAGAAAATTTCCTCGTTTGAGTCGTTAGATTTAGAGTTCCAATCTTTAAGACCTAAGATCAGATTTCCAATGACCTCTGTGTCCTATTTTAGATGTGGTAAATATTTAACTATGTTGGGCTTACATATTACATGTCATTAATTTAGGAAACATTTATATTTTGAAGGTACATTAAAAAAAAAAAAAAAAAAAAAGTTGCGTTGCATTTTGTTTAGATTGCCATCATACATATTCCCTAATTTAGAAATTACACATCTTAGGTACATCAGGGGTCATACAGTAATTTATGCATGTAGGATTGATCAAGAATATATTATCTCTGTATCATAATTTGATAAATGCATTTTATTTTTTTTTTAAGATGTTGATGACCCTTGAATGGTATTGCATAATTTTTACGAGCATTGATGCATAATAATAATTCTTGAAGTTAATTCGCTAATATTGCGCTTCCATGAAATATTCTGAGCTTTCACCAGATTTTCCGCTTTTATTGGATACATACACGTTGCATACTTTAAGTCAAATCTAGATTACATTTAAAAAATCTAATCTCATATCATTAGTTGAATAGTTCACGCATATTAAATTAGTTCATGATTCTGTTGCTAGTCATTAAGATTAGTTTACATATAATAAATTCATGCCACATGTCATTAGTTTAAATTAATTCATAACTTAGATTAAAATTGAATCTCATGGATTGTACATAGTTTAATTCTTAAAAAAAAAAAAAAAAAAAAAACCCAAAAAGAATCAATTAATTGACATTGCATATGGAAATCTTAGGTCATGCGTATGTATTTTTTAAACTAACATCTTGTAGAACACTTAGAGAAAATTATCATGAAGAAGTCATGTTTTGCTTAACGCATTGGGCTTTTACCCTATTTCTAGCAAGTTATTTAATGTTTTGATTTATTAAATGTTAAATTCTTCCTTGCGTATCCACATAATCACTTCTCATGTATTAGTGGTTTGAGCTTAAAATCAACCGAGACCGCTTGCAAAATTTTTTTTTAAATAAAGAGAACATGTATTTAAAGGGCAACATCTCTAGTTCATAGAAGTAAAATGTTCTCCTATGTTTTACTTGGATTCCATTCAACCCAAAATAGATTAGTGGCAACTCATAATCGAATTAAATTGCATATTTAATTTATTATATTAAAACCCCAAAGTTGTAATTGGTATGAACTTAGAAGGGTCCACGCTTAGTGTAAGCTTAGCAATCTATTAACTTTCCCTTTGTGGTTCGCTCCGGGAAGGTCACGATAATAGTCCATCAAAAAGCATGCATATTTTAATCTTTCGAGTCGGTGTAGCGTGCACAGACTGTTTTACCGACTATAAAGATCCAGCGGCTTGTGACGTCCATTTTTCACCCGGTCCGTTTCGGAATCGTAAAGCTCGTTGATCTCTTAGCTGAACAGGGTAGGGCTCATCTTTTCTTTTGCTTTTTACCTTATAGAGAATGCGGCCTCAATTCGCAGCTCTCCCACTTCATTCCGCATGTCCAATATCTTCTGGGCATCGATTAGATCTTTCGTGGTGTTAAACCAAACCCTAGATTCTCTTAGTTGATATGAGATCCTTGCAAAAATGGAGGATAGATATGGCTTTGCGCGACAGTGCATTATCTATTGCTCTATATATTTATATTCATCCGACAATATTCCGAGTGTTATTGATTTTGACGTTCGTGGAAAGAAGATCGTCTGGCATATATGTACAGCTACCAGACCTTGGGATAAATCTGAGCCTTGTTGACGATGTGGTTGTTCAGTTCCGAGCAGAGAAAGTTAGATAGGTTTTATTAGGTGGGACTAATTTGTGGATGGATAGAATCGGAACGGTGTCTAATTTGACATGTGGGTCGTTTTGGATCTTGTGCGATGTCCCTCTCATTCATTTTGTTTGAGGTATTTTGTCTATATATTTTTAGGCCGTGCATGTAAGATTCGGCGAAAAATTTGATTGAGTTAGTACCTAAAGGTAAAATGTGAGCCGCTGTAATTCTAATATGCAACTCCAATATGAAACTAGTGGTGGCATGAGATCAATCGCAATCACGGTCCAGTACATATGCCGGATTCTCGTGGTTTGTATTTTGATGGTCTTTCTGAATTTGATTAGAACAAGTCTAGACAGTAGTTTTTAGATAATGAGGGTCTCTATCCTATGCAACCTAGTCATGTATTCTCATCACAAGTTCATCGCTCGCGCCTACCCTGCAGGGCTTTACAGATACAGGCTCGGGGACGTGGTGGAGGTGGCCGGCTTCCACAGGGGCACGCCCAAGCTGAACTTCATATGCCGGAGAAAGCTGATCCTGACCGTGAACATCGACAAGAACACCGAGAAGGACCTCCAGCTGGTGGTGGAGAGGGGCTCCCGACTGCTGCGGAAGGCGATGGGGGAGCTGGTGGACTTCACAAGCCACGCCGACGTCTCGAAGCAGCCCGGCCACTACGTGATCTACTGGGAGATCAAGGGAGAGGTGGAGGAGAAGGTCCTGGGGGAGTGCTGCCGAGAGATGGATGCTTCGTTCGAGGATCAGGGGTACGTGGTCTCTAGGAAGTGTAATTCCATAGGCCCTTTGGAGCTCTGCATTGTAGAGACGGGGACTTTTAGGAAGATTTTGGATCATTTCATAGGGAACGGCGCTGCGTTGAGCCAGTTCAAGACCCCGAGGTGCACCAGCAACCAAGTCCTCCTGAGCATCCTCAATGTATGTACTGTCCAAAGGTTCTACAGCACGGCGTACGGTTGAGAGTGAGGGAAGACGTGAACCGTTGAAATGACATGCAAGAAAAGCGATTTTTCGTAAGCGCAATTCAGCTAGTCATGAGATAAACGGTGAGGACTTACCGGCAAAAATTTTCTCTTGAAGTACCTCCATGCAAAACAGTACGAAATAATGTGAAATGCTCTTTCAACATGTGAGCGATTAGAACATGACGTGAAATATCTTATTAAGATTCTCATTCACAAGAGTCTGATTTGATTGTGAAAACTTTGGTATGGATCTCAATATATAAGATCCATACATCCGAAAAGCCTAATTTGAGAGCTTTTGGGCTCCAACATATACCAACCTAGAATTATGTGCGCAACCGTTCACAACAACAACTACTTATGCTATCAAAATATTGCACTTCATATTATCTACATCTTAACATTGATATCAATGAAGACTAACACAAAACCCAATAGTAGTTGTAACTATTTATTTCTAAAATATTTAATTTCTATAGTACTGCAACAGAGGACTTGTGATGTGAAATGCATACTTCTTTTGAGATATTAAAAACGAGAAAAGTACAATAGATCTCACTCGTCATGTAAAAAAAAAAATATGAAACATGTAGAACGTGCTGTGCTGAATTATGTCAAAGCATTAATGTCCTTTTAAGAAGTGCAATGTCAGATGGAGGCCGCAATTCTTGACCCGCACAAGATGTCGAGCCGAACGTGATATGAAGTTAGCAATCGTTGGTTGATGTTTATTCGTGTCGTTTCCAATGTTTGACATGATGACAGATGAAAAGCATTTATAGTTCCACAGATGGTGTTGGAATGGTGTTCTTGCATGCCTCCACTGGTCCAAATCCCCGTAAGACTATAAGGACGTGCCCGGTACATTCCGGTTTACACCTCAAATGCTACTAACAAGGGTTAAATTCGAAACCATAAGGAGATTAGCAAATTGTCTTATCAATTAAATCGACACTTTGCCCGTACATAAATGACATATTTAATCGAGAATACTTGATAAATAAAATATCCTTTAGTAGCTTTAGTTAATCCAGCTAGTTATGAGATAATCGGCAGGACTTATTGGAAAATTTTTCTCTTGAAGTACCTTCTATACAAAATAATTAGGAAAAATGTGCATGCTATCCCAATTGTAAGTGATTGAAGTATTGTGTGGAATATCTTATTAACACCCTCATTTACAAATGCCGGATTTGACTACGGAAATTTCAGTCCCAGAGGCCCATGCATACCAGGAGCCCAATTTGCGACCTTTGGATCTGGCCTATACTAATTTGAAATTATGTATGCGGCTGTTTACAATAACAACTTAAGCTATCCGAGTATTGTGCTTAATATTATCTGTCTTAACACATATATCAATGAAGACCGACATTAAACTCAATATATAGTAATAAATATTTGTTTCTAAAGTATGTAATTTCTATAGTACCGCAATAAAGAATTTGTACTATGGCACAACGAAATGCATAGAAATATAAAAAAGGAGGAAAATACAATAATCTCACTCGTCATAAAAAAAAAAAAAAAAAAAAAATCAAAACATATAGAACTCATTGTGCTGACTTTTGTAAAAGCATTAATGTCCTTCAACAAGTGGAACGTCAGATAGAGGCCGCAATTATTGACCCGCACGAGATATCGAACCGAGCTTGAGATGATGTGGGCAATTGTTGGTTTATGTTTAATCGTATTGTTTCGAAGGTTTGACATGACGAACAGATGATTAGCATTTATAAGTCAACTGATGGAACTAAAATAGACATGGACAAATTTTTTTTTTTTTTTTTTTTATTGTAGAGATCAAATGGCGTCACAATCAGCTCTTGCATGCCTCGATTGGTCCACGTTCCCATAAGATTATAAGGGCGTGCCCTGCATCGATGTGGTGTTCAGGATTACTCCTTTCAAGTGCTATCGATAAAGGTTAAATTCAAAACTGTAAGGAGATGAGCAAACTTTCTTATCATCTAAGCCAATACTTCGCCGTGAATGACATATTTAATCGAGCAGGATTGAGAAACAAAATATTTTTCAGCAACCTTAGTTGCTTTTTTTAGCACTTCATGATCCTTTACTATATACCACTAGCTACATTATAACATGAGAAAATTGGTATTAATTACTCTTGTGTCAATACCATAATAAATCTCAAGATGGTGCAATTGTGACAAATGACACTTCAAACTAATACACTTGTGACGAATTTACTCTCTATTAATTTTCATAAAATTTTACCAACAATTTGATGAATTGAATGGCACATGATAGTTGATGAGTATAGTAGTTTGTGATTTTTTCGTGATATTAATCTAATTTAGCGGAAACTAACGGAAGGTAAATTTGTCATAAATGTATCAATTTAGAGTTTTTTGTGATAAAAAATTAATTTAAAGTAAATTTGTTATGAGTATACCAATTTGAGATTTTTCCTGGTGTTAACCAATTATTCTTTTACCTATTTATTTGTTAAATTGTCCAGGAAGCTCTTTTCAACATAATCTATAAAGGAGTTAAGTTCATGACAGTCTGCAGGGTGAAAGGTTCTTTATTCTTTTTAAGTAACTCGTGGATTTTTTCCTGAACAATCCTAACCTAAATTCACCACACACTTTTCAGCGTCGAATTTGACCATAGCTGTCGTCATATCTGGTGTTTTACCAAGTGCAAAATAGTACATATCCTCACAATTTTTACCGTATCTCATCGCATCATATTATATCATAATCAAGCTTGAAGGAAATTATTCACGGAGCGAGAGAGAGAGAGAGAGAGAGAGAGCTCCTAAGTGAGCCAAACCTAGCAGAATAAAGTTGCAGCATGATTTCTAATAAAAGGATATGATGCCATGCGTCAATGTACCGTATTCAGTAAGCTCATCACAGAGCTGGATCTGACAGAACCAAGTTGCAAGATAATTTTACATAGAAGTACACGATGCATGCACTGATGTACGCATGGTTCTCAACCTCCAACGCCGAGCGGATTCGCTCGCTGACCAGTACCTCCTGATGGACGACTATCAACTGCAACAAGGCAAAGGAAAAACCTTCAAACGAAAGAGAATGACAAACAGAATGACGGAAGAACGAGGTTATGCAGTTGTCAGGCAAGGGAAAAACCCGGAAAGTCGAAATTCAATTTGGCGCAAGTTAAAAGAAAGAAAATGAAAAAAAGAGCCCGTTGCTTATACCAATCACAATTGTTTGTACTTTCAAGGGCATCCCGCGTGTTTTTTATTCCTGTTTTCTTGATTTCTCAGCTCGTTTTCTGCAACGCTCTGCAGCTTCAGTTTCCTCAGTTTCACGAGACTCGTGTACTGGTCGGTGGACCATGCGTAGTGTCCCTCGGCTCTCTCATCCCAGTGCGTGCAAAGCAACAGTACGCACGGTAAACCCTCTCCTCTTTACAGTTTTTATTTACTTTTAAGAGCCCGAGAATGCAACGACGCCTGGTCGTGCCAACTCGATCGCATCTTGGTTTGCACTGCATGGAATCAGTTACATGCGAGTTCGCGGCATACAAAACTATGTAATCTCCAAATATCTACAAAAGTATATCGGGGTAAGTACACGAAGTCTCTCTGTTTGGTTTTCTGATCAGTCGGTCACGCGTTGCATCATGCAAGGAAGAAGTACATGCGTTGGCAACAGATCAGTTTATGAAACCGAAAGGTCGTGATCATGTTAACGCTGACGGCACGCCAGCATTGGATCCTATTTCTGTGGTGAAAATGGGAGACTACGTAGAGATGGACAAACGCGAGTGCGCGCGAACAAAGGGCGCCCCAATTATGGTGATTTCAAGCGATGTGAAACCGGGTTGCTTTTGAGCTAATCAGATAATGAGAATCCATCGTAATCTCGCTCGACAGGTGCGAGGAGGGGTGTCGGTTCTTATATGAGACGTGGAGAGCACAGATAGGGCTGTCTCCTTCGCAGGAGAAAAGCTGGAGACACTAATGTTGACCCTGGCCTCTCTCTCTCTCTCTCTCTCGCGCGCGCGCGCGCAGCGTCCATGTCGAAGCTGACCTGTCTTCGAACTTTTCCTCGCCTGTTTTCTATTGACATTCGCAATCCCAACTTGGGACAGGACGGGACAGGACGATTCAAGTCAAAGAAACAGCTTCTGCAGAAGCAGAAGGCGGGCGGGCTTTGACATTTTCTTCCTCCCCTCCTTTTTATTCTCTTGGACGGAGAAAGCCAGCTACGATCTTTCAAAACAGGGTTGCCAATGCATGGCGTCCGTTCGAGACACGTCCCTCGCAGGCGTTTCGTACCGTCTCGTCCTACCTAATGCCTTGTCGGGAACACTAAAAACATGTGTGTATATGTTGACAAGTTTACGGTCACGGGGTTTAGAGACATCAGAAAGATGTTAATGATACAGGGGTCGGTCCGCAAAATCGATTCACAGAGTGATGTGAGCCTTTCAACGTGGCCAGGAGATTATTTGAGTACTGTAACTTAGAATTAGTCGCGCCACTTTATACATTAACTTATCAAACTAGTCTTGGCATATACTGCAACTTTAGCTGGGGATCCAAGGTCGATTCCTTTGGTTTTGCTTCGGCCTATGACTCGTGAGGTTTTGGTCCAACTCAAAAGGGAAAAGACGGCCCAAATCTTGGAATAAATGGACTAAGATGAGTATTGTAAATTGGACGAAGGGGAAGCACGAGGCCGATACTCCATTCCGGACTATAGGCCGGGCCAAATTTGACCCGACCCACTAGAAAAGATGGTGCCCCGAGTCAAATTGGAAAAGTGGGGTTTGTTTCTGTTTTTTGATGAGTAAGTGCAATTGATCGACCGAATGGGCTAGTAAAATTATAGGAACCGCTGTCTTTCCCTCGTTGTCATTCATCTCCTTTCGTAATGCTACAACTACTGTGTAACACGATAATTAGCCTCTCGCCCGTCGGTGAATGATTCTTTGACCATCTATGATTATGTATGTGTAACGACATATATTATCTTAATTTTTACAATACAGAATGTCATTGTATGAGTACTTCCCAAGTATTCAAATGATGGATCGAGATTCATTTGCCACTGGCGAGGATAAAATTGTTCAAAAAATCTTAACTCTATCACACTTTTATCAATTCAGTCATAAACCATTTAATGTTACCAAAGTCCCAAACATTGTCACTTTTTCTTAATTAAATCCATCCAGTCAATTTGTTTAGAATTCGCTGACGAGGGTGCCAGCCATCCTACATGGCATAGCCGACACTAACGTGGACAAAATTTATTATTTTTTAAATATTTTTTTGAAATTGTTTCTTGTCCTTTTTTTCCCTTCTCTCTCTCTCTCTCTTCTTCCTCTCTACTAGTTGCCCAACCTTTGGCGACCGGCTAGAGGCTGCGATCGAGGAGGGTCAACCTCGCCAACCTTACACGAGATTGCCTTTATCGAGATCTGGCAAGGGACAACCTCACAGGCCTTAAGTCAGGCTTGTGGCTAGTGAGGCCAACCCTTGCCCTCACTTGAAGTACGTGAGGGTTGGCCTTGCCGACCATAAGCGAGGCTCACCCTTGTTGATCCGGTGAAGGCGAGCCTCACCCAAGGCCCGCGAGGTCGTCCCTCGCCAAATCCCGGCAAGGGCGACCTCACGTAAGACCAATGAGGATAACCTTGCATGAGAACGACAAGGTCAACCCTCATCTATCGCTGGAGGCTAGGTGATCGGCAGAGGGGAAGAGGAGAGAGAGAAAAAAAAAAAAAAGACAAAAGAATTTTAAAAAATTTTAAAAAATAAAAAAAATTTGTCCATATCAGTGAATTCCGGCCAAAATTCGCCAGACAGACTTAATTGATAAAAAGTGAAAAATTTACAACTTAATTAGCAAAATCGAAAGGTTCGAGACTAAATTTGCAAAAAGACAATAGGTTTAGGATTTTTTGGATAATTTTCTCCACTAGCGAGAGCATTGAGCTCTATTGATCAAGTCATGTCAATTCTACATGCTAGTTATCGATGTGCACGAATGATCGCCAATTATGTGGGAAAGCTATCAGTTCGACAAATAACTTGTCTATTTCCTGATTGTCAATTGACAACCTAAATATCGATTTACAAATTTATTGTCGATTCCAAGACTACTAATCACCTACCTAGCAACTAGAGATTGTTCTGGACAATTTCCTCTGTTGTTTGATGATCATTCAAGATGTTTATTGGGCTGCCCAAGCTGGAGAACAAATTTAGAGTCTAAGTATATGCTCAGATGTGATTAGTCCTAATTTTAAGAGTCTTAATCGTGTTTTAATTTATTTTCTAGGTTCGAGGTCCTATTCTTGCTTTCTAGTTCCCATGACATTGATATCGTAACGCAGCACCCATGTCTTCAATATTTAGTTTATTTCACATGCAATAATCCCTTTATATAACAAGCCAAATTATCAAATGTAAGACAGCTGAATATTAAGAATCTATGAGATATGTCTTTATGTGAGCAAATATCGATACTTTTTTTTTTTGGTAAGTTATTTTATTTTATTTTTTTGGTAAGTAGCAAATATCGATACTTAGTCTCTATAATATTGGAAAATAAATTCTTCCCTAGTGGTGAGCCAAAAAGCACTATATCCTTGGTTGGTGATTTTTTGTAAGCTGTGTTGGTGAATTTTTCTATCCGAAGTCTTGTGTCCCTGTCGGTTGGTTTGTCCCCTAAGTCTCAGTGGTGAATTTCATCAATCCTAATTTTGATTCTCGGTTGGTGATGGTTCCTATATGCCTTGATTTTGATCGTACTCTATCCTTCATTTGTTTTTACCCGTGATATCTATTCCCACATAGTCTAATTACATCCATTGTCACTCAAAACAACGCTCGTCCACCCCACGCACTCATCAAGCGTGGACCTAGGAAAGTTCTTCGTGATTGGAAATAATGTTATATATATATATATATATATTAGGGGTGAGCATGATTCTAGGATAGAACCAAAATCCTGAGAACTAGATCGTTAGGAACCTGTAGGTTCCAAATTTTAAGGTATATAAGATAGGTTCTAGGTTCCAAAAAATAAGGAACCTGTTTCAACAGGTAGATTCCAAGTTCTTAGTTCCTAGAACCTGTAACATAAAACCTAAAATAAGTTTTAATATTTTTCTTGATTCATGCCTCCGTGTATGCTATTCGATGATGAATCTATAATCTTGAAGCATTAGTCTAAGTTTCCATTTTATAGTTAAGATTTTCACTTTATTAATGTTCATATTTTTCGTATATCTAAATATAAGTTATGATTAATGAATTATAATCTTTCAAATAATAACATAATTGAGACCTAGGTAGACCTTGGAACTTATGACATGATAGGTTCCAAGTTCTAGGGTATACATGGTAAATTTCAAGTTCCAAAAAATGAAAAACTTATTCCAAGTTTCAAAATTGAACCTGTATGGAACTTAAAATCGCTCACCTCTACTTTTATCTAGTTGAATTCCTTACCAAGAATTCATTTTTTGTTGTTGATAGTTTTGTTTATTTTGTATTCTTTTTTTATGAATGACAAGCTTATTTATTATTATTATGTTTTGTGTTCATTTTTGTTATATAAAAAAAAAAAAAATACCTGTTGAACCTTGGAACCAATTCTGGAACTTGTGATATGTTTTAGGTTTCAAGTTATGATAAATAGGTTTCAAGTTTCAAAAAATGATGAATCTACACCCGAATGTAGATTCCAGGTTTTTGGCAAAATTTATAATGAATCCGGAACCTCTAACTTCTAATATATATTAAGCAGTATGTCAATTTTAATTTTTTACCAAGTATAAAATACGGTGCACTTATTTAAACGTTGACTTACGCGACGCTTTGTCGTTCGAAACATTTTGATTACAGCTAGCTGTCACCGGTTGCTTTTGTCTCCTAGCGTTCGAATGGCAGTGAGAAGTTGAATCCAACGAGGCAAGGAGCGATTTCCCGCGCAGGGTCAGCCCTGCTGATCCTTCGCCTCCTGCACGTAACTCCAGAAAGAAAACCCGTGCATCATCAAGGACAAGAAAGCTATGCGTACGTACCCGAATCCCGATGAGAAGGAAGAAAGCTTTGTCTTTTCTCTTGTCTTCAAAAGAGAGGTGGAGGTGGAAAAGGCAGACGTACCTCTTTTTCGTGGATTCACATTTGCCACATCTATTGCATCGTCTTTTAGCAAAGGCAATTCAAATCAGATGGCTACAATTCGGTATTTTCAAACTTGACTCGATCCAAAGGTTTAGCGCTCAATATGGCTTGTGTTTGAGCTCTTGATGGTGTTGATATTTTCAAGTCATGACTCGACTTGAATAGGCTTTTAATAAAGTCAAACTCACATTAATTATGTAAGTTAGATTGAGCTAAAGTCTAAACTAAAATCCAACCCGAGCTCAAATTTTTGCCAATGCACTACAGTTGGAAAAAGAGATTCTTTTTTTTTTTTTCTTACCATGTGTGTACGTACAACAAATTAATTAGGCTCGCAAACTATTCGGATTCAAGTTCTTTTTATGTTTGAATTTGATTCGTTTGTGCACTCAGCTCGAACTTGAAAAGAATCGGGAGTCGTATCCAAGTCCGATTCGCGTGGGCTACCGATTGAACAAGAACATCTTTACAATGGCGAAATGCTAGGCTCATATTCATGGGGTGCAAACGAAAGATTTCGATTACAGAAAGATGAAGCACTCCAACGAGACAAGAGGGTTGTCAACGGACTCGTTCCCCTGCTTCGAATCGCCGGCGTCTCCTCCCTCTCCGGCCGTGTCCGACACCTTCTCTTCCGCGTCGCCGGCCGACGTGGCCGAGGACGCGCCGCCGGCATTCCCGGCCTTCTTCATCGGGCTACCCCCGCCCCGCTCTTCCTCCCTCCCCCGCCGTTCCTGGTCCCCGGCGACCTCGACCGCCGACCGAGGCCATCCCTCTGGTCTCGACGCAACGCGGCGGTTGTAGTCCCCATGCGGCTCCGTTGCTGCGTCGCCGGCGCCGCCGTCGTCTTCTTCGCCAGCTCCGGCTTGGTCGCCGGAGACCTCGCGGCTCGCCTCGCCGTCTGCTCCCCGGCGTAGGGACGGTTCCTCTGCACCTTCATCGGAGATCTCTTGATCACTCTCTGCGTGACTTCTCCTCTATCTCTGCTCGTAACTTCGGTCTCCCTCTTCTCGGCGACGGTAGTAGCGGTGGTCGCCGTGGTGGCACTGGCGGTGGAGAAGCTCTCCCCGACGCTGCACAGCTCGGAACACTCCGAAACGACTTCGGCGACATTCTCTCCCTCGTTTCGGGTCGGAGTTCGAGCTTCCAGCGCACGTTCTTCAGGCTTAGGAGAGAAACCAGTATCGGCTTTCGCGCTGTCGTCGATCGTTGTTTGAGGCGGAGGGTGAGGCTTCGGCAGAGGCGTTTCGGAGAGAACTTCCTTGACGGTTTCCTCTTCCTCCTCCTCTTCTTCAGCGAGCGCGGCGGCGGCCGGGGCGCGGGTCACGCCGGTGTTGCTGCCGCATGGCCTCGCAGGAGGGTGGGGCGGAGAAAGGTCGGGTCTTGAGGGGTTTTGGGCATGTGGGTCGCCGCGCTCGGCGGAGCTGAAACAGCAACCCATCTCTCGGGGAGGATTCGCGAGAGCGTTGCTGCGAGCGTTTGGGGAGGAGGGTGGACGCGAGAGAGAGAGAGAGAGTATAAAGAAGAATTCAAATGCGAAAACGGTCAAGAAAGGAGCGCCATTAGGGGCGGGGTGATTAGGAGCTGAACATGGGAGACAGACAAATTGACCGGTGATTCGGACGAGGAAAGAAAGAGAGACGGAGAGGGGGAAAGGATGGTGCTTGAGAACGTTTGAATTCTGCTGGAAGCGACAGCCTTTTGGGGGGTTTGATAGGCTTTTGCTATAGCCTATAGGCAGCAGGTGCTAATCATCTCGTTGCAATAGTTTCTGGCGGACGCGATTCGGTTCGGGCCTAAGCCCATTTCTCTTCTTTTCCTCTCTCGAAGTTTTCAAAATGGGCAGGGCTTCGGTGGTGCTTCGGAAGATGGACCACAGAGAGATCGCTAGCTACCGAAGCTGATCGTCCGCCCCCACGGCAGCAGCCAAAAACAGCGCCGTTGGTGAAGGAACTAAAAGCTAGTCTGGCTCTGTCTTTGTCTCTAGCTGTGGATATTTATGTGATTCTGTCCCGGAAAGCAATTCTTCGATTGGACCTTTTTCTCCTTTGTTTTCGTTTTCATAGGATTTGATATGTTTAGTCTATTGTAAGAATCTGAGTGAAAGAGTATTATATGCAAGAGAAGTTAGTAAGGTGGAGCGATGTCTAATATTTATGTAATATCGCAAGAAGAAGCGAGGCCATTATCGATAGTTGAACAAGGTCAACGTCGTTATAGTTTGGTCCGGCAATACTATAGTAGTTAGAGTTTATTCTCATCCGGTCACACGACGTGACACTTGGGAATGGCTGGGAAGTTAAAGCCACCATTGGACGACTCAACTTGAAATTGCTTTTGAGGAGTACAAGCTTTAACTATTAGACCGTGCCATGAGATTCAATTTCAGCGACACTTGCTGCGGGCTTCTGAAGAGGGCCCGACCGTAAAAGCAGTTCGTATCGAAGAAAGGGTACTAGGAATCGAACCCGTGAACAATACGATTCGGACTGATTTTCAAAAGAGGACCAACGATTCGAATTGGCTGATAAGCAAATAGTACTCTGGTCAATCCGTTGGGTCAAAAGAGTAACATCATACACGTTTTTTTTTTTTTTTTTTTTTTTTTTTTTTTAAGGAGTGACACGGTATATGTTTTTTAAATTGCAAAAAGATGAATCCAATAATTTTTAACCCTTCCTATCCAATTCCAGTGTGGTTCCACTTCCTTGAGGCAACGAGGAGAAAGTGACAAAAGGCTCAAGAGGTGGCAGCCTGGAAAGTTAGATATTTTTCCTCGTCGCCATGAAAAAGAGAGCTCCTCAAACAACGACGCCCATAATCATTCCTGTCTCTCTCCTTGTCGTCGACTCTGTTGCGTGATTCGACAATGATAATCAATCAGCGGACGGCGTAATCATTCCAGAGATATTTATCGTGCGCGATTGATCTGCACGGTGCTCCTCGCAGCGCCATGCACCCGTCAATCAGCTCCACAATCATGGCGGAGCTCGTTATTTTCCACTTCCTAACTGGGGGCTTATGGCCCGATTGAAAAGTACAGTACGTGCACTCATTTCCATGGAAGAGCTCGCCATGATTTTATAAAATATGATTAGGGTGACCATCCTCTGTCCTTTATTCGACTGTGCCAATGTCCGAAAGGCAAATTGATGGGTGCAGTTAAAACTAATGGAATGGAAATCTCCAAGCCCGACATGGCGTTGTTTGGAAATTATCTCCCTCTCTCTTTTTCGTTTTTGAGATAAATGGGAATTCCCTAGCCACCCGATTTAACTAAGCTTGAGAAGAAGGGATGTGGATTCACTAAGTATATCAATTATCTTGAAAGTTTCAAGCCTAAGATTTCGCATTTCATTAAGACCTCATCACCAGTGTTTCCAAATAGTTCGAACCTCAAAAACATTCCCTTAATATCAATATATCGCAATAAGTTAGTTTCGAGGTCCCTTTTTTTTTCATAAAAATTGTTGACACTAAAAATTAACCAGTGATATAACGAGAGGCATTGGCGTTAAGTTGTTGATGGGATAGTCGGGTGGCGTGATTGAAAATCAATTAGTAGCTGATGCGAGATCGGTGTCATGACTTATAGTGCTATCGACGAAGAGTGACCGCAGGCCAACGCAAATTAAACAGACAACGATAGGCAATCAACCACACCAGGAGAAAGTCGAGTTGGAATAAATCTTGAAAATTATAATTGTTTATGGATAGGATCATGCGATTGGAGAGTGAGTAAACATCGACAATTACACTTCATATGAGGCTGCATATGGACGAGTAGAACCAGTAGAATCATTTATAAGGAGTCCACAATCAACAACACTTGACAAATTTCTACGGTTCAATTAACTAATTTATCATTCCTCATTTGCAATTCTTTATCCTTTCAGTTCAGTTAGCATTAGTGATTTATTTTATGCACATTGTTTCTTGTCCGTATTGCCTAGGAACCCAATTTACTTTAAAAAACCAAAGAGCTTTAGTGATTTATTTTATACACATTGTTTCTTGTCCGTATTGCCAAGGAACCCAATTCACTTTAAAAAACCAAAGATCCAACCTTTGATGAAACATCGTTTGTCAACAAGCATATTTGTCGAAAAAAATAAAAGTATCGTCCTCTCCGTGACTTTAAGACAGGATGCAAAAAAATCAGTAAGACTTGCAAGGCCCGTTTATTTCATGGGAAATAAATGATTTAGAAAAAATTATTAGATGACAATTGTTTATATTGTTTGCAAATGAACAAACACAAAATATTTCCATTGTTCATAAAAATCTTTAAACGTAAATTGTTGTTGATACAAAAGCATTTTTTTATTAAATGACTATTTCAATTAATAAAAGCGATCAATTTCGGGAAAATATCTTTTAAATTGTTCATTTCTCTCAAAAGAACTCGGCATGGTAGACATAATCATTTTGGTAAGAATATGGCAGACATATTGTAAAACTTACAACATCTCACACTTTATTGCAATGAAACGTTGGAAACATTGTAATAGAAATCATAAGTGACGAGGCATCGTTATTATTTTTCCGCTAATTGCATCATTTACAAAATTAGTCAAGAAGACATTTTTCCTTGATTTTCTCCTGTAATAAGAAAATTCAAGACGCTTCCTTTGAGTAATGCTAGGAGCTAGAAAACTTGGTCTACTGCTGGTGTAAACAACCTTTTGACACATGTACCATTGAACGAGCTAAATGTGAACTTAGATATAATTTCATAATCGCACCCATCAAAACGCCACTCATCCAACGGTGAATATACAATTCTCTACATCGGCAGCAAACATAGTAATAATCAATTTCCTCATCATGCTAAATTCGCAAAATCATATAAACCATATAGTTACTCGTAGTTCGAGCCGTCCTCTGTTTTTTTTAAACGTAAAATATCATTACTCATCTTAAGGATCACATTCAAAATGCTTATTCAAAAGGGCTTTAGGTAGGCCTTTTTAAGAGGTCAGATTCCCGTGAAGGAAACGACAAGACGTTGAGTGATGGCAATACATTATCAATCTTAGCGTAATAAACTTCAATAACTTTGCTTGGCGTCGTTAAATTAATCAGTTCCCCTCCAATCCACCTAACCGCAACGCAGGCGTGCCTAGCAAGAGGCAAAACACGACATAATAAAAATAAAAATAAAAAAGAGGAAAATGTCATTTTCGACTCGGGCAAGGCAACAAGCATTTCGTTGCGAAGTCAAATGAGAACAAATCAAAAAACACGTCTTTCGTGGCCGCTAAGGATAGAATACAAAGAAGATGCTGGCTGCTGCTGCTGCTTCGTCAGGAATTGGGAGTCCGATGATGACTTAAGCATCGGTCTAGATTCGATGTTTACTTAAACTAATGATTTCGCACATATCCTCCACGTCAAGTCCACTCGGCAACCCGAACTTGTTCTCTTCCACCACACAATCCAATCCTGGATTTTTCCTTCTTTTTTTTTTTTTTCCTTTTTCTACTTTTGGAATATTCAAATTGGTAATCTTTGGTTAATATTCTATGGAGAATTTTTCCGGGTAATGTCCAAGTACACAGATCCATTCGCTTTCCCGGTATTTCGGTAATATTCTATTGACTATGAATATGACTCTTTTCTCATCCTCACTCTTGTCTCGCTCTTGTTTATTCTGTGCCATCACCTCAATTTGAATATTAATTTTTCTAATTTGGGCTAAAAAAATACATTAACAATATAGGTTAGGTTAAGCATGGATAAAATCGAGCAGGAATTACTACATTTTATTATATAAAAATGGGTCAAAGAGGGCCAAATATGTTCTATTAGATCAAATCATTTTTGACCCGATCCAAACTCAATTTGACATACCATTGCAACTACCTAGTACATGGGTGCACAGCGGCCTTGTAAGGTTTCACGACCGATTAGCCTAGAGGTGAGATATTCCAAGTTTCATTCTACTTGAAATTTATCTATCCAAACAGGTTTTTCATTTTTTGGAATCTCAAACCTATCTTGACATAGATTCTAAGATCTATCTCGGAAATTGGCCATTTTTTTTTTGTTTCATTTTTAGTTAAGCCTAATTTGTCTTTTTTTTTCCTAATTTTAACACGAAAAAGGGCTTAAGTTATCCAATTTTCTAATTTCTTTTAAGTACACCACTACCAAACTAGAACTCAATGGCTATATCATAACTTTTTGCTTCGACTTCAACAAATCAATTCAAGTTTAAGTAGCAAAAGAATATTTATAAATATGGATGAACAATTGTAGATTCTACCTAAAATCTTACTCGTAGGAATAAATTCATTATTTTTTATAATCTAAAACCTACTCTGTATATCCTAAAATCGGATTAGCCAATTTCTAGCAATCTGGATTTCTAATTTCAGATCTTACCTTAAAATCATAATCATTCTCATCTCAAAATTAGCCAAAGTCAGGATTCCATTCGGGACGCAATCGGAAAAAGGACCGGGGCAAAAACCGCATCGCCCCTGGCCGAAGCGACGCACCTCCACCGGTCCGTTCTCCCACGGCCACATGGAGAATAGTACGACCCGAGAACGTGCGCCTCTGAGCAAAAGAGGCCAGTAAAAAAAGCCATGGGCTGACGCGAGTGGGGCCCCGCCCGCCCCGCCCGCCCGGGCCCCACGGGAGACCGGGCGGGCTCCACCGGCAACCCTCTCGCATAGAACAGCGCAATAACGAAAAAGATTCACTCGGTTCCGACACGCAGAATTGCCCACCGCCTCCCAACGGCTCGACGAGAGCGACACTCACCCACGAGTCACGACCGCAACTCGCGAGAGCTGTCGAGTGGCTGACCCGCGGGCCTTTTCGAATTTATTATTATTCCTTCCCTCTCTTTTTCCAGAGGGCCTCATCGCGTTACCAAATGGCCTCTCGAGAGAGAGAGACCGCAAGATACGATGCTTCGGTTGACCTCGAACCTCCGTGGCCGCCACGCTCGACGACGACGTCCGACCCAACCGCCCGGGGTCTGTCGCGTTCTGCTGCCCCCCACCCCGAACTCTTTAAGAAAAGGCCTCCGTCGCGGACCTATCTGGTGCAGTCCGATTCGCGAATATAAAGATTAGGAGTCCGCTTAGGCGGGGGTGCTTTTCACGGGATGGGTTGGTGCGCTGAGGCTAGGATGGGCAGGCAGGGATAAGGGGGAGCGACAGCGAAAGGGCCGCTTCTTTTTCGAACCGATTTTTCCTCCGCCGTCGAAAGGATAACTTAAAGGAGGGGGAAATGTTGTTTTGCATGCCTTATGCCTTTTCCAAAAGCGGCTTTCTTTCCGGCCAAAAGGGAAGTTTGAAGAACGGTTCTTTTATCCCGGAACGAATTATTATTTATCCTAAATGTTGCTCTATTTTCCACATTCGAAATAACATTTTTGCGAAAATACGAGGTGATGTCGAGGATCGCTTTTCTTTTTTTTTTTCTTTTCGGAATTTATTTTGTAACGTTTTCGTAGCATGGGTAAGAGGGAGATGATTCTATTGATTGAAATGCGAGCCATGTCCTCCGTCTGAAATACGACGACGGTTGAAGGAGAAGATTAGTGGTTGGAAGACTTCGCAAATGTCTTGGTCGTCCCAAAAGACCAAAACAAAGGGAAAATGAATAAATTAAGAAAAGGTGAACTGATTGGAATCTGGGAGTATTTTAGTTCATATATGAGATTGGGGAATATTCCTAATTAACCGAAAAAGGGTCCCTTTATTTATGGCAAAAAGATAAAAAAAGAGAAGCACAATTGACAAAGCTGAGGCTACCTTTCAACGGAAAGAAGAAAACGTACCGCCTTTTTCTTCATCACCAAAAATTTAACATGGCCTTTCAAACTCATAAAAGGACTATACATCATTTAAACTGTATCACGGAAATTACATATTTCGCCTATAATCGAAAGGCCCAAGCATTTGTTTTAGGAAGATAATCTTTCAACATGTGTTTCGAGAGGACAACATGATTTCGGTGTCGACGCAGCACTACAAAATCGATATTGAGCTGCAGGCTGTGTTTGAAAGATCAAGAATGTGTTGTTATTATCTACCTAGAGCCATGTCATGTGGGTTGAAACTGAGGAGTATTAGAGAAGGCTGCTTTTGTTATAAGTTGCCGTGTATTTTACCACGTCAAGTTAAATATTTAATATCGTGTTTGTCGTATTAAATTTATTTTAGTGGATTTTTTTTTAACTTTATTCTTATCTGGTCAGGACAAAAAAAAAAAAAGGTGAGTAGGCTTGCGGTAAGAAATGACCGTTCAATGGAATAATCTCGCACGTGATGATCCCCTTTCTTTAGATAGAACCCGCTGCTATTATTGACAAAAATGAAATCTAGATCCTTCCACCGCTTTCCCCACGCGCCGCCGCATGGCGCTTGATCCGCACTCCCCGTCTTCTTCTTAATAAATAAATTCTAATTAATCAGAGCCTAATCCAATTACGGCGTGAGTTGACGAGGGTTGACCGAGTCGTTGACCCGGAAGAGGGAGAGTAGGGATGAGATTTGTACTCTCGCGAGTTCGCTCTTCTTCGCCCGTGAAGTTGTTGTAGGGGGCCGACCGACCGACCGACGTATCTATTTTGGGACCCGACTATGGAAGCATAGCTTTCATAATTTATTTAGCACTTAATTTGAATTTTTCTTTTTAGTATTGTAGATTTTGCCACCATGATATCATCCATGAACATCTTTGGACAAAGAAGGTGAATTTATTTAGCATATGCATGTGTAATGAACAATATTTTTTCCGATCAATATTTTGATTCGCGCTTTCGGTTGGTTTTATAAGATTTGATTTGGGATTACTTTTCTCTTTACCTTTTAATATTAAACTTATATTTGCATTTAAGAAGACTCCATCTCGTACTAAATGCGTTGATTTTTTATTTATTTTTGGTCCAAAAACTCCTCCATTAGATATTGCAATTTAGCAAGTTTAAATTGTCAACTATATGATCGTTTGAAAAATATATTCGTTTTTTTTTTTTTTTTTTTATCATTACACTTTGTGATATATGATGCTTATTTATGGCAATATTAATGCGAGGGGAAAACAAAAGATTGTTCCCAACATAATGTAAGTGAAGTTTGGTCTATGTTAATTGCACTCTTGTTCGAAATCAAGTTAGCTCGCTTGATGTTGTTATTAATTAGTTTGGATTTGAGTTTTGCGCATAAAGCCCAACATTGATTGATGTAACAACTTTAACTAACGGAACAATTTGATTTTTAATTAAAGTTATGTGAATAGCACATTTAAGTTAACCTTGCTTAATTTGTTTCAAGTCATATAATTACCTCCAACCATACGAAATAAGACGGCATTGGACTTTTCATTTTTAATGCTTTGATATATGGACAGAAACCTATTACTTAGCTACATCCGATATACGAAATTTTCAATTTTTAGGTTGGTTTGATGCTATTTTTTCTTCTTAAACGAATGATATCTCACAATTAAAATAACTATTCACCTTACCATATATACATTATTTATTCTTTTGTTGCTAATAAATAAAAGGGTAAACCCAAAAATTATATTGTTACTAACATAAATCAATCTGATCCCAGAACAACAAAGAAAGAAACCTATTGACGGCATATCTAATACTAATTATCATTCGTATTGTTGGGTTGGATAACTCAATTTGCTAGCCAACCTGCACATGTATTTTCATCCTTAAAATTATGGAGGATATTGATCTATTGAAAATATTTGAGCATACTTCTAATTTGAGAAGCTTGTCACCAAAATGAAATGATGAAATTGATTTTTGAAGTAGATAAATGGTTGCATGCGAGCTTGTCTCTACAATAAGTCTTGGCAACACTCGAAGGAATAGTCCACAGTTTTGATTTGCTCAACCGTCTGTGTGAATACAACAAGCTAGTTGCTTGAGTCATCATGAACAAGTCCATCTAGTGAAGCTGGACCCGAGTTACCTTTAAAGGTCGTGTCAAAATTAATTTAACCTAAGAAGAAGGGGGTTCCAACCCACAAACTTATCTCTTTTTTTCTTTTAAGGTAGATAGTCAATTTTCTACTAATCGTACAGATAGGATATTGTTGACATATATCCTAAGATTACATTCACATGTGTGCTTTGGAAAGAAAAAGTTTGTCTAGTATAATCTTTGATCCCTCAAATTACACAATTGCCAGCAGCCTACACCAAATAATAGTGGCTTGTCCTTTACTTTTTACCTATAATTGTTGCATCAAACTGGTTTGCTAACAACCACTTAATGTGTAGGCAAAATTTTCTATCAAAGGCAAGTTCAGTGTTTGTTGTGGCTTTGTAAGTCACTATCTTTGCCCAAGTTTTTCGTTGGATAAACACTTCAATAATTGTGATCAAGATATCAAGACATAAAAAGATCATTAGCTTTTTTTAGGAGGAGAAGGAGGAGTAGCCGTTAGAAAAAGATTAATAAAATCAATATTATAAGGCGAGAACACATGAATAAATAATTTATTTAGTCTAATCGTACACCTGTGAATTCATCGTATTTATCAAATCTATTGAACCATCTGGCCTTACTCGGAATAAATTAAAAAAAAAAGAAAAAAATAACACGAACTGAGGGGAAACGAATCGCTAACTCGCAAATTAACTCGACCCACACGATTCGGTGGACTTGTCGGAAAAAGGGCGCAGCAGAATTCGTGAGAATCGAGAATGTACCAGCTAACGTACCAGCCGCCCACGCCACGTGACGCCTCCCGGGGCGAAGGAAATTACCAACCGTGCCCTTCCCTCAAATAGAAAGACTTTTACCGCGGGGGGGCGGGTAAAAACCCCGCGGGGGCCCACACGCGCCGAGCGCGTGGGGCCCGGCGGGCTGGCCGGTGGCGTTCGGGATTCGTCAAACGAACGACTGAACTTTCCTCGGAGGAGATGTGCATGTGTACACGCGACTCAACTCGCCTCGCTCGTGGTCTTGGTCCTTCTTCCTCCATCGACTTTCTTTGCGGTTTTCTAGAGAGAGAAAGTGGTGGTGGTGGTGGTCGTGGTCATGGTGGTGGTGGGGGCTGGTGAGGAAGAAAGGACCCGGAAGCCAGCCAGCACGGCAGGAGGCGAACCTCTCTCTCCCGGTTTCTCTCTCTAAGGCTCGTCGCGCCTTTTTCTACGTCGTACCTTTTTTTCCTTTCTCTCTCTTTCTTTGTAATGTTGCTGCTCCACTTCGGTCACCATGGTTAGGGTTGATTTATCTCTGTACTCTCTTTTTGTCATTTTTTATTCATTCTTGGGCTGTCCTTTCGTTTTTTAATCTCTCGAGCCCGAGGGGCATTTTCTTGATGCCCTTATTCTCATCAGACCCATCTCTCTCTTTCCGTCGCTCTCCCATTATCTGAACTCCGCGAATCTTAACACTTAAGACTCGCCCTTTCCTTTTCTTTTTTGGCCTTTGATCTTTGGGTTTAACCGCACACAAACGCCTCCGCCTTTTTTCCCCCCCTGCCCTTTTCCCGTTTCGCTGGTAGCTGGTTGCGTACGGTCGAGCTCGGATTTCCTCTCTGCATTCTGCGTAATTCCGTGGCCATTTCGGTTCTCCGTAAGTTCTTCGTGATTCTTGAGCCGACCCGGTTGGTTTTGTGTCGTGGGCATTTGGTCCGCTGGGGGGGGACGACTATGCGGATGGTGTTTTGAGCCGTTCGAGATTTCGGAATGCTGTTTTTCGTTTGCCTTCTTTTTCTGTCGCGTCGTGTCCGCGAGCTTTTGAGTACTTGAGGGAGTTGGTTTTTGTGGTCCGAGGATGGTAGATCGTTGTCTTGATAGCTCTTGGTGATTTTTCTCTGCTGATTGTGCAGATTGGAGAGTGAGATACATGTTCTTGTGAGAGAACAGAGAGGAGATAGAGGGATGAATGGCGGGGAGATCAAGGGGGATGAGAAGATCCGCATCTGCTGTGGATGGGGTGGACTTGAAGATCTACGTGCAGTTCTTGCTGGGCTTTTTGTTTATTTTTGCAGCTCGCATTTCGCTTGGCGACACTAATCCTGGTGATGGTATGGCTGGATTTTAAACATCCCTGTCTCTCTCTCTTTCTCTCTCTTCTTCTTCTTCTGCTTTTTTTTTTTTTTTTTTTTTGTTGGGGAAGAGGGGGTGAGGGGAGCGACTCTTTTCTGGGTTGCTGAAGAAGTGGAGGAACCGGGGGAGCAATTATGGTTTCGATGTACGAATTACTTGAGTTCGATCGGTTAGACCAGGACAGGTCGTTAACTGTTCATCTCAGGGTAGCTAGCTGATTATAGCGTTGAACAGTTTGGACTCTTTAACTATGTCGCTTCCAATTATGAAATCTCTCTGAAGTTAATTGAAGATGGATTTCAAGTTTATCTTTGCATTTTGGTTAATCTTGATTGCAGACCCCGCGGGGGGGGGGTTGGGTTATCTATGGTAATAGTAGATGGAAGATGCCAGTTTTTGTTAAATTGCTTTTCATTCGATTTTTTCGCTTCTCCATCACACTTCCTGTTTGCTTTTTTTTTTTTAAGAAAAGTAAAGGTGCTTAATGGAACTTAATCATCTGCATTGTTGTTTGCTGCTATAGTTGCTGCGATAAATAACTTGTATGTGTCTCTGGGGTCCCCTGCTCTCCCTGGGTGGGTTGCTAGCGGAGGAGACCCGTGTGGAGGTTCATGGCAAGGAGTTACTTGCAATAATACCGAAATACAATCAATGTAAGTTTGCATTATTTAACTCTCGAGAATTTCTGCGGATGTTCACGTAACTCATTTTCCATTTTTATTCGACTGCATGACTTCACAGTACTATTAATGGAGCCAATTTGGGAGGCGAACTGGGGGATAGCTTGGGGTCATTTGCTTCCATCAAAACTATGTATGTCCATCTCCTCTCTCTGTCTTTGCACAAGCATCTGTTTGCATGCAAACGAGGCATTCGTGTCTCCGTGAATGACTACAATAATGTTTTCCCTTTCTGCACGATTGCTGTTGTCACTGTATTATGAAGTGGCCTTCATTGAAGGAAACTTAGCTGAGTGAATCACCTTACATGGAGTTTGGGAAGTATTGACGCTGAAGTGGCATTATTACTGATAGGTTTGTTCTGTTCAAGTGTATAATGTACTAATTTTATCTCACTGAGATGCTACGTTATCATTTAGTTGGTGATTGTGCTATAAAATTGGCTGAAGATAGTCATTCTACCTAGATGACATACTGTGGCATTTGTGCTAAACTTCAGGCCCGTTATGTTTCTCTCTAGGCATTCTCACGTAGTATCGTTGACATTTATTCATTTTCTTATTGCAGAGATCTGAGCAACAACCACATAGGCGGCAGCATTCCATCAAACTTGCCTGTTACCTTGCAAACCTTGTATGTTATTTCACGATTGCCAGAGGAAAAGAACTTTTGCTTTTTCAGTGTGTTCCTCCTTGTATGAAAGATGTAATATTTGTCACTTCTGGCAGATTTCTTTCAGCTAATCAGTTCACTGGAAGCATCCCAAGTTCTTTGTCTTCTCTGACTGGACTGTCAGCCATGTAATCACTGCTTTCTTAACTGTGGCATTTCCTTTCAGCTAAAACTCGATTTCCTTTGCTATTATTTCTTCTGAGCTTAATCTTTCTTTGTATTTCAGGTCTCTAAATGCCAATCTTTTGAGCGGTGAAATTCCAGATGCTTTCCAAAATCTTATAGGATTAATCAATCTGTAGGGTTTTGTTATCTGCTTAACGAAAGCCTTGTTTCCATATGACTTTCCTTGACCTATGTTGTGATAGAAAGTGTTCCTGTGCAGCGACTTATCCAGTAATAATTTGAGTGGGCGTCTTCCTCCTTCTTTGGGAAATCTATCGTCTTTGACCACCCTGTGAGTGCTTACTGTCCACTGAAGATGCGTATATGCTCATGAATTTCTTCTCTGTTATCTGATTTTACTCCTAAATTTGCAGACGCATACAGAACAACCAGTTATCGGGAACCCTTGATGTTCTACAAAACCTTCCCATGAGAGATCTGTACTTTTCTTACTTTGCTTCAAATTACTTGAATATTTTTATTGAAATTTATAGTGCTTCGTCTGGAGTTCTGCTTTTTCATAGCCCTCCACTTATTTGCATCTTTTGATGTGTTGTGTTGCACAGGAATATAGAGAATAACCTTTTCTCTGGACCTATACCTGATAAATTACTGAGTATACCGAACTTCAGGTGAGAGCTACTTTTAAATGCACTCTGCTACTTCATTAATTTATTCTCCATCATACTTAATCAATTTTGCCCACCTTCCCATCATTTTTTGTTATTCTAATATGATAGCAGAGGAAATGGTAATATCTGTGGAATTTATGTTGCTATTGCACTATGTGATCTTCATGGGAAGATTTTTTGTTGCATAAGTTTGGTGATTCCGTGATTGCTGTTATTGAATTTCAAGAGGCCGTGATGGCATAATTCTTTGAACTCTTTTAAGTCTGTCAAAATGAAGCCAAAGAACTTATTGCTACTCTCTCGAAACTGTTTTCTTACTCAAATAGGTCATAATGAATGCTAGCCTTTTCCCCCTTATGCATGCGAGGTAGTTGATATATTTCGTCCTCTTCTTTTTATGCTCTACTTCTTTTGAAGTTTTTCTTAGGGTAGAAATCACAAGCTTTATCAGCCTTCCTGTTCCAGCTTTTCGAAAGTAAAAAAAGAAAGAAAGAAAAAAAAAAGTCTTGTTCTTCCTTATTTGACTGTGGAAACTGTTTGCTAATCACTTTGTAATCTGCAGAAAAGATGGAAATCCTTTCAATTCCAGCGCTCCGTTACCTTCACCTTCACCTTCGACCCCAACGACACCGTCATCACCGGGGACTCCTTTTTTCGTGGGGGGCGGGCCACCATCTTCCACCAAAGCACCTCCGCCACCATCTTCCACCAAAGCACCTCCAAAACAGGCGGATGGACCATCTGCAAGAGAGCAATCAAAATCTGGTTCCTCGAAAAAGTCATCCACCAAAAGAATCGTTTGGATAGTAATAGCGGTAGTCATATCATTTATAATTTTGATTTTAGCACTCATCCTTCTCATACCTGCATGTATTCGAAGAAGACATGAGGTTGACAGATTTTCCAAGAGGCACAATATTGGTGCATATAATGGCACAAGAGAGAATCCTCGGGAAAATCCTTCTTTAGGCCCTCCACCGAGTCATCTGGATAAAGGCAAGTAAACTAGTCCAGTCTTTAGTGCTGTATAACTCACATTTTAAATGTGTCAATTTTTGTCAAAGCTTGGTCACTATGGAGTTTTCTTCCTGCAGTACCTAAGGAGACAGCTGTGGTGAAGCTGTCGGAGGATCATCAACCTGAGAGCAGGAAAGTGTGGGCTGTTCCGAGGACACAAAACGAACGAGAAAGAAATGCACAGAGAACTCGTCTGATGCCTGATCGGGAAGATCAGGGGAGTGATGTGAGTTCACTTGAGGCGTACTTGATGCCTCCTCCCCCGCCCCCTCCTCCAACTCCTCCACCGCCTCCTACACCACCTCTTGAAATTATTGTGAAGCCTGCTGTGCCTGAACAAACAATGGCCACAAAGCCTTCTGTGAGAACTCGTATTCCTCTGGTTTCTGCCAAGTCCTTCACCATTGCATATCTTCAGCAATACACGAACAGCTTTTCTCAAGAAAATCTAATTGGAACAAGTGGAATGCTTGGTCGTGTGTATAGGGCAGAGCTTCCTGATGGCAAGGTAACAGTTTGCATGGCTAATATTTTCAGGAATCAGTTCTTTTGCTGCTGAGCTTTTGATATGTGATTCCTTTTTTTAATGTTAAGCTGAAAATTCAGTTTTTAAATCCTAGACTTTTCACTTATTCTGATAAGCTCCTATATACGATTGATGGTGCAATGTGTGCTCTTGAGTATGGACCTTCTGAAGATTGCTACCAGTTCAGTACATTTTCATTGAAATCGATTCAAGTTAGGAAAGGCAAAGAGAAGCATAACTTTGTTTCCAGGCGTACCTTCTGGTTGGACTACACTACCTCGTTTTTTTTATTTATTATTAGGGGTTTGGGTTGCTCTATCACGTTGTCTCATTGACTTTTGCTTTGTTGGTTGAGACTGTCTTCTTTGTCTCCTAAATTCTTTGTAATGCCATGGTATGACACGGGGAATCAGCTAAGCCCCAGCACGATGCACCATAAAATCCATAAGACGAAGTATACAAATACATGGGATGCAGCATTTTCGAATTTTGCTGTGTGAACTTTAGACAAATACATGGGCATTATCTTGCTTGAGTGGCTTGAAAGTTGTTTTGTCTCGCAAATGTATACTTACTCGTAGTTTTCTGGTTGATTGCGCAGTTGCTGGCTGTCAAGAAATTGGACAAGAAGGCTCCCAGTCAGCAGCAGAAGGACGTCGAGTTTTTGGAATTGGTGAACAATATTGACAAGATTCGACATGCAAACGTTGTGGAACTCATGGGTTACTGTGCTGAGCATGGCGAAAGGCTTCTAATATACGAGTATTGCAGTAATGGGACATTACATGATGCGCTTCATTTGGATGATGATTTAAAGAAGAATTTTAGTTGGAATTCCCGCGTTAGGATGGCTCTTGATGCTGCCAGAGCCTTGGAGTAAGTCGATCCATATTCAGGCACAATTAGAGTGGTGTTTCTTTTAATTCTGTCTGATTATCATGTAGAAGCATTTGTTGTACAATGAGCTAATAGTGTAGTCACTTTGTGTGCACAGGTACTTGCATGAGGTCTGTCAGCCACCTATTGTGCATAGGAACTTAAAGTCCTCAAATATTCTCCTTGACGATGATCTTTCCGTGCACATTTCTGATTGTGGTTTAGATGCATTGATCTCTTCAGGCTCAGTTAGCCAGGTAAGCTATTTTTGTGAGTTTTTGAAAATTAACTTGGTGGGATGTCTAGCTGCAGCAATCCATCCCATTACATGCTAAACCACCCATAAAAAGTTCTCTCTAAAACAACCTCTTATTAACCATTTGGAACAATTGTAATGGGAATTGAAGCTGTGGGAATTCACTCATCTGTGTCATGCCTCGTTTGTCATCCAAAATTTTCAGTATGAAGTGCTAAGTAGCGGGTTGTTTTTGTGGTAGTACTACTGTTGCTTGAAATTTAAATAGGTCTGTTTCTTTGTCAGTTGTCGGGGCAACTTCAATCTACTTATGGATATGGAGCTCCCGAGTTCGAGTCCGGAATTTATACAATCAAAAGTGACATCTACAGCTTTGGGGTAGTCATGTTGGAACTTCTGACTGGCCGAAAATCCTATGATAAGTAAGACCTGAAAGTACATATTGGTTTGATAACTGGGCTTCCAAATCCGTTTCCAGCTGTGGCTTTATCCAACATCAATTTTTATTTTCCCTTGACGAATCATTTTCAGGTCACGAAATCGGGGAGAGCAATTTCTTGTCAGATGGGCAATCCCTCAACTCCATGACATTGATGCATTGTCCAGAATGGTCGATCCTTCTGTTAAGGGACAGTACCCTGCCAAATCGCTGTCGCGGTTTGCTGATATTATATCTCGCTGCGTTCTGGTGAGAGCTCTCGCGCTTCAAAGTGTTTGTATTATGCTTTCTTACTGTCCCGTGTTATGCTTTCAGAGGAGGATCAGTCATATTCTTTTAGGCGCACAGTTTTTAGGGACATAACCAATTCTCTCTCTCCCTCTCTCTTCTCATTTTTTCTTGTTTTCACAGACGGAGCCAAGTTTCAGGCCACCGATGTCGGAAGTAGTCCAAGACCTCTCAGATATGATCGGGAGGGACCCTTATCCATGAGATCACAGCTCAAGACCACCATCAACAATCGGTCAAGTAATGGTGACCTCTACCTTGTTAATGCCATTGAATTGTGAAGGTGATCTGCCGTGCACCATGAAGAATTCTTTTGTCAGCAGGCAAAGCTGAGAAGGAATGGCCCTACTATAACATAAGTAATGTTCTGATTCGTATCCTCGACGATTCGAGCGGGCAATCTGATGGTGTCATATTCCAGAGGGTACGGAGCTCAAAGATCTGGACCCAGTTTGTTTTGCGATCGTTGCTGTTTGTGTGCTAAGCATCGAGAGATGATGTGGGAACGAAGAATGTCCATATAACCCCAATCGTTTTGGAAATTATTGTTTTTAGCTAAACTTGATAAGCGAGGTTCTATGAACTCGCCTTCCGTCGTGTGTAAGGCTGTATCGATCTCTCTGGCTCCGGCTCAGGCTCAATGCAGAGTCGGTTTGCCTTGTCTAGTATGCACTCTGTAGTCTGTAGAACTGCACTTTGCCTATGTAATTTTTCAAAAAAAAAAAAAAAAAAATCTCTCTTCTATTTCTATTATTGCCTACAAAAACTGAAGAGTAGTTAAGGTTCCGTTTATTTCATAGAATATGTGATATTTCTAGGAAATTTTTCAGGTAGCTATTTTTTAGGAAAACAATAATATTTTTCAGTGTTCGGTTGAAAGTTGAAATTTAGCTATTTCTATTGTTTGGTAAGGAAAATATTTCCCTCTATGCACTCCTTTTCATTTATTTTTATTTTTTAAGTCGTTTTTAATTATATATTTTTATCTTTTTTTCTTCTTCCTTGGTTGGCATAGGTGAGCTCGAGCTTGCTAGATTCCTCTCCTGAGCTAGTGAAATCGAGCTCACTTGAGGCTGGCAAGCTCGAGTCTCGCTACATCGAGTGAGCTAGGTGAGACTCGAGCCTTGCTTGAGGTCGCTGATTGCCATTGCAGTTGGCGATATGCTAATTAAGAAGAACCAGGAAAAGAAAGGAAAGGAAGAAAAAAAACATAAAAAATAAATAAAAACTTGATTTTTCAACAAAATATATAAAAAAAAACAAAAGTAAAAGGAATTTGGGTTTTATGAAAATACGAGAATTGTTTTTCCCTATTTGAAAAATAGAAAATATATTTTCAAATTTTAGAAGGTTTTTTTTTTGATGAAAAATGTTTTTTTTATTGGTTCATTTTTCGTGAAACGAATGGTAAAAAATTTGAAAAATTTATTTCTGAAAGTTTTGCTTCCGTGAAACGAAGGAAGCTTGGCAATTTTGATAAATCAAGAAAAAAGCGACCTTTCTTTGATTATTCGCTTTATTCCTAAGTACGGTCTATTTTTTGAGTTCCTGTTCTGTCGAAACAAGACCGTCATTTTCCAGAGGAAAATCAGCCAATCACCGACCGTCCTTTGCACGGGCCGAGGTGTGGGGGGCGGGGATCCAGCGGTTCCCCACGTGCGGGCCCTACCAGGAGTTCCCGCGAGTCGTGGGGGCCACGTGCGGATTCCGCACCGCTTTTTTTGTTTTGTTTTGAATTTTGGATGCCTCGAAAAACGGATAAAAGGAGTGCAAGCCCACTTCGCAAAATCAATTTCGGAAAAGACGTGACGGGTGTCTTTTAAAATACATTTGTTTATCGAATTAGAGTTTCATCGAGAAAGAAAAGAAAAGAAAAGAGAGCAGAAATTAGGGAACGCCTAGTGCCAACTCCGCACACCGACAGAGCAGTGTGAGACGACATAAATTTAGAAGCAAAAATGTACATTTGCGTCTGTCGCCTTTTTTTTTTTTTTTTTTTTGTTTTTGGGTGGATTCCTACGATGCTACCGAAAGACAAAAACATATTGTACTCCAAAATGTAATTGACGCCATCATTTCCACACTTTTTACTCCTACCTCTCGCACCCACCGGGACGTGCTAACCACGCGCCGCCATGTCCTCTATCTCTCTCTGTTTTCAAATCTTGTATAATCCCATCTCTTTACATATACCTATATATATATATATATATATATATATATATATATAATTTTTTGAATAAATAGGGCAGAGGTGGGGTGCTGGGTACAAACTTTCATTCAGCCGTTGTTAAGTCTCACTTTTAATACAAAGTTTTTTTTTTTTAATCAAAATAGAACGATATAAATGATTCTTGAATTTTGATATATTATTTAATATGATATTTCAATTTTTAATATATTTGTATAATCCTTGGACTTTTTATACACTTTTAATTTAATTCATGAATTATGAATATGTTCAATATTATTTTTTCATTAATTCAAATTCAGGGATAACAATATTAAATATATACAAAAATTTCAATATATCGAATAAATTAAAATTCAAAAACAATATTGTATATTGGTTAAAGTTCATGAACTGCGTTAAACAAAATAAAAATTGAGATATCACATTGTATATGAAATCAAAATTATTGATCATTTGTGTCGTTTTTCCTTTTTGTATCAATTTTTTTTTTTGTTGAGCCCTTTTACATACTTAAAGTTATAAAAGAATCATCTCTCTTGACACCCACTCGTCAACTATTGGATCAGAGCTCACCGAGTCTCACATAAGAAAACCCACCAAAATGCTACAACAAGTTCATAAGCAATTATCTTCCTTCACTTAGGCTTCACCAAGGAAGAGAAGAGGGGCCGAGTCGAGCCGGCCATCACGGGGCCGCCCACCGCCGCCGCAGTGGTATTTTCCAACTTTCTGTCACCTCTTTTTCTCTTCTCATCAGAACTTTCTACCTTTCGTTTTGAAATGAGAACCAGATCTCTGCACTCTTCTCCCCCTTTCCCCCGCGTCCGCGCGTGTCGTCTTCGTCCCGTTCGCGCGTGACTTTCGATTTCAAACGTGAGATCAATCTAGTTAATAAAAAAAAAAAAAAAAAAACACACCAAATCTTTGCTTTTTTTAATCGTGTGTTTTTTGCCCGCAATTCACGTAAACATCCATTAAACCCATCAGGGCGGTCCGTCCTCTCCGCCTCCACCTCCTCCACCTTCGTCTCCTTCTTCATCAAGCTCTCGTCATCTTCCCCGAATATCTCTTTCTCTTTCCGAGAGAGGCAGGGAATCCCCGTTTGAAGAAAGCCCTGAATCTCTCTCAAGAACCAAAAAGGCGTCACCTTTATCCTCGTAATCTCTCCCCGGTTGTCACCATCCTTTGGATTTCTCAATCCAAATCTCTCCGGTTCCAACTCCAAAGTACCCTTTTGGTTTCCTTTCCTTCGAATTCCAGAAAGTCTCTTCCTTTTCGACTCTCTCCTTCCCAATCCTCCGATTCTTTATCGGGGAGCTCGCATCTCTCGGCTCGGCCACTGTCTTGCGTTCGAAGCATTTCGAACGTGCACTCCAAGTGTTCGTTTTCCCTCGCTTTCTCCGTCGAGAAGCTGTTTCTTGATGTGCTAGTTTCATTCGACCCGTAACAGTTTTATTCGGCTGACCGTGCGTTCCATTAAATGCCTTGCTTGTCGTATTCTAACCTATCGTTCTTATTTACTCGACCAGTTCATTGACTGTTATGAGATCGTTACTCGAATCACCCCATTTTTCCTGATTGCAAAATGGCCGTTTTGTGTTGAAAACTGTCGGGTATTCTGCTTAAATGCTGTTCGTAAGCCCCAAGAAGCGACTTTGGTCACGCTTTCGAACCTCCTTGCTTCTCTTCGAGTCAATATTCGGCTACCCTGAGCTTTTCCTTTAGCCAGGAGTCTTTTGGGGTAACTTTCACGGGCACCCTTTTGAGGAGCATGAGGAAAAATGCTAATCCTCACCTGGTAAGGATTTTCAGTGATCGAAAATGGATCCCTCCGTTTTTCGCGAGTTTACTCGTGTTGGTCACGCTGTTGTTTTCTGCTGTTTTCGGGTTGTTTGGATCTCCTTACGGTGAATATCAATCCGCATTTGAGGAGAAGTTGGATGATCGAAATGGGCTCTTTGTAGAATCGGAGATAGACAAATCGGCCAATGCCAATGGCCGTTTAGCAGGGGATGCACCCAGATTTGCGTATCTTATTTCGGGTACAAAAGGCGATAGTCAGAGGATGATGAGAACTTTACAAGCTGTTTATCATCCTAGAAACCAGTATATTCTGCATCTGGACCTGGAGGCGCCGCCTCGCGAACGGATGGATTTGACCCTGTCTGTAAAGAATGATCCGACATTCCATGAAGTAGAGAATGTTAGAGTAATGGCTCAATCGAATTTGGTTACTTATAAGGGACCTACGATGATTGCATGTACACTTCAGGCCATTGCAATTATGTTGAGGGAGAATTTGCGATGGGACTGGTTTATAAATCTTAGCGCCGCAGATTATCCTCTTATGACACAGGATGGTCAGTATGAGATTCTTCTTTTTGAGTTTTACTCGCTCCTGTTAAATTGGTATTCTCGATCAAGTAATGTTGCCCTGTTCGGCAGAGCTTTTGTTTTGAGCTAGTCTTGATATTTACTCTGACAACCTAGGCATGAGGATGTCTTCACTGTGCCGAACTAGTGACCTGCTTGTGTACTTGATGTGTCTGAATTTGCAAGTTGCATTTCAAAATGATTTAGAAGTGATGGCTTTTCTTTTCTCTTTCAAGGCACATAGTTTAGGACGATTAGGAATATGTTGTGGGCCTTTCTGAATTCTTCAGATGCCCTGAAGTATATTGCTGATGTAGTCATCCACGTTTTTGAAGTTTACTTTGGCAATGAATTGGAAAACGTGTACATGTCTGTCTGTGGTGTTTCCTGGGTTGTTTGCATTTGAATACTCCTCTGGTTTACGCAGGTGATGCACCTTTCAACTTCCGACATTTTAAGTGTTTGAAATGTTTCCTGATTGTTGTGTGTGTTTGGGATGCACGAGCTGAACTTAGTTCTTTTCACCAGTCAGGTTTTCTTTGCTTGGCTAGAACTTTCAGATGTTCATGTTCTTTCCAAATTGGTAACAGCATCAATTAGGAAACTTTTAGCATCTTGCTCCATCTGATAGACCTGCTCATGTCTCCACCATGGCTTCTGATCTATCAAGAGGAAAATTTTGGTTGCCAGTCGTGCTCATTAGGAGAAGAGATTTCCTTTTCTAGATCGATAAATAATTCTCTTTCTCTCCATTTTCTTTTCCTTCTAGTCAGCATTTTCCTTTTCTTGTGTTTCACACTGTCAGAAGTCAATTTTCCTTTGAATCTCCTCTCTCTCTCATGTTACGCATCAACTAACTAGTTGTGGCATAACTTTTTTTTCGTTAGAGCATTTCCTTTTGAAGTCAAGTTCTATAGTGGGTTGGTCTTTGCAAATAAAGTTTTGTTTTCCCTCTATTTGTGCAGATCTGCTATTTGTATTTACCAATTTGTCCAGAAGCCTGAATTTTATTGAACATGCTCAGTTTGCTGGGTGGAAATTGTACGTAATTCAAAGTCTTGCAATTTTTCTGGTGAAAACTCTTTGAGTTCATGTTTCCATCTTTTATGTCAACTATGTTTCAACAATCTGTGGCTATACTTTCAGGGACCAACGGGCGAAACCAATCATCATTGATCCAGGGCTCTACTTGTCAAAAAAGTCTGACATATCTTTGACCACTCAACGTCGATCACTGCCAACGTCCTTTAAGTTGTTTACTGGTGAGTACATGGGTTACTGCACTTCAGAGTTCATACATTCACAAATATCATGCTCGAACCTTATTTCCAGTGAATTGTTATGCACCTAAGATGTAGGAGTTGTGCAAAAGGACGTTCAAAATAGGTTGTCTTGGGATGAGCTTCATTAACTTATTGACAAGCATGGGAATGGTCTGTTTTCTGCTGTAGAGGCAAAACAGATGAGGGAAGGGAGTATAAGGAGACGCTTTCTGAAGACAATAGTCCTACCATACCCAATTTTGCTCGGCCTTGCACTTTTGATAGGACTGATGTAATAAATGAGGGTTGACTTTGGGAAATGTGCTAGTGATCATGATTAATATGGATGTGACAATATTCAACATTAATCAGAAATTGCATCTCCATAATTATGAACATTAGTCCAACTCCCCTGGATGCATGTAATCCCTGTTTTGACCTTTTCTGTTTGTTCTTCACTAAACAGGATCTGCTTGGGTGATGCTAACCCGTGATTTTCTCGAGTACTGCATTTGGGGATGGGACAACCTTCCTAGAACCATTCTCATGTACTACACAAACTTTATATCTTCTCCAGAAGGTTATTTTCACACCGTCATTTGTAATGCCAAAGAGTACCGCAAGACTGCTATAAGCCACGACCTTCACTACATTGCTTGGGCTGAGCCACCAGGGCAGCATCCTCTTGATCTCTCCCTCAGGCATTTCGATAAAATGATTAAAAGCAATGCACCGTTTGCGAGAAAGTTCCGGACAGATGATCCAGTCTTGAGTTTGATTGACAGCGAGCTTTTAGGTAGGAAAAAAGGCCGGTTCACACCTGGAGGGTGGTGCGTTGGCAACTCAGATGGTGAGGCCGACCCTTGCTCCTTGCGGGGTGACGAGTCAGTATTTAAGCCAGGACCTGGGGCTGAGAGATTGCTGGAGTTGCTTCAGGAACTTTTGTCTGAAGGATTCCGGAGCAAGCAGTGCTCATAAATGGTTAGTACGATCTTACGCAACCTCAAGTGTAAATTTTTGCGTTTGTAGATCTTACAGTTGATGTAATCATTACAACTCAGTTCATCATAATGAAACTGAATGTAGCTTTTTGATTGTGGTATGCTCTTATGATTTTCAATTGGTCTTAGCTAACTGCTTTCTCTTTTTATCAACGTCGGTTATGAAGATATCCTCTTCGGGTATTGGCTTTAGTTGCTTCAAAAGATACTCATGGTCAAAAGTGATTACTGTCATCAGAGTCATAAAATTCACAGTTCCACCATTGTGAGGATAATATGCAGATAATGTTGATATCACTGGAAGCCCATCTTGGCTTAGTCTTCCCTGGAAGACACTAATTTCACATACTTTTCTATTATCATTTCTGGTGAGAAGTCGGTAAAATATCCTCTCTCCACATCCAGTCCTTCCTGGGCTGCTAGCATTTCGACTCGGTTCTGGACCCGGTCTGCTCCAATCTGGTTGGGCTCCAGCAGCATGCAAGCGATCTCAGTCGCATCTTCGCCGTGAACCAAGCCCAGCGTTTGCACCGTCGGTAACCCTCCTCCCCGAGCGCTCACCATACGGGCTATTCGCCGGGTGGCTGACACATCAGTTGACAGGATGGGGACATTGTACAGGGCAACCCATGGCCGGGCCCCAATCATGGTGATGCCTCTCGTTCGAGATACATGTGTCGGGCCCTCATCAGGTCTTTCAGGGAGGACTTCGGGCATCGTCCATCCTACCCATTGGTTGCCCATGAAATTGGGCCGGAAGTAGCCAAGCTCCCGCCTGATGGTGTCTAGTGCCTTTCCGGTTGGGTGCGCAGCAGCATACAGGAACACTGGCACTGAAAGTGTGAAAGAGAGTAAGTAATCAGGGAAAGGACAGTGACCTAGAGATTGAAGGATTCGTTGTCTTTCCATGCTCAGAAGAAACGAGTCATATGACATATAATATGATTATACTGAAATAAGTGGAAAAATTATAGGCATATTCTTTTTAGGGATGAGATGGAAGAGACAAGTTTTAAGTTGGTGCCCCAGAAATAATTTTACTGTGTTATACAGGTGACTCCAAACATGGAATTGCAGTGTTAGGGATGCTATTTGTTCATGCTTTATCTTCACACAATTACTACCTCTTTGTGCCTTTTTATACGGATTAGAATTTATTAGGTATGTTGATGGTAAAGCCCTCCCAGTTTTGAACATTCCACGAGAATATGCGGACGGCTAAACTGATGTATCAAGCATGGTATAGTCCACTGTTGATAGACTAAATAGAAGTCAAATGCGTATAAATGTAAGAGGAACCAAACCTTGGAGTTTGAGGCCAATGTCAGCAGCCACAGCTTTGGCAAGCCAAGCTGCTTCATCAAGAGAAGCTCGGGCGAGCGGATGGAAGACGATGTCGTCCACCACCCCTAGCCGAGGGTGGGCTCCCGAGTGCAGTTCCAAGTTTATTGCCTCAAATGCCGCTTCGGCCATGGCCATGACGGTCTGTTGCAAAGGGCTGTACACGGCCTGGCCTGTGCAGTCATGGACGACATAGGACACCAGAGTGTACCGGACACGGTTGTAAGCCCGATCCTCAAACTTATTCACGATGATGGTCTCTGGGTTGAGGTGGACCGCCCGTTCGATGGAGTCGAGCACAGCGCGGTTTCTTGATTCGGATATGTAGAGCTTGCAGCACAGAAGCATGCTGTTGCTGCTGATCTTCTTGTTCTCCTTGACGAAGGCAAGCAAATAACAGAATAAAAGCTGTTTCTTTATTTATTTAAGTAAATAAATGAACGAAGATCATGGAGCTAATTCATACAATTTAAAAGTACACGCCTCACATCTAGTGCACTGTATGTGAAAAGATTGTTAAAATTACGTCCATTGACAATGAAGACTATGACATCTTATATAAAAGAAATTAAAACAGAGTCAATTCAACTAAGCTTGAGGAAAGTTCTTTGCAGTCCTGGTTTTCGACCTCCTTCGTCCTAAATGGGAAGAAAGTTTCCGAGCAATGTCCATTGCGTATGAGAAACTTAATCAAGTTGAATGTACAGAGAGATGATCTCAGGAAAATGAATACAAAAAGACATAAAATTTAAGTCAACTTTCCGGGTTATTTGTCACACGACGTCGACTCCTCAAAATGTAATAAACTGGGTAGGAATTGTTCGTCTTTGATATCTTTTCAATATTATCTGGAAGTGATCTCACATAAATACTTTGAAAACCCAGATAGAAGGTAATGCCCCATCCAGCAAAATAAATGGGATTTTATTGATTTTTCCGAAGAGATGAAGCTCGAACAGTGGATAAGATTTTAACCCTGAAATCATGATATCTCCACGACCGACACGTTAGAGAGGCAGCCACCAAACAGGTGTGAGGCTGTCCTTTGTCTGCTTTTATTGTATTTTTGACAAGTGAACTCTTTTGTGGGTCTCCATCTTCGCCTCTGCTCTCTTGAAGTGAGATTAGTTTCAGCAGAATGATTCCTTGAAGCATTTCAGTATTTGCTTTGCTCTATCCTTTTCTTCATTAGTTTATTTTTGCTCGTTCATTCAAGCTTTCGCATGGTACAGAGGATTTTGTCGTCGGGGAAGAAAAGGGTCTGAAGAACAGAGCTTCGCGCTCTGTGATCGGCTCGCTCGAAGCGACTTGAGTTTCACGAAAGAGGAAAAGGAGGAGGAGAAGAAGGGAATTGACCCTTCTAATGTACTTCTATAGCAGAAAGTAGAAACAGAAGCAGCAGAAGATTTCTCCATGGAGCCAGAAGCCTCCCATTTCAAGAACAAGAACAAAACTTGCCTCTAAAAGCACACAAACAGAGAGAGAGAGAGAGAGAGAGAGAGAGAGAGAGTACCTTGCAGCCATCGTTGGAAGCGGCGAGCTCACCTTCTGATCTTCTTCGCATTGCTTACTTTGAAAGCGGTGGATAATCCAAGCATGCACAAGACACAGAGAGAGAGAGAAAGAGAGAGAGAGAGAGAGAGAGAGAGGAAAATGCGTCAGAGCATTAAAACTTGTCGACTGCTTTCTTTTTTGTGCTTTTATATGCTTCTGCAACTGTTGCTGTAATTAGTTCGAAAGTAAATCAGAAAGACAATCAAGCGTAAAAATGTAAAACTGTAAAACCCATCGCATCACTGTAAATTCGCAACACTCGCGTGCGGACAATAAATCTTTTCCGCCATTCAAAGCTCAAGCTTTACACGTCTATATGCCTACCCTTCTAAGGACCTATTTGCTCTGTTTCCTATGACTTCTGATCACTCCCGAGCCCACAGAAACAGATGGTATGCTAAGAACACAACGTTTCGAACGAATGAGTGCGTGCCATTTCATTATAACGGGTCAGATTGAGCGAGACTGCCGCAAGCATGTCCAGAGCAAAACGTTAATCTGCCGATGCGATCTCGAGCTGTTGGATGAGTTGTCATGCTTGGCTCCAAACGAGGAGAGGAGAACACGACGAGCGGAGATGAGACGACCAAAGGGAAAGGAACAAGGCATCAAAAGATGGGGACGAAAGAGATGGGACGCTTTGGACACTTCACTCGAAAGCGACCAACGGAGAGAGCTCACCTAAACCAGATAAAAGCAAAAAGTAAACTGTTCCCACGAGTCTTAAACCGATTTTGGTAATTACCGACCGATGCATCAATGTCCCATTTTTAAATTTTAGTCTAAAGGCGTAGGGAGAGACACATACACATATATCAAAAACATATAAATTGGAGATAAATAGTACAAAGTATTTTAACACAATTCTCATGCATAAGTCGGATCAGAAACGATAAATTCGATGAACAATGGGTCATAAGTGAGCAATAAGCTACAGAACCTGACTTTGGTAGATTCCAGGTCTGGTTCGATCCGGTTTCCAAGCGAGTGGAACCAGTTGAGTTCAAATAAGAGAATGCCTTGAACTCAATGACAGGTGAAGGAAAACCAAAAAGGGCAAAATCGAAAGAGGAAAGTAGGCTTGAGCATTGTGGGGGTGAATATGAAAGATCGAAAGAGGAGAGGAAGTGTGTGTGAGAAGTTCAAAAAGTAATAATAAATAAATAAAAAACAATCGGATCGTCTCTTTGGAATCAAGACCGAATCACCTGTTCAAATACTAGCTCCACTTTTAGGAATTGAGAACCGGATTGGCACTCCTGGGAATCGAGTTTGGTCTGGTCTGGGCGATTTCCGATTTGGTCAGTCTATCTTGCTCATTCTGATTTGGTCAGTCTATCTTGCTCATGCCTATCCAAAAGATCAAATTATGAATGGAGGGAGATCACATGTACCTAAAGAACATATAGTGCCTATAAACAAATGACCTAAGGGAGTTTAATAAAATTGATTCTCTTTGTTTTCAATAGGGCAGAAGCAAGATCATGGGGCTCGGTTGAGTTAATATTTTTATTTTTATAGAATTCTATTTTATAATTAAGATCCATTTCGGATAAGTACGACCCGTTAAATCAATTTCGGTGGATCTCCACGCAAGAGAAGACTTCAATTATTGCATTGTTATGTTATGCATGCACATCACATTTTGTCTTATTATTCTAAAGGTACACGTGAAACCTTTCATTATTCCTTATAAATTTGTGGAAAACGAACACACTAGTGGATCACTAATTAAATCTGAAAAAGGAACACACTTTTTAATCATGCTTCGAAATGCTGTATTCACGTTCAACTGTTTCGATCAAAAATCAAGATCGAGTGATTGCGTTGGATTTTTTTGGCATGAGTTCGAACGTTGCAGGACTTCCAAATCGCGTCGGTTGTCCGGCGACATGTTGCTGGAATTATCCTTCGCGACGACTTTGATGAAATGAAAATGCAGTTATCTCAGGTCATGCTGGTTATTGAACTGATACAGCAGAATCATTTCCAGTCTCAAATTCGATCGTCCAAAATGTCAGGAGACACAAGCCGCGTCGCGTTTGTTTGCATTTTGAGCCTTAGTTGACACATTTCTTAGTTCAACCTGCTAGATGAATAGGTGAACCCAGTTTTCCTAAGTCGTACTGCTTCGAGCAAGCAGCCAATTGAATTGTCTCGGCATCTAACGCGTCGGTCCAACTGCTAGATCTTCATCTCGACCCTCGACGGAAGCCACCTATTGACAGTTTTGTTGTCGTTGTAGTTGTACTTGTTCCTCCTGCTGCTGCTGCTGCCACCATAGATTCATTTGAATCATGCTACATGTTAAACTCCTCTCTTGGATCTGCGAAACCACAAATCAGAAGTTATAACCATGTGCGATGCATATTCATGACAAGATTTATCTAACTAGACCTTTACTTACGAGCAGCTAACAAAAAGGTTTCTGCAGTTACAGCAACTGCTAGCTTCGACAGAACTACAAATTCAATTTCTCCGTATTAACATGGGCTTGTGCACAGTACAGAGTCAAATTGTTCTACTTGAGAAAATGTTTAACCTGACTAGCAAAATCAAGCATTACTGTCCAAGTTTACCAATGCTCTGGTTTAAGTATATCCGATTCAGATGAGAATGCAGCGAAAGACTTCGCATGATATAGCTCATTATGCACATATTCAATGCAAATGCTCAGGTTCAGTAGTCATGTTTTCTCTAAGAAACCGCAGCAAACGTGTGACATATTGTCCGAGGGCATTAAACACTTGCATGGAATTAGAGACTAAAGCTTTCACCTCTAGCGTGGATATGGTCCTAAGATACTCCAGGCACTCCTCCAAGAGCAGCTTTTCTTGCCCAATCACATTCGCCAACTCCGAGAGCAACGAAACAGTGCCATCTCCCTGTAAGGACCTGAAATCTCAGATTGCGGTAGACCAAACAAAAGCAACTGATGAGGAGTTTGACTTTAGTAGTTGGTTCTCACCAATGGGGAGATATCGCTTATTGCTGACTTGATAGATGTCGTGAGATCCAAAGCATGTTGAAGGGCGAATGAAGTAGATCGTGGCTCGACCTGTACAAAATTAGTCTCCATTTAGGCCTACCTCTAGAGATACGCACGCGTTTTACAAAGCATCTAATTGAAGATGATCATCATACCTCTGCACCTTCTATAAGCGGTAATCTGCAGACAATAGATTGCAAGGACTCGGTTGTCTTGGAAATTGCTAGCGAGTGTTGCCTTTCCATGTCTCCCCAAGTTTCCAGGGGTCTAATCTACAAAAAGTGATGTATATTTCAGTCAGACCGGCTTAATTCAGATAGATGAATAGTAAAACGGTCCTATCGCGAACTTTTGCGCAAGATTACTACAAGATTCCATACTGACTTGGGAATAGAGTATCAGGTTCAGCTTCATTTGGAACTTTTCTTTCTCCATCTGTAATTTCTTCTGGAGCACAGAATGTTGCAGTTTTGTGAGGCTGCTCCAAGCACATGCTAAATTTCTCTGAAAGGACAGGAAATTAGCAATAAATCAGTACAAGACTTTCACATCTCTATTGGTCCAGCCATGAGATTGACATATGTACTCCTAACTTCATATTTATAATCAACTGAGAAAATACTATCCATGTCTCAATCCTTATGCGTATGCAGATGCTGCAGACGTACGTATACTTCAGCTTTCTAAATATTAATCATGGAAGAACGTGTTATGCTTAAAAACCGCATGCTTGAGGAAGATTCCCCAGTTAATCTCCTCATCGTCAGCATGATTAATGTAATCTCAAAAGTCTTATTGTTGGAATGAATTAACAATATGCAGCTTTGACCTTGAGACTTTCACGAATTCACAGAAATTTGGTTTTGAGTAACCCACACACCTCGGCCTGGCTAGTGATCTTTGAGTTCGCAGCATTGGCTTTAGCATTTGCATACTGCCATTGTATCAACCGATTGTGAAGCAGACGAAGTTGATGAACATGTTCCGCACCAGCAGGACCCAGAGGAGATGAATGAGATGAGGGTTTCTTAATTTTGAACAGGTCAAGTCCCATATTAAGCAACTTCTCCACACCATTATGCCTAGAGGGACTCGACGGTGGCTTCAAGCCCGAAAAAGACAATGGCCTCTCATTATTTTCTACTGACACTGGAGATGAACCTGACCTGCCTGGTGACAGAGCCCATTGCGATGTTGCACTTCTGTACCCAGTGAGTGAACTAGCCCTCTTGATCGCGCCTTTTACCGTAAACTTGTTCGACCGAGTGGTTTCATCGAACGACAGAGGATGCTGAACATTCGAATCTGAAGTCCGCCTGCTGGACCTTCCTGTTACATCATTCATGTACCTGGAAGAAACCTCTATACCAGCTTTCCCCATTGTTGTCGTGGACGATAAATTGGATGCTGAAGAGGATACATCGCTGCATTCGGATTCGGATTCAAGAGTGTGGTCCGTGAAAGAATCAGATTTCCTTGTGGAAAATTTCTTGTAAAGAGCATTTTCATCAACAGAGAATCTTCCAGGGATTGTTGGGGCAGGACTATCCGACCCCTTGTTCGAAGATGACGATTTTCTGCCAGGAAACAATAATTTACCGGTGTACCTCATGGAACCGCCGATAATTGGCCTGTTGTTCTCTTTACTGCTCCCCTTCACATTCTCGATTCTACTGATCTTGGTGCCACTCCCCTGCCTGCTCAAATGCGCAGAATTCTCAGCACTCGCAACCTTATTTCCGCCTTTGCGGTCCAAATGATCATTCAACCTGTCGTTCCCGAGGTGATCCGCAAGAGTGTCCAGTTTCTTGCTTGAGGACCGCGAAGGGGACGAGATCACAGTCGCCGAAGGCCACAGCGACCCTCTTGCGAAGCCCAACTCCTCAAGGCTCTGGTGCTTCCTAGAATCCTGGGAGCTTGCACTGGGCTTACGCCGCATTGGCGACGAGCCTTGGGTCGGTGACGGGATCCCGCTGTCATGAGTGGGAGTTGACGTCGGGGAGAGGTAGCGCGAGCTCACTTCGTGGGACTTGGGGCGTCGAGGTTTGATGGGTTGATCTGAAGCTGTGATCTCCTTGTCATTCTTCATGCTGTTACTTGCTTGGGCAGGAGAGAGAGAGAGAGATGGAAAGGGGAGAGATTGATGGAGATATGAGGGCTTCTTTGGCGAGCAGCGAGGACGGTTAGTGAGAAAGAAACAAACATTTGAAAGTGGCGGCAAAGTAGATAAAATAGATACGGCCGGCGAGATTTCATTGGGAAGGATTTCTATAATAGAAAATGGCTTATGAAGCAGGGGCAGTTTAGATTCCCTCCATGTTCATTCGCCACACGAGAGAAGCAGGCGTAGTTTTGGCGTTAGCCGTTGAATGAGGGGCGGATGTTGTGGGACGGTCGAGGGTGCTACCAGGAACAGGAGGAGGAAACGAAGTGGTTTGTCCTTGATGGAGTTGCGCCGGCATGTCTTTTCTAAGTGGCACCTCGTGCCGCCACATGGCCCGACATGGCTCGACTGTTCAGGTTTCCAACCTTGGAAGAGACTGAGGTTGTTGGAGAGAGTCCAGGACAAATGGCGACGGTAGCTGAAAGTTATACATGGTTAGTTGTTGCTTAAAAATCACTCCTTTTTGTGTTTCGGATTTGCCAAATTATGATTCTTTCGACTCCCGCAGATTTCTTTCTTTTTTCAAGTCAGAAGAAAAGTCTCAGAGGCTCAGACCCACAATCTGCCAGGAGCCTCCATGGAGTATAGAAAGGCAACAGTAACTCGCCAACTTGAACGAAATTGAATACAGCAAGCAGAGCAGAGGAGAAACTTATGCACGATTCGTTCTCGAGTGAAACCTTGTAAAGCTGTCGATGCAGATAATAAGCATAAAGGGCGACTCGATCTGTTGTTCAACAGTCTCAGTCAGGGATTCGGGCAAGAAAAACTACGTCTTGCAATGCTCATAGCGATGCGCATAGCCCTAATTCAATGCCTACTTTGTTCGCTCTAAACACCTCCATTCAGATACACTTGGGAGGAAAAAAAATAGAATGACACAGTAGAAAGTCATCAACCTTTGCCTTATACGGGCTCACTGCAATTTGGTAGGGTGAATACACTTCGATCAGCAAACTGGTCGAAAGTTTTGAGATCTCTAAATACAATATGCTGAACTTAAACAGAATAAACATGGTACAAGGGAAGTAGACAGCAATTGAAAGAATGAAAGCTAACAGGACTGTACTTACTGTTTACAGCTCAATTTGCCTCGTAAACATACAAAAACTAAGCCTTCGCGTGGTCATACAGAATATGTAGATTGATCTACAATGAGAGCAAAAACTATAAATCTGAGCCATGATACAACTACCATCAGCCATGCTAAAATGCTAATGTTGATAGAATATTCAACCTTACTCTGTCACTGAAAAACCTCGTCGCATGATGGAAGAAATCGTCGACAATCAGTGAAAATTGCACTGTTGTAATAGAGGGTGAGTGTAATCAACGTACTTTTCCCAAAGAGGCTTGTATTTTTCCATCCCAATCTTCAACCACGGCTTTGAGTTGCCGTTATAGTGCAGGACAGCCCCCTTCTCTATTAACTGAGGATTCACATTTGTATAGCCGAGCCCCAACACGTGCCATGAGGGATCCAAGGGCTCGGTAAGCCCATAGAAAGTTAACAACCCTGGTGGGAGAGTCCCGAGTTTCCACAATGTCCGATCCACGTTGTTTTCCTGCCAGTAATGGTAGATACCTGTAACGTTCCTCCGCCTCCATTCCACCAAATCAAACACATTCATCCCAAATGCCCATCCGCACGCATCGGGATCAAAGTTCTCTCGTATGAGAGGGTGGGAGTAATTCAAATACTTATGGTACCGATGAAAAGTTTCCATGCATGTTTCTACAGCTCCATTGACATTGCCATTCAAATCGATGGAGAAAAGTCCAGACAGATCTTTCTGCACCACGACATCGTCGTCCAGAAAAACGAGCTTGTTCAGTGCAGGAAATACTTCTGGGATATAGAACCTTAAATGGTTAAGCATGGATAGGTACTTAGGGTTCCGAAACTTGATGGGCGTCTTGCTCCCATCATTACTGCCGGAGAAGTAATAGCTTTGAGTTTCAGAGTCCTGGAGCTGCTTTAGAACAGGAACATAGGAAGCATTTAACCAGCTGAAGTCTTCAAATTTTTGGACATCAACAGTGACTCCTCGAAAATCATTCATATTGAACCATGCCTTCATTGGTGCATAATTTATCTCATCAGTCACCAGATGGAAGACAACCTTACCAGGATTTTTTGAATTTACAGAGGTTGAGTTCACCACAACTGAAGTTGCAAGGATATTGTCGGAAAACACGCAGAAATGGAAGAGATTGCTATCCGTAAGTTTTGCATCCATCTTACGTCCTTCATCGAGCTTCTGTAAGTTTGGCCTTTTGAACCATTCGGTTGTTAACCTAACTCCCAGGCAGTATAAGCTTTTCGGTATTTCTTCTGCAGCAATCTGGCCATACTTTGAGCTCTTCTCATTTACTGAACCCATCTGTTCTTCAAGAGCTTGGATTCTAGCTTTAAGTCTCATGATCATGGTTGCACTATCATAGTGAAGTTGTTGGGCTTGGAAAAGCAACAATGCCATATCACGGATTGAAGTTTCTGATTCTTTAACTGTCAGGGTGGTTCGTCTAGTTGCAGCATTAGAGAGGAGGACCTGTGAATTACGAATCTGAGCACTCAATTCCCAAGCAAACTGTAGATTGTTACTTTCTTTTGCAATCACTACAAAAGCTTTTGCCAGAGATATCTGATCACTGATTTGTCTTGTGACAGAATTAGGGCTCAACATTTCATCAGTAATGTTAAGGCCTTCCATGATTTTATCACGCTGGTAATATCTCTGCAACAGAGGAGAAGAAACATGAAGAGTTCTATATTAATTATCAGAGACAAGCTGATAATAGAAGGAGCAGATGAGTAAAGAAAACCTCAATCACAGCCATAGCACAAACAAGCAGGTTAATGGTTTAACTATCCAAATGAAAGAACAATTCAGAGTCTCACTCACAATACACTGCACGCCGAAAATTAATTGCATTAGAAAAGAAAACACAATCACAAGTTAGTGTCATTCCAAAGTAAGAAGATTATCTGTTTTTCATGGTAGGAACTAGATCTCCTTACCGATGGCCACAAACTACAATGTTTCAAAATGGTAAAGTCCGTGCACAGAATACTAAGTAGAAATGCACTACACAAGCTGATATGCATGTGGAACATATTACATGGACTACATATACACCAAATCCTCCGTCCTAAACTCCTACTTGCAGTAGTATTGGCCAAATCTAGTCATAGCTGAGTCATTACATCAGTACTTATATCTCAAAATGGTGCTGACAGAAAAAAGAAAACAGTATATAACCATTTTCAGTGGATCTCCAACATATGCAGTCGAAGTTCCTCAATTGCAAGTCACTAAGAGAAAACATCATTGCATCCGCATTGCAGGTAAACATCTTTTCCTCTTTATTCTATTCTTACATCAGTTTTAACAAAAGAAATCGACATTGTTATGACCTACGGCAACAGAGTCATCCACTACAAATGAGATATAATTCAGCTAATTCAAAAAATGGAAAATCAAACTTATCCTCTAGAAAAAAATGAATGCTCATTTGGGTTTTTTTAAAGGAATGATGGATCTGATTCACAATACTTGAACTTGACGGGTATGAATTTCCCCTTGCACAATCATCATATTCGTCCTGTTAGAACATAGACAAGACCTCAAAAGAAATAAGAGCAAAAAAGTACAGCCAGAGATTTGTCCTCATAAGACATCAAACCATGATATCCATAATCGTGAAGCTTCAAACAATTATAGTGTCCGGTTCTCCATGTATGCCATCTTCTTAGGGAGAGACTGAGCAGTCTATTACCCAAAAAAGTTAAGTCACAAGATATCTAACTAAACTCCTGCAAGATTTAACCCATGCACCAAACTGTTCTGTCAGGTCTCCCCAAGGTCTATTATCTAGATAATCACCTTCCCTCCTATGAATAAATCACTGAACTATGTGGTCATATCAGTGCTATATCATTTGCTTCTCAAATTCCAGTCTTTCCATTGAATTGCTTATGCGAGAACCTCTTAGTCAGCACTGAAAAACATAAGTTTCCACTAGTGCTTCTACCATTTTTCCCAATTCAATAAATCAATGCTTTACAAGCTGACTAAGGAGACTCTCTCCCAACAGCAACTACATAACACTTCTTTATTGTATATCCCAAGTACCTGATCGCAGATTTCAATTAGTCCTTTCAACACTTCCCAATTCCAAGGTTGAGAAGACCTCAAATTTCCAACTAACATATGAACTGTGTAAAGCGATTTCCAAACATATCAATAACAAAATCACAACATCTGGCATGAACGACGTACATTTTCTTTGTTTCTTTTCCCAAAACAAGTGCAATGCAGATTCAAACTGGATGTCGGCAATGGCATAAAAGCATAACTCATAGACCAGTCTTCACAATATCGTCAGTGAAATAAAGAGATTAACAAAAATTGCGCTGTCGGCAGTTTTCATATCCAGCTCAAGCAATAACATTCGACCGCACAGTGAAAAAAAGATAGAAAGCAACATCTAATTCCAGTCCTCTCGAAACAACCAACCAGGCGGAATCAACCGACCCAGTTCGATCTCGGAAGAGAGAAAGGAAGGGTGGTCGCCAAAATTTTACCTTGGACATGGAAGGCCTGGATTCGATTTGACTGTCCTTGCTTAGGATCACGATGAAGAGCAAGACGAGAATGCCGCACAATGTCCACCACACCACGTTGGGCCACCGCCGCCTCGGGGGCCGCCGGAAATCCGCGGCCCTTCGCCTCATTGCTCCCCCGAATTCCGCTCAAAGCTACGAGGGAAGACGAAGAGCAATCGCTTCTGCGGGCGGCGGGGGCCGAGAATGCGATGCAGATCGGGGGGACCGGCGACGAATGAAGGAGAGATCTGCAGGAAAGTCTGGCGATCTCGCGTCGACAATTATGGGGTCGAGTGCTGCGGGGAAGCAGCAATAGCGCCGGGCGGCTGTTCTTGGTTTTTCCTCGACAGATGACTATGTTTCAGCTACGCTGTTCTTCTGTACCGAGAGACACTCGGTTTTTTTGTTATTCCAGTTTGAGATCCATTGTCAACTGTCCTGTTCATTCTCCATTAGTTTGCCTCAAATTCATATTTTCCCTGATCTCGATTTTTCCATACTCTGATCTCTTTCTTTTGCCATGTCTCATATGCACATTATTATATCAGGTAATTTACTACTTCTAAATAATTATACAGTAATTAAAAGTACAGCATGATTTGAGGAGGAATTAGTTTTTCCGCCCGTCTCCCCTCCACTTGTCTAATTTCGTGCAAAACCAAGTACCATGACCCATTGTTTATTTTTTATCTGATAAGATTAATAGGCTTCCAAAGGGAAAAAAAAAGGTTTTCCGTCTTTATATCCCTACAAGAAATAAACTTAGCTGAGTATTTCATTTCTACAATTTCAGAGTCTAATTGGTGTTCTATTCTACGACGAGGTAAGAGGCCGCCCTAGACTGTTTTAAGATATCTGAATATGAAGAATTTCTAAGATAATGTCAATGGTATCGTTATGACGCCGTTTACATAGCTGGATGAGAGATGAAATAATAGAGGTTGATGTAATGGCCTTGATCCAACGGCTGATATTTGAGTGACTAAATGATTACAGAATGATAAAAAAAACATTTCCTGACCATTGATTGTGTCTATCGTTCATGGCAGAATTCTTCTTCAGGAAGTAAGATAAAGAATGTACAAAAGTCAAGATCGAACATGTACTACTTTGTGCAGTGCTTTCGTTAAGATAGACCTCAAAAATGAACTGATGTCCCTCGAGCCGGAGAAGCAGTAGATCATGGTTAGGACCGGAGGATTGGCAGCTGAGGTCAATCACTGGATCTGAGATCCTTGATTTGGAATTTCTAGCCCGCGGCTTTCACACGGCAGGATATAAGTGTGAACTGCCTGGTTTTGTACTGCAAAGTCGCTTCTTTGACTGAATTGAACTTGGAGAGCTGCAAGGTGACTACAAAAATTGACAAGAGGGCACCTACAGTGTTGTGTCTAAAGGAAACTACGTTGAATGGCGATTTGATCAACGAACTTTTTAGACGGCGCTGGACGCTCCAGACATTGGCTGTACTGGATTGTTACGGCCTGTGAGAAGTAAATTTGTGCTTCCCAGATAAACTCGGGAGTTCGACAAATCGCTCCGGGTATTCTTGAGGAGTCGACAGCCGCAGTCGCCTGTCCAAATATCAAGTCACTAAGCATCTCCTAATGGTTAGAGCATCTGGAACTAGAGAGAACCTCTCGTCTCGTGGAGACGCATCCGTTGATTTCTGTGATTGTCGCTTCTGTGTGCCCGATGAACATTGTGAGGTCCAAAAGATTCTGGAGGAACTCCATGGAGTCCGAGTACTCACAATGCATCAACATCCAGTCTGGGGAGTTGACCTTCGTGTACTCATCTATACCTTATCACTTTTACAACTGAAGCATCTATCGTCGCTGTTGATCCAAGAACTTATAGAGACCCTTCAAAACATCTCAACATAAAAAGATTCACCAAAAAACCCTTTTGAGTCAAGGAGCTTCTGTCCCCTTTCTTCTCTCTCTTCTTTTCCTCCTACTCGGTGGCAGCACGGGGGTGGGTAAGCTCCTTCAAGCAAATGCCAGAAAGCATGGCTTTGCTTTGTATTCTTTTCATGGTCTCATCCATGCAGATGTGGCTCCTTTGCAAACTCCTTTTGCTAAATACGCAAAGGCGTGGCTTCTTGATTGTTGACATTATTCTAGCCCAGGCTTTAAATTTATATAGCATGATCATTATCTAGGCCTTGAGATCGTGCTAATTCTTTGGATTGCTAGTATAAACTGAGAAGCATCTCACAAATGACATACCCAGCAGCAAAGCAAAGGGAAAATTATCCAAAAAATCCTAAGCCTATTATACTTTTACTAATTTAGTCTTAAACCTTTTAATTTTGACAATTCAATCTTAACCTTTTCATTTATTGCCAATTGAGTTCATCTGGCCAATTTTGACAATTGGCCAAAAATTGCTGACATGACTACGGTGCTAATGTGGCACTTTTTAATAATTTTTTTTTTTTTTTTTTTTTTTTTTTTTTTGCTTTTCTTTGTTTTTTTTTTTGGGGGGTTGGGGTTAGAGCCCGCGAGGGTTGCCAGCCGACCCTCGCCAGCCACAGTTGAGGGCTGGCGGCCCTCACTAGCCACAAGCGAGGGCTGGCCAACCCTCACCAGCCCTAGACGAGGGCGGCCCTGGGCAAGGGCCACTACGCCCTTGCTGGATCTGGTGAGGCGAGGGTGGTGACCTCGCTCGGGGCCCTTGCCTGGCCAGATCCAATCACAAGGGCTCGCACAGGGATGGAATAGCATGAATGGACTTGCACAGGAAGGGAGGAATCGGTTCCCATCAGATGAACTCAAGTTTGCTTGGAAGTGCAGAGATCTTTATTTACCGATGAAATATAATACTTTGACCAAGCATGAGGGCATTGACAACCAAAATTCTGACATGGTTATCCTGGATGAGAAGAGAACTCTTACCAACGTGTCAGTAGCAAAGGGATCATTCTCAGCATGCTGTTCTGTTTCCCTGCACATAATGAAGCAGACAGATGGAATTTCAGCAACCAAACCAAAATTTTAGACCACAACCCAGCAATTCCTGTGAAAGTAGGTTAATTAAAAATGGAGTCATAAACGTTATTATGAGTTGTATAAACGTAGAATGGTAGCAAGTTCCTTATTACTTTGCAACTGTCAGAGATTGCCAAGGCAAAGAAGGATGAACCAGCAATATATTCCTGAGAAGTTTTACGAAGAAGTAAGCCAATGACTTCATTAGGCAAAATCAACCATGATATAAATTGCTTCTGCCCAAGAAAGGGTCGCCTCATTACTGGTTTAAACCACAATCTCACAAAAACAAGGTAAAATGTCTAGAATGCACTCTTATTTTAGCCCAGCTTCCACAGATTCCCCCTAGACATAATCTTAGTGATTGTAATTTACCCAGGTTGACATCGCAAGCACGTATCACAGGTCCACAACCATGAAAGCATCAGTACAATATTATGCCACACTGACTGTATTTCACTAGTGCTCCCTCAGTTTGCATGAAATGAAGTTAGTCTTCTTGATTTCTACAAATTAGAAAGATATCGATGACCCTTGCATACAGTCCAAGAGGAAAACAGCCTGCTAAATTTCAAGATATTTGGGCGCAAATTAACTGTATAAAGATGAAACGGAATGGATGGACACTAAGACATACACTGGAGTCACTTATAGCCTTCTTGTAACATCAAATGGCGATAACTACGACCACGGAAAACTCGCTGCCACAGGTACTTGAGTGAGCTCTGGAAGCTCAACTGCATTCGCTCCTGCACAAGCCTGTGACTCAAAATGAGCACGCAGAACTCACAACAGGTTCATCTTCTTAAGTAGTCTTACGTAAGAAAATACATCACATACCATCTCACAAGACACCGCTGAATACCACGTGACAGAGGGCGAATGAAAGAAGGATCCCTTTGTGTATAAAGCAAGCCAACCTACAAAAAGAAGGGAAAAAAAAAGTGAACGGAACCAAAGAAAGTACTTGGAGATATCCATGATACTAAAGCAAGTGAATGGAGAAAAAAAAATTCTGAAAGAAGCATCAATATCTCCCTATCCAGAGTGGTATGAAATTTAGTAAAGTCAAAAATCAAATATTTTGTTAATCATTTCAAGAAAATGGTTGCGCGCTCGAAGATGGATATCTTTCGCAAAGAAAGCACAATACAAGTACCTCAATTAATGCTACGGCAGATGGATCATCAAAGATCTCAAGGCTACAATCAGCAAAGTAATTGACCTGTACAGCCAATGCAAAGTGATTTTCGTTTGCAGAACTGAAAAATTTGCTAGGCAAACAAGAAAAGCTGGCAATAGATGTGATTCAATTTGCTCATACATCAATGACAAAACCTACATAGTGATGCACTTTTTTTAAAATAATTGAAAGAGGATGCATGAAAGCAAGAAAAAAAGATACTGTTCTAAGTGCAGAACAAAAGAGTACCCCAAATTCCGCATTAATAAGGGATTGAACAAAGTCCAAAAGCTGAAGCTTTGCCCATTCCAAGTTCAGTGTAGGGTTGTCATCAGATGGAGGATGCCTCCAAGGAGCACCAAAACGGAGTCTATCTTTTGGAAGTCATCCACATCGCACATCAGCAGCAAACTTCTGAAGTATCTTTACAGCCTTATCCATTCCAGGATTTACTGTGGTAATCTAACAGGAAAAATATAAGATAAAGTGCCGGGATATGCAGTATACCAGAAAATAGGCAGTTTGAAATGGTAGCAGCAATACCACTCATATACCTACTGATACCTCTAGTTTACGTAACTTCTAATACACACAGAAAGTAAGACACCCCGTATAAACTACAAAGCAAAACTGTTCGGTACAATTTGCCATCATTGGTGGTAAAATGCATAGACCCCAGAATGCACATTATACCCACACCAAATCACATAGATGAAGATGCTCAATTAGTTCTTTGAAAGCACAAGAAGGTACTTGTGCTGAACAAAATCGAGAGACCATTTAATGCAGCACCAGAGTCTGTTGAGAATGAGGACGCTCGAGACATTTTGTGAATATTGACTACTAGATAGTCCCTAATGAAGAACTACCATATATGTGTTTGCACACAAATAAATGCACACACGCAACACTAATTCTTTCTCCCATACAACCAATATGAATGCAGCAACCTAACAGAAGCACTAAGCCTATGTAGTCAGCTGGCCAATTTTACCATCTTCACCATTTGCAATGCTATTGCTTTTTGCAAGCAAATATAAGTGTGTGAAAGGACAATGGAAGCTCCACTGGGACTGGAAAATTTTTGGAAAATCTGTAAGAGGTCTGACATTCTACAAACAATTGACAAACAGCTATTATGTCTTTAGTAAGAAATAAGAATAATCAAGGAACTTCAATTTTCTGCAATGGTTCAATGATCCTAAGTAGCTAACAAATTTCCACCAGGGGAAAAGGCGAATATTTGATGAAAAGAGAAGCAGACACGCAAGTTACCTGCAAGTATGCCAAATATGCATCCACAATGTCTTCAAATGTTCTATTCTTCTCACTTATAACCCTGTGTTATTGTAGAAGGTACAAATCATTATGCAATGGCAATATAGAAAGATATGGCACTGTTCAATAATCAAAAGCACAAACATGGAAACTACATTTCATGATATGTTTCTTCCACCATATCTTTTCTTTACAAAGCATGAGCTGCTGCTAGATAGATTTATCTAAGGTGTTGTAAATTTACAAATCTTGCAAGAATTCTAAGTTATGTAGTTATACAGCTATTTTGCAGTGTCATGACCATTTGCGAGGTGGCCACTTTAGAATAAGGTGACTGGTGATTTCTGACCTCTGATCTATGCACGATGAGAGAGAAGTCATCTAATGGAAGGTATAAGAACTTATCAAGCAGAATAACCGGCACATGCATTTAAAAGCAGCTGGCAATTAATTCCAAGCTGACCACTTGATTATCAACAATTTAAGAGACCGTACAGTCTCAAAACTCCCTTCTCAACATTATTTTACATGTTCCCATTCTCCCAGGTACATCTCAGCTTATCGTAAGGGAAAAACTAAAGCATTCCCAGTTTCCACCAGTGCATTCTTTCATCAAAAGACAATCAAGGTTGCCTAATACAATTGGCCATGACCACTTTTGGATATATTTTCACATGTCAATGGAACTTGAAGTGTGTGAAATACTTGAACATCCCCCTTATAAATTGATAATATACAATTCTTCGCACTCCTGACAGGTGAACTGATTCAAGATTTTGATGGTTTAGCAAAGACAGAGAATCAGGAAGTAAAGGTTTGTTGAAGAGAAATGAGGCAGGAGCAAACAGTTAGAACAAAAGCAAATATCAATGTTTCAGCCCACAGAAGAGTAGGATATGACAACCTTCGTAGAAGCAGGTAGATCTAACCCATAAAATTCACTGCTGGATGCAGCAAGGTTGATAGCTTCTAGAACCAGTAGTAAGAACAACTGCCCTAAACGATGAGGAGTTTCAAACATGGGCATTCTTCACATGGAGAACCAAGAAAAGTAGCACAAAGGGCACATTGCTTAAGTTTGAGGATGAGCAAAAAGAAATATGAGCTAGACATGTCAAAGAACAAACTCAAGAACTAAGAGAAATTGCAGGGATTCTTGAACTAGATATGCTTACAGCAAAAAATAATGGATACAGCTATTACAAAGACTGTCTCATGTACTATTCTAAGGTGAACAATAGCAGGAAGTCAAAGATTATACTTGTGCTCCTTTAGGAAAAAAAATACCTATTATAAAAATGGCTTTGTATGAGTGTGTAGAGCTCGAAGAGATGGCGAGGATTTGACCCGAGCACCTCAGAAATCACCAACCACTACATTTATCACCAAAAAAAAAAAAAAAAAAAAAAAAGGCTGTTAAAATGGTACACCATGTCATAAGAAATTATGATGATAATATCCGACTTGTGCATTCCAGAACAAACCGTATTGATGTGAATTAATAAGTGACCAACTACTGTCCAAATCTGCTATTCTCATTTTGATCTCTAGAGAGTCATTATTTATCACTGTAAAAGTTATCTATAAAGTACATTTACCCGATATAGTAATCAGATCTTCTCACCTCTGAATTGTTGAAGAAATTTGCCACCATATGCATTTTAGCTTCTTGCGGAGTCCAGCCAAAGGTCTATAAACAGTAGAAACAAAACAAAGTTGAATCACTCATAATTAAGAGATTTTAATGTACCAACTGCCCTATATGGAAAAGTGTGAGCTCTTGAACCACTTTGTGCAGTGTTTATCAACTAGTGGTAAGTCTAATTCTTAAGTGCTGGAAAAAGGATTGATATGTATAATACTTTCAGAGAAATCAGAGTGAGTAAACTAAGCTCTGAGTCAAATATCTTCATTGCTGAAAAGATTTTATGAACTACTTTTCAATTCTTTTAAGGACATGTGACCGGAAACTTTTGTTAAATGTGGGTTGTGTGAAGTGAACTTTCATATAACACTGCTGCTATTTCATGCTTTGGCTAGCACATCTTTCATTTGAAGTCGAAATCATTGGGTTAGTCACAATACTGGAGATTGCGAAAAGAATCCCTTGATAAGACTCATATCAAGTCATGAGAGAGAGAGAGAGAGAGAGAGAGAGAGAGAGTAATGTTTAACATTGAGTAGATGAATTTCCGGAAACCCAAAACATGAAATTGAGTACCAGAATTAAGATAGAAGATAGATAAACAAATTGAAAAGTCAATTAAACTTAATATAGAGTCAGAAAGAATAAAATCAAAATGATCGTATGACAAGAATGATTAGCACCCATCTTAATCAATATAGAGTTCAATGAATTAACATGCCCCGTCTCATGCTCTTGAGAGTATCGGAACAGCACACAACAGCTTCCAGAAGCCAAAGTGCAAGTACAGGATCCACTGACAGGAACAGGAGTCTGAAGAATGCAGACTCAAATTACCAAAACTCACCCGTTTCTTTTCAATTAACTGTATTGCGTATCAGGAAGTACATTTACAAAATCCGAAGCACTAGCAGGCAGGATTATACAAGGCCAAATCTGCCATGTATTCATGTGTCCTATGCAATTCGTGACTTCTAGGGTTGCTTGTTATGAAGAACTTCTGATCGTTTTGCTGGCAATCACAGTATTGGTACTCAACCATGTAAATGAGGATGCTCAACCAGGAGAAAAATCAAACTGAAAATTTTAATATCAAGTGATAGGAAACTTATTATTAACTTCATTGTGACTTGCATTGTACAGACTCTATTTCCAAACATATAAAATGAAAATATGTAAGTTAAATATCATATCATTATTGACATAGGCAGACAAATATTTGAACAACAGTCACAGAGGAACCGATTACCTATCAGAAGTGACAAGTATAACTGGTAGGCATCTCTCATTTGCACCTAAAGCAATTATTCTCCATATCAGACTATCATGGTACATTGATCCACTAACTGATGAATCATCAATCAAGATAGCATGTCTTAGCACATCTATGTTGTTTATCACCAACTTGGGCTGCCAAATTTAATGCAAGCAAATTGTTAGAGCACAGCACAATCAAAAGTTAAAATTAGGTGCATAGTCAAACTACTAGGTAGACCATGTTAATGCTCTCATACCATTACACAAAACAACTATCATAGAGGATGTGAAGGTTCACACATACCTGAAAATGATCTAATTCAGCATCTTGTGACAACAGTTCCAAAAGCAAACATGGCCAATCAGTACAGGAATGAGCTAGAGACCTTGAAAACCCTCCAGTCCGATTCAGATGTGCAATTTCCTTACTCCTCCATCCATGCTGAAGCTTGATCACCTCCTTGGCCAGCTTCAATCCAACAATGGCCTCTCGCAAATAAGAAGCCTCCTCGACTGACAAGCTCCTTCCCTTCTCCTTCAATCCCAAAATACCATCAATCTCTTTGGCATTGCATTGAGTAGATAGTGCGAAAACCGCCTGACTCCACAATGCAGAACCAGTAACCTTTTCTGAAACTACAGTCTTTGAGGCACCATTGCTCTCAAGAATCCGTCAAAGCGCTGTGTTTAGGCCATGCCATTTTTTCATAGCCGTGAATATCTGCTGAGAAGTTATGGTACCAAGCTTGACACCCTTTTCAGCCATGGATTCAAGGCATTGTTCAAGCTGATTCTGGAGAGTCACTAAATTGGGTGGATCACAATTCGACCAAGAATACCATGGGAATGAGTTATTGTGTTGCAGATGGTGATCCTTGATCGATTGAGCCAAGTCCACATATCCAGTGACATGAACGCCTTTATTCCACTCACCGAGAAGTCCTGGCAAAAGAGAGAAACCACGAAGCATTAACCAAACACAAATCAATCCCAGTTTTCATCATCAATCACAGCATAAGGTGAAGAAAGACACGACAACCAAATTGCAAATATCGCAATACCCATGTTGAAATAAACAACTTTTGCCCATCAGCTGTACGACGAAACTTTACAGAGAGAGAGAGAGAGAGAGGTGGAGGATGACAAATTACTTTCAAGGATGAGAGTTGTCTTGCCGATGCCTCTAGGCCGTGGAGGATGAGAGGCTGCGGGACAAGGTGGTGCTGAGCATGGTTGTTGAGGACCATCTCCATCAAAGGCCTGGGAATTATCTTCCACATCTTGTGTACCATTTCCTCTCTTCCTCTTCTGGGTCGGCAAGATCAAACTAGTGCTGCAGTGTCTTCTTCTCAGTTTCTTAAACCCTGACTGTTCATATGGTTCAGGTGGCATGAAGGGATTTGGTGGCTGTGCAGGTCGTCGAGCCAATGCTCATTGGAGTTAAAGCTGCAGCAGTTATCCCCGTTTCTTCCCTCCAACTTTTTATCGTTTACCATGTAGGGAAGATAGATGGCTGAAAAAAGGAATCATAGCAGGACCAGCAAACTTCAGCGATCCAAAGATAGTTGCTGAATTAATCATTGTAGGGGAGGTGCGTTGGATGTCCACAAACTAAGAAGACTCTTTGATGAACAAATAGCTAATGAAGTCCTGACTTTGCCCCTCAATCCTCAGATTACACAGGATAAACTAAGATGGATGGCTACAAAATCAGGTACTTTCTCAGTGAAAAGTGCCTGCAATTTGATCCAAGAAAAGGACTTCCCACAACATAAAATGCAAGCAACATCATCTTTCCACCCATGCCACCAACTCCAGCAACAGATTTGGAACATGAAAACCCCTCCTAAACTTAAGACATTTTTATGGAGCATATGTCAAAATGCACTTCCCACAAAAGAGAATCTTTACAAGCGGAAAATCATACCTACGCCAGCATGCCCTTTTTGCGATCAAGAAGCGGAGACAATGGAGCATATATTCCTGCTTTGCTGTTGGGTAAACTGTTGGGACAGATGCTGATGTAAAAAATCCAAATTTCGCGTCAAAACATAACGCGAATTGAGGTATGGTTACAAGATCAAGTAATACAGCCGGGCAACTCAATTACCTTCGATGAAACCGCGACCCTCTTGCGGTTTATTAGGAAAACAAGGAATGATTTCGTCTTCCGAAGGCAACCCCTGAATCCGAGAAAACCTAATTGACTCAGCGAGGACATCACTCAGAAATATCTGCAAGTGGGAACAACCAAAGCTGAAACTTTACTCAGAAACGACTCAATCGACGATAAATCGGATACCACCGAAAGCCCCTTGCCTTCAAAATCAACATCGATGGAACTTTTCGCGAATGCGAGACTGAAGGAGCGATTGCAGGGGTCCTCCGAGACGAGGCAGGTGCTTTTTACCGGACGGGTTCGCCACGAAAGTGCCATCTTCGTCGGCATTTCGAACGGAAACCTTGGCTTTGCTCGAAGCCTTGAAGAAGCGTTTCCAGTCGAGTGAGAGAGAATGTGCTGGAAATCGAGTCCGACTGCGCAGAGCTCGCGGACGAAGTACAGGAAGGAGAAGACTCGCCGCCAAGGAGGAAATATTCACCTCCGCTGCTGAGGTTGTCACCGGGAATCCGTCACTTGGAGACCTTCCGACGCGGAACAGAGCAGCCGCCGGCGACAGAGTTTTTTTTTTTTTACCCCCCTCCCCCTTTTTTTGCTTCCTATTTTCTTTTTAGCTTAATACCACACTTTATCAAATTTATTACAAATTATTATGATTATGAGAACTTTATCCTCAATTAGTTTTCGTTAAATTTTACAGTTAAATTACTGAATTGAATGATATATAACAATTGACGAGTGTGCTAATTTAGAGTTTTACCTTCTATTTATCATAGGTATATTAGTCTACGATGTTTCATGATAAAAATCCAATTAAATTCGAAATTATTAAATGATAAATTTATCATAATTGTAGTATTTTGAGATTTTTATGGTTAAAAAAATTATTTTATGATAAATTTGTTATAAGTGTATCATTTTAAAATTTTTTCTGTCAAAAATTAATTTAAAATAAATTCATCATATATAATATTTGTATATCTTATTCATTTATTTAATTATTTAATATTATTGTATACCTTATAAAAAGGATGGTTTAGGGGACTAACAAAATCTGATCTCAACACTATCGACGTCCCTCTCAACGTTGTTCATCTCGTTCGACAATAACATTAGTGACCATAGCTCATCATTACATAGCCTCGGCATGTTGTTTTGTTGTTGTAGATTCTGCTATGTTTGTAGCCGCGTTATCTTGTTATCAAGTGGCCTACTTGCGTTAAACTTAAAACAATTATCTACCGTGTCAATAGACAGGTTAGTGGCCATGTTAACATGTTGTTGTGTAGTCTATTGGACTGATTCTCTACTATGGATCAATCAAACTAAGGCACATCCATTCAAGTGTTTCATTCTTTTTGGATACTTTCTACAAACTATAATTGAATTCTTCTAGGTGACTCTGAACATTTGAGGTGATGTTAGAGATATATGTCTAGAAGATTTTTTATATCTTCCTTGGTTCTCATATATTTTAGGATTGTGCAAACATCTCTCTTGATAATGCATATTTATAATTGACATTATAATATTTTGTTACCTTAAATTTTCATATTATAAAGCTCGTATGGATACCTCATGCTCTTCATACACATAAATTATACAATTCCCTCCTCCGCATATCCTCGTTTGCATTCATTTGCATCGTCAAATGTGGGAGTGAGAATGCTTTGGTCTTTTCCGAAAGTTCATCTTACGGAGAGGGAAGACAAGTAAGGTACAACTGTTTTTAAAGTAAAAGATGCTCTAGTAGGACTTTTTCTTGTGGGTAAATTAAAGCTGAATTTCATCAGGAGAGTTACGTTTTCTAATTCAATTTCCTGCGGCCTTCAAAGTGGCATTTGACAACGAAGGACACCAGTTCAGCAACAAGATGTATGGAAAGAGTGATCTGATCATGCAACAGCTCGTTATTAGCTTTCCAGACATGATAGATGCATCCATCATCCATCCAAAGCAAGCTTGAGAAGAATAGCACCTGAAACTAGCACCTCGAGTGGCCTTGACCATGCAAGTTCATTATCCCCAGCTGCAAGGAGATCCGTCCATACCACAAAGCAGAAACAATTTCCTTCAAAAACGGAGATGATCTCGAGATTCATTTTGCTGCATAAATGGCAAATAAAGAGGAGAATTTGGAGAGGATTTCCATCTAATAATCTTTTCTAAACTTGGCAGCTTGCTTGAGAATAGCCATCTTGGCTATAAGGGCAAATGTAAGCATTGTTTGTTTCATGAAAAATAACTAATTTGAAAATTATTATTTTTTAAATAATCGCTTGTATCACTTGAAATAATTATTCAACGAGGGATGTTTTCATTATCAACAATACTTTATACCTAGATTTTTTCGTGAACAATAAAAATATTTTTCATTAATTCATTTTTATGAATGATACAAGTAATCGTTTTTAGAAAAACATTTTTCAAATCATTTATTTTTCGTAAAATAAACACACTTGTAGAAACATTTGGAAAAACCAAATAACACATCATTACCTTGCAAGCCTTCATGCATCAAAAGATGTCAACGTTGACAATTCGTGTGGTACCATGATAATCGTGTAGTTGGAAACATAAGCATAAGATGAATATGGCTACTCCAAACACGACATGGCATGTTTAATAGTTGTGTTGAACGGTTTGGACAGGAACACAACATGCCTTATGACATGATTAACATGATTATCAATATGTTATTATGTCAAGTGTCGGCATGATACGATACATAAAGATATGTTAACCTAGGTACACAATAAACAAGTTTATATAGGATAATTTGTGTAACAAGTTTAATACGTTTTTTTTTCTTTTAAATATTTGACTAATGCATTACATCTAATGTGTTTTTTCATATGTTTGATCATTTTTTAATTGCTATCTGTATTTTGCTATTTAGTATTTTGAAATGAGTTTTATATTCATAAACATTTCAGAATTAAAGAAAAAATAAAAATGTGACGGGCGAGGTCAAGATCTTGACGGCCATGGAAGGATCTTACATATCAAGGAAAAAAGGAGAGAAGCCGTCTTCTTGTAGTCGGCTCATGGTTGGCCATAGCGATGGGCGAGGTCGAGATCTCTGAGCATGGACAAAGCTCAAATATCAAGATCTATCGTCCTTGGAGCCAGCTTTTGGTCGGCCATGGATGAACCACAGAGACTACGCCTGAACGCGTTCGACCGTGGTTGAACGATGCCGACGATGGCCATGGACGAGCACGGCCATGGATGGCTAGATCTCGAGACTGGGGAAAACAAAGGGAGCTGGCCATGTTTGCTTGGATGCAGCAGTGGTCAGCTTGGTCACGGCGCCGGCGACTCTGCTAGTGTCGACGGTGGTGGCAGTTCGGCAGCCATGGGATGAGGAGGAAGAAGAAAGAGATGAAGAGATTTTTAAATTTTTATTTAGATTCCACGTCTGCTAACATGGATTAATGGATATATGTCGATATTTTAATGGATATGAGTGAAAATAATATATGCCACCTCAGCGGCCTATGTGGTACTAATAAATCAATTGAATATTTAGTTTTTTTTTTTTAATTCTAGTTTGAGATCTATTGTCAAGTGTACTGCTAATTCTCCATTAGTTTTCCTTAAATTAATCTTTTCCTTGATTTGCGTTTTTCCCTACTCTGATCTTTTTTTTTTTTTGGTCATGTCTCCTATGCAAATTATTATATCAGATAATTTACTATTTCTAAATAATTATACAGTAATTATAAGTACAATATGATATGACAAGGAATTAAATTTTCTGTCCCGTCTCCTCTCCTTTTATCAAAATATGATCTTGCTTGTCTAATTTTGTGCTAACCCAAGTACTATGATCCATTTTATTTTTCATTTGATAAGATCAACAGACTTCCGAAGGGACAAAAGGTTTTCCGTATTTACATCCCTATAAGAAATTACCCAAGTTGATTATTTTGTTTCTACAATTTCAAGGTTTAAATGTTCTATTCCACCATGAGAGATAAGAGAGCACCTAGGTTGTTTCAAGATATATAAATGTGAAGAATTTATAAGATAATGTCGACGTTATCGTTAATTCGTTATTTTGTCGTTTATATCATTGGATGAGAGATGAAATAAAAGAGGGTGATGCAATAGGCTTGATCCAATGGCCGACATGTAAGTGACTAAAGGATTACAGAATGATAAAAACATTCTCTGACCGTTGATCGTGTCTATCATCCATGGCGGAATTCTTCTTGAGGAAGTAAGATAATATATGTAGAAAAAGTCAATCACTGAATCGAATTTGCATTGAATAGGAATGTTGAGATCCTTGATTTGGAATTTTCGGCATGCGGCTTTCCCACGGCGGGATATATAAGTATGAATTACCTGGTTTTGTTCTGCAAAGCTGCTTCTTGACTGAATTGAAGTTGGTGAGCTGCAAGGTGACTACGAAAATTGACAAGAGGGCGCTTAAAGTGCTCCAGAGTTTGGCTGTACTGGACTGTTAAGTCCTGCGTGAAGTAAATTTATGCTTCCCAGAAACTCTGGAGCTTGACATACCGCTCCAGGTATCCTTGAGGAGTCGAGAGCTACAGTCGCCTATCTAAATATCAAGGGTGCGTTTGAGAAGACTTTTGGGAAAAGTCTTTGAGAAAATATAAAAGCCTTTGAGGTAAAGAGGTTTTTGAAAATGTAAATTGTGTTTGGTAAATCGTATTTGTAAAAGTTGATTGTAAAGTATATTTGAGTAAAATAGTGTTTGGACAAATTAACTTTGCAAAAGACTTTTGTTATTAGAAAAAAGGAAAAAAAAGGAGAATTGGTTAGTTACTGCCGGCGAGGGGCAGGCGGTCCGATGAGGGGCAGGCAGGCGGTCCGGCAAGGGGCGGGTGGTTGGCGAGGGTCGCCGCGACTAGATCGTCGCAACCAGATTGTGCGATCCCGATCGCATGATTTGGGTTGTCGGAGGTCGCACGGCCCAAATCTGGGTCGCGGCGACCTCCGGTGACCTAGATCTACACGCGATTTGTGTCGCCGGAGGTAGCGTGGCTCAGATCTTGGTCACGGAGACCTCCGGTGACCCAGATTTGCGCACGATTTGTGTTGTCGGAGGTCGCTCGGCCTAGATCTAGGTCGCGGAGACCTCTGGTGACCTAGATCTGCTGGGGGTCGCAATGTCGCAAGGGTTGCAGCGGTCGCGCAACCTTGCCGCAACGCAAATCTGGGTGGTCGCCGGGGGTTGCAACGGTCACGGCGACACGACTCTCAGGGGGTCGCCGAGGTCACGTAGGGGTGAGCATGGTCCGAGTTGGTCCGGGCCACCCCCAAACCCTAGGACCAACCCATACAGTGTCGGTCCTCAATTTTTAGGACCGAGGACCGGACCGACCCAATGGGTTCGGTCCGGTTCTAGGGTTAACCCGAGACCGATCGATAAATTTTTTCCTCTTATTTTTTATACTCCCTAAAAAAAAAAAAAACCTACAAATTCAAATTACACATCCATCGATAATGCGACACTATGCAACTAAACTATAAATACCAATACCTATTTAGCAAATTTAAGATGACACAATAATAGAAATTTCATACCTACTAACCGCTCATCGAGATATGAGACAAAATGGAAAGTTTTTGTAATCATTTATCTTTAATATTCATAACACCATATGCAAAAGCATTTTCCTGCATTTAATCATGTAGAGTCCATTCAACCGAAAAATGAGCTTCACACCACTTGATTAGCATTTAATCATGTAGAGTCCACTTAATCAAAAAATGAGCTTCACACCACTTGACTAGTAAATCACCGTAGCAATTGCAGTACTACTCTACTCTTCAAAAACTTCTACCATTTGACACAAATTGAAAAGCAAAGTGCAGCTGAAATTCATTAATAAAATACAATTAAACCATAAAAAAGTTCAAAATACTTAATATAAACCATGAATATATAACTTCACGTTTTGTTAATTCACTTGAACTTCTAAACACCTGAAAACAAAACAAACGACACATAATTAATACTCAACAAAAGTTTTAAATTGAAATTACTATTAATGCTATTGATAGAACATCTCAATATAATATAATATAACAGACATTTTACTTAGGTTTGAATATATAAAAGAATTATAAATAATATTTTACCAAAAAAAGAATTATAAATAATATAATATAATATACAGGGTTGGTTCAAGGTTGGACCGACCCAAAACTCTAGGACCGGGACCAACCCGTGTACGGTGTTGGTCCGGAATTTTAGGACCAATGACCGACCAGGGCCCCATTGGGAACCGGACCGGGACCGATAGGGTTGGGCTAGTCCAAGGTCGGTCCAGGGTCAACCCTAGACCGCTGCTCACCCCTAAGGTCACGCGACTGGCCGCCAATGGTCACCGCGACGCACCGGCCTCTTGCCGACCTCTATCCAGCTCATCGCCGGCCCCTCGCAGCTTCGCGCAACTTCGTCAACCAACCTCAATGAAGAAGAAGGTGAATAGTCATGAGGACAAAACTAAAAAAAAAAAAAACGAAATGTTAGCGAGGACATTTGTAGAAAATTTTTTTGGCTTGCTCTCCCTCAGCCTTCCAAGAAGGCTGAATGCCCAAGGTAGCCCCCAACCTGCTTTGGGCTTTCAACCTTGGGAAGGCTTGCCTTTGGCAAAGCGGGGGCTAAAGATCCTCGGTAAAGTGGTTGCCAAACGCAGCCCAAGTCCCTAAAGCATCTCCTAATGGAGCGTCTCGAACTAGAGAACCTGTCGTCTCTACAAGATGCATCCATTGATTTCTGCGATTGTTGCTTCTGCGTGCCTGATGAACTTTGTGAGGTCCAGGAGATTCTGGAGGAGCTCCATCGAGTTCGTGTACTCACCGTGCATCCACATCCTGTCTTGAGGAGTTCACGTTCCTGTACTCTTCTGTACCTTGTTAATTATTTCTTCCAACCGAAGCATTGACTATTCAAAACTTCTCAATATAAGAAGGTCCGCCAAACACCCCTTTGAGTCAAGGGGCTTCTGTCGAGCACCGTCGCCTTTTTCTCTCTATTCGTTTCCTCCTCCTACTCGGTGGCGGCGTGGGGGTGGGTAAGCTCCTACAAGCAAATGCCAGAAAGCGTAGCTTTGCTTTTTCTGTGTTCTTTTCATGGTCTAATCCATGCAGGTGTGGCTCCTTTGCAAACTCCTTTTGCTAAATCCGTGTAGGCGTGGCTTCTTGATCGTCGACATTATTCTAGCTGGGCAAATTTATATAACACGAATATTATCTAGGCCTTGAGATCGTGCTATATCTTTGCACTGCTAGTATGAACTGAGGTCACTCAAATGACATACCCACCCAGCAGCAAAAATCAGCTGCTCTGTTCTTCTCTGATGTAAGGAATGGAAACATGCTGGTCATTCTACTGAGTTCCGTCCCTTTATGGTAGTCACTGTCAGACAGTGCAGAATTCCACTTTGATAGACTGTTGGTGTAAAAATTTGGTAAAAGTCAGGCTCTTTGCAAAGATTCCTAACTTTCTTTACCTAATTTCCTACCACCAATGTCCCAATCAAAACACTAATGTTCACGTGTAATCTTTACCTTTGAATTTTTGTTTCTTTGATGAATATCAGAAGTAGATTTTATTATTCCAAGGTTGTAATAGCCAAAAAGAATATATCGACCATGCTAGTAAAGTAGTAATAGCATAGCAAGTGTCCCTCATCCTAAGCAGCTGATTAATACTAACGAAAAATATGATGTCATTCCAAGAGATTTTTTAAAATCGAAGAATTGCAACTTCTATTGCACGCTACTTATTTCCCATGGAATATTTTGCACATCGAATATACATTTAATGAGACTTAGAAAATGCCCTAAGCTAACACAAATGGTCCAAGATTCCCTCCGAAGAGATAAAAAATTAAGGCCGTATTAGATTGACCGTTGACTATGCTGACTTGAAGATGTGGGAGGTTGGTAGAAAGGACACGATAGCGACCAAGAACGTGAGGGACATTAAAAAAAAAAAAATAAGAGATTAAAATTTGGAGGAATAAATCAAATATATGATCTAAGTTCGGACTGAAAAAACCACAAGAACATAAATAAAAGGCAAGAGATTTTGGTGTATTTAATATACAAAACTCGCGAGATGTTTGATAGATTAGATCTGCATCTGGATCCGACCAAAAACAAAAAGAATTGCATCTGGCCTTTTAACTCGATAAAATTCATCATTTAGAGTAACAACTGTCTAGTTATATTCAATATATTGAAAAATGTCAAACTTTCCGGTATTTACCGGAAGGGGATCTGAGAAGAGTAATCTAACCATTTCTCGTACTTTCATGAATTAGGTAATTCAACTAACTTAGGGAATAGACAAGATGTGTATTTAATGGTTGAGATGAAATTTTCTTATAAAGGAAGTTAAAATCGATATCTCATTCATTAAATTGAGGACCTAACTTATCAAGCTGAAGTCGGCATGCCGAATATGACCAAGAGAATTCAAAGCTGGGTTGGTGGGGGCTTTGTCCTACTTATTCGGCTGACAATAATAGCATAGCATCATCATTTTTTTTTAACAAATATTTTTTATTATTATTGTACACCAAAGCAAAGCTGATGTAGCACGGAAACTGTAAGGATCGTTGAAAAGTGCTAAAAGATTTCCTTAGATTTGTCTCTGCACTAAGTAAACCAAATCAAGTCAACTCTATCGGACACGAATATTTCAAGTCACGTAAATTTCGAAGGCAAAAAAAGTCCGAAAAGTTGTCCTCACGCTAGCTAAATAGAAATTGACAATTAAGTGAAGTAGGTATCCACCACTCACTGTAGAACCGCGAAGCTACAGTTAAAGGGGAAAAAAAAAATCCCCATTCCCACCAAAAAAATCTTAAACCCAGGCCAAAAAAGGGTTAAAAAATACAGGCGGAGAAATTAATTTGTACTTTGGTAAATTTATCGATTACTAGTGATTCTCTCAAAATAATTTCATTTCATCCTATCGAGTTTGATTTGTCCCTAATTGCTTCTTGACAATCTATATTTATCTATATTTTAATTTCAGGTCATTGACTTCACTTCAAGAATAGTCTGAAAGTTGATTATGGCTTTATGTATACGAGTTACTCGCATTGTATTTTGGAAATCAATTGCTTTGCATTGATTTCGCAATTGAACCCTTGCAAATGTAAATATAGTTATGGACTTTGGTTATTGACAAATTGTTCTAAGAAATGTATCAAATGTTACTTTCACATTCGAATCATAATCGAACTCTCACTAAAGTTAAAATTGTGGAGTGATCTAAGATGAAAATAAAGTTAATTAACCGCTCGCCTTTAGGCTTACTTAACCAGACAATTTGGTCACTTTATCGATTGCCATGCTTGTTATTATTCTTTCTTTACGGGCTGCGTGAAAGAAAAATCAACATTATCATGGGAATTTTTTTTATCACGGTTTCACCATTAGATATTTCACGTGTCAGAAACATGCACTTCCATCACCATCCCTTTTCCTTGGTACAAAACTATTTTCGAACTACATGTGCGATAAACCATTGGGGTTCGCCTTAGTGGCCACCCTTCCAACTTGGAAGTGGGAGGTGGGGGGTTTAAATCCCCAACACCGAGGGGATTGGGGTGGAAACGATTTCGCCTTCGGGGACGATTTCATTTCAGGAGTGGGTTTCGGGAATGGGTTTCGACTCTGAGGAGGCAGAGAGACGATTTCATTTCGGGGTGGGTTTTCTCACGCCTGCAAGGGGGGCGATTTCATTTCAGGAGTGGGTTTGATAATAAGTGTTAGAATGAATGTTAGAGTAGAATTAGAGTAGGACCGGAAAAAAAAAAAATACATGTGCGGCACAGGAAAACCTCTTTTTTACGTTTTTCTTTTTTTTAATGTCGAGATTGGATCCGGCAATTTTTTAATTAGACCAGGACAGCAACCGAAAGGAGCCAAGGAAGAGGAAAACGAGATAATAACATCATAAAAATGATGCACCGGGAGTTCAACGATGGCGGACGCACCGAGGGCCCCGAAATCCCATTATTTGTACGCGAGAGCGAGCGAGCCTTTCGGGCCATCACTCCCCCGGCTTCCCTCCTCCTCGTCCTCCGCTGTCCTTCCCCTGTCCCTCCTCGTCCCTCTCTCTCTCTGTCGATCGACCGCCATGGGCGACGGTGCCGATGCCGGCATGGACGCCGTCCAGCGGCGCCTCATGTTCGAGGACGAGTACGTATTCCGCCTCCCGCTTTTCCCTCCGTTTCGTGCGTCGTCGTCGTCGTCGTCTTCTTCTCTGGGTTTTTCGTGTTGCGGTTGTTAATGGTCGGAGGTTTTTTTTTTTAATGGTTTGTTAGCATTTCGTTCGATTCGGTTCTATGTTTAATGGGTCCTCGGCCGAATCGAAGGGGGGATTCCCTGGTCGTTTCGTCGTCGGAAGGTCGCGACGCTTCTGTTAGCTGAGCGTCGCCTTCGAATGGATTGCCTGACGTTTATGAATTCGATTAGTGAATTGGTTGTTATGTTTCGTTTCGTTTCGATTCGGTCGTTTCATTTCTTCAGATCTGCTGCTTCTTCTCCTTATTATTATTTTTATTTTTGTGTTTGTTGGTTTGCTCACCTTTCGTCCCGTTGTGTTTGTGATGCAGATGCATCTTGGTGGATGAGAACGACAATGTCGTCGGTCACGAGTCGAAGTATAACTGTAAGAACGCTTGTCCTGGCTATTATGCGGTTGCTCTTGTCTGGCCGATTTCGTTTTGAATCGTTTTCTTTTGTGATTACCCCCCTTTTTGTGCCCTTCAATTTGTTCTTTAAGATTTTCTGACCCAAAAAAGAAAAAAAATTGAGTCTTTAAGATTCATTTTCTCGGTATCTACATGTATTTGCTGGTTGGCCTTACGTTGTTGACTCGTCCCAGTTTGTCAAAAATGTCGTATGTCGGATCACAATAATCTATTTATTGAAATTTTTGGCCTTGTTAGAACTTCTCAGGGTCTGCCATCCATGGATTTTGCTTCTGCCGGTTTTTTGTTCTTCATATATCACTAGTCGTTTTCTCTTGGGTGATGTTGCAATTGAGTGGTCGGTGGTTTGAAAATCGGCAGGTCATTTGATGGAGAAAATCGAGTCCTTGAATCTGTTGCACAGGGCATTCAGTGTGTTCTTGTTCAACTCAAAGTACGAGCTACTGCTTCAGGTATGCAATAAGCATTCACTCACTGGCAATGATTCTTGTTGTGTTACTGCTCTAGGCTTTTTTACCTTTCTTGCTGATAAGGCAGTTGTCGTGGGCATATTTAACCTTTTGAGGCTTATCTATTTTTCTGGAACAGCAACGCTCTGCCACAAAGGTAACGTTCCCCCTTGTGTGGACAAACACCTGCTGCAGCCATCCATTGTACCGGGAGTCCGAGCTCATTGCTGAGAACGCCCTTGGTATTGGAGCATATTTTACCATTCCGGGTTTCTTGTTATCTGCATGACGCGTCTTTCTCATAGTAGCGGGAGACTCCAATTTGTGCTTGTCCATGAGGCTAATTAAGTCTGTACTTTGGCATCACTTGCAATCATTTGATGGACAGGGGCAAGGAATGCTGCACAAAGGAAGCTCTTGGACGAACTGGGCATTCCTGCTGAAGATGTGCCGGTTGATGAATTCATTCCTCTGGGTCGAATGCTGTATAAGGCACCTTCTGATGGAAAGTGGGGAGAGCACGAACGTAATAACTTCTTACCTTACACTTCAGGCTTTCCTTTCCTTGGAAATTTTGGGTAGATTCTTAGTGCTGGTTTAGCATATCTTGACTTTGCTAAATGACTGACATCATTTGTAATTCTTACGGCATTTTTGAATTGTACGTCTTGGAAAATCCATCATTCTTATGGCACTAGCAATTATGCCACCTAAGATCTGATGATGCACCTCAATCTACTTGGGAGGAACATGGGCGGGAAACCCAGCATGAACCAATTTGATATTTGGTTCCGGTCTCCTCGAAGACATCTGATAAAATTTACATCTGGTCCATGTTATTCTCTCCTAGATTTTCTTATGTTGATGGATGTCAAATACTCTCTGTTAGAACGGAGGACGTGGCATGAGTTGCTTCATGTTCTCTTACTTGTGCTCTTTGATGGCATGCAAGAGTCCTGATGTTTTGTTTACCTTTGCAGTTGATTACTTGCTGTTCATCGTTCGAGATGTGAAGGTCAATCCCAACCCTGACGAGGTCGCTGATATCAAGTATGTGAACCAGGAGCAGTTGAAGGAGCTGTTGAGGAAAGCCGATGCGGGCGAGGGGGGCCTGAAGCTGTCGCCCTGGTTCAGATTAGTTGTGGACAACTTCTTGTTCAAGTGGTGGGATCATGTCGAGAAGGGGACACTGAAGGAAGCAGCTGATATGAAAACCATTCACAAGCTGACCTGAGATTTTGTGTTGAGTAGCAGTACAATAAGGACGGAAAATTTGACTTCAATTGATGTATTTAAGCAGCTCAATCCCAATTATGTCGGAGTTAAATTTCAAAATTCAATGGTCAACCTTGTTTTCCGCCAGGGCCATTTTCATTTACTGGGGACCGCCATTGCTTATTGTTGGCAGCAGAGTTGTTCTATGATCCCTGAGACCGTTGCATGATTCGCCTGGAAGTTACTGCTCGATTAAGGAGAACTTAGTTAGAGCTAAAGTTACAATGCATATCAAGATAGTTACTACCAGATAAATATTTAGGCTCTATCTATTTTGCAAAAGATATGATATTTTGAAAAAATATTTTTGAGAAGTTATTTTTTAGGAAAATGATAATGCTTTTTGATAATTGATTGAAATTCGAAAATAAGTTACAAACTATTTTTCGTCATTTTAGTATACAATTTTTTATCTTTCTTTTTTCCTTCTTTTTCGGCCGATCGTTGACCACATCAATAGCTAATGCCTAGTCACATGTGAGGCACGAACTTGTTGACCACATCAATAGCTAATGCCTAGTCACATGTGAGGTATGAACTTGTTTGAGGCCAACAAGCTTGAGCCTTGCTATAGTCCGGTGAGCCGAGCTCAGGCAAGGCTCCATCTCGCTAGATCCAATGAGCTTCATGAGCCTTGCCATAGTTCGGTGAGCCGAGCTCAAGCAAAGCTCCATCTCGCTAGATCCAGTGAGCTTCGAGCTCTCTAGAAGTTGACGAGGTTAGAGCCCTAGCATAGATTGGCAAGGCTCAAGTTCACCATATTCTATAGAGCTTGAGTCTCTTTGGTCTTAGGTGAACTTGTTTCTCACTTGTGGCCGACAGTCGGTTGAAGAAGAAGGAAAAAGAAAGAAAAAAAGAAGAGAAAAGGAAAAACGAAAAAAAAATTATAAATTCGATTTTAAAAAATCACATATATTTTATAAAAATGAACGTTTCATCAATTAATGACCCAAGCCTAAACATTGAGGATTCATGCACAAACTTTTAAGATTTAGGCCTAGGCACCATGATCAAAGCTCGAGTGTCGGGAACTCGAGCACTACCTTTATGGACTTGGGCTCAAATGCCGAGGCACTGGGAATGGTACCGGGCTTTGGGCTTGGCCTTGATGAACTTAAGCCCATCGGCTTGTCCTTGATGGATTTAAGTTCGGGCTTTGGAAACTTTGTCCTGAGAGCCACACTTCGGAGCATTAAGATTTCCGTGTCCAAAATATAGAGTATCTCATCATATTTTGCAAAATGTTTTTTGATTTTTTTTTAAAAATAAAATTATTTCTCTAAATTTAAGCAGAGATTTTGTGTTGATCAAAAAATACAATTTTCGTTCACCCAAAGAAAAATATTTACCGCGAAGCCTTGGCCCTAAGGTCTCCTTTCCGGCCTTTCCTTTCCTTTCAGGCGTCTCTCTTCCTTTTGCTCTAAAGGCCTCCGAAAACATTGGCGCTCTCGCGCGTGCCATGAGAAGCCTCCTCAGACCTTCAGTCTCTCTCGCCGCCAGGCTCCTCCTTCCGCGCAGCGGCGGCGCGTCGCCGGCGACAGCACCGGCGGCGCTCGCCGCCGTCAGGCGGGTCTTCACCGACGGGTCCCTCCCTCCTCCCGAATGGGTCGAGCCCTTCAACGACGTCTCCGGCATAGCCTTCCCCGCCCCGCAGAGCCGCCCGGCCCCGTCTCCGTGGGTGGGCCGCATCCTCGACCTCCTGGACGGGTCCCCGGACATGGAACCGAAGCTGGACGGCTTCTGTCGTAAGTTCCTGATCAAGCTGTCCCCCAACTTCGTGTCCTTCGTGCTGCGGTCCGGGCAGGTCAAGGAGAGGCCGGACGTCGCCGTTAGGTTCTTCAGGTGGGCTGCTCGGCAGGGGAGGTACAAGCACGGGATTGAGTGTTACGTTTCTTTGATCGAGCTTCTCTCGGTATCTGGGGATTTGGATGGAGTGGCGAGGGTCTTTGCGGAGCTGAGGGACTCGGGGTTCTTGATGACGGTGTCGGCGGCGAATTCTTTGATCAGGAGCTTCGGCAGCGTTGGGATGGTGGAGGAGCTGTTGTGGGTGTGGAGGAAGATGAAGGAGAACGGTATCGAGCCGAGTTTGTATACCTACAACTTTTTGTTGAATGGTTTGGTGGATTCGATGTTTATTGAGTCGGCAGAGCGGGTGTTCGAGGTGATGGAGAATGGGAGGATTGGACCGGATACTGTGAGCTATAATATAATGGTGAAAGGATTTTGCAAGGTGGGTAAAACCCAGAAAGCGATGGAGAAGCTAAGGGATATGGAAACGAAGAGCGTGGAGCCGGATAAGATCACATATTTGACTTTGATTCAGGCGTGTTATGGTGAAGGGGATTTCAGTTCTTGTTTTGGGCTTTACCGTGAGATGGAAGAGAAAGGTTTAGAAATCCCTCCTCATGCGTATAGTTTGGTCATAAGTGGGCTTTCCAAGGAGGGAAAATGTATGGAAGCATATGCAGTTTATGCAAGCATGACTAGAAATGGTTATAGAGCAAATGTGGCAATCTACACAGCTTTAATTGATTCATATGCAAAATGCGGGAGCATAGAAGAGGCAATGAGGCTCTTTGACAGAATGAAGGATGATGGGTTTCACCCAGATGAGGTCACGTTTGGGGCTATCATTAACGGGCTGTGCAAAAATGGGAGGTTGGAGGAGGCACTTGCACACTTTGAGCACTGTCAGAATAGTGGGGTGACAGTTAATACAATGATATATTCTAGTATTATTGATGGTCTAGGGAAGGCAGGGAGAGTGGATGAAGCTGAGAAAATTTTTGAGGAAATGGCTGATAAGGGATGTTCACGGGATTCTTATTGCTATAATGCCCTGATGGATGCATTTACGAAGTGTGGTAAAATAAATGAGGCGCTAGTGCTCTTCAGGAGAATGGAAGATGAAGGTTGTGATCAAACAGTCTACACATTCACGATACTCATTGCTGGCCTTTTTGCGGAGCACCAAAATGAGGAGGCTTTGAAATTGTGGGACGTGATGATTGATAAAGGGATCACACCAAATGCAGCATCTATCAGGGCTCTATCTACTGGACTTTGTCTCTCGGGCAAAGTGGCTAGAGCTTGTAAAATATTGGATGAATTAGCACCAATGGGTATCATTCCTGATTCAGCTGTCGAAGATATGATCAATGTGTTGTGCAAAGCCCGCCGTATTAAGGAAGCTTGCAGATTGGCGGATGGAATTGTTGTTAGGGGTCGTGAAATACCAGGAAAAATACGGACTATTCTTATTAATGCCTTAAGAAAGGCAGGGAACACAGATTTGGCCTTGAAGTTGATGCACAGCAAGATTGGAATTGGCTATGACCGAGTTGGCAGTTTTAAAAAAAGAGTTAAATTCCGGACTCTTGTTGAAAGTTGAGTCTTAGGCTATTCTCTCATTGCACTATATTTATTGTCAATTCTACTGTTTGTCTATGCAATAAACTGGGTAAGATTGTGGAAGAGCTGGAAAATCCTGGATTCTCAATTTTATAGTCTGCCTGGGCCTAGTTGATGGAGTTTGATTTCAGAGTCTGTTAGAAGCCTGGTTGTATTGATTCTGTACTGGCAATAGGAGTAGAAAAAGTTGATTGACTGCCTTAAGCTCCTTGGTGCCTATGCTTCTACAAAGATGTTTCAAGTGCATCAAAAGTTCCAATTCCAGGTCCATACTCTGCTTTATGTTATACCTGTTCCTATCTTGACTATGATTACTGTGGGACTTGTTGTGTCTATGGATGGAAGTAGATTAGTTGGATGGTATTTATTACTTGATGATTATGGTCGCGGATTAGTTGCTGTAAGCCCTCCAACAGATGCACAACACTGGGGTCATCTGCATCTGATCAGAATCTTACTATATTTTATGGTTTTTTTGGTAATTTACTATAGACTATTGCTTGAATCCTTTCGTCCAATTGGTCCAATCTTACTTTGGATTTTGGGAGCAGAAGATTGAACAGCTATTGTGTCATATTTGCAGTTATATTAGTCCAATTTCAAGAGATGTTTCTTGAGCTAATTAGGACATGACTAACAGACAACCATGTTTATGTTCTGTTACTATTCATGGAGCTAGTTCAACTCCCAACTGCTACTTGAGCTAGTTCTGTATATTTTTATTACAATTTGAGAGCTCTAGCAGAAGTAAATACCAAAGTAGGCATGTATAATATGGGACAAAAGTTTCTTCATCTGTAATTTGAGGCTAAGGCAGTTGCATGAGTTGATTTATTTCTGATATATTGTGCTTGATCCTGCAGATAATTGTTGTAAGTAGCTGTTATCATTCTCTTTGTTTTTTCTTCTTCAATTTTCCTGTTGCAATTGTTAATTTTCGGAAGTTTATGGATAGGTAGCATTAGTTCGGTTAGATCTTTCTTTAATGGTTCTTGGCCATGTCGAATGAAAAATCCCAGATTTTCATAGGAAAATCTGACACTTAGTTAGCTGAGCGTCAGCTTTGAAAGAAAGTTTTGTGTTAGACCCAGGTCTCTAAGCCTAAGCCCCATAGATTGATCTGTTTACATTTGTTGTTGGTCAGGAATTACATAACTTTATGAATTTGATAAGCAAATTGTTAATTGTTAATATTTCATTTAATTTCTATTTAGTTATTTTGGTTGTCCAGATCTTCTTTTTTGTGTTACTTTGCTTAGTTTTCGTCCTGTTAAGATTGTCTTGCAGATGCATCTTGGTGGATGAGAACGATTATAATGTCTTTCATGAGTTGCAATATAACTGTAAGAATGCTTGTTTTGCCATTGCTCCTATCTAACTGGTTTGGCTTACATTATTTTCAATCTCGTAATAATTTCCTCCTTTTTGTGCGCTTCAATTTGTTCTTTAAGTTTAATTTTCTCAGTATCTACATGTATTTGCTGGTTGGCCTAGCATTATCAACTCTCTCCCAGTTTGTCGGAAGTGTTATATGTTGGACAAGTATGTAATCATTGAATTTTTTGGCCTTCTTGGAACATTTTCTGGTCTGCCATCCATGTATTGTGCCTCTGCCGGTTTTTTGTTAATTATATATTACTAGTTGCTTTCTCCTTTGTGATATTGCAATTGAGTGGTTGGTGCTTCGAAAATCCGCAGGTCATTTGATGAAGAAAATTGAGTCTGAGAATCTGTAGCATAGAGCCTTTGATGGTTTTATGTTCAACTCAAAGTATGAGCTACTGCTTAAGGTATGCAATAAGCAATCACCCTGACTACTTGTTGTGTTGTTGCTCTAGGCTTTTTAACTTTCTTGCTAATGAGGTGGGTGTCGTGGGCGTATCTGAACTTTTGAGGTATCTATTTCTGGTACAGCAAGGCTCTGCCACAAACGCAACGCTCTCCCCTGTGCGGACAAACACCTGCTGCAGCAACAACACAACAAGAAGTATAGTCAGAGTGAATGCTTATTGCATACCTTAAGCAGTAGCTCATACTGTGGTCGTCGTGGGCATATCTGAATTTTTGAGGTATCTATTTCTGGTACAGCAAGGCTGTGCCACAAACGCAATGTTCTCCCTTGCGCGGGCAAACACCTGCTGCAGCCACCCATAGTACTGGGAGTCCGAGCTTATTGGTGAGAACACCCTCGGTAACAGAGCATATTTTACACGCTCCGTGTTTCTTGTTATCTGCATGACTGCATCTTTGTTATAGTAGCGGGAGACTCTAATTCATGCTTGTCTACGAGGCTAATTAAGTCTTTACTTTGGCATCATGTGCAATCATTTGATGGACAGGGGCGAGGAATGCTGCAGGATGGAAGCCTATGGATGAAGTGGCATTCCTGCTGAAGACGTGCCTGTTGATGAATTCATTCCTCTGGGTTGAATGGTGTATAAGGCACCTTCTGATGGGAAGTGGGGAGAGCACAAACGGAATGACTTCTTACCTTATGACTCAAGCTCTACTTTTTCTTTGGGACTTTCAGGTAGATTCCTCGTGCTGGTTTAGAGTATCTTGACTTTGCTAAATAATTGACCTCAGCTGTGATTCTTACAGTGTTTTTAAATAGTACGTCTTGGAAATCCAGCATTCTAATGGCACTATTAATATGCCGCTCAAGCTCCGATGATGGACTCCAACTTACTTGGAAGAAATGTGGGTGGAAAACCCTGCAAGAACGACTTTGATATTTAGTTCTTTGTGTCATCGGAGACATCCTGATAAAGCTGACATTTTAGTTCTCACTATTCTCTTCTAGAATTTTTTTTAATAGTTGTCAAATGTTCTGCGTTTGATGTAAGACAAGACAAGGGGGTGATTTGCTTCAAGTTTCTTACCCATGGTCATGAATGGCATGCAAGAGTCCTGATGTTCATGTAATTTGGCAGTTGATTACCCGCTGTTCATCATTCGAGACGTGATGGTTAATCCAAAACCCCGATGAGGTTGCAGGTGTCGAGTACTTGAGCCACGTGAGCCAGGGGAGCAGTCAAAGGAGCTGCTGAGGAGAGCTGACGCGGGTGAGGAGGGTCATCTGAATCTGTCTCACTGGTTCGGATTAGGTGGTGGACACTTGTTCAGGTGGTAGGGATCATGCTGAAGAGAGGGAACACTGAAGGAAGCCAGTTAATATGGAAAGCATTCAACAAGTTAACCTGAGATTTGTGTTGAGCAGACTCCACTTGGATGTTATTAACCAGCTGCACAATCCCAATTCCTAAAAGTCAAAAACTTGCTTTTACACAGGGTCATTTCCACTCATTGGGAATAGCCATTGCTTTGTTATTGTTGGGTTTTTTTAGAAATTTTTTTTTTTAATAGAACTTTAGTATGAAGTTAAAAACCCTTTCCACAGAATATTTGTTTCTTTTTTTTTGGGGGGGGTTAATTTCATGACTTAAAAAATTAAAAAGGTGAAATGGAAATTCTAATGCAAATGCAATGAAATTGTCGGGGACAGCGGCCCGTTCGGCGCGGATAAATAGGGGGTCAACGATTAAAGGGACGTCAACATCCCCCGTCAACGGCGGGTGGTTAACTTTATTAAGCGCGTCGTGATCATATAATAAATAAATCACAAAAGGTCAACAGTCAAATAATGGGGAAAAAACAATTACTTTTTAATGCGATAATTTCTAATTTTTATGAGAGACCGAAACGAGAAACCGAAAATGCCTATCACGTCAAAAGTGTTTGTGTCTGAGGTTTGCCGTACTGTTCACGGAACAAGAGAATATAACCAATCAAATGTCCTTTCTTCTTTTCTATGTATTGTGTTCTTACTGTACATGGATTGTCAATCAATCCTATCTTATCAAATTGCAAGTTGTTATACTCTCTTGTATGGCTTTTCCATACCTTCATATACTTTGGTATATTATAAAGTGAAATGACAAGAATCCCATGTGAATATACATAGGATTTATGTTTTTTTTTTTTTTCCTTCGCATCATGTGTACGTGAACCCGTGTGAAAGTAAATCCTAAAGACACAGAACAATGCAAAAACATAAATAAATAAAAAGATACACATATCTTATCGAAATAATTTTCATAGTATATATTTTTGCCAGTCGAAAGGAAAAAGAAGAAGCAAAAGTAGGGAAAAAAAGGAGTCTCTTTTGAGTTTTGAGAAGTGAAAAAGTCAGAGAAATAAAAAATTGATCAATAAAATATACGTATATAATCAAAGGGAAATGAGAAGATAATCGAGAGGTGGGGGTAAAGTAAAGATCTTGCGCCCCCCCCGGGTTAGAAATTCACACGGAATTCGTACATTTTCGGATGTGATTGGGACTACATGTGAAAATCATTCGCTCGTCCCTCATTGCTCCTCCTGCGCATAAATTCCTCGCTTCTCCTGCTCACCTCCCTCCCTCCCTCTTTTCCTCTCCGACCTTCCAGCGCGGACGCCGAACGCGTCGCCACGCCTTCCTCCTCCCCTCGTTCCTCTAGTGTCTTCTCGGTTTATGAGGTAATGATCGATCGACAGCCTTCTTCTTCTTCATCTCCGCCTTCGGCTTTCTGTGATTCGGGCCTTTCGATCGATTCCCCCGCCCCGGGGCGCAGCGGCGGATCTGCTGCGGCTCGTTTGGGTGTTTTTGCGACGTGGGTTTTCGAGATCTGCGCCTTTCTCTTGCTGTTGCTTGTGTTTGTGTGTGGGTGAAGGGGGGGTTGATGACGGTTTGATCTTCAATGGGTTTTTTGCTGGTCGCGCCTGTTGATTGCCCGTGACGGGGAAAGGTTAAATTTTGCATCTTTACATGGCGAATGGTCGCTAGGCGTACTTCGCATTCGACGCGATACGTTGAGTTGAAAGAATATGTGGCGTGCATGTCTTTTTTCTTTTTCCTTTTATTTTTTATTTTATTTTTTAAGAATCGGAATCAGGACCTGGGAAATCAACTACATGGATACGTAATTGTTCAGTTTATCTACAATAAGGAGACGGATGGTTTGCGTGTCCTTGTTGGTCGCTATCCGTAGTGGCGACCCGGCGAGGTTTCCGAAATTGCGATTGGCTTTAATCTGTTTAAGTTAGTCTATACGGCATTTTCTCTGCAATGAGCTAACCCCCTTGATAAGATCGAATGGTCTTTGGGAATTGTGGTTGGCTCGATCTATTAGAATGAGCCGACCCAACATCTTCTCTGCTGTGAACTACCCTTTGAGTTGGATCGAATCCGCAACCGATCGCTAGTGCTTACCATGCTTTCTTTGCTGATCCATTATGTTAATGTTGTAGGGACTCATTACTGCTCCTGCTGCTGTGTTTTCTTTCTATATTTGCTGCTGGTGCTCCTTTACTTGCCTCTTTTAACCAAATAGTGGTATTAAGATCTGCTCATGTGATTGGGGTATTTGGTATCGCTGCTTCTTCTGTCCTGTTTCAAGTTTTAACGGAACAATCAACACTGTCTAGTCTCAACATGGTCTTGCCATAATGCTATGGTTTAAACAGAACACGAGTTTTATCAAGTGAATATTCTTCTTTGGTTTCAGTTTATTAGTTGTTGATTGTTCCCCACTAATCCATTTGGTAGAAGTGGGCAAGTGACTGTTAAACTTCTATGCTGTAAGCCAACATGCTTTGTCTCCTGCATGCTCTAGGCGTTTAATGCTTGTGAGATTAGACAACATACTCTTACGTCCTCAGTACAGTAAGGTTTCGACCAATATATATATATATATGTAGTAAGGTGGTGCAGGAGAATTGAGCAGCTTTTAAGGTGCTGGGTGGTTGTATTGCTATGAGAGAATTTGTAACATGCTAAAAAAATTTATGATGTTTGTTAGAGGATCTTCTTAACAAGCAAAAAATCTAAAAAACTGATCCTCTGAGAGACATTATATGATTCGTGTTATCTTTCGATATTGAATCTCAATCCGTTGATGTTCTTTCATGTCTTGGTATAAATAGCTTAGGAGATCCTGGGAAGGATTATTTTTATTATTCTTACTGACTTGTTGATGGAAGTTCATCCAAAATTAGAATGTTGATGTGATGTGCGGCTCCCCTTTTGACTCAGTGACGTGAGTTACCCAAGGATCAGTTGACTTTCTTTATTACATGCTCTCTCAAGACTTCCAAATGATCTATGTTAGCCTGAAGACACTCTAAGTTGCTCTGAAGTCTGACGAGCATGATCTTATCACATACGAGTAACTAGAGTGCAGTTGTATTCATATGACTTAAGTCATGATAATGGAGTAATGTGCAGGATGATAGCAGTATCTTATTATTACTCTGGATGCAACCTAAAAAAGTTGATGGTTTCAAAAAGTGTATGCAACATGTATTGGCAACCTAATAGAGGAAAAGGACTTCCGCTATGTTTGGTATAAAGAATTGGAAATGGAATGGAATGGAATCTGGACCGGAGTGAGGGGAGAGTGAATGTAGTATGCATATACTTTAAAGACTTGTATGAGAGGTTTTGTTTTCCATGAATTCCTTTCTTCCAATTTTTATTTCTTTGAATTGCATAGGGCTGTCTTTTAAATTTTCAAGTCCATACAGGTGCTTGGAATAGGATGGCATTGCTCACCACTGCTGAAGTTTGTGATGCAAACGCCCAACTGATTGGGAGCGGTGACCTTCGGGCACTTCAACCTATTTTTCAGATCTACGGACGTCGCCCAGTCTTCTCTGGGCCAGTAGTCACACTTAAGGTCTTTGAGGACAATGTTTTGATTCGTGAGTTTCTAGAAGAAAAGGGCAATGGCAGAGTTCTTGTTGTTGATGGTGGTGGGAGCTTACGATGTGCTATTCTTGGGGGAAATCCTGTTGTTCAGGCTCAAAATAATGGTTGGGCTGGCATAGTTGTGAATGGCTGTGTCAGAGATGTCGATGAGATCAACGGCTGCGATATTGGGGTGAGGGCTTTGGCTTCCCATCCAGTGAAAGCCAATAAGAAGGGTATTGGTGAAAAGCATGTTCCCATAACTGTTGCCGGAACAAGGATCTGTGATGGGGAATGGCTTTATGCCGACACTGATGGAATCCTGATATCCAGAACAGAACTTTCTGTTTAGTTCAAGCTAAGCACAAATCACAGGATGATACACTGGCGGGAATTTGTGACTTGGTTCATGTTCTCAATCGAAACATCGATGAAGCTTTGTTAGATTGGACCTATGGACATTGAGCCGTCCTTTCCTGTCTCTCTGTTGTATTTGAATCCTGTGTAGATATTCCTGTCAACTGCCATTGTATCGTATTGTGTCGTATGCACTTTTAAAATAAGTTTCTTTCCCATTCTGCGAGATGATTGATATTGATGCACTTTTAAAATAAGTTTCTTTCCCATTCTGCGTGATGATTGAACTTGATGGTTTCGGTTATAAGTCCCTGAAATGGAGGTGGAAGACAGATGGGATTTGCAATTCCAGATGAGGGGCTTACTCTAATTCACACGTTGTTAGTTACCCAATGGAATGATCATCAGGGTCTCCTCTGTTTCTCAGGCTACTCCAATTTTACGCTTGCTATCAACAGGGAAATACCCTGAATTTGATAACTCTTTTAATTTCCTCCTCAGATAACTAATGGAGGCGAGACATAGGATTGAAGAAACATGAGGATGAACTGAACTGAACTGAACTTGGTCGATTTGGTATATCATACTCTCTTGCAAGATTAAATTGACGAACAAATGCGTCAGTGTAGATACACAAGCTCTTTTCGGCTGACTTTGCAGATTGAAATCTACAAAAAGCTAGTTCAGCTCTTACGTTCAGTTTCTTGAGTTCGCTCACAAAAGTACAGAGAACCTCCATGAACGAAAACAAGTCACGCCCACCGATGTCTTTCTGTCCATCGCCCATTTAGGCTAATTATGAAAGCTCGGTATAAGCAGTAGATTGGGTCATGATATTTTAGATTGAGGTTTGCATGAGTATGGATTCATGCATGGTTGTTTCGAGAGCTAGAGAGATTAAACTTCGTATCAGCAACATTTGTCGTATAATCCTTTTGAAGGAAAATAAAAAATAAATAAAATGGTTAATACTACGAAAAATCTCGAACGGATACATTTGTAATAAATTTACTTCAAATTAATTTTTTTATCACCAAAAATTTCAAATTAATGAATTTGTGATAAATTTACTTTCTATTAATTTCCGTTTAATTTTACTGTCAAATGACTAAATTGGATGACACACGGAAGTTAACAAGTATACTTAATTTGAGATTTTACAATTTTATTTGTTACAGGTGAATTGGTTTAATTCAATTTTATGAAAATTAATGAATGATCCTCATGAATGGGAGAAGTTTGAATCTTAGAAGTGTTGTTAGGGATTAACGCTCCTCGGGATTTGCTTCACCGAATTTGGTTGCAAAAAAAAAAATTAATGAATGATAAAATTATCGTAAATGTACGAATGTGGAGTTTTAGTGATAAAGAATTTAATTTTGAGTAAATTTCTTACAAGAATTTTTTTTTGGTAAGGTAAGAATTCTTACAAGATTTTTAATGGGGAAAAAGTTACGAAAAACCTTAAATTTTGCCCAAAGTGACACATTTCAAACTTTTCAACCCCAAACTTTTCAAATCACGACACATTTACCCCATCAATGGCTTTTTTTTGTCTTTTTATTCTATTTTTTCCTTTTTCTTTTTCTTTTTTTCCTTCTTTCTTCCCTCCCGGCCATGGCGGAGCCGGATTGAGGACGGCCCTCGCCGGATGCGGAGGGCCGCTTGACGCCGACAAAAAAAAAAAATTAATGAATAATAAATTTATCGTAAATGTACAAATGTGGAGTTTTAGTGATAAAGAATTTAATTTTGAGTAAATTTCTTACAAGATATATATTTTATTTTTTTTTTGGTAAGGTAAGAATTCTTACAAGATTTTTAATGACGTGAATCTTAAATAAAATGACCGTAGTGAAATTTGGATAGGCTACATCATTTTATTTCATTTTTTCTTTTTTAACTCCATCCTCGGACGAGGTCTCTTGTCGTTCCCGAACCGAGAAATGCGAACGGGAGGAGGATGCTCCGCCCGACGACTCCCCCTGCTCAGTTCGATCGCGCAGCACCGACTGTAAGTAATCCTCCGCCCGCTGAATTCATCTCTCGCCTAGACCCTACGCTGCACCCGTGATCGACCCTGGTCCCGATTCCGTCCCGTCCCTCGTATCGATACCATTACCAGAGCGTCCTTTCCGGTTCGTCCGTCGCGTCGTCCGTCGGGGATGATGGAACAAAGGCGCGATTTTGATGGCGAAAACGGAACCAGCAGGCGGACCAGGGCAAAGGGTATCGCCCAAAGCGAGCCAGGAGTGGACAGGATCAAGGCCTTGCCGGATTCCATCCTGATCCGCATCCTCTCGCTCTTGCCCGCCAGGGACGCCGCCAGGACCCTCGTCATCCCCAGCTTCGGCCGCCTCTGGACTTCGATCTACGACCTGGACTTCGACTGGTACGTGTACCACGACTGCTCCAGCAATTCGTCCTGGCACTGCTGCAGCTACGACGAGGGCGCCCTGTCGAGGTTCGCGGAGCTCGTCCGCCGCGTGCTCGCGCTCCACCAGGGCGGCCGGATTCGTAAATTCCGCCTTCGTTTCGAGTTCTCGATAGATCGCCAGTTGGATGAACTGATGCCCCTAGAGCTGGAGCCCGAGGAGCTGGAGATCATGATTAGGAACGGGGGGTTGGCGGGTGAGGTCAACCGTTGGATCGAATTCGCGGCGAGTAGGAATGTTGAGGTCCTCGATTTGGATTTTCTGGCTTGCGGCTTGTCAAATGTGGGATATAAGTATGAATTGCCGAGTTTTGTTCTTCAGAGCAGCTTCTTAACTGAATTGAAGTTGGTGAGCTGCAAGGTGAATTTATCTGCTGATATTGTCATGAGGGCGCTTAAGGTGTTGTGTTTTAAGGAAATTGCTTTGAACGATGATTCGATCAGGAACTTCATCGACGGGTGTCCGGTGCTCGAGAGTTTGACTGTGCTGGATTGTTATGGCCTGTGCGAACTAAATTGTGCTTCCCAGGAACTTAGGACCGTGACGGTCGCTCCGGGTATTCTTGAGGAGTCAAGAGTTAAAGTCACCTGTCCAAAAATCAAGTCACTAAGCATCTCTGGATGGATCGAGCGTCTGGAACTAGAGAGCCTATCGTCTCTACGAGATGCATCCATCGATTTCTGTGATTGTTTCTTATGTGTACCTGATGAATATCGTGAGGTCCAAAAGATTCTGGAGGAGCTCCATCATGTGAGAGTGCTCACAATGCATCATCACCCAATTCTGGTGAGTTGATCTTCAATTCCTCATTTCTGACCTTCCCACTTTAACATGCTTTCTTGAGGTAATCATGTAAGTGAGGAAAAGAATTAGTAAATATGCTTTTCTAAGCACGGAAGTTAGGGTTCTTAGATTGGTGGACAGTCGAAACATGCTGGTGTCCTGTACAATTCTAAGCATTTCCACATTGTTCTCTTCCTTGCTGAAGTATGCAATCAGCTTCGGAATATCATCTCAGTAATTGCTTGTCATTTCCGTGAGAGGAATATCGTGGACTCATTCAGATGATTTTACCTCTTTTATGTAACGTGTCATGATTATTCATTTCGTTCCACTAGGTAATGACTTGTGATTGTGGAATAAAATCAGGTTCTCACGGTATGGGAGTTGATGAACTTGCCTTGCCCATCCAACAGTTGGCAGCGCTTGATTCTTAGGACAATACTGACCAAATGGCACCTCCCCGGAATTGCCAATGTATTGAGAAGCTCCCCTAGCTTGGAAGTGCTAGATATACACATCATCCCAGGCGAAGTGACTTCCATTGATGTAAGTACATTTATCCCCATTTAAAGCTGTCCTCTACATGCTATTCTTGGGGTGTCCAAAATTTTGTGTAACTGTCTGTTCTGATGTTCTAGGTCCAAGAAGCATGGCTGCAATTGTACAAGATTTGCGAGGGGAACTACTGGGATTTACAAGATCACTCTTTTGGATGTCTTGCAAACTGCCTCAGAATTGTCAGAGTGTCTGGCGACATAATGAAGGATCATGTGATTCAATTAGTGCAGTTTTTACTTCGTGAGGCATTAGTTTTGCAGAAGCTCGTCGTCTCTACAGGGCCGAACGATTCTTCCATTTCAGTCAAGGAGTCGAAGGAATTTTCCGACAAGTTGTTGAGTTTTCCCAGAGGTTCTCCTCAAGCTGTAGTTGTGTTTTCTAATGCATGACGTTCTTTCCCTGAATCCTAAGTTTTAATCCCGAGGTAATAAGAAGTGGCACCTGCCGCAGGATTGATTGTGTTACAATCCTGATCGACCAGATTTTGTTGTTGTGAAGCATACCTGATCAAGATTTCTCGAGTGTTAACTTTTTGGGTTTCGCTGTTCTTCCTTCTGATTTCTTTTTCTATCTGGCAACGGGTGTTACCTTTTCAAGATGCATTGACATTATTGGGATCGCCTGAAGAGAGGAGGCTGCTTGTAGAAACTGTTTCTCTGTCAATATATGCTTGGCAGGCCAATTTGTTTTTGAAGCGGGGGATTTTGGAGCGACCTCCTTTGACATTGTAGGTGTATTCAATATCTTGAACTCACTCACAAAAACATGAATGTAAATAAATTTCGTCCAATATATTACATTTACATCCAATATCTCTCTGTCCATGGAAAATAAATTTCGTTGATATTCCTTTTTATTTTATTTTATAATAATCTTGTTATTCTTTGTGTTAAATTATGCACTGCATGAAGTACAAAGGTTGCACTGCCAAAGAGAAAAGTACAGAGGGTGAAAGAAACGTCCAAAGTGAAAATGCGCATCGTGGCATTCGAAGAGTCGTAATCACTTGCAGATAACATTGTCGTGCGATCACGAGGCCTAAAGTCAAGCGATTGTAGCTTCATTTGTAATCGCATATTGAACATTAACTGCTTGGAAGTAGATAAGATGTGCAGAATATAAAAGTTAATGTGTAAGGGAACCGTGTCACAAACTCAAATCTATGTATTTTCTCACTTTCATTTTATCGATATATTTTCGTTTTCGATACTTGCACTTCCTTTCCCTTTAGATTCGATTGTTCTTGATCCTTGTTATGCAATTCAATGTACCAGCCGAAATAATCACTGAACTGGATTCACAAACACCCAAAGGTTAACCATTGGCGAAAGGTATTCTACTAATTTCTAACGAAACAATCTTTCATATCTCAGGAAGGAACAAACTAATTGGTGTATGTTATTTTTTACGGTTCGAGTGTCTAAACTGTGTTCAATTCTATCATGGTATTATATTGAGGTAAGAGGTATTTTGATGGTCTCAAGAAAAAAGAAACATTGGGATTTTTTCTACAATTTGGTCGTTCGTTAGATGGGAAATTGATGGTGTACGATGCAATAGATTCGATCCAATTGACTCACGTGAGTGACTGAGATGAAAACGCATTCTTTTGATCACTGACCGCATCTGTCGTCTGCGACAGGATTCTTAGCGAGGAAGTAGAGTAAGGAACGTGAACAGGACGATGCTCGTTTCTATTTTCTGATACCATCCTCAGTACGAGGTTTCTCGTCGGTATCAAAATTCACTGTTAGATTACCCTGTTAGATTACCAAGAAGAGTTGAGAAATGTGAACAGGACGATGCTCTGCCCTGCTTCCGTTGTCTGCGGCTGTTCCCACCTCTATTGGGGTTCACTCTCAGCTCAGTTCAATCGCGCAACACTGACTCTGAGTAATCACGCTTGCTGCTTTTCAGTTAATCCTCAGCCCACTGGATTCATTCCGCAGGACCCTGTAATGCATCTGTGAGTAAAGCCAGTTCCAATTCTGTCTGATCGTAACAAAATTGGAACGTACGTCTCGATTCATCTGTCGTATAGAGATGGAGCGAATGTGTGATTTTGATGAGGAATGTTGAAACAGTAGGAGGAACAAGGCAAAGGGTGTTGCGAAAAGTGAGCAAGAAGTGGACAGGATCAAAGCTTTGCCGGATTCCATTTTGATTCACATCCCGTCACTTTTACCCGAAGGGATGCTGTGAGGACCCTGATCATCCCTAGCTTCGGTCGCCTCTGGACTTCGATTGGTGCCTGTACCAAGATTGCTCAAACAATTTGAGCTACGGTCACAAAGAGAGCAGCCTGTTAAGGTTTTCAGAGCTTGTTCACTGCATGCTTGCGCTTCAGCAAGGTCCCAGGATACATAAATTCCGCCTTCATTTCGAGTTTTCGATGTCCTGCCAATTGGATGAACTGATGTTTCTTGAGCCCGAGGAGCAGGACAGCATGACTAAGACTGGGGTATATGCAGGCGAGGTCAATCATTGGATCGAATTTGCATTGAATAGGAATGCTGAGATCCTTGATTTGGATTTACGGCATGTGGCGGCTTCCTCAACGTGGATATAATGGCATGCGGTTCTCTTGACTCGACTTGCGTTAGATATTAATTGCCTGGTTTTGTTCTCCAGAGCAGCTTCTTAATTGAATTGAAGTTGGTGAGCTGCCAAGTGAATTTTCTCTACAGAAATTGCCATGAGGGCGCTTAAAGTGCTGTATCTTAGGGAAAACGAGTTGAACGATGTTCTAATCAAGAATTTTATAGATGGGAGTCCAGTGCTCCAGAGCTTGACTGTTCGGGATTGTGATGGCCTGCGTGAACTAAATTGTGCTTCCCAGAAACTTAGGAAGGTGACGGTCGCTCCCCATTTTATTGCACAAAGAGTCGAAGTTGCCTGTTTGAATATCAAGTCACTAAGCATCTGTGGATGGATTGAGCTTCTGGAACTAAAGAACCTATCATCTCTACGGGAAGCATCCATTGATTGCTATGATTGTTTCAGGGGTGTACGTTATGAATATCATGAGGTCCAAAAAAGGTTCTGGAGAAGCTCCGTCAGGTGAAAGTACTTACAATGCATTACCAACCGATTCTTGTGAGTTGACCGTCCTCTCCTCATTTGTATAGAAGTGGATCTGTTTGTAAATCGAATTTTTGTCTCCTTTGGAAATCGCACTAGCTGTCGCCATTGTTGTCTCTCTCTTCCACTTTTTACTAGGAGGGGTGGAGGCAGTAAGGTTCCCCTAAGCAATGCCAAGAACTATGGCTTCACTTTTCGTGTTCTATCATCGTCTCATCCATGGTGTGGCCTCTTTCTTTTGCCGAATCAATGTAGCTATGGCTTGTCGATGGCTGTCAACCTTATTCAAAATGTGCCAGTACATTTACGAGCATTTCCTCAAATTTGGGTTTGTGCTACTTATTTTGAAGTTAAAAGTACGAACTAAAAAGATCACTTGAACGATACATGCAGCAGCTATTGGCTGCTCTATTCTTCTTTGGTGTGAAAGAAAGAAAACTTGCTGTTGCTGATGTTGTGACTGAAGTCCATTCCTTGTGGTTGTTAGAACACTGGATAACGCCACTTCAACACAAATTCTTGATGTGATCATGTAGGAAGCTATGGTTCTTTAATTGGTGGAGAGTTGAAACATGCTGGTGTCCTGTCAATTTCTTAGCAGTTCCACAACATTATTTTCCCTTGCTGAAGTACGCGGTAAGCTTCAGAGTATCATCTCAGTAATCACTTGTCATTTCTGCAGGAGAGTTTTTACGGACTAATTTGGATAATTTTTACCTCTTTTATGTCATCGATACTGTGTCGTGAATGTTCATTTTGTTATCTAGGTACTAACTTGTGATTTTGGATAAAACCAGTTTCTCATGGTATGAGAGTCAAGGAACTTGCCTTGGCCATCCTAAACAGTTGGCAGCGCTTGATTCTTAGGACGATGCTAACAAAGTGGCACCTCCCAGGAATTTGTCAATGTTCTGAGTAGCTCTCCTAGCTCGGAAGTGCTGGATATACACATCATCCCGGGTGAAGTGCCTTCCACTGATGTAAGTACACTTATCCCCATTTGAAGCTATTCTAGGTATGTGCGAAACTTTGTGTAACTGTCTGCCTGATTTTGTAGACACGAGAAGCATGGCTGCGTTTGTACAAGATTCCTGAAGGGAACTACTGGGATTTACGAGATCGCTCTTTTGGATTTCTTACCAACTGCCTCAGAATTGTCAGAATGTCCGGTGACATCAGGAAGGATCATGCGGTCCAGCTAGTGCAGTTTTTATTCTGTAAGACTTTGGTTTTACAGAAGCTCGTCATCTCTGTGGGGCCGAACAATCATTCCGTTTCAGTCAAGTTACTAAAGGAATTTTCCAACAAGTTGTTGAGTTTTCCGAGAGGTTCTCCTCATGCAATAGTTTTGTTTTCCAATGAGTGACATTCTATCCCTGAATGCTAAGATCTAATGCGGGGTTACTAAGAGGCAATGCCTAAAGCAAGGGTTGATCATTACACTCCCGGTCACCCAGATTTTGTGGTTATCAAGAATATTTGATCAAGCTTTCTCCGGTGTTAGTTTTTTGGGTTCACCATTCTTCCTTCCGATCTCCTTTCCTTTTGAGCGATGGGTTTTACCTTTTGAAGATGCCTTGACATCGGGACCGCCTGAAGACATTGTGTATGTTATGCTCATCGCACTACCAATGAGTGCACTATTTACCAGCAGATGATCAGGTATATGAGTCTTATATATATAGATGCAGCCTGTGCCTGACCAAGACAGTTTGTATATATCTTTGAAGAAGTGACCTAATGCAATTGTTACGCTCGTCGCAACATGTTTAAATTGAGAGCGAGAATGCCTCAAAAATCCAAAATTTAGTCATTATGCATCAACACAACATCAATGAACTTTATGTGAAAGCACCATCTGGGCTTTTTTACCAAGACACAGACGTGCGCGTCTACAAAAGTCGCACGGGGGAATCCCGAGGAAAGAAACTCCGTAGGCTGTCGTTGTATTCTCGCCATGCAACGTTCGAGCTCCTCGTCCTGCTTGATATCTCTCACCAAGGTCCTGACCTCTTACGTCAGCCGAGGCTGGCACGACCCAGCCCTCGCTCTCTTTCACCACATGCACTCCTCCCTCGCCCTCTCTCTCGACCCCTTCGTCTTCTCCTCGGTCCTCAAGTCCTGCGCCGCCATCTCCCGCCCTCAGCTGGGCGCTTCCATCCATGCCCACGTCATCAAATCGGCCATTTTGTCGAACCACTTCGTGGCTTGCTGTCTCGTCAACGCGTACGGGAAATGCGTTTCTGTCTCGGCCGCCCGCCAGCTGTTCGACGAAATTACCCACAGAAATGCTTTTGTCTGGAATACTATGATTTCGCTTTACTGCCACGCCAATCGAGTTGATGATGCCTTGCGGTTATTTGAGGTCATGGATGTTGCGCCTGATGTTTCCACGTTTAATTCGATCATCGCAGGATTATCGTCATCTGATGAAGGTTCTTCCAAGGCAATTATGTTTTATTGGCGAATGCGGGAATTGGGTTTGAAGCCGGATCTTATAACATTGCTTGCGCTATTGCCTGCATGTGAGGGCATGGCAGCTCTGAGTTTGGTTAAGGAAATCCAAGGTTATGGGATAAGAAACCACATTGATCCTCACCATCAGTTGAGAAGCGGCCTCGTGGAGGCTTACGGGCGATGCGGGTGTCTCGGTTATGCCTGTGCTGTTTTTGATAATACAAAGGAGAGAGATGTGGTGGCATGGAGCAGCTTAATATCGGCCTACGCACTTAATGGGGAGGCAAGAGCTGCGCTGGAGATTTTCGGGCAGATGGAGCAGGCAAGTGTGCAACCTGATGGCATCACATTTCTTGGAGTGCTGAAAGCTTGTAGCCACGCAGGGTTGGCCGACGAAGCATTGGGCTACTTTGCTAGAATGCAGAAATTCTATGGGTTGGAAGCAAGTAGTGATCACTATTCATGTTTGGTGGATGTCTTAAGCAGAAGCGGGAGGTTACATGATGCTTATGAGATTTTAAAGGACATGCCAGTTAAGGTGACTGCAAAGGCATGGGGAGCTCTTCTAGGGGCATGCCGGACTTACGGGGAAGTGGAGCTCGGAGAGATTGCTGGGAAAGGGTTATCTGAGGTAGAGCCTAGTAATTGTGCTAATTATGTTTTGTTGGCCAGAATCTACTCTAGCATGGGGAGATACGAGGAGGCCCAGAGAATTAGAAGGGAAATGAAGGAGAAGGGAGTGAAGGTTGATTCTGGTAGTAGCTGGGTGGTGTGACAGGATTAATGGCATTAATTTCGAGCATTTGCCAATATGAAATTCACCTGAAGAAGGTATATGACCCAGACACATATTTGAGGAGGCAAGCAGCCTCTATTTGGTTTTAACTGGGGGTTTTAAATGGCTGATAGCTGGATGGAAGCTTTCCTGGAGGAAATCTCTTGAGCAAAAAAGAAGGGAAAGTGAAGGAAAAGATGCTCTCGGCTTGAGAGATCAAGGGACAGAGAACCTGAGTTGGCGAGGGCAGTAGCATCTCTTACATGCCCACTGGTGCAGTGTTCCATGGACTTGGAAGATTGCTCAAATGGCCCTTCCTTGCTGTGCTACGCTCATCCTACCTCGACTGCTTATTAGGGATAAGGAAAGATGCAGTGTGTATCAAGAACAGAGGGAACTTTTTATCTGAATGTCGATATGCTTGTATACAAAGTCAGAGGCATGTTAGCTGTTGAAGCACACATTACACATGTTATCTGTTGAAGCACACTTTGTAATGTAACTTCCGACCATTCTTGTTCCGTCATTTGTAACATTCTTATATGAAAAAGGATGAAATCCCCGTCTGCTGCACTGCAGTCAGCTCATCTTCCGATTACACAAAATTGTGGAAAGCGTCTTGTCCTTCACTTTCAGTTGAAAGTGAATACCTCTAGAGATGCACTCTGCAACTGTAGGATGGTGCTTTCGCCATGCCCAACTAAGAAAGGCGAGTGCTTTGTAAATGGCTCGGAGCAATCCTAATGTACTTCTTAAGATTCTGTCATCTCATGTCGTGTGAAGATAGTGTTAAAAAAGATGTGTCGTATTGAGATTCTCTCGGGAATTGCAGGTGTGCTCCAGCAAATTCTTGTATCTTGTATCTTGTGTTGAGACGTCGAGTGGAGTCAATCGCACTACCATTGGCAAGGTAAGGGTGATCGATTCCCGGTTGGTCCTAGGATCGAGAATCAAATTTGACCATAGGTCCGATCCAATGTAACCAGCCACCTTTTTTTTTCCTACTATTTTGATGCCTTATATTATGGGAAAAAAAAATTGCTTGTCACCTTTTTTTTTATGAAGAATTTTTTAGAAAAAGAAAATATATAGTCGGGTCCGGTCTAGTTCCTACTTGGAATGGAAATCGGGAACCAAACTGACATTTCTGAGAATCAGACTCAACCGGCCAATTCGATCAGGTCTTAGTAGTCCCCGATTCTGGCGGTCTGTTTTGTGCACCCTTTTTGCCAAGCGTGGCATTTGCCCAGAAAATTGGACAGGAGGAAGCTGGACCTGACGAGGGAGCCCGGCCCGAAACGAATACGATTTAGCCCGCGTGGAAATGATTGGGCCGGGGCTTTCGCAAGGGACCGAGCCCGAGGGGTAAAGCAGGGCAGCCAAGCTGCTGCCTTTTCGCCTTTATAAGCTCCTGTTGGCGCTATGTTGTTGATCCGACTAGGGTTCATTGGGGACGCTCGCTTTCAGAAAATAGAAACATCTCTCTCTCTCTCTTCTTCCCCACATCAGCGTCGGTGGGTTCGGTTCATCCATGGCATCTGCATGTTCAAATTTCTCTCCTTTCTGTTTTGTTTCTTTTTTGGTCCTTTTGCCTCGCCACACCTTTAGCTTGTTTTCGATGGGCGTACTGCGCCGTGAAAACGAGGCTAGTCATGGAGGCATAGAGTAAATCGCGGTGTCAACGTGGGGGCACAAACTTTTGATCCGTTGTTGTGCCTCTAAAAACATTCTCTACAATCAGTCTTCTCGTTCCTTTTCCTTTCGCCTTTTTTCCAAAACAACTTGTCGGATCTTAATTTGTTCAGCTGCTAATGTTCGGGGAGGTTGATGAGGATGTATCCATGTATTGAGGTGTGGATAGCCCCATGCCCCTGCTCGCAGGGAGAACCTACTTGGGGTCCTGCACCATCCATGAGACTCCTGGATCTATCTGAAGCTCCTGATATGCACTTTAGAGTTTCATGTGTTTGAGGAGTGAGTGACTAGGAAAGTCTTGTTCAGCTAGTTTGGTCTTTTGTTTGCTGATTGCCGTTCGCTGTTCTTAGTTGCTTTTGTGTCAGATTGGAAAAGCCTACTTGATCAGTAATTTGATTTGCATTAGCCAGTTCAGTCGATGGGTTAAGAATCGAATCAGGACGATCGAATTGTGTCTGCTGTTGATGTCTGTGTGGATGTTCTATATTAAAGTTATCTATCGATAATTTTTTGTTCAATCAATCGGTTGATTCTCTTTTTGCTCTGAGTTTAACTATACTCTTGCCCTCTTGCAATAGTGGGTTTGGAGTCTGACAAACTCAGATAGCCTATGTGTTGTCATCAGCTTCTTCTCTTGATCCATGGAGTTGGAGTTAAATCACAGCACTAAATTTATAGCCTTTTCTTGAACATCTATGGCTCGATGGATGTCGTTTGGGCGACTGTAATGTTGTCAAGTCTTGTAAACATATCGATTTCTTACATTGATGCATGGTTGTAATTTAATGTCTCACCAACTCTTATTTTTCGAGTCTCACCGCGTGTTCTTGCTACCTTTCATTTGTATTTTCTTGTGTTTCTCGTGTGATCGAACCAGCACTCGAAACAGTTGCTTCTAAACGAAATAGAATGTTGGATGGAGTGGATCTATCTATCTGGATTAATCTGAATTGCTGAGTGGAAGCACTCGATGCAATGTTGAATGATAAATCCAGCCAGATTCAATGATCTAGCGGACTCGCTTGCATACTTTGGGGGCGCGGTCATCAGATACACGGTGCTTATGTTGGATGGACGAGCGACGGTCCAAGATCAGAACCAACAGCTCTCAAGCATGCCAAAAAAGGTGTTCTATGCAACAATCATAGGTCCTAATAACAAATTAATCACAAGCTGGCAAAATCTTTAATTGAGTGGCCAAAAAGAAAAATCAAGAAAAATCTTCAGGTCATATTGGACAAAAATTTAAAAATAAGTGTATTGAAAGTTTTAAAATTTATCACGAAAAAAGAAGTAAATCTTAAATTTTATTAAAAGTTCAAATAAGTCTAAAACTTGTTAAATTGATACAATCAATTTTTATTTTTTTGTTAACTCTGCATAATTTAGTCGATAGAAAATGCATATATGGCTTTTTCTATTATCATTTATGAGACAGATGATGTTTTGTCCAAATCTAATTTTTAATACAAAATTTAGTTAGATTAAAATTAACAAAAAGCTAATATAAAATAATAATAATAAATGTCAAGAAACCTGACGACGAGGCTATGTTGGCGAGGTGGGGGTCGCTAGCCCCCAACTAGAGGCTGTTAACCCTCGCCCCCCAAGCAAGGTCTAAATCAGGAAGGCTTGCAATTACCCTAGCTAGTTGCGGCCTTGGCCTGCTCCACCATTGCCACCCTTGTCGGCGAGTCTCATCAACACTCTCTCATTTAATTTAAATAAATTTATATTAAAAAATCAAATGTAGATCAAAACGACATCATATTAAGTTTATATTTCACGTCATATTCACATAAAGAGATAAAAAAATATGAAAAAAAAAAAAAAAAAACCTACATCAATATTTTCATTTAGCCAAATAGATGAAGTTAACGAAATGATTCGATTGCATCAATTTAACAAAGTTTTAAAGACTCAACTTCACTTTCATAACAAATTAAAAGACTTACAATCCACTTATCCCAAAATGTTAAATCCTAAACCGGAAATCTCAAACGTTTGCTCTTTCGCCAATTACGTGTAGGTCCACATGTCAGTCCCCGCATGAGCATGATTTCTCGACTTCACATAAACACAAAAAAGAGAACACATCTAGCATCCGGTTACCTCATGACCTGCAAGTAGAGAGGAAGTAATGAACAGAGCCAAGACCTAGTTAGTTCTGGCAAAAGGAACATAACTCCCAATGCTGGAGAAGACTAAACTCTCATTGATCCTCAACAAACCAGCAGTGGCCCTACGTACCATGGCACACAGGAAACTAAAACAAAGCAAAGAGAAGGTGCTTCTTTGTTATCTATTTATCTTCTCCAACTGCAGTCAAAATTAATCAAAAGACAACCAAGAGACGATAATGTGCTCCTTTACTTGTTTCATCGTCCGTTCAGCCGTATCTTTTTGGGAAGGGGAGAATTGTTTCACCAACTACAAGGTTGTGCACACCATAAATCATCATAAGCATTTGTCACTTCACTTTGCGTTCAGATTATTTTGCCGTGCTTAATTCAGGAAGGTAGGCAGAGTTTGGCAAATGGAAAACATGGGTGAAAGTCCCATAATCGGGTCCCCATAGTGGATAGCACAGATAACTTCATAGGAAAGCCCCAAAAGATCTCCTGCCACCAACCTGTGCAAATTAAGTTGAGAGAAGTTAGAACCAGCTCATTTCTGAGGCATGACTTTGCAAAAATAGTTAACTAAGTGACAATCACAACCTGAACAAGGCAGGCCTCCCGCCTCTTAAATTATGAAGCCAGCTTTGCAGTTGATCCTTTCATTTGCAAATAGACTATAACAATTTTTAGCTCCCACAAATCTCATAGGCATATTAAATCTTAGTCAGCAATATTCCACAATGCCAAAGGGTGACACCAACAGATTGCGCCACCACTGGACTGACGAGTCAACATTATGGATCAGTTCTTGCTTCTTCCACATGCACCCAGAAGGAGCAGTTCGAATCGGTGATGCACATCTAGAAGAGCAGCATCATCAGCAATTGTAGTTTTTACTTGCTCAACTTTGTAGGTTTTACCCTGCAGGGATGCCAGTTAAGAACCGATAATACCACAGTAACATGGCATACAAGATCAATAGATCACCTAAATGTTGGAAACAACCATACAAGGAATGAAGAAAGAGGCACGCTGGGGATGGGGGGAGGAAAGGGTACCAAGACTTACATTACATATCACTTGAATGAATGAAGTGCTGCCTGCCCCATAGTACTTTTGCCTTGTCACCTAAAATGTCACTAATAACAGATATTCGGATTCAATTTGAAACCAGGAACTTGTTTGTTATAACTATCTTTTGTTTCGTTTAAAATCCTTTGGGCCAGCAAGTTCTGAAAGTGATGAGTTCATTTCCTCGGAAATGGCCATTGCGACTTCCACCTTACCCATTTTCTTTAGATTGCTGATTAGCGATCTATAGATGTGTATAGAAGGGTGAATCTGCTTCAGCTTCATCTCATGGAAGAGACTCAATGACTGATGAACGTTCCCCGAGCGGCCAAAACACTCAATAAGTGCGGTATATGTAAGCAAATCTGGTTGCACACCACTATCTTTCATTTCCTTCCAGATACTTGAACACATATCTAGTCGACCAACCTTCCGCAAACTGTTCAATAATGTGTTGTACGTTACAACATCAGAAATAATGCTGGCTTCTTTCATAGCAGCAAATTCATGGAGCATTTCATTTAAACGACCAACACGACCCAAGACATCCAACACAGTGTTGTAAGTAATTAAATCTGGTTTACATGTTAGGCTCTCGAGTTGATCAAATATCAAGAGCGCCTTGTCAATCTGCCCACATTCAGCAAAGGAGTATATGATTCTATTCAGAACTGGTGTGCTTTTCGGAGAAGTCAGCTCTGAAATATCCTTGACAAATCTGAGAAGATGGGAACACTCACTTTGCTTAAAGACCTTGGCAATACTTAAATAAGCAGCTGAACTTAATGATTCACGAGACACCAACAGATGCTTAAAAATGTAAGATGAAAAGTCCACCTCATTTCCTTCTGTAGCCATAGTGAGTAGGGAATTATAGGCATTCTGACCCAGAAAGATGCCCTTATCGTGCAAGCATTTTAGCAACCTCAGAGCAGATGAGAAATTTCCTGATTTGCACAGTTTATCAATGCAAGTAAAACAGGCTTCCCAGCTCGACGCGGGGTTATTTTCTATATCTGCAAAAACTGTACACAAGAAGTGGTCCACCACTTCTTCGTCATCAGGAGAGGCCTGAGTTGTGTATAACTGCACAAAATTCCTAAGAAGATTACTTCCAATCCTGAAAGGACTTTCATATCCAAATCAAACCAACTGCGATGAATGTGCAGCAATTTGTATTAGACATGTAATACAGCAGTGAGAGAATCGAAGTCTCATAAAAAGTAAAGTACAAAGAACAAATCATTGATGCTACTATTTAAAAGAAGGCTTATAGCCAAAATGGCTTGTTTTTCTTGTTATCGAAATTATGTTGGCAGAAAAATGAGATAAGAAAAGAAAAGAGAATAGGAATATGTGTGAGTATGCATTTAAATGATTTACGCAGTTCCACTATTCATGTAAAGTTATAGCTGAAAGCTTTCTCTTTGTTTTCATATTTGTATCTTAGAGCCTTTGATTTCTCTTTCCTTCTCTGTGAATGCCCAGAATCATATGCAGCATTTGGTAAGAAGAACTGCCAACTGTGTTATTCATATTACGCTCGAACATTGGAGATTGTACAAGAAAAACTATCCATTTTCAATCCTATATATTCTAAACAGCCATTAAGCAAGTATGGAGTAGTTTTGATTGTCAAACTCCAAACAAACAATCCATGACACCACCATGTGATTTAATAAGGTGGCAGGTACTTATGGTTTACAACTCTCTAGGCAAAATTTGTAAAACTTAAATCGGCCATTGTTACAACTCTCTAATTGTTAAACTTAAGTTATTCGAGTCAATCCGACTACTGCTATTTTACCAAAAACTGCATCATTTAACTCTATCCTCCTATACTAATCATATCAAGGCCTCACTGTTTTTTGCTGTGGTGCATATATGCGAGCGCTTCCACATTCTTATAAGCGCACAAGCATTGAAATCAGCTAACCAAAGATGTGAAATGCAATTGCAAGGGGACATATGGTGCGAAAGGCTTGTTAATTTGGGGGAACAACAAGCATAAAAATTTAATGAAAAAACCAATATCACAGAGAATCAAAAGAATGTAATTATATCAAATTTATGAAAAATACAAACTCACTGATTTTTTAACAGCTTCGACATTGCACATGTTTCTTGCCCTGGCAGGCGAATCCAAAGCAAACCCTGAACGCGCAGGAACTCCGAGGCCCCTTCTACCCTACACATTCAAGCCCAAAACAGCCAACCAAATCAACAAATCAATCGCACAGCTAGCCCTAAGAGAACAGGCTTCCATAACATGACACAAGCACGAATTTTTTTTCTCACAGAAGGCACAAGCCCGAGACTTTTCGCTCCTCCGGCATTGTGGGGCGAAGCTCCTCGCGTTTCTCCGGCAACCCTTTTCGCGCTCACCCCGAAACTGAAACACCCGACTGGTATTCCGGTCCGCCGGTGCTTGGCGACGAGAGAAGCCCAAGCCATGTGACCCGGAATCCGTCTCACGAGCATCGTCTCGGGACCGATACCGGCGTTCGAAGCGGCGATCCGAGCTGCCCCATTGCGACTGCGGCCGCGACCGGCGACGTCACGGATCGAGCGGCCGGACCACGGCGGAGGTGCCGGGGGGTTTTTGCAGGGTTTAGCGCCGGGGCTGAGGCTGAGGCAGCGGCTCGAAGTCTTCCTGGAGGATATAGCTGCTAAACGAGAACAAGAACAGGGGTAGAAACTGAAAATGCCCAATATTTTGCCGAATTCTGTCTTTTAGTCCATGGTAGGAGAATATGTTTCAATTTCATCCTTCTATTTTGGTCTTTTCACTTTAGGGTGGAGCTTCTCCCAATGAGTGCCACGTGTCTCTTTACAATGGTTGGCCAGACCTAAATCATCAAATTTTTCTTCTTTTTTTTTTTTTGGGAAACGAAAATTGGATACCCTTTACTTTTTGGCCTTTTATATTACCTCTTTTGATAATTTCATTCGGAGAGACGCAAAGAGCCCGTACTGCGTAGTGCATCTATTTTTCATAAGCAGGATCTTTAGGGTATAATTATCTTTTTTATTACTTATTTGTTTCTAATTTTGTGCCCTTTTGATAACTGATCCTAGTAAATCAACAAATAAGATGCTTTCATTAAACACAATAGATTTGCTAGACTTATACAAAACCTTATCTCTCAACAAAATGATCATTTACAACTTATGGAAAATGCTCATATCCAGGCCAGCTTGTACTTTGTTTATTCACTACAAGTATTTTTAATTTAACAATGTCAAAATGATATATTTGATTACATCGATATCTCGCTTTTTTAATATGTGACTATTATATAACATATATACGTGAAATCTCTTTTCAATTGATGATTTAAGTTAATATAGTTGACAATGATCTCATACAATTTTTACATAATAGCAAAGTAGGTGTCGAGAGTTCAAATCCCAACACTTCCTTCTTGACCTCATTGCTTGTGGTGAGTTCGACAACCAGCTCACGTGAAATAGAAATCATGCCTATTTCACAATAGCTTAGCCAAGTCCAGCGTGTGTAAAGAAGTGTGGAAAGGCAGTTTTAAGTATGACTCCCACATCGGTGAAAGATGTAGTTGTGAAGTGCATTATATACATTTACTTGTCATCCACTAAAGGTGGCAAAATGGGTCGAATGTGGGTTATGAAGTTGTTATGGGTCATAACACACATTCCACCCATTTTTAGTTTAATTTTATATGCATGTGACCATTTTCGACTCATTTTTAAAACCTAAAAAACATGAACTTCTTCAGCGACAGCTCTGCATGTGACCATTTTCGACTCATTTTTAAAACCTAAAAAACATGAACTTCTTCAGCGACAGCTCTTCGACCTTCACCTTCATTAGTGACTCAGTGACCCATTTTCGACCCACCTCCACTACTTGCCTCCGAGCCACCACCGCGGCTCACCTCCGCCACCTACCTCTGAGGCTCGCCTCCGCCGCTCCCTCGAAGGTCGCTGACGACTGAGCCTCGCCGAATCTCTCGACCTTGCCAGATCAACGAGATTGAGCCTTGCTCGACGCCGGCGAGATCGAGCCTCGCTCGACGCTGGCGAGCTCGAGTCTCGCCGATCCGGCGAGGTTCGACCTCACCGACGACTAGCAAGGCGGCTAGTCCTCACCGGTGGCCGGTCGTCGGCCGTCATCGTGGCTACGATCGACCGAAGAAGAAGAAAAAAAAAATTATTAAAATTAAAAAGATATTAAAAAAATAAAAAAAATAATTATTAAAATTAAAAATTATATTTAAAAAATTAAAAATTCGATTCTTAAAAAATATTTTAAAAAGAATTATAAAAATTTTCCATTAAATTTGTATTACATAAATTTTTTTTAACAATAAAAATAGGTTTTAACAATAAATCGGGTCGGATATGGGTCAGGTACGGGTTGGATCAGGTATTGGTCACTAGATTTACATTACAAAAATATGAGTCAAAACGAGTTAAATGGGTGAAATATAGATCGACTCATACTCGACCCAACCCATCCATGTGCCATCCCTATCATTCACTCAAGCGGTAAAATTTTTTATTTTACTTTCCACCAGACTTCGATGTTAATATAATTTTTTTTAGCTTAATAAACCGAAATATCAACAATGCATCATTTGAAGTGTGCACACAACAAGATGAATCTTTTTTGGGCTTATATGGTTACTCAAGCCTTCACCAAAAATTCAGCATTTCTTGCGGCAATTTGTACGTGATAGGATGCATTGCAACCAAAGTTACTTTGGCTAGAATTCCTAGAAAGTTCCTTGTGAACTGAGAGGGACACATTCACCTGCTTTTTCCAAGACGAGATGCAGTTAAAATAGATATGCTCCATCTCGAAAAAGCCTGTTCATTTCGATTCACCCAGAGGACACAACGCAGAGAGATATGCTCGATTCGTCGAGGGTCCAGGATCATCTCCCAGAAGCTCGCGAATTCAGCAGCTGCAAAGGCTCAAATCAACTGAAGCAAAAAGCATAATCTTGGTGAGAACTGAGAAGCCGGCCCTAGTTGATCATCATTGCACAGCATCAACCAGCTGAACAGAAGGGCAAGAGGAGCTTTTCAATCCAATCATTATTGCTTGACAAGTACTAACGAGACAGCAATCTTCTTTAACTACAATTCCCATACCGACACAGCAGCAGCCAAAGCATAACAAGAGTTATGTTGGGATTGTTCCTTGAACCAGAGTAGAACTCCAGAATTCACCCGAAAATAACCAAGAAAAAAGAAAAAAAGAAAAAATCCAATCTTTCCCCTTTATTCATTCATCACCTTCATCTTCATCATCTCGTATGAAGCTTAAAGCCTGACAAAATGACGTCTGCATCTGCAACTCTGCCTCCTCCTCAGTGCCGCCACCGCCGAAGTAATTCCTCCTTCCGACCAAATCGGCCACTCTCCTCGCAGCTCCCGAATCCCTCGGGCTCTCTTTCACGCCCCGCACCGCCCTTATCTTCGGCAACACGCTGCTGATCCTCCCGATCGACGACGGCGTCTCCATCTGCGCCCCTGCTGCCGAAACTTCCTTCTTGCTTTCGTAGACTACCACTTCGCTCGGGACCTCCCACTTCTTCTTCACTCTGCTCTCGTTCGCCGGAGCATTCAATCCCCCCGAAGCTCGCCTTTTGTCGACCCTCTCGCCCTCATCCTTGTTGTTTTCTGGGAACGACCTCTTCCTTGCCGCGCTCGCGGTCATCTGGTTGTACCTGCTCGCCACTACCCGACCCGGCTTCCCTGGCTTCTTTGCAGACGCAGATTTCTCTCCGTCTTTGAATAGGCGTTTGGGCTGGATCGAGGCGATTATCGCTTCTTCCTTCTTCGTGAACCTCCTGGACGCCGCGGTCGTCGCCGCTTGCTTCGGAGGTTGAACTTTGGGGAACGTCTTGCGCGCATTGCCAGGGCTCGTGGTCAGGCTCATGCTCTTCCTCCTCTCCTTCGTGACTTTCAATTCGTCGATCTCCTCCAGCTTCCAGAAGCACGATTTCCTCCGGTTCTGTATCGACAGGCCGGGAGTGATCTCTCCCTTCATCGAGGGCCGCGATTTGCCGGCGCTCGAAGCGATCTCCGCCGGCCCCAGACTGAGCCCTCTCCTGTTCAATTTCGGCTTCGCGCTCGACAGCTGAGTCTCCTCGATCTTCTTCGCCGCATCCGGATCTCTTCCGACCCCCACCACTTGCTTCGGCTCCAGGAACTTGGCCGGGACGACTCTCCCGCGGGGCTTCTTCTCGTCCCCGGCTTTGGCCTTCTCGAGGCGAAGCGCCTCGAGCCTCGACGACAGGCGCGTGATCTCCTTCTCGATCTCCTCAATCTCCGCATCGATAGTCCTGCCATTGCCTTCTCGATCTCCGGCTTTGGCCGACAGGGGCTCCAGCACGCCCTGCTTCCACTGGATCTTGGAAGGGACGGAGGATTTGAGCGAAATCTGGGAATTGGCGCACTCGGGGCTCCGGTTTTCCTTGCTGAAGTCGTCGGACTCGAGCGAGTCGGAGAGCTTCACGAAGGCGGGGTTGACGGACGACCAAGACGCCTTGACGGCGGCGGCGGCGGCGGCGGAGTCTTCGGACTCGCCGTTGTCGAAGGCGGCGTTGTTCCACACCTGAAGCTCCGGCGCGTCGAACGCATCTGGGTACCCGAGAACACTCATCTTTCGGATCCCAGCAGGGCGAAACGAAAAGAAATCCGGAGATTCTCGCTTCTCTGGGGCGGTGGGTCGATTCAATGATGATTCTTGAGGGTTCTTGGAAGAAGAAGAAGAAGAAGAAGAAGAAGAAGGGTGGCAGAGAAGTCGGATTGAGAAGAGGAGGAGGATTTAGGTTATTTTGAGAGTAATTTCGACCGTTGAGGGTTTTTAAAATGAGACGTTGAGACTTGAGAGGGGGGATGATGATGCGAAACGGCTAAGCCGCCGGGGGACGCTCCGATCTGATTGCGTCTTTGAAAAGAGGGAGGAGGAGGTGCGGGGTCCGTTAATTAGTGGGTTAAGTAAGGACGATGCGTTGTTTTTTTTTTTGGCAGCAAGTGGGGGGGGAAGGTGCGGAGCGGCCTTTGCCTTGCCTTGCTTTCTACGGGTCCTCGTCCTCGGACGATCGTGATGATGAGAGATGGGCCCCCTGCCCCATCCACAGCATGTGGATGTGTGCACGTTTGTGCGGGGCCAATTGCGTGGAGGTGGGGCGGTCGTTAATCTTGGATTCCTGGAATTTGGGTTTTGACTCGTTGCTGCGATTGTCGCACTAGAACCACTTACCTACCGGCTCGTTCTTTACGTTGAAAATGGACTTGAATGCCTTCTTTATGTTATTTGATATGTGATGGCTCTGACACTGCTGCATTTGAGTACCGTGACTAATTTTAATTTTGATGAGAGAGATATGGAGCGGCGCATTCCTTTGATATCCCATAAGGTCGTGATTCTTTCCTACTTATAGTTAACATCGACCCTCAAATCTCTCTCTCTATACATATATATATATATTAAAAAATTATTTAAAAATTTGCCCATGTGAGGCCATGACGTGCTCGCGTGGATGTGACGTCGTGCTTTGTTCTCTCAATTGACACACATCAAAGTTTGGTAAAAAATTACAATTAGATTTTGATTGGAAATTGTCAATTGCAAGATTGAAATAAAAACTTGTTGCATTTGATAATTAAGATTAAAGTTCGGCAATCCAATTGGAAAACACGTCGAGGGCAATGATCAATTGGCCGTCTAGTAACTCATGATGTAGGGCTTTTGCATCAGGCTATTTTGTTCGATAAAGTTACTAATTAGCGGAACGACAAAAACTGCACCGTAAACATGTGAACTTGAGGGTCAGGGATGGGACCAAAAAGGACAAAAGGAGAGCCTCCACCTTGAGGAGTTAATCGTGAGTGCTCGTGATTTAGGAAATGATGAGATTAATCAATTTTGAAATCTCCGATCGCTTGACAAGACAATCTAGCTAGACGCATGTAAAAGGCCGGATCTTTTTCTCTTTCCCCGAAGCCCGCCCGCGAGCGCTAAAAAGGCGCGCGAGGTTGCCGAGCGGCGTCGCATCGGAGCTGTCCAATCAAACCCGTCGGCCCGACCCGGCCCGTTTCCTCGAACATGGACCACTCCCCCCAAGAACGAGAAGCCACGGAAGAGCACACGCGACCAGCGAGCGAGTGGCCGCCAATCGCCGCGGAACGTCACGTGGCCGAAGCTGAGCGGCTGCTCTTTCAAATCACGGCTCTCGCTCTCTCGGACCGGATAAGCCTCTCCCCATTCCCTCCTCGGTCCCTGACCTCTCCCTCGCTTTCTCGAGAAAAAAACCAAAACTCCCGGAAAAGCTTTTCTCCCCCAACCATGACCCAGATTTTCCCGGAAAATTTCTAGCTTCCGGCGGCAGCTTTTCCGCGATATTCTAGAACCTTCTGCCGGTAGAAATGGCGGCGGCCGTCGCTTCCCTGTGCTTCTCCGCCATCGGTCAGTCCTGCGAGAAGAGATCGCTCGCCTCATTGCCGGCGACGGCGACGGCGCGCGGCTTCGGGTCGAACTTCGAGGGGATTCGGTTCCGTTCGAGCGTGTTGTCCGACTACGGAGGAGTGAGGACTTCGGTCTCGACGTCGAACTCGAGCTCTCGCATGGTTGTTCGCTGCATGTGCAGCGCAGTAGGTCAGTAGCGAGTTCTCCGCTTCGATTGCATTGCCGTCGTTTGTTCACCGAAAAATTGGAGAGAGCAATGGAGTAGATTGCTATGTACCTGAGAACTTAATCTCGATTTATGGAAAAAGTAGTTTAATTGAAGCTTTAGCTTCACTTTGGCAGCTTAGCACTCGTTGCCTCTGACCGTGAATTCCATTTCTTAGAGCATTCGTTTTCTTAGAAGCGTGGAATTAGTTGTTTGCATCATGCGGATGATTACTGTCGCGTTGGTCAATCCAGCTGGTGTTGAATAATTCGGCGATTATTTATCTTTAGCTTTCTTGAGATTGATTTGAGTTTGAGGGAGCTATTGACTGGTTATGCTTATTGAATCTCTTTTTGATTGCGAAGATGTGTCAAATTTGCTTTTCAGATGTTCCTACTGTTGCGGAGACGAAGCAGAACTTCCTCACGGCGTACAAACGGCCCATCCCGAGTATCTACAACACCGTGCTGCAGGAGCTGCTTGTCCAGCAGCATTTGATGCGGTACAAGAAATTCTACAAGTATGACCCCGTGTTCGCCCTTGGTTTTGTGACTGTGTTCGATCAGCTCATGGAAGGGTACCAGAGTGACGAGGACAGGGAAACGATTTTTCAGGCGTACATTAGGGCATTGAACGAGGATCCGGAGCAATACAGGTTCTTAATAAGTCCTCTCAAGGTGTCTGTTTGCATCTATATATGTGCGTGTGTATGGATGCGTGGGCGTGTGGGCAGGTGGGTGAGGGGGAGGCATGGGGTTTTTGTGCAAGCCAAATGTTACTGTCACTATTATCCCATGGTTGTCATGATAGAATGTGCAGATGATTTACTTTGACAAGCATGTGACAGATATTGTAGTAAATATTAGGACTATGGCTCAGACTAGCTGGAGATTTCTGTCTTTAAATTTAACAAGTGTCTGGTAATGAAATTATGGGAGGAGGTGGTAGTGGAGCAGTGAATTCCACCGCACCTGGAGAAGGTGTGAAGTTGGGTTGACTGGTTGGGTTTGGGCAATTTGAGTGGTACTCCTCTAGTTGAAGTGTTGGGCCCCTGGGAGTACCTTAGAAGCAAATTTGACTCTATTCAGTTCTCAGTCTTGACTTTAGGCCACACCAACTACCCTTTTCTTCATGAGGCTTGTGTGAGGTCTGCATGGATAGAAATTAATGCCTGGGATGATCACTTGAATTGGATTTTACTTTTGCAGTAACTGTTGAAATTTTAACAAGGGAAATGCTAAGATTTCTAATGCTGCTGATGCTAAAAGATAGGGTCAGATATTACCCAAGGTTCCTTATCACTCTTTGAGTTGAGAATTTTCTGTTCTTTTTTTTTTTTTTTTTTTTTTTTTTTTATAGTTTTTTTATCAGTTTATGCAGCAGGCTGTTTTCTATAATCATTTTGTTGAAATGAAACCCTTACTCATCAAAAGTTAAATGATGTATGGCAGAGTCGATGCACAAAAGTTGGAAGAATGGGCCCGCAACCAAAGTTCAGACTCGCTCGTTACTTTTTCGTCCAGAGGAGGGGAAATTGAAGATAAGTTGAAGGACATTGCAGAAAGAGCTGGGGGTAAGGGGAGTTTTAGCTATAGCCGCTTCTTCGCCGTGGGCCTTTTTCGTCTTCTTGAACTGGCAAATGCAACAGAGCCCACAGTACTAGATAAGGTTTGCCCTTTGAATCTACTGTGTGTCAACAGCTTTGTGCATAATCTTATGATTCCTGATACATACTTAGGTGGGTAAATTGAATTTTCGGCACTGATAACTTTCATTCCATCTGGTTTTGGTATTTGAAAATTCTTCATATTTGCCCCTTTTTTTATTTTTCAAAAGTACTTTGCTTATCCTCTTATTATGCTTGCAAGCAACTTTTGTTGTTATGCGCAGTAGTCTATTTGCTTTATCTACTAGCAGATGAAAGTAAAATAGAAAACGTTTAGGACTTTTAGCTTTCTTTAACTTTATAAAAATCAACTTATGTTCATAGTGACGAATAGATATAGACTGCAAAATCAGCGTCTGCTTGGTTTAATGTTTTCAGTAAAAATAAAATGAAACAGCCTTTTGTTTCTTAAAACGTTTTAGTTCGTGAAAATAAAAGAATTCAACATTAATTTATGTTCTGAAAACACGTTTGGTTGTATTGTTTTCAAAGTTAAATAGCAGGTTTTCATTTTAATAGTTGATTTTTTTTTATTTTTTTGGTTTTTTTGTGAGGAATTAAAATGTTGAAGACGTCTTCTTAGTTTGTAATTATAAAAAGCGACAACTGAAAACACTGTTCCTTTTTTTCACTTGGACACTGCTTTCAACATGTGCTCATACACATTGCAATACTGGTTTCATTTTCATAAAATAGAGAACTGGTACTTATACCGAATTGGTCCCTAAAATTTATTTTTCTTTTCTCAAACTGTAATTTCTGGTCCTGCTGGCAATGTTCTTGAGAATATTCATCACTAACAAGTAGTGTTGACACCTTTTCTTTGTACTTTCTATCCAGCTTTGTGCTGCTTTAAATATAAATAAGAGAAGCGTGGACCGTGATCTTGATGTATACCGTAACCTGCTCTCCAAGCTGGTTCAAGCGAAGGAGTTACTGAAAGAATATGTTGACAGGTGATGGCTTTGTTCATACCAACGTGTCTTTTGTTATATACCGGGTCATCTTATAATAACTGTTCCTTACAGCAAGACATAATACTCAACAAGAATAGTAAAATGAGCTCATAATGATGGAAATCAATGCTATAAGTACTACATTGTCAATAACCACCTTTAAACTTTAAAGGATTAGACATATTAAAATTTCTGGTAAACAGCCTCTTATGCAATTGAAATGCAATTGGATTAGAAATCTTTCTTGGAGGGGAAATGCCACAAACTCAACCTGCCTTCTGCTGGTTGGGATTGGCTTTGTTAGTTACTCTTTGTGCTAAAGAAATGGCAGCTCATCGTTTATGTTGCTTGAACCAAATGATAAGAGCCTTAGCTGCCTAGATTTTTTTTTTTGTTGATTGGGGCTATTAATTGACCTATAAACAATTGTAGCTTGATTCCTCTCAAGCACTGAAATTATGCTTCTGGGAGATTCTATCTTCAGTAGTAACTATTTGCTGAAATAATTGCAATTTTCAGGGAGAAGAAAAAAAGAGAAGAGAGAAAAGAGTCCCAGAAGGCTAACGAGGCTATCACAAAATGCGTGGGAGAGTACCAAGAAGTTGGCCAGTAATTCAGTATGATCAGTTCTCCAATCTGCAATAGAGGTCATGACCGACCTTTCTAAATTTTTGAGCTATTAGAGTTGGCGACATGATTTTGGCCCTCTGCCTCTTGTCGTGCATTTGCATGTTAAATGTGTTGTTTATATGTGAATTCTGATACAACTGTCCCCATTTTTCTGGCAATATATTTTATATCCTTGATAAATGAATTCGCTTACTGTATCCCCTCAAAAACTAATGTATCTACTTTGGGTAAATGCAATACTCAAGATGTCTCTTTCGGATTATTTCTTGGTCTATTACCTTTGCTTAGCATGGTGCAACGAGCAGTTTACTAGGAATGGGCACCAGACAATCACACCCAGCAGTCAATTTTTTGTTGGAAGTGCTTCTTTGGTGAAAAAATTGACTGTTGTCAATATTGGTTAATGAACTCAAGAATGACACGAGATAGCAAATGCAATTGTAAAGTAAACTAGTGCATGGAACAATTTCGCTATATGCACGTAAGAGTGAGAATTAGTAGTCCATATCACAATGGCTTTAGCTAAAACGGGCCATGTCAACTTCATCTGGGACTTTGAAAGTGTCAGCTGCACCAAACTTCCTCCACTCCTCTTCTGGTATGGACTCTTCTTCTGGACTATCATCTTCCTGGGTGTCCTGATTGCCGTTGATCATTGGACGATGGATGCTTTTTGCCTTACAGTCACGAGTGGCAAGCACTTTGACCTGGCGGAGGTGAGAAATTTCCACTTCCACAGTGTCGTCGTCAGTTGGCAGTGGCTGCTTCCAGGGCTCCCCATCAATCCTCATATAGGTGTGATCAGTTGCTCCCTTGTGAAACTCGAAGCGGATTCTTTGCGCCTGAGGCATAAGTTAGGTCAATTAAACAGAGCTCAAAATGAATTTCATGATTATCCATAGAAGGAAGGCACAAAATTAACCCCACAAATGAATACAACACGGTTTCTATATGTGATAAACAGGGCCGCATTTTGCTCTCCTGAAAGAAATATCCCCTCTTGCCCTCCCACTTCTAACAATGTATGAGCTTTTGTTGCATTTTTGTATCCCGGAACATGGGAAGCTCCACAACAGTTGAATAAGAACTTCAAGACTGAACAGTAGATGGAACAAAACATTTGGGATCTAACCTGAGCAAGACGAGTCCCATGGCCATGTGGGGCAAGTAGCAAAAGCCCTTGCCAGGCATCTTTAAAACCAACTACCTCGATGAGGCCATCGTCTACATATGGTGGAGTGAAGCCCCCCTGCACATCATGTTATTCAGGCTAGTACTCAGGAGATTAAGGGCAATAACACTGAGTTATCGTGATCTTGCACAAAAGCTAATTAAAGATAAGGTCACTCACTTTAGTGCCATGTGGTGTTCCCCAAGGGTTTAATCCACCAGAAAAGCTCGGCAAGTTGAGGCATATGATTGACCTTATGCTGTTAACACAAAAGGTGTAATAAAGGAATAAGAGTTGCTGCTCCAAGAGTAAAGAGAAGAAAATAAAGGAGCGTAGACAACCATTTCTGATTCATGCTATACCATTGACACACAAAGCGCACGCTCACACATGCGCGCGCGCGCACAGAGCACATGTCAAGCATTGTAACCAGCAAAGACGAAACACATGTCAAATCACGAAGGGTCAGAATACTTGTCAAGGTTTGTTCTTTAATCGAATGTTCAAGAACTCTTGGACAAGTTGATTACGGACGTTGTAATACATTTAAACAAAATATGGTCTTGGTCTTGAGATGGCCTAAAGAAACTAAACAACCACATGCCCCCCCTGCATATCTAGCATATCATCTTTCAACTGATAACGCAGCAACATCGAATACTTTAACTTAAACATAGTAGCATGATTGAAGGATAGCATATATAAATAGATCTCATTGACCTAATTTTTCTTTTCTTACTTTGAGGAGGCCTTAAACCAGCTAACAAAGTTAGAATATCAGTGAAATTGGACCGACGGAAAGCTGGACAGACAGACAAAGCCATACCCAGCAAAAGCTCAAAAGTGTATAGCTGCAGTACCTGTGAGGTATGTGGAGGGCTTGCCATTGACCTTCCCGGTTCATTATAGTCACCTTCGCTAGCTGAGCTATGTTCCTGAATTGACATTAGGGTAGCAGGCAGTGATATATCTATCAAACAATATAAGACAAGATATATCATCAATACAACTTTCATATTTACACTTACAAAATAAGTTTTCGGACCTAGGGAGAGAGGGACACCACCAAAATTGTTTAAATAGACTGAAAACTGCTTGCTAAACCGAAATTGTAGATGCTTACTTAGATTTGGATTGAAACAGCGAAGCAAAAAACCATCCTTGCGTTCCCACAAGCTTCATATAAGTACTCTATAACAGGGAAAAATGGAAAGGTCATAATGAAATTTGCTTTACAAACAAAATAATACAATAGAAAGAGGCCATGTGAATTTACCTAATCATCTTATTATAACATGACAATGCAATAGAAACACATATGCTTGAAGTCCTAAACTAGTGTTCACTCCAAATAAGTAAACTTAGAGGGACAAGCTTTCAAGAGATCATTCTTAAGTTTGGTTGCCCCTAAGAAAGTATGTCAGCCTCAGCCAGAGATTTAAATGATGCTTTGTGCAAGATCTCATACAGAGGCAAAACTTCTTATAATCTTCGTTTGAAAGATCATATGAGTATCAGAAGGAAAAATGATTTTCTGAACACACGTTGGACTGCTTAAAATAGCAGACATCATAACTATTTAAAAAGTACATGGTACCTGATTAACTAGCTGGTTTTTAAATTTTTCAGGATGCAACTTCCTTTCTGAATGAAATGCATATGAAACTTGGGCATCCATTCCTGCAGGAAACAGAGTGCAAGATTTCTTGTGTCAGAAAATGAATTCCATATAAAACTACATGCTGCCAAACTCACCAAAGAAAACAAATGGAATAAGCAACAGATGATCATGTAAGTCCATCAATACCGATCTAAAATTAGTAAGCCATTCTAATTTGGTCAAATACCTAGAATGTGGAAAAATCAGTTGTTAGAAAAATCGTGCATCTTTGTGTTGCAATTAGATATGAGAATCACTTTCTCCAGTTAAAGAATCTTTACCCAAGCTAAAGTAGTTCCAGAATCCCCCACGAAATGTATGGCGACCTTCCTGAGAAGCAAGTTAGATGTATAAGGAAACAAAGAAAGCAAATTATGTGCAAAAAACCAGCAAGATAGAGACACTGATTCTCATTTTTGTCAAGAAATCTTTGCAAAGGGGCACTGAAGAGTCTAAGTTTGTTCACAAGCTATAGATGAGCAATGCCTTCTTGAATTCCACTGTTTTTCTACAAGAAGAAGTTGCAGGTTTTCTGATGTATCCCTCAGCTTATTAATTTTGTTATTGTCACAACAGCATAGAGCAACTAAAGTCTCATCATGTACCACCTATACGCATATTCCTTAAAGGGTACAGACTTCTTCCTGTCGACAGAGCATTGATGCCATGAAAATGGTGAAAAAATGTAACCAACTATACTTTGATGCCATGCATGGTATCATCCAATCTTAATAGTCAATGAAGACCATAAAGTCAATGCAGTCATTGTTCGTATGCAGCACTGTTTGACAGGAGAAATGACTTCGAACATAAAAACATATCTATCATCCCATAATTTCCTGAGACATGACTATATTCTGTACGCAAGTGCTACAAGGTAGTCATGTTGTTTTACCTCGTTCAGTTCATCTGATGTAGAAACACGGCCAAATGCATGCAGAGAATGCGGTAAATCAAGGGGTGCAATAGGCTCATAAGATCCTTCATGTGAAGCTCTCATCCTCATGAGAATATGCCAGCTGAATCACAAGAATCCCCTTTTAGCACTCAGAAAAAGGATAGAAGAAAAGTTAAATCAGATTTGGTTAAAATCGTGAAGTTTTACCATGTAATGCTCTTTAATCTATGAATGCAATGACATCTGAGGAATTCACCATAAACTTGCTAACCAACCCTCAATCAAGCCTCTACAAAGACTTTGGAAGAAGCTGCATTGCTTTCTAGGAATATTCTTTCAACATTTAGCCTATGTTGATCATCTTGTAATCCCAATTACAGTAATGCGAAGGTGAAAACTCACAGAAAATTTGAAAAGAAGGTTCAACAGAGAACTTTGCAAAATCAAATTGGTAGTTGTTGTCACCAATTGGCAAGGAAAAGGAAAAGGAAAAGAGAGCATCTGCTCAAGTTCTAAAGACATAGCCCGCAACTAGCCTAAACCTTTGTCCTTAACATATGACAGAGAAGAGGAGGGGCTATTTTAACTCATGTAGGGGTTGTCCTTGCGGAGTTCGTGACTTATTACTTTGGAGACAAAAGATGATAATAAACATATTTTGATTCTTTCTCTTTTTGTGATTATCGTGAGATTTTGAATGTACACAGATTTTAGGAGATGAGATAATGTATACAGCATAACCTGTCTACTTTCATTTCCTCTGCCTTCATCACCTGTTCCAGGAATGCCTCAACAGATTGACGATCAGTCCCAGGATTCTTCTTACCCTGTAAGAGAATAGCAGCCTCATTACCCACTAGTCATGCGACAAATCCAGGAAAGGTTGGGTGACTTCTTGGTATCATAAGGCCTCACAAAGATGAGAAATTAGAGACCATGACACATTATGGCCAAAAATGCAGTCTATATTTTTGGTCAAAAAATGCTGAGTCATTAATCAGAAAGGTCAGGAAGGCCCTACCCAACCAAATGCAAAGGGTAGGTTATTTCCAGTTCCAAGGGGGACTGTGGCAATCGCAGGTGGGTGAGGTAATTTTAAATCCGACACAACTCCGAGAAGCCAACCGGCCGTTCCATCGCCACCTGCAACCTAGTGAAGGAGTTGCAAGTAAGAAGTCAACTTTATCCATCAAGATGATAATATGTTACTGTTGGATAAGTTGTTAAGAGTTCTCACAATGATTTTCAGGGTCTCTTGGATCTTTGCTGCGTCCTTGTTTCCTTCCAGCTTCAGTTTTTCCAGGTTCATATAAATTCTACTCAAAACCTTTTCTGGGGATTCTAGGCCCAGATCGAAAACCTGTAGTTAACTCATCAAGTGTCCCCTCAGAAAATCAGTGATAAACAAAAAAGCAATGTCGGAATTCAAACAACACCAGGTTGCTGAGATATTCATAGCCCAGCTACTGTTGTGGAATACCTGATGCTTATTTAGAAGGGCACGATAAGTGACGAGAAGATTCCCGCCGAGCTGACCGCCGCTTTTCGAGTTGATGAACACTAACACTGGGCATACAGGTATACGCGCCCCGGCCTCGACCTTTGAATCGGGTAAAAGTAAGTAACTGGGAATGTAAAAGTTCTTCCAAAATGGGAAGTCAGAGCTGGAATTCCCCGCTGCCATCTCCAACTGCAAACCGCAAGAACAGATCAAGCATCGAAATGGGAATAGAGACACTTGGGTTTCGCAAGAAGGATCGCAAATTCCCAACGCGACATCATCAGGTTCGAGTTATAATTGCAAAGGCACAACCAACAGCATCACAAAGATCAAGATCACACCGCAACAAAAGCACTCGCGCATCGTAATTCATCATCCAGTGACCACGGACCAGTCATAAAGAGAATCCAAATTCGAACAACTCCACCAGTCCATCCACCGCATTAAAGATCGCCATTGGTTTCGGTCGCCCCCCGAAAGAAGCAGAAGAACCGAAACCGAAATCGACGGAAGCTAAGTACGTCAGAGAAGCTAGCGTTCGAATTACCTGGAGGATGAAACCCTTCGAGGAAATCGACTAGAACCCGCTTTCCTCAGGAGGAACGAGATTTAAAGATTCAGACTTTAGGACCCTTTGACCTTTCTGGCGAGAGAGAGAGAGAAGGGTTGACAGAGTTCGTGAGATTGGCCGCGCATTTTTTTCTTTGTTTCGTGTTTTCTGAAGAAGCGGGATCGCTGGCGCTGACTGTACGCATGCGCACGTTATGAATGTGCTTGCGATTTTTTTGCTGAGGAAATAACGGCGAATCTTCGCTGTTCTGTCGGGATTCGTAATCTCATGATAGGATAAACCGTAAACGGCAAAATTCAAAATTTTATATATACACACACGTTAAATGAGTCTACAATTTATTTAAATCAAATTGGCCTTTATGACTCTGTCTTTACTTATTTGTGCTCTCTTATTTTGTGTCATCATCTCAGTTTAAATGTGATTTCATAAAATAGGTCAAATATAAATATGTTTTAGTAATAGGGAAAATTATCAAAAAACATTTAAATTTATTATAATTGTGTTAATTCAGTTATAAACTTATTTTTTTGACCAATTTAGTCTTAAAATTTTTATAATTATTCTCAATTAGTCTATCTGGCCAAAAATTGCCAGCCATCACTGACTAGCAGCTGGCCAGCCGGCATCGACGACATTTTTTTTAATAATATTTTATTAATTTTTTTTATCTTTTTTTTTTCCTCTCCCTCCTCCTCTCCTCCTTCTTCCCTTAGCTCCAATGACTGGTCAGCCCTCCCCTCTGGTCGGTCGCCGGAGCCAAGGGAAGAAGAAGGAGAGGAGGAGGAAGGAGGGAGAGGAAAAAAAGATTAATAAAATATTATTAAAAAAATATCGCTGGTGCCGGCCGGTCATTTTTGGCTGGATGAACTGATTGAGAATAATTGTAAAAGGTTCAGGATTTAATTGGTAAAAAAAAAAAAGTTCATAATTAAATTGACACAATTGTAACACGTTTATGACCTTTTTGGTAAATTTCCCTTTAGTAATATGAGTCGAATCGACTATGTATTGGATATAATTCAAATCGCGTATAGATTACTCGGTCAAAACAAGTTAAATGATTAATTTGGATTATGCCATTTTCAACTTAACTCACTCATTTGACAGTTTCAGTAGTATGGCACACGTTCCACCCAATGTCAGCGTCTTATGGTAACTGGTCAAGTTGACTACAAGGGGTAGGGTGTCTAAGCGATCTTCCATCGCAGAAGAGGTGTTGACCGTTGATTTGAAATACAAAAATTCTCGATCGTCTAACATATGTATCGGCTTTGTATCGATCTAGTCCCCATAGAAGTCACAAGTTTTGCCCCCCTAATCGAACATATATTATAATAGGAAGGCCAATACTGGATCTGGACCTTTCAGGCCTCATCAGTGGTCATATTTTCCCCCCAGGCCTGAACTAGGCTCAGTTTGGGCCTGCCCATTGATCAAGTTCTATGTGCAACAAGCTATCCAGGGCATAGGCTTGAGCCCAGATATTAAAGAGGAAGAGACTGGTTTGGTGTTGAAATTTGGGCCTGCAAGCATCTTGTGATCTATTACTAAGAACATATCGCAAACCAAGCATTGGGGCATAGAATGTTGAGTTTATGACCCTAAGCAACAGCAACTAGCGAGAGATTTAATTTCTTCATCAGTAGTTTGTTCACCTTGCTCGGCATCCTATCTCACGCATATCGGGTAATTGTTAGAGACACATAGATCTACCCTAAATGGTGGCTTTGAGTAAATGCTCAAGCGAGGTGATTCGAAATAGGTCATGAGTGAGAATGACGAACATGCTTACCATTTGATGTTTTCTTGAAATTTTCAAATGAATTCAATCCACGAATGGAGGATCTTTATAGACATATATACCCATGGATCCATATATCTTCATCAAAAGAATGGGAGAAGGTTTGAAAACAGATGGGTTGAACCAAGAGGGTCTCTTAATGTCTTCTTTTATATTTCTCATTGGAGTTATATCACAAAGACTTGCCATGATAAGGAAGAAGGGTGGAATAAGCTGATGAGATACATGTATAAGTTATATTAGAAAAGTCCCAAATTGGAGATTGGGGTGGTATGGAGATATTAATATATCTGAGTTGACTCATAAATTGATATATACAAAAAGATTGCTCGAATTGAGAACTGCTTGGACTAAACCGAATTGGCTGATTAGGTTCGATTTTTGGGAGTGTCAATTTGATTCCAGTTCCTAAAAGCGGAATTGGTGTCTAAACGGTCTGGTTTCGATTTCAAAAGAGAATTAGACCAAACTAGATTGGACCAACTACATAAATATTTTTTGTTTATATTTCTTAAAAAATTAGTAAATTGTGAACTAAAACCGTAAGTGAAGTATTTTAGTCCTCTCAACTTCTCGAATCTTGTCCAGTTACCACTTGCTAATGTCAGTCCACTATTCGTTGTCGTCCATCCCTTGGCTTGTCCGCCGCCTCTACTTCGACTCGTCATTGTCCATCATCTGTCATCAGTCGTCCATCGTTTGTCATTCGTTGTCTCTCCTTTCCTAGGTTCTATCGTTCGCGAGCTACGCGTCCTTGTTTTTGTTTTTTTCCTTTCCAATATGAGGATCATTTTGATCATTCATAATTGCAAAATAATCCTTCTCTCTCGATGATATTGATTGGTGGGTTTACTTTATCGTTTTCATTCTACAATTTGTCTGGTTAACTCATTTTGTTTCCATGGCATAGAAGGGTTTTTTTTTTTTGGTGATTCAGGAGAACTCCACACAGCTGACAACCGGGAGTAAACCCCTAAGGAGGCACATAGGAAACCATCACTCACGCACCCTGGGTAAGTCGCCAAGTGTCTCCACCTGCCTCCCTGCAATTTGCGTTGCAGGGGCTTCGAACTCCGGCCTCCAGCGTGGAGGTCCAGAAGCCTACCAGCGGAGCCACCCTTGCGGGTGGTCATGGCATATAAGGTTGCTTCGTGAACAAAGTGACTTGCCATGTTAGATACATTGAGAATGCTCTAGAAAATTAGTAAATAATGTGATGTTCTAAACTTACCATCGTACAACTAAACAATGGGGTAATACTTAACGCAAGTAAAATTGTTTCCGATGAGTTTCTTCCATCCTAGACGTTAGTAATATATGTGTAGTTGGTGTGTTTTGATCAGTTTACATCGATTCGTCGCCGCATTAATTTTTACTCAGATTTTTCTTCTGAAAAAGTAATGGGAAACACAGTCCCAGTTTAAGAACATATGGCATCAAGTAGTGGGGAAAAAAAGTGACCAGTTCCATTGGATTGGACCAGACCGAGAACTAATCAGTTCTACTCATAATTCATTGGCTTAAACTTAACGAGCTCACGCTTGACCCGGCGAAAGTATTTTATTTTTGTTGGCCCCTTCTATGCTCCTATAACAAGAACATTTGGAGAACGCCGCCCTTAGGATTGGCAAATCTAAGTGTTAGTTATGAGACCAAAAATCTAAGAGATTAGCTACGTGGAAAAAAGTTAAAATCTTCTAACATTTTATCACACAAACATTCTCATATCAGAATTGTTGCCTATTTGCCAAAGATATTTTTGCAGTGTCGTTATTGGCCGAAGCTTGCTCGTGTAGTTATTCTTTTACATTGTCTACGTACAGAGTAATTAGAGTCCTAAGTTTTTTAATGAGGCCTAATATCATCGGACTTCCTCTTACAGTACAAACGCCATTTAATATCATCACTCGTGTATGGATTTGATTTCTTTTAGAATTCTTTTCACCGGCAGCGGACCTAATCCACATCCCTTTTCCAGGGGGACCACGAAAGAAATTTATAGTCATGAATCCTCAATTTTCCATTCGGGAAAGAGAGAGAAAGGAGATAAAACCTTCCCTTGCATTTCGTCAAACTGTTAAATAACTAAAACGAGGGATCATCTGTTCACATCCTTTCAGACCACCAACAACGGCTGATGACACCAGCCTCACGAGCTGTGGCAGAAGCTCCTTCATCCCCATCTGTGAAATCGAGACATGTTCAGATCATGTTAAAACACGTTTTCTACCTTACCTCAAACCATATTATTATTTTACAACCTTACTCGTTCGATCGCCATTAAATTAACATCGAGACGCAACACCTGTCGACCCCTAGCAAGCCGACTCGAGATCTTCTAGTTAGCCCTCTCTCTGCAATCTATATCCATTTCATGCATCAGCGCGATCAGAAATGGATCCACGTGTCGTGCACCCACTAGCCCCAGAATTTACGTAGCTCATTTTGTACGTGAAATGCATTTTTAAATTGCATGTTTACGAACTATATGCAGCAGACTACGACTACGTAGTAAACAATGGCGATTCCGCATGCAGGGATATGTTATTGCACGCAAATTCCAACCACACGTACTTGGTCCATTGTTTATTTTTCCAAAAACATTATATTATCTTTGCCAAGAATCTTTATTTTATTTGTTTCTTTATTCGATGTTTTGTGACTCGCCATCCCTCCAGGGTTTCCATTATTCAAAGGTTGTTGAGTTATCAGGACACCTCGCAACCAAGAACAACGACACTATATAACTACCCGATAGTTGTATAATGCAAGTCAACGATAAAAGACGTACATGACTATATAAGGCATGCCATGCACAAGCAAACCCTAGGCGGGAGACATGTTCTTGCCACAAGGAGATCGCCATTCATTATTATCGCCTTATCTAATCCATATTATAACAAGGCAGATCTAAATACATTGACCAACCATTGCGTATGGGTCTCCATGGCGAAATCTAGAAGGCAGCATTACCACCACAGAAAGTGGAGACCGAGGAACAATAATTCTGATTTTACCTGAACTTATCAAGCCTAAGTTACTGAGAAAAAGTCGTAAAACCAAATGTCAAAGATGGTTATCTATGTTATACAAAGATGTTGTGGTATAAATTAGGATACGTGCAAGAACTATGATCCTTTTATTTGTGTGAGAATTCAAAGCTACTTTTCACCCAAAAAAAAAAAAAAAAAAAAAAAAAGGTATGTTTGTGGCAATTATATTGCAAATACGCAATGATGGTTTATTTTTAGATGTGCTACGGAAGTGTGATTTATTTTTTTATTTTGGTGTTGCCAGATAAATTTTGGATTTATTGTATTACTTGCATTGTATAAGTACAACAAATTTAGGGACCTAAAATGTCAATTTTCAAATATCATAGATTTTTTACAAAATTAACCAAAATTTGATATGGTGTAACTATGGACATAAGTTCATCCATAGATCACAACATTTTTGTATAACATAGATAACCATCTTTAGAATTTGGTTTTATGAATTTTTTCAGTAATTTAGGATCGATAAGTTCTGTTAAAATCAGAATAAATGTTCAACTTATTACAGCCGGTTGCCTATTAAAAAAGAAAGTGATTTTGTGGTTCAAAAGGCACCGTTATTCCGGTGCCGTTATCTCAGCATTAGCCATTATTTTAAAACCTTCGCGAGGGATCTAACGTAACAAAGAGATGTCTCAAAGATATCAGAAACGGTCGGTTGCCACATAATTTAATCCCGAAAACCTCTCGATGATGAACTAAGTAATATTCCGAAACACTTGACGAACACTTGTCCAACAGTTCGAACGCCATTGCCGTTTTCCCTTTTTTTTCTTTTATGCAGCTGCCGGGACAGCACGCAACACCATTGACTCTGGAAATGTACATTAGAACGAGAACCAAGTAGAATAAAAGGGTGGATGGTAATTATCTTGTGAAGTGAAACTGCATTGCGAGCGAAGGGACAACACAGTGGGTTTATGACCTCAGAGCTGGAAAAAGGAATATAATAGCATTTGACCATCTTTCCTGCGTTGTTAGATAGAGGTGGATGAGATGAACACCTGATTTTATTTGACTTTGGAAAGCGTACTCGTTAACCCCAGGTGGAGTGTCAAGCTTATGTTCCTGCAGAGCCAAAAAAACAAAAAAAGCAGCGCGCGCGCACATAACGATTTTCCTATCTACAGCAGACAACTGTCAAAAAGAGATGGAAACGATGAGCTGGGGAGAGGAGAGGGGGAGGATGGGGTTGACCTTCGAGGCTGTGTGGCTCGGAGAGGGAAGGAACATATGTTGCTTCCGATGTTTGCTTCTGATGCTACGTGGCGACGCTTGTGTGGCTCAGTTCAAATACAATCCAGCTTGGAAAGGCAGCTTACTACAGCTAGACACGTGTTCAAGAGCTGACATGCATTTCAAATGGAATAGGCCCCAAAGAAAAAGGAGATGGATGAATGATTAGGTACTTTTTGTAGAGTGATAGGGTGTTGATTTAGATTAAAAGGCGGTAGTGCACCGCCCTGTGACTGGTTGCTAAGTTGGATTACGCATCACCATTATCCAATAAGTTTCTTTAGGCATGCGCCATGGCTAGATTTTGCCTTATTTTTGCAACTCATTAGTTAGGAGATTTTATTCTGTAGACAGTGATAATTATAAAGTCATCAAATTTTATTACTCAAATTCCCCAATGCCTCCAACCAAATAAAATAAAATAAAATAAAATAAAATCCTCAACATCCAACTTTCTGTCCCTTGGTATGTTGCCATCTTGTGTCATATATCTAAGACAAGGATTAAATGATGTTAACTTTGCAAATCGAAATCAAGTTGGAAAATTTTCAGATATGGAGATACAATAAGATAATGCCTTTATGTTCCTTATGTTTTAATGTAACATGGCTATATCTATTGTTTTAAATTCATGTTCTACTGTCTTTTTGTCCACACCTAGAAATACAAATTATTATTATATCGTACTTAACATCCATGAGAATATGAATTTAAAGGGGGTGATTTTTATTAGAAATTATAATGATACTATAATTTTTTTCACACGCTCAAGTAAAATAAAATGGAAACCTCCATTTGCTAGAGTAAAATTGCATGTGTAGGTATCTTAACCCCATTTTTAACAATACTTTGTCAATCCACCAGTGAACCAAATGAAAGTCCATGAAAAAACAGTTTATCACCATATTGAGCAAAAATCATGATATCAAAGAATATTCTACTTGTAAGTCATCGGATACAGATCCTCTCTCTTCCTCCCTCCCTCCCTCCCTCCCTCTAGCCCTCATACACCTCGGCCCTCTGTCTCTGGCCCCTCCGCCAACTTATCCGGCCACTGCCAATCATCCTCCGACGCCTCCCACTTAGCCACTCTAGAGTCACCACCGGGGCTTGTCATCGTGTCCACCGTTGCCATTAGTGACAATGGTGGCTTGAGGTGAAGGGTCAGCACTGGCCAGTCGCAGCTATACAACCTGTGGCAATGACGACAATGGGGGGCGGTGTGCAAGTGGCAAGTCCGTGGAGTGAAAAAAAAATAAAAATGAAAGGAGCACATATGTACCAAGTAGCGTTAAATCAAGATATGCTTACGTATCACTTTCTCTTGAGAGGAAATCATCCAAACTCAAACCATAAATAAATAAAAGAGAGATATTTACCATGCATTTCACAAGTGCAATGAACAGACCCAAGACATAAAAGGATTTTAAGCGTATGATGGTCGAATTGTCACACAAACGGCAAAAGGGTGGAACAAACACAAACGATCAAGCAAGATATAAAAATAGACCTAATAAAGAAGACTTCGGTAGAGTATGCCTCATTTATAAAGAGAGATTGATGTGATGTTCCACTAAATCAATATGGAAATATTGCAATCACTTGAAACACACAACTTTTAAGTGTTTGTCAAACCCTAATTATATATGAAATCCCCATGAACACAAATCAAAGAGAAACAAATTGTTTGCCTCACTTACTTGCACTCCTTGACAGCTCCCTAAGTACTGCCTCGAGTTAGGCTTGACATTGGGTACGAAATTTGATTGTTAACATCTTTTGACAAACATTCCTACGGGCGCCCAAATCCTTCCTCGCTCAAAACATAACCAATTTGCTTGCTCCATATGTCCGGGATTTCAATCTGGAGCTGATTCCAAATTGAAGTGGGTTTAACTGCAAGCCACATTCAACATAAACTTTGTTTAGGTAGAAGAGATATGGCCTTTTCAAAGTAAATGCCCAATGGAAATGCAATAAGCTTTCAGATGCATGCTAATGTAACATGGATAAACATAAAAAATCCTCGGGAAAAACTTGCTCGCCATAAACTCTCGCTCCAAGAAATCCTCGATTCTCTCCTTTCCCTCTTATCTTCAAGTAGCTGCCTCCAATTTCTATGGAGGGAGGGGAGGGTTTGAGCCAGTAATCTCCCTCCCTTCCCTCCCTTTTCGCCCTTTTTCTTTGATTGTCTTGGTTCTCTATTTCTTGTCTTACTTTCCTCCCTTTGGGGAGCTTTTTCATCTTATCTAGTTTAAATGTAGAAGTTTTTACCTCCTGCTTCAGAGAGATTTCCATTCCGATTTAGTCTAGATTTGAGATTTTTTGCATGTATGATTTTGCCGTTTCCTTGGATTTTGTTGGTGTGCAAATCCAATTTTAAAGGGATTAGAGGAGCTTCATGAAGGTTTCATTCTCAGAGTCTTAAGATCTGTGCTCATTCAATCTTTTTACTCCGAATGACAAATGTGTTGGCAATGCCAAATCTTGGCATGCATCGAGTAAAGGCAAAGCCATATTAATAGCTAGAGGTAGAGACTTGGTGTGTGTTAATTACTGAAGACAAATTAAATAATCGGCCATTGATTTTGATTTGAAGAAGTCGTAGATCTACTCTTTATGTGTGTAACCCCTAACTTTATTATAGTGATTTATTTGTTATTGTTTGGGATTTGTCATGGTTTGTAATTGGACTGCATTGTTTCTATCTTGTATTTCTAAGGAAATGAATGAAATGTTATCTCGACAAAACTTGAATAGATCAAAATAAATTCCTGTTTTTAAAAGAAAACTTCTTACCATCATTAAAACAGAATGATCTTTTTCTCTTTTCGCACAAATATCACTAATCTTTTGACAGGTTAGAACAAAGCATTTATCTGAAAGAAAATTTCAACTATCGATGGGTTCAATATAAATTTTTAAAACAAACTCAAATTATAGTGCACATATGTGCATTCACACTCGAACTCGTTCATTGTAAAATAATTCGAGATAAACATTTAGGGCGCAGCCCACGCTCTTTCCTTCCCACATTATTCAAACCCTAAATTTGCAGCAATTTTGGCAAAAGCTTACGTTGGTTTCCAGAATCAGATGTCACCAAGAAGGCCAAGGGTGCACCGTCTTCGCACACGTACATGCACCCAATGTACGCCCACACATACGCAAACCACGTGGCAACCAGGCCGGCACCAAATCTTGTTGACTTCGATCTGAGCCTCCCTTTTCTCTCTCTCCCCCTCTGTATATAACCTCGCCTCCCTTGGACCTCTGCACTTCAAGCGCTCGTCTCGTTTCTCTCAAGTCTCCTCCTCACAAAGAGTCAAATCCGCTTTCCACGAAACTTTTTTCTTCCTTCGTTTAAAAGGGGGAACCCTTTTCAACGCCGGATTCAACATACAAAAGTGTGTTTGTTGCTTTGCCGTGTAGCGATGGGAAGAGCACCTTGCTGCGACAAGAATGGGCTCAAGAAAGGGCCATGGACGCCTGAGGAAGATCTCAAGCTCATCAACTATATTCAGGCTCATGGACCTGGTAACTGGAGGACCCTTCCCAAGAACGCCGGTATGCGATGCATCATAAGATTAATTCCTTTTTTTTTTCTTCTTTTTTTGTCGCATGTAGACGTATGAAGATTATGTTTGAATCCATGTTCTTAACCCTTTCTCTTTTCGATGATGTTTTAGGGCTTCAAAGATGTGGGAAGAGTTGTCGCCTCCGCTGGACTAACTATCTGAGACCAGACATCAAGAGAGGAAGGTTTTCTTTCGAGGAAGAAGAGACCATCATCCAACTGCACAGCATCTTGGGCAACAAGTATGGCCTTCGCTCTAAAAAATTGATAAAATAATTCATGCCTCAAGTGCAGCTTTCATTAGATTTTTTGAGCGGTTCATGAATATTCTGACTCTGGTACCATTTTCAATGTGTTAGGTGGTCGGCTATAGCTGCTCGCTTGCCCGGGAGAACTGACAACGAGATCAAGAACTACTGGAACACCCATATTAGGAAGAGGCTCCTCCGGAACGGGATCGACCCAGTGACTCACGCACCTCGCCTCGATCTTCTCGACCTCTCCTCGCTTCTCAGCTCGTCTCTATGCAACCCTCCTCTCATCAACATGGCTAACTTGTTGAAAACGCAAGCCCTGTTGAATCCAGAGCTCTTAAGGCTTGCTTCGACCATATTGTCGCTCAAAAATGAAAATCCAGATCTGCTCTCACAAAATAATCTGCAGGAGAACCAAATCTCTGATCCGAATGCTTTCCCATTGTCCCACTCCAATCAATTTCAAGTTCAAGCTCAATCTCAAGGTCAGCAAGTTCCAGCTTGCACCACTTCTACCCTTCCCTGTGGTCCACTTGTGGACCAAGCACAACTTGGACAGGCCAATGTAGGAGATTTCCCGTCAAACTTGCCGAGTAATTTCAGCTGTTCAAACACCGGACAGATTATTGTGCCTCCAATGGAAAGTCAAGATCTGGTGTCACAGCCGCACTATATTCAAAGCAATTCGAGTCCGGCTATGCCTGCATCATTGGAAAAGTTGTGTCACTTCCAACCAAACAATGGCGACGACCAGAACTTCAGGTTCGACTCAATCATGTCGACTCCGTTGTCCAGTTCTACACCATTGAATTCATCGTCCACATTCGTGAATAGCAGCTCCGAGGAGGAGAGAGAGAGCTACTGCAGCAGCTTCTTCAAGTTCGAGCTTCCAGAGAGTTTGGACATTAACGACTTCATGTGTTAACGCCTTACAATTATTACGGAGTGCAGAATAATGAAGTCGATGAAGTAGGACCTCTTTTTGTGGCTTGTTTCTGTTTTTAATTCTTCATTACCCTTTTTTTTGGTGAGGTTTTGGTTGTATCTTCGCTGGCTGTCAATATATGGAATTCTTTGTATGCTTGTGCAGAGAATAAGACTTTTATCATCTTTCAGAGAAGCAACAGTTTCACTTTGGTTTGGAAACAAAAAGACTACATACATACGATACATGAACGACCTAACGCGTTGATTTCAAGAATAAAAACATGCCAAGGCCCCTACAGAATGATAAACTCTCGAAAGAAATACTAAGTTATAATCTGAAAAAAGAAATTCATTCTGCACAGTAGTGATGGGAAATTTTTTCCCCCAAGCAGCCTTAAATGGAATTGCATATTTAGATATTCATTATGGGAAACATCTTATCTTTCTATTTATGCACTTCGTTTGCGTTGATGTTTCCCATCTCGGGCATGCTGGCCTCAGCATTTCAAATTTTTTGTCCTCTGAAAGGTGTCTGTAATATGGTTTTTATTTATTTTAATCGGACAGTTGAGAGAAGCCGGAGTTATATAGACATCCTACTTCCATCCGCCAGAACCTTAATTAAGCTATCCCGCAATCACTTTATGTTAAAGTACTAATAAAGAATTAAAAAGAAAACACACGTGTATTGATCCTATGATATTAGTTTTTCTTCCATAAATATAGTGAAAATGCAAGTTTTGAGATCCGATTTGCCCCAAAAAAGATGATGAGGGACCACCTAACCTTTGTCGCCTCTACGCGACTAGAAAATGAAGATGGGATGATATTTATCATGTGTTCGATTTAATATATTGAAAGACCTTATCCTTACATATAGGAAGGAAAAATTCAACTGGATAGGCTAAATCGACTAGTCACATAGTCCAAAAATTAGCTTTTTGGTATTATGCATCGTCATTATAGTTGGAAGAGATATAAACCCTAATTAATTTATCGTTTGACCTTTAAGTTTATCCTAAGCATGTACACGAGTTATTATGAAGAAGGGGTTGCACATTTTAACAGCTAGGTCGAATTCATCTACGACTGTAATTACATGGTCGAACTCAAGTCACATTTTGATAGGCGATCGATGGGTCATGTGTATGAACATATATGTGTGTATAGAAAGCTCAAAAAGTGCACTCTTGTCGTCATGTGGGCATCTTCCTTCCTTGCCCAAGTGAAAGTAATCATCGTTTTGAAGACTCCAAAGGGAGAATGCACGAAGTGGGTACCGTAGATAAACCGGTTGAAAGAAGGATCTCCTTTTCCGCACATCTCATTGATCTTCGTCTTGTCTTAGAAGTCATGACCAAACCATATTATCAATTTCCTGGCAATTTCATCATCTGAGGCCACCACTTTAGTTAGGGTTGGCACACCACACCTTTCTATTTTCCGTTTTCCTTTTTTCGTGTGGTTGTGGACAACCTTAAAATTTGTTTCCCCTTTTGCAAGGAAAAAACCACCCAGAAAAAAAAAATAAAAGAAAAAGAAAAAGAAAAAGGCTTATCTTATGCTATGAGAGGAGGGAAAATGGGGTTGTGGGCTCAATATTCATTCACTAGTTTCCGAGGAGAAATTTCAAAGAAGGGAGAAGTTTTCTGACATTTTCTCTTCGGACACATGTAAACGAGATGTCGTCGTTATACGAGAGCAACAAGCAGGTACAAGCAGTTGACTTTGTTCATATGTAGATCTGTCCATTTTACGACCGTCCATGATTGCTTGTAAGGCCATCCTTTGAATTAAGCCATCGTCTTGTAAGAGATGAAGACGGAGTAGAAATTCATTTATCACGTTTAGCACCATAACGAATGTCATATCGTGTAATAGTGCACCAACTTGAAAGGAGCAATGCTACTCTGAAGAGATCTCTATGTTTACTTGACAAAGAGGATCAAATCATGATTAATATTCGTTTCAGGAACTTAGTTACGGAAACGACTTTCGTTGTTAACCGTTGGATCTTGTGCGACAAAGTTATCATTTAAGACCTCAAGACATGGTAGAAAGGTCCTAGTAATCACCGGTTTGTTTTCTTTGATCTACTAGAGATCGATCGAAACCGGACTCAAGCTATGTGACCCCGTGGAAGACATGCGTGCAAGAGAACACCGAACCATCCAAGCTAACTGGTTTTTTTTTTTTTTCCTTTTAAATTATTTAAACGGCATAATTGATTACATTTATCATGTCAAACAAAGAAATCCATCGGATCACCTTTTTTTTTCTTCCCTTAAAACTTGAACAAAAACAGACTAGACTACGGAGGACGAGTTGCAAATTTCTGTAATAACCTTACATGTGAAATAGACAGTATCAGGGGAACGTTCCTGTATGAAAAGATTCTGGTGGATGTACAGATCCTGAATTTAAGTGATATATCTTCAACAGTTTCTGATATTGTGTCGTCATGTGTTTTTCGTTAAAGCAACACTGTTTCGTGCTATCCTTACATACCTCAGGCTCCACCAGGTCAACAGGAAAGGTGGGTAGGTAGACGAAGCAGGAGACAAAGATGGATCGATGCCATTATTGCCTTAATCAATTTATGAAACATACCGCCTTCGCACATAATCTCTTTCAGCTATTTTCGGATGGTTTCCATCCATTGGCAAACATGAAAAATGGGTGATGAACCTTTCGGTTGGACCAATAATTTGATGAACGAGGAACGAAGGCTTAAAAAGGGGTATAGATTAATGATCAATCCAAAATACATAAATTGTGTAATATCTAGTCTTTTCTTTTACGCATTCTAATCGACCGATTTAGTTAATTGGTTGGAATTTTCAAACTATGTACGACAGTCTATACCAATGAGGATCGACATGGGATATGTGACAAATAAACGAGCAATCAATTTACGAATGGATCTTTTCCATTGTCTAGATACATAATCATTTCCCGTCACAAACTACCAAAATTGGATGGTGTAGTGATGACGAAGGATGATGGCGGGCAGGAAAATATCAGTAATTTGGTTTTGACTTGACGTTCCGACTCGATTGTCAACTCAACTACCGAGTGATGAATCATCTAACCTGGTGTAATCCCACTAATAGAAGGCGAAAGCTGACAATTTCCGCCTTAATTCCAAATGAGGCAGGGGGCGGGGGAGATTACTGTGCTCAAAGCAGCCGTCGTCTTCATCTTTTTGGGAGTCCGGAATTAGCCAATGGAAGAATGCAGAACCAAACCACTTTGGCCCGTGTTTCTTGTTCCGGCCGAAGCAATCATTTCGCATGTACGACAATGAATCTACGGAACTGCCTCGATTCCTGGTGATTTTGATGGAGCCTTGGGACATGACATGTTCTTCCACCTGTCCCGTGGTTCGGCGTGAGAGAAGAATGAAAAAGAGAATGGAAGTTGGAAATCCTAATGTCGATGTAGGAGGAAGGTGTAAAAGGCGAATTTGTACTTTTCCTCTTGCATAACCGCTGCGCAGGACGTAATTCACCTAAGCGAAGGTCAATAGCATTTTGCTTATGGGTGTAAGAACCACCGCTTCAAGGGTTTAGGATGTGTTTGGGGAGCTCCGAGAAAATGTGAGGAAGGTGCATTTGCTGAAAGCAAATAGCGTTTAAATGATTGACTTTGGTACATATTTTATAAAGTAATTTTAAAGGTAAAAAAAGGAAAAAAATAAAAAATAAAGGTAAGCAATTGGGTGAGCATCAACAAAGAGGACAAGAATATTAGGCGAGCTTCGGTGGCAACTAGAGGCAAGCATCGGCAATCGTCAGCCAAGCAAACGTCGAATGGCGATAGTCCACCCTTAATTGGTCAACTCTTGTCGCACTAGATCTCTGCCTCAAATGGTCGACTCTCGATAACTAGAATTCGTGTTGAACGAGCCTTGTTGCACCACGTCTCAAACAATAGATCTTGACCTCGACGACCAAATCCAACACAACCCTCGGCAACTCGGACAAATTACAGTGATGTCGCCAATGAGACCTGAGGCCATTGTTCTATGGTCACGAGCGATTGCTTGAGTTTGCTGTGCCCAAGGGACATTTAAGGATAAAAGCGTAATTCTAGGGGCAGAAAGGCAATTGAAAATTCATTAATCCTTGGAGAGGGCCTTCCAAATATGCTGCGCAGCCGAAGTAAGGGAGGATCCGCATTGGGTTTAGGGCTTTGCCAACTTAGAGTGGTCCAAGAAAAAATTATCAAACATCCCAACTTTCACTTAAGAGACTTTACAAGCCCAAAATCCTTTTCCAAACCTGTGCAAAAGCAGCCTTAATTGTCTGATGTCTATCCCTTTTTCTTTCTTGATTTCCTAGAAGAGCCCTGCTCCTTGGGGACCTATTTTAATGGACTTCAACTGGCTCATCCATAGTCAGCAAAGTTGTTAGGGTCACCCCAGATTATTGAAGGAACCTAGTAATAATCATTGAGGACTAGAATTGTAGATGAAAGATGACAAGCCCACGTAACCCAATTTCGTACAATGGGCCTGAGAGTCGTCAATTGAGTGAGCTGGAAGCGCACTATGTATTCCCCATTTCATCCCCACTGAGCGATATTTTCTATGACTGTAAAACCGTGGGATGATCATCAGTTGGCAGGAAATAACAAGCAATTACACCTCTTCGTGACAAGGAAACCCGCCTCCGGATGCATACGCTTTGGGCAAGTGAAGTACCGAGCAAACCTCACAAACCCTACAAAACGCGACCTACGATGCGAATCGGCGTCTCCAACATAGGATCGTTTGCAATTTCATGATGCTGACGTTCATGAAAAGAAACTCAGTCCCTCGAAACACTCTTTTACCTTCCGAGATTCATTCACGCAAACCAGAAAATCTATCCAACAACATCGCCGTTGCAGCCTCCGGAACTCCTCCGTCGGTCGGCCGCAGAGGGAATCACGCGGCCGGTGAAAAAGCACAGACGACGGAAGCCAACCGGAGTGCTCCACCGCACTGTCCCAATGATGTGGATAGATTCGGTCCGAGACCGTCCAACCTCGATGTGGAGCGGCACCATGATGACGCCCTTTTCTCCCCGCCACTTTCACTTCTTTCTCCCTTTTTTAAGCTCAATTACCAATGCTCCTGCAGACCCCATCGACCTTTTGTTTAATCTAAACGAAGATGATTATCTCACATCTCTGAAAAGGAACAGGGGAAAAAGAAGCCCACTTTCGCTGCTTTTTCCCTGCGCTGCTGTTGTCCTCTTCGGACATGGAGGGGACCCTTATGCCTAAACCCACAAGAAAAGCAAAAGAGCGATTTTGCAGGGCCTTTTGCAAAAGGTGCGCTTTTTTTTTTTTTTTTTGTGAGCATGATTTGGCACGACCCTTCACGTATTTTTCCCTTTTCTGGTGCTACTGTTAGTCTGTTACTTAACAAATGCCTTTACGACTTATATAAGCCAATTTTTAAAAATTTCTTCCTTTAAATTGAAAATGATTGAGAGATACATTATGATACAATATGAGATTTTGTAAGATCGTTGTTAACTATTTTAAAAACCCATATAGTTAGATAAACATATGACTTGATAATTTTTTTTTTTTGGTGGCTCAGAAACCCTTAAACATCTGGCAGCCGGCGAGATAAACCCGAAGCGAACTGAACCGAATAAATTTTGGGCAATGATCAATGGAGCTCTTATCCAGCGAAACCATCATGACCGGTGGTTGGTATGACTTGATATTTTATTTTATTTTTTAGATAAAGGTAAGTAATATATTAATTTTGCAAGAAAGAATACAAGAGAGATGGATCAATATACTAATTATCTAGTCTAACTATCTAAAAACCTAGCATTATTGAGAGTTTTGAACGAGGCAAAGACTGAGGACCTGGGGTGATGAGATTATTTGGAAATTTGAATCATCAAAACCATCTTCCACTTTCTTTTATTTATCTTGTACTTTCAAAACTCTATATCTTTACATATCTATATTTCTTCAAATTGAGATTTGCATTTTTAAATCTAGCACTACTAAAACGGTTTGCAGGATTGTAGAAACTAGAGTAAAGCGTGGTCTGCGAATTAGAGGGTGGAAAGTATATTAAAAGAGGACGTAATTATAAAAGTAACTGTGAAAATTTCAAATATGGATTTAGTGATTTGTAATATAATTCAATAATGGTTCTGATACGTTTGTGAATAAGTATCAACTCACCAGTTTTAAACCTCTTGAATTACTTCAGTTCTATCTCTCTCTATCTCTTCGTGATTGTCCTATGAAAACCTATTCTAGCATTAGAGGCCCGCCTGGGATAAACCTAGGGAGGATTTACTTTCTACTTGGGAAAATCTAGCAGCAGTCGGAAGAGTTCAACGTCGCCGAAGAATGGTCAGGAACTTTTCATACATCATCTCGATCAAATAGCAAAGAGAACACGGGGCTCCATCCAAAAACCTGTTTGCTTAGTTTGCAAATAACCACCTTCATGTCATTCTATCGCCACTTCACTAGACTTCCGATTCACCATAACTTCTTGGTTCATATGATCTAATGATCGCGATACACTTGCCTCACACGAATCGGTGATTCCGATAATGGAGAGAAAGAGAGAGAGAAGGGTTACCCAGAACGGATCTCTTGCAATCGCCGTAGGATCACTTACCAAAGGCTGGTCCCCTTCCTAGCTATTTTGCCAAAATATGCCATGCGGACAAATAACCAAGCTTCCTAGTACAAGCGAACCGCTTGATTTTATAGCATCAGTTGTGGATGGTCCTCAAGTCTCCTCACTTTCACAGCATTCTCTTAAGGGGCTAGCGTTGAAGATTTATCAAAAGTCAGAAGGCCAAGGCATTGATTTCCGATTTCTCTCGAGAAGTTGACCCGACAACTAATTGGCTACGTTTTGTTTGTCTTTACAAAAAATAAATGATTTGAAGATTATCTCTTAAAAATAATTGTTTATATTACTTATAAGAACGAACGAATGAAAAACATTTCCATCATATGAAAATATTCACATATAACCAATGGGGCCACCCTTCCAATATGGAATTGGGAGGTGGGGGTTTGAATCTCCATCTTCTTAGGAGAGATTGTGATGAGGAAGATTTAGTTTCAGGAGTAAGTTTCCACTTCGCAAAAGTCTGAAAGTAAGTGTTAGAATAGGAATAAAGAAGGACCGATAAAAAAAAAAATGAATTATTGTCAATAATAAAAACATATTTTATTGACTAACTAATTTGAGTGATATAAGCCGCCATTTTCAAGAAAAAAAAATATATTTTTTCAATTTTTTTCTATGAAACAAATGGACCAAATATCATGACATGTGAAAGTTGCAAGAGTTGATAGTGATATGATAGCCTCGGTATATATGTGTTATCAATTTGACAAACGCCTGGAAATGTTATTTGAGAAGTCGTATCTAGACTTCTAAACTTCATTTATCAATAAGTCTTCCCAAAAATCAGTGGTTCATCAATATGTTGGTCCAGCAACGGTTGCATGAGCGTTCGAGTTCAATTTCTTTCATTCCTCTTACTTGCATAGTTCTCTCAATGGTGTTTCAACTACTTCTCAACACTTATTTGATGTAAATGGAATACATGGCAACGATTGAAAAATGTTGTGACAACCGTTGTCAAATTCAATTTCATTCTCTCTCTTGAACTTATGATCATCAAGATTTGGGGTGGCAATTTGTACAAGTCATTATCGAAATGATTCAATGTTCTTGCAAAATATCTTTTTTTTTTTTTGTTAGAAGGCAGTAAAAAACGTCAATTTATGATAATTTCGAATCAACTCTATCGTATCGATTCTGAGTCTCTCTTCAAATATTGTATGTATTCTTGTGTCACATAAGGAATTCTCATTCATATGACCTAGGTGAGACACAACTAAAATCTATTTGAGGACATTGTTGTAACATGAAATATTTTTGTGTGGAGCAATTTCAATCACAATTTCCGAGTCTTATGAAGTTCACATGAAGTTGACATGATTAATAACACAATTGATAGATCAATAGAATACTCGTTCCGTCACTTATGATAGGCCTTTCACTTCTCATCCTTTGCATAAAATATATGACAAATGCATTAACTTTCTTTTCCAAAGAATAAACTTATTAGGATTCGGTCACGACTTTCTTTACATGTTGTGGTGCTATTCTTTCTGTATTTCTTTTCAGTTTTTGCTTTTTCGGCGCACTCCATTTATTTATTTTTAGCGATGTCCCTTATTTCAAACTTTTCAACACATAGAAATTCTGAATCTGAACTGTATAATTCCTAAAAGGTAACGTCTTTTCCTCTGAATTTCAACAATTTTAGAGGAAGTAAAATTCAAAGAAAATCGCTAGCGAAGAGACGGGGTCGTGTTGATACTCAAACGAGGCAATCACCTCGTACGTCCAATTCAAAATTTTACCTCCACAGCTTTTTAACCTAATCGTCTGGCAATGCCCAGCTGAAGTTTCATCCTCCTACATTGATCAGATTTGGCCGCATTATGCAGTTCCTTTTCGTGGGTACAAATCTCTCTGTCCTTTCTTGGACATTAAAAAAAAAAAAAAATCGCGACTGCAAGAGAGAGAGAGAGAGAGAGAAATGCAAGTCTCTCTCAGTCCTCTCTGTATCAGATTATCAATCCGTCTAGACTTTCCATGCCCTCAATCCGTCTAGACTTCCATGCTCTCTCTCTCTCTCTCTCTTCTCTCTCGCTAACCCTCTCTTCGAACTTGCATTTCTTGGGAGCTTGAAGCAGAGGCGAGCCAGAATATCTGCTGAATCTCCCGCAGCTCTTCCACCTTATTATAATCCTTCTGCTCCGACAAATACAAAGACCGAGACAAGAGTCGGAAAAAGAAGAAGCGAAAAGCATCCGGAAAAGTAAAGATCCAAAGGCCCACCCTTCGCCCATTATTGAGTAGAGAAAAGGAGAAAAGCTCCCCACTTTATCTTCCTACTCTTCTTCCTCCTCCTCTGCTTCCTTCCTTCAATTTCCGAGTAGGCTCAGGCTCCCCCACCTTTCCCCTCCTTTCCCGCACACAAAAACCCTTCTCTCTCTCTCTCTCTCTCTCAAGTCAAAGCGGTAATCATTTCGTCTTCATCACCCGGAAGAAAAAAAGAAGAGAGAGAGAACATCACTTTCCCACTCGCCTCTCCAGGACAAACCCAATTCCCCTTCGCTCGAACGCGGATAAAAAATGCCACTTCGGCTTCTTCTTCTCCGCTGCTCGTCGCTTTCTGTTCCTGCGCTCTTCTCCTCCGCCTCGTCCCTCGCCGGCATCATCGCCGAGCCCGTCGGGGGCGGCCACGACCAGCCCTACACCGTCCCGGCCTTCCCCGTGGACTCGGCGGGCCAAATCTGCAAGCTCGACCTCTCCGCCGAGCTCTTCGGCGGCGTCAGCGAGGCCTGCGGCCGTAACCTCGACCGCAGCCGGTGCTGCCCCGTGCTGGCCGCTTGGCTCTTCGCCGCCCACGCCAGGTAAAAAGGGAGTCTTTTACGTGTCGATCGCATTGCCATTATCTTGGTCGAATTCGTGCTCGAACACCGAAAAATCCCACCTTTGCTGGCTTGCTTGCATTTACGTGATGGTCGTGTGGTGTGCGGTAATAACTGAGAGTCTGAGAAACCCTACGGACAGGTACGCCCTGCAGGTGGCTCCGGCGGCGGCGCCGTCGTCGGGGGAGGAGCTGCCGATGATCCCGGACGACTCGCAGAAGTGCGTGAACTCGCTACAGTCGGCGCTGGTGAGCAAGAACGTGCACCTCCCGCAGCCGAACGCGAGCTGCGACGCCGTCCTGTGCTTCTGCGGCATCAGGGTCCACCAGATCAGCTCGCTGAGCTGCCCGGCGGCGTTCAACGTCTCCTCCGCGTCCCGGAACGTGACGCCGACCGCCGCGGTGAGGAACCTCGAGAAGAGCTGCCGGAACTCCTCCTACGCCGGTTGCACCAAGTGCCTCGGCGCCCTTCAAAAGGTACTTTCGACTTCGCTCTTTTGTCTCTTTTAGCTGCCCTTTTCTTTTCAAGAAAACCAAATACCGAGGAGAAAAGGAAGAAAAACGCTTTATTCTCGACACTTGCTGTATAAAAAGCTTTCTTTTCCCTGTAAGGGAGCCATTTTTCTTGGTGCGGTTCCACATGTAAATTCAACAACTTTATGACGTGAGCCTTTCCATCACTTCATAAGATGTATAGCTTGCATCTTACAAGCCATCCCCACCCATCTTCCTCCCATCTTTCATACATGTACACACCAGCAGAACTTCATCAGCCATCATCAAGTATGGAGCTGACTGATGGGTGCATGGATGCATGGAGATGAACGAGAGAGCTGCGACCATGTTCCCTTCCGGGGTCGATCTCTTTTGCCTCTTCCTGGAACAGATCAGATTGGTTCTGGTATATGATCCCGGACAGTGACAACCTTTAACCTCATTGGCACGTTCTGGACAGCGAACAGATTCAACACACCGCACGAGCCCCGTACCCTCTCCTTGTCCGCATCCGCTGTTGGTGCTCCTCCACTGAAATTCAAAACGTATATGTGAATTTTTTAATTCGACGCCCTTTTAAAAGTGGGGCATTATTATATTCTCCTCTTCACATGATTGACAAAGCGAAAGAAAGGTGGGGGGTTGGTTTCATTCAAGGCCCAATCATGCCTAATAAATTTACATTTGGCGCCTCGATCTCCAGTTCTCCTTTACCTTTACCCCCAGCTGCTAAAAATAATATTAACTGAAAAATTAACTCGTGTTCTCTTCTGGGCAACAGCTGAAGGGAGGATACAAGAACGGGACGGGAGGGGGAGGCTCGTCGAGCGACCGGACGAGCAGGATGCTGGACCGGGACTGCCAGCTGATGGGCCTGACGTGGCTCCTGGCGCGCAACAAGACGGCGTACATCCCCACCGTCTCCGCCGCGCTGCGGGCCATCATGTACAGCTGGCACCCGCGGGAGGGCGCCAAGTGCAGCCCGGACCAGGAGAACATGCCGCTGGCCGTCGACTCCCTGCAGTTCGAGAGGGCCCAGTCCTCGTCGGCGCGGTCCCTCGCTTGGTTCCCGATCTTGCCCTCCATCATGTGGTTTTGTTTGTTTATCTAGCAGCCTGCCCCTCCCTCTCTCTCTCTCTCTCTCGGTGTCGGGTCACGTGGTGATGTTTAGGGCTTAAGGAGGATACGAGGCGGCTTGTTATTGGGTAAAATTTTTGGTCAAATCTCTCCATTTTTCTTTCTGACCCACCCCTGTAAATTACAGTTTGTAGTCAGTAATCTCGGGCCTCTGCTCAAATTCAAGACTATCTCTCTACACCGAAGGCTGAGTTTTTTTTTTTTGTTGATATTTTCGACGTCTATAGATCGATCGCGTCGTTCGCATTTCGAAGCTGGGATTTAGATTAAGATTTGATTTAATCAATCTCGAGGCGAGAAGAAAAACAAAATAGTCGCGGGGACGGGTCCCGAGGACTGAGTATGTTGGTCGTGTTAGCGAAGAACAAGGAACGACCCTCGTTAAGATAATTGCCAAACAAGGCTTTGGTTCTCCGTGCCCTGATTAAGAAAGAGCATCGTCTCACATGTCCGAAGGAGGAAGGATTCGATCGAGGTTTCATCGCTTGTCGCGACGTGGAGGGGTTGCGTTTCCCAGTAGATTTAGATGCGTTTTCCCCAAATTTTTGTCACTTTAGGCTTGGAGGAAGCCCAGTGCAATCTAAGTTGAATTGGTCATTCTACTAATTGATTAACCGAATAAGGTGCTTCTAAGGTTTAACAGCAAAAAAATACAAAAGAGAGAGAGAGAGAGAGAAACTGAAATTTATCATAATTTTCCTGAAATCATTGCCAAGTTTGTTGTACCTATATACACTAATTTAACTTTCTAAGTCATAATTTTATCGATTATTATGGTAACTTGTTTCCACATCTAACTAGTGATTTACGGTTATGAAGGGTGACTTGGCTATAGGGTTCGTACCTTGAAAAATATTAAGAAACTAGTAATTAATTGATGACATTGTGGAATCTCACAAGTTATCTTTAGTATTGTATCTCTACTTAGTAATTGGGCCCAATAATTGTAATTTTCCTGTAAGTTATTGTGAATAATAAGTTAGTGATTGTGATTCATGAGCAGCATCTTACCTAATGTTCTTAACTTTTCATGAGATATATCATAAATACCTTCGTTGTAAAATCTTTTTTCCATATTTCTAGTAACTTACCTCAATGATCGTAACGTTATTTTATAGTTTGTAAAGTGAAAGACCTATCTATGAGTAGATCCTCATATGTCGTAATTTTCCTCTACTAATAGTAATGGGTGGTGCCAACATGTTGGTCCCAGTGAGTTTCGGTGCAATATTGGCCACCACTTGTTTTATCTTCAAAAAAACAAATTGATGAATGTATCAAAGAACAAAGGAAACCATTGGGTAATTGAACTGCATTTTTTAGATAGTAGACATTGGTAAAAATATTCGTGTGTATATATATCGTAATCATATATTTGAGAATTCATCCAAAAAGAAAATATAATATTTTGATTTCCGGACTTTCAACTTTTTCCGAGTTTGAAAAGAAATCCACTGACCTCTCTAGATTTGGATTTTGATGTCAAACAGAAAAAACAAAAAAATCACATTGCAATGTGATGTAGTTAGTAGAATGAACATTACTCCGATAACATTTGTCAACACGGCACAAAGCGAGAAAGCTATTCAATAATAACAACATTTCTAATGTCTTTTAAGTGACACTATTTTTATACTTGTTATTTTAATTCAGTAGTTAACTTCTTTTCGGGATAATTTTGTCTCTTGCTTTCTTTCTTTTTTAATATAAAAAGCAAACCCACGTAGTGGAAGTGGGGCAAATTCCAAGTGCCTTTTTTTGTCCCTTCAGATTTCCTAAAGAAATGATTTCCACAAGTCTGCAACAACAACGCAAATCTCGAGCTTCCAGCTTCCCTCTTCTATATTTAATTATTCTATTTCTCCGGATTCTACCTTTTGCTTTTTCAGAAAAAGAGGAATTTCATTTTAAACTTCTTTTTGGACACCACGGTTTCCTTCTCCTTTACATAACTGAGTAGTAGCCCACCAAGAATCTCTTACTTTAATTTTGTATAATCTTACTGGGAACCATCTTCACCATGCCCAATTGCACGTTTGGACATGCCTATTGAACCGTCAGGCCCACGAACCACATGCCAATTCAGCCATCCACTGAAAAATCCCAAGTTTTTTAAGTTCATCTCGTTCGGGATCGGGATTAATTATACCACGACGATGTTACCTTGCTGCTCGATTTGCTGCAACTGCCGATATGACCAAAAAGTGTTTGGTGATGAGTGTTTTAAAAGCTCAAATGCTTTGAAGTACGCAGAGGCAACTTCTTGAAAATGGCGAGGGAGCACGCAAATCACCAAATGTTGATCCCTTGGCCCTGCTGTACCTTTTTTTTTTTTTTTTTTTTTGGTAAAAAAATCTCAGTCGAGGAAGGCTCGTTCTTTGCAACTTAAGGTGAGATTCTCTCTCCCGATCTGACGAGGGAGTTTTTTTTTTTCCCTTTTGCACGCGACTGGTGCTCCTTTTTGTTCGCCGGATGTAATTTCCGCTTCCATGTTAGGAATCAATCGGCTGCTTCAGATTGTCCTGACCAAGAAGTATGATAGGATTGAGGAGGAATATAGTAAGTTCCTGCTGCATGCTGACTCTTCTGAATTTTGAAATCTCTCATTTCCGAATTTGAAGTCTAGAAGTTTTTTATAAGCGTTTCTGTGCTTGTTCAACTTCTCTCAATCAAAATCTAAATTTGGGAGCTTATTCAACCTGTTTTTGATGTCTCTGTACAATGATGGTGTTAAGAGCACGTTGCGTGCATTGCTCATTGGATAGTCCATAACTTATAGGAGAAAGAGATTTATCACCGATGATGATGCGAGATTTAGTGATCAACTGTCATTTGTTTTGTTTTAATGCTACGATTGATCCATTCTTGTAGGATGATAGTGTATTTATCACAGCAATTTGTGGCTTTACTATTTTATTTTTCAATTTAAAAATTGTTTTATTTTGAACCTTTCATATATTAGTTTGAGATATGAATAAAATATATACTTCCGGCAAAGAAGAAAGAGAAGGAGGAGCTGTAATTTGAGCCTCATAGCTGAACCACAAGCTATCCAACACGTGCACTAACCAGGACAACACGTAGGAGAATCTAGGTTAGAAAGGACTAGAGCAATATGAATAACTCCTAATCTTGGCTTCCACCTCTGTTCAAAAAAAAAAAAAAAAAAAAAAATCTTGGCTTCCACCTGGTCTTGGATACCTCAATTATGTAACACATCCACTTTTCTTGCTCAAGGAGTGACACTCTCCAATTTTAAAAAAGGCAATATCGATATCAGGATTTTTCTTGGAAGTTGGATGAAAAAATGGATATCCATCCAGGTACTATTTTTTCTTCAATTGATTGAAATGTTCCTAACATATGTCAATGCATTCTCAAAACTTTTATGTGTTTCGGTGACACTTACGTATTGATAATAATGACACTCTGATCAAAGGAGAACTATTCCCAAATGAATTGGGTGAATGAAATGGACGGACATTATCCTATTCGATGAATCATACGAAATCCATTATCATCAACAGTCGTTGTCAAATTGGATATAACCCAAGATAGGAAAAATCACACTGACCTTTGTCTTTTGAGTCCATCAAGTACAACAGGAATGTGCACTTTTAAGCAACGAGTCAGCTCCTTCCCTGATCAGATTCCACGCGGCAACCACGTGGCGCTCCTCGGTGAGGGTGGCCCCCACCGCGAACCTCAGCACGTACACCCCTCCCACCACCGTGTGCGTCATGTACACCCGGCCCGTCGAGTTCACCCACTCCAGCAGCTTCCGGTTCATCGCGTCCGCCTCCTCCCCCGGCCCGACCCGCCGGCGCCGCGGGACGAACCGGAAGCACACCAGCGCGAACAGCCTAGGCGCCACCACCTCGAACCGGCGGTCCGACTTCACGAACCCCTCGAACAGCCCGGCCATCCGCACGTCGGACCGGATGTGCCCTTGGAGGTTCGCGACGCCGTAGCTGCGCAGAACGAGCCAGAGGCGGAGCGACTTGAACCGCCGGCCCGTGCCCACCTGCCAGTCCTTGTAGTCCACGACGGAGCCCGACCTGCTCGGCCCGTTTCGCAAGTACTCCGGGTCCGTGCTCAGGGCCCGCACCAGCGAGCCCGGTTCCTTCACCCACAAGCAACAGCAGTCCAGGTAACTGAGCAGCCACTTGTGCGGGCTCAGGCTCAGCGAGTCGGCCCGCTCGATCCCATTCAAGTAGTGCCGGAACTCGGGGCATATGCACGCGCTGCCGCCGTAGGCGGCGTCCACGTGGAGCCACATGCTGTATTCGTTCGCCACGTCGGCGATCTGCTCGATCGGGTCGACGGCCGCGGTCGATGTCGTCCCCGCGGTCGCGCAAACGTAGAGCGGGACCAGCCCGGCCGCCACGTCGGCTTCGACGACCTTGCGGAGCAGAACGTGGGAGAGAGCGAAATGGGTATGAAACGAGGTGGGGATCGACCTTATGTTGCATGGGTGTATTCCCGCCAGCTTGCAAGTCTTTGTGAACGTAGAATGGGTCTGATCGGAGCCGTAGACGACGAGCTTTCGTAAGCTCTCGATGCCGATCGCGTCGAATGCTCGGTCCCTCGCGGCGACGAGGGTGACGAGGATGGACTCGCTGGTGGTGTTCTGAATCACGCCGCCCCCGGTGCCGGCGAACATGAAGGACTTGGGGAGCTTGAGCATGCGAGCGAGCCAATCCATGACGACCATCTCGAGCTCGGTTGCCGCCGGAGAAGCGAGCCAGGTGAAGCCGACGGAATTGAAGCACGTGCACAGCATTTCTCCTAGAAAGGCGGCGGTGCTCACCGTGGCAGGGAAGAACGCGAAGAAGCTCGGGCTCAGCCAGTGAGTCATGCCCGGCATGATACAGCTCCGAACATCCATGAGGATAGAATCCAATGGCTCCGGTCGATACGGCGCAGATTCGGGCAAGCAGGCACGGAGGTAACCCGGTTGGACTTGACTGAGGACCGGGTAGGTCTCAACTTGTTTGTAGTAGTCGGCTATAAAGTCGACCATATGATGAGCTTGAGCGCGAAATTCTTCAGGGTCTAAAGGCTTAAAGTGGCGAGAATTGCCGCAACCTGAACCGAGACTACCCATATGCAAGCAAGAAACCGGAATGTTTGGCTGTGACGGTGAAGAGAAGAATGGTACGAAGCAAAGGGAAAGTGCATAAATGGAGAGCAAAAGTAAGTGTTGCAAAGGGACAGAAGGGAATATAATGCGTTTATGAAAACGTAACGTTTGGAGCTTTCAGATAGTTTTGCTTTTGATGCAATTTTTTGGCAACTTTGAGACAACACCAAGGTCCTACATTGTCAGGACTCTCTTACATTGATGGAGATTGATAGTTGTTCAGCCATGAACGATTAATGGACTACATCGGCTCTGCTTTTATGGGTAAAGGGTTGTAAATGAGTTGGGAGTCAACGGCACATAGGGGGCTCTCTGTCAAGACAGATCTTGCGCATGCATTGGCTTTCAAATGTCAAAAGATCAGAGAGAGCGAAATGTCATATTCAGGACACTTCAAGTTTCTGGGAAAAGCCATGTGAGAGGAAAAAGAAGCATCCTTTGACTTTCCCCACCCCGACCCAACAGAGCCACCTGCCCCACCCCCGCTCTCTCTCTCTCTCTCTCTCTCTCTCGCACAGTGCGTGCGAGTTCGTGCATACAGAGTAGGAGAGACCATCTTCGACTAGACAATGAGTTCAAATACCGGTAACAGTAACATCAGCAAAAGATTGAGGACACCTCAGGTGATACAGGTTTCCAGCTACGAGTAGAACTCTTCGGAATACGAGTGTACAGTTATCATGAAAGAAAGATGTATCGTACATTAAAGAGGATATGAAGCAAAATAGTTTGATGGCCGTTGCAGCGTTCAGCCATCTTTACAAGATACATACATTGTGAATGATAGGAGTGGACAGATATACAAACTCAGCTTCGATGGATACAGTGTCATCTGAGGGACAATACAGCTCGAACCTGAGAGAGGAAGCTCAAGCCCACCATGGAGCATCCCCAGTTCTGAAATCTGTTTCTGTCCAGGGTACAAACACTACTTTCCCATCATCTATGTCGCAATGAGCCAATGCCAAGGACTGTTTCAATGAAGAATGTTAGTCAGTGCAAGTGAACCGTCTGCAAAGACAATTGAGGGACTTGTGCTAGAATCTCAAACTGCCAATGGAGCTTGCTGAAGTTGCATTACATGGTGTTATCATTCGCTCTATAGTTTGCTAGGATTTGAGTTCATATTTATAGTTTCAGGCAGCCCAACATATGAAAATAAGAACCACAGGACAAACCAAAATGCATCACAGTGGAACCCAACACAAAAGGAGAATACTTACGTCTGTGTAATGCAACCATATACATGTCCGATTGCATCTACACATGCAAAGATAGTAGTTGGAAGTAAGTAGAGGGGTTGTTTACTTACCAAAGGAGCAGGTCCCCTCACAACCCTGCCTTGGTCATTGTACTGGGAACCGTGGCAGGGGCAGAGGAACTTGTTCTCAGCTGTATTCCATGGAACAACACATCCCAGATGAGTGCATACGGCGTTGATTCCATACGTTGCAAGTGTCCTGTCTTTCTCCACGACAAGGTAAGTTGGATCTCCCTGGGGACAAGTATCAATTCAGAGTCTGTTCCACTTCATCGTATAACCTTATGATCTTTCCAGCCTCAGTTAACATGATGCACGGGCAAAAAAAAAAAAACAGAGAGAGAGGCAGGTTTTAACTGCTGTTTAGCATAACTGTATGGCTTTTAATGAGAAACTTACCTTCAATCCCTGAGTGAGAGTCCGGTCCCCAGGACCATGTGCCTTTAGCCATTGTTCAGCAATGACATCATTTCCAATGGCATCCTTTGCAATTGTTCCACCGCCTCCACCTCCTGATCTGTACGATGTAGTCATCCAGATTACATCAGAGAACAACTCTACCAATATTACAAGTGTTGCGAAGGGTGGGGTTCACACAATGCTTGCCTAACTGTATAGATAGATCTCTGATGTAGGATGTTTAAGCAAGATGTTTGCAGTTTGAGAGAGAAATTTTGGGCCGCTAGAAGACAAGGCAATACAATCAATATAAGGTAGGCAGTTGTGAAATAAATGAAGCATATACAAAATCAACTCTTCGAACATCCCACCACATTTTTTGTTAAGAACAGATTGTTGGATTGATTTAGTGCTCTGGTCGGCCCAAAAACATCTATGTTCTTTTCACCAATAGGTTCTAGAAGAACTACACGATCCTCTTAGGAGCAATGTAGAGTGACAAACTCCTATTTTTCAGACTCGTTCCATAACCTGTGTAGTAAGATTGAGTTCGTTCCAGATACCAAATGAAGCTAAGCTACTTTGCTAGGAAACTTAGGATACGGAGGATTCATCAATACAAGCCAAAGGAGTTGGGAACGATGCTCATAGAGCAGCCCACACAAGAAAGTAGGAAGCAAGAAAATTACAAATTATTCCTCAAGGCCTGCTTTCCACAGAAGTAGCTTTACTTGCACCTACCAAACACAAGAGTGAACGAAGATTTCACCTTTGCAACATGTTAAACCTCTGATAAGGCCTCTCTAATTTCAGATTCTTTAGCCTAATCGGAGGTGTAACAGTGACCCATTCCTAGAGATTTTAAGGACCGAAAATAATGCTAGAAATGGGCATGCAGGATTTCCTCGGAAATCAAATCGAAATTCGCATCACTCATTTCAGTGTAATTCAACACTGTCCTTTCAACAGACACCTAAGTAGCGAAACAACAAAGCCACAAAACCCCATTTCCAGAACATCGATCTAATCACACACGCACACCCCCCCAGTGAAGAACCCCCGCAAGAAGAGGTAACAACCATAAACACATAAGTTATCTCACAAGAATGAAAGGGAGAGGAAAAGAAGAGAAACTATACTAACCCAGGAGGGGCAAGGAAGGAGCCGTAGGGAACTAGCATGCCGGCAGTGGGGAGAGAGAGGGCGCCCAGAAGCAGCAGATTCAAGAGATTCCTCTTCTCCATGTCGGGCACTCGATCATCCGCAGGCACGCTCGTCGCCTGGCACTTCACCTTCATCCCCTTCTCTCTAACCACCGCTAATTGGTGGGTTCTCGTCAAGCCCTTGGGCGAAGCAGAGAAGATGGCGCTCCTCGAAGAGCATAGCTGCGCAAAGAACGGAGCTTTCTTTCCCACTCGGTACAATTGCACGAAAAGAGGAAAAACCCAGAAAGGTAAAAGGCTAAAGAGAGTATAGGACTGGCACCTGCGATGGGTTTGCTGGGGAAAGGACGGTGCCTGCCATGGCTGTAGAGCTGGAAGAACTTCTCGATGACTGAAGGAGGAAGGCTTGGCTGGTCGGCTTTCAGGATGTATTATCGACCACAACTGCTGACAGTAGATAAGGCGAAAAGGGCGCACGGTTGCCACAAAAATTCCCCCCATTTCGGCCCTGGTCTTGCTTTTCGCCTGTTCGATAAAATCCGAGGGAAAAGCGATCGTGTATGAACAAATCAATTGATTTTTCAGGAATTTCGAGAGTTATTATCAACAGATAAATGCGTTTGATATTTCAGAAATCAATATCCATTCTAGGAATATATTTTTATATTTATATTAGGAAAAAATATCAAAAATATCCTAAACCTTTATATTGATACCAATGCTAATTTAAACTGGAAATTGCTGATGTGACCGTCAACGATTTTATGCGGGGTCACTTGGATAAATTTTATAATTTTTTTATATTTTTTAAATTATTTGTTTCTTTTTCATTTCTTTTTACCCCTTGGCCGGCGAGGTCGCCAGCCACTAGTGAGGGCCGCCACGTCCTCGTTGGCCACAAGCGAGGGCATTGGCTCTCACCCAAATCTAGGTGAGGGCCGAAACCCTCGCCCGTTGGTTAGCGAGTGCCTTTGGCCCTCATCGGCCACAAGTGAGGCGCGATAGCCCTTGCTCGTAGTCGGCGAGGGCCACAACGGCCTCGCCTATGGCGTCGTGGCTCTCACCTGCCGTGAGTGTGGGCCTTCGCGCTCTCCCCTGTGGCTGATGAGGACGCGGAGGCCCTCGCCCTTGGTCGGCGAGGGCCGCCGTGCCCTCTCCTATGGCCGACGAGGGCGCAGAGGCCCTCGTTGGCCAACGGATGAGGGTTTTGGCCCTCGCCTAGATCTGGGCAAGGGCTAACACCCTGGCTTGTGGCCAACGAGAGCACGACATCCCTTGCCCTGATCAGCCTGTGGTCGGCGACCTTGCCGGCGAAGGGGTGAGGAGAAAGGAAAAAAAAAAGAGAAAAAATAAATTAAAAAATCTGAAAAAATATAATACAAATTTATAAAATTTGTCCATGTGGCGCCACATAAGACCATCGGCTGCCACGTCGGCAATTTCCAATTTAAATTAGTCGGATGGACTGAATTGGCACTAATGTGAAAATATTTAGGACTAAATTGGTTAAATAAAAAGTTTAGGGATTTGAATTTGTCCGTACTAACAAAATGTCTATAATAATTTTGGTATTTTTCCCATTTATATTACTCATATGAGTTGTTAGTAAAAATACTTGTTTGATAATGAGATAGAATTTTTGTTTTCAAAATAGAATCGAAATTTATCCTTCTCGAATGGCGATGGATGGTGACCGGTGAATGACAATCGGTCGGTGACCAACGATCGGTAGTCGATCGACTAGTAGCATGGTGAGTGATAAGATGGGTTTTTATTTCTTATTTCTATTTCAGGAATAGAGATGTAAAAAGTTTTTACTTCTTATTTCTGTTCCAAACTTATTTCCAAACTAAAAATTTGTTCTACGATATAGAAAAATAAAATTACATTATCAAACGAATTTCTATTTCAAACATGTTTCCGAGAATAAAAAAATAGTTCTAATTATAAATGGAATGATTATTATGTGCACTTTTAATGTCTCAATATAGAGTATGCGTTTCACATTTAGTTACTGATCTTAACTTAGTGAGATTTACGAATTCTTTTTCTTGACTATGACTTGAACTTTTTCATTTTAATTGTAAAGATCAAACCAATTTTAGTTAATCGCTTTTTGTATTTTCTACCACAATGTAGCTAGAAGCTACAAGTTAGGAACAAAAGCTCCCTTTCTTCAATGACTTGACATAAGTAGATAATCATTAAATCGACGGCCGGCTCGTTATTCATTTATTTCATTTTGTCTCAATTCAAATATAGTTTGCTATTGATTTCTATAAATAACAAAAAATCAATTATCTGTTCGCACATTACCTACATGAATTTACTAGTATTTGTGTTGGATGATGAGAAAGTTGTTGAAGTCGCAAAATCCAATTCGATTGTGAAAAATTAAATATTGCAAATGGGGTTTCGCATTCGAATTAGATTTACTCTTTTACATGGACATACTACACGTAGATAAATAAGTGAACATTTATTCATTGCAAATCTCACGCAATGTGCGGGTTCACGATTGCATAAGGTTGAGAAAGATGGTTCAGGCGACGGTCCATATTGCAGGCATGCAACTGTTGAAAATAAAACATTATAGTATTAATCGACCAAATATATATATAATATTTAATTTTCTGCCTCATTGAAGTATAGCACTTCTGTAAATGGGGCCAAGATTTCATTAGGCTTAATCGATGGGCCAGCCCTAGGCGTCGGGCTTAGTAATGAACCTTAAAATCCTCGCCAGACCTGCCCACACAAAATAGAACTTCGCACGAAAAGATTGAGGCGCGATCCACATGAGATCTACAGTGATCAAGATTTGTCCATTCTATGGTGGACCGAATGGAGACGCAAATTTTCCTTATGAAAAGAGTTGGTGGTGACCAAAGATGGATGAATTTATGGCCCATGGCCATTCCATCAACTCCAAAACTTACTGGTCTCTGAAGGCAAAAAGCCTTCACAAAACTGAGTGCAACAAAATGTGAAGGGGCTTTCACATCGATTCTTCATTTGGAAATCTGTAACTTTTGGTGAATTCTTGGCTTGACTTTTCCATTCGCTAGGAGCCAAGGATCTCAGGATGATACCCTGGTTGGAGGTTTCAGTAGAACTGGGGCTAAAAGCCTACGAGCAACCATAATGCACCTCGATGATGGTTTTGAAGTGCTAGCATTTCAGAGTGTCTTTGGAGTGGTTGCTAAATGATTTTGTAGCTTTAATATATCTTGATTCTGCCTTGATATGAACAATTAATGTTTTGAGATCATTTATTCATCGACTAAGTTTAGGGCAATCCTTAACGCAAGTTTATAGTGAACTTTTTGGAATGTTTTGGCATGTTGAGCCACTAACTTCACCTTCCTACACACTATCATGACTCATAAAATTCAACAACGCTTCATGTTGCATTACCTTCCCTCAACCCAACTCCCTAAATTATATCTGTTCGTCGTCGTCGTCGTCGTCGCTATTATTATATTCAACCCAACTTCCTAAAATATATCTGTTCCTCGTCGTCGTCGTCGCTATTATTATATTGTGGACCCCTCGTTAATGCGCAAACATCTCGTGTATGATTAGATTGGACCTTATTTTAGTTTAGTTTCGACTTTGAAGCAATCAAATCTACATTGCTTGGAAAAGGTAACAATAAAGTTGAGCAAAGTGGGCATGTAGACAGAAAAGGGATCCCAACTTGATAACATGGAAAACTTTAGTCACTCTCTTGCCTGCCAATTGCCACGGCAAGGACTTGGAATGCCAAAGGGAAGAACCCATCATGGCATTCCCTTTAGCTCAAATTATCGGAAGAGACAATCACACGAGATAAACGAGGACAGACGTAACATTTTATGAAAAATTATCAAAAAATCATAAACCTATTACAAATGTGTTAAATTAGTTCTAAATTTTTAGTTTTACCAAATGAGTTATAAACCTTTTACATTTGTGTTAATTCGGTTCATCCAGCCAATTTTGGCCAATTGATATTGATATTGACATTAACCATCCTATCCGGCGTAATTGATGTTGATGTGGATAATTTTTTAATAAAATTTTAATATTTTTTTTCGAATTTTTAATTTTAATTTTAATATTTTTTTCTCTTTCCATCTTTTTTTTCCCCTTCCCTTCCTTCTTCCTCCAGTTGATTGTCGGCTTAACAGCCAACCAAAGGTAGGGCTAGTGAGGCTCACTAGCCTAAGGGAAGCCTCATTATGGTTAGGTGAGGCTCGAGCCCTTGCTAGAGGCCATGAGGGCAACCTTGCTTAGGTCATCTTGGCGAGGGTTAAGCCTTGTTAGATTTCGGCGAGGTCAACATTGATGCCATATAAGATAACTAGCATTCATGTTAGTATCAATTGGTCAGAATTAGTTGGATGAGATGAACTAGTATAAATGCAAAAGGATAATGACTCATTTGGCAAATAAATGGGTTTAGGATTTTTTTTTTTTGGTCGAAAAAGTACTCGATTTCCATTGAAACTCAAGATTTTTTAAACAAAAGGCTTGACCTAGGGGCATCCAAACATAAAAGATCCCAAAGAGGTTGGTGGAGACTAGCTATTCAGAAAGAGGAAAGGTTATTCAAATGATAGGCCTTAGCGACCCAATCAACTACTTGATTTGCGGATCCAGTAACAATGGGCCAAGGAAATTTTCTTGAATTGATTGAATTTTCACAATTACAATAGGTTCATGACATTTTTGATAAATTTTTCAAACATTTTGTTAGGGCAACAGAGTATATCGGTTTCAAAAGTATTAACATTTCTTTCTTTACCAAGGATGACTAGATGAGTCTCCTCTTCATATCATTTGTATAGTGCGCTTGTCGGTGTCCGGTACTTCGAGCGTGGCATCTGATGGCGATATTGAGAGGGGATGTCAATGAGTAGCTCCATAAACATTTTTGCCAATCCATTGTGATAATAACAAGCTTTAGCGATACACAATTCCTTCTAAGATCCCAAATATCAATCCACTCGCGACCTTGACTGATTGCCATAGCGGGAGGTACAACAACTTTGGCAAAAAAGTGAATTTTATCTCGAGTGGGCATAGAATCCGAGATAGGGGAGGACAGTCTTCTGCGAAAGCCGTCCAGAGGAGATAATAATTGGGTGTAGGCCTCATTGGTTTTTTTTTTTTGTCTCCAATTGGGATATTAGGACCAGGTCCACCCGATCACTGTCTTTCGTTTCTTTTTATTTCTTATCATATTCGATGCTTGAATGCGTGCATTCCATTAGGTACAATCATGGTGTCTATCTGCATGGGGACTATGGCGTGAAAACATGCACACTCCATCATCATCCCTTGTCCCCTCCCATTTCCCCCCAACGCGTGCACTCTCTCTGTCTCTGTCTCTCTCTCTCTCTCTCTCTACAGTGTAGTCGTGTTGACTTGACTTGTATCCTTGTAAAGTTGTAATGCAAAGGCAGACTAATATGACAGTACTGGTTCCTAACTTTCCATGCGCATGAAAAAGGTTACAAATAATGGGGCAGATCATCTTATTATTTTAGGTGTATTATTATTGCAAACTGTAACATTTATGAGTCATGCCATAGAGACTATGCCCCATAGAACAATCAATTTATTATTACCTTTTCTATTAAAAAGTGCTTTCGATATACTTGTTAAGCAACCGAATAAAAAACTATGAATGCACAATCATCGCTTCAAAATTGGGTATCTCCCTATTTAATATGCTCAACAAGTGCATTGAGAATGCTCGTTAACAAGACTGCAAACGAATTATGGCATAAAATCGTGTGAAATGGGGAGAGAGTCTGCATGTTTGTGTTAGTGGTGATTCGACGAGGTACTGATCTTGGAAAAACTCCATGAGAAATTCGAAATTAATGACTGAGTAGGTTTTTAGGGATGGAACATGATGATCTGAAGAGCAACTTTTTTTTTCTTTGCATCAGTGCTTAGAAAGCGAATCCAATTTTGCCAATTGCCACGGCGTCAGAGAATAAGACACACCCCCATCCAACGGCAAAAAAAAGTTCCAAAGTGAAAAGTAAACATAAACAAAGAAAAGAAAAAGAAAGTGTTTCCTGGGAATAGGAAGATTGGAGGATTACGAGGAGGATCAAAGGTTGAATAGAATCAAACAACCTCAGAAAAAAAAAATGTTGGAGCGTTTCTCGATGGCATTTCGAAATCATAACATAAAAAAAAAAAAAAAAAATCACATTCCACAAAAGATTTTATTAGTGAGTGATTTGAGAAAACTTGTTAAGTATATTTTGTTAGGAATTTTTTTTTCATTTTCAATGTACAATTTAAATATGATATGAGAGAGGCAGTGCATCGGAAATTACAATTTTTTTCTTAAGCGAGTGCTTAGTAAGTGCTAAAAAACAGTGCCTAACGAAACCCCTTTCGGAAAAAGCTGATTTGGCTCCTTCTGCTATCCATAACTTTTGTCCCTCTCCATCAGATCTATCTTCCCAGTTTTTGTAATTTACCATCTATTGGATCCATGGTCTCATTATTTTATCCTCACTTTCTCGACTGAGATCGACCCACTACCGAGATAGAATCCAATGGAGAGAAGAAAAAGAAACCCTCGTGGCGCATTCAAATGTTCACAGAAACAATCACCAGCTGCTTTAGGTTTTGCTTATCAAATCAATGACTTGATCTAACTTGATCTAAGTTAATCTTTCTTCCATGGCCAAACATCAAAAACGCCATGTTGTAATCTCACTTGGGAAGGACCATGCTCGTCCCTAGGTCTAATATCAGTTGGACAAGGGGACAAACTCACTCTGCAGAGTCGCATAGTTTTAGGCGACTGATATACACATGTGGTTCCAAATATTTGTCCTGATGTCCGCAGCGTTTGAGCCGCCAAGGACTGACTAATCATGCTCCGGCATCATTTTGAAACAGAGGGTCCATTTGTCAGAAATGCATGTTCGTATGTACATGTAGATAGCATGCATTCGCCATGCACACATGCATCACCATGGCTCTATAGCGAGTCCATGGGGGGGTTTTGCTTGCATTATTGACTCCTGCGCTGTCCTCTTCATTTTTAACGTGGCTACCGCGCCGTTGAAGAAAAAGGGGTGAGATCCTTTTCAAGTCAAGACCGAATTTGGACCGTAGAAACTGAAACCCATGTATGGCTGCTTCGAGTTAAAAAAGAACGGAGGTCAAAGGAGTAAGTAGAAGACCATGTGAGCGAATAATTGCTGCTGAAAGTCATGCTCGACGTACATCATCACATGTTCCTTTGTTGATAGCTTAACTATTGAGAGTAATCGATTAACTTGAGATGATATGAGAGGATGAGAGACAAGAACACAAATCGTGGCATCAACGAGTTTGGTACATTGTGTAAAATTCGATACTTGTATTTATTCTTGCAATCGTTTTTTTCCAATTCAGGGTTTTCGGGGAAAATTGTCCAAAATGCCTATGCGATAGCTAATTTGGTTATAAATTTTTTAATTGTGCTAATTCAATTCTAAATTTTTTATGATCTGTCATTTTAGTTTTAAAATTTTCAATTGTGCCAATTTAGTCTTAACCCCTTAGTGATTGTCCATTTAATCCTACATTTTTTGATGATTTGTCGATATAATTTCTTCAGCCAATTATCCGAGTAATATATTTAGGATTGAACATATATAATTGAAATTTTTATAACTATATTGATTGCCGTACAATAAGTTTATGAATTTTTGGACAATTATCCCAAGATTACCATATTCATATTTTATTGTTTTAGCTCGCTCGAGATTGGCTCGGCGATTCCAATGGGAAATGTCCAGAGTTTGTCAATGCACAATCCTTGAGGAGGTGAACACTCATCAAATGTGAGAAACATGTTCTTCGCATAGGTAAATCAATATGAAATGTAATAATTCTTTCATCGAATCACTTCGCATCGATTTATCAATACAAATTTGCCGGCTTATTGCAATTTTAGGTGCACGAACCTTTTCAAATGAAAGACACGCAAAAAGAAGGAAAAGAAAATAAAGTGTTAGTGTCTTGGGTGAAGAGTCTACTGTTTCGGCTATGAACCCGACCGAAATCTCTGCCTCGCACGCGCTCCATTCGCCATAGGACAAATCCGTAGTCGCTCCTTATATTAAAACCATCAAAACAGGAAAAAGCATGCGTGACTAACTATATAATACATTTTCCAACAGTTTTTAAGGTGGTCTCGCTGCAGTTTAAATCGCGTCGTTTTCCTCATTGACTTCGAAGTTCGTCAAGCTCTGCGCCACGCATTCTCCCTCCTCAGCTCCTTCCTTCTGATATACAAAATTTTACCGCGAGGTATTTACTGTCTGCACGGTAAAAGAATGTGCTGTCTGCTCTTTGTTTCATTCAATGGCCTCTACTGTTTGTAATGTGAGTAATGAGACAGAGACAGAGAGAGAGAGGGGGGAGGGAGATGGGGGTAAAATTCTCACCACGCGAGGACATGCAGGCCAAGCTGTCGATCTGCCAAAATGACTGTAGTTTAGTACTTGGACCGATGCAATTTCTGGAACTGTAGAAATAGAAATTTTGGTTTTTTTTTTTTTTCTTCTTCCTTTTTTCCTTCCCCAATACGTTTTTTCCTGGGAGTGGTTACATGATTTTGTGTGAAGCGGCAACCTTTCAAAGTTGTCATTATCTTTGGAATGTCGCCGTCCGTTCTTGTCTGGATGTCCAAAAATAGAGCAGCCACCGCACTCAGTTTTTGCTGCTGAATAATGCGATGATTAGTCAATCGAGATTGAGATAGTGCTTGTTTTTGGGTTCTCCAGCACGCCACCACAATTTTTAATTTTTAAGCTATTTAAGCCGAACAAAAAGGAGCTTACGTAACTGTTTAGAGCGTTGGGAGAATTTCTAACTTGAAAAATAGACATTGCCTATTCGAATCTTATGAACCGTGTGCAAACTATTTTGAATTGGGTTTATCCATACAATATATGCTAGAGGTCTAGACTTAATCGGTTTATGGAACTTGCAAAACATTTCATGAGTCTCTCGGTAATCGAAATATTATAATGCATGCTTAGATTAAAAACAAAAAAGAACATAAAAGAGTTCGCCTGACTGTATTAACTTTCTTGGCTTTAGTGAGGACTTTTTTTTTGGTAATAGATATCATGAGGATGAAATTTCAGGAACATGATTAGGTTATAGGATGATTATAGGTTGCTTTTTGAAAAAAAATTAATTTTTTATTGCGATGTTGATGGTCAGTGCAATTCTCTTTAAGTAATAAGAAGTGGTGACCTAAGTGATCCTTGTGAAAGAGAAGGAAAGGGAAGACTAACTTCTCAGAGGCTTATTGATACTTGCTAGGCAGTTTCAAGTCATAGACAACACTTCACAAAGGCAAACATTGTGTAGATTTTGACTTATAATTCCAAAAGTTCTTTCTTTACATTGCAAGTGATTGTATCCACCAAAATAAATTTGTTCATCGTAAATTAATTTAACTGTGAATACTTAAAAGTGTGGAAACTTATTAAAAAATGTAAAAATATTATATATAATTCTCCAGGTACATCATACTTTAAAAGTTCTAGCCGTTTTTTTATGTCAAATAAAAAAAAAAAAACAACGTGTAAGGACTGTGGAATTTGAACAAAAATGTAATGATAGATCTAATATGAATGGAAAAGGACAAGGGAAGGACATATTTCCTTTCCGCCACAATCATTAATGCCTTCCACAGAATGATTATCTTATCATGTTGATTGATATATAGTGATGTGGTTTTCACTGTCATAATGGCAAGACTTTCCCATTTCCTTAAGAGTTCCAATTAGTAAATGTCTTTTCTAAGCATATGCCCGTACCGCAATCCATGCACAATCAAACCGGCCACGAGCCAACTTGTTCATTCACGCACTTAAATTAGGTCAACTAGAACTTGCAACCAGCACCATTTCTTTCTTAGCCCTCTGACTGATCTACTTGTCTTCATTGATAAGTATGATGTTATGCACTATTTACATCGGCTGATTAACTCGACTTGACTTGAATGCGTGAATGACGGATGGATTTTCTTATCACATTTGGTAGGTGGTTGTTTTCTTTGATCCGTTCAACTGATTTATCCATATTCATTGATAATTTACAATAAGACCCGTGCATATATCTGTGTCTTCCCCATGAATTCAACTTAAATGAAAGTAAACAATTTAAATTAATTTTTATGAGGGCTACGAAAAAATTATCTAAGAGCTCAACTTATCTGAGTGTTTTGAGAATTTTTTTACCAATATCTCGGTGCACTTTTAAGAAAGTAATTAATAACTACATTGAGCAACGTTGATAAATTACGATGGAAAAGCTCAAAACATTAAATGAAAGAAAATGACGAGTGACATAAAGATAACATTAATCACTATCCCGAGTTCAAGCCATGTCAATATCTCGACAAATTCCATGCATATGCTCTCGATCAATTTGTTATTTGAGTTTTTGTTAATAAGTGTTCCTCAGATATTGGCTAACTATGTCCATTACAAAAACATCTTCACTTGGCAATGCATCACTAATTACACACCTAACACGGACCGAGCATGACTTCTTATAGGTGCATTGCCGATGCAATATTTCGATCGGACAGTTCCGATTCTACAACAATCAATCAGAATTTATCAAACTCCTAATGGAGGATGAATGTTGCTGAAAAAGAGAGAGTTAGTTTCAAGTGAAAATTTGACCAAAAAAAGAAAAGGAAAAGAAAAGGGAAATGAGTTTGTTTTGCCTTTTGGATGTGGCAGGGTCGGGTCACTCCAAGCTCTGTCATGCGCCTTCAAAATCACAAGTAGCCTTGACCCCATCCGAATCCGATCACCAACGCAGTACCACCACCTCCACCCCCTCCTTCCTTTAAAATTATAATTATAATAATAATTAAAAAAGAAAGAAAAAGAAAAAGAAAGCAGAGATTTTCTCTCTACATCATCGAGATACTACCACTAGTCCCACTGCTACTCTTCCTCCAATCTCCATCCATCTCCACTTCAATGCGAATCCGAGAAAATTCAAAAAAAAGAAAAGAAAAGAAAAGAAAATTCCGAAAATACAAGGCCCCTCCCCCGCTTCTTCTCTCATAAAGGAGTGAAGTTCAAGCATCGTCCACCATCCCCACCAGCAGCAGCTGCAGCAAGCAGCAAGCAGCAGCAGCAGCAACATCGTCTTTTAAGATAGCACCAAACTCTTCCCCCTTCCCCCGCAGGCTTTTTCCCTTCAATTTATGCCCCCTCCTCCTCCCTCCTTCTCTTCCCAACTTCGCCATTCTCTCCCTTGCTCTCTCTCTATCTCTCTGTTGCTTTCTCGTCGATGGAGTTCGACCTGGAGAACCCGCTGCCCCTCTGCTCCGAGACCCTCGCCTCCCTCTTCCTCGTCGAGCCCGACCACATGCCCGGGGAGCAGTACGCGAGGGGCCTCCGGGACGGCGGCTTCGACGTCGCCGTCCGCCGCGAGATCGTCTCCTCCATCTCCCGCCTGTCCTCCGGCTTGGACCCCCTCTCCTCGTACCTCGCCGTCAACTACCTCGACCGGTTCTTGTCCTGCCAGAGCTTGCCGGTGCGGACGGGGAATAATGAATTTATTTATTTATTTTGGATGCGGTTATGCAAGAAGGCTCTGTTCTTTTGTTCTCGTCGTCGAGATCTGACCGCGGCTTTTTCTCTCGCAGCACCTGAGCCCGTGGGTCCTGAGGCTCCTCGCGGTGTGCTGCGTTTCTCTGGCGGCGAAAATGCGGAACACGGACTTCTCGCTCGCTGACTTTCAGGTTCGTGACCGGTGCAGAAGCGGCAATTCTTGTTCCGCGACGTGAGTGTTTTTTATTTTTCTTCCCCGCTAAAGCTCTGTTTTTTCTACCGTAATGCAGGGCGATGGAGGTTTCGTGCACGACTCGCGGACCATACAGAGGATGGAAGTGCTCATCTTGGGAGCTCTGAAATGGCGAATGCGATCCGTCACTCCCTTCTCCTTCGTCGCTTTCTTCACGTCCCTCTTCAAGCTCAAGGACCCACCTTTGAGGCAAGCCCTGAATGCTCGAGCCACGGAGATCATCTTCAAGTCCCAGAACGGTACGTGTCGAAACCTTTCCATTCGACGTAGCACTGAGAACGCAAGACGAAAGCGTGTAACGAACTGGGCATCTCCTGTTCCGCAGACGTCGAGCTCATGGACTTCAGGCCATCGGTCATTGCGGCATCGGCTCTTCTCTCTGCCTCTCACGAGCTCTTCCCCTTGCAGTTTTCTTGCTTCAGAACAGCCATTTTAAATTGTTCGTATGTAAATAAGGTAAAATAAAGCACTCGTCCTCCGTCCCATTCGTTTTCTCGAAGCTACGGAGCATTTCCCCACTGTTGGATTATTAACTCGTCCACGTCTCACACGTTTTTTATGTGCCCATTCTCGCAGGACGAATTGTTAGATTGCTACTGCGCGATGCAGGACGTGGCAATGGAGGGATACGAGTCGGTTTTCGATGTCATCTCGAGGTCGGACACCCCCATCAACGTGCTCGACCAGAGCTTCTCGAACTCGGAGGACGGCGACGAGAAGGCCACAGGCGGCGGCGGTGGCGGCGGCGGCGGTGGCGCCATCTCGACCTCCACCATCACGAGGACCTCGCTCAGGTCGGAGAGGCTACTGAAGAGGAGAAAAGTCGCTGACCACTGCTGCGACTCGTCGTCTCGCGCCTTCCAGCTTTTGCAGTTCCAACAGTGCAGACGCCCGGGGCATTGATGGTGAGGGGGCGATAAAGAACCGATCCAAAGCGATGGGGTCTCTGTTGGGAGCGCGATTCCTCCGAACGGCTCAGGAAGAAAACGTAGACGAAGAGGCTGATGAGCGGTTGGTGGATGTTCTTCGATTGGGTGAAGAATCTCGCGCTGGCAGGAGAGGGGGAAATTCTCGTTTTTGCAATTCCTTGTCTTATTCAGGGGACCAAATGGAGACAAATCATAACTTTGAGTTGTAGGGTTGAGCTCGAGAGAGAGAGAGAGAGAGAGAAAATAAGAAAGAAGGGTTTTGTGTTCTTGGTTTTGGTCTTAAAAAAAAGTGTGCTGTGTCTCTTTAGTTTCTGGCAGAGGAATGATAATTGATAATTGATAATTGCAAATATAATAACAAACCATATGAGCTACTCCCCCTCAGAGGCAAAACCCAAAAAAAGAAGAAGAAAAACTGAAAAAAAAAGAAGAAAAAAAAAGTTTGATAATTTATTGGGAAATGGAATGAAATCTCTGTGCTTTTTGTTTTCCCACTTCTTTTTTGGCCAGGAGAGAGAGGCTCAGTGGAAGAAAAGGAGCGGGCTTAAACTTACGGTCTTACCCTTCATCTCTTATCTTTTCACCATTGCTGCAGCTCTCTATCTTTTGTCCTAGAGATTTGCATTAAGACACGTTGGTTCTTATAAAGAAAGTAACTTGGTGCTAGAGAGAGAAACGGGTTTTTGTTGGGATCCTCTTGGGTCCGAACGAGTTTTTACGAAGAGCTAAATCACGGGAGCAGCTACTCATGGAAAAGTACTAAAATTTAAGATGAGCACAACATGGGCAAGCGGAGGTTGGTCCCTATCCTGTCTCGTTATCTCTCGCAACGAAACATGTCTCGCCCCCAATTGCAATGCGAATCCATCAAATCCATCCATCCATCCGTCCGTCCATTTAAAAGGGGTGTCGCCTTCCAAAAAATGTGACCGTAGGTTTGTGAGCCGTCCGATGGTCCCCTCCCCGAAAACCCGAGCTGATGATTAGGTTTCTCCAAGAGATTCGTGGGGCCCTTCCCGGAGATCTTCCTCCTCCTTCCCTCCCTTCCTCCCGCCCTGCAGCACCCCACAGAATGCGAAAGGCACCGTACGAAGAGAGCCGAGCTGGACCACCGGTGCACATGTTGGATGGATCGAATTCAATTGGGCGCCGAGGATGATGTAGCCACCGTGCATGCAAACTCATTGGGTGGATGTCGAATTTATGGTCTTTTCGTGGGAAAGGGGCAGGACACGTGTCGGTGCTGAGGATGTACGGGTTCCAGTGGGATCCAATGATTCACCACTAACTTAGGGTTCTAACTCCATGCAAGAATCACGAGGGGGATTCTTCTCTTTGATGATGAATTTTAAGTCTAATCGAGTGAATGGCAAAGTCAATTCGTCTACCTATCTTTGCCTGCATGGCATCGAGTTGGGAAGAAAGAGAAGTGTAGTATGATCTCCGCTTGAGTCGATTTGGGTATTTTAGGGAGGCGACTCATTCGAGCGAACTTCTTAAATGGGAGCCATGCATTGATGCCTAACTAGCTAGGGCTTTTGTTTTAGCGAGCGTGACGTTGAACCACGGAAATGGAAGATGGTGACATAACTCCACACGAAAAAAAGCAGCGTCGAAATACCAAATTAAGGAGTCAAAAGCTGGGCCGGAATTCTTTTCTGACACGTTAGTGAAGTTAGTGCCGGCCTGACCCGTTGTCCTTCAAGTGCTTCCCAATGCTTTTTGTGTATTCAATTGCAAGGTTAGAACAGAACGATGTCACGAAATCCTCGTATCATTGCCCCCCTCTTTCCACGGTTGATGTGCTGCAGCCAGCGTGATCATTGCGATGTTTACAGTGAAGCAAAAGTCCTGCGCGGATAATTGAAGCAAAGTAGGGCAAATCATTGGCTCATGACTCCATAGATTAATTTTTTGGGGTGAAGTTTTGACCAATCTAGATGTGCTAATGAACTCAAAACTTTAGGCTACGGCCATTTGGTAATTTCTCTAATGATGTGTGTCCAACTTTTCTTTAAGCCTTTTCATAAGGTGGTATTAGAGAGACGATGTATGATTGATTCGCCTCCAAAGCATGCTGGTGCTCGATAAATGTATCGAGGTAATCTCAATTTGATGCTCCACGTTCTTGATGGTCCCGGGTGCCGGATGATGTGCACTCTGGATGTGAATTAGTGACTCTCGCTGAATCAAATGGGCATATATCTTGTGCTCTTGTCCGTGGTTCTGAGTGAGAGTTAGGTTTAGCAAATGCTTTTTGTGGGAGATGCTGCAATAATTTGGCTGGAACTGAGGTGGGGATCAATGGGTACGAAGGTGGGGATCATTGGGTACTTCACTTTGCAGTAATGAAGAGTTGGGCTATTATGGAAGACACATGTAGATGAGAAAGGTTTGCTAAGGTGCACTCACGACGCATTTAGGAGAAGTAATGTTTCACATTAGATAATAGATGTAGAGAAATTAATGTGGCATCAAGTATGACCCATAAGTTGAAGTCTCAAGACTTTTTAAGAGAAATTTAGCTGAACTATGTGAGCCGACAAAAAAAAGCTGAGCTTAACAAAAGCTACATATGCCGAGATTATGAGTCAAACTATGGCAATGGGCTCTCCTCACTAATGCTGGCCATCCTCTTCTCAAAGGACAATCTCTCTCTCTCTCTCTCCCCTCGCGTGTTATTACAGACACGTGATTCGGGACGACATGAGCAGAAGATGATGGAAGAAGCTGTCATTGCGCATCAATGAAAGAATGGTTGGGCTGGTTTAGGTGGGAGAAGAGAGAGAGAGCCAGAAGCTTCCTGAAATAAATTGAACTGCAGAGAGGGAGAGAACAGTGAAATTAAAGGAGGTGGGAACCCAAAAGGTCACATGTAGCCCGAGAGAATCACAATGATAAGCCTCCAAATTTCATAAATGAGAGGTGGGCGCCTTGTCCCTCTTCGGTGGCTTTGCCTCTCCGGCTCTCCCGCTCTTTTGTACCTCCGCTTTACCTTCATCCACCCAGCCAAACATCTATCCTCACCCAAATCTCAACATCCACTCCAACCCTCGTGCCTTCCGATCGCACGTTGTCCCCTCCTCAAAAAGGACAAATCCCCTCCTCAAAGAGGACAAACCGCGAAAGAAAAATCGATGGATTCGGGGCCATTGCAATTCGATGTATCTAAGCTTCTTCGACATGAGTATCATGAGGTCCATTTGATTCGAGACTTTAAAAATAAAAAAAATCCACGCGCCCCTGTTGCTTGACCGATGCAACAAAACACCTCCTAGAGATATTGTATCATTTGTCTGTGCTGTTATTTTTCTGGGCCATATATTGTTCAATTTTTGGTTTGAGGTGTTGTTCCTTCGAGTCATACATCGATAGGTAAAAAATCCAGGTGCAAATTTTAACTTAAATTAAATGGGAGTGGTGTCTATATTTGGAACCCATCATCTGGAAGATTGATAAGAAGAAACTCTTTCTAATCAAGGATAGAGAAAAATACGGCCCCTTGTTTTTCCTCCTTGTTAAAATCCTTGCGCGTAATTGACGGAGAAAGCTTCATCATGCTCATGGGATTGACTTAGAAGGTTGATGGATCCAAAGTCAAATGGGTTTTGTCCGAGAATTTATCATGAGCTTTCTCAAATATTTTCATTCTTGCAGGACCACAAAGCTTTACGGTGTTCTTGTGATAGAACAAGTCCCATTTGCTCAATCCGAGCATAATTTCATTTGCTAACTAATACATTTTGGCGTAGCCATGGTTCCCAAGCATGGGTACCGTGTCTTCTCTAGACGACAATAAAATTCCGACGCAAGTTAACATTACTCAAACTCGCCCGACCATGTCTTTGCTCAAGCTTTCGGATATTATAACAGTTGGTTTTCTTTTGGTGGATAGCTTCGCTTGTAAAATGTATTGCTATCGATGATGATGGAGTTGATAACCATCGTAGAAGACATTATAAGAAGATACATTATGATCCGATTTCGAATTTTTTTTTTTTCAGATGCGTGCAAATCATCTAGTACATAGATTCTTTTCCGGCGTCCTTGTCAAAAGTCTGGGAGAAAGAAGACAGGAACGAAGCACTTAAACCACGTCAAACTAGCACTGTCCTTCTAGAAATAGTATACGACGAAGTTTTCTCAAGTCCCCTTCAAGTCCACGTTAACGAACTTTACACACTAGATTACGATGATATTTTGAATCTATATTATGTTTGAATATTCAAACTAGCCGGTCTCTGTTGACCTTTTATACTATCTACAGTAATATGATATGATGTGTAGGGGTTTTATTTGATCCTTCGTGAATACAAAAACACAAAAATGACCATAGTTTAGTCCGCAGTAAGTATCGGCAGTTAAACCATTTCTTACAATTGGTTTGGAAGCTAAAGGAGATATTACACGGTGTCAGCCTATGTCCAGCACAATGATCGTAGCAGTTTAATGTGTGCTCTACTCTACATGTTTACGCTGTTTTATTGGGAAATAAGTAAAGTCATCTGCCTTCTAAGTTCCAGAAATCTCTTTGATACTATTATATAAAGACATGGTTATTTACTATTATATAAAGACATGGTTATTTAGAGCAAAACAGTTCAGGATCTCATGAATTATTCGAATTTCTGTCATGGAAGGTTCTGTATTTGAAGACTCGTGAAGAGTGGATGGCTTGTATTTATCTATATGAGATTTGTGTGAATAAAGAAGAATTACTTTAAGATATTGCCAGTATGCAATCTGGGAGGACCTATATATGACAATTTTCAAAAGAATATCAAGGAAAGACTGCTGGTGGTTTCCAAGAGATTTCAAGATTGACCCCTTGAAAATTCTTTGCTGTAATTTGATTGCTGTTATATGTTCCACTAGTCTAACGAATCCTCCTCCTTCAGGAAAACTATAGTCAGTTTGCTTTCCAGACCCTTTGATCTATATCTAAGATATGTGAATTTTGAACGTCTATTATTATATCTGGCTTGAGCATGAAAGTCATTTCCATGTGACGTTAGTTTATTGTCCGAATTTTTCTTAACTGAGGTCTCGCTTTCACTTCACTTCAACAAGTTCGAATGGAGAGACAATTTCCCAGCGCCACTTAATATTGCTACCTTCCCAACCTGCGATACCTATGAACTGTGATTTTTCCCGATAGAACATGATTAATTCAGTACATGGAACGAGTTATTAACTGCTTGTGGCTAAGATACAATCATCCAAACGGGCATATATTGGTCGTAATTCACATTTCCAGATGATTATTCAAGTATATACATACCTTATAGAAAGGCTGCTAAATTGACAGAACCAACTACCCTATGAAGAACAGATTAGCTGTTCTTTATACGCACACAAGGTGACTGATCATTCTAAACAGACCAATTTTCTTAATTAATAGAAAACATCATGAGAACGTTCATCTAGTAGGAGCCAGGATTCGATATTGTTGTCGGTGATAAACGGTTCAGTCCAGAAACTCCCGCTAGACTCTGCAATATATGTGTCGGGAGAAGCTTCGTACTCCGTGTTTGAGAAGTCCACAGTTTCCATGCACAGCGATAATGAAGTCTCCCTCGAGCTCGAAGATGAATGGAGGGATGCAAACCCTTCCACGATCTGAGCAGTCATAGGGCCGTCCATAGGAAGGTCGAGAATATTGTTTGCACTCGTATTGGATATATTATTAGGGCTAGCTTCATGATCCCATGAATGATTTTCTGTGATGGTTGCTTCTTGTGGAGATGTTGATGATGGTGGGGTATTTTGATTCAAGCGCTTCTTCAAGTTGGTGTGCCAGTGATTCTTGACTTCATTGTCCGTTCTTCCTGGTAACTGAGATGCAATAGCTGACCATCTGTAGTATATTGCATGTACAAATCGAACATTAGATATTCCCCTTTCTGGTTAAAATGTGTCTTGTTTTGTCAGGAAATGTAATTACATTTTCTGAAACCCAAATCAATTTGTGAATGCTAGTCAACCAAAAAATTTGCGAAGACTGAAAAAGGAAACTTATGCGGTCAGTTTCACACTCTATTTCTGTGATTACAACTCATATGCGTTGGTATACTAATTGAGCTTTATGAACATATTGTATGACGATCGAAACACTCCACAATTAACTCAGAAGATGAAGAATCCTAACTCCTCGTTCTTCAGTCTTTAGCTTCTTAAAGAACTTATGCCTCTTTCAATTAGTATTCCATCTCGCTTTTTAGGTTTCAACTAGTCAATTCTGTGTCCCAAAAATGAGAAACTCAGGAAATTCTAACAAGGATAGATAATACTCAGTCCAGTGTTTTCTTCCTTTTTTTGTTCCACCACCCGTAAATATTGGGTTATCATCTTATGTTCTCACATCAAGGCCCTGCTCGCATGCATCTAGAAAACAATGAGCTTCGGATAGATTATGAAGAAGCTGTTTGTTTTATTAATCAAGTCTTTCTCCTTAGAGGAACTTCAAACACTAGTAGGGAAGTATATGACATCAATCTACATGTGTTTTTTTTTTCAAGAACTAGCTAATCTAGAAGATATGACTCACTTGTTCCCAAGCAATCCTTGTAGTCTGACGATGGTATCTTCTTCTTCCTTGGTATAGTTCCCTCTCTTGATATCTGGCCTTAGGTAATTCATCCATCTGAGTCTGCAACTTTTTCCACATCTTGATAACCCTGCAAATTTGAAGAGGAAAAAAAGAAATCTAAACTGTAAGCTGCTAAAACATGCATGCATAATTAGGAGTAAGAAAACTTATTTGTAACTCCATCCCTCTGTTTGTAGAGCTTCTCTTTGCCACGGCTGTCGTATTAATCACGGAAATAGAGAGAAAGGAGATCTGCAGATACTTTTGCCTTCTTTTGGCTATAATAAAACTGCGAGCCTATAAGCTTGAATTCAAAATAGAAATCGTACTTCTTCTCCCTACTTTTAAGGAGGGAAAAAAGAAATTATTCTAGAGATTTTGCATTAATCCTAAAACCTGAAGAAGCGCTTGAAGATAATTCAGGTTGCATTTGAAGATTAGAAATTAGCACTTTTCTCCCTTGAACCTTAAAAATTAGAGAAGACTACTGATCTCAGTAGCGAGAATAGTAATTTCTCCATTTGCAGATAGAAGGGAAATTCTACAGCTTGGCAAGTAGAAAGAGCATATTTCAAGGTTTCCAGGTTCTTGTTTTGATTCTTTCCTTCAAGCAAGAGGAGCTGGAAAACCTTCAGTTGATTTTGAGAAGAAGATTCATAAGATCATAAATTTCATTCGTGTGCACATCTTACTTAAAACAACACTTGATGATCTGAAAACTGATGGAATGATTTTTGATAAATTTACCTGCATACTTGGGGAGTTGGCGCCAATTCCAGAAGCCATATTTGCTCACATAAGCCTTCAGCTTCCTGTCTTCCTCAGGAGTCCACGTTCCCTTCTTCATCCCGTTCTTGTCTCGCCCAGGTGTCCTCGCCATCTCCCTCCCTCCCTCTCCTCTCTCTCTCTCTCTCTCTCTCTCTCTTATTGTGTGCCTGTCTGTACTATGAAGAATTATCTTTCAACCTTTTTAAGCATCGAATGCGTTAGAAGTTTAGCGGTGTTTATATAAACCTCTCCGTGACTCCGAGGATGGCCGAAACGTGTTCCACACATCAGTACAGTGTTTGGACTTGTCCTTTTGTAAGACTGGCTATAGTTAATTACTTTATGTCATTTCACCTGTCGAATTTAGTCATTATGGAGCTGCTTCTTTTTTATTGGTGGGACCAAATTTTTTTTTTTTTTATAGCAAACACTTCGCGTTAACAAAAGGGGGTAACATTAAGTATTTGCCTTGTCTACCCAAGATGCAGACTCTATACCAGCAGTTGGAGAGAATCAAACGATTATCTTTATGTCTTCAAATTAGGTCATGGATGGGACTGACGATGGTATAAACATCTAGCTCATCAACTTGTTCAAGTTGAAAATTTAACCATTTTGTAGCGATATTCTATAAATCCTGTCATGTCGCCAAGTATGCTAAGGTACCGGTACCGCGCATTGTCGGGCGTAGAGTATTTTCTGAAATGTGATGTTAGAAGGGTATTCAATCCTAAGCTCACTTCAAGTACAGAAGTTCAAACTTATTCCAGCTGTATTCTAAAAGCTTCGACGAATAAGACTTGAGTCTTCTTAGTTGTCCTTATGCATGGTCGTCACGAGTCAATGGGCCCATGAGAAGCCAACTGATTATATGTCGCGCGCCCTTGTTCACCCAAATTTAAAACGATTATCAGCGCACTTCTTTTTGACGAACTAGGATCAACTTGCAACAAGGTGGTTGAACGGGTCCATGCGTTCAAGAAGCCTATGTGCTCAGGAGGGGAAAATATTAACAAATCCTATAAATAAGTGTCGAGGGTTTTTAATTACAAACCCCAAGAAAAATAAACTATCGGGTGGTTCAGCTAACGATTGGACCAGGCGTAGCTCTTTAACTTCAATTCCTCTTTGTACATCAACTCGCAGCGTCAAAACACGCGTGGAAAAGAGGACATCGCCTTGAAAAATACTCGGAAGCCATCGGCATTCCGCAGGTGACAAAGACAAGGTCGTTTTTAACTCGGCTCGACTGGAAATTTCGACGAGGCAGTTTGTGAATGAAAACCTATGAGGCATCCGCATCACTTGACTTCATCCCAGGTCGGGGACGTGCATCGCTAATCAAAGACGAATACTTCTCCGGGAACCCATCAACGTTGTTGCAAGAGACGAGAATTTCAAGACCGGATTACGAGAGAGAGAGAGAGAGAAGGGGGGTGGGGCCTAGGTCCGAGAATTCACATTCGTGCAAGTCTCGGGTCTCATCCCTTTCCAGGTCAACGGGGGCAGACGAAGGTGATGATGTAGGCATTGGGTTCGATTAAGTAGCCATTCGATCCCGCTTACGACACGCGGGGCCTGTTAATGTGTATTAGGTAGCACGATTGATTTAGTTTTCTTGGTTCTGGGGGCCGAGGTTGTCGGGGATTAATTTAAGTGGGATCACGTGTCCATGTCGAAATAGTCACAAAAGCGGTTCTGGATGTTGAGAAAGTGATTTCGCATGGCAAAAGACAGGCAGTTTCCCTTACTTTGATGCCAGCGGAAGAGTTCGGAGCTTCGAATTTAAGTTTGAACTTAGAGTCGGTTGTGCTTGAATCAGTTTCATAATCTGAATATTACTAATGTTACTTTGAGAATGAATTTTCCCTTTTCGTTATAGAGAATATCCTCCATGAAAATGCCTTGGTCAACAAAATCTCAAGAGTAGTTATGTGGTAAGTATTTCCACATGAGTCTTTGTCAACAACTGCCTTTAAGTTGATCTTGAGCACTTACTAGAAAGACAAAATGACCCTTAGCGTAAAATAAGGAAAACAATTATGCTATAACCACCTTTTACGTGCTTTTTCTTTTGAGGTCATACCCTTTTCATGCTTGAAAAGCTTATTTATCGTATTTTACAAAATCTTTATTCACAATGGAATTGGCATTTATACACAACACTTGCAATTTTCACACCTAATCAAGTTCATCAACCACCGGGATGCCTATTGGATCATTTCTCTGTCATGGGACTATTGAGTTCAATTCACATTGTGAGCGAAGCGCAAAACATAACTTATATGGAGAGATTACACGGTTAGTATCTTCGAAGGGTTATGTTGACGGGCTTACTAAACTTGGACCTTTACAAGGGGAAAAAAAACTTGGACCTTCGGGGGTTGGTGAGGGGGAGTACTTATGGCTCAAACTGAACTTTCCATAATTAGTGTGTGATTATGAGCAAATCCTAAATAGCTCCAACTATTTTATTAAGTTGAATCGTATATTATGTGAAGAGACTTCCTAATTATTAGCATCTCCATGGAGTGATGGTAATAGACTCACTAATCTCGGACTTTTGAGTCTAGATAGTGTGGAAGAGCAATGACTCAAATTGAATATTTTGTAATAGGTGTGCAGCCCTTTACAATTAATACTTCGATAGGCTCATTAGCACCCGTCTTTTTGCCCGCACTTGTACATAGTCTTGCAAGATGTGACTAATTCTATTCTTATAAGACTAGCGTTACTTTTTGACATTTCATCGAAATTGTCCACTGAACATTGCCGGGAAATATAATTATGGGTTCTAATCAACATCAAGATTATATAGTCCTCACCCCCAACCCCAAAACACCCCCCCTTTTCCCATTCAACTCCATCGCCATTGGGTCAAAGTCCTTAGATCTCTAGAAGATTCAATTAATTTACCCGTGAAAACGATCTCCGGAGGAATCGGAAGGCAAGAAAATGGACGGTGATGGATGACCCGTCGGTAATAAAATGGCCATCGGAGCCTACGAGTACGAGGTGGCTCCAAAAGATGCTTTCCATGAAAAGCAATAGGAGCCCCCCTTTAATGTCTTCGAGATATAAAATAACACGACTTGTCCTCCTCTTCCGAGGCGAAAGCGGGTTAACTCAATGTCACCACCATGCAATGTGAAACGAGACGAACGTCTGAAAAACATTGACTAATCAAACATGAGGCTCACGTCAAGCCTTTGATATCTAACTCTCCATCGGGACCAGCGTTTGTATTATTAAATACATTGCATTCACCCTCAAAGGATGACGCATTGCGTTCGTGGCTACAGGTTACTAATCGCGATAGGCACGACTGGTACTTGCTGTAGCATGCGTATGATTAACCTGATCACATGCATGTCAATCGATGCTAACGCTTTGGTGTTTGTCTAGCGTCCATCCGCTTCGGATAAAGCAGATCAATGTCTTACCCCGGCGATGGCGGGCGTCGTTTTCTTCGTTCCAATTGAGCGATCCCAATCTTGTTTCGGCTCGACACACTAACTGCTCCTCATGACCACCGCCGCGAAATGTTCCGTTATTGATTCAATCTTCAAAGAAAATGGACCGTAATGTCAGGAGTGCGCCGTGAAAAACGTTTGGAAAACACCTGCATCTCTGCATGCAACGCACTTGCACCAGTCATTTGGGGGGTTTTTCTTTCAAGTCAACTTAATTACTTTATAAGCAAAGTCAAGATGCTGTAAACCATCGCATAAATTCGTCAATTTTTTTTTTTTTTTTTTTGCATATCATTTCACATTCGATTCCACCTTATTCCATGACAAAGAATCCCTCCGTTCACATAATAAAGGTCGCATTAACTTTTCTTTTTTGTCGGGAGAGTGTGGGTCTCGGCATTTGAATGAAAATAAAGGGTAATTTCCACACACTTTAACCTTGTTTGGATTGTGTTGACTGTAAGGAATTGACCTAAATATTTTTGACATTCCACGCATGTCTTTACAAGCATGAATCACGAGTGATGTCTCATTTTCTATAATTATATTTTTACTTTTACTCCATTTTTGACCCCACGGTAAAATCTCAACTCAAGCCAATTCATATTTCCTCTCAAAAACCAAAGAAGGAAGAAAAAAGAAAGAAAAGAAGAACAAGATGCAAGACTTCTCGATGACTATGCCCATTCTAATTCTTAGCCAAATTCTACGATCTTATCTAGAAGTTGAAAATTAGGCAACAGACATAGAAAATGCACGGAATTTGTACCTTAATAATTTCGATTTTTCGTTGATGTAGTTCGCTTGGTGCCTGGAACATTACAGTGGCGGCTTGATAGCTACACATGACTATCAATTTTGGTCGGTGCTAATGATAGGGTTACGTCAATTTGACCCTATTATTGTGGAAAATCTCTTTTCCATTTTGTTCTTTTCCGAATGGAAGTTGAAGACTAGACAGACGAACCTGACATGCTTTTTCGTGCAAGTTCCTATTTTCTATTTTCTAAGGTATTTTAATCTTGGAGAGATTACTTCACATCATCCTTGACATCATATATTCTCACTTTCAAGTGGACCATTAAAATTGCAGCTTGGCTTCGATTTCATTTTCAATCTGGTTTATCAAGTTGGAATTTTCAGTGACCTTCGATGAAAGTCGAGCAAATATTAAATTTTGCATCATGGAGGCGGGCTATTGTGTGGTGTTATTCACCTACTTCTAACGCGCCTTCGTCCTACTTCTAAATTTTCAAACTGCAAACGAAAATGACTTTAAATGCGAAAATATTTTGAAAAGATTCCATATGATTCAACGTTCTCAATGTTTGGATATTTTGAAAGGTTTTGATTTTTTTTTCATGACAACGATAGATAGAAACACGGATGTCGTTGCCGGCCCCGAGTTCATTGTTTAAATCTCATTGATTTGTGGTAATAAACCCGTATTTTTCTGTCCTTTGACCATTGTAGGTTTCATTTAGGATTATGGGGCAATATATTAGATTAAGCAAAATCTAAGCAAGGCCCAATGATATAGGCACCGTCAGCTCATAACGTTGAACCCTGATTATAACAAAATCATTGGCTTTAATATGAAAATACATGATTCTGTCACTTATTTTACGCATTAGAATAGGTGGTATAAGTAATAATAGAAGAATAGGAAGCGGTAAAAGTGAATGTGCGTTACATTGCTTTATTTCACTTCTTAAAAGAAGCTATATTGATAAGCCCATAAATCGAAATTTTTGGTTATAGATCAAAATTATCCATGTGCTCGTTGAGGCTGATAAAATGGATCATAAAATCATTTTTCAACTCTTATCTAATGGCCCCTGCAGAATTGGCAACTTGTTTGGCAACCAAGTGGGGCAAAATGGGGACGGTGTTGTGTGGCAGAGCTTATGCGCAATAGTCTTCTTGTCGATGTGGCTTCTTGTGTTGACTTGCTGGCTACGTCGGAGCGTCATTGACAATGATGACGTCGAGAGGATAGGAAGACAGAAGAAAGTGAAGGTTTTGCAGGTCGAGACAGATGAGAAGAAGACAAGAAAGACCGTAACGAACAGTCAATTATGGATGTCCTAGGAAGGATGCGTGAAATGAACTGTCCCAAAAAGAAAAAAAATGAAGAAAGAGCCCTTGTTGCATTAAATTTTTTGGGATTACAAGCACGAAAAACTTCAAATTAATATATTTATAATAAACCACCGGAGGTTTGCCCCAGTGGCCACCATTCCAACTTGGAAGGAGGAGGTGGGGGGTTCAAATCCTCACTTTCTCAGGGAGGCTTGGGGTGGGGACGATTTCATTTCAGGAGTGGATTTCGACTTCCACGCCTTGCAAGGAGACATGGCAAAAGTCTGAAAGTGTGTGTTAGAGTAGGATTAGAATATGACCGACAAAAAAAATAAAATAATATATATATATATTTATAATAAATTTATCCGAAAAATAATTTTTTAACTAAATAAATTCCTAGATTTTTTTTTTGTTTTTTTTTAATGACTCGGGAACTCCCGTACATGCCTAAGCGGCGGCGAGAAACCCGAGGTGATGCTAGCGGATGACCTACCACCCCGACGTGACACTTAAGACACCAGATGGCCTGCTAGCGTCCATTGAAGGGGCTTCGAACTCTGGATCTCCCGTTTGGAGGTCTGGAGCCTACCCAACAGAGCCACCATGGCCGGTGGTAATAAATTCCTAGATTGATACACTTATAACAAATTTAATCTCTATTAATTTTCGTTATATTTTTCTGTCAGATACTGAGTTGGCTGACATGTGACTGTTGATGGGCATACTAATTTAGGGTTTTACCCTCCATTTCTTATAAGTGCACCGGTTTGTGGTTTTCATGATATGAATCTAATTTAAAGAAAACCAGCGATTATAACAGTTTTGAGTTTTTGGTGGTTAAAAAGTAATTTGTGATAAGTTTATCATATGCGTATCGATTTAGGGTTTTTTGGTCAAAAAATTAATTTGAGGTACATTTATTATAGGTGTATTAATTTGAAGCTTTTCATGATATTAATCCTATAAGTATTCTTGGCCAATTTGCTAGACTTGAGTTCAGTAACTTCAATAAATTTGGCTTGATGAACGGTGGTGAGGATGGCCGGCGTTGCTCAACAGTGTGGGCAAGGTGGCACATGCAGCGGTGCTCAGTCTCGGTGGTGACTCACGATTAGCTTCTTGATGATGGTTGCTCACGGTGAGGGGACGCCTATGATGTGCCTGGCTCGGTTCACCTGTAAAATAGAGGAGACAAGGCTGCTGATGGTGCGACAAGGAGCAGCCAAGATAGAGTAGCAATCCGGCGAGAAAAGCAGCGTCTCGATCAACAGCAGGGTCGCGGTGCAGGGGATCGTCGAGATGGTAGCGAATAGTGTCGCAATGTAGAGGCTACATGGGACGTAGCTCGATAGGAAACAGTCATGTCGTCGTGGTGGAGTTTGGATGACGATGGAGGGCGCCAAGCTTGCTGGGACGTGAGAGGGTCAGATCAGGAACCAGCAGGGTCGTCGTTGCGATGGTAGCGAGAAGTGAGCAGCATGGGTCATCAAAGGGGGCTAAAATAGGGCAGCTCGTCGTCGCCAGTGCAAGTGGCTGGAGGAGTTGGAAACTTGGCTCGACTTGACTGGGCTGGAATAGGAAGCAGCATGGCATGGCAATAGGGTTGGCACCATCAAGGCAGTAGGCACAGTAGTCCGGAGGCACGACCAAGAACTCAGCCATGGAAGGGATGCACGGTTGAGGAAGCCTAGCCATGGAGGGGTTTCGTCGGCTGATGTGGGCCGAACTCTCTCCTTTCTCTCTTTTCTCACGTGTGTTTCTCCATGTATTTTTCGAATAATGAACTGCCCCTTGATTTATGAAGACCTAATGATATTATATAGTGTTAACCTAGGTCTTTGTTGGAAAAATTTAGAAATACATAAAAAATAATAATAACTGTTAATACATTGTGAAGGATTAGAAAATAGAAAAACAAATGTCTGAGGCGTGCAAGCACTGTCTTTAAGGATAATTCCGCCCGTCGGAGTACGAAACTCGGTGCGTAAGGCTTCAGCGGTTATCCTCCCAAGATACAACAGACCTTCCTCTGTACTCCGCATTGAATATTAGAAGGAAACATAACAACTTTTGTGTATAACCCAGCAAGAAGGAAAATGAAATGAAATATTTTTAAAGAAAGAAAGGATATTCTCTCTTTCATTTAGTGTATCTTTTTTGGATTGTCTTATGAGATCTTATTTTTATATTCAGACAAAATAGAGCCGTTAAAAGAGCCGTTGTAAAATAATGGAGGATTTATTTGAGAAATAAATTAAACGTTACAAAACGATTAAAAAGTCGTTATATGACCGTTAAGAAGCCGTTATGTATCGTTAAAATAATGATGGTTTTCAATGCGATCATAACTTTTATTGAAGCTATTATTGTAAATGTTTCAAAACTATTGAAATATCCAACAATCCCTCACATATTTCAGAAAGTTTTGACAAGAAAATAGAATAATGCTGGGTTATTGGAGAGTAATGCATTGGAATTGGTGCTTGTTAGGCTATTAACCAACCCTAGAAAGAATGAAATATAATTCACGAAATCATTGGTAAAAGTTTGAAACTTCTATGAACCAAAAATTTGTTTTGTGAATTATAATTTTCACCAATCACATTACACTCCCACAAACTTTGTTGTTCAATGCGGTTTTGCGCTAATAGGCCATGCGCGTGCTTGGTTTATTCATAAATGCTTTAGAGATTTTCGCCAAAAAATCTCATAGGAGCGGCCCCACTCCACACTTATATAGGTGATTCCATCAAGTGTATTCTGCAGTTTAATACACCACTAATAATGGTTATGGAATTTCATTAAGAGTTTAGCTCAACCTCTTTTTCCTTACAATTTTGCACTATTTTCATCTTATAAGGGACGATAAATTTTAATAGTGCACTAGATCAACAAATGACTTGTTATTACCCATATGAACCTAATTCATGGGATCGTCAATCACATAGGTTGGGTTACCATCACTGTTGATTTTTTTCAATTGGCTTGTCCCATTTCTCTCGATGTATAGTCAAAGGATTGGCCAAAATCATTTCTGACTTAACATAATCGATCGATATAAATCCCTTTTATAAGGAATTATTTTACCACATCACGTCTCAACCAAACATCTCTTTTTGCCATTGAAAGTTTTATTCTTTGCAATAGCTATTGCCTTTTGGCAATCATAATGTCTAGACATAAGTGTCATTTCATTTCCATAGGAACATACAATAAGAAATTTCTCAACTACTCAGCCTCAATTTTAATATGAGTTTGAGAAGTTTTTCTTCTTCTCAAGAACTTGAGTAGTTCTTTAATCATCAAGATAAATATTTTCTTCTCCTTCCTTACTAGAGGTTAAGAGGATAAAGCATTATGTTTTTAACATATATGCTTGGTAGTGCTTGAGTCTACCTCCAATTCTTTTGCATTTGCCAAAATATTGGCTTGGAAAATGACTACAATAATCATATCATCAAATCATCTACTTCAACTAAGTCAAATTTTGGTTGAGCAGGATTGTCATTTCCCCCACAATTTCATTCGATTGCTTTTTATGTTGCGACACCTCCACAAGGTGGACACATATTCATTAGTGGATTTTGTCTCATATGAATCCATGATCCACTTAACATCACTGTATTATTCTAATACAATGGAAAATCCACTATGTAAAATGTCATGGTTTATATTCACATGGCCGCAAAATCCATAAAAATTCTATTGTTGTGAAAATTGATCTCACCTGAGGCGTTCATTGGTTGTCATGGAGTCTTTGACTCTTGTCTCTTCACACTGATCTCTACTCAAATCAGCTAGACATACAAGTTCGTTGATGATGGCATATTCATTCAAAGAAAATTTTGCACTAGGAGCTGCTCTTATTCTAATAAAAAGAAGCTTGAAGAAGTGAGTATTTGTAAGGACAAATTTGGCCTCCACCAAACCCAATACCAAGCACTTGTCAACACTAAATGATATATCAGCAATAGAAAATTTGTTGCTTTGCTAAAACATTTATAAAAGCAGCATCATGAAATCATCATAAATCCCATTTGTGAGTGTTGAATCCTAATCAGCAATTTTACATACACATGTAGGAGCACAAAAACACTAATTAATGCTCGACTCTAAATCCTACCACAAAATGTCCTGTCTTAAGATCAATGGCAATATGATTACCACTCCCAACGCAAGTGAAACTATTCACAAAAAAAGAAGAAGAATAAAATAGTTCACATTTTAGAAAAGAACATTAGCTACAATCCTTGAGATTGGCTATGCATTTAACGTTATTTACTGTCCTTGACCCACATATTAGATAATGGAAAGTAAGCAGTACGCAATGGGTCAAATGAAAATATCAAAGTAAATGATATCTATGGTTATTATAAGATATACAATTACCTTGGTCTTGCACTACCATAAGTAGAGTGATGGCTCTTTCACAAGAATATCATAAAATCTTATATTTCAGTTTACTTTTTCACCCACAACTTCTAGAAGGTAACAAAATAAGGTGACAAGAAGTTTTAACAAATCTTGAATGACACTGATAGTGTCCTGTCTCCTAGATAAGTTCTCATCATGCTCTGTTATAGAGGCAATAAAATGTTACAAATCGAAATGATACATGAAAACACCAACGTTTTCACTTTACAAGCACTGGACTAATAAATGAACCGGTTAAATCTCTTCCACTGGCACTTATAGTTTATTCAAAATCTCAAACTGAGAATAAAACAACTAACAGCATGCAACCATCAATGGTGCTCATCCAATATCCCTAAAATATAAAGTAGGGCAAAGACAAAACGCAAAAATATATATAGCTTGATTTATTATGTTGTACCTCCTCTATTCTTAATGAGCATAAAGAAGGCCAATATGAGACTCATAATTTTCAGCTTGCATTATTAACAATTGCACCGGATAGAATGGTCAAAGCCAAGCAATAGTCAAAATAAAACCTACTAATATAATAGTTCAAAGTTAAATCAGATACATCACCCAATCACAATCACTATTGCTTTTTCCTAATGGAAGAGCAACTGACGCCTTAATGAATTTTCCAAAAAAATTAAACAACAAGAAGAACATGGTTCTACTAAAAACAACATCATTACGGTGGTTCTCAAGCTTAGAGACATACTTCTTGTCCTATCGACACAAAAATTCCTTGACGAATACTAGAAGTCATTAACATTTAGATGGTGAAAATTTGAAACCATTTTGTAAAGTAAAATTTACTCACAAAAATCCAATGTTTCCGTTTTTATTTTATTTTATTTTATTTTATTTTTTAAATTTCTAAAATATGAAATGGATCACTACAGAATGGTTAATATCAAGCGGTCAACCAATTAAAACAATAGGAGCGATGAAGTCACAATGAACAAACAATCTCTAATCCTAAAATTACAACTTCCAGATCATGAACAAAATTAAAATAGGAAACCCCAATGCGGATTGAAGCTTACGAATAATCACGAATTTGAGTGAGCAAATAATTACAAACACCCAACTTCCTCTCGAAACAAATTTAGGTATTAAAGCCTCAAAGTACGATTTTACCTGACATTAAATAACCTTACCAAAACGACCAAGAAACCTTTTGATGATGCTTAGTAATTTCCCATGAGATCCACCCACGATTATGTGATACTTGTCCTTCACCATCTCGATCATTCTTTCAATTTCAATTGCGGTGGCAGTGACAGCAACAACTTCAACTTGGAAATTCATAGGACTTATCCTTAAGATTGTTGGAAAATTTAGAAATACATAAAAAATAATAATAACTGTTAATACATTGTGAAGGATTAGAAAATAGAAAAACAAATGTCTGAGGCGTGCAAGCACTGTCTTTAAGGATAATTCCACCTCTCGGAGTACGAAACTCGGTGCGTAAGGCTTCAGCGGCTATCCTCTCAAGATACAACAAACCTTCCTCTATACTCCGCACTGAATATTAGAAGGAAACAGAACAACTTTTGTGTATAACCCAGCAAAAAGGAAAATGAAATGAAAGATTTTTAAAGAAAGAAAGGATATTCTCTCTTTCATTAAGTGTATTTTTTTTTTTGGATTGTCTTATGAGATCTTATTTTTATATTCAGACAAAATAGAGCCGTTATAAAATAATGGAGGATTTATTTGAGAAATAAATTAAACGTTGCAAAACGATTAAAAAGTCGTTATATGACCGTTAAAAAGCCGTTATGTGATCGTTAAAATAATGATGGTTTTCAATGCGATCATAACTTTTATCGAAACTATTATTGTAAATGTTTCAAAACTACTGAAATATCCAACAGTCTTTCACGGGGATTCAATTCCGGACTTCATTGAATAATGGACTTTGATCGCTAAGGCCTTAATGTAATTGTACTTTTTTTTTTGGCATCTAAATGTAATTGTACTTAACAGGCTGAAATTGATTAAACCGAGCTCATTTAGACTCTCCCCCTCTTTATGAATTTCGATAAGCCCCTAGTGGGCACCGGATTGGCTGATTTCCACTTGTGGGCTCAATTGATGACACAGTCGATCTTCTTAGGACCTTTTCCGATTAAACTCAAAGTTTTTAACTTTAACAGGCAAAATCGAACTTAATTAAAACTTAATAACTCCAATTCTTGGGCTCGGCCACTTCTTCCTTTATTGCTTGGCGAATCTTGCTTGAAGTGTAGCCTACTCCACTTGAGTGATCATGTCCATTTACCACAGCCGGTCCAATGCAAATGCAATTAATGATAAATGCTCCTAAAAAAATATGTGCTATGCATTTTAGTTATAATATTTTTGTTTAGGGTTAAAGATTATCCATAGCTTTCTATGTAATTAATTCTTAAATGGCTAGTCAAAATTTAGGTCTTAGCAGCTTCCCCTCTTTGTAGGTGAGCTTGTAAATATTGCATTCAAAGATAAATTAATACTTGAATTTTGACCATTCAAATGCAGTGAGTGATATTTTTACTAGGATTATGAATCCCGTTATTAAACGCAATGTGTAATGATGCATGCTAGCAGAAATGATTAAACCGTACTGGGAGTTACTTACCTTGTGGAAGTGGTGAAGCAATTCGAGGAAGAACCCAACTATGAATCACTTGACAAGTGTCTGGATTGCACCCCGCAGATATACGTTTGATGATTTCTTGAAGGACTTAAAATTTCCCGGACATCATCCAAGGCATTCGAAAAGTGATAATCAATAGAAATCTGGATAATGTCTGGGGCACCTACAGATCAAGAGATAAAGGTTGTTCGGAATATCTGGATATTATCTGACATATTCGAATCATGTTATTTGATAGATGTTTGTATCTCGTCTGAGACATCTAATGATAGGATCAACAAAATGGTTCCGTTCCAACTTTTAATGAAATACCTAGATAAAGTAAGATATATTCAAAAAAATTAACTGCTAAACACCTGAATATCGTCAGAGGTGTTCAACGTGAAATTTTCCAAATTGTTTGAAAATTGCTTAACAAGAAATATCTCGTGTTCGTCTGAGGTATTCGAAAAAGCTTGGTCAATAAATACCTCTGATAAATATCTTGATATCATCAAAGGAATTTAAAGACTAAATGAAGAAAGGGAAGTAATCCGAATGTTTGAAAAAATCTTAACAAAGTACCTGGATAGGTGGGAGAAGAGGGAGACCCAGAAGCTTCCTGAAATAAATTGAAGTGCACAGAGAGAGAGAGAGAGAGAGAGAGAGAGAGGGATTAAAGGTGGTGGGAACCAAAAGGTCACATGTAGCCTGATAGAGTCACAATGATAAGCCTCCACATTTCATAAATGAGAGGTGGGCGCCTTGTCCCTCTTCGGTGGCTTTGCCTCTCCGGCTCTCCCGCTCTTTTGTACCTTCGCTTTACCTTCATCAACCCAACCAAACATGTAGCCTCACCCAAATCTCAACATCCTCTCCAACCTTCGTGCCTCCGGATTGCACGTTGTTCCCTCCTCGAAATGGACAAACCGCGAAAGAAAAATCGATGGATTCGGGGCCATTGTAATTCAATGTATCTAAGCTTCTTCGACATGAGTATCATGAGGTCATCTGATTCAGGCCTTGAAAAAAAAAAATCCGCGTGCTCCTATTGCTCGACTGATGCAACACAACTTTTAGAGATATTGTATTGTTCGTCCGAGTGCAAATTCTAACTTAAATTAAATGCGAGTGGTGTCTATATTTGGAACCCACCATCTAGAAGATTGATAAGAGGAAACTCTTTTCAATCAAGGATAGAGGAAAATACGACCCCTTGTTTTTCCTCCTTTGTTAAAATCGTTGTGCGTAATTGACGGAAAAAACTTTGTCATGTTCATGGGATTGACTTAGAAGGATGATGGATCCAAAATCAAATGGGTTTTGCCCTAGAATCTATCATGAGCTTTCTCAAATATTTTCATTCTTGTTGGACCACAAAGCTTTGCGATGTTGTTGTGATGGAACATGTCCGTACTTTTTTACCTCAAAACAAGACCGCCAAACTAGTCCGCCGATGCCACTTGTATCCCACTTGCTCAATCCGAGCATGATTTCATTTGCTAGTCAATGCATTTCGGCGTAGCTATTGTTTCCAAGCATGAGTACCGTGTCTTCTCCAGACGACAATGACATTCCGATGCAAGTTGACATTATTCAAATTCGACCAACCGTGTCTTTCCTCAAGCTTTCAGATATTATAACAGTTGGTTTTCTCCAGGTGGATAGCTTCGGTTGTAAAATGTGTTGCTGTCGACGAGGATGGAGTTGATAACCATCGTAGAAGACATTATAAGAAGATACACTATGATTTGATTCTGAATATATATAATTTTTTTTTCAGATGTGTGTTAATCATCTAGTACGCAGACGCTTTTCCTACGTCCTCGTCAAAAGTTTAGGAGAAACATGAAAGAGAACGAAGCGATTAAACCATGTCGAACTAGCACTGTCCTTCTCGAAAGGGATGCAACAAATTTTTCTCAAGTCCCCTTCAAGTCCATGTTAACGAACTTTACACACTTCATTATGATGATATTTCGAGTCTATAATATGTTTGAATATTCAGAGCTAGTCTTCGTTGACCTTTTATACTACCTACAGTAATAACTGAATTAGGTACGTGTAACGACTTAGTCTGATGAGAGCAATGAGTGATTGTTGCGTACGAGAGCTTAGATAAGGAGCAGCTTTGACAGGCTTCTAGGATGGCGAAAGAGGTTGGAATGAACCAAACTATACAATGAATATGGAGAGAGCCATTCTAATATATATATGAAAATTGGAATTAACTTAAGATGCATCGTTTGATATAATAGTAATACTTAGTTTTGGAACTTCAAAGTTATGTATATGCTCAAGTGGGAGCACTACTAGGATAGATAAAAGTGAGCTAAGTACAAGGTATCATAGTATTCAAGCTGTCCACTTCCAGAACCTATTGTTTCCTAGTCCTCGAGCATAATTTTAGCTGCTTTTCGCCACACTTTTTTACCAGTAATGAGATAACTAATTATCGAAAAACAGAAGGTTTAGAAGTAGTAGTTACTAGTGATTAATATGATATGATGTGTTAGGATTCTATTTGATCCTTCGTGAATACAAAAACACAAAATGACCATAGTTTAGTCCGCAATAAGTATCGGTAGTAGAATTCAATTGAACCATTTCTTACATCTGGTTTGGAAGCTAAAGGAGATATTATATAGTGTCAGCCAAAGTCCAGCACAATGATCATAGCAGTTTAATGTGTGGTCCACTCTACATGTTTACGCTGTTTCATTGGGAAATAAGTAAAGTTATCTGCCTTCTAAATTCCATAAATCTCTTTAATACTATAAAATAGTTCAGGATCTCATGAATTATTTGAAGTTCTGTCATGTAAGGTTCTGTATTTGAAGATCGTGAAGAGTGGATGGCTTGGATTTATCTATATGAGATTTGTGTGAATAAAGATGTATTACTTTAAGATATTGCCAGTATGCAATCTGGGAGGAACTATATAAATGATCATTTTCAAAAGAATATCAGGGAAAGACTGCCGGTGGTTTCCAAGAGATTTCAAGATTGACCCTTTGAAAATTCTTTGCTGTAATTCGATTGCTGTCATATCTTTTACTGGTCTAACGAATCCTCATTCTTCAGGAAAACCATAGTCAGTTTGCTTTCCAGACTCTTTGATCTATATCTAAAATATGTAAACTTTGAACGTCTATTATCATATCTTGCTTGAGCACGAAAGCCTTTCAATGAAAGCCATTTCCGTGTGACTTTAGTTTATTGTCCGAATTTTTCTTAACTGAGGTCCCGCTTTCATGTCACCTCAACAAGTTCGAATGGAGAGACGATTCCCCAATGCAACTTAATATTACTACCTTCCCAACCTGCGAGACCTATGAACTGTAATTTTTTCCCATAGAAGATTTATTTAGTATTCGGAATGAGTTATTAACTGCTTTTAGCTAAGATACAATCATTTAAACGGGTATATATTGGTTCTAATTCACATTTCCAGATGATTATTCTACTATATACACACCTTATGGAAAGGCTGCCAAATTGATAGAACCAACAACACTACGAAGAACAGATTAGCTGTTCTTTATAGGCACACAAGGTGACTGATCATTCTAAACAGACCAATTTTCTCAGTAGAAAAAATCAAGGGAACTTTCATCTTGTGAAAGCCAGGACTCGATATTGTTGTCGGTGATAAATGGTTCAGTCCAGAAATTCCCGCTAGACTCTGCAATATATGTGTCGCAAGAAGCTTCGCACTCCGTGTTCGAGAAGTCCACAGCCTCTATGCACCGGGATAATGAAGTCTCCCTCGAGCTCGAAGACAAATGGAGGGACGCAAACCCTTCTACGAACTGAGGAGTCATAGGGCAATTAATAGGAAAGTCGAAGATATTGTTAGGACTTGTCTTGGACATATTCTTAGGTCCATCTTCAAGATCCCATGAATGATTTTCTGTGATAGTTGCTTCTTGTGGAGATGTTAATGACGTATTTTGACTCAAGCGCTTCCTCAAGTTTGTGTGCCAGTGATTCTTGACTTCATTGTCCGTTCTTCCTGGTAAGTGAGATGCAATAGCTGACCATCTGCAAAATATTGCATGTACAAATAGAACATTAAATATTTCCCTTTCCTGGTGGAAATTTGTCATTGTTTTATTAGGAAATGTGATTGCATTTTCTTCAATGCAAATCAATTCGCAAATGCTAGTCAATTGAAAAATTTGTGAAGACCAGAGGAGGAAAATTATCTGGTCAGATATCATTCTCTCTCTTTTTCATGATCATGACTCGTGATCTATCCGAAGCTCATTGTTTTCTTGATGCATGCGAGAAGGGCCTTGATGTGAGAACATAAGATGATAACCCAATATTTAGGGGTGGTGGAACAAAAAAAAGGAAGAAAATATATGACATCAATCTTTTTTTTTTTTTTTTTTTTTCAAGTATATATTACATAATTCATGTGAAGTATTCTATGTTTCAAGTTGGGTTTTGTATTAGAGTAACTAGCTGCGAGAAGATATAACTCACTTGTTCCCAAGCAATCCTTGTAGTCTGATGATGGTATCTTCTTCTTCCTTGGTATAGTTCCCTCTCTTGATATCTGGCCTTAGGTAATTCATCCATCTGAGTCTGCAACTTTTTCCGCATCTTGATAAACCTGCAAATTTGAAGAGGAAGAAAAGAAATAAAAACCGTAAGCTGCTACAACATGCATACATAATTAGGAGTAAGAACTCAACTCATTTTTAACTCCGTCTCTCTGTTTGTAGAGCTTCTCTTTGGCATGGCTATTGTATCAATCACAAGATAGAGAGAAAGGAGATTGGCAGATACTTTTGCCTTCTTTTCGCTATAATAAAACTGCGAGCATATAAGCTTGAATCTCAAATAGAAATCGTCTCCCTACTTTTAAAGGGGGAAAAAGAAATTATTCAAGAGATTTTGTGTTAACCCTGAAACCTGAAGATGCACTTGAAGATTATGAATTTGCACTTTTCTCCCTTGAACCTTAAAAATTATAGAAGACTACTGGTTTTAGTAGCGAGAATAGTAATATCTCCATTACGGATGAATAGGAAATTCTACAGCTTGGCAAGTAGAAAGAGCTTATTTCAAGGTTTTTCCAGTTTTTTTTTTGCCCTTTTCTCCAAGAAAGAGGAGTTGGAAAACCTTCAATTGATTCTGAGAAGAAGATACACAAGATCATAAGTTTCATTCACGTGCACATGCTACTTAAAACAACACCTGATGATTTGAAAATTGCCCGAACGATTCTAGGTAAACCTACCTGCATACTTGGGGAGTTTGCGCCAATTCCAGTAGCCATATCTGCTAACATAAGCCCTCAGCTTCCTGTCTTCCTCAGGCGTCCATGTTCCCTTCTTCATCCCATTCTTGTCTCGCCCTGGTGTCCTCGCCATCTCTCTCTCTCTCTCTCTCTCTCTCTCAGTGTGTGCCTGTGTGTACTTCGGAGAATTATCTTTGTTCCTTTCAAAGCATCGAATGGTTTTGAAGTCCAGCGGTATTTATGCAGACTCCTTTGGGACTCCGGAACAGGCGGAAACGTGCTCCACACATTGCTATAGTATTCGGGCTTGTCTAACTCGTGTGCAGTAATATTCTGAAATGTGATGTTAGAAGGGTATTCAAACATAAGTTCACTTCACATACATAAGTTCAAACTTCGAAGACTATGATTGAGCGAAAAATACATGGTGGAATTTTACATGGTGCATGATCAACTTGCGTGTCTTCTCGCAAATTCTTAAAGCAATTTCGAAGCCTGTGGACAAAACAAGAAATTATACGATTTGATACTAGTTACATTGTGGTGTCTAATAGACTAAGTCAACCACATATCAAGAAACAGTGATTAATACATTAGATCTTATACAAATAAACAAGTATAGAATGAATTCATATGATATTTCATTTTCATAGATACGGATAATCCGGGCGCTCGCTAGGTATCTCCTAAAATTTTTTCTTTAAATGCAAGTTGATTGACTTGGGATAGGACTCCTCTGTTCTGCCCTGTCTGAAGGGGCGACAGTTCAAGACAGAACTCCTCTGTTCGTGTTATGCCGATGTCTGTATACTAAAAGCTTCGACGAATAAGATTTGAGTCTTCTTAGCTGTCCCTATGCAGGCTCCTCACTAGTCGACGGGCCCATGAGATCATCGATCGCACCTCATTGGCCAACAGATTGTTACTGCACTTCTTCTTGATGAACAAGGACCAACTTGCAACAGGGTGTTCGGTCGGTCCATGTGTTCATGGAGCCAATGTGCACATAAGGCAGAAATTATTAACAAATCCTCTCTGGAAACCATGCCTATAAACAAGCATCGAGGGTTTTTAGTTACTGTAGGAGTTACAAACCCCAATAAAGAAAAATAAACTATCGGGTGGTTCAGCTAACGATTAGACCAGTCGTAACTCTTTAGCTTCGATTCCACTTTGTGCAGCAACCGCAGCGATAAAGCATGCGTGGAAAAGAGGACATCGCGTGGAAAAGAGGACATCGCCTGGAAAATGGTTGGAAGCCATGGGCATTGCGCAGGGGACAAACCAAGGTCGTTATCCGACTTGGCTCGACCCGAAATTTCGACGGGGGAGTTTGTGAATGGAAACCTATGAGGCATCCACATGGCTTGACTTCATCCCAGGTCGGGCACGTGCATCACCAGTCAAAGACGAATACTCCTACAGGAACCATCAACGTCATTGCAAGAGACAAGAATTTTAAGACCAAATTAGTCGAGAGGGGCCAAGAGGTTCGAAGGTTCATGCATTCACATTCCTGGAAGTCTTGTGTCTTATGTCCCTTTCCATCTCCACAGGGGCAGACGGAGGTGACGATGGACGTAACAATTCGATCCTGCTTACGACACGCCGGGCCCGTTAATGTGTACTAGGTTGTGCGATTGATTCTTTTCCTTTTCTAGGTTTTTGGGGCCAAAGCTGTCCGGATACTATTTGAAATGGGATCTCTTTTCCCTTGTTTTGAAATTCTCTTCACGTGTCCGTGTAGAAATAGTTACGCATGGCAAAAGACAGGCTGTTGCCCTTTACTCTGACACGCAGGGATGAGTTCGAAGCTTCGATTTAGAGTTTGAAGTTTGAGTCGGTCCTCTTGAATCAATTATATGTAATGATCATAATCTTAATATTACTAATATTACTTGGAGAATGAACTTTTCCTTTTGATTAAAGGGAATACCCTCTATGAAGACGCCTTGGTCAACTAAATTTCAAGAGTAATTATATGGTAAGTATTGCCGCATGAGTTCTTGTCAACAACTACCTTTATGTTGACCTTGAGTATTCTGAAGCCCCTTTTTTTTTTTTTTTAAATAAAAAAAAGCCTATTGGGTCATTTGTTTTCCACAAGTTCATGGATTCAATTTATGTTGTGAGCGAACTCTAAAATATAACTCATATGGAGAGACCGCATTCTTAGCATCTAGAAAAGGTTACGTTGACGGACTTGCCAACCTTGGATCTTTAGGAAGGAGGAAAAAACCCTAGACCTTTTGGGTATTGGTGATGCATAGTACTTATGGCTCAAATCGAACTTTCTATAATAAGTGCATGATTGTAAGCAAACCCTAAACAGCTCAAACTACTTTACCAAGTTGAATCATAGATCATGTGAATGGACTTCCTAACTACTAGCATCCTGATGAGGATTACAGTTTTGAGCTTACCAATCTTGGACCTTTGGGTGCAGCATTCTGATGAGGATTACAGTTTTGAGCTTACCAATCTTGGACCTTTGGGTGCGGATCGCGTGGAAGAGTTATAACTCAAACTTAATATATTGTAATATGTATGTGACCTTTTACAATAAACACCCATATAGGATTATTAGTGCCGGTCGCCTGGCCACCCTTTTACCTAGTCTTGCAAGATGCGACTAATTTTATTTTTTTTAAGACTAGCGTTGCCTTTCAAGCTTCCACTGAAATTGTCCATTGAGCATTGCCTTGAAAACAACCGCCCGAGAAATCAGAAGGCAAGAAATTGGACGGTGATGGATGACCCGTCTTTGCAAGAATCAGTCAGTCCTTGTTGCTCGTCCATAACAAAACGCCCGTCGGAGCCAACGAGAATGTCTCCAAAAGATGCGTTCCATGCCAAGCATATCGTCCCCCCATAAATATATTCGAGAGCAGGTCAACTCAATGTCAAGAAGGCCGCCAAGCGCTGGAAAACGAACGTTCGAAAACATTGACTAATTAAACCTGGGGCTCACATCAAACTTAATAACTCTCTAACGAATCTGGCGTTGGTATTATTGAATACATTCCATTCGCCTCCGAGGATGACGCGTTGCTTTCGTGCCCACAAGTTTCTAATCATGATTAAGCTAATCACATGCTAATCAATGCTAATGCTTTGCTATGCCCTACATCGATGCACTTCGGATGGAGCTAATCAATGCTTTACCCGGCAAATGGCGCGGCTTCGTTCCAATCAAGCATATTCTGATTCCGTTTCGGCTTGACGCACTAATCGATCCTCACGACCGCCACCGCGAAATGTAACATCATTGATGTAATCGTTAAAGAAGTGGACCATGATGTCAGAACAAACGGGCCGTGAAAAGACCTGCATGTGTGCATGCAACGCACTAGATGTGCCTGCACCAGTCAGTTAGTCCCAAACCCTAGGCAAAAGGGTCTTTCCTATAACTTCGCCACCGGGTGGGGGGGTTTTTTCTTCAAGTCAACTTAATTACTTTATAAGCAAAGTCAAGATGGAGTAGAGTATCGCATATCATTTCACATTCGGTTCCACCTTATTCCATGACAGAAAAATCCCCATTTCACATAATAAGGCTCGCATTGAAATCTGTTTCGGGCGAGTGCGGGTCTTGTCGTGGCATTAGAATTAGAAAAAAAAAAAGGCATTAATTTCCACACGCTTTCACGTTGTTTGGACTATGTTGACTGTAATGGGTTGACCTGACTATTTCGTCCTTCCGTACAAGTCTTTATCGGCATGAATCACGAATGACGTCCCTCTTTTTATTATTATTATTTTCTATTCTTACTTTTTCCCAGCGATAAAATATCCACTCAAGTCAATTCATATTCCCTCTAAAAGAGTTAAAAAAATAAAAAAATAAAAAGAGAAGAAGAACAAGAAACACGACTTCTGGATGACTATGCCTATTCTAAATCTTAGTCAAATTCTATGATCTTATCTAAAAATTGAAAAATAGGCAACAAATGCGGGAAAATGCATGGAATTCGTACCTTAATAATTTCGATTTTTTGTCGATGTAGTCCTCTTGGTGCTTGGAACATTACTATGGCGGCTTCATCACTACACTTGACTATCAATTTTGGTTGGTGCTAATGATAGATTTAGGTTGATTTGACCCTATATTTGTGGAAAATCTCTTTCCTTTTTGTTCTTTCCGAATGGAAACTGAAGACCAGACAGGTGAACCTGATATGCTTTGCAAGTTCCTATTTTCTATTTTTGTCCTAACCCTTGCGTCTGAATTTTTTTTTTCATTTAATTTATTTTTATCTTGGAGAAATTACTTCACATCATCCTTGACATCATATATCCTCACTTTCAAGTGGATCACTAGAATTGCAGCTCGGCTTCGATTTCATTTTCAATCTAGTTTATCAAGATGGAAATTGCAGTGACCTTTGATGAAAGTCTAGCAATATTTAAGTTTTGTATCATGAAGGCGGGGGCTATTTGGTGGTGTTATTCACCTACTTCTAACTTGTCTTCGTGACCCTACTTCTATATTTTCAAACTGAAAACAAATTACTTTAAATGCGAAAATATGAAAAGATTCCATATGATTCTATATTTTCAATGTTTGGATATTTTGAAAGGTTTCATTTTTTTTTTTTTTGGTGAAAACAATAGATATCTGTCATAAAGAAATATGGCTGTCGTTGCTGGCCCGTTTCAAAATTCGTTGTTTAAATCTCATTAATCCATGGGAATAAATACTTATTGTTCCGTCCTTTGACGATGGTAGGATCCATTTAGGACTATGGGCCAATGTATTAAATTAGTCGGATTCCAAGCGAGGCCCAATGATATAGGCATTGTTGGATCATATAACATTGAGCCTGATTTAGCAAAACATTGGCTTCAGCACGAGATTACATGATTCTGTCGCTTATTTTATACATTAGAAAAGGTGATACATATAAAATCAGAAAAAAAGGTTCTTCAGCTTACTAGTTAGGAAACGGTAAAAGTGACTACGTGCTAAATTGTTTTTGCATCTTAAAGGAAGCTATATTGATAAACCCATAAATAAATCTTTGGAAATCAGAATTATTTGGTCACTAAAGCTGGTAAAATGAATCACAAACTGATTTTGCAACTCACATTTAATGGCCCCTTGTAGAATGGGTAAGTTGTTTGGCAACAAAGTTGGGGCAAAATGGGTTATGACTTAGTAAAATGGGTCATGATGGGTCGCTTAAACGATCCATGTTCAACTCGCTTGGACTTCTAAGAAGAAAACAGGTCTGGAGACTTGACTCAAAGGAAAACTGGAAAGGAAAATCTGCAAAACGCACAGCCCTTGGATAGATGAACTACGATGGGAAATATTGTAAGTTTTTCATAAAATTGATGGGAGGAATGTACGCTTGGGAGGATATTTGGTTTTTATCTAAAAAATGTCTAGTGTATGGGCCCATTTTCAATAGAAATAATGAAATTTGACAGGGAATTATTATCATTTTTCCAGGTTGGAATAAAATATGTACTGCATCAAACAATATTTCACCGAATATCATGCATCTTCATTCTTTGCATAAAAAAGCCCAAAGACCAGGCCGAGAATAGAGTGCAAGTCCAAATTTGTTAATATATTTGGTTGGATCACTTTTGTTCAAAAACTAAAGCAAATAAATATGAACAACAAGCACATTGTACTGAGTTTGGGACACTTGAGTGCCATAACTTGGCATAGGGGGACACTTAAGTGCCATAAGTTCGAAAATATATACTTAAGCGTCAATTTCGAAGTTAAATGGAATACTTAAGTGCTATTTCGGCGAAAATCCGGCTAAATGGCTGACGTGGCAATTTTCCGGCGAGTTTGATCCAAAATGGCGTCGTTTTACACTCTGACGTGGTGAGAAAATGCAAAAACGACGCCGTTTCATGCATGATGTGTAAATAATAATATAAAAATTAATTCAATTAAATTTAAACTTAATTTTATTTGAAATATTCTAAAAATTAAAAAACTAAAAAAAAAAAAAAAATGGGGAGGCCAAAGGGGGCGGGCGAGGGCGAGCCCTTCGCCGCCGCCGCCTCCCGCCGTTGCTGGGAAGGGTCGGCGACGGAGGGAAGAGGGTCGGCCGGGGTTGTCGGCCCTCGGCTCGGCCGACCGGTGGCAAGGCCGCGAGCCCTCGCCGGATCGCGACGCGAGGGCTTGCAAGCTCTTGCTTGGATTTGGGGCGAGGGTCGTGGCCCTCGCCCGGAGTCGGCGAGGGTTGTGGGGCCCTGCCGCCTCCCGTTGCGACCGGGAAGGGGCTAACGGAGGGGGAGGGTCGGTGGGGTCGTCGACCCCCGGCCGACCCGGCGGAGGGCGCGTGGCCCTCCTTGCCGGGAGCCGGTGACCCCGGTTGACCCTCCCCACTCGTCGCCAACCCTTCCCGGCGACGGCGGGGAGGCGGCGAGGGCTCAGCCCTCAGCAGCCCCCTTCGGCCTTTCCTTTTTTTTTTTTTAGTTTTTTAATTTTTAGAATATTTTAAATAAAATTAAGTTTAAATTTAATTAAATTAATTTTTATATTATTATTTACACATCGTACACGAAACGGCATTGTTTTTGTATTTTCTCGTCATGTTAGCGTGCAAAACAACGCCGTTTTGGACCAAACTCACCGGAAAATGACCACGTCGCCTATTTGGCCGGATTTTTTTCGCCGAGTGGCACCTAAGTGTTTCATTTAACTTCGGAACTGGCACTTAAGTATACCTTTTCGAAATTATGGTACTTAAGTGTCTTCCCGTGCCAAGTTATGGCACTTGGGCTGTTCTTCTACCCATTGTACTCCCTTGTGGCCCATGGTACATATCTGCAGTGATTTACATAGATTGTTGCACATCTAAAGAGAAGTTGGAACGCGACTTTAATATAATTTACTTTTATTTTTATCAAACTTTGGAGATCGTTTGGTGGAAACAATTTAGATCTTTTCTTAATTTAATGTTTACCTTAAGATTCAAAATTTTAATTTACAAAAGTTTCCAACAACATTAATGTGATTTGTTGACAATGGCTATGATGATGACCGAGTAATGTCATTGGTTACTTTGTTATTGCATTCAAAATAGAAATTATATAGATGGGCTTGGGTCATGGCGATGCCACAGCCGCAACGATCAGTGAAGTTAGACATAGGTTCACGACCTCTTATTCGATATCGCTCACGCGAGAGAGAGGTGACTATGTTTGGGGTCTCCACAGCAGCGGCATGGGGCTTGGATGGAGGAGAGACACCATTAGCTGAGTTGGTTAGGCAAGCGACAACGAGTGGCAACTTTTTATTTGGTTTATTATTTTTTAAATTGATATAAAATTTTATCTAAATGATAGATTCATATGAAAGGCTTAAAGTTGTTTGAGCGAATGGGTACGAGTTTGCATAAATTGGGTTAGATATGGATTTTTTTAGTAATATGGATTGTATCGGTTATATGTTAGGTGTTAATCGGGTTGGGTATGGAACTCTAAAATTGTATAGCATAAAAATGGGTTAATGAGGGTTAAGTGGATCAGACATTTTTTTCGACTCAATTCAACCCACTCATTTAATAGGCTTAGCCGACTTATTTCTTTAGAAGACTCTAATGATAATACTCAAAGGGTGATGCATAAATTTTGGACACAAGAGGGTTGTTTGATGTGTAGATAGGAAAGGCAGATGTTACATATGCAGAATTGTTAGATTTTGTAACGACCCAGACCCGGGGCAGTATGGAGGGACGGACTAAGATCGCTTTGGTAGTACGTGGGCGAGGCTAAGGGCATGTCTCTCGTCCCACATTGCTTAAGAGGGAGTCCTGGGCTAGCTTATAAGACTTGGGTCCCTCTAATTGTACATATGCGTTTTCTTGGGGGTAGTATGGGCTGCCCTGAGAAGAATAAAACCGTGAGGACTTAGTGTTCAAAGCAGACAATATGTGTACAGTAGAGGCCTAGGTCCTTACAGGTGGTATCAGAGCCGACTCCCGCAGCGTGTGGGGCCACAGCAAGGGCGCAGTATGTGGGCGAGGCTAAGGGCATGTCTCCCGTCCCACATCGCTTAGGGAGAAATCATAGGCTAGCTTATAAGGCTTGGGTCCATCTAACTGTACATACACACTTAGTGTCCAAAGCGAACAATATATGTACAATGGAGGTCCGGTCCAGGTCCTTACAAGGCATCAACGTAGGAAATGAAAGAATTGCCAAGAGAACCCAAAAAAATAAAGATAAAGCTCTGAAAAACAAACTCAATATGATTATATGACTAAGAAACAGGAAATTCATTGCAATCTAAGCTTCCCTTCACATGGCTACTAAAATCAATAGATTAACATGATATTTTTACCTGGAAAACACCATGCCGGAGTTGATCATATGAGTGTGCATACATCATTGTAGCAGTAGGCCAGTGCATGTACCCAACATCACTTGTATTTTGATTCAATCCCGTCACTCCAAAAGAGTTCATGACAGCACCAGAAGGAGGCATATAGTTAAGTGAAGCTTGAGGCCTCGGCATCTGACCAAGTGGAGTAAATCCCACATCAAAATGCCCAAAAGGATGTTGAATCTTTTGCATGTTGAAGGGCACCAAACCAAAACTTTGACCAGCAGGGACATTCCTAACGTACCTGTTCTAGTACGGAATTCATCAAACAAAACGCCAATATTGAGATGGCATTGCATAATGCCATGTTGCAGCTACACAAAAACATATTTTTGGGACAAGGGAGAAGGCTAAGCAAAACAAGTGTCATTGAAACAGTTACACAGCAAATTGACAGCATATGCCTGTTAATAATTTTATCAATAGCTTTTTCACAACAAAGTGATGAATACTAAAATATGTCACCACTTTTGCTGTGCTTCTTATGATAAATTGTTTTGAATTAGAAGTAAAACAGTTGATCAAAGGATTAAATCAAGGCTGAGATCAACTCCATTCACATTGATCTCACGCTCAAAAAGAAGAATACCAATGGAACATAAAAGATTTTACCTTTCATAACTCCGATCATAATCTGGGTCGGAACGATCTTTTTCTGTCTCTAAGAATGGCTACCCTAGATTGTGTGTTGCCATCTCTAATGCCTGTATTCTTATCAACATCCACCATGGGAATCTTGCACACTTCATTATCATCTCTGTTCAAAGATATATTCCTCCAGTCAGTTGAGGTCTGAGAATGTATCATTTGAATCAGAACCACTTGGGCTACTCAAGAAACAAGCACGTGCTCTATCATACTCCTCTTTCCTCTCTTCCACACTTCGCACTAGGCTTATTTTCATCCTGAGTCATTGGCTCCATAAGTAGATTCTTTACTAGGTCGAGAACTGATAACAATCTCAACCTGTTCAGCCTTATCATCTTCCAGACCCGGGGCAGTACGGAGACCTAGACCCAGGGAAGTATGGAGGGACGGACTAAGATCGCCTGTAGTATGCAGGCGAGGCTAAGGGCATGTCTTCCATCCCACATTGCTTAGAGGGGCAGTCCTGGGCTAGCTTATAAGACTTGGGTTCCTTTAATTGTACATACGCGTTTTCTTGGGGTAGTATGGGTTGTCTTGAGAAGCACAAAACCGTGAGGACTTAGTGTTCAAAGTGGACAATATATGTACAGTGGAGGCCCAAGTCCTTACAGGTGGTATCAGAGCTGACTCTCGCAGCGTGTGGGGCTACAGCGAGGGCACTGTGCCTTAAGGGGGGGAGAATGTCACGACCAAACCCGGAGTAGTACGAAGGGATGGACTAAGAACGCCTCGGCAGTACGTGGGCAAGGCTAAGGGCATGTCTCCCGTCCCACGTCGCTTAGGGGGGAGTCATGGGCTAGCTTATAAGGCTTGGGTCCCTCTAACTGTACATACGCATTTTCGAACAAAACCGTGAGTACTTGGTGTCCAAAGCGGACAATAGTTTCTCTACTTGAATGGCCACAAACCGCCATTGCATTTATTCACCCACTGAAATGGCATGATTCTTTGCTAAAAAAAAAAAGAAAAGGCATGATTCGATTTCTTGTGATTGTGTAAGCAGGTGGAACTTTTGGCTTGTAGCTAGCATGCAAGCAAAATGCTTATTAGCACAAGCATTTGCAAGGCACCCTTGGGATTTTGAAGAAGCTAACACATTTCTCGAATTGAATGCAAGGGTGATTGGTTCCAAGATGGGCAGTGGGCTATTCCCTCCTAGAACCAAGAACCATCCGTTGGTTACCAATCTGGTTCTCAGGTGGATCATTGAAACCGGTCTTCTAGAGGAAGGAATAAAGCCAAAATGTTTCTAATGTGTGTTGTATGGACACCAAACTAGCATGTGATCCTAATGAGGGAAAAGATATAGAAGGGAGGACGATGACAATAGTTGAGATGGGTCTCAATTTGGATAGTAAGAAGAGAGCATCAATGTCCTCATTAAGATATCAAAGAAGCAAGTCCATGGCTAGGGACTTTAGAATTGATAGAAAACTTGATCGGTATATATATACCAGTCTAATTCAGGTGGATGGTTCCATCCTTGGAACCGGACCAGTTCCCATGAGAACCATTGATTCTAGGTGGGTTTGGTCCAATTCTGGGCGATTGTTGATTTTTTTGGATACTCCTAAATAAAAGGAATAAGTTTAGAATTTCTTGGAGGACAACTATCACAGTTAACCCCACTCAGAGATTAATTATCTAGAGATGTTTTGACGATCATAAGGAACATTAAATTTAAAGCCATTTCTCTTCACTAAAACCATAAGCCAAGACGTGCGTAGTCATACCCTCTCCTCCTACCTGTCTGTCCATCGGCGGCAGTAAGCCATTTTCTGCTTTTGCCCTTTTCTCTGACCTTCTCATTCAAGCATTTAAATCCTTAACCACCCGATAGTAATTCTCACTCTGGAAATAGAAATATTTATATATAGAGAGATGTCTTCATGTACTTACACTTGCACCAAAGGAAAAGAAAACAAGTGATCCAAAACTACAATAAATCTATGGCCTTTCGACTCGAAGCCATCCAAAAATAACGTGTGGTCTCCCCATCTTTTCCTGCCTCGTTTCTTTTCTCCATTGAGTCCGAAACGTGGCATGAAGAATGTGTCGAGGATCAAGTTCTTGCATTGCTTTAGACGGCTCGTCATCGAGGACATGATGCTCGAGCCCAGGCGTAGGCGGAACCAGCTCATGCATCTTTTGATCGATGAGGACGACAATGAGAGAGCAAGCGTGAAACCACCGTATGCTTGATCGAGGGGTTCTTTTCAAGTGGGAGGGGTATTCGTCAGGGTGATCCCATGTCACCGTATATTTTTACTCTTGTGATGGAAGTCTTTACAGGTATTCTGGACATTCAAACTTCACATCCGGACTTTGGTTTTTTCTGGCGCTGCAAGCCCACCAGACTTTATCATCTTTTCTTTGCTGATGATGTACTACTCTTCGCTGAAGCTAACTTACCGTCTATTGATCTTCTCAAGAATGGTATCGAGAGATTTTCTAGCTGGAGTGGGCTAATTCCGAATCTTCGGAAGAGTGAAGTTTTCCTTTCTGGAGGCTCCTCTGACCTTCATGAGGATATCCTCAATAAGCTGGGCTATCAGTTGGGCACCTTTCCTTTCCGCTATCTAGGAGTACCGGTTATTTCAGCTAGATTGGGGAAAGTTGACTGCGTCTCCTTGGTTAATTCAATCACGGCTCGTGTTCAGTCTTGGACCAATAGATTCCTCTACTTTGCGGGGCGTCTTCAACTTATAAGATCGGTGCTTCATTCTATACAAGTCTTTTGGGCTAATGTGTTCTTTTTGCCATGTTCGGTTCTAAATTGAATTGAGCACATTTTCCGCCAATTCTTGTGGAGAGGCCCTCAGATGGGTGCAAGTGGTGCTAAAGTCTCGTGGTGTAATGTTTGCCTTCCCAAAAATGAAGGGGGCTTAGGTATTCGTACTCTAAGGGAGAACAACATTGCGTCCATGCTCAAATATATTTGGATTCTTTTCTAGGATAAGGAATCCCTGTGGTGTAAGTGGATTCATTCCAATTTCCTGAAGAGGAAAATTTTTTGGGTGGTCCCTTGCCCTACTCATTGCTATTGGGCCGGAGGAAGTTATTAGATCTTCGTGATCAATTTCAGCAATATTTCAGATGGAGCATTGGAAATGGGAGGTCGGTCTCCTTTTGGTTCGACCCTTGGCACCAAAATGGTCCTTTGTACAAGATCTTTTCTAATCAGGATATTTATCGCTCGGGTATATCCCGTTTTGCTTCGGTTGCTGATGGTTTTGCTACTCCTATGGGTTGGTATATCATTAACATCATGGCTAATTGGTGGAATCCCTTTCCAGTATTCAACCAAGAGGAGGATCGGTTTCAGTGGCTTCCGCACCCATCTGGTCGCTTCTCCATTGCTTCTGCCTGGGATTTGATCCGACTGAAGCGTAATGTCATCTCATGGGCTTCTTTTGTTTGGAATATTCCCTTGCCTCCAAGATATCAAACGCATCTTTGGCTTATTTCGCGCAATCGGCTGCCGACTCAGGTTTTGCTCATCTCTTATGGTAGGATCCCCCCTACAAATTGCCCCCTTTGTTCATGCATACCTGATTCTATAGATCATTTGTTCTTTGCTTGCCGTGCTTCGGATAGTCTTATTTCATTTTGGGTGGTAAGATTCAACCTAGTGTGGCGAAACAAGCTTTGGGTGGATAATTTGACCTGGGCTTCCAAGTAGTTTATGGGGAAGAGTTTTTATCAGATCCTAGCTTGGTTTAGTTTTGGTGCAATATGTTATATCATTTGGAAAGAGCGGAACAATGTGCTTTTTCGGAATCAGACTCTCTTTCTTCCTGCGATGAAAATGCATCTTCAGAAGGCTATCAAAGATAAGGCTATGATCTTTAAACATGTTCCTGATGTGCCCATGAATAGAAGACTTCAACGAAGTTGGAACATCCATCCTTCTATTTTTGATTGATGGAGGTTTTCTAGTTTTTGTTGTCTTTTGTTTCCTTTTGTTGTTGTTGCTCCTTTTTTCTGGGAACCAGGCACCCTTATACTCGTTCTAGACTTTTGTCTTCTTGAGTGTCTGTTTTTGTTGGTGCCGAGCCTCCCTCTTGTATTCTTTCTTGCAAAATCAATATATTACTTACCTTTACCAAAAAAAAAAAAAAAAAGTTTGGGGTAAATGTGTTACACAAATATAAGTTTGAGATTTTTACAATTATTGAAAAAATTAAGTTAAATGTGTCACACAGGTATAAATTTAGGATTTTTAGTGTCACAAAAAGTAGTTTAGATAAATATGCCATAGTGGACAAAATTCGGAGTTTTTTGTGAGTTTTTCCCTTTAAAAAATTTAAAGGAATGATTTTGATTGTTGAGCAAAAGTTGAGAGATCATTTATCAATGCCTTGATCTCTTAAATGATTGTGGAATCTAAGTGATTGAACAATAAAATAGACAAACAAGAAAATAACAAATATCGGATTTTATGGTTTGATCGATGTGACTTGCATTCGTGGGAGAGTAGTAAAGAATTCCATGATAGATCAAGCCATACTACGTAAATTACAATTACACTTGAGTTACTTAAATACTCTAATGTTTTCTAAACTCCAATTACACCTAATATTTCACATAGTACTTAGTCTCACAATTTCTCACAAAATAATCTCTCAATCTCACCAAAATATCAAACAAATTTTATCACAAGATTTAACTAAGTTCAACATATAAACTATTGAAGTAATTCCCCAAAGAGCCCGCTGCCAAGCCCCTAATACCAATGGGACGTCACTCACAAATATTTCACTCCCGCGACACTCACTCAAAACCGCGCTTCAATATTTCTTCATAACCAACGGAGTAACCCACAACTCGATATTTATTTATAGGATTAATATCACAATAAATTCTAAACTTATATATTTGTGAAAAATTTACCCAAGACTAATTTTTTGATAGCCAAAAATCTTAAATTGGTACACTTGTAACAAATTTACCCCCCGTTAGTTTCCTTGAAATGTTACTATCAAATTGTATAATTAGATGACACATGATAATTGACGGATGTATCAATTTGGGATTTTACCCTTTGTTTGTTACAAATGTACTAGTTTAGGATTTTTATGGTCAAATAATTAGTTTGAGGTAAATTTATGATAGATGTACAAATTTGAGTTTTTTGTGGTAAAAAAAAATAGATTTAGATAAAATTGTCATAAGTATATCAATTTTAAATTTTTTTGTAGTATTATTCCGTTTATAATAGCCAAATTGACTGATTGAAAAAGGAAACTAAGTCCAACTCCGAACTTCCTTTTTCTGTTGTTGTGTTGACCGACTCCCATGCAGAAATTAATTTTCGTAATCTACAAGTTCTGGTCTTTTTATTATCAAATCGGCAACTTAAGGTCCAAATATGCACATTGGACTCCGACGCCAAATATGAAATCTAAATTTCCATTCCCGACTTCCACAAATATCCGGCTTTAGGAATTTCCTTAATTGACTTAGTCTCTTACAATTCCTCTTAGTCGGATTTGTTTCGCTAACTCAAATTTGAATAAATGATCATAGATAGTGCTGACTTTGTAGAAACACCACTAAATAAAGATATAAGCAGATTACACCCTTTTTTATTGCTGAAGGAAGTTAAGACATCTTAATAGCACCTCTAGCACCAGAGAAGGATCCACGATTAGAGTAAAATAAGTGTAGCAAGCAAAGTGAAACGATAGTCAGATCGAAAGTATTTAAGAATTGTGTACAGGAAAAAGGAAAATAAAAAGTGGCAATGGTAGAATGGAAAAACAAATGAGGGGAAGCTTGGAAAAACTGAGGGGATTATGGTACTGCAAAGGCCCACTGGATTAGCCTTGATATGGATGGATTATGAACTGAAAATCAAAGCTAGGCCTTCCAAAACAATTTCCCACTGCAATGGAAAATACTGTTTGGATCAACCTGATTGAAATGAGAACTCAATAAATTTCCCACCTGAACAAACAGTGGAGATTTTTAACGAGCAATGTTGAGATAATGAATTTGGTTTTACAAAACTTGTAAAGCAATGTCACAAATATTAGAGGGTAAGCAATAAACAAATGAATGGAAGCACCCGACAGAAGTCTCATACATCATTTAAAATTAGTTTTGCTAAAAGGTTCGAGTAATCTCTAGCATAACTCATATTCGAAGCATAAAGTTATGGGGCGGTTCATGAAAACTCGACTTTAGAAGAGATATGAATGTCATGTGAAAAATGGGGCGGGCATTAACATCCTACAGCTCCAACAAAAGGATCTGCTAGCTGGAAATTATCCGCATATATATCCCTGTCCTAGCAAGTCATAGTTTTAAGGGCGATTTTCATACTGTGACTCGTTAAATAAACAAAGTAGCTAGCAAGAGGAATTTATACTGAGAAATGCCGAGCCTTATAGCCTACTTTGCATGCAATGAGGGCACATTCGAGAACGATGAGACACCAGCCGGAATCCAAGCTAGGAGTTACTGATACGTTAGATCCAGATTCCAGTGCCAAAATCATTTGAAAGTGGAGATGACAGTTTTAGATGCTAACTACCAATGTCACGTGGGATCTCAAAAAGCAGACAACAGATCATTATATAGAATGAAGGGTCTTTACAACTGGTCTGGCCGCGCACTTATTCCAAGCTTGCTTGTATCTATGTGCAACATAAATAGCTAGGGGAAAAAGCCCCAAGAAAGCCAATCCCCAAATGCTGAGATTCGCTCGACTACAGAAAAAGCAGAGGAGCATATGCACTATATAACTGAAGCACTTCTTGTACTAAGCATTTATCTTATCATCCTCAAGACTCGGACTTCATCGAAGATGAACTATTTGGGTTCTGCAAGGAAGAAGTTGAGGTATTACTATTCGTCTGGGAATTCTGGTTCGATGATGACGACTCAGTGAAGAAAACTACATGCTCCTGATTATCAAGAAGCATTTGAATGGCTCTCGGTATCCTGGGCAGGTTCACATCCAACAACCCCTCGAGTACTTGAACAACCAGCCCCATCGATGGCCTGTGAGTTTCCTCATCTTGGACACACCAGCAAGCAACTCTGCATATCCTATTTAGCTCTTCAGTATCAGCGTTTTTCTCCAAGTCTGGGTCCAAAAGATCAAGCAGGTCACCTCCTTCAGCTATCTTGCTAGCAGCCCATGTTGGGAAGAACTGGATGGCCCCATTTTCCGATAGCTCTAAGTTCCTCCTTCCCGACACAAACTCAAAAAGCATCATCCCATAGCTATAAACATCAGCTTTTACTGTTATGGCCACTCCAGAGATCCACTCCGGCGCAAGATACCCTCTTGTGCCTCTCATGGTTGTCAACACCCTGCTGAAATCTCGGCCAACAAGCTTTGCCAGGCCAAAATCTGCCACTTCTGGACAGAATTCAGCATCTAGAAGTATGTTCTCTGGCTTGATGTCACAATGTATGATGCAATCTCTGCACTTCTCATGGAGATAAGCCAGACCTCGAGCTGTTCCCAAAGCAATTTGGTACCTTGTTTTCCAATCCAAGGTCTTCGAGTCCTTTCTATGAAAGAGATGATAGTCTAAGGAACCATTTGGCATGAAATCGTAGACCAACAGCCTCTTGTCACCTTCAGAGCAGAATCCGCGAAGCCTGACAAGATTCACATGCTGGATGGTGCCGATTGTGCTTACTTCCATTCGGAATTGCTTCTCACCTTGGCTTATGCTTTCAAGCTTCTTGACCGCTATGTGACTTGAATCAGGTAATGTTCCTTTGAAAACTGAACCGAACCCACCCCCACCCAACTTCTCTGAGAAATTCTTAGTTGCTACTTGCAAGTCCCGGTATGCAAAGGCTATCAGTGAACCCTCCACTATTTTTGTTGTTACAGTTGCCCCTCTCCTCCATCTCCAAACGGCAAACAAGACAACGGCTAATATCGCTACCGTGGCACCAAGAGACCCTGCCACTGTTGCAATTACATTACTCTTCTTGCTGGGATCCTTAATTTCGGAGGCAGCAAGCCGGACATAGAAACTCGTTCCAGGGGTAGTGCCTTGTTTGAGCTGTTCCACATTGAAGAGATCCCCAATCCAGATTGAGCAGGCATTATCCTCAAAAGCATAAGCCGTGCAAGAGCAATTGCTCAAACAAGCAGTTCGGCATTCCTGATCGCTCCCTGCAACTAAAGATTGGGGAGCATCATGCAATTCCATGTTAGACATAGGCCAGAAACGGTCTTTCTCCGCATTCGCTGCACAATTTAAGTTCGAATTCCTCTTGCAACCACCAGACCAATCACTCCGATTCCAATCCATTGGAGAGCTTATGCTAAATCCATGCAAGCAGCTGCACGAATCTTCACTCTGCTCGCTGCAAACACTGAAAGGCCCACAAAGTCTATACACATCGCATTGTTGCGAGGGCTTAGACCAGAACATGGTCCATGCCTGGGAAGAAGGCAACCATGAATACTGCTTGATCTGCCCAGAAAAATCCATCACAAACCTTGATGTGGTGTTGAAGGAGATTTTGATTGAATAGGTGAAGTAGCTCTCGTTCTCATTGTCCACATATTTGAACTCGTAAATATAGTTCGCTCTCATTTCAGGGACACCAGAGAAAATTTTCGTCTGATTCTCCCACTTCCCACCAGTCCAGTAATGGTTAGACCCATTCCACCATATGCAGTACTCACCGTCACTGGATGGCTGGAGATGGACAGAGAACAAACCTGTCGAAGGGTCCTCGGCGTTCTTCCATGATGTCAAGCTCTGACTCGTGTTTTTGCGCTTGTCGATCCCTAATTTGGCACCGGGAAGCCACGTGTGCGTCGGGTAATCAAAGCTCTGCCACAGAGTCACGGAAGAATTCGGCGCCACTTTGAGAGCGAAGTTACCGTCGTCCTCAAGAACCGCCACCATGGAGCTCGATCCAGATGAAGAAGCAGTCAGATTCGTGGACCAAACGGGGACTTCGGAGCTGTTAACAATCACAAGATTGCCACCCGAGATCTTCAGTTCAGTGGAGTGCCTGTCAGTGACAGGGTTGTCTCGGTTGGCGACCCAGGTGACGGTTTGCACGCTGATTTTGTTTTTGTTGTACCAGATGCCTATGTAGGAGTATGTGGAGTTACCCGGCGAGAAGAAGCCAAGCGTAAAGTTGCCACCCGATGAGGTTAAGGTTTGATTACCAGATATAGATCGATTCGCATCGAGCTTGTCTGTGCCAAGACAGAGGTGGGTGTACAGAGATGAGCAAAGCAAGAAAATTGGGAGTATGAACGACCACGGAGTACTGTTTTTGCTATCCATGGCTGGACCATATAGGGTTCGAGCGGACAGGTGTAGAAACAAGATTCACAGGGAAATGTATATATACCCGTTTGTGCTTGGAGCGAGGGCGAGGTAAGAGATCTCAAAGAAGAACGGGTCAATAAACGCGCAAAGTATCGTGTGGAAACTTCAACTGAGACTAGCGCATTGTCATGGAATACATAGAAGCATCTAAGCAGGCATCATACCAGTGGACAAGGATGGGCATATCCCGGAGTGAAGAAGACGCTAGTGGTGCAACTTGGACATGTTCTCGTCATACACTGGAATAACATGCAATGAATCTAGCAGTGCGCACTCAAACTCAACATTAGACATTTGAGTGATCAAGCAGGACTTAAAACATAGTTTTACCAGCATCAGTTAACAACAAAACAAAGGAACAAATCCAAGTGTCAAAGTCATTCATACATTTGAAAAGCTGGACCGACAAGATTTGATTTTCATGTAGCATTGTCCAATATTCTCTTGTCTAAGGTAGACTTGAGGTCAGTATCTTCAACAAAATGTGCTCGTTCCACGCATGCTGAGCTGACTTGTTCGTCGAGGGACTAAACTCTAGAGCGATGCGTTGATTTATTCCCCCAATTCATAAATAGGTAACATCATGGTTGTGTGCCTTTATTGGAAAAACCTTATAGACTTTGTCCTGGCCATTGATGTTGGCGTGAAGAGACCTCTCTGGTTGGACTTGGAGCGATTGGTAATTGGCGCCGTGTCCATTATAATCTTTTACTGTTTTATCAATTCCTATACATATGCCACTTTCTTTATGGGATAAAATTTATCGGTGCCTCTTATATTTTTGCCCAAAAGTCAAAATCTCCTCTACTTTTTTTAAAGCATCTCTCTATAATTTAAAAGTATGGTAAAACCACCAAAAACCTTAAACTATGACTATTGTGAAATATTTACCCCAATTTTTTTTTTTTTTTTGTAATATAAAAGATCCCAAACTTTTACCTACGTGACGCATTTATCTCAAAATGTTGCAGTGTCACACATTTACTCTTGTGGCATAAAAAAACCCCAAACTTTTCTTTTGTGACATCAAATACCTCAAACTTTTTTCTATGACACCAAATTTTTGGGGTAGATGTGTGTTATAGTTTGGGGTTTTTGGTGTTGCATAACAAAAGTTTAGGGTTTTGATGTCACAAAAGTATAAGTTTGGGTTTTTTGGTGTTGAAAAAAAAAGTTTTAGGGAAATGTATTATTATACGTGTACGAGTTTGGGATTTTTGATGTTATAAAAAAGAATTTGAAATAAATGTGTCACAATTGATAAAATATTGAGATTTTTTGTGTGGCTTTTTCCCTTAGAAGTATCACCACTAATCATTCCGTTATACTTTTTTCTCTTGCCATTCAATTTTTATGAACAAGATGCCAGCATACCTATTGTGTGGTACTCCGCTCATATAATTATTTTAGGAAAAACAGGTGCTAAATTAGGCAACATAAACATTAAAAAAAAAACATTAAAAAATGGGCACAATTACGAGAGAGCTCCATTATGACCCACCATTACCATGAGCTCCAACTCTAAGTTAGCATTGGCCATAGTAATTCAAGCTCAAGCTTGCATATGGCCATGGCCATGATGTCTATTTGAGTCACAAAGCTTGAGCCATGGCTACTTGATCTTTGAACTCGTGGTGTTGCTGCATGAGCTTTGATCTTGTAGCAGTCATATTTGCTCAAGTCATGAGCCACAAAGCTCACGGCCCATAGCTACTCAATTGCTTGTCATGAGTCGATACAAATAATAGTGTTTTTGCATTACTATAGGCATTATTTTTTGTGGGTTTTTGTTTTCGTAAAATGAAGAACCTAAAAAGGAGAGAGAGAGCCTACATTTGGAGAAAGAAAGAAAAATCCTTAACAAATAAAATAAAAATTCACGTCAGAAAATAGCTAATAGTGTTCCAACACAGGGACAACCAATGGTACTTAAGTGCAAGGACGGTTTTGAATAAAAAGAAATGTAAAATCACCAAAAACTCTAAATTATATTTACTGTGATATATTTATCCCAAACTAATTTTATGACACCAAAAACTCCAATTCATACTTATTTTGCATATTTACTCTAAACTTATATATTGTGCCACCTAAAACTTCAAATTTGTATGATGTGACATATTAACCCCAAAAAATTTGGGGTTATAGAAAAAAAATTATGGTAAATGTGTCACATAGGTATAAATTTAGAGTTTTTGATGTCACCAAAAATAGTTTAGAGTAAATGTATCATAGTCGACAAAATTTGGAGTTTTTGTGATTTTTTTCCTTAAAAGAAATTAAAAGAATGACTTTGATTGTTGAGCAAAAGTAGAGAGACCATTTATCAATGCCTTGATCTTTTAAATTATTGTGGAATCTAACTGATCGAACAATAAAATAGATAAAATAAGAAAATAAATTGGACACCAAATTTAAATGATTTTGTCGATGTGACATATGTCTATGGGGAGAGCAACAAAGAGTTCCACTCTAGATCAAGCAATCCAATGAAAATTACCACCATACTCAAGTTACTCAAAACACTCTTATGTTTGCCAAGCTCCAATTATACTCAATAATTCATGCAATATTTAGTCTTACAATTCCTCACGAAATAATCTCTCAATCTCAAAAATGAATTAAATAAATCCTCACAAGATTTAATTGAGTCCAACACATAAGCTATTAATGTTATTCCATGAAGAACCCACTACCAAACCTGCAATGCCAATTGGCCGTCACTAACAAATATAGAACTTCCCTTGACATTCACTAAAAACTAAACTTTAATATTTCTTCATAACCTACGAGCAATCCACAATTGTATATTTATATTTAGGGTAATTTCATAATAAATCATGAACCGATACACTTATAATAAATTTATCTAAAACTTTGATATACTCATAACAAATTTAGCCTCCATTAATTTCCTTCAAATTTTGTCATCAAATTATTGAATTGAATGACATTTGGCAATTAATGTTGTATCTGTTTGGGGTTTTACTCTCTATTTATAACGGATGTGCTAGTTTGAGATTTTGTATGGTTAAAAAATTTCTTTAAAGTGAATTTATCATAGGTGTACAAATTTGGATTTTTTTTTATCGTAAAAAAATTTAGATATTGGAAAATTTGTTATAAATATGTCAATTTTGGATTTTTCAAGGTGTTATTCCGTATATAATATAGCCAAGTTGACCGATTGAAGAAGGAAACCCAATCCAACTCCGATCTTTCTTGTTCGGTTGTTGTGTTGACCAACTCCCATGCCGAAATTGATTTTCGTAATCCACAAGTTCTGGCCTTTTGTTGGAGTTAGCGAATCGGCAGCTTAAGGTCCAAATCTGCACTTTGGACTCTGACGCCAAATATGAAATCTAGATTTCCATTACCGACGTCCAGAAATATTCGGCTTTGGGATTTTCCTTAATTGGCCTAGTTTCTTACAATTCATCTCCAGTCGGATTTCTTTCACGAATTCAAATTCGAGATATAATTTTAACATAAATGATCATAGAGAGGGTTGATTTTTGTAGAAGCACAACTAAATAAAGATTTAAGCATATTACACCATCTTTTTATTGCTAAAGGAAGTTAACACATTATAATAGCACCTCTAGCTAAAGGAAGTTAAGACATTATAATTGTTGTGCTACCAATTTAGTTCTAAATATTTTAATTAGACCAATTCAATCCTAAATTTTTTTACATTGGTACAAATTGAGTCCATCAGCCTAATTTCGGCTGGCGTCCACATCAACACTAGCCGGCCAAAATTGGCCGGATGGATTGAATTAGTACTAATGTGAAAAAGTTTAACATTAAATTGGTATCAATGCAATAGATTTATGATTTTTTTGGTATTTTTCCTCACTTTAGAAGGATCGACGATAAGAGTAAAATAATTGTCACAAGAAAAGTGAAACAACACATCATATCGAAAGTATTTAAAGAATTGTGTATAAGAGAAAGGAAAAGAAAAAGGTGTAATGGCAAAAAGGAAAAACAAATGAGGGCAAGCTTGGAAAAAGTGAGGGGACTATGGTATTGCAAAGGCCAAACAAGATTAGCCTTGATATGAATAGATTATGAACTGAAAATAAAAGCTAGGCCTTCCAAAACAGGCTTCTTCAACGATAAATCAAAGTGGACTTGGACTTGCATTTAATCCCCACTGCAATGGAAAATACTGTTTGGATCAACCTGATTGAAATGAGAAACTCAACCAATTTAACAATAGACATTTTTAACTAGTAACATTGAGATATTGAATTTGGTTTTACAGAACTTATAAAACAGGTAAGAGCACCCAACAAAAGTCTCATCCATCACTTTATAAATCAGTTTTGCTAAAAGGTTCGAGTACTCATTTTCAAAACATAAAGCGATGTGGTGATTAAAAAAAAACTTACTTTAGAAGAGATATAAATGCTATGTGAAAAATGGAGCGGGCATTAACATCCTACAGCTCCAACAATAGGATCTGCTAGTAATACATAGATCAGTTGGAAATTATCATGATCTAATATTCTGGTCCTAGCAAGCCGTAGTTTCAAGGGTGATTTTCATGCCATGACTCATTATATAAACCAAGCAAGTAGCAAAAGGAGTTATTACTTAGAAATGCCAAGCCTTACAGCTTGCTTTGCATGCGATGGGGGCAGATTTGAGAACCATGTGAGACACCCGCTGGGATCCAAGCTAGGAGATACCAATATGTTAGATCCCAATTCCAGTGCCAAAATTATCAGAAAGTTTTCGATGCTAATTACCAATATCACCTTGGATCTCAAAAAGCAGAGAACAGATCATTACACAGAGTGAAGGGTCTTTACAACCGGTCATCCAAGCTTGCTTGTATTTACATGTAACAAAAATAGCTAGGGAAAAAAGCCCCAAGAAAGCCAATCCCCAAATGCTGAGATTCTTTATTGACTACAGAAAAAGCAGAAGAGTATATGCACTAACTGAAGCACTTCTTGTACTAAGCTCTTATCTTATCATCCTCAAGACTTGGACTTTGTTCAAGATGAACCATTTTGCTTCTGCAAGGAAGCATTTTAGGTTGTTACTCCTCATCTGGGAACTCTGGTTCGACGATGATGACTCAGTGAAAAAAACTACATGCTCCTGATTACTAAGAAACAGTTGAAGGACTCTCGGTATCCTGGGCAGGTTTCACATCCAACACCCCCTCGAGTATTTGAACAACCTGCCCCATCGATGGCCTGTGAGTTTCCTCATCTTGGACACACCGACAAGCAACTCTGCTAATCCTAGTTAGCTCTTCAGTATTGGCATTTGCCGTCAAGCTTGGGTCCAAAAGATTAAGCAGGTCACCTCCTTCGGCTAATTTACTGGCAGCCCATGTTGGGAAGAACTTGATGGCCCCATTTTCTCATAGCTCTAAGTTCCTCCTTCCCGACACAAACTCAAAAAGCATCATCCCATAGCTATAAACATCAGCTTTTACTGTTATGGCCACTCCAGAGATCCACTCCGGCGCAAGATACCCTCTTGTGCCTCTCATGGTTGTCAACACCCTGCTGAAATCTCGGCCAACAAGCTTTGCCAGGCCAAAATCTGCCACTTTTGGACATAATTCAGCATCTAGAAGGATGTTCTCTGGCTTGATGTCACAATGTATGATGCAGTCTCTGCACTTTTCATGGAGATAAGCCAGACCTCAAGCCGTTCCCAAAGCAATTTGGTACCTCGTTTTCCAATCCAAGGTCTTCGAGTCCTTTCTATGAAAGAGATGATAGTCTAAAGAACCATTTGGCATGAAATCGTAGACCAACAGCCTTGTGTAACCTTCAGAGCAGAACCCACGAAGCCTGACAAGATTCACATGCTGGACGGTGCCGATTGTGATTACTTCTGTTCGGAATTGCTTCTCTCCTTGGCTTATGCTTTCAAGCTTCTTGACCACTATGTGAATTGAATCGGGAATGTTCCTTTAAAATATGAAGCGAACCTGCCCCAACCCAACTTCTCTGAGAAATTCTTTGTTGCTACTTGCAAGTCCCTGTATGCAAAAGCTATCAGTGAACCCTCCACTGTCTTTGTTGTTACAATTGCCCTTCTCCTCCATCTCCAAACGCCGAACAAGACAATGGTTAATATGGCTATCGCGGTGCTAACAGATCCAGCAACCACGGCACTCACATTGCTCTTCTTGCTTGGGTCCTCAACGGTGGAGGCAACAAGCCCGAGATAGGAGCTACTTCCAGTGGTATCGCCTTGTGCGAGCTGTTGTGCATTGAAGAGGTCCCCAATCCAAATTAAGCAGGCATTATCCTTGAAAGCATAAGCCGTGCAAGAGCAATTGCTCAAACAAGCAGCTCGGCATTCCTGATTGCTCCCGACAACCAAAGATTGGGGATCATCAGGCAATTTCATGTTCGACCTTAGCAAGAAACGGTCTCTCTCCGCATTTGAAGCATTTGCCGCACAATTCAAGTCCGAATCCCTCTTGCAGCTGCCAGAACAATCACTCAGAGAGCTGATGCTAAACCCTGGCAAGCAGCTGCAGAAATTGTCAGTACCCTCGCTGCAAACACCAAAAGGCCCGCAAAGTCTGTACACCTCGCATTGTTGCTGGGGCTGAGACCAGAACAAGTTCCACGCTTGTGAAGAAGGCAACCAGGACACCATCTTGTTCTGCCCAGAAAGATCCATCACAAACCTTGATATGGTGTTGGCATTGGTGTACACTGAATAGGTGAAGTAGCTCTCGTTCTCGTTGTCCACAACTTTGAAATCGTAAATATAGTTCAATCTCATTTCAGGGACCAAAGAGAAAATTTTCGTCCCACACCCCAGTGGTCCAGTAATGCTCATTCCTATTCCACCATATGTATTACTCACTAGATGGCTCGAGCTGGAAAGAGAACAAACCTGTCGAAGGATCCTCGGCGTTCTTCTATGATGTCAATAGCTGACTCGCGCTCGTGCGCTTGTCGATTCCCATTTTCGCACCCCGAAGCCACGTGTGCGTCAGGTGATCGAAGCTCGTCACAGAGTCACGGAAGAATTCAGCCCGTCTTTGAGAGCGAAGTTGCCATCATCCCCAAGAACCGCCACCGTGGAGCTCGACCCAGATGAAGGAGTCAGATTCGTGGACCAAACGGGGACTTCAGAGTCGTTGACCATTACAAGATTGCCACCCGAGATCTTAAGTTCAGTGGAGTACCTGTCGGTGACAGGGTTGTCTCTGTTGGAGACCCAGACGACCGTTTGCACGCTGATTCTGTTGTACCAGATGCCTATGTACGAGTACGAGGAGTTACCTGGTGTGAAGAAGCCGAGCTTGAAGTTGCCGCCAGAGGAGATTAAGGTTTGGTTGCCGGAGAGGGACTGGTTGGTGGAGATGGTGTTGGAGCCAAGACAGAGGTGGGTGGTGCAGAGAGATAAGCAAAGCAAGAAAATTGGGCGTGTGAACGATCATGGACTACCGTTGTTGCTATCCATGGCTGTACCAAACAAGGTTCGAGCGGACAGGTTTAGAAACATAATTCACAGGGGAAGTGTATATCTGTGTGTGCTTGGAGTGAGGGTGAGGTAAGAGATCTCAAAGGAGGAGTCAAAAAACGCGCAGAGTAATATGTGGAAACTTACTGAGACCAGGGCATTTTCATGGAATACGCAGATAGAAGCATTTAGGCCGGCATCATACGAGAGGTCTTATTTAAGTTCGAATGCCGAGACTAATGGACGAGTACGGGCATACCCTAGAGTGAAGAAGACGCTACTGGTCCAACTAAATAACATGCAATGAATCTGAGCAGTGAGCACTCCAACTCAAGATCGTACGTTGAGTGATCAAGCTAGACTTGAAACATAGGCGGACTAAGCAAGAACACAGTTTTAACTGCTCTATTCAACAACAAAGGAAGAAACCGAGTGTCAAAGTCATTCATACATTGGAAAGCTGAACCAACAAGATTTTATTTTCACGATGCTTGGTCCAATTTTCTTGATATTCCTGCTCTTGTCTAAGCTAATCTTGAAGTTAATATCTTCAACAAAATGCCCTCATTCCACACAGATGCTGAACCGACTTGTTAGTCAAGGGACTAAGCTCTAGATTACCGCGTTGATTTATTCCCTATATATACGAATCACATTGGTTGTATGTCTTTATCAAAAGAGCCTTATCGACTGTGTCGGTGGGTCCTAGGCCCTTGGCTACGGGTGATGGCGTGAAGAGACCTCCTCCCGGATTTGGAGCTATTAGTACTTGGCATAGCGTCCATTATAGGCTTTGACGGTTTTATCAATTTCCGTACATATGTAACTTTCTCTGCAGGATTAGTGTCAATGTAGTCCTCTTGGTGCTTGGAACATTGCTATGGTGGCTTCATCGCTACACTTGACTATCAATTTTGGTTGGTGCTAATGATAGATTTAGGTTAATTTGACCCTATATTTGTGAAAATCTCTTTCCTTTTTTGTTCTTTCCGAATGGAAATTGAAGACCAGATAGGTGAACCTGATATGCTTTGCAAGTTCCTATTTTCTGTTTTTGTCCTAACCCTTGCGTCTGAATTTTTTTTTTTTCATTTAAGGTATTTTTATCTTGGAGAAAGTACTTCACATCATCCTTGACATCATATGTCCTCACTTTCAAGTGGACCACTAGAATTGCAGCTCAGCTTCGATTTCATTTTCAATCTGGTTTATCAAGATGGAATTTGCAGTGACCTTTGATGAAAGTCTAGCAATATTTAAGTTTTGTGTCATGAAGGCAGGGGCTATTTGGTGGTGTTATTCACCTATTTCTAACTTGTCTTCGTGACCCTACCTCTATATTTTCAAACTGAAAACAAATTACTTTCAATGCGAAAATATTTTGAAAAGATTCCATATGATTCTATATTTTCAATGTTTGGATATTTTGAAAGGTTTCAATTTTTATTTTATTTTATTTATTTTTTGTGAAAGCAATAGATATCGGTCATAAAGAAATATGGCTGTCGTTGCTGGCCCGTTCCGAAATTCCCGAAATTCGTTGTTTAAATTTCATTAATCCATGGGAATAAACACTTATTGTTCCGTCCTTTGACGATGGTAGGATCCATTTAGGACTATGGGCCAATGTATTAAATTAATCAGAATCCAAGCGAGGCCCAATGATATAGGCACTGTCGGATCATATAACATTGAGCCTGATATAGCAAAACATTGGCTTCAGCACGAGATTACATGATTCTGTCACTTATTTTATACATTACAAAAGGTGATACAAATAAAATTAGAAAAAGGGTCTTCAGCTTACTAGTTAGGAAACGGTAAAAGTGACTACGTGTTAAACTGCTTTATTTTGCGTCTTAAAGGAAGCTATATTGATAAACCCATAAATCGAAATCTTTGGTCATAGATCAGAATCATCCGTGTGGTCACTAAAGCTGGTAAAATGAATCACAAACTGATTTTGCAACCCATATTTAATGGCCCCTTGTAGAATGGGTAAGTTGTTTGGCAATAAAGTCGGGGCAAAATGGGTTAAGACTTAGGGCCCGTTTGGTTCGGTTTGGGGGAAATGCCCTTAGGAGAATGCAAATATCCTTAAGATAAAGAGGTTTTCCAAAATGCTACACCGTTTGGTAATTTGTAGTCTCAAATGGCATTGAAATGCAACTTTAGCATAAATACCGTTTGACAAATTTTACATTGCAAATGGGCTTTTGCTTTTATTTTATTTTTAAAAAATTTGAGAATCAAATCCGACGGCCGGCTAATCGCCGGCCAACTTTGGTGGCCAAATCTAACCGTTTGGTTGCCGAGGTCGCAACCTCGGGTGACGCCGTCGCCCTTGGGGTGCGACCTCGGGCGCCTGGAGGCACGAGGCGATCGGCCTTTCGGCGGCTAGATCGGCCTCCGCACCACCAGATCTGGCGGCCTGAGGTCGCGCGGACCCAGGCGGCGTCGCTTGGTTCCGCGTGCTAGGCGACGCCGCCTGGTTCGAGCGCGCTAGGTGATGCTGCCTGAGTTCCGCGCGACCTCAGGCCTGAGGTTGCTTGAGGTTCGCACGACACAGGTGACGCCGCCTGGGTTACGGGTTGCGCCACCCCCAGGCAGTGGTCACCGGGGAAGCGTGACCCTCAGGCGGCGGTGGCGATTGCTGGAGAAGCCCGATGGGCGGGGAAGAAGAAGATGCCATGAAGAAGGAAGACGAAGGTGGAAGATAAATGAACATTGATTTTTGCATTTCTGGAATGCTGAATGCTGAATGCCGCCCCTCCCCAGCTTTCAGCATTCAGCCTTCGGAATGTTCATATTTGGGCAAAAGGGCTTTCAAATATTTAGCCAAACACTCAAAATTTCCCCCAATGGGCTTTGGGGGCCCAAAGCCCCTTGGGAATGCCCAACCAAACACCCCCTTAGTAAAATGGGTCATGATGGGTCGCTTAAACGATCCATATTTCAACTCACTTGGACTTCCAAGACTAGGCCTGGAGACTTAACTCAAAGGAAAACTGGAAAGGAAAATCTGCAAAACGCACAGCTCTTGGAGAGATGAACTACGATGGGAAATATTGTAAGTTTTTCATAAAATTGATGGGAGGAATGTACGCTTGGGAGGATATTTGGTTTGTATCTAAAAAATGTCTAGTGTATGGGCTGATTTTCAATAGAAATAATGAAATTTGACAGGGGATTATTATCATTTTTCCTGGTCCGAATAAAATATGCACTGCATCAAACAATATTTCACTGAATATAATGCATCTTCATTCTCTGTATAAAAAAGCCCAAAGACCAGGCCGAGAATAAAGTGCAAGTCTAAATTTGTTAATATATTTGGTTGGATCGCTTTTATTCAAAAACTGAAGCAAATAAATATGAACAACAAGCACATTGTACTCCCTTGTGGCCCAGGGTACATATTTGCAATGATTTACATAGATTGTTGCAAATTTAAAGAGAAGTTAGAGCGCATCTTTAATATAATTTACTTTTATTTTTATTTTTATCAAACTTTGGAGATCGTTTGGTGGAAACAATTTAGATCTTTTCTTAATCTAATGTTTACCTTAAGATTCAAAATTTTAATTTACAAAAATTTCCAACAACATTAATGTGATTGTGCTGACAATGGCTATGATGATGACCGAGTAATGTCATTGGTTACTTTGTTATTGCATTCAAAATAGAAATTATATAGATGGGCTTGGGTCATGGCGATGCCATAGCCACAACGATCAATGAAGTTAGACATAGGTTCACGACCTCTGATTCGATATAGTGCGCACGAGAGAGAGGCGACTATGTTTGGGGTCTCCACAGCAACGGCGTGTGGCTTGGACGGAGGAGAGATGACGTTAGCTGAGTTGGTTAGGCAAGCGACAACGAGTGGCGACTTTTTATTTGGTTTATTATTTTTTAAATTGATATAAAATTTTATCTAAATGATAGATTCATATGAAAGGCTTAAAGTTGTTTGAGCGAATGGGTACGAGTTTGCATAAATTGGGTTAGATATGGATTTTTTCAGTAATATGGATTGTATCGGTTATATGTTAGGTTGGGTATGGAACTCTAAAATTGTATAGCATAAAAATGGGTTAATGAGGGTTAAGTGGGTCAGACATTTTTTTCGACTCAATTCAACCCACTCATTTAACAGGCTTAGCCTACTTATTTCTTTAGAAGACTCTAATGATAATGCTCAAAGGGTGATGCATAAATTTTGGACACAAGAGGGTTGTTTGACGTGTAGATAGGAAAGGCAAATGTTACATATGCAAAATCGTTAGATTTTGTAACGACCCAGACCCGGGGCAGTATGGAGGGATGGACTAAGATCGCATTGGCAGTACGCGGGCGAGGCTAAGGGCATGTCTCATGTCCCACATTGCTTAGGGGGGAGTCCTGGACTAGCTTATAAGGCTTGGGTCCCTCTAATTGTACATACGCGTTTTCTTGGGGTAGTATGGGCTGCCCTGAGAAGAATAAAATCGTGAGAACTTAGTGTTCAAAGTGGACAATATGTGTACAGTGGAGGCTCAGGTCATTACAGATGGTATTAAAGTAGGGCGCAATATGCGGGTGAGGCTAAGGGCATGTCTCCCGTCCCACATCACTTAGAGAGAAGTCTTGGGCTAATAAGGCTTGGGTCCCTCTAATTGTACATACGTACTTAGTGTCCAAAGCGAACAATATGTATACAGTGGAGGTCCGGTCTGGATTCTTACAAGGCATCAATGTAGCAAATGAAAGAATTGCCAAGAGAACCCAAAAAAATAAAAATAAAGCTTTGAAAAACAAACTCAATCTGATTATATGACTAAGAAACAATAAATTCATTGCAGTCTAAGCTTCCCTTCACATGGCTACAAAAATCAATATATTAACAAGATATTTTTACCTGGAAAACACCATGCCGGAGTTGATCATATGAGTGTGCATACATCATTGCAGCAGTAGGTCAGTGCGTGTACCCAACATCACTTGTATTTTGATTCAATCCTGTCACTCCAAAAGAGTTCATGACAGCACTAGAAAGAGGCATATAGTTAAGTGAAGCTTGAGGCCTCAGCATCTGACCAAGTGGAGTAAATCTAGCATCAAAATGCCCAAAAGGATGTTGAATCTTTTTGCATGTTGAAGGGCACCAAACCAAAACTTTGACTAGCAGGGACATTCTTAATGTACCCGTTCCAATACGGAATTCATCAAACAAAATGCCAATATTGAGATGGCATTGCATAATGCCATGTTGCAGCTACACAAAAACATATTTTTGGGACAAGGGAGAAGGCTAAGCAAAACAAGTGTCATTGTAACAGTTACACACCAAATTGATAGCACATGCCTGTAAATAACTTTATCAACAGCTTTTCACAACAAAGTGATGAATACTAAAATATGTCACCACTTTTGCTGTGCTTCTTATGATAAATTGTTTTGAATCAGAAGTAAAACAGCTAATCAAAGGATTAAATCAAGGCTGAGATCAACTCCAGTCACATTGATCTCACGCTAAAAAAGAAGAATACCAATGGAACAAAAAAGATTTTACCTTTCATAACTTCGATCATAATCTGGGTTAGAACGATCTTTTTCTGTCTCTAAGAATGGCTACCCTAGATTGTGTGCTGCCATCTCTAATGCCTGTATTCTTATCAACATCCACCATGGGAATCCTGCACACTTCATTATCATCTCTGTTCAAAGATATATTCCTCCGGTTAGTTGAGGTCTGAGAAAATGTATCATCTAAATTAGAACCACTTGGGCTACTGAAGAAACAAGCACGTGCTCTATCATACTCCTCTTTCCTCTCTTCCACACTTCGCATTGGGCTTCTTTTCATCCCTGAGTCATTGGCTCCATAAGCAGATGCTTTACTAGGTCGAGGCCTGATAGTAATCTCAACCTGTTCAGCCTTATCATCTTCCAGACCCGGGGCAGTACGGAGACCTAGACTCAAGGAAGTATGGAGGGACGGACTAAGATCACCTCGGTAGTATGCGGGCGAGGCTAAGGGCATGCCTCCCATCTCACATTGCTTGGGGGGGGGGGGAGTCTTGGGCTAGCTTATAAGGCTTGGGTTCCTCTAACTGTACATACGTGTTTTCTTGGAGTAGTATGGGTTGCCTTGAGAAGCACAAAACCATGAGGACTTAGTGTCTAAAGTGGACAATATGTGTACAATGGAGGCCCAAGTCCTTATAGGTGGTATCAGAGCCGACTCCCACAGAGTGTGGGGCCACATAGGGCGCTATGCCTTAAGAGGGGGAGAATGTGATGACCCAAACCCAGAGCAGTACGAAAGGACGGACTAAGAGGGGGAGAATGTGGGCTTGGGTCCCTCTAATTGTACATACGCGTTTTCGATCAAAACTGTGAATACTTAGTGTCCAAAGCGGACAATAGTTTCTCCTGCTCGAATGGCCACAAACCACCATTGCATTTATTCACCCACTGAAATGGCATGATTCGATTTCTTGTGATCGTGTAAGCAAGCGGAACTTTTGGCTTGTAGCTAGCATGCAAGCAAAATGCTTATTAGCACAAGCATTTGCAAGGCACCCCTGGGATTTTGAAGAAGCTAACACATTTCTCGAATTGAATGCAAGGGTGATTGGTTCCAAGATGGGCAGTGGGCTATTCCCCCCTAGAACCAAGAACCATCCGTTGGTTACCAATTTGGTTCTCAAGTGGATCATTGAAACCAGTCTTCTAGAGGAAGGAATAAAGCCAAAATGTTTCTGATGTGTGTTGTATGGACACCAAACTAGCATGTGATCCTAATGAAGGAAAAGATATAGAAGGGAGGACGATGACAATATTTGAGATGGGTCTCAGTTTGGACAGTAAGAGGAGAGCATCAATGTCCTCATTAAGATATCAAAGAAGCAAGTCTATGGCTAGGGACTTTAGAATTGATAGAAAACTTGACCGGTATATATATACCGGTTCAATTCAGGTGGATGGTTCCATCCTTGGAACCGGACCGGTTCCCATGAGAATTGTTGGTTCTAGGTGGGTTTGGTCTGATTTCGGGCGATTATTGATTTTTTTGGATACTCCTAAATAAAAGAAATAACTTTAGAATTTCTTGGAGGACAACTATCACAGTTAACCCCACTAGAGATTAATTATCTAGAGATGTTTTGACGATCATAAGGAACATTAAATTTAAAGCCATTTCTCTTCACTAAAACCATAAGCCAAGACGTGCGTAGTCATACCCTCTCCTCCTACCTGTCTGTCCATCGGCAGCAGTAAGCCATTATCCGCTTTTGCCCTTTTCTCTGACCTTCTCATTCAAGCATTTAAATCCTTAACCACCCGATAGTAATTCTCACTCTAGAAATAGAAATATTTATATATAGAGAGATGTCTTCATGTACTTATACTTGCACCAAAGGAAAAGAAAGCAAGTGATCCAAAACTACACTAAATCTATGGCCTTCGAACTCGAAGCCATCCAAAAATAACGTGTGGCCTCCCCATCTTTTCCTGCCTCGTTTCTTTTCTCCATTGAGTCCGAAACACGGGTTGGGATATGCAACGCATGAAACGTCAGAGAGAGGCCATGAAGAATGTGTCGAGGATCAAGTTCTTGCATTGCTTTAGACGGCCTGTCATCGAGGAAGTGATGCTCGAGCCCGGGCGTAGGCGGAACCAGCATCTTTTGATGGATAGGGACGACAATGAGAGAGCAAGCGTGAAACCACCGTATGCTCGATCGAGAAAGCATAGCTTTTCGCGCATGTTGAAGTCCGCTTTCTTCTACACCGCTTTGGTTTGTTATCCCACTTTTTTCGTTTTCCTAGTTTGTGCCATTAAAGAAATGTCCAACGAGGATTACATATTATGTTGCGGAAGAAACTAATATTATCGTGAAAATGTCACTTTAGGTCTGAGAACTATGTTAGAACATTTTAGTGGTTTCTGTATTTATTTATTTATTTCCTCTTTTTTTCGCAGGCTCGGACTATTTACCGGAAAAGAAGTAGTTCAATTCAAAACTCATTGTTGACAAAACGCTCTCCTTCAATTGATGCCGAACCAAGGGGGTCGTTATGTGATAATAACGATCAGAAGCTTATCGATGATCAGGCAAATCATTTTTCTTCTACCTCTCTTTCTTCAGGTTCAAGTTCGGCATTAGAGTACGTGGACTGTGTCCAACAGTGGTCTCACGGTTGATTCTTGTGCAATGGCTCATCAATGAAGCAAGAGCTAAGCCCAGACCATCAAGATCAGTCACGAACGAAACGAGCCAAACTTGATATGGCATATCTGCTGCTCATTAGTCTGATGGGGACGGTGTTGTGTGGCAGAGCTTATGCAATAGTCTTTGCGTTGACGTGGCTTCTTGTGGTGACTCGCCGGCTTTGCTGGAGCGTCACTGACAATGATGATGATGTGAAGACAGGAAGACAGGAGAAAGTGAAGGTTTAGCAGGTAGAGACAGATGAGAAGAAGAGAAGAAAGACTGTAGCGCAGTTAATTATGGAAGTGCTAGGGAGGATGCGTGAAAGGAACCGTCCCAAAAAATGAAGAGAGGGCCGCTGTTGCATTAAATCTTTTACGTGAAAATGCTGTCTCGCGTGATAGATTGAGATTAGCGTCTAGCTAGTTAGTAGACTTTTGGCGACGAGAATTTCGTTCTGGCAAATTATGGTTTGTATATATATTCATTTTGAATTCGAAGTCAGGTTGGTATCAATAGAAAGGGGAAATGTTAGGGTAATAAGAATGTCGTAAGATTGGCATGAGTGTTTAGATCTGAAATGGAATTCTTTCGCAAATTGGATAGGCTTTTGAAATACAAATAACAGTGCTGGACTTTTTAATAGCGAATTAAAAAAACTAAATAATGGGTGAGATTGTGGATTAGCTTTTTAAAAAAAGTGGGTCGTGTTTAAGAATTAATAACGGTTTAGCACATCACTTAATAAACCGATAGTATAAATCAGTCTTAGTGAGTCAAGCATTTTTTAAATACAAATGGCAACCAATAAGATGTTGGTTTAGATGACAAATAAGTTTGCTCAATTCCCTGTGGTGTGGGACTCCGGTTCGACTATTTTTCAGAGCACTTCACATTAAAATCCTGAACGAATCGGATTAAAATAAGGAGGGAAAAGTACCAAAAAAAGTCATAAATTTATTACATTGATACAAATTCAGTCATAACATTTTCAATTAGATCAATTTAATTCTAAACTTTAAAAATTGCCACGTTAATGTCTGGCCACTAGCACGTCAGTGCCGGTCGGCCAAAATTGGCTAGATGAATTGAATTGGTACCAATGTGAAAAGTTTTAGGATTAAATTGCTTCAATTGAAAGGTTTAGAATTGAATTAGTACTAATGTAGTATGTTTATGACTTTTTTGGTACTTTTCCTAATAAGGGAGGTTCCCTTAAAATCTATCAGAGAGGTGAATCAATTGTGGTGTTCCAAAAGTGGTCTGAACAAACCACATAATCGACATACAAAGAAAGAAAATACCTATCATAGGTTTTATTGCTTCTTTGAGAACAAATTTTAGTTAATGTTCCTATCTTGTAACTTCTCTAGTAATATTCATTCATAAATGTTGAGAATATATACTGTGTTGACTAATAGTATGTGCAAATTTCATTCATATATTTTATCCTATGGAGATTTTTTTTCTTTTGCCACATTATATCATCTATACATTGAATGTGTATGACAAAAGCCATATTATAAAAACAACAAATTATTATAGACCACAAAAAATCATAAATATTTGTAGGGTCCACTTCATCAATAATTTGTGGCTCGCAATAAATTGTTATTTTTACGGTAGCTCGACTGTTATGCTAGCAAAGACATTTTGTCTTTGCATGCTGCGTGATGGATGCTAGAACCAACGTACACAAAGGGGCATATTGTTGGATTATAATGTCTCAATGTTGCTGCTGTTTTCTGTTCTGTTTTACTCTGTTTTTTTATATTAAAAAACAGCCAAGTTCATTTAGTTATATATTTAGTGTTTTTGTTATTTTATAGGAAGTTAATAGTGATATAGCTAGAATAAGTACCTAGAGGGGGGTGAATAGGTATATAAACGATTTTTCTCAATAATTGCACAATACTAGACAGTTAAAGGATTTGAGACAAACAATAATCGAAGTAAGCGAGAGAAGAGAAAATTGAACACGCGGTTTATAGTGGTTCGGCTTATTTCAAGCCTACATCCACTCTTTACCGACAGCCTATTGGCTGGATTCCACTATGAACAAAGAGATGTTACAGCGTTGTTCTTCCTTGATTTCTCGGTGTAGGTGATCTACCACACTCGCTCAAGGTATCACTAAATATAGACACTCTTTGTGTATTACAACTTCGCTCAAAATGTATCGACTAATAATCAAGGTGCTTGAGGACTCGGAATTTGTCTATCGATCATGCACTAAAGCAACTAGAACGTCTTCCTTTTATACTCCTTTATGCCATCATACCGTTGGCACTTACCAAAGGAATTCCTCCAATCTACCTGTTGGACGAAATCAATCAAGAAGATCATTCGAGCTATTAAAGGAACCTGACGATAGCCCATCAATCCTGTTCACCCATACAATCAGGATCTTGGTTTCCAAGAATAGAACCTTCCAAGAATATTTCGTCGACCATCGGATCTTCAAACGATCTTGATTACGAATAAAAGAATCCGTTATAATTATCCAGCCAAGAGATCTTCTCCAGAGGATAGGACTAAATCCTCAACCAAATACTTCGGCTCTAGATTGCCTTCGTCACTGGATTAAAAAACTGTCAGTGAGAATAGTCTTGAGTCTTGAGTCTTGAGTCTGGTGATCTGAAAGTCTTCAGACTCTAAACAGAAGGTCTGCATTTATTTAGACTAGGCGATAGAGACGTTTTGTCGGCTTCAAAATATTCGGAAAGATTTCTCCAACAATCTCCCCCTTTTGATGGTGACAAAACTTTCCTGTAGATTTGAACAACTTTGACCTGCAAAATATTACTCAAGAAATATGGCTATCTCATAAAGATTAATAAAACAACCAGACTCTGCATCCACAGAAAATCGGTTAGTCTTTCATGAGTAATACCATATAACAACACTTTGATATAATAGTAAACGGTCAAGCATCAATCAAAATCCACACTCAAGTCAGTCAAATTCAAGTTCACACCCAAGTTCACTCATGTCATACTCAAAAACAAACATATTCAAACATAAAAAGAAATTTAGAGTTCAAATTGCAATTCTCCCCCTTTTTGTCATCATTAAAAAGGTGAGAAAAGAGTCAAGTCTTCTGGGAATGCGTCTGGAAATCTCCCATCGGTCGTACGATCCCTTCCGGCCTCTTCAAGTCTTCCCGTAGATGAGCTACTTCTTCTCCTTTGGCATTGACTTGAATTTGAAGAGCGAGGTCTTTCAATTGATCCGCCAAGGTAACAAAAGATGCTTGTCCAGCATTCTTCATAACTTGAAGTTCACAGTCCAGAGCATAGATTTGACCATTCATTTCCAGAAGAACATCAAGAATACGACGAAAATCTGCTGTATTGTCCGTCGTCGTGTGCTCGCATTTGCTTTCTCGGATGGAGTGAAGTCAAACGATGGACCTTCTGTGTAATCTTGCAGATTTGATGTTGATGTATCATGTCCTTCCTCAGGCATTTGAGAAGCCTGAAGATCTTCTGGATTTACTGGTGAGCGACTCACACCTTCACTATTGACAGCATGTGGTGTAGTCCTTCCTTGCTCGCCATCTCCCCCTGTCTCTAGGACCTCCAATGGGGAAGAGTGATAGTCATGCTCTTCAGCATCTGCAGACTTTTCTTTTTCTGCTTCTCCTTCTTCTTCAGCTTCTTTCTCTTTTTCTTTGTCTTGCTGCTCCTCTGCTTCTTTTTCTTTCATTTGTCGTTCTGTTGATTCAGGTACAGAACGTCTAGTTCTTATCAATGCAGAGATAGTGAGATCTTCCTCTTCTTCTTCATCCTCCAAGATAAGAGTTCTTTTCTTTTTGGATAGAGCACTCATGGGCTCCTTCCCTTTTCTCTTAGATGCGAAGATGCTTTGGAGTCTTCACTTTGAACTTCTCCATTGCCTTATCAAGCTCTTTCGGACACATTTTTGTCGGCATTTTCAGACCTACCACCATTTTGTCGCATGGTCGAACACAAAGAGTGTGTGGAGGTTCAATGTTCAAGTGTCTCGAAGATTTTGGTCACAAGACACAGGTAAGGCAATTGGCCCTTGTCCTTCGCCATTGCTCTGTACATGTGAAAGAGAATGGTGTGAGGGAGAGGGAACTTCTTCCCTGTATTGATCGCATACATCAATTTTGCCTCGGAGTTAGACACGTCGGTCTTGGATGTAGACTTTGGCCTGATACAGTTGATCACAATTTTGTGAAGCAAGATGTTGATGGCATGCATTCTTGTGTAGGTAATTCTCCCCTCTGTAGACCTGTCTTTGACAAGATCCAGTGTGGCACGAGTAATCGAAACTTTGATCGGTTGATAGCGTCCTCTTTCAACTCCAATTATGTCAGCCAACATGTCCACATCTATGACATGGTCTTGGTCTCGAACACTGAAAGATATTCTATTTGCATCTAAAAAGCTAAGATTCGAATAGAAGTATGTTGTCAATTGCGCATAACCGTCTGTGGTATCGGAGCAAAATTGCTCAAGTTGAAGCAGATTGAACTTCTCCCTTAAGTTCACATTAATGGCATCCAAGAAATCGAAATCAACACTCCTAGGGTTTATCACCCCTCGTTTCAATGATCGAAGAACATATTCTCCTGTTCCTTTGATTTAAACAAATCCATCCTTTTTCCCTTCACCTTCGCGGCAACACCCATTCTAGGTTGAAATTCACTTGAACATTTTATCATCATCGTTCCCGTCGTCGGATTCGGTCCGATACACGAGGGTCACTTGGAATGTTCGCAAGTGCTTCCTCAGCCTTTCCTTTGGGAGCAATTCCCAAATCCTCCATTTTTCGAGAAAGATATACTCATCCCCATAATTTTTATCTTTAAGGAAATCATCTATATAGTTCAGCGGAGTCCTAATGCTTTTCAACGTACGATAGAGCTTGTAAATAAAAGAGGGTTTTTGGACTCTTACAGGGTCTGCATCCTCGATTATTTCTTCCTCCGGTTGATGACCCGCACCTTGTGGGGTAGATGGTGAAGAGTGACGTGGTGGAGAGTGAATCGGGCTCTGTTGCTGACTCGGTAAAACTTCCTCTTCGGTGAGATCGAAATGGGTAGGCCCCTCCCTCTTTCTCTGTGGTCCCTTGTTCGCGATTCTTGAAGACTTCCTCGAAGAAGACATCCTTCCTTGTCGTTGAAAGATTCCTTTACTCGCTTTCCCAAGAAAAGATGACAATTTTCTCGAAGATGAATACAAAGAAGAGACAGGATTAGGAGGAGAATGCCTTTTAGGGTTTTAAAGTGTAAGCGAAAAAGAAAACTATATATATATAACTCGGTTTTAAAAAGGAAAAATCAATCGGCACAAAGGAAAGTGAAACGGACACCTCGTTTTAAAATCAATAAGCGCCAAATAGAGGTTAATCGTTTTTGAAAAGACAAGATTCCGTTTTTCATGGAAATCATAAATTAAGCGAACTAAAGATCGTACCTTTTCGAGTTTGAATAAAACAACTTACGAGTCTATAGCCATGAATGTTTGAGTCGAGGGTTGGAGAGTCTCTAGACTTTAACTTCCTCAAGCTTCAAAATGTTGAGTACGGAGCGGATATGATCGAATTGATTCTTCTCCAAAGGCTTTGTGAAAATATCTGCTAGTTGGCTCTTTGAATCAACAAATTGAATCGAGATTTCTCCATTTTGAACATGATCTCTAATGAAATGATGTCGAATCTCTATATGCTTTGCTCTTGAATGAAGGATTGGATTCTTAGTGAGATTGATTGTCTTTGGTGTTGTCACATCTAATCTCTGTGCATGAGTCTTCAATTCCAAAGTCTTGTAGCTGTTGTTTTATCCATAGAATTTGCGAATAGCAACTTCTAAGAGCTACATACTCAGCTTCTGTTGTTGAGAGAGACACAGTGCTTTGTTTCCTTGAAAACCAAGACACTGTCCTGTTTCCAAGCAACTGGCAAGTTCCCGAAGTGCTCTTTCTATCAACTCGCAACCGGCCGAGATCTGCGTCCGAGTATCCCGGAAGATTAAAGTCTCCTTCTTAGGATACCAAAGACCGATGCTTGAAGATGAAGCAATGTATTTGATAATACGTTTTGCAGCACTGAGATGGGATTCTTTAGGATCTGATTGAAACCTAGCACATATGCAAACACTCAACAAACTGTCAGGTCTAGAAGTGGTAAGATAAATAAGTGAACCGATGATGCTCCTGTACAGCTTTTGATCAACTTTCTTCCCTTCTTCATCTTTGTCTATCTTCAAAGAACATGACATTGGTATGTCGGTCTTTTTGCACTTTTCCAGTCTAAACCTTTTGACAAGATCATTAGCATATTTTTCTTGATGAATAAAAGTTCCTTCTTAGTCTGTCGTACCAAGCTCGATGTGCTTGCTTTAAACCATACAAGGCATTTTTCAGTCTGAAGACTGAGTCTGGCTTCTTTGGGTCTTCAAACCCTAGAGTTCCACGTAAACTTCCTCATGGATAAATCCATTTAGGAAGGCACTTTTGACGTCCATTTGGAATAACCTAAAATTTTTATAACAAGCAAACGCAAGTAATAGACGAATAGCTTCTAACCTTGCTACTGGATCGTAAGTCTCATCATAGTCTATTCCTTCTTCTTGCGTATATCCCTTGGTCACGAGTCTTGCTTTGTTTCGTATGACTTTTCCTTTCTCATTCATCTTGTTCTGAACACCCATTTAGCTCCAATAACTTTTTGCCTTTTGGTTTAGATGTTAATTCCCAGACATCATTAATGTTGAGCTATGCGAGCTCTTCTTGCATAGTTTCAATCCAGCTTTCATAAGATAAAGCTTCTTCTATGCTTTTTGGTTCAATTTTAGAAATGAGAGCCACTTTGCACTAGACTCTTCACGCCTTTTGGATCTCGGGTACGAATTCCTTCATTAATTTCGCCGATAATGAGATCTTTAGGATGTTGGACTTATGCTTCCGATTCTTGGTTGATTTTGTCTGGTTGATGATCTTTTTCTTTATTTGAATCTTCACGATCAGCTTGATCTTTGGTCTTCTAGAGTCTCGAGAAGCTTCTTGAGTTGTAAGCTTTGGAGAGTGCGGAGCGAGGTTGAGGCTTTCATGATGAGTTTGATTTGGATTCATCTTGCGTAGAGTCTTGAAATTTGACATTCATTGACTTCTCCACAGACTGACTCTTCTTGTTGTAGACTTTGTAGGCTTTGCTTGATGTAGAATATCCAAGGAAGATGCCTTCATCTGATCTTTCTTCAAACTTACCAACTCGATCTTTAGCATTTTTCAATATAAAGCATTTGCAACCAAACACATGAAAGTATGAAACAATAGGCTTCTTACCTTTGAATAACTCATAAGGGGTTTTCTCTAGAATATGTCTTAAGAAAACTCTATTGATGATATAGCATGCTGTTGAAACAGCTTCAGCCCAAAATCATGAAGAAATCTTACTTTCAATTAAAAGAATTCTAGCCATTTCTTGAAGAGATCTATTCTTTCTTTCCACAACTCCATTTTGCTCTAGAGTATATGGCGAAGAGAACACATGATTAAATCCAGATTTATCACAAAATTTTGTAAAATCTTGATTTTCAAATTCACCTCCATGATCTGTTCTTATACTTGAGATAACACACTCTTTCTCATTTTGAACATTTTTAGCAAATTTTTCAAAATACGAGAAGGTTTCGGACTTACTTGCAATGAAATATACCCAAGTAAAGCGGGAGTAATCGTCCACAATTACTAGGCAATATTTCTTACCTCCAATGCTCTGAGTTCTGGTTGGTCCGAAGAGATCCATATGCAGCAACTGCAATACATGATTAGTGGAGACATGATTTATTGGCTTAAATGAATTTCTTACCTGCTTTCCCAGAATGCATGGAGTGCATGGATTGGACTTTTGGTATGGTAATTTTGGTAGACCTCGAACAAGCTGCTTTGATGAGATTTCGGCTAATTGCTTCATGTTGACATGACCAAGCTTTTCGTGCCATAAGCTTGCTTCGTCTTGAATTGAGATTAGGCATTGCGATTCATTTGGTTTCACATCCAAAAGATAGATGTTTCCATGCCTTCGACCCATGAAAGGCGAGTAGAGTCTTTACTAGTTCAGAATATATTCCTTCTTGAAAGAAGATCTTAAAACCAATATCACACAATTGACCGATCTTTGAGAAGATTGTAATTGAGTCCTTCCACTAAGGAAACATTACTTATTGTGAGATTTCCAATTATCACAAATCCAAATCCCACAATACTTCCTTTGCTGCTTCCTCCAAATGAAACATTTCCACCATTTACTTGGACAAGCTTTATGAAGCAATTTGAGTCTCCTGTCATGTGTCTTGAGCATCCACTGTCAAGATACCATTTCACTTTTTTCTTGACGGAGACCTGCATTTAAAAGAGAGTCTCAAGCTTTCTTTGGTACCCAAATTTTCTTGGGTCCTTTGGTGTTAGTAAGATAAACAATATTAGCCCATGTTTTCTTAACATGTTTCCAAACCATAGGACACTCTTTTTCAAAGTGATTCGGACTGTTGCACTTTGAACACTTGAGGGCTTTTCGACCTACAGACTTTACAAAAACTTTCTTGAAATGATTTTTGTAAGCCTCTCTCGAGGGTCTTTGCTTGATTCTTTCTTTTACTTTAGGAAAATCAATCAAGGGAATAGTTTCTGCTGTCATACCTAGACCAGACTTATTGAAGTAAGGTCTTTGAGCTGAAAGAATTTTTTCAAGTTTTTCGGACCCTATTGAAAATTTCTTTGAAATATTTGATAAGTCAGTTTTTAAAAGAGCATTTTCTTTCAAAAGACTATTTTCATTTTCTTTAAGAGTGGAAACATTCAAGTCTAAACTTTTAACTCTTTCTTCTAAAACGTTTTCCTTTTGTTTTAGAGCTGAGTTTTCCTTTTTAAGTTCGGAAATTCTTTTGAGAGAAGTCTTAAGACTAAGACACAGTTTATCAATGTATTTAGAAACTTTGACAGGAATTTTGAAATCACTTACCTCAAATTCTTGTCTAAGTCGATCCGAATTTGAGTACGAGTCCGATTGTGCCATTAGACATAGATTGGCATACTCATTATCACTTTCTTCACACTCGTATCCTCCAGGTTTCGGCTTTGAGAGCTTTTCGAAACTTTTCAGCTTTTCCTCTCTTCTTCTTCAGAAGATGACAGTTGGGTCTGATGTGTCCATTTTTCTTACATTCAAAGCAAACTACATATTTGTTTGGTTCCTCATCATCAACAGACTTGGTCTGCTATCTTTGGAAACTTTGTTTCTTTGAGTTGAACCTTCTTCCTTTTCTATTCAGTTTTCTGAATCTTCTTATCATGAGAGCAAGCTCCTCATTGTCCATATCATCTTCAAAATCTGTATCATCAGAATCATCATTTGATTTTAATGCAATGGATTTCTTACCTCTTGGATCTTCGTCTTCATTGATTCATTCGACTTCATAAGATCGAAGAGTTCCAATCGCTCGTCGACAGAGATAGTGGCATGATTCTTTGCGTCTCCCTTATTGAAGTCTTTATGTGATTCCAATCCTTGGAGAGTCCACGCAAATAGCTTGTTTACCTTCATGGGATCAGAAATTTTTGTCCTTGATTCTCAAGACCATTGACAATATCGTAAAAACGGCTAAACATGTCGGTTATAGATTCTCTGGTTTCATCTTGAAGGCTTCATATTGACCGAGGAGAATGTTAATTCTGGTTTCCTTCATTCGATCTGTTCCTTCATAGGTGATATGTAATCTGTCCCAAACTTCTTTTGCTGTAACACAAGAAGATATTATGTTATATTCAGTTGGTGACAAAGCACAATATAAAGAATAAATTGCTTTTGCATCGAGTGCTTGTCTCTTGAATATCTCTTCCTGAGTCATTCCGCTGGTCTCAACAGTTTCTTTCCCACTTTCGAGGTTTCTTTCCCTCGATGCGGCTATAGGAGTAATTCCTTTTCTACAATGTCCCATTCCAGAGGATCCTTTGATCGTAGGAAGGCTTTCATCTTGTTTTCCAGATGTTGTAATCCTTCCCATGAAAGTAGGGTGGTGCGGGGTATTGCTTTGCCCTTCCACCAGCCCTAGTGCTAGCATACTAGCCATGGATCTTTTACTCTGAAGTAAAACACTTCAAATAAAGTGAGTACACGAGCTCTGATACCAATTGATATAACTAGTATAAGTACCTAGAGGGGGAGTGAATAGGTATATAAACGATTTTTCTCAATAATTGCACAATACTAGGCAGTTAAAGGATTTGAGACAAATAATAATCAAAGTAAGGCGAGAGAAGAGAAAATTGAACACGCGGTTTATAGTGGTTCGGCTTATTTCAAGCCTACATCCACTCTTCTGCACCGTGACCTATTGGCTGGATTCCACTATGAACAAAGAGATGTTACGGTGTTGTTCTTCCTTGATTTCTCGGTGTAGGTGATCTACCACACTCGCTCAATGTATCACTAAATATAGACACTCTTTGTGTATTACAACTTCGCTCAAAATGTATCGACTAATAATCAATGTGCTTTAGACTCTGGAATTTGTCTATCGATCATGCACTAAAGCAACTAGAACGTCTTCCTTTTATACTCCTTTATGCCATCATACCGTTGGCACTTACCAAAGGAATTCCTCCAATCTACCCGTTGGACGGAATCAATCAAGAAGATCATTCGAGCTATTAAAGGAACCGACGATAGCCCATCAATCTGTTCACCCATACAATCGGGATCTTGGTTTCCAAGAATAGAACCTTCCAAGAATATTTCGTCGACCATCGGATCTTCAAACGATCTTGATTACGAATAAAAGAATCCGTTATAATTATCCAGCCAAGAGATCTTCTCCGAGAGGATAGGACTAAATCCTCAACCAAATACTTGCTCTGGATTGCCTTCGTCATTGGATTAAAAAACTGTCAATGAGAATAGTCTTGAGTCTTGAGTCTTGAGTCTAGAGTCGGTGATGCGAAAGTCTTCAGACTCTAAACAGAAGGTCTGCATTTATCCAGACTAGACTGATAGAGACGTTTTGTCAGCTTCAAAATATTCTGGAAAGATTTCTCCAACAAATAGCACGTTTGTGTGCAGTTATGTGTTGCACGTACGTGAGCAGTTTTTGCTTTGTATTTAGTGGTTGTACGCGACAGTTTTTTTTTAGCACAAGACGTACGCAAGTTTGTGCTCTGTTTTTTCTTTGTGCTTCTCTTCCTCATTTGAAATCTATAGCTTCTAGTTTTCTGTTTCTTGTTTACTATTTTGATCAGTAACAACAGTGGTATCAGAGCGTGAATGATCTTGAGGGACAGTGAAGTGAAGCAAGTATTGAAGTGTAAAGAAGTTAAAGGGTGATGGAGACAGGGTCGAGTGGTTTCTCTGCGATGGCTTCTCTAGTATTTACTGGAGAGAATTATCAAGCATGGGCTATTAAGATGACAGCATTTTTGGAGGGTCATGATCTGTGGGAAGCTATGGAGGATGATTATGAAGTTGCTCCACTTCCAGATAATCCGACCATGAATCAAATCAAACTTCATAAAGAGAGAACCACAAGAAAAGCCAAGGCAAAATCTTGCCTATATCTTTGCATTGTCTCGCCTACCATCTTTACAAGAATTATGAAGTGTGACTCTTGCAAAGGCCATATGGGACTTCTTGAAGGAAGAATATGAAGGAGATGAGAAGATAAGAGGTATGAAGGTGCTGAATCTCTTGAGAGAATTTGAGAGACAGCAGATGAAAGAGTTTGAATCAGTGAAGGAATACTCTGATAGGCTAGTGGGGATAGCTGATAAAATTAGAGTTTTAGGGACTGACTTGAAGGATGAAAGGCTTGTTTAGAAAATCCCGGTGTCTCTTCCGGAGAAGTTCGAAGCCACCATAGCGTCTCTGGAAATACAAGAGACTTACACGATATAAAGCTTGCGTAATTGTTGAATGCTTTGCAGGCACGGGAGCACTAAGTAAGCGATGAGAAGAGAAGAGTTTGTAGAGAGTGCGCTGCAAGCTAGAGTGAAATCAAATGATGGAGGCAAAGGGAAGAAATGGATTCAGTCTAGAGAAAATGCTGGTGACTCCAAGTTTATAGCAAAAGAAGGAAATTCTGGTGGGTTTAGCAAATGGAAGAAGAACAAAAAGCCTTGTCAATACTGTGGTGGAACTAATCATCAGTTTTTTAGATGTTGGAGAAAGCCTTATGCTAGATGCAGAAGATGTCACAAGTTGGGTCACATGGAAGCCATCTGCAAAGAAAAAAATTACCAGCAAGTCGGAAAAGCCCAGGTAGCAGTGAAACTAAGGAAGAGCACTTGTTTGTAGCTTCTTTTTCTGAATCTTCTGTTGGGGATGATGCATGGCTGGTGGATAGTGGGCCGTACCAATCATATGATTTGGCAATTCGAAGTGTTTAGGATTCTAGACAAGTCGATCGAGTCCAGTCGAATTGGCAATGGACGGTATATCGAAGTGCAAGGGAAGGGTACATTGGCTATTGAAGGAAATCAAGAGGTGAAGCTGATCAGTGATGTTCTTTTTGTGCCAATTATTGACCATAATCTGTTAAGTGTTGGTCAATTAGTTGAGAAGGGCCATAAAGTGAAGTTCGAAGGGAATGCATGTCTTATTAATAATGCAGATAGCAAAGAAGTGCTAAGAATCCCAATGAAGGACAAGAGTTTCATATTCAAGCCACAAGAGATGCAACAAATGGCTTTATAGTGCAAAGAAGAAAATGCAGAGATATGGCATAAAAGACTTGGGCATGTTCACAGGAAGAGCATGTCGTTTATGCAGAGAAATAGCTTGGCAGATAACTTGCCAAGTTTAGAGGAGGAATTTCCATAGTGCAGAACTTGTCTTCTTGGCAAGCAAGCCAGATTTCCTTTCAAAGGAGGAGGCTGAAGAGCATGTGAGAAGCTGCAATTAGTCCACACAGATTTATGTGGACCTATGTCTGAGTCTTCTCTCAATGGTAGCAGGCATTTCATTACCTTCACTGATGATATGACTAGGATGAGTTGGATTTATTTTCTGCGAGCCAAGTCTAAAGTTGCTAATGTGTTTGTGAAGTTTAAAGCCTTAGTTGAGAATCAGAGTGGGAAGAAAATCAAAATGCTCAGGTCGATAATGGTTCGAGTATCTTGCTCACAAGTTTAAGTTGAATTGTGAGCAAGCGAGGAATTGTGCGGCGGTTAAGCGCTCCTATTCACCTCAACGAGAATGGGGTCGGTGAGAGGAAAAAGAAGTATTATAGAGATGGCCAAATGTATGATGCGGGGAGAAGATGTTGCCTAAGAAGTTTTGGGCTGAAGCGGCTAATCTTTGCGGTGTTCCGTTGAATAGATTGCCCACAAAGACTTTAGAGAGGTCAACACCTTTTGAAGTACGGTATGATGTTAAACCTTCGTGAAAAATTTGAAGGTTTTTGGGTGTTTGTGTTACACTCATGTTCCCGAGGTCAAGAGGGACAATTTGGATAAGAAAGCGAGCTTGGAATCTTCATCGGGTACGATCTCCAATCAAAGGCTTACAAAATTTTTCACCCTATGACAGGAAAGGTGATTGTAAGCAGAGATGTTGTTTTTCTAGAGGAAGATGAGTGGAATTGGATGGAAGGAAAGAGTGCAAAACAACAACAATTCGAAAAACAACCTGCAACAGATGTAGAGATTGATGAAGTTATAGATGGATTGGAAGACAGTGTGGATGATTTACCAGTGAGAGGCACAAGGTCACTTGCTGAAATCTATGAAAGAAGCAATGTGGCAATGCTCGAACCATCTAACTTTGTGGAAGCTAAGGAGAATCAGAGGTGGATTGTAGCAATGTAGGAGGAGATTGCAATGATCCAGAAAAACCACACATGGGAGCTTGTTGACAGACCATCTGATAAGAATGTGATTAGGGTTAAGTGGGTGTTTAGAACAAAACTTAATCTTGATGGTTCTGTCAATAAACACAAAGCTAGACTAGTGGTGAAAGGCTATTCACAAATATGGGGAGTAAACTATTCTGAAACATTTGCTCCTGTTGCACGACTTGATACAATAAGGCTACTGTTAGCTATTGCGCGAGAGAATGGGTGGCCTATATTTCAGTTAGATGTCAAGTCTGCATTTCTGAATGGAGAGCTTGAGGAAGAGATTTTTGTTGAACAACCTGAAGGTTTCAGTATCAAAGGGCGAGAAGAGAGTGTATACAGGTTGAAGAAAGCTATATGGACTTAAGCAAGCTCCAAGAGCTTGGTATGGGAAGATAGATCGATATTTGCAGGATTTTGGCTTTGTAAAAAGCTTAAGTGAGTTCACTCTTTATGTCAAGAAGGTGAATCACAATGTTGTAATTCTGTCACTTTATGTAGATGATCTATTAGTGACGGGGAATGATATGGAATTGATAGAGAAGGTGAAGCAATATCTATTTGCAGTTTTTGAGATGTCAGACTTAAGAAAGATGGCTTATTTTTTTTGGTCCTACGGAAGTCAAACAGGCTTCATATGAGATCTTCATCTGTTAGAAAAAATACATGAAGGAAATTCTAAAGAAGTTTCAGATGGAAGATTGTCAAAGTGTAAGCACTCCTATGGCTGCTAAAGAGAAGCTGCAGAAGAATGATGGAACATATGCAGTAGATGCTTCTATGTATAGAAGTCTGATTGGGTGTCTCATGTATCTTACAGCAACCATACTAGATATTCTATTTGCTGTGAGTGTTTTATCTAGGTTTATGAGTAATCCTAGTCAGTTACATTTTGTTGCAGCAAAAAGGGTCTTGAGATATCTCAAAGGAACATTGTTCTTTGGTGTGAAGTTTAAGAAATGTCGAAGTTTAATTTGCAAGGATTTTCGATAGTGACTCGGGGCTGGTTCGGTGGATGACATGAAAAGTACGTCTGGATCTTGTTTGAGTTTTGGTTACGCTTGTTTCTCCTGGTGTTCCAAAAGTAAGAGATTGTAGCTCAGTCCACAGCGAGAGGCTGAGTTTATAGCAGCTCTTTGCAGCTGCAAATCAAGCTTTGTGATTGAAGAAGATAATGAAGGATTTGCGGTTGAATTCCAGTAATTGCATTGAAGTTAATGTGGATAATCAGGTGCTTTAGCAATATCACAGAATCCAGTTTTTCATGGCAAAACCAAGCATTTCAAAGTCAAATTTTTCTTTCTGCGTGAGGTGCAACAAAATGGTGAAGTTAAGCTGGTTTATTGTAGATCTGAAGATCAACTTGCAGACATGTTCACAAAACCACTTCAAGCTGGAAGATTTGAAGTATTAACAAAGAAAATTGGAGTATGCAGCAGCAATTGATCCAATGAGGAGTTTGTTGGATTATAATGTCTCAATGTTGCTGCTGTTTTCTGTTCTGTTTTACTCTGTTTTTTAATTAAAAAACAGCCAAGTTCATTTAGTTATATATTTAGTGTTTTTGTTATTTTATAGGAAATTAATAGCACGTTTGTGTGCAGTTATGTGTTGCATGTACGTGAGCAGTTTTTGCTTTGTATTTAGTGGTTGTATGCGACAGTTTTTTTTTTAGCACAAGACGTACGCAAGTTTGTGCTGTGCTTCTCTTCCTCATTCGAAATCTATAGCTTCTGGTTTTCTGTTTCTTGTTTACTGTTTTGATCAGTAACAACACATATCCAAGAGTGAAGATGACCTTAGTGGTGAGGCTTGAAGATGACTTTCGGTCACAACCGAGAAGAGAACTTTGCAATGAAATCCATCGCTTGAACACGACATCATCAGTTAGAATGATCAGGCGCAACTAAACCATAGGCAGACCGGTCACTAGCAAATCAAGAAAGATAGTTTTACCAGATCTTGTCAACAGTAAAAGAAGACAACCGAGTGTGGACGCTAATCGCACATCCAGAAGCAGGACCAACACGATTTGATATTCATGATGCACGGTCCAACTTCGTTTGTTACAGCTCTATGCGTTACTCTGATGCCCTTCGCTTTCCTCTACAGATATAGTCTCCTTTCATACCTAAGTTCAACTACTCTCACAAATCTGATGGAAAAACTACCTTCACAAGCTACTGGAATGCAAATCCCTGCGAATCACAGTGACACTGTTTTACTTTCCAATTGCGGTTTTCCCTCACAGAAATCATCACAAAACAATTGATAGAGAACGGATCAAAACATCAATTTTTCATGTGCATATTCTTTGCTCTGATCTTCAGAACCCATGGAAGGAGAGTATCTTGTTGAAGTCATTAGATCAGGCTCATGAGATAAGTCAAATACTTACATGCTTTTAAAAAGTTTGTTGTCCCTCACGGAGATCATTGTGAAACAATTGATAGAGAACAATCTAGAACATCTTGTGCATATTCTTTTCTCTGATCTTCGGTTTCTGTTCTGTACTTTGAATGAGCATTCAATGCAGCGAGCTCATCCGATAATAATCCCAAGGGTCTAGGCTCTAGATTACTGCGATTTGCTATTCCTCCACTTCATCTATTTGTAATATCCACGGTTAGTTTCTATGTAATTTCTACAAGAAAATCATCTAGACTGTGTGGACATGGACAGATGAAGTTTTGAAGAGTCCCTTGCATGGACTTGGGGTGAATGGTATTCGAGGTTGCATCCACTATAACCTTTTTCTTTTTTATCGATTCCCTTACACATGCAACTTTCTTTTTATCTTTTGTTTGGAGCAGTTCAATTTTCTGTTTATTCCATATTTTACCTAGTCCGGGTGGAATGCTTGAAGTTTTAAATGATCATGGCAAATCCAGCTCTAGTCAAGGTTGCTTCATCTAAGAGAGGGTGCTGACTTTGCTGTAGCACGACATAATATTGATAGAAGCAGGTTAGACTTTATAGCAGCACCTCTGGCACCAGAGAAGGATCAACAATCAGATGGTACTGAGAAAACAATTACCGAAAGAGAAGTGAAACGATATTAGATCTGAATTTATCATACTGCATTGATAGGAACAAGGAGAAAAAAATGTAGTCATAGTGTAAAGAAAAAACTGATGATGGAAAACTTGGAAAAGTTAGTGAGATTGTGGCACTGCAATGGCCAGGAGAAGCGGCAGATCCGAGAACCATGTGAGACAGTAGCATGTTGATAACTTGATTTCCAAGTGAAAATAGAGAGACCAACGGTGACATCGACCCCAATGGAAGTCTCAATTCATCACTTTACACGTCAGTTTTGCAAAATGGTCAAGTAATCTCTGGCATTACTCACTAAGAACATAGAGCGAGTGAGCAATCCACAAAAATTCAACTTTAGAAGAGATGTAAATGCCATGACATAAAGGGGGCGGGCATAGATCACCTGGTAATTTTCATGATATACTTCCTGGTCCCAGCAAGTCGTAGTTATAAGGGCGGTTTTGGTGCCATGAATCATTATAAACAAAGCAAGTAGTAAGTGGAGTTGATACTGAGAAATGCCAAGCCTTATAGCCTGCTTTGTATGCAGTGGGGGCAGATTTGAGAACAATGTGAGACACCAGCTGAAATCCAAGATGAAAGTTCTCTGAACTAAACATTGCTGGGAGATGCCAACATCTGGCTGATGAAAATTACTGTAATTAAGAAAAGTGAGACAATGTTATTTACCATAGCGTGAAGTGTGGAAGAAGAATGTGAGAATAAGCTAGGATTAAGTTGGGGAAATCACGGCACATCAACTGGGAATGGGAGAGCCTACATGAAGCAAACCACGAACAAGAATGCTGCATTCAGTTAGCCTGTGATGCACTCGTCAAAATCAAACTAAGTGATTCCATTTTATGGAGAATAACAAGGTCAAAATGATATTCGTCTGAACAAGGACGAGACATCAGAACATTTCACCTGGAATCTAGTTGCAAATTCTGCACTAGAAAAGTACATCCAAGCAACGAAGCATACATCAGTTTTTCATCATGGGTTCTAACCTAAAGGCGGAAGCTTAATTCTCTGAGTGTGGTGGATCAAAAACCTGGTGAGTGTTGACTAAAATCCGTTAAAAGCAGATAAAAGGTTTTCTGCACCCACATTGAGGAAACCCATGTTTGAAGACGTGGACCCCATGAGAAATCCCATGTTTGACGACGTAGATCCCAATTCCAGTGCAAAAATTATAAGAAAGTGGAGATGACAGTTTTTGAAAATACTTACTAATGTCACATATCTCATAAAGCAGACTAGATCATTATATAGAATGAAGGGTCTTTACGAATGGGTTGGCCTGGCACTTGTCCAAGCTTTGCTTTTATCCATATAACAAAAATAGCTAGGGAAAAAAGCCCCAAGAAAGCCAATCCCCAAATGCTGACTCTTTCTTGACTAAAGAAAAAGCGGGAGAACAATATGCAGTATCTAAGTGAAGCACTACTTGTACAGAGGTATTTATCTTATCATCCTCAAGACTTGGAATTTGTTGAAGCTGTACTATTTTGGTTCTGCATGGATGCAGTTAATGTGTTTCTCTCCATCTGGGAACTCTCGTTAGATGATGATGACTTAGTGAAGAAAACTACATGCTCCTGATTATCATGAATCATTTGAAGGGCTCTCGGTATCTGGGGCAGGTTCACATCCAAAACCCCCTCAAGTATTGGAACAACCTGCCCCATCGATGGCCTGTGAGATTCTGCATCTTGGACACACCAGCAAGCAACTCTGCAAATCCTAGTTAGCTCTTCAGTATCGGCATTTGCCTCCAAGTTTGGGTCCAGAAGATCAAGCAGGTCACCTCCTTCAGATACCTTCCTAGCAGCCCATGTTGGGAAGAACTTGATAGCCCCATTTTCCAATAGCTCTGAGTTCCTCCGTCCTGATACAAATTCAAAGAGCATCATTCCATAGCTATAAACATCAGCTTTTGCTGTTATGGCCACTCCAGAGATCCACTCCAGAGATCCACTCCGGTGCAAGATACCCTCTTGTGCCTCTAATAGTTGTCAACACCCTGCTGAAATCTCGGCCAACAAGCTTTGCCAGGCCAAAATCTGCCACTGTTGGACAGAATTCAGCATCTAGAAGGATGTTCTCTGGCTTGATGTCGCAATGTATGATGCAGTCTCTACACTTCTCATGGAGATAAGCCAGACCTCGAGCCGTTCCCAAAGCAATTTGGTACCTCATTTTCCAATCCAGGGTCTTCGAGTCCTTTCTATGAAAGAGATGATAGTCTAAGGAACCATTTGGCATGAAATCGTAGACCAAAAGCCTTTTGTCACCTTCAGAGCAAAACCCGCGAAGCCTGGCAAGATTCACATGCTGGATGGTGCCGATTGTGCTTACTTCTGTTCGGAATTGCTTCTCTCCTTGGCTTATGCTTTCAAGCTTCTTGACTGCTATGTGAATTGAATCAGTTAATGTTCCTTTGAAAACTGAACCGAACCCACCCCCACCCAACTTCTCTGAGAAATTCTTTGTTGCTACTTGTAAGTCCCGGTATGCAAAGGCTATCAGTGAACCCTCCACTGTCTTTGTTGTTACAGTTGCCCTTCTCCTCCATCTCCAGACGCCAAACAAGACAATGGCCAATAATGTCACTGCAGAGCTAAAAGACCCTGCAACTTTCGCAGTTACATTGCTCTTCTTGCTTGGATCCTCAATGTCGGAAGCAGCAAGCCGGAGATAGAAGCTACTTCCAGTGGAATCACCTTGTGCGAGCTGTTGTGCATTGAAAAGATGCCCAAACCAAATTGAGCAGGCATTATCCTTGAAAGCATAAGCCGTGCAAGAGCAATTGTTCAAACAAGAGAGGTGACATTCGTTGGCGTCTCTTACAGGTAAAGATTGGGAATCCGTCGGCAATTTCATGTTAGGACTAAGCAAGAATTGGTCCTTCTCCCCATCCAAAGTGCTCAAAGCACAACTCAATCTGGAATTCCTCTTACAACCACTAGACATATCACTCAGATTCCAATCTCTTAGTGAGGTTATACTAAACCCTGGCAAGCAACTGCAAAAGTTATCCGTGCTCTCGCTGCAAACACCAAAAGGCCCACAAAAATTGCGGACTTGACATGTTTTCGGGGGCTGGGACCAGAACATGTTCCACTGCTGTGAGGGCAACCAGGAAAGCATCTGCATTTGTCCAGAAAGATCCATCACGAATCTTGATGGGGTAGTGCTGCCATCTTTCCTTCTATAAGTGAAGTAGCTCTCATTTTCATTGTCCACAAAGATGAAATCGAAAATAGTGTTCACTTTCAACTCAGGCACGTTTTCGTACACTTTATTCTTACTATCCCACTTCCCGGTGGTATAATAACGAAACGACATGTTCCACAATATGAAGTACTCATTGGATGGCTGCAGCTGGAGAGAGAACAAACCTGTCGAAGGATCCTCGGCATTCTTCCATGATGTCAAGACCGTGTTTTTGCGCTTGTTGATCTCTAATTTCGCATCAGGAAGCCACGTGTGTGTCATGTGATCAAAGCTCTGCCAGAGGGTCACGGAAGAATTTGGCCCATCTTTGAGAGCGAAGTTGCCGTCATCCCCAAGAACCGCCACCATGGAGCTCGACCCAGATGAAGAAGTACGCAGATTCGTGGACCAAACAGGGACTTGGGAGCCGTTGACAATTATAAGATTGCCATCCGAGATCTTCAGTTCAGTGGAGTACCTGTCGGTGACAGGGTTGTCTCTGTTGGCGACCCAGACGATGGTCGGCTCGCGAACTTTGTTGTACCAGATGCCTATGTAGGAGTAAGACGACTTGCCTGGTGTGAAGAAGCCAAGCACAAAATCGCCACCCGAGGAGGTTAAGGTTTGATTACCAGATAGAGACTGATTTGCATCGAGCTTGTCTGTGCCAAGACAGAGGTGGATGCAGAGAGATAAGCAAAGCAAGAAACTTGGGAGGATGAACGACCACGGACTGCTTTTGTTGCTATCCATGGCTGTACCAAATGAGGTTCGAGCGGACAGGTTTAGAAACATAATGCACAGGAGGAAGTATATATACCTGTTTGTGCTCAAGAGTGAGGGTGAGGTAAAAGATCTCAAAGAAGAAAGGGTCAAGAAAGGCGCAGAGTAATATGTGGAAACTTCAACCGGGATTTGTGCATTTTCACTGGCATCGTCCGTGGGGTCGCGTTTAAGCTTGAATGCTGAAACCAGTGGACAAGGACGGGCATATCCTAGAGTGAAGAAGACGCTAGAGGTGCAATTTGGAGATGTCCTCGTCAACCATTGGAATAGCATGCAATGAATTTGAGCACTCAAAATTGGGCATTTGAGTGGTCAAGCAAGACTAAAAACACAGGCAGACTCGGACATGGGCAAAGCAACAAGACAATTTTACCAGTTATAGTGAACAATAGAGGAAGAAAACCAAGTGTCAAAGTCTTTCATAAGTTGGAAAGCTGGACCAACAAGATTTGAATTTCATGATTCATGTTCCAATACTCTTGTTGTCCCTGTTCTGTTCTTGTCTAAGTTAGTCTTGATGGGTGAAGAGACCTCTGCCTAGATGGCCTGAAGAGACCTCCGCCTGGACTTGAAGCAATTGATACTTTTTTTTTTTGGTTGAAAGTGATTGGTATTGGAGCTCCACTAAAATCTTTTACTGTTTTATCAATTTCCATTCATATGCAACTTTTTTCAGGAACAGAGTCCCCGCAATCCTTATATGTTCAGCCGAAAATAAAAATCTCCCTCTATCTTTTATAAAGCATCTCTTTATATTTAGATTGTCACACCCTGATTTAACGGAATAAGAGCATGACACCACCGTCGTTTCACCAAAGGACGCAGCCTCAACATAACCAAAATTCAGCCTAAGGTCAACATATATACATCAACATATTTATCTATGACAAAGAGGGCATTTGGTTACAATATTAGAGTTTTCAATAAACCACAAATTAATATATACACCTCCACGAAAAGCTAATTCACAAACTTATCAATTATTTATAACTCATACCAAAAAATCCCCACCATTAAAAGTCCTCCCTAATAACAAATGCTTAGGCCTACTTGCGCTTTGCTAAAGAACCTGAAAAGAACAAGTAGATGAGAGAAGTGAGCTACCACGACTCAATGAGTAACACATTTCTTCCAAGCGGATTGAGAAATCACTATACACATTTAAAACGTAACCATAACTCACTTTAGAATAATATATATTCATAACACAAATACTGAAGATACCAATGGTCTAGTCCATTGGTCAATCTCATAAAAACCTGTACCAATGATTTGTTTCATTGATTAATCTCTCAAACCATACGTCGATGGTCCATTCCATCGACCAAACTTAGATCACCTATCAATGGTCCACTTCATTGATCAACTCATGCTCAAATGTCTATGGTCACGTGTAACGCCCGTGAAAAGACGACCAATATTCCCCCCTTGATTAGCTCTCCATCTATTATTAGCTAGTGGCTCAGCTCACAAGGATATCCTAGACTAGTATGCATATACCCATACACTCCTTAGGGTCCATAGAGACATTGAGCATCAACCATCAATCACAAATATCCAGTAATCCAACTTTAGAATGAGAGTCATCTCATAATTCAAGCATTTAATATATAAATATCAAAGCATTCTTAAAGAACCACAAACATTTCAAAATTCTTTCATAAAATGGTTTCACAAACCATTTTCAGACAATCATTCAAACCCAATTCAAAGGATAATTATCTCTTTCAACAACAAAATGGCAATGAAAGCTCGATCATGTTTTATGCAACAAAAGATACTATTTATCAACTCATAACATATATAATCCATAATTTTTTTTTTCCAAAACATGAGTTTAAAACACAAAGAAGAAATAGTGTCACTTACCTGGGAAAAGCCCAAAAACCAACTATGACGCTTACTTGAATCGACGTACTCAAATCTCTAACAATTAACTGAAAAACAATATCAAAAGGCGGGGTAAAAAATAAAATTTCTTATAACGACTCGCCTATACTAAGCCTATTTGTTGATAAAATGACAGCTACATGCCAAAGAAAGTTCGTATTTAGTAGAAACCTATTGTTGTCTGCTAGATATGTCCACATGCTAAATTACGCCGTGCTATAACTTCCTCTACAATATTCCGTTTCAAGCTATCTTATAGTCCTTAGAAATTTTTCTTGATGCACTACAACAATCTCAACTTAGCCGCCCCAAAACCTCACCAAAAACGGCTGAAATTCAAAGCCAAAGCTACTATTCGGTACTATTCCAGATTGTGTGCCAAAATTGAAAATTCCGTTTTGGGCAGACAGTAAGCTCAAATCGAGATCTGTAAAATGCTATAGTTTTACAACATCCTAAACTATCATTTCTATAAAAATACTCAGCTCAACAACTCAAAAATCAGACTTCGCCGCACAATTCTCCAAAAAATCTGAATTTCAAGCCCTAATTGCGACTATTTATTCAAATAGACGATTATAGGCTTCAATCACTTATCGACGTTGCAAAACAGAGTTAAGTCGGCTTGGTGAGGTGTTTGGGTCGTGAGCGCACCAAAAACTTTACCTTCCTCATTTCTTCTTCTTCATTTCTCTTCTTTTCTCTCCTCCATTTTTTTCTTCATTTCCCCTGTTTGTTTCGTTTCTGCCCAAGCCTTCCCTCTCTTTTCTCTCTAAAAATAGCTGAAGCTCCGCTGTTCTCCTTTAGCTTCTTTTGTTGACTTTTCCAACCCTCTTCTTTTATTTCTTTCTTTTTTGCCTCAAAGCTCATATTTTACATTCTCTCATCCTTAAAATAAAAATTCATCCTCAAAATTAAAACACACTTCAATCATCAAACAAGTAAGGGTATGTCTTGCCTCTCCTTGAAGCGTTTCTCTTTCAATAGCCCTACTTACCTCTCATCTACAATTAAAGTGTTGCTACGACCTCTCACTGATTCAGCTTGCCTCTTGGCAATCCTTGTGACATCCTGAATTTTTCAGTTCTGCTTTTAATTAAATTAATTGGGCCTTTTATTGACGCGCCTATAGTGATGTTCTCAAAGCCGATCACTCCCGAGATAATTAGACTATCCGAGGAAGTCATTAAGAAATTTTAACGCAATAAACTTGGGAATTCGACCATGAATTAATTACTCGATCGTGGTCATCCGTAGAGATCATTATGACATAGTTAAAAGTTGATTAGAGATCAGAGATAGATCAGTTCGATAGAGATGTGTAGTTAAATATCACTAAATTACAAAATTCTTGTTGGCCGGCACTAAACTAATTTTTCTATTGTTTTGGTACATTGTGTTTGTATTTGAAACCTCGAGATTTTCACGACCACCGAGAGTCGCCAATGAGTCGAAGAGGTTTATTGTGGCTCGAAGAAAATCGACCACGGGTCATTTGCCCTAAAAATTTCTGAAAACTACTCGGTAGCCTAGGTCACATTAAAATCGCGCCAGATTGAAATTAATTATGAATTTGAATATGATTTTAGAAATTGAAAGTTCTGTTATGTTACGAGTCATTTTAAGAATGTCAACTTAGTCTCCGAAGATATTTTTGCAAACCGAGATTTTGGCGGAAAAGTCAACATAGGGTCGTTTTCGACCGGGAAATTTCAAGGACTGTTTTTAATCGCTAAAGTGGGATGCAACCAAGATCAATTGGTGAGGAAAAATACCAATTTGATCGAGAACTTGACGGTTGAATTTTTAGGGGCCAACTTGAGTTGATTCAAGTGAGGATTGAAGTCCAATTTGAGCCAAATGCACCAAAATTCGTATGCCCCCATGGACCCAACCCTTTGGACTACTTCAAGGCTTCTAGAAGGAAGTTAGGTTGCTGGAATTTGGCTAAGGTAGACAGCTTGGTGGTGGGACACACCAAGGGGACCAAAGAAAATGAGGAAGAGACCAAAAGTGGTCCCCCTTTGGTAGCTGGTCCACATTTCCCCTCCTTCTTCTCTCCTTCTGCCGTTGACGCCACCTTCTCCTCCATTCCAGCTCTGAAGAACCGACCGAGCTCACCCCCTTTGCCGTTGTAGCCACCTGCCAAAGTCGGAGCCACCGTTGTGTTGCCATTGCGCCCCCACGTGCTCGCTTGCTCATCGCGCGTCGCTGCCATCCCAACCACATCGTCAGCCCTCTCTCACTCATCCAAGAGGTCACCGGGCCAGCTCAGGCCACCGTCCAGGCCTCCTCCGCCGCCATGAAGCGCTGCCACAGCCCACCTGGACCTGTGATCAGGCCCGCTACCCATTTCAGCCTTAACCAACCACCGTTGCAACTTCTTCGGGCACCAAGCAAAGACCAAATAGTATGGGTATTCCAGCCACTGTTTGGCCCATTTTTTAGGCTTTCTCAACCTCGTTTGGTGGTCCCGCTTTGGAGTTTCCCGACCCTCGTCGCGTCCCCGTTGTTTTGATCTAAGTAGATCTCTTAACAAATGAGTTTAACTCACTAATCCTTACTTAGTAAGTTAATGACGTTGAAGGGTTGATTAGTTTAGACTAAATATGGATTAGGTAGATAGTCAAAATATATTAGCAATTTAATTAATCATTATTACATGTTAGGTGGTAGAGCAAAGTATAATTAGAGCCTAGACAAGCTCCAATATTTATCTAGAGTGGTTCGAAAATTTTCCGGGCCCATCTCGGCATTTAATTAGGCTTTTCCGGCCTAAGTTGTATTTATTGGCATTTAATAATTAATTTTCATAATTTTCATAATTATTTATTTTTCGAAAATCAGATTGGGATAGCTGGTGACCGAAATTTTATGCTGATTGTAGTGGTGTGATCTATTTATTTAATTGACTATTATTTGGAGCTAATTGAGTGTGATTTGCAATTTTGGGTATTTATCCCAAAATTTAATAATTTCAATAATTAATTAGAAAATCACCGGGCGTTGGTTTACAACGCCAAAAATGGATTTGTGGACTGTTGAAATTAGTGAGATTTTAAAAAGTGAAAATATTGTATTTTGGTTAAGGCCGACCGTATATCCACACACGATTATTTTTATCGGGAATGGTAAAAAGGATAAATTGATTAGATGGTCAGGATAGTACACTATATCAACCTACGGGCTCTGATATATCAGCTTAGCGCGAGCATCATACTAATATACTATATCAGCCTATGCGTTCGATATGTCAGCTTAGAGCGAGCAGTATACCTTATCAGCTTAGAGCGAGCTATATTATTTATCAGCTTAGAGTGAGCAGTATTAATATATTATATCAGCCTGCGGGTGATATGTTAGCTTAGATTGAGTATTATACTATTATTAGCTTAGTGAGAGCTATACTATCTATTATCAGCTTAGAATAAGCAGTCTTGATTATGATCGGACTTTATAAATAGTATTAATTGAGATGATTGGAGAATGGTCTTGTTGTTATGGAAACGACTAAGTCAATTGACCGATGATTTGATTTGATTGGTTGAAGTGATGGGATAGTTATTTGAATAATATCAATTTGCAAGAATGAACTAGGGCCAAGGTAAGTCCTCTGACTCGTGTTTGTGTTTAAGTAGCCTTGGGACATATTTTCTTCCTAATCAAGTGTTAGGGGGTTGAACTTACTGAGATAACGTCTCACCCCGTGGTGGGATAATATTTCAGGCCCATAGATAGCAGCTCCTCCTGAGCATTTTTTACAACCGAAAAAGGTCATAGAACAGAAGTCTTACATTCCACTGCATGGGAGCCCTAGGGTCTGGACCTATGAGTTGGTAAGGTCCGTAGTCTAGGTCGATGCGAGTCTACCCAAAAAGGTACCCCACCGATACAGATCATGGTATCGCCATGCTCAAAATGGCTAGAGAGAGGGTCATATATCGGAATCTAAGATACCTCTGTATGTGTTGGAGATTGCTTTTGGGAAAGGCACAATAGATCCTCCTGAAGGCTCGGTCATAGACGTGGTAGACCCGAATCTTGAAGACCTCGGAAGTCCGGTGTACTCGGCTACAGGCTCCAATGTTAGTGAGGATGTGGAGTAGAAGGAAGACTAGGTAGCTGTTTGAAAACCCCCATTGTTTTGTAGACCTTGTATCTATATATCAGCTTGTATTATATATGACATGGGTTACTGTGTATGTATATATATAAGTGTGGTTTGGTTTAAAAAAAAAAAAAATTATGGCCCTACTTTCCTATCTCATATTGTTGTTGTCTGAGAATTATTTATTCGCTTTCGCATGTGCATATAAAATGAATGGGTTAGCGATGCGTCCTAGGATGTCACTATTTAATCGACCACAAAGGGATGGACACGCACTCGGAAGATCGGGGCGTGACAATCCTCTACTCTAGTTTCAAAAGCTTTTAGTCAATTGCCTATTTTCTCTAAAGACACTCAAGAAGTAGAGGCGGCACCCTTACGACCATTTTCCTCACAGCTTGAGGTGCCATCATCCACCTCTTCCTACTTCACTTCGTCAAACAGGATTTTAATTCATGTACCATAATTGATTCTTAGTTTTAGAAGGCACACAATCACAGTTCATGTTGTCTACATCCAATCTCATCATCTACTTCTCGTACTTCATCTTCTTCCTAGTATCCCTTTTCATCTTTATCACTCTTCTTGCTCCTACAACAGTTCATTGTTCTCCTCAGTCCATTCTCCTTCATCCTTCCTAGGAATAGATCTGGGAACATTTACAACCTACCCAGCTTTAGTCGATAAGACAACAATTTCCTGTTCTTTGTTTTTTTTTTTTTGGGGGGGGGGATGAAAATCTCCATCCTATCTAGCTATCGACTTCACATAGAATAGTCCCCAGATTTCTCCAAATCATCATAAGAAAAATGAATGGGAGAATATTAGGGGCTTGAGACATTGAGAGAGGATTGGAAGTCAAACCTTGGTGGAATCTATGGATCTAATTTCTTCTCATCAATGCTCTTTTGCTTGATACCAACTAATTCATGAACCACATCTTTTTGATTACCCACCCCATGATCCACATTCAGAGAAGATTCACTTCTTACAAAACCTGTATGACGCACCTCGCTATCAAAAAGATGAGGATCTTGGATGTTCAATTTCACCTCCATGTGTACCTTTATGCATGGTAGATAATTAAGGAGGATGGGGAACACGAGGGTGCCTCATGGAATACCTTAACCTCCCCAAAGAATAAGAGTCATCGGCCTCAGAATTCTAATAAAAATTGTACAAAAGATAGTGGACAAGAATAGTTACGAGACGAACTATGCCCCCACCCAACCTCACCAGCAAACCTCTCACTAAAATTCTCATGAAACTCAGGATCAAGCTTAGGATTCCTATTATCAGCATCTCCATCAACAAGATTCCTCTTGTGCCCTCTTATGTGAGGGAAATCTTCCATCTGAGGCTCTGACATCCCTCTTTTATTGCAACTCCTATAAGGCATATCCAGCTGCGATGAACTCTTTCATCTATTATGTTCTTTCTCCATGTCATGCATCTCGTCTAGGGCCATAATAACCACCCTCTTGTTCTACGAGACTAAAGGTTGAGCTGCTCCCTGTCTCAAAGGGTCCCTTCTCCACGAAGTAGAAGGTTTCCCTCTTTCCATTGATATTGAACTATTCAGAGAAATGTTTGGCCTACTGCCCATGTCAAATGTTGAATTGACAGTAGAAGAATCAGAAGATGTTGGAGTAGTAATTCTTTTTAACTATATTTTCACTATCTTCCCAATTACTTGTATCTACTCCCCATATATGTTGCAAAAGCAATTAGATGGAAGTATCTCTCCGAATACTCAGCACCGCGATGCAGTGCCCCTCCCCTTACCCTAGGCTATTCGTGTTGTTTGAATATCTTCTTGTACTATAAAACAGCTTGACATATGTTTTACAGTGTAAAACATCTATTATTGCATCTAAGGCTTCAAAACACTTCAAACCATTGTCAAACAATTTCGTTATTTTCCATAGTGATATGGTTCCATTTATGTCAAAAGCACAACCTTATTCTTGCTCTAAAATATTGAGCCTGGCCCAAGATTCTTTCCAATGTCAGCTGGAAAGGACACAACCTTTTGGGGAAACAAATCAACCTAAGCTTCAGTTTTAGCTGAAAGTGTCCCAGTTGGACCCAATGGTTGCGACACTTTGGAGGCCCTGAAGCCAATTGATATTTAGATATTTGCCAAATCACGTCCATCTGCAATGGCAAAGTTAGTGTAAACCATGGTCACAATTTCTCCACTTCTCAAAGAAAAGATCCTCTTGGAGCTACTGGGGAGGTTAGTACTTTGCAATGGACAAGACTTCCTTGGCACGTTTGCGACATAGTACTTTGTCTTGATCTCTTTCTCTCTTTGCTCACGCTTATCATTTAGCATTTTCATATTTGACCTCACCTCAGTGAAGTCATCTTCATCACTGGGGGTTTCTACTCCAAGTTGCTGAAAAATGCGCACGATACCTCTTTGAAGAGGAGCATTGATTTTTCCTTCATGAACATTGCTTTTAGGGAATTGCTAAAGAAAGAGTGGCAATGAACGGACTATTTCGAGATTCCATTTCTTGAGTATTTATTGAGCCCGATCTGATTCATTCAGACTCAAATGTCCATTTGGACAGTTTAGTAAATAATACAGCCTTTCCAGGACCAGTTCTTCTTGAGATTACTGCACTGCCAATATTAACCCATCTACACTTGTCATCCAGCCCAAGGAGGGAAAGTGAACCAAGGATTGTCGATCACCAACAATAAAAGGTTCCGGCCCACTCCCCCATTTCTTTCTCATTCATGCAGCATCAACCCCTGCTTGGCCCAAGGTACAGGAGTTCCATGATGCAGGGCTTCCAATTGGAGAATTGATGGAAGCATCAAAATCTGAAGTCTCATGTGGGCAAGAAACCAAATTTTGGACGCGTAAATTCCATGAGACTGGCCTTCACAGGGTGAATCCTTTAGAGAACTTGTTGGATGGAATTTTGATGGCCTGGAGGCAGCAAATTCACTAATAGAAGCAAGGTCAACTTGGGAAATCGATCTCAGTGAATCATCATCTTCTTCCTCTTTTGGCATGTCCCCCAAATCATTAGCCACAAAATCCGAGTCATCAAAATCGTGATAATTCATCAAATTTTCAGATGTCATTTAAGCCTTCCTTGCAATGCTAGATCTTATGCCAGGAACAACTCCATAAATTACCATTTCTTTTTTTTTTCTTTTTTGAATTGTCTTGAACATTATGATCCATTTGTCCTTGATCAAATTCCAGTGAAACCAAAATAGATAATTGCCATGCAAATCCAACATGTCCTTAAATATTATAGGACCAGCAGAACTTTTCCCAAAAGACTCAGATCGTCGAGTTCTCTCTTCCTTGACAAGAGGCAAATCTAAAACTACCGATCTCACCTGGGATCTCAAAAAGCAGACAACAGATCATTATATAAAATGAAGGGTCTTTACAACTGGTCTGGCCGCGCACTTATTCCAAGCTTGCTTGTATCTACGTGCAACATAAATAGCTAGGGGAAAAGCCCCAAGAAAGCCAATCCCCAAATGCTGAGATTCGCTCTTGACTACAGAAAAAACAGAGGAGCATATGCACTATATAACTGAAGCACTTCTTGTACTAAGCATTTATCTTATCATCCTCAAGACTCGGACTTCGTCGAAGATGAACTATTTGGGTTCTGCAAGGAAGAAGTTGAGGTATTACTATTCGTCTGGGAATTCTGGTTCGATGATGACGACTCAGTGAAGAAAACTACATGCTCCTGATTATCAAGAAGCAGTTGAAGGGCTCTCGGTATCCTGGGCAGGTTCACATCCAACAGCCCCTCGAGTACTTGAACAACCAGCCCCATCGATGGCCTGTGAGTTTCCTCATCTTGGACACACCAGCAAGCAACTCTGCATATCTTATTTAGCTCTTCACTATCAGCGTTCTTCTCCAAGTCTGGGTCCAAAAGATCAAGCAGGTCACCTCCTTCAGCTATCTTGCTAGCAGCCCATGTTGGGAAGAACTGGATGGCCCCATTTTCCGATAGCTCTAAGTTCCTCCTTCCCGACACAAACTCAAAAAGCATCATCCCATAGCTATAAACATCAGCTTTTACTGTTATGGCCACTCCAGAGATCCACTCCGGCGCAAGATACCCTCTTGTGCCTCTTATGGTTGTCAACACCCGGCTGAAATCTCGGCCAACAAGCTTTGCCAGGCCAAAATCAGCCACTTTTGGACATAATTCAGCATCTAGAAGGATGTTCTCTGGCTTGATGTCACAATGTATGATGCAATCTCTGCACTTCTCATGGAGATAAGCCAGACCTCGAGCCGTTCCCAAAGCAATTTGGTACCTCGTTTTCCAATCCAAGGTCTTCGAGTCCTTTCTATGAAAGAGATGATAGTCTAAGGAACCATTTGGCATGAAATCGTAGACCAACAGCCTCTTGTCACCTTCAGAGCAGAATCCGCGAAGCCTGACAAGATTCACATGCTGGATGGTGCCGATTGTGCTTACTTCCATTCGGAATTGCTTCTCACCTTGGCTTATGCTTTCAAGCTTCTTGACCGCTATGTGACTTGAATCAGGTAATGTTCCTTTGAAAACTGAACCGAACCCACCCCCACCCAACTTCTCTGAGAAATTCTTTGTTGCTACTTGCAACTCCCGGTATGCAAAGGCTATCAGTGAACCCTCCACTTCTTTTGATGTTACAGTTGCCCCTCTCCTCCATCTCCAAATGGCAAACGAGACAATGGCTAATATCACTGCCGCGGCACTAACAGACCCTGCCACTATTGCAGTTACTTTACTCTTCTTGCTGGGATCCTTAACGTCGGAGGCAGCAAGCCGAACATAGAAACTCGTTCCAGGGGTAGTGCCTTGTTTGAGCTGTTCCACATTGAAGAGATCCCCGATCCAGATTGTGCAGGCATTATTTTCAAAAGCATAACCCGTGCAAGAGCAATTGCTCAAACAAGCAGTTCGGCATTCCTGATCGCTCCCTGCAACTAAAGATTGAGGAGCATCATGCAATTTCATGTTAGACATAGGCCAGAAACGGTCTTTCTCTGCATTCGTTGCACAATTTAAGTTCGAATTCCTCTTGCAACCACCAGACCAATCCCTCCGATTCCAATCCACTGGAGAGCTTATGCTAAATCGCGGCAAGCAGTTGCACAAAACTTCGCTCTGCTCGCTGCAAACACTGAAAGGCCCACAAAGTCTATACACATCGCATTGTTGCGAGGGCTTAGACCAGAACATGGTCCACGCCTGGGAAGAAGGCAACCAGGAATACTGCTTGATCTGCCCAGAAAGATCCATCACAAACCTTGATGTGGTGTTGAAGGAGATTTTGATTGAATAGGTGAAGTAGCTCTCGTTCTCATTGTCCACATATTTGAACTCGTAAATATAGTTCGCTCTCATTTCAGGGACACCAGAGAAAATTTTCGTCTGATTGTCCCACTTCCCACCAGTCCAGTAATGGTTAGACCCATTCCACCATATGTAGTACTCACCGTCACTGGATGGCTGGAGATGGAGAGAGAACAAACCTGTCGAAGGGTCCTCGGTGTTCTTCCATGATGTCAAGATCTGACTCGTGTTTTTGCGCTTGTCGATCCCTAATTTGGCACCGGGAAGCCATGTGTGCGTCGGGTAATCAAAGCTCTGCCACAGAGTCACAGAAGAATTCGGCGCCGCTTTGAGAGCGAAGTTGCCGTCGTCCTCAAGAACCGCCACCATGGAGCTCGATCCAGATGAAGAAGCAGTCAGATTCGTGGACCAAACGGGGACTTCGGAGTTGTTAACAATCACAAGATTGCCACCCGAGACCTTCAGTTCAGTGGAGTGCCTGTCAGTGACAGGGTTGTCTCGGTTGGCGACCCAGACGACGGTTTGCACGCTGATTTTGTTTTTGTTGTACCAGATGCCTATGTAGGAGTACGTGGAGTTACCCGGCGAGAAGAAGCCAAGCGTAAAGTTGCCACCCAAGGAGATTAAGGTTTGATTACCAGATATAGATCGATTCGCATCGAGCTTGTCTGTGCCAAGACAGAGGTAGGTGTATAGAGATGAGCAAAGCAAGAAAATTGGGAGTATGAACGACCACGGACTACTGTTTTTGCTATCCATGGCTGGACCATATAGGGTTCGAGCAGACAGGTGTAGAAACAAGATTCAGGGAAAAGTATATATACCCGTTTGTGCTCGGAGCGAGGGCGAGGTAAGAGATCTCAAAGAAGAATGGGTCAAGGAACGCGCAAAGTCTCATGTGGAAACTTCAACTGAGACTAGCGCATTGTCATCGAGTATGTAGATAGAAGCATTTAAGCAGGCATCATACCAGTGGACAAGGATGTGCAGATCCCGGAGTGAAGAAGACGCTAGTGGTGCAACTTGGTCATGTCCTTGTCATACACTGGAATAACATGCAATGAATCTGAACAGTGAACACTCAAACTTGACATCAGACATTTGAATGATCAAGCAGGACTTAAAACATAGTTTTACCAGCATCAGTCAACAACAAAGGAATAAATCCAAGTGTCAAAGTCATTCATATATTTGAAATGCTAGACCGACAAGATTTGATTTTCATGTAGCACTGTCCAATATTCTTATGGTCCCTACTCTTGTCTAAGGTAGACTTGAGGTCAGTATCTTCAACAAAATGTGCTCGTTCCACGCATGCTGAGCTGACCTATTCGTCGAGGGACTAAACTCTAGAGCAACGCATTGATTTATTCCCCCAATTCATATATATGTAACATCATGGTTGTGTGCCTTTACTGGAAAAACCTTATAGACTTTGTCCTGGCCATTGATGTTGGCGTGAAGAGACCTCTCTGGTTGGACTTGGATCGATTGGTAATTGGCGCTGTGTCGATTATAATATTTTATTGTTTTATCAATTCCTATACATATGCCACTTTCTTTATGGGATCAGATTTACCGGTGCCTCTTATATTTTTGCCCGAAAATTAAAATCCCCTCTATTTTTTTTTAAACATCTCTCTATAATTTAAAAGTATGGTAAAAGCCACCAAAAACCTTAAACTATGACCATTGTGAAATATTTACCCCAAACTTTTTTTTTTTGTAATATCAAAAATCCTAAACTTTTACCTACGTGACACATTTATCTCAAAATGTTGCAGTGTCACACATATACTCTTGTGACATAAAAAACCCTAAACTTTTCTTTTGTGACATCAAATACCTCAAACTCTTTTCTATGACACCAAATTTTTGGGGTAGATGTGTGTTATAGTCTGGGGTTTTTGGTGTTGCAAAACAAAAGTTTACGGTTTTGATGTCACAAAAGTATAAGTTTGGGTTTTTTGGTGTCAAAAAAGAAATTTTTGGGGAAATGTATTACTACATGTGTACGAGTTTGGGATTTTTGATGTTACAAAAAAAAAATGAAATAAATGTGTCACAATTGATAAAATTTGAGATTTTTTTGTGGCTTTTTCCCTTAGAAGTATCACCACTAATCATTCCGTTATACTTTTTTCTCTTGCCATTCAATTTTTATGAACAAGATGCCAGCATACCTATTGTGTGGTACTCCGCTCATATAATTATTTTAGGAAAAACAGGTGCTAAATTAGGCAATATAAACATTAAAAAAAAAAAAAGGGCACAATTACGAGAGAGCTCCATTATGACCCACCATTACCATGAGCTCCAACTCTAAGTTAGCATTGGCCATAGTTATTCAAGCTCAAGCTCGCATATGGCCATGACCACGATGTCTATTTGAGTCACAAAGCTTGAGCCATGGCTACTTGATCTTTGAACTCGTGGCGTTGCCACATGAGCTTTGATCTTGTAGCAGTCATATTTGCTCAAGTCATGAGCCACAGAGCTCACGGCCCATAGCTACTCAATTGCTTGTCGTGAGTCGATACAAATAATAGTGTTTTTGCATTAGTATAGGCAATATATTTTGTGGGTTTTTGTTTTCGTAAAATGAAGAACCTGAAAAGGAGAGAGAGAGCCTACATTTGGAGAAAGAAAGAAAAAAATCCTTAACAAATAAAATAAAAATTCACGTCAGAAAATAGCTAATAATGTTCCAACACAGGGACGACCAATGGCACTTAAGTGCAAGAACGGTTTCGAATAGAAAGAAATGTAAAATCACCAAAAACTCTAAATTATATTTAGTGTGATATATTTATCCCAAACTTATTTTATGACACCAAAAACTCTAAATTCATACTTATTTTGGATATTTACTCTAAACTTATATAATGTGCCACCTAAAACTTCAAATTTGTATGATGTGACATATTAACCCCAAAAAATTTGGTGTTATAGAAAAAAAATTTATGGTAAATGTGTCACATAGGTATAAATTTAGAGTTTTTGGCGTCACCAAAAATAGTTTAGAGTAAATGTATCATAGTTGACAAAATTTGGAGTTTTTGTGATTTTTTTCCTTAAAAGAAATTAAAAGAATGACTTTGATTGTTGAGCAAAAGTAGAGAGACCGTTTATCAATGCCTTGATCTTTTAAATTATTGTGGAATCTAATTGATCAAACAATAAAATAGACAAAATAAGAAAATAAATTGGACACCAAAATTTTTTGTCGATGTGACATATGTCCATAGGGAGAGCAGCAAAGAGTTCTACTCTAGATTAAGCAATCCAATGAAAATTACTACCAAACTCAAGTTACTCAAAACACTCTCATGTTTGCCAAGCTCCAATTATACTCAATAATTCATGCAGTATTTAGTCTTACAATTCCTCACAAAATAATCTCTCAATCTCAAAAATGAATTAAATAAATCCTCACAAGATTTAATTGAGTCCAAAACACATAAGCTATTTTAATGTTATTCCATGAAGAATCCACTACCAAACCTCCAGTGCCAACTGGCCGTCGCTAACAAGTATAGAACTTCCCTTGACATTCACCAAAAACTACACTTTAATATTTCTTCATAACCAACGAGCAATCCACAATTGTATATTTATATTAAGGGTAATTTCATAATAAATCATGAACCGATACACGTGTAATAAATTTATCTAAAACTTTGGTATACTCATAATAAATTTAGCCTCCATTAATTTCCTTCAAATTTTGTCATCAAATTATTGAATTGAATGACATTTGGCAATTAATGTTGTATCAGTTTGGGGTTTTACTCTCTATTTGTAACGGATGTGCTAGTTTGAGATTTTGTACGATTAAAAAATTTCTTTAAGGTGAATTTATCATAGGTGTACAAATTTGGATTTTTTATGGTAAAAAAATTTAGATTTTGGTAAATTTGTTATAAATATGTCAATTTTGGATTTTTCAAGGTGTTATTCCGTATATAATATAGCCAAGTTGACCGATTGAAGAAGGAAACCCAGTCCAACTCCGATCTTTCTTGTTCGGTTGTTGTGTTGACCAACTCCCATGCGGAAATTGATTTTCGTAATCCACAAGTTCTGGCTTTTTGTTGGAGTTAGCGAATCGGCAGCTTAAGGTCCAATTCTGCACTTTGGACTCTGACGCCAAATATGAAATCTAGATTTCCATTACCGACGTCCGTAAATATTCGGCATTAGGATTTTCCTTAATTGACCTAGCTTCTTACAATTCATCTCTAGTCGGATTTCTTTAACAAATTCAAATTCAAGATATAATTTTAACATAAATAATCATAGAGAGGATTGATTTTTGTAGAAGCACAACTAAATAAAGATTTAAGCAGATTACACCGTCTTTTTATTGCTAAAGGAAGTTAAGATATTATAATAGCACCTCTAACACCTGAGAAGGGAAAAATATCAAAAAAGTCATAAACCTATTGCTTTGATACCAATTCAGTTCTAAATCTTTCAATTAAACCAATTCAATCCTAAATTTTTTTACATTAGTACTAATTCAATCCATCAGCCCAATTTTGGCTGGTGTGCACATCAACATTGGCCGGCCAAAATTGGCCGGATTAACTGAATTAATACTAATATGAAAATGTTTGACATTAAATTGGTACCAATGCAATATATTTATGATTTTTTTGGTATTTTTCCCCACCTAAGAATGATCAACGATAAGAGTAAAATAATTGCCGCAAGAAAAGTGAAACAACACATCATATCGAAAGTAGTTAAAGAATTGTGTATAGGAGAAAGGAAAAGAAAAAGGTGTAATGGCTGTACCATATAGGGTTCGAGCGGACAGGTGTAGAAACAAGATTCACAAGGAAAAGTATATATACCCGTTTGTGCTCGGAATGAGGGCGAGGTAAGAGATCTCAAAGAAGAACGGGTCAAGGAATGCGCAAAGTCTTGTGTGGAAACTTCAACTGAGACTAGCGCATTGTCATCGAGTATGTAGATAGAAGCATTTAAGCAGGCATCATACCAGTGGACAAGGATGTGCATGTCCCGGAGTGAAGAAGACGCTAGTGGTGCAACTTGGACATGTCCTTGTCATACACTGGAATAACATGCAATGAATCTGAGCAGTGAACAATGAAACTCGACATTAGACATTTGAGTGATCAAGCAGGACTTTAGTCAATAAGACAATAATTTCCTTTTCTTTCTTTCTTTGTTTTGTTTTGTTTTTTTTTTTTTTTGGGGTGGGGGGGGAGGGGGTGATGAAAATCTCCATCCTATCCAGCTACCGACTTCACAGAATAGTCCCCAGATTTCTCCAAATCATCATAAGAAAAATGAATGGGAGAATTGGGGGCTTGAGACATTGAGAGAGGATTGGAAGTCACACCTTGGTGGAATCTATGGATCTAATTTCTTCTCATCAGTGCTCTTTTGCTTGATACCAACTAATTCATGAACCACATCTTTTTGATTACCCACCCCATGATCCACATTCAGAGAAGATTCACTTCTTACAAAACCGGTATGACGCACCTCGCTATCAAAAAGATGAGGATCCTGGATGTTCAATTTCACCTCCATGTGTACCTTTATGCATGGCAGATAATTAAGGAGGATGGGGAACACGAGGGTGCCTCATGGAATACCTTAACCTCCCAAAAGAATAAGAGCCATCAGCCTCAGAATTCTGATAAAAATTGTACAAAAGATAGTGGACAAGAATAGTTACGAGACGAACTATGCCCCCACCCAACCTCACCAGCAAACCTCTCACTAAAATTCTCATGAAACTCAGGATCAAGCTTAGAATTCCTATTATCAGCATCTCCATCAACAAGATTCCTCTTGTGCCCTCTTATGTGAGGGAAATCTTCCATCTGAGGCTCTGACATCCCTCTTTAATTGCAACTCCTATAAGGCATATCCAGCTGCGATGAACTCTTTCATCTATTATGTTCTTTCTCCATGTCATGCATCTCGTCCAGGGCCATGATAACCACCCTCTTGTTCTACGAGACTAAAGGTTGAGCTGCTCCCTGTCTCAAAGGGTCCCTTCTCCATGAAGTAGAAGGTTTCCCTCTTTCCATTGATATTGAACTATTCCGAGAAATGTTTGGCCTGCAGCCCATGTCAAATGTTGTATTGAAAGTAGAAGAATCAGAAGATGTTGGAGTAGTAATCCTTTTAACTATAATTTCACTATCTTCCCAATTACTTGTACCTACTTTCAAGATATGTTGCAAAAGATATTAGATGGAAGTATCTCTCTGAATACTCAGCACCGCCATGCAATGCCCCTCCCCTTACCCTAGGCTATTCATGTTGTTTGAATATCTTTTTGTACTATAAAACAGCTTGACATATGTTTTACAGTGTAAAACATCTATGATAGCATCTAAGGCTTCAAAACACTTCAATCCATTGTCAAACAATTTCGTTATTTTCCATAGTAATACGATTCCATTTATGTCAAAAGCACAACCTTATTCTTGCTCTAAAATATTGAGCCTGGCCCAAGATTCTTTCCAATGTCAGCTGGAAGGGACACAATCTTTTGGGGAAACAAATCAACCTGAGCTTCTGTTTTAGCTGCCAGTGTCCCAGTTGGACCCAATGGTTGCGACACTATGGAGGCCCTGAAGCCAATTGATATTTAGATATTTGCCAAATCACGTCCATCTGCAGTGGCAAAGTTAGTGTAACCATGGTCACAATTTCTCCACTTCTCAAAGAAAGGATCCTCTTAGAGCTACTGGGGAGGTTAGTACTTTGCAATGGACAAGACTTCCTTGGCACGTTTGCGACATAGTACTTTGTCTTGATCTCTTTCTCTCTTTGCTCACGCTTATCATTTAGCATTTTCATCTTTGACCTCACCTCAGTGAAGTCATCTTCATCATTGGGGGTTTCTACTCCAAGTTGCTGAAAAATGCGCACGATACCTCTTTGATGAGGAGCATTGATATTTTCTTCATGAACATTGCTTTTAGGGAATTGCTAAAGAAAGAGTGGCAGATGAACGGACTATTTCAAGATTCCATTTCTTGAGTATTTATTGAGCCCGCTCTGATTCATTCAGACTCAAATGTCCATTTGGGCAGTTTAGTAAATAATACAGCCTTTCCAGAACTAGTTCTTCTTGAGATTACTGCACTGTCAATATTAACCCATTTACACTTGTCATCCAGCCCAAGCAGGGAAAGTGAACCAAGGATTGTTGATCGCCAACAATAAAAGGTTCCGGCCCACTCTCCCATTTCTTTCTCATTCATGCAACATCAAACCTTGCTTGGCCCCAAATGGCAAACAGATTTACTGTTTGTTGTTTTTTTTCTCTCGCCAATGTTAGAGTTTTCTCTCGCGTGATGCTCGAGCTTCTAACCATGTCTTCATCTTCCCCAGCCCTTTGTCTGATCTTCGCTGTTTACTTGAACCACCGATGCTCCTCGCAAAATCCTCCCTAACCGATTCTCCTTATTTCCTGTCTACTGCATGCTCCATTTCTTCCATCCCCTTTCATCATCTGTTTCCATGGTTCCACTGATTCCACTGGTTACCTCTACCCCTCTCAACATCCTCCCTGGTTCCTAGCTTGCATGTCTCCGATCTGCAACATGCAACCCTTACAACTCTCAATTTCAACCATCTGCTCTTCACCTTATTCAGTCTAGAATCCTTTAGTCACTGTACCAATGGATGACAGTGAAAATACCTCCAGAATCGCTTCATTGTGCCATCGGCTAGGGCGCTTATGCTCCGAACAAGAATTGGAGGTTTGGGATGATATCCCTGCGTCGGCCAAACTCAAGGATTGTCGCCTCATTCTGGTAGGCAATATATTTACTAATCCTTCTGTGAATTTATCTGCCTTTCAAGTTGCGATGAAAAAAGCCTGGAGAGTGGATCACATAGACATTACTTCGGCAGATACAGGGCTATATATAATCAAATTCAGAACTGAAGTGGAAAAACGTCGTATTCTGGATGGTAGCCCTTGGTTATTTTCTGGTCACTTAGTTAATCTACGTCACTGGCAACCAAATACTCCCCTACAACACTATGATTTCGGAAAATGCCTATTCTGGGTGCATGTTATAGGCTTACCTTTGGAATGGACTTCTCCTTCCATCCTGCGTAGAGCTGTATCCCAGATAGGTAGAGTTCAGGAGGTCAAATCGGATATCTCTGCAAGAATACGAATTGAATTAGATTTGAAAGAACCTCGAAAACCGGTAAACTTATCGCATCGAAGGCAAAGCCCTTTGGTTTGATTTTCGGTATGAGAGACTGTCCCATTACTGCTACTCATGTGGAAGACTTGGACATTATGCAGCTTCATGTCCAGAGTACCCTTATGACGAATCACAGTTTGAGGGACGGGATACGATGATTTATGGACCCTGGCTCAAAGCAGAAATTAAACAGTTCAGTCCTTATTGGGATGCATTTTATAACCCTAAAGTACCAGTTGAGTCAATGGAAGAGACGGTACCTGAAACTCCTCCTCCTATACACCCTACCCTTCCAGCTCTTCCACCGGTGCCGTAACCGAGGTCGCTTCTTCCGTCCCCTGTCATACCTTGTGGTCGTCCAAGTATCTCGAAATCGGCTATTTTACCCGCTATCACTACGGATTTAGTTCCTGCAGCAGTTAAAATGAAAAACACTCAGGCCATATCAATAGACAAGCAGCAGCAGAAGAGACCTCAGATCCCTCGTCCAATGCCACTTGCGGTTTCAAATAAAAAAACTAAACGTTATTCTCCCTATGACGTTAAATCCCCATCATCTGCAGCTTTGGATGAGTCTCTCCTTCTGGATACTCCGATTATGGAGGCAACTACTCCTGATCTTTGGGCTTTGGCGGCTGGCCCTAAACAGCCACTGGGTCCCCAATGAAAATCCTCAGTTGGAATTGTTAGGGGTTGGGCAATCCCCTGACAATTCAAGCTTTAAAGGCGATGCTTGCCTGTGATAAGCCCGATTTTGTGTTCTTAATGGAAACGAAGCATGATCAACATTTTTTGAATAGGTTGCAACGTAAGTTTAATTATACTCACTCTTTTGTGAAGGATCCAGTTGGCAGCAAGGGTGGTCTTGCTCTGTTCTGGAATGACACCTTTCAAGTCACGGTTGTACATTCGGATGCTGCAATTATTGATTTCCTTGCTCTTGATACTAAGACAACAGCCTCCATGCATATCACCTGTTTACATGCACCTCCAACATATCAACTACGTCAGGATTTCTGGGATACCATCAGACTTATACATGCTGCTAATCATTTCCCTTGGATATGTCTTGGTGATTTCAATGAGTTCCTCTCTCCATGGGAGAAACTGGGCAAGCGACCTGCAATCACTTCGCGAATGACATCTTTTCGCAATGTTATTAATGACTGTGCCTTACTTGAATTACATACGAAAGGTTGCGAATTCACTCGGTCGAATAACCGAGACGGGGATGCTCTTGTTAAGGAAAAGCTTGATTGTGTGTTTTGCTCATTTGGATTGGCGATGTCTTATCCTTCGCAGAAGTTATGGCCCTACCACCTGTTGGCTCGGATCATTGTCCTATATTGCTGCAAGCTCATCCTCCATCTGCCAAGCATGCAAAGATTTTTCATTATGAAGCTTTCTGGAATCAAGACGTAGAGTGTCGCAAAATGGTTCAACAGGCATGGGAAAACAGTAGTACCTCTTTGATCTCCAAATTACAGGCAGTTGCTACTCGACTCACTCGCTGGAGCAGAGCACATTTTGGCAACTGTCATCAACGCATATCTTACCTGCAATCTCAACTACAAACACTTATGAATCGAACGACATATCAGGAGGGGGATAAAGAACAAACCCATGCTATTAGATGTGAAATCCAGCAACTGTGGACTCAGGAGGAACAATTCTGGGCTATGCGCTCGCGCATTCAATGGTTGAAATGGGGAGATCACAATTCAAAGTTTTTTCATGCCTACACTATGCAAAGACGACAACGTAATAGAATAACAATGCTACTTGATACTCACCAGCAATGGATTAGGGAACCGTAACACTCAAAGAACTTACACGGGCTTCTTCTCTCATTTGTACCACTCTGTTGGTACTCGGGATTTTCGTCCCTTCCTCGACCAATGTCATCTGTGGTTACACCTGAAATGAATGATTATTTAATGAGTGAGGTGACATAGGAAGAAATTTATCAAGCTACCTTCCAATTGGGAGCTTCGAAGGCTCCCGGCCCCGATGGTCTTCCCGGCCTCTTCTATCGACATCACCGGAATATCATCAAAGCCACGCTTATTCAAACAGTTCAAGAGTTCTTCACCACTGTGCTATATGCCTACTCAACTAAATAGAACCATCATTGCCTTAATCCCTAAAGTGCAAAGATCCGAAAGCATTGAACAGTTTCGTCCGATAAGTCTTTGCAATTATGCTTACAAGATTATTTCCAAAATTATGGCCAATAGACTCAAACCTTGGCTTTCCTCTTTGATTTCCACCGAGCAAGCAGCTTTTATTAGTGATGCATGATTCAGGGACAATATTATGGTGGTTCAAGAAGTCATGCATCAATTTTAAGTGCGAGCATGCAAGAAAAGATTCAACCTTATTCTCAAAACAGATATGCAAAAAGCCTATGATAGGGTTGAATGGGACTTCCTGGAAGCCTATTTGAAGCAATTGGGTTTTCAAGACAGTTGGGTTACTCGAGTTATGGCCTGTGTTACCACAGTCTCTTTTAGCATTCGTTTTAATGGCGACCAACTTCCTTACTTTCAGCCTACTTGAAACCTCCGCCAAGGTGATCCCCTATCTCCATATCTCTTTATTTTACTAGCCAATGCTCTCTCCACTACACTCACTCAAGCTGTGGACATGGGCCATATAAAGGGGATCCAATTCAATCGAGACCGTCCTAAGTTATCTCATCTTTTCTTTGTTGATGATTCAGTCTTTTCCTTAAAGCCACACTAACGGAATGTCGAACCTTACCAATCTACTCAAAGCATTGTTTTGCTACCGCCAGCTAATCAATAGAAACAAATCTGGTGTGTTCTTAAGCAAATACTGTCCTGTTTCTTTACAACAGAATCTAGCACAAGAACTCAGAGTACCTATTCTCAGTAAGTATGGAAAGTACCTGGGTATCTGTTGGAGAAATCGTTCTAGAAGATTTTGAAGCTGACAAAACGTTTCTATCAGTCTAGTCTGGATATTTGCAGATTGTCCAAGACTTTCGATCACACATCACTCGCACCCTGGACTCGAGCACTCAAGACTCAGAACTCAAGACTCAAGAATCAAGACTCAAGACTTAAGACTCAAAATTATTCTCATTGACAGTCTATCTGATTCAGTGTCGAAGGAAATCCAAATCTGAAGAAAATGATTAAGGATTTCATCCTCTGGAGAAGATCTTTTGGCTGGATAAATATAACGGATTCTTTGATTCGTATCTAGATCAATTGAAGATCCGATGATCGACGAAGTATTCTTGGAAGGTTCTATTCATGGAAACCTAGATCCTGATTGTATGGGCGAACAGATTGATGGGCTATCGTCGATTCCTTTAATAGCTCGAATGATCTTCTTGATTGATTCCGTCCAACGGGTAGATTGGAGGAATTCCTTTGGTAAGTGCCAACGGGTATGATGGCATAAAGGAGTATAAAAGGAAGACGTTCTAGTTGTTTTAGTAGTGTGATCGATAGAGAAATTCCAGTCCGAAGCACCTTGATTATTAGTCGATATGGGCCTGAGCGAAATTGTATACACAGAGAGTGTCTATACTTGGTGATACCTTGAGTGAGTGTGGTAGTTCATCTACACCTTAAATCAAGGAAGATCAACGCCGTAACATCTCTTGTTCATAGTGGAATCCAGCCGATTGGCTGTCGCATGTAAGTGTGGACGTAGGCTTGAATCAAGCCGAACCACTATAAACCGCGTGTTTAATTTTCTCTTTCATTCACCGAGTCTTACGATTGATTGTTATTTGTTGCAATTCCTTAACCTGTCTAAATATTGTGCGTCTATCAAGAAAAATCGTTTATATACCTATTCACCCCCCTCTAGGTACTAGCACTAGCAATATCAATTGGTATCGGAGCCCGTGTTCTTACTTTTTTTTTTGAAGTGTTTTACTTCAGAGTAAAAGATCCATGGCTAGTATGTCGGCACCAAGGCCGATGGAAGGGCAAAGCAATACTGCACCTCCCTACTTTGATGGAAAGGATTATAACATCTGGAAGAACAAGATGAAAGCCTTTCTACGATAAAAGGATCCTCTGGAATGGGACGTTATGGAAAAAGGGATCACTCCTACTGCTGCATCAGTCTCTGAAAGAGGAAAAGAAACAATTGAGACCAAGTGGAATGACTCGGGAAGAAATAAATAAGAGACAAGCACTCGATGCAAAAGCAATTTACTCTTTATATTATGCTTTGTCACCAACTGAATATAACAGAATATCTTCTTGTGTTACAAAGAAAAGAAGTATGGGACAGATTACACATCACCTATGAAGGAACAGATCGAGTGAAGGAGACCAGAATCAACATTCTCCTTGGTCAATATGAATCCTTCAAAATGAAACCAAGAGAACCTATAACTGACATGTTTAGTCGTTTTACAGATATTGTCAATGGTCTTGAGAACCAAGGACAAAAAATCTCTGATCCCATGAAAGTGAAAAGCTTTCGCGTGGGCTTTCTAAGGATTGGAATCATATAAAGACTTCAATAAGAGAGACGCAAAAAATTATGCCACTATCTGTCGATGAGCTGATTGGAACTCTTCAGTCTTATGAAGTGGAACGAATTAATGAAGACGAAAATCCAAGAGGTAAGAAATCCATTGCATTAAAATCAAATGATGATTCGATGATGCAGATTCTCGAAGATGATCCGGACGATGAGGAGCTTGCTCTTATGATAAGAAGATTCAGAAAACCGAATAGGAAAGGAAGAAGGTTCAACTCCAAGAAACAAAGTTTTCAAAGACAGCAATCCAAGTCTGTTGATGATGAGTAACCGAACAAAGATGTAGTTTGTTTGAATGCAAGAAAAAGGGACACATAAGACTCCAACTGTCCTCTTCGAAGAAGAAGAAAGGAAAAGCTGAAAAGTTTTGAAAAGCACTCAAAGCCGAAACTTGGAGTGATACCGAGTGTGAAGAAAGTGATGATGAATATGCCAATCTGTGTCCGATGGCACAATCGGGCCTCAGACTTAGATTCTGGATCGACTCGAGACGGTGAATTTGAGGTAAGTGATTTTAAAATTCTGTCAAAGTCTCTAAATATATTGATGAACTGTGTTTTAGTCTTAAGACTTCTCTCAAAAGAGTTTCCGAACTAAAAAGGAAAACTTAGCTTTAAAACAAAAAGAAAACATTTTAGAAGAAAGAATCAAAAGTTTAGACTTGAATGTTTCGACTCTTAAAGAAAAAGAAGATAATCTCTTAAAAGAAAATACTTTTCTAAAAACTGACTTATCAAATATTTCAAGGAAATTTTCTATAGGATCTGAAAAACTTGAAAAAGTTCTTTCAGTTCAAAGACCTTATTTCAATAAGTCCGGGTCTAGGTATGACAGCAGAAACAATTCCCTTGATTGATTTTCCTAAAGTAAAAGAAAGAATTAAGAAAAGACCATCGAAGAGGCTTACAAAAATCATTTCAAGAAAGTTTTTGTAAAATCTGTAGGTCGAAATGCTCTAAGATGTTCAAAGTGTAACAAAGAAGGATCACTTTGAAAAAGAGTGTCCTATGATTTGGAAGCCTGTTAAGAAAGCATGGCCTTATAATGTTTATTCTACTAACACCAAAGGACCCAAGAAAATTTGGGTACCAAAGAAAGTTTGAGACTCTCTTTTGAATGCAGGTCTCCGTCAAGAAAAAGGTAAAATGGTATCTTGACAGCGGATGTTCAAGACACATGACAGGAGACTCAAATTGCTTCATAAAGCTTATTCAAGTGAATGGAGGAAAAGTTTCATTTGGAGGAAACAACAAAGGAAATATTGTGGGATTTGGAACTGTCAAAATTGGAAATCTCACAATAAACAATGTTTCTCTAGTAGAAGGACTCAATTACAATCTTCTCAAAGCATTAGTCAACTATGTGATACCGGATTCAAGATTTTCTTCCAAGAAGGAACATGTTGGAATCAAGTAAAGACTCTACTCAGTCTTTCAAAGGTCGAAGACATGGAAATATCTACCTCCTAGACGTAAAACCGAATGAATCGCATTGCTTTATCTCAATTCAAGACGAAGCAAGCTTATGGCATAGAAAGCTCGGCCATGTCAACATGAAGCAATTGGCCAAAATCTCATCAAAACATCTTGTTCGAGGACTACCAAAATTATCATATCAAAAGACCAATCCATGCACTCCATGCATTCTCGGGAAAACAAAGTAAGAAATTCATTCAAACCAATAAATCATGTCTCTACTAATCATGTACACACTCGCCGCATATGGATTTCTTCGGACCAACAAGAACCGAGTATTGGAGGTAAGAAATATTGCCTAGTAATTGTAGATGATTACTCCCGTTTTACTTGGGTATATTTTCTTGCAAGTAAGTCGAAACATTCTCGTATTTTGAAAAATTTGCTAAAAAATTCAAAATGAAATTGGATGTGTTATATCAAGTATAAGAACAGATCATGGAGGTGAATTTGAAAATCAAAATTTTACAAAATTTTGTGATGATTCTGGATTTAAACATGTATTCTCCTCTCCATATACTCCTCAAAGCAAAATGGAGTTGTGGAAAGGAAGAATCGATCTCTTCAAGAAATGGCTAGAACTCTGCTAATTGAAAGTAAAATTTCTTCACGATTTTGGGCCGAAGCTATTTCAACAGCATGCTATATAATCAATAGTCTTTCTAAGACCTATTCTGGAGAAAACCCCTTATGAATTATTCAAAGGAAAGAAGCCTATTGTTTCATACTTTCATGTTTTCGGATGCAAATGTTTTATATTGAAAAATGCAAAAGATCAAGTTGGTAAGTTTGAAGAAAGATCGAGATGAAGGCATCTTCCTTGGATATTCTACATCAAGCAAAGCCTACGAGTCTATAATAAGAAGAGCGATCCGTGGAGGAGTCAATGAATGTCAAATTCCAAGACTCTACGCAAGATGAATCCAGTCAAACTCAAAGATGAAGAGTCCGAACCCGCTCCAGGCACCCTCAAAAGATTACAACTCAAGAAGCTTCTCGGACTACGGAAGATCAGCATCAAGCTACTCAAGAAGACTCGAGATAAAGAAAGAGATCTTCAACCAGTTAAATCAACCAAGAATCGGAAGCATAAATCCAGTCATCCTAAAGATCTCATTATCGGAGAAATTAATGAAGGAATTCGCACAGATCCAAAAGGCGTGAAGAGTCTAGTCTTTGTAGCTCTTATTTCGAAATTGAACCAAAAAGCATAGAAGAAGCTTTATCCGATGAAAGCTGGATTGAAGCCATGCAAGAAGAGCTCAGACAGTTCAACATTAATGACGCCTGGATCTGACATCTAAACCAAAAGGTAAAACTGTTATCGGAACCAAATGGGTGTTCAGAAACAAGATGAATGAAAAAGGAAAAGTCGTACGAAACAAAGCAAGACTCGTGGCAAAAGGATATACGCAAGAAGAAGGAATAGACTATGATGAGACTTACGCTCCTATGGCAAGGTTAGAAGCTATTCGTCTATTACTTGCGTTTGCTTGTTATAAAAATTTCAGGTTATTCCAAATGGACGTCAAAAGCGCTTTCCTAAATGGATTTATCCATGAGGAAGTTTACGTGGAACAACCTCCAGGGTTTGAAGACCCAAAGAAGCCAGACTCGGTCTTCAGATTGAAAAAGGCTCTATATGGTTTAAAGCAAGCACCTCGAGCTTGGTACGACAGATTAAGTAAATTCTTATTAAAGAATGGTTTTGCCAAAGGTAAAGTTGATACTACTTTATTTATTAAAAAGGAAAACAAAAGTTTTTTACTTGTTCAAATATATGTGGATGATATCATATTTGGATCCCCTAATGAAATTCTGTGCAAGAAATTTTCAAAGTCTATGCAGGATGAATTTGAAATGAGTATGATGGGAGAATTAACATTCTTTCTTGGTTTTCAAGTAAAGCAATTGAAGGAAGGAACTTTCATCTGTCAAGAAAAATATACTAATGATCTTGTCAAAAGGTTTGGATTGGAAAATTGTAAAAAGACTGATATACCAATGTCAAGTTCGTTGAAAATAGACAAAGATGAAGAAGGGAAGAAAGTTGATCAAAAGCAGTACGTACGCATCATCGGTTCACTTCTTTATCTTACCGCCTCTAGACCGACATTTTGTTGAGTGTTTGCATTTGTGCTAGGTTTCAATCAGATCCTAGAGAATCTCATCTCAAAGCTGCAAAACGTGTTATTAAATACGTTGCCTCATCTTCAAGCATCGGTCTATGGTATCCTAAGGAGGGAGACTTCAATCTTCTCGGGATATTCGACGCCGATCTCGCGATTCGAGTCGATAGAAAGAGTACTTCAGGAACTTACCAGTTACTTGGAAGCAGGACTGTGTCTTGGTTCTCAAGGAAACAGAGCACTGTAGCTCTCTCTACAACTGAAGCAGAGTATGTAGCTCTTGGAAGCTGCTGTTCACAAATTCTATGGATAAAACAACAGCTACAAGACTTTGGGATTGAAGACTCATGCACGTAAATCGATGTGACAACACCAGCGCAATCAATCTCACCAAAAATCCAATCCTTCATTCAAGAGCAAAGCATATAGAGATTCGACATCATTTCATTAGAGATCATATTCAAAATGGAGAAATCTCCATTCAATTTGTTGATTCGAAAAGTCAACTAGCGGATATATTCACAAAGCCTTTGGAGAAAAATCAATTCGATTTTATCCGTGCAAGACTCAACATTTTGAAGCTTGAAGAGGTTAAAGTCCGAAGAATCTACATTTCTTATCAATCGACTCTAACCTCGACTCCGAGTTCTCGACTCGACCTTCATTGTATAGACTGTAAGTTATTTCTTTATCTCAAAAAGGTACGATCATTCATTCAGTTATAATTGATTGATACCATCTTTAATTTCCGTAAATAAAAAAATTGGAAACATGCCTTTTCAAAAAGGGATAATCTCTTTTAAAATGGCAGTTATTATTTTTAAAAGAAAGACGATTGTTCACTTTTTTTCGTATCGATTGCTATTTCCTTTTCAAAACTGAGTTATATATACACAATTTTCTCTTTTTACTCGATTCTCAAAACCCTAAAAGGCATTCTTCTCTCAACCCTATTTTCTACTTCGTATTCATACTCGAGAAAGTTGTCATTTTTCCTTGGGAAAGCGAGTGAAGGAATCTTTCATTGACAAGAAAAGATGTCTTCTTCGAGAAAGTCGTCAAGGATCGCAAGTGGGTCCACAGAGAATGAAGGAGGGACCTACGCACTTCAATCTCACCGAGGGGTCCACAGAGAATGAAGGAGGGACCTACGCACTTCGATCTCACCGAGGAAGATGATTTGTCGGGACAGCAACAGAGTCCTGTTCCCTCTCCACCTCATCACTCACCATCTACCCCACAAGATGCGGGTCATCATCAGGAGGAAGTCATTCTAGAGGACGTTGAACCTGTGAGAGCTCAAAAACCCTCTTTTATTTACAAGCTCTATCGTGCGTTGAAAGCTTCGGTTCTCTCCTCGAATTATATAGATGGTTTCCTTAAAGATAAGAATTATGGGAATGAGTACAAATTTTTGAAGCGAATGGAGGAATTGGGAATTGCTCCCAAAGGAAAGGTCAAGAGGCACTTGCGAACATTCCAAGTGACCCTCGTGTTGGAGGATCGAATCCCATTGAGGGGAACGAAGATGATAAAATGTTTAGTGATTTTCAACCGAGAATGGGCATTGCCGCAAAGGTGAAGGGAAAGAAGATGGAATTGTTTAAATCGAAGGAACAGAGAACCTGTTCTTCGATCGTTAAAACGAGGGGTGATAAAACCCGTGGAGTGTTGATTTTGATTTCCGGATGCCGTTAATGTGAACTTAAGAGAAAAGTTCAAACCGCTTCAACTTGAGCAGCTTTTGCACCGATACCACGGATGGTTATGCACACTTGATCGCATATTTCTATTCGAATCTCGCTTTCTAGATGCGAATAGAATATCATTCAGTGTTCGAGATCGGGACTATGTGATAGATGTGGACATGCTAGCGGACATAATTGGTGTTGAACGAGGACGTTATCAACCAATCAAAGTCTCGATTGCTCGTGCTACTCGGAGCTTGTCAAAAACGAGAGATACATAAGGGAAAATTACCTACTCGAAGATGAGTGCCATCAATATTGTGCTGCACAAAATTGTGATCAATTGCATCGGCCAAAGTCTACATCTAAGACTCGATGTATCTAATTCGGAAGCACAATTGATGTATGCAATCAACTCGGTGGAAGAAGTTCTCTCTCCTCATGCTATTCTCTTCCATATGTACAGAGCAATGTCGAAGAACAAGGGACAATTGCCTTACCCAAATCTTGTGACAAAGATCTTCAGACACATGAATATTGAACCGCCACACACTCTCTGTGTTCGATCGTGCGACAAAATGGTGGTAGGTTTGAATATGTTGACGAAGATGCGTCTCGAAAGAACTTAGCAAGGAAATGGCCAAGTTCAAGGTGAAAACTCCACTCTCTTCTGCATCAAAGAGAAAAGGAAAGGAGCCCATTGGTGCTCCATCCAAAAGAGAAGATCTCTCATCTTGGAGGATGAAGAAGAAGAGGAAGATCTTACTATTCCCAAGACGGTAAGGACTAGACGTTCGTATCTCGATCAACGGAACTTCAATCGAAGCAAAAGAGAAGAAGAAGAGCGATGAGAAAAGGAGAAAGAAGATGAAGAAGAAGAAGAAGAGAGAGAAAGAAAAAAAGAAGATGAAGAAGAAGGAGAAGAAGATAAAGAAAAGTCTGCTACTGAATCTGAGAGAAGGAAATCGAAGAGCATGATCATCACTCCTCCCATCGTGATGTCTTAGAGAGGGGGAGTTGGCGAGCAAGATTTTGATATCTTAGAGACAGGGGAGTTGGGGAGCAAGAAAAATCCTCACCTCATGCTGCTCCAAAAGAGGTTCAGGCTTCTCAATTGCTTGAAGAAGAACATGATACATCATCAAATCCGCAAGGTTATACGAAGCGCCATCGTCTGCATTCACTCCATCTGAGAAAGTAAATGCTAGTATGCAGACAGACAATTCAGCAGATTTTCATCGTATTCTTGATATTCTTCTGGAAATGCGGGGCCAAATCTATGCTCTGGACTATGAGATTCAAGCGATCAAGAATGCTGGACAAGCATCTTCACCACCCCTGGAGGACGTAATGAAAGACCTCGCTCTACGGCTTCAAGCCAATGCCAAAGGAGAGGAGGTAGCTCAATTAAGGGAAGACTTGAAGAGGCTCGAAGGAATAGTACATCCATGGGAGATTTCCGAGATCGTGCGCATTCCCAAGCGAGACTTGACTCTTTTCTCACCTTTTTACCGATGACAAAAAGGGGGAGAAGAAATTTGAACCAACCAACTTTTTAAACCTTGATTTTAAATTTGTTTTTGTGGTTGTGAGTTTTTAAGTTTTTAAGTATGACTTGTGTGAACTTGAGTATGGACTGAATTTGGTGTGGATTGTGATGCTTGATCGTTGGCATTTATATCAAGTGTTGTTATATGGTATTACTCATGAAAGTCTAACCAATTTTCTGTGGATGCGAGTCCGGTTGTTTTATTAATCTTTATGAGATAGCCATATTGCTTGAGAAATGTTTTTACAGGTCAAGGTTGTTCAAATCTAGGGGAAAGTTTTGTCATCATCAAAAAGGGGGAGATTGTTGGAGAAATCGTTCTAGAAGATTTTGAAGCCGACAAAACGTTTCTATCGCCTAGTCTGGATATTTGCAGATTGTCCGAAGACTTTCGATCACCGACTCGCACCCCACTCCGCACTCAAGACTCGAACTCAAGACTCAAGAATCAAGACTCAAGACTTAAGACTCAAAATTATTCTCATTGACAGTCTATCGATTCAAAGTGTCGAAGGAAATCCAAATCAAGAAAATGATTAAGGATTTCATCCTCTGGAGAAGATCTTTTGGCTGGATAAATATAACGGATTCTTTGATTCGTATCTAGATCAATTGAAGATCCGATGATCGACGAAGTATTCTTGGAAGGTTCTATTCATGGAAACCTAGATCCCGATTGTATGAGCGAACAGATTGATGGGCTATCGTCGATTCCTTTAATAGCTCAAATGATCTTCTTGATTGATTCCGTCCAACGGGTAGATTGGAGGAATTCCTTTGGTAAGTGCCAACGGGTATGATGGCATAAAGGAGTATAAAAGGAAGACGTTCTAGTTGTTTTAGTAGTGTGATCGATAGAGAAATTCCAGTCCGAAGCACCTTGATTATTAGTCGATACGCCCGAGCGAAATTGTATACACAGAGTGTCTATACTTGGTGATACCTTGAGTGAGTGTGGTAGTTCATCTACACCAGGAAATCAAGGAAGATCAACGCTATAACATCTCTTTGTTCATAGTGGAATCCAGCCGATTGGTCATCGGTGCGAAAAGAGTGGACGTAGGCTTAAATCAAGTGAACCACTATAAACCGCGTGTTTAATTCTCTCTTTCATTCACCGAGTCTTACGATTGATTGTTATTTGTTGCAATTCCTTAACTGTCTAAGTATTGTGCGTCTATCAAGAAAAATCGTTTATATACCTATTCACCCCCCTCTAGGTACTAGCACTAGCAATATCAGTATCCCCTCGGATTGGGGTCGATCCAAAAGGGAGTTGTTCTCCTGGATCCTGGCAAGAGTTAATGCTAAGTTAGCAGGTTGGCAAGAACAGTTTTTATCGAAAAGTGGAAAGGAAATTTTACTAAAATCAGTTATTCAGGCCTTACCGCAGTATGCCATGTCTATCTTCAAGCTTCCCTTGTCCCTCTGCAGATTGATAGAAAAGAAGATCTCAGCATTCTGGTGGAGCAAACAAAACAACCAATTTGGAATTCATTGGAAAAATTGGGCAGAATTAAAGGTTTCAAAAGTTTCAGGGGGGATGGGCTTTAGAGATCTAATAAATTTTAACCACGCCATGCTTGGCAAGCAAGCTGGCGTCTTTTACGACATCCGAAGCTATATGGAGCCACCTTTTAAAGGTTTGTATTTTCGAAACTCATCCTTTCAAACTTGCTCCTCGGGACATCGTCCATCTTGGGGATGGCAGAGCTTATTAAAGGGTCGTGCAGCCATTTCTCCTAAGCTACGATGGTTAGTAAGAGATGGATTACAGATTCACATCAGAGAAGCTAATTGGTTAGCAACAGGTCCGATAGGAGGCGTACCAGTGGAAGGGGAACTGAATTTGTAGCTGATCTCATTGATTCCGAGCACTCGAATGGAAGGCATCCCTTGTTACTACCTTCTTTGATATCCAGTGTCAAGACAAAGAATACTCAATACTCCCATTAATACGTCCCTCCTTCATGATCAACTTATACGGACGAGAGACACCTTCGAGTACCTACACGGTTAAAAGCTATTATCATTACGTCCACCAACTCTCAAAGAACCAATACAAAAACCCTCATCCTCTTACACTAACCCGCCCTGGCTATGGAAGAAAATATGGCACATGTATACGGCTCCGAAGATCAAAGTTTTTTTCTCGGTTAGCATGTAAAAACGCACTTGCTACAAAATCAAATCTCCATCATCGCAATATCAGTTCGAATCCCTACTGTTCTCTCTACAACAATTCTATCCCAGAAACCATTGAGCATCTCTTTTTCTTTTGCCCCTAGACAAACGATATTTGGAATCATCAAGATATTCGACTCAGGATATCTCCTACCTCTATCAGCAGATTTGATGCTTGGGTTGCAGACAGAGCCTCCCTCCCACAAGCGGCTCCCGATTTTGAAGTGATTGCTTACGTTCTGTGGGAAATCTGGCGCCATCGAAATAATGCTATCTTCCGTCAGTTTCCACTGGATCCGCTTCAAGTCGTCAATGATGCTCTTACCCAAAGTACCATCTTCAAGAATCTCCACCCCTCGCCACAGAAAACCCAAAACAACTTGATCAGTCTCGATCATGTATGGAAACCACCTGCTGAAGGCTATATAAAGTGCAATATTGATGGGGCTTTTCTACAAGAATCAGAGCAAGGAGCAATCGCTTGTATTTACCGTGATAGTAAAGGCATATTGCGGGATGTGCTTACAGACGGCTCGCCCAGTCCGCTTTCCAAGCCGAGATCTATGCCCTCATATCTGCTCTTCAACGGATGATTCAGAAGGGGCTTCAGCTTCAACGATCGGTGATCGAATATGATTGCCTAAATCTGGTGGATATCCTTCGGACGAAACAGCGGCCGCCATGGAAGGATCAACACCTCTTCGCGATCCTCAGTGACCTTCTGCTGCAATGCCCTAATCTATCGATACAGCATATTCGGCGCAAGGCTAACCTAGCAGCCGATTGGGCCGCTAAAGCCCACCAAGATCACGGCCCACCCATCAAGGCGGCTTCTTTTCCCTCCTCCTGTTTTCTTATCTATTCTAGCGTCTGATGCTTCGGCTTATGTATGTAATGTTTCCTCTATATAATATATGTTATCTTTCGACCCAAAAAAAAAACCTTGCTTGGCCCAAGGTATAGAGTTCCATGATGCAGGGCTTCCAATTGGAGAATTGATGGAAGCATCAAAATCTGAAGTCTCATGTGGGCAGGAAACCAAATTTTGGACGCGTAAATTCCATGAGACTGGCTTTCACAGGGTGTATCCTTTAGAGAACTTGTCGGATGGAATTTTGATGGCTTGGAGGTAGCAAATTCACTAACAGAAACAGGGTCAACTTGGGAATCGATCTCAGTGAATCATCATCCTCTTCCTCTTTTAGCATGTCCCCTAAATCATCAGCCACAAAATCTGAGTCATCAAAATCGTGATCATTCATCAATTTTTCAGATGTCATTTAAGCCTTCCTTGCAATGCTAGATCTTACACCAGGAACAACTCCATAAATTACCATTTTTTTTTTTTTGAATTGTCTTGAACACTATGATCCATCTGTCCTTGATCAAATTCCAGTGAAACCAAAATAGCCAATTGCCATGCAAATCCAACATGTCCTTAAATACTATAGGACCAGCAGAACTTTTCCCAAAAGACTCAGATCGTCTAGTTCTCTCTTCCTTGACAAGAGGCAAATCTTCACCATTACTCTTGCTTCAAGCATAGCTTCTCGCTTGTGAACGATTTGATGCTTTGCTGATGTCGGGGGAGGGCTTAGTGTTTTTTTTTTCTTTAAATCAAAGAAGTCAGGGGACGAACTACGCAAGAGGGTTTTCTAATGGCGCCCTTCGTCTACCTGAAAAGAGTTGGAAGCTCTGGTCGAAGACCTTGAAGCCACTGCTACTGAATTGAGAGGAGTTGACGAAGACAACTTACGATTAAGAAAAGGCTTCTTCATTTGGTAGCTCCTAGAACACCATCATTTGGATATGCTTCAACTTCCTCCTCTTCACTTTGAACAAGATCAGTTTACTTCTCCTTCACATTTGGCCGCATATTGAGTGATCTCATCCTCTCAGTACGTTGACAAGTACTAAAGAGTTATTAACGTCTCTTTGCTGCATTAGGAAAGTTGGCCTTCATATCAGCTCAACTTCACTCAAGTCACTCCTGCATGGCTTTCAGTTTCGCCTCCTTTCTGCTCTCTCGAATCCCCACCCTTCCCTCAACTTTGCATCTCCTTTCAACATGTAATTTTCATAGAAACTTTCCTCTAGAATCATCAGAGAAACTAAGGTCGGAGAAGTTCCTTCTGAGAGAATTGGCATCCTGATTATCAAACACCTTCATTGATGGATGAGTATGGAAACCCATCACCTTATCTGAGTTCCCTCTTAAGTCAACCAGGAGCTATCTCTTGGACCATTGATTTCTGGTGTTGCAACACCACTGGTTCTATTCCTTTGAGCAAAGCTAGACTGATCTATGGAAAGGCGAAGCTTGTGTTTTGTAAAGAGCTTTTTTTCTTTTCTTTTCTTTTCAATTTTTTTAACTCATTAATCTTCATCTCAAGCTCGTCATTGAGCTCCTAGTGCTAAACTTCTCGATATGTCAAAACCATAGTCATAATTTCCATAAACTACACCTATGTTTTTGTCTTGAACTGCTTTAGTAAGAGGATCTCTATGTAAACTCAAAATGCTTTGCGTCTCACTAGAGGATCCTCCCATTTATGTCCACCACTAATACTTAAAAGATTAACGCATTAGAGACTATCACACAATCTCACCACGTCTTGAAAGATCTACCCAAATAGATCATAGCCTAAACTCTGATATCAACAAATCAGCCAAAGGTCACACACGCCCAATTCAACAGAATAAGGGCATTTGGACAAAAAAGGCATTTGGTTATAATATCAGAGTTTTCTATAAACCACCAAATTAATATATACACCTCACCACAGGATGCATGACAAAAAAAGGCATTTGGTTATAATATCAGAGTTTTCTATAAACCACCAAATTAATATATACACCTCCACCACACACACACACACACGCACACACACACGACAAAAAAGGCATTTGGTTATAATATCAGAGTTTTCTATAAACCACCAAATTAATATATACACCTCCACCAAAAGCTTACTCACAAACTTATCAACTATATATGACTCATATCAAAAAGTCCCTACCACAAAAATTCCTACCTAATAACGAACGCTTAGGCCTACTTGCGCCTTGCTGAAGAACCTAAAAAAACAAGTAGATGAGAGGAGTGAGCTATCACGACTCAGCAAGTAACACATTCTTTCAAACGGATTGAGAAATCACTATGCACATTTAAAACACAATCATAACTCATTCTAAAATAATATATATTCATAACATAAATACGAAAGACACCAATGGTCCAAGTCAATCTCATAAAAACCTGTATCGATGGTCTATTCCATTGATTAATCTCATCAAAACATACATCGATGATCCATTCCATCGATCAAACTCAAAACACCTGTCAATGGTCCACTCCATTGACCAACTAATGCTCAAATGTCTATTCTTAGTCCTGTGTAACACTTGTGACAAGACGACCAAGATTCTCCCTAGTTAGGTCTCCACATATTATTAGTTGGTAGCTTAGCCCACAAGGATATCCTAAACTAGTATGTGCATACCTATACACCGCTTAGGGTCTATAGAGACATTGAGTATCAATCACTAATCACAAATATCTAGTAATCCAACATCAGAATGAGAGTCATCTCATAAATCAGGCATTTGATATATAAATATCAAAGGGTTCCACAAATGTTTTGAAATTCTTTCATAAAAGGGTTTCACAAAATATTTTCAGACAATCATTCAAACTCAATTCAAAGGATAATTATCTCTTTCAACGACAAAATGGCAGTGAAAGCTCGATCCTATTTTATACAACAAAAGATGCTATTTATTTACTCATAGCATATATAATCCATAATGTTTTTTCTTTTCAAAACATGAGTTTAAAACACAAAGAAGAAATAGTGTCACTCACCTAGATCCCTAACAATTAACCGAAAAACAATATCAAAAGGCCAAGTAAAAAAAAAAAAAATCTTAAAATGACTCACCTATACTAAGCTTATTTGTTGATAAAACGACACCTACGCGCCAATGAAAGCTCATATTTAGCAGAAACTTATTGTTGTCTACTAGGCATAGCTTGCACGCTAAATTTCGTTGCGCCATAACTTCCTCTACAATATTCCATTTCGAGCCATCTTATAGTTCTCTTGATACGCTACAACAACCCCAACTTAGTCATCCCACAATCTCACCAAAAACGGCTAAAATTCAAAGCCAAAGCTACTGTTCGATATTGTTTAGTATTGTTCCAGAATGCGTGCCAAAATTGAAAATTCCATTATGGGCAAACTGTAGGCTCAAATTACAATTCATAAATGTTATAGTTTCACAACACTCTAAAGTATCATTTCTATCAAAATACATAGTTCAATGACTCAAAAATCGGATTTTGCCACACAAATCTACAAGAAATCCAAATTCCGAGCCCTAATTGTGACAATTTGTTCGAATAAACGATTATAGGCTTCGATCACCTACTAGCGTTGCAAAACGGGATTAAGTCGGCTTGGTGAGGCTTCCGGGTCGTGAGCACGCCAAAAATTTTCCCTTCCTCCTTTCTTCTTTCTCCTTTCTCTTCTTTTCTATCCTCCCTTTTTTTCTTCCTTTCCCTGTTTCATTTATGCCCAAGCCCTCCCTCCCTCTTCTCTTTAAAAACAGCGGAAGCTTCCACTCCTCTCCTTCAACTTCTTTTGTTGACTTTTCAAACCCTCTTCTTTTTTCTTTTTCTTTTTTTCTCAAAGCTCCTCTATTACATAGAAAGTGTCATGGTTAATCTTTCTGCTGTACTTTTTCTCTTACCAATCAAATTTCACTAACATGGATGTTGGAACACATGTATTGTGCTATATTATGCTTACATAGCATGACACCACATAGGTGCTAAATTAGACAACATAAACATAAAAAGAAAAATGACAATTGAGAGAGAGCTCCATTATGACCCGCCATTATCGTGGGCTCCAACTCTAAGTTAGCATTGGCCATGGCCATTCATGCTCAAGCTCACGGATGGCCATAGCCATGATATCTATTTGAGCTGCAAAGCTTGAGCCATGGCTACTTGATCTTTGAGCATGCGGCGTTGCCACATGAGCTTTAATCTTGCAGCATTTTCATTCGCTCAAGTCATGAGCCACGGAGCTCATAGACCATAACTACTCAATTGCTAGTCGTGAGTCAATACAAATAATAGTTTTTGTGGGTTTTTGTTTTCATAATAAAATGAAGAAGAACCTACAAGAGGGAGGGAGGGAGGGAGGGATAGTCTATGGGCCCATTTGGTTCGGTATTTGGAAAGGGCTTTTGGACTCTAAAGGGGTTTGGCCAAATATAAATGTGTTTGGTTCAATTTTTGTACAACTTTAGCAAGATACAATTGCTCCAAATGGCTCTAAGGGCTTTTAACCAAAGTAGTTTTGGAGGTACTTTGGAAAGTTGCATTTTGGAATGCAAGTCCCATGGGTATTGTTTATCTTCTACGAGGAAACAAACGGAAGCCGACGACTGCCAATCAAGGAGTTGCCTGTGCTGGCAACCGTTGCTTGAGGGGTCGTTCGACCTTGGCAACCCGCTACTTGAGGGTCGTGGCCACCATCTGAGCTCATGCAACCTCATGAGGTGGTCTCCTCGGTTCACGTGAACCAAGTGACGATCGCCTAGGTTCGCATGACCCAAGCGATGATTGCTTGGAGTTCACGACCTAGGCAGCCGTTTGGGCCACGCAAACCAAGGCGTCATGACCCAAACGGTCACCTAGGTCATGAACCCCAGGTGTTGCTTGAGGTTGCACGACCTCAGGCGAGGCTGGTGGGGCTAGATAAAGCCACCGGTGGCTAGATTAAAAAAAAAAAATCAATAAAAGTCATATGCAAAATGTAGTTTTTACCAAATTGCATTTAAGGTAAAGTTGTTTTGCAATACACTTTAAAATTATAATTTACCAAATATTATTTACATTTCGAAGGACTACTTTAATCTAAAGGTATTTGCATTTTCTCAAAGATATTTGCCCACCCTTTTTTAGAAACACCACTAAATAAAGATATAAGTAGATTGCACCCTTTTTTTATTGCCGAAGGAAGTCAAGACATCATAATAGCACCTCTAGCACTAGAGAAGGATCCACGATTAGAGTAAAATAACTGCAGCAAAAGAAAAGTGAAACAATGCGTCAGATCGAAAAGCATTTAAGAATTGTGTACAGGAAAAAGGAAAAGAAAAAGTGGCAATGGTAGAAAGGAAAAACAAATGAGGGGAAGCTTGGAAGAACTGAGGGGATTATGGTACTGCAATGGTCCACTGGATAAGCCTTGATATGGATCGATTATGAACTGAAAATAAAAGCTAGGCCTTCCAAAACAATTTCCCATTGCAATGAGAATTCAATAAATTTCCCACCTGAACAAAGTGGAGATTTTTAACGAGCAATGTTGAGATAATGAATTTGGTTTTACAAAACTTTTAAAGCAATGTCACAAATATTAAAGGGTAAGCAATAAACAAATGAATGGAAGCACTGTCGCAACCTCTTTTTTCGGCGCTTGATTTTGCACGAGTGCTTGCAGAGGCTATGTTTTGGCTAAGTTTATTAGGCTTAGCTTGGGCTCTCCCAAGCTCACTTAATGGTTTGATATTTTTTGCCTATAAGTTAATTTTAAAATGTAGTTGTTACTAATCAATTTAGGGTGGATTAATTAGAAACTCAAGCAAAATATGAGAAACACACTAGAGAAATTATGTTCGGAACTCGATTACACTAATTAATCACTAATGTCATTCCAATACCTAATCCTATTTAAAACTTAAGGCTTTTTAGATTCTCAAGGGATTTTCCATGTGTGGAGGAAAAACATTGGTCTTTTTCTATTTTTTGAACATAAAAGGAATTATTGGATTTTTTGGTCTTTTTTGAAAATATAAATCATTTTTTGGCTTTTTCTGATTTTTTTTTGGAAAATTGTGTAAAACATAGGATATTTTGGATTTTTTTATTTTCTGAAAATAATAATAATAAATATTATTTTATTAAAATATTTAATTATTATAATATATTAAGAAACGACCCGGGTCGGATCCCCGGGTTGGTCCGACCCGGGTCGTCCACCCAAGACCCGAACGGCCTGCAACGCAGGCCCGGCCCGGGATTTTTTCTTTTCTTAAAACATAAAAGCCCAAACGATTTGGCCCGTTTTCATTAAAAAAAAAAAAAAAAACTACAGCCTAAAGGCTACCCGGCCCACGCGTACAAACCCAACCCAGGCGGAACCCTACCCGAACGACGACTCGGGTCCGGCCCGACTCAGTAGCCGACACTCGAATCCTAAAAAACCTACCCGATCAACGACCCGGTTCCGCCCGACTTCGACCCGTCTTCTCCCTCGCCGCTGGAGCCCTCGTGATCTGATGATCCGCGGTCGAGGCGGCCGAGCTCGGGCCTCCGCCGGCACGCCTTGACCTCCGTCCGGCCGGCCGTTGCAGCCGATCCCGTCGCCTGTCTCCACCCGTCACCGCCGGTCACTGCAGATACGACGCTCGCCTTGGGATTTCCATCGAACGCCTGGCGGGCACCGGTTGAGGAGGACAAGGCGGAGCCCTTCGGGCTCGGGATCGCAACAAGGCTTCGAACAGGCGAACAGCGGGCACCGGCGGGGAGGCAGACTACGGACGGTCGGGGGCCGGAACTCGCGTGAAGCCGGCGGCTGCGAGTCCCGGCCCGACGACCCCAGCACGCACAAACAAACAAACAAAAAAAGGCGGACAACCCTAGCTCACCGCAACAGGGGATGCAGCGTCGGGTGGGTGGTCCAGTGGGCCATCGACGGCGTCCGAGCCATTTTTTCTCCCTGCAACTCGCGGATCTGGGTGCCTTCTACCCCTCTCTCGCTCGCACTCTCTCCCTCTCGAGGGCTCATGGAGATGGCAGTTTTCGATGCTAACTACCGATCTCACCTGGGATCTCAAAAAGCAGACAACAGATCATTATATAGAATGAAGAATCTTTACAACTGGTCTGGCCGCGCACTTATTCCAAGCTTGCTTGTATCTACGTGCAACATAAATGGCTAGGGGGAAAAGCCCCAAGAAAGCCAATCCCCAAATGCTGAGATTCGCTCTTGACTACAGAAAAAACAGAGGAGCATATGCACTATATAACTGAAGCACTTCTTGTACTAAGCATTTATCTTATCATCCTCAAGACTCGGACTTCGTCGAAGATGAACTATTTGGGTTCTGCAAGGAAGAAGTTGAGGTATTACTATTCGTCTGGGAATCCTGGTTCGATGATGACGACTCAGTGAAGAAAACTACATGCTCCTGATTATCAAGAAGCAGTTGAAGGGCTCTCGGTATCCTGGGCAGGTTCACATCCAACAACCCCTCGAGTACTTGAACAACCAGCCCCATCGATGGCCTGTGAGTTTCCTCATCTTGGACACACCAGCAAGCAACTCTGCATATCCTATTTAGCTCTTCAGTATCAGCGTTTTTCTCCAAGTCTGGGTCCAAAAGATCAAGCAGGTCACCTCCTTCAGCTATCTTGCTAGCAGCCCATGTTGGGAAGAACTGGATGGCCCCATTTTCCGATAGCTCTAAGTTCCTCCTTCCCGACACAAACTCAAAAAGCATCATCCCATAGCTATAAACATCAGCTTTTACTGTTATGGCCACTCCAGAGATCCACTCTGGCGCAAGATACCCTCTTGTGCCTCTCATGGTTGTCAACACCCTGCTGAAATCTCGGCCAACAAGCTTTGCCAGGCCAAAATCTGCCACTTTTGGACAGAATTCAGCATCTAGAAGGATGTTCTCTGGCTTGATGTCACAATGTATGATGCAATCTCTGCACTTCTCATGGAGATAAGCCAGACCTCGAGCCGTTCCCAAAGCAATTTGGTACCTCGTTTTCCAATCCAAGGTCTTCGAGTCCTTTCTATGAAAGAGATGATAGTCTAAGGAGCCATTTGGCATGAAATCGTAGACCAACAGCCTCTTGTCACCTTCAGAGCAGAATCCGCGAAGCCTGACAAGATTCACATGCTGGATGGTGCCGATTGTGCTTACTTCCATTCGGAATTGCTTCTCACCTTGGCTTATGCTTTCAAGCTTCTTGACCGCTATGTGACTTGAATCAGGTAATGTTCCTTTGAAAACTGAACCGAACCCACCCCCACCCAACTTCTCTGAGAAATTCTTTGTTGCTACTTGCAACTCCCGGTATGCAAAGGCTATCAGTGAACCCTCCACTTCTTTTGTTGTTACAGTTGCCCCTCTCCTCCATCTCCAAATGGCAAACGAGACAATGGCTAATATCACTGCCGCGGCACTAACAGACCCTGCCACTATTGCAGTTACTTTACTCTTCTTGCTGGGATCCTTAACGTCGGAGGCAGCAAGCCGAACATAGAAACTCGTTCCAGGGGTAGTGCCTTGTTTGAGCTGTTCCACATTGAAGAGATCCCCGATCCAGATTGAGCAGGCATTATTTTCAAAAGCATAACCCGTGCAAGAGCAATTGCTCAAACAAGCAGTTCGGCATTCCTGATCACTCCCTGCAACTAAAGATTGAGGAGCATCATGCAATTTCATGTTAGACATAGGCCAGAAACGGTCTTTCTCTGCATTCGCTGCACAATTTAAGTTCAAATTCCTCTTGCAACCACCAGACCAATCCCTCCGATTCCAATCCACTGGAGAGCTTATGCTAAATCGCGGCAAGCAGTTGCACAAAACTTCGCTCTGCTCGCTGCAAACACTGAAAGGCCCACAAAGTCTATACACATCGCATTGTTGCGAGGGCTTAGACCAGAACATGGTCCACGCCTGGGAAGGCAACCAGGACTCCTGCTTGATCTGCCCAGAAAGGTCCATCACAAACCTTGATATGGTGTTGAAGGAGCTTTTGATTGAATAGGTGAAGTAGCTCTCGTTCTCATTGTCCACATATTTGAACTCGTAAATATAGTTCGCTCTCATTTCAGGGACCAAAGAGAAAATTTTCGTCTGATTGTCCCACGTCCCACTAGTCCAGTAATGCTTAGACTCATTCCACCATATGTAGTACTCACCGTAACTGGATGGCTGGAGATGGACAGAGAACAAACCTGTGGAAGGGTCCTCGGCGTTCTTCCATGATGTCAAGATCTGACTCGTGTTTTTGCGCTTGTCAATCCCTAATTTGGCACCGGGAAGCCATGTGTGCGTCGGGTAATCAAAGCTCTGCCACAGAGTCACGGAAGAATTCGGCGCAGCTTTGAGAGCGAAGTTGCCGTCGTCCTCAAGAACCGCCACCATGGAGCTTGATCCAGATGAAGAAGCAGTCAGATTCGTGGACCAAACGGGGACTTGGGAGTTGTTAACAATCACAAGATTGCCACCCGAGACCTTCAGTTCAGTGGAGTGCCTGTCAGTGACAGGGTTGTCTCGGTTGGCGACCCAGACGACGGTTTGCACGCTGATTTTGTTTTTGTTGTACCAGATGCCTATGTAGGAGTACGTGGAGTTACCCGGCGAGAAGAAGCCAAGCGTAAAGTTGCCACCTGATGAGGTTAAGGTTTGATTACCAGATATAGATCGATTCGCATCGAGCTTGTCTGTGCCAAGACAGAGGTGGGTGTACAGAGATGAGCAAAGCAAGAAAATTGGGAGTATGAACGACCACGGACTACTGTTTTTGCTATCCATGGCTGGACCATATAGGGTTCGAGCGGACAGGTGTAGAAACAAGATTCAGGGAAAAGTATATATACCCGTTTGTGCTCGGAGCGAGGGCGAGGTAAGAGATCTCAAAGAAGAACAGGTCAATAAACGCGCAAAGTATCGTGTGGAAACTTCAACTGAGACTAGCGCATTGTCATGGAGTACATAGTAGAAGCATCTAAGCAGGCATCATACCAGTGGACAAGGATGGGCATATCCCGGAGTAAAGAAGACGCTAGTGGTGCAACTTGGACATGTCCTCGTCATACACTGGAATAACATGCAATGAATCTAGCAGTGGGCACTCAAACTCAACATCAGACATTTGAGTGATTGAGCAGGACTTTAACCATAGGTGGGCCAGGACATTGATTAAGCAAGAGCCAGTTTTACCAGCTCCAGTCAACAAGGAAGAAAATCAAGTGTCAAAGTCATTGATACATTGAAAAGCTGGACCAACAAGATTTGATTTTCATGAAGCACGGTCCAAAATTATTATGGTCCTTACTTTTGTCTAGTTTAGTCCTGAGGTAAGTATCTTCAACAAAATGTGCTCGTTCCACGCATGTTGAATTGACCTATCCGTCGAGGGACTAAGCTCTAGATCAACGCATTGATTTATTCCCCCAATTCATATATATCATGCTTGTGTGCCTTCACTGGAAAATGCTCATAGACTGTGTCCTGGCCATAGATGATGGCATGAAGGGACCTCTCTGGTTGGACTTGGAGCGATTGGTACTTGGCATTGTGTCCATTATAATCTTTTACTGTTTTATCAATTCCTATACATATGCCACTTTCTTGATGGGATTAGATTCACCGGTGGCCCTCATATTCTTGCCTGAAAATCAAAATCCCCCTCTACATTTTTTAAAGCCTCTCTACTATTTAGAAGTAGGATCTGAATTATGAATTTAGATAGGGATTCCAATAGAAGTCTTTCCATTTCTTTTGTTTGTGACTGTGAATTATGTCGGAATGCCTGTGTTGTGTTGTACTCCGCCCACATAATTATTTTAGGGAAAATGGGTGCTACTTTAGACAATGTGAACCTTAAAAAGAAAGAAAAACTCAATCGAGAGAGGGCTCCATTATTGCCTCTATAACTGCGAGCTCCAACTCAAAGCTAGCGGTGGCCATGGCCATTCAAGCTCAAGTCTGTGGATGGCCATGGCCGAGAGATCTATTCAAACCACTAAACTTGAGCCCTGGCCACTTGATCTTTGAGCTTACAGGATGGCGACATGAGCTTTGCACTTGCAGCGGCCATGTTCGCTTGAGTTTTGAGCCTTGAAGCTCGCGGCAATAGCCACTTAATTAGTAATCTATGAGTGGGTACGAATAATAGTTTTTGTATTGTTATGGGCATTAGATTTCGTGGGTTTGTTTTTATAGGGAAACATTTGAAGAAGAGGAAGAGCCTGAAGTAAAAAGGGAGAGACACAGAGAGTCCTCCTTTGAAAAAAAAAAAGACCACGTCAGAATATAGCTAACAGTGTTAATGCCAAACTACAAATTCCATCGTTGGACCGACAAAGGGACGACCGATGGCACTTTCTAAAAGTGCAAGAATGGTTTCGGATTTAAAAAAAAAAAAAAATTAAAGGGATGATTTTGATTTTTGAGCAAGAAAGAGACCAACGGTTATTAAATCCGTATTTTATATCAGGGTGATTAAAAGCTTGATCTTTTGTATGATCACGTAGAGTGCTGACTTTACAATAGCACAACCAGATAACGACAGTAGGAGATTACACCTTTCTTAGTGGAGGGGGCGATTTAGATTTTTTGATTGCTGAAGCAATTTAGACTTAATAATAGCACCTCTCACACCTGTGCAGGATAAACGATCAAGATAGTACCGAGAAAATAAGTACAGCAAGAAAAGTGAAACAATAAATTAGATCTATAGTATTTAATGAATTGGGTATAGGGAAATGGAAAAGAAAAAGTGGTAAGGGTAGAAAGTAAAGACGAATGAGAAGAAGCTTGGAAAAAGTGAGGGGATTACGGTACTGCAAACGCCCAACTGGACTAACCTTACTATGAATAGATTATAAACTGAAAATGGAAAAAATAAAATAATAAAAAGTTCTAAATCTATGATATTGGTATCAACTCAATATTAAAGTTTTCAATTGGATCAATTAATACTAAATCTTTTCACATTAGTAGTAATTAAGTTTATTTGATCATTTTATGCTGGAAATTACTAACATTGATGCCGATCAACCTACATTGCACGATTGACTCTCACAACAACCATCGCTGAAGGCTGATGGAGGAAAATAAGAAGAAAGGAAAAAAAAAAAAGAAAAAAGAAAAGAAAAGAGGAAAAGAAGGAAAAGAGAAGGACAACAGAAAGAAAAATCCAAAAAATCCAAAAATAATTAAATACTTTACAAAAATGTTCACATCAACATCGATCGTGCCACAACATCGATCGTTCATCAATCGTGCCACATAGAATGACCAACATCTATGTCAACATTTTCGGACATAAATTTGTCGGATGAATTTAATTGATACCAATGTGAAATGTTTAGAACTAATTTGGTTTAATTGAAATGTTTAGGATTTTTTTTGGTGCTTTTCCCAACTGAAAATTAAAGCTACGCCTCCAAAAACAGGCTCGTTTAAGATACATTGAAGTGGACTTGGACTTGTAATTAGTCCCCACCGCAATGGAAAATACTATTTGGATCCTCCTGAATGAAATAAGAACTCAATCAATTTCCGTCCAGAACAAACAGTGGAGATTTTTAACGAGCAACGTCAAGATATTGAATTTGGTTTTACAAAACTTGTAAGCAATGTCACAGATATTAGTAAGTAATAAACAAATTAATGCAAGCACCCAAGAGAAGTCCCATCTATCAATTTACAAATCAGTTTTGCTAAAAGGTTCGAGTAATCTCTAGCATTACTGGTATTTGAAACATAAGAGTGAGAAGGCAATCCATAGGAATTCAATTTTAGAAAAGATAAGTACCACGCGAAAAATGGGGCGGACATTAACATCCTACGGCTCCTCTGCTGGTAATACAAGTCGTAGTTTCAAGGGCGGTTTTCGTACCATGACTCGTTACCTAAACAAAGCAAGTAGCAAGAGGAGTTTATGCTGAGAAATGCCAAGCCTGCTTTGCATGCAACCGGGCCCGATTGAGAGACACCCGCTGAAATCCGAGCTAGGAGGTACCAATATGTTAGATCCCAATTCCAGTGCCAAAATTATTAGAAATTTTTCCATGCTAATTACCAAAATCACCTTGGATCTCAAAAAGCAGAGAACAGATCAATATATAGAATGAAGGTCATTTACAACTGGTCTGGCCTGGCACTTATTCCAAGCTTGCTTGTATTTATATGTAACAAAAATAGGGGGAAAAGCCCCAAGAAAGCCAATACCCAAATGCTGAGATTCTTACTCGACTACAGAAAAAGCAGAAGAGCATATGCACTCACTGAAGCACTTCTCGTACTAAGCATTTATATTATCATCCTCAAGACTTGGACTATTTTGAAGATGAACTATTTTGCTTCTGCAAGGAAGCAGCTGAGGTATTACTCTTCGTCTGGGAACTCTGGTTTGACGATGATGACTCAGTGAAAAAAACTACTTGCTCCTGATTATCAAGAAACAGTTGAAGGGCTCTCGGTATCCTGGGCAGGTTCACATCCAACACCCCCTCGAGTATTTGAACAACCTGCCCCATTGATGGCCGGTGGATTTCCTCGTCTTGGACACACCAACAAGCAACTCTGCAAAGCCTGGTTAGCTCCTCAGTATCGGCATTTGCCTCCAAGTTTGGGTCCAAAAGATCAAGCAGGTCACCTCCTTCGGCTAATTTACTAGCAGCCGATGTTGGGAAGAACTTGACCGCCCCATTTTCCGATAGCTCTGCGTTCCTCCTTCCCGACACAAACTCAAAAAGCATCATTCCATAGCTATAAACATCAGCTTTTGCTGTTATGGCCACCCCAGAGATCCACTCCGGCGCAAGATACCCTCTTGTGCCTCTCATGGTCGTCAATACCCTGCTGAATTCTCGGCCAACAAGCTTTGCCAGGCCAAAATCTGCCACTTTTGGACAGAATTCAGCATCTAGAAGGATGTTCTCTGGCTTGATGTCGCAATGTATGATGCAGTCTCTACACTTCTCATGGAGATAAGCCAGACCTCGAGCCGTTCCCAAAGCAATTTGGTACCTCGTTTTCCAATCCAAGGTCTTCAAGTCCTTTCTATGAAAGAGATGATAGTCTAAGGAACCATTTGGCATGAAATCGTAGGCCAACAGCCTTTTGTCACCCTCCGAGCAGAACCCACGGAGCCTAACAAGATTCACATGCTGGATGGTGCCGATTGTCTGTACTTCTGTTCGGAATTGCTTCTCTCCTTGGTTTATGCCTTCAAGCTTCTTGACCGCTATGTGACTTGAATCAGGTAATGTTCCTTTAAAAACTGAACCAAACCCGCCCCCACCCAACTTCTCTGAGAAATTCTTTGTTGCTACTTGCAAGTCCCGGTATGCAAAAGCTATCAGTGAACCCTCCACTGTCGTTGCTTTTACGGTTGCCCTTCTTTTCCATCTCCAAACGCCAAACGAGACAATAGCTAATATCGCTACTGCGGAGCTAACAGACCCTGCAACTATCGCAATTAGATTGCTCTTCTTGCTCGTATCCTTGACGTCGGAAGCGGCAAGCCTGAGATAGAAGCTTTTTCCACCGGTGTCACTTTGCAAGAGCTGTTGCGCATTGAAGATATCCCCAATCCAGATTGAGCAGTTTTTATCCTCGAAAGCATAAGCCGTGCAAGAGCAATTGCTCAAACAAGCAGCTCGGCATTCCGTATCGCTCCCGACATCTACAGATTGGGGATTTTCAGGCAATTTCATGTTAGGACTAAGCGAGAAACGGTCTCTCTCCGCATTTGAAGCATTTGCCACACAATTCAAGTCCGAAGTCCTCTTGCAACCGGCAGACCAATCGCTCAGATTCCAATCCCTTAGAGAGCTGATGCTAAACCCAGGCAAGCAACTGCAGAAATCGGCAGAACTCTCGCTGCAAACACCGAAAGGCCCGCAAAGTCTATACACCTCGCATTGTTGCCTGGGCTGAGACCAGAACAAGTTCCACGCCTGGGAAGAAGACAACCAGGACACCATCTTGATCTGCCCAGAAAGATCCATTATAAACGTTGATGTGGTGTCGGCGGAGCTTTTGACTGAATAGGTGAAGTAGCTCTCGTTCTCATTGTCCACATATTTGAAATCGTAAATATAGTTCAATCTCATTTCAGGGACCAAAGAGAAAATTTGCGACTGATTGTCCCAGGCCCCACTGGTCCAGTAATTCTTTGATCTATTCCACCATATGAAGTACTCACTGGATGGCTGGAGCTGGAGAGAGAACAAACCTGTCGAAGGATCCTCGGCGTTCTTCCATGATGTCAAGCGCTGACTCGTGTTCCTGCGCTTGTCGATCGCGATTTTCGCGCCGGGAAGCCACGTGTTCGTTGGGTGGTCGAAGCTCTGCCACAGAGTCACCGAAGAATTCGGCCCGTCTTTGAGGGCAAGGTTGCCGTCGTCCCCGAGAACCGCCACCGTGGAGCTCGACCCAGATGAAGAAGCAGTCAGATTCGTGGACCAAACGGGGACTGCGGAGTCGTTGAGCATCACAAGATTGCCCCCCGAGATCTTCAGCTGAGTGGCGAATCTGTCGGTGACAGGGTTCTCTCTGTTGGCGACCCAGACGACGGTTTGCGCGCGGACTTTGTTGTACCAGATGCCTATGTAGGAGTACGTGGAGTTACCCGGCGAGAAGAAGCCGAGCTCGAAGTTGCCCCCGGTGGAGAGTAAGGTCTGGTTGCCGGAGATGGATTGGTTGGCGGAGATGGTGTCGGAGCCAGAGCCGAGACAGAGGTGTGTGGTGCAGAGGGATAAGCAGAGCAAGAAGCTCGGGAACGCAAATGGCCACGGACAGCTGCTTTTCCTATCCATGGCTGCTGCAAGTTTCTCGGGACAGGCTTTCAGATATTTGTATTGGAAGTGACGAACATATCCCAGAATCGAATGGTTCTGCTGGAGTCGTGTCCCCAGAAAGAGAGAGAGGGGGATGAAGAATGGGTCAAAGATCAAGAAAACGCGCTCGGAAAATACAACAAGCCGATCGCCGCAAGTCAAGAAATTAGGGGACCCTGTTCGGTTCTCACCTCTCTCTCTCTCTCTCTCTCTCTCCCTGCAAGAAAAGTCAAGAAAGGAACTCGAACCTCCGCCCACTCGGATACTCGGAATGTGAAAGAAAGATTTTCATAAGATTCGGGGCATACGTTTTGATGGACGCGGCCACTTGTGACCAGGTCAAACCATCATATCCCACGTTGCACCAACACCTTCCGCTTCGAGTCGTCGGCGGTTGATCTTGCCACGCGAACCACCACCCATAATTTTTTTTTAATACTTTTCTAATGCCGCCTGTTCGCAATCAAATATGATGCGCGCCCTTCAAGCGCGGTGCTTTTCTTTCCTTGTATCCTTAGAACAAAGATAGTGACTGCGATGGGAACACGTATTGATGCCGACTCCTCGCGTGCTCCACACTGAATCTCAAAGTTGGCAGTGACCACCAATCCGAGTCGTCGACTTCAGTGAACCGGACCCGAGTTCGAGTCGTTCCCATCTTTTCACCGTGATCAAAGGGGAACGATAGATTGAACAGTCCGAGGCAGATCGATGCCCGACTTCGGACGCCTTGCTTTCGTGGAGGGAGGGGCATAATCAAATCAAGAACGTGTATCGGAAAGAAAGCCTATTTTCTTGCTGTTGAAAGTCAGCTCTCGCGGGTCACCGTCTGGTCCATTTTTTTCCTTGTTTACAGACGTCGTTTTCGGTCCACGCAACGACGGAGATGCGCTTGGCTGGTTGCGAAGCAAGTGGGGCTCGCTCGGTGACAGATAGAAGCCATCAATGCCGCCAATCATGAATTACCACGACTCGCAAGTCGCAGCTGCCTTCTTTATTTGGAAAAATGAAAAATCCTATCTTATGTCTCTATGCTTTCAATTCATTTTTTGATCAGGATTATGCAATTATAATTTATCTAATCAAGTGCCTTTACATTTATAAATTTTATAAACAAATCCCTCCAATATTAAATCAAACTAAATTCAGCTAACACCGCTTCCTTCGCCGACAATATGTGGTGCGAATAAAATTTGATCAACACACACAACAAATGGATGCCGCAATGAGAAAATTTAGTCAATGCAAACAATATCAAAATACGATGCAAGCAATATTTAACCAATACAAGTATGTATATTGAAATTCTTTTAATCAATGTTGCACCACAAGATCTGCGTCAATTGTATTTGGTCAGGATTTAGTAATGAAGGGATTGAGAGTAGAAGATTTGTGAATATAAAAAGGATTAGATTAGACAAGCAAAAAATACAGGGATTTCATTAGAAAACATGCGAGCGTGACACTTTTTAAACTGAGGGGTATACAAGTCCAAAAGGATGACGTGCAGGCGCATATATAGCCAACATATGCGGATGGGTAATCATTGGTAGCGCTCAAAGAGCAAGAGACATTATTGGAGTGACGCGGCTTGAAGAAAACGGAGAGAGAATCGTTCAGATTCATCGTGGACCCATCTGTAGAAACGAGGATTCAAGACATAAATTAAGCAAAATCTCGATAGCTAGACATAATTACTCCTGACATTAGCCTTTCTAATCGGCAATGATCGACACGACCAGTTCAATTTGCTAAAATTAGGAAAGGAGAGACCCAAGTGCTTGATTGTGCGATTTACAAACTCCGAGACCGCACTAGAAGAACGTATGCTGAACTTGCGCATCCCTAAATTTTGCACTGTGAAATGAGAAATTGAAAGAATCGGTTGAGCGGTACAAAGTATCAATTTTTGGGTCCCAAAACAGGCAGGCTTATTTAAGGTGCCAGCCTAGCTATCTCTGTCACTGAAACGTCGAAACGCCGTCACGACACAGTCTCACGATCATGCGGGCTTTTGCTTCGCTCAGTCTCGACAATGGAATCTTTTCCTCAGGTCAAGATCAAGCACGACTGGGAACATAGGCAAGACTTCGGCCATTCATGAAACGAAGAAGATACTTTTGACCGGTCTTTAGTCAAACAGTGGAGGACGAAAACCGAGCATCCGGTCATTCGCATGCTGGAAAACCGGACCAGTGACATTGACTATGATGCTACTCCATTCATCGCCTTACCATGACCATTTCCTTCTATTTCCTTCAACTCCCCGAGGTAAACCCGATCGAAACTGCTTTCACACGATAATGCAAAGGCTTCAAACCCGTCTTACAGAATTGTTCATGACGACCCTGTTCTCACTGGCTAATTGCAGTTCATGAAACAATTGATAGAGAACAAACTGGTGTAGCGAATTTGAAGCGCACTGTTCTGTTTCTATATCTCCGGTTTCTGTACTTTGAACGAGCCTTAAGAATCTAGAAGCTTTCGATAAACCAAATAAAGATGAACATCTAAAGGCTTTTGAAAGCATAAAATATTACTAGCCACATTTTCCATCTCTTAAAGCTATACTAGAGTTAAAAGACTCGGTAAAAATGTCCCAGGAACTAAGCAGAAGCCACCTCTTCTTAGCAAGTGAAAGATGAAGGATGCCCAGACAGAGAACTGCATAGCGACCCAAGTTGCAGTCAGTTGCTACTAGGATGCGGCTTCCAAATGATGGACTCAGACAAGATGAATGATCTCTTCCATGAATGTGAATGCATATTTAAGGGAGGCAATATTTACACCATTTGATCAGGAATGCTGAGCCATTTCAATCTTAACAGCAGTGAGAATGATCCAAGTTGGAAGGATTGCTTTTGACTACAATTTAGATTTGGATTTATAACTTCACAAGAAAATTTTCAAGTCCAACTTGCTGAAGCAGCATCCACTAAATAAGTATGTTCACAGAAAGTGCCGCAAGATCAATCAGCATGGTTATCCTCCATAATTTTTGCACCACGCCGTCTTCGTCTCGATGCACTCGTTCTACTCTTATAAACACCAGAAACTCCAAAAGTACCACATTTTCGTCCTTTTCTCTTAGAATCATTGACTTTGACAGAGGATTCTGCCCGAACAACCCTTACATGTTCCTTCCCACTTTCTTTGCGTTTATGCTGTACTCTCTGGAATGTTTGGCATACTCCATTGCAGTGGCCAAAATAGTGCGAGGGATCAGTGTAGCAGGATGACGATAAAACAATGCCCCTCATGTTAATAGGTTGGACAAGTTGTACAAATTCATGAAGCTCCATGAAACAAGAGTGATCGGAATATGGAACAGTATAAATTTCTGGATGCAACCTTTCTCCCTTGGAAGCATCCTCATTTGCTTTCTTATTGTAGTATGACCTTGCTAGGGAATCAAAGAAATTCTCATTTCTATCGAGTGGCTTTGAGGCCCAAGGAAGACCAGAAGGCATGATTCCTATGGTTGGATGCATCTTATTTAATCCCTCCAAAGTATCCAAGGTAAAGCTATAGCGAGGAACAGCTCGGACTCTGGCGAGAGAAGTTTTAGTTGTGAATATTCCATCAAAACCAAGAATATGCATCGTTTGCAACCGTTCTGGCCACACCCAAATCTTTAAGGAAAAAAGTCAGGAGATCAGAGTAAGCAAAGCACGTCAAAGAACGATCCAGCAACTTTCTTCATTTTATAACAAGGATCTAATTTGCCTACTATCTGGTATAACAATAGCTATTTAGTCGATCGTGTGTAAGTTATATATGTCATGTCTATTATGACAATTAATTATTCATCAAAAGGGCACTGAATAACTCTTCCTAGAATATCAGGCCAGACATGTTATAGAAATGCTTTCTGTGCTTCTCTCTACATACAATGTGTCAAATCTGATTATATACTAAGACTAAAATTTTATGCAGCAGATGAAGTAAGTTAATGTGATAGTGTATCCGATAAGCATCCAAAAGGCATAATGCACTGGTAAATCATCTTTCATGTGCTCAGTACTCCACCACATGCGTATCATGTGAATCAGTTCACTCAATGCATTTTGAAGCAATAAAGTGTAACAAATTTGATGGTCAGCATCATTTATTCAATCTAACGGCTTTCCAAAGTAAAATCAAGTTATTTTACAAAGGTGTGCTCAAAATAGAGTGTCTTTGACATACCTTTATTTTAAGCACGCGAGCAATGTGAACCAGAAGATCTTCTTTGCCCAACATGTCTATCCCAATGATCACATGGTGCTTAGGATGAGAAGCAATGATATCAACAACCTGCAACCAGGTTTTGACGAAGTCAAAGCTATGAGAAAACTATTCTAAAAGTATCAATAAATAATAAGTCATGTCCTCTCAATACCATAACAGTGAACCTTGCACACAGGCGGTTTAAAAGAAATACACATCTTACAGGTTCCCCATGGATATGAGCACTGAAGTGGAATTTCTTGAGACTCGAAATTATTCTGAGGACTAACATTTTAATGGAAGGACATGAAAAAGCAGATAGACACAAGCTGTTTAAAAAGCTCATGCACTTCATCATCGTTTCTCTCCTAAACAAACAATCCCCATCCTCCGAGAACCCGAGAGGATCATATATTTATGTGCAGAAGCTCAACTATAGCCAGTATCTGAATAATCAGTTAATCCCTACACAAGAGACTCCAGAAAATGATACTTTGAGAAGCTTCCCTAAGGATGGGGCAGTGATGAAAACCATGTTAACCAACCAACTAAATGTGCAGGCTGGAAAGAAACAGGGAAGCTACTCTTGCTTAAAGCAATCCATTGCAGATAGCATCACAAGAAACGAGCGAAAGATATGGAAATCCGTTCAAGAACAAAGCCGGAGCACCTGCTGAGCAGCATCTCTACGAGAAGGAAAAGAATAGGAAGGATTGCAATAGGTATTGTCCAGATACAGGGTGTGCACTCTGCTTCCATCGAGAGCCTTAACGAGCATGTCCCGCGACCTGCTCGCCTTCTCGCTCGTCGTCTCCCAGCGGAAATCTCCAGTGTAAAGCAAGCTCCCGAAGTCGCCGCTAAACAAGTACATGACCGCACCTACCCAAAAGAAACCAATCGACCAAAACGGCAATTCATCAATCAGCGCACGAGTCGATCGAGCCTCGAGGGCCCCATTGAGGAATTAAAGCGAGCAGGTGCGAGGAGGGCGACGGGGGTCGAGGGAGGTTACCAGGGCAGTGGTGGGCGTCGAGGGGCATGACGCGGACGAGGGTCTCGGAGGCGGAGGAAGGGGAGAGGAGGGAGAGGGAGTGCCAGGCGCCGACGTCGAGGACGCGGAGGAGGGAGAGGTCGAAGCCGGGGAGCTTGACGGGGAGGAGCTTGGCGGAGAGGCGGGAGCAGAAGAGGGGGCCCCGGGACCAGGCGGGGGAGAGGCCCCGGGTGTGGTCGGCGTGGAGGTGGGTGAGGAAGTACGCCTGGCTCCCTTCCGCCCACCGGTCCACCGAGATCAGGCCTCTCTCCATGGCATCAAACGCCCCAGCACCGAGCGCGCGCAGAGAGGGAGAGGTTTTATATATTTTCGTTTTGGCGGGGGAATTGAATTGAAAAGGATGGTTGCTTTTTAAGCTTCGTGGAATCATCGCGGGCTTTTGTGTTTCGACGTGAAGCCCACTTCGGACTCAGGTTTGGGCCTGACTCGTGCGAGCAGTTCCTTTTTTTTTTTTTTTGGATCGAACGCGTGTCTTAATTTATGAAAATTCTTTCCAAGATTTTCTTTAATTTGCCCTCTTTGTTATCGAAATAAAAACATTATAGTAACGAGTGCCATCGTGCAGATTTTCCTTTTCAGAAAATATCGAAAGTCAGCAAAGACACGGCAAAATTAAACACATCGGGATTGGTTATGAGTTTTCAAGTACCTTTTGAAGGGACATGAGGCCTTCCGTCGATGATTGAATCGGGGCTCAGGTAATCCATTGGAGAAAGTAAAAGGCAAGGGAGGCACGTATAAAGACGAGTAGTTTCAAGTTCCATCTAGATTCCACTTAAAATTTAGAATCTTTCTATTGAAACCTATCATGCATATCTAGAAACCTGAAATTTACCTAATTAAAAGTTCCAAAAGTCTACCCAGATTCTACTTATACTCTTAATTGAATTATTGCAGTGAACCCTCGCCTCTAATGATTATAATTTACTACACAACTCATATTTAAACAAACGAAAATTATGAAATATAAACAAAATAAAAGTCTTGGTTATGAATATCATCGGAAATATAAGCTTAGAATAATGATTTCAAACTACACACTCATTATTGGACGCCATAAAATGCTACGTGATCATGTGAAGAGATGAAATAAGAAAAAAACCAAAACTTATTTTATCTGGAAGGATGGAAGGAGGAATCTGCCCATCAGACATGGAATATATCCTATATATCTTAGAATATGAAATCATACTGATTTTTAGGTTCTCAGTTCTATTTACACACAGACTGTCATTGGGACCCTTTTTTTTTTTTAGATTTGACGTGCTTAAATTCCAAGTAAGGACCATCTCTACCTCAATAAGCCATCTCTCTCTCGCACGCGCATTCACACGGAACGATAAAGGACTAAATTTCACGACGACATTTTCTTCTAGACAAGCCTATGGGGGATTTCTTTTCTGACTAGGTCAATGTTCTGTGTGGGAATTCTTTTTCTTCTATTGGCGAAAAGGACGAAAATGACTTCCGGAATTCATCAAACACAACGAAACGCGATATTCCTGAGGAAGAAAGAAAAGTGGGAAACAATCCAGAAAACCTCACGGTCAACGATGATGAGGATGAGGTGTTATCGCAGTGAATGGTTGAACAACGGCGACCCATAAGCGAATACATTAACCTCGTCGCCATTTCAAGAACTCCATTTACTACCATGCGATGCATGAATAACTTAACGTGCTTGCTCTCGTCCGTGATGTTCCTTCCGACTTGCTTGAGCATAGACACCATAATAGTAGGCACAATCACATACCCGAGAGGAATCAGTCTTGCAAATTTTCCTATTCGAAAATATCAAGATTAAATCCCAAAGTTTTCAAGTATTAGGATCCGCCACACAATTACAAAATAAATAGAGAGTAAAAATGAGAAAGAGAATTTGATATGTAATTATGTATCTTGATTCACTCTTAAATTTGGATCACGTTCAACTAGGACTTTACTACAATTAGCATATCACATGTCTCTTTTATATCTTTAATTTAAAATATATATCTAGTAATTATTTGTAAGTTTAACTTCAAATATCAATAAAATATGTGCTTTATAGATCGGACTACGAACGACACCTAACAAGCTCACACCAAGTACCTTTCGAACGTGCAGGAATAATTTGGGGTTTAAGCGGATTTTGAAGGAGGACAAGGCAAGGGGGGCCCACACCTCCTCTGTCATTGGAACCTTTTTATTAAAAGCCTTCTGAGATGGAACCTTTTTATTAAAAATGGTTAATACTTTAAAAAATCCCCAAACTGGTACACTCGTGACAAATTTACCCTAAACTATTTTTGTTATAATGAAAAATTCCAAACTGGTACACCTGTGACAAATTTACCCCGACTAACTATAACAAACCCTAAACTGCTACATTTATGACAAATTTATCACAAACTAATTTATTCGATCACAAAAAACCCCAAATTGGTAAATTTGTGACTAATATACCCTCCGAAAAATTAGATTAATATCACAAAAAAATCACAAAAATGATAAACTGTGATAAACAGAGTATAAAATCCCAAATTGATATACCAGTCAATTGTCACGTGTTATTTAACTTTATAATTTAACAAGAAAATTTAACAAAAACTAACATGGGGTAAATTTGTTACAGGTGTATCGATTTAGGGTAAATTTGTCAAAGATATACTAGTTTGGGGTTTTTGGTGGTCAAAAAAATAATTTACGATAAATTTGTCACAGGTGTACCAGTTTGGGATTTTTCAAGGTATTAACCCTTATTAAAAGTATGGCGAATGGTGTTCGTGGGTGGCATTTTTTTTTTTTTATCGTGGAAATATTCCTGTCGTTCACTCCATTCATGTACAAAACATCTAGAGGCCCCACGCGCTCGTCGTCACGTACGTTGTCCAATCTCGGTCGAGAATGTACGCATATCATGAAAATAAGTCAACAAATAAATAAATGTATGTGCAAACAACGTTTTTGCAAGGGTGAGTAGAATACATGCAAGTTGCTGATTGGATTTATGGAAAAAATTGTCCAAAAATCATAAATTTATCATACATTCGTTAATTCGGTTCTAAAATTTCTAAATTTTACATTTAAGTACTAAATCCCTTCAAGTTTTGTCAATTCATATCAATCAATGACATAATGTCAGCCATTCTATATAAATATGACTAGTACTAATGTGAAATTTTTTTAATAATATTTTAAGATTTTTTCAAACTTTTTAATTTTCCTTCTTTTCTTTTATTCTCTTTTCCTTCTTCACTTTTTTTTTCCCTCCGTTGACCATGGATGATCCTCGCTATGGCTGATAGAGGTTGTTGGCCTTCGGCGAAGGGCACCATCATTGGCCTAGCAAGGGTCCGACAAAGGTTACCCTTGCCAACCTAGGGTTGGGTGTCCCTTGCTCGAGGCCAAAGAGGGCGGGCCTCATGTCGCCAACCATTGGCGAGGCTCGGCAATGGTCAACAGAGGGAAAAGGGGAAAAAAAGAAAAGAAGAGAAGAGAAAAGGAAAAAAAAAGAGAGGAAAAAGTAAAGAAGGAAAAGAAAATAAAAAAATACACTAAAAAGTTGGAAAATAAATTAAAATTTTATTAAAAATTATTCACATTAATGCTGGTCATTCTACCAAACATGCCCCATAGGATGGCCAATGTTCGAATTGATGATTTTCGATTAAATTGTCCAAATAAACTCGATTAGCAAAACGTGAAATTGTTTACGATTCAATTGATAAAATTATAAGGTTCATGACTGAATTAATAAAAATATCGTAATTTTAGAATTTTTTAAATAATTTTCCTGATTTATGGATCCACATCCCAGCTGCCATGTCCAGTCCACTCCCAAATGATGGTGGTGGACGAGAATAAGCAGCAAAAGTGCACCCAACCGGCCTTCATATGTGATGATAATTTATTTATTTATTTTTGGGAGGGGTTCCTGATATCGACTTAAAGAAGCTAAAAGCTTTTTTTTTTTCTCATACCACATTGGGGTCCTACAATATCTTTCGTTTTGTCCCAAGTCCTAGACCCAAATTCACTAGGCATGCCTTGTAATATTGGCAACTTCAGGACCAAGAGAGGAATCATGACAGATCACCCTCGTTTCGATATTCTCCACGCCAATTAGTGATTCCACGATGAGAAAGTTTTGTCACCATATCACATAGGTCCCCATTTAGGTCCATGTTATGCTAGCGAAATAGAAGAGAATGATGGAACTAAAATCTAGATGGCAATAATGCAAATGACAGCACCCATCTCTAGCCACCCGAAAAAAGGGAAGGCAAGGATAAGGCCGATGCGAGTTTTCATGCTCAAACCAATCACATTGGGATCTTTTATTTTTTTGGGACAAGTTATTCTCGGTGCTATTTTGACTCACCATTTCTTGATATCAACCTAATGAAAGTTTAACGTAGACAAAAACAAGAAACTAAAAGCTTCTCTTTCTCATGCCACGTTGGGGTCCTGCAACATCTTTCATTTCGTCCCAAGTCCTAGACCAAAATCCACTAGGCATGCCTTGTAATATTAGCAACTTCAGCCTTAGGACCAAGAGAGGAATCATGATAGATCGCCCTCGGTTGGAAATTCTCCATGCCAGTCAGTGATCCCACCATGAGAAAATTTTGTCACCATATCACAAAGGTTACCATTTATGTCCATGTTACGCTAGCAAAATAGACGATAATGATGGAACTGAAATCTACACGGCAATAATACAAATGACAACACCCATCTCTAGCCACCCAAAAAAAAAGGGGGAGGCGGGGATAAGGCTCATGCAATTTTTCATGCTCAAACAAATCACATTGGGATCTTTCATTTGTTCAGAACAAGTTACTCTTGGTGCTATTGTGACTTGTCATTTCCCGTGATCCTCACGATTCGCAAATATTTTTGCAGAACCATTAACTTAAGATAGTCCTCCCTATCGACTAGTTTCAAGGGCAATACTAAAGTAACATAAATTGAAGAAAACCAGCACAAAATTATAGTGCGGAATATTCTACAAATCTGCACGTAGATAACGTATTAAATAGAGCATTTTCGAGTTGAGCATTTTGAATTTTTTTTCCTTAACATTCATCGTATTGTTATGTTTGGGCGTGCATGTTTATGTTCTTTCTTTTTTTTTTTTTTTTTGTTTATGAACAAAGATTTTGTTTTTTTGTTCGGGAACAACAAAAAAAGAATTAAAACGCGTTTGTTTGAGTTTTTGTTCAAAATCTATTTTTTTGTTCCCGGAACAAAATTGGAACGGAAATATTGTTCCGGAAACACTTTTGAAGAACAAATTTTCTCTCTCCTCTCTTTTCTTCTCTTTTTTTTTTCTTTTTTTTCTTCTTCTTTTTTCTTTGGCCAGTCGCCGGCCTCGGGCATGGCCGGCGATCGGCCATCAAGAGCTCGCCGGCCCCCCGCGAGGCCGAGCTCGCCCAACCACCGGCGAGGCCGAGCGTCGCCGGCCCTTGGTGAGGCCGAGCTCGCCCAGCCACTGGCGAAGCCAAGCCTTGCCCAACCACGGCGAGGCTCGGCCTCGGCATGGCCGACGACCGGCCAAAAGAAGAAAAAAAAATAAGAAAAAAATTAAAAAAAAATTAAAAAAATTAAAAAAATAAAAAATTAAAAGAAAAAAAGAATATAAATTTACTAAATGTGTTTCTATTCATTTTTTATTCCGGAACAAGTTTACCAAACGCGTCTTTCTGGTCAAAAATTGTTCCTCCAAACAAAAATAATTTTTTTTATTTTGCATTCGCTCTCTAACAATTTTGAATGTAAAACACAAACAAACGCACCCTTTATATTTAAGTTCAACCGGACATATAAGAGGTGACATCGCTATTTTTGTACAGTACGAAGTATCAATGGAGTGCGCCGGGGGGGGGGGTGTTTTATTGACTCAATTATCTATTTTAACCGTATTTCTTCCTACAAAATTTCTGCCCAAAGACTTTTTAAGCATCTTTATTTCTTCGACTTTTGACAGGTCACTCACCAGTTGCATCCCACGATTGAATGTCCTAATGACGATTAGAGCAACATCAGTCCTTTTTGTTCCTTTGAAAAGTCTAATTTGTGTAGATATAGAAAGCGCGGTTCAAATTCAATAGTTTCCTGGAAAATTGGACAGAAAAACACTGTCGTCCTCTGAACTCTACTTTTCTTATCCCATCACAAATTTCTTTTTTCCTTTTTTTTTCATCTCATCTCACATGCTTAATCTTTTAAGATTTTCACAGGAACTCGGTAGGTTAATGGGACCTCTTGAAGCGGTCTCATTATATGGCTAGAATCATTAGAAAAATTAATCATGTGATAAGAATATATTCGACATCTTTCCTTCAGTTGGATTGAAAATGCCCAATTTAATTATGGGTGATGTATGTTTTGGTTAATCGGGTCTAATAGAATAAATCTAAATATCTTTTCTCACAAATGCAATTAATACAACTAGCTCTCATTTATTCTTAGCTAAGCATGGCATGCTCTTGTCTTAATAAATCTAAATATCTTTTCTCATGTGGTGATACAAATCGGGAGGTAACCAATAGGTAATACAACTAGCTGGGGACTCATTTATTCTTAGCTAAGCATGGCATGCTCTTGTGGATTTTTAATACCCCAGCTGGTCGTGTTGCTTGGATGCTGGGGGCCCTCCCATAGGGTTGTTCCCACGGGTCAGTTTAAGGTCCTGACCAGGACCAAGCCTGGTTCTAATGTATACTCAGAAGACTGGGGCCGGACGTCCCGGATTTTACGGTTATCTCCCCCGGTCGGGAGGACCGGAGCCTCGATTGTTATGTGGAGTGCTAGCCACGGCGGTTTATAGTCCTGCTTAGGACTCAAGCCTGGTTCTCATGTATACTCAAGACTGGGGCCAGGACTTTCAGGTTTTCCTTCCAGGATTTTACGGTTATCTCCCTGCCGGTCAGGAGGACCGGGAGCCTCGATTGTTACGTGGAGTGCTAATTATAGTCCCTGCTTAGGACTCTTGCCTGGTTCTTATGTATACTCAGAAGACTGGGGCCAGGCCTTTGCCCCAGAAAATCAGGAGGACCGGGAGCCTCGATTGTTACGTGGAGTGCTAGCCACGAAGCAGTTTATAGTCCTGCTTGACTTCATTTGGTAACATCAATTAATTATTTTATTACTTGAAATAAAAAAAGTGGCTAGAAAATAAATTTAGAAAATAAATAATAAGTAGAAAAATTAATTTTTTGTCCTAGGAACAATTTCTAGGTATAAGTCCTTTCATTTATTTTATTTTATTCTTTTTCCTCTTCTAATCGGCTGGTGGAGACTCATCACCTGGCGTTGTCTGCCGTCGATTGCCGATTGTCACCATCACTGGTCATCGCCGTTAGTTGTTGGTCACCATTGTCGCTAGAGGAGGAGAAAAAAGAGAGGAAAAAAAATTATAAATAAAATTCTACGCATCATTAAGTCAATAACTTAAATGGAGGTGCGAAGAAAGGGAATCACAAGCAAAAGCGACACCCAACTGGCTTTTTTACTTTATTTCCTTGCCTCAAAACTTTCTGCCCAAAAGACTTTTCAAGAAACTCTATTGACACATACAGTCTGAACGTCCTGATATTTCCCGTATCGGTCCCTTTTCTATTTCCTTTGAAAAGTCTACCTTGTATACACATTCCAAAAAAGAAATAGGCTTGTTGGTTCAAAGGCCATAGTTTCCTGCTAAATTGGACAAGAACATTATGATCCTCCGAATCGATTAACTTTCAACTTTCCGTCCTCCATCACAGTTAATTAACTCATCTCATGTGCTTGATTAGATATATGGTTGTATGCTAATCAAGACAGGCATATCTAGTCAGTTTTCCTCATCTCTAAATCGAGGAGATCGAAACTTTAACTAGCTTAATGAACTTAGTTAATCACAAGGACACTATTTGAATATATCGAGCTTTTTCCTTTCACAATATTCTCTCGTTGGCTGTCAATGGAGGACTTCGACTTCGCCGACATGCCTTTGGTATTCCACATTATTAGTCGGGTGAATTTCAAATGTTAATGCAGGTGTCACAATTTGGAAAGGTAATGTAGGCGACATACCCCATAAAGAGGCATGAATGGAAACAAGACGATCTAACTTGATGGAAGGCCAAATCCACTAAGAATACCTGGTGATATTAATAACTTTAGCCTTAGAAGCAAGAGAGGCATCATAAATCACCCTCCTTGGGAAATTCTCCATGAATCAATTTCCAGAGGATGCCAATGATCCTACCATAAGAAAGCTCTGTGACCATTATCAGTCACATACCTCAACTCCACCATTTCTTTTGCAACCCTCACTCTACAATTCTTCAAAAGATAAGTCTAAACCCAGGACTGGAACAGGAGATGTCACAAAGAATGCAAAACAGTAGCCTTATTCCATTCATCAAGTCTTCAAACGCCTAAACCTCCTCCATCGTTAAGCTGATTCCTGGACCGACTCATCCTTAGTTACATAAGCAAGAATTTCCATACGAGAGCTCTAATCCCCTTAAAAAGAAGACGAAGCAAATACCATCAAATCACCAGCAAAAGGCAAGCCAGTGAGGTCTTAAATTTGTGTGGTACATCGAACAGTACAATATTTTCTCTGTCTAGGCTCTCCAGACATCATTGCGGTCCATGTTTTGCCAGCTCGATAGAAGAGAACAGTGGAACGGAATCAGCATCGGAATAAGGCCAACGAACTACTGATCAGTGGGCGGTTCTCGGGGACCATCAACGTAGAATTGATTGCAAGAGTACATGCGAGTCGCTGGTTGGATCTATGTGTCCGCATCCCTCCAGCTGCCACGTGTTATTTTAAATAATTTTTTTCAATTTTATTTTTGTGTTTTTCGCTAAATAAGCTAATTTGCATTCCCTCAAAATCAGAACAAAAGTCAAAGTCGTCGGGGTAAAGACCACGTCCTCTACAAGATGGTGGGAGCGGACAAGAATAAGATGCAGAAGTAGCGCTCACTTTAATATAAATTTTTTTTGTCAGCTCACTTAAGTGCAAGTCGTAGAAAAAATAATAACTTAAGTACCTCCTGCGAAAAATTCCATCTATAGAGATTTCATGACTTTTATAATTAAAATTTTTATTTAATGTGATATATATACTTTTGCATTGAAATGATCGTTTTTTTCATTAAGATTGACATTGAAGTGATTATTTGTTAGCAACAATTAGGATTGAAATAATCACTTTTTAACTTGTTACATGACATCGTTTAAGGGTTACGTGTTGATTGCACACACTAGCAAAATTTAATAAAATATGACAACGTTGGATTTCCGATTATTCAAATCGAAGCTATACTAAAATTATCATTTTTTCTTTAAAGTGACACTTAAGTTATTCAAAAAATTCTTTGGGTACTAAATAACTTTTTATACTCCTAGTGTCCTTCCCACTTCAAAACACGTTGTGGAACATAGACAAAAAATAAGAAGTGGAGGATCTCTTTTTTCCCCATACTGCGATGGAGTCTAAGCATACCTTATTACCTTAGCAACTTCAGCCTTAGGAGCAAGAGAGGAATCACATAGATTGCCCTTGTTGGGAAATTCTCCACACCAACGATCCCACCATGAGAAAGTTTTGTCACTATTACCAATCACATCCTTAACATGAGGTTTCGACATGATCAATATCAATGTTAACATCCAAGAGGAAACTAATCAAATCACCAGCAGAAGGTAAAATAGCTAGGTCTTGAACTTCTGCCGTACTTTGAAAAGTCTAGTACATCTCTCTGTCTAGTCTCTCTAAACAATGCTTACGTCTGTGTTATGCTAGCAAAAACAGAAGAGGGTAACGGAACGGAACGAACACAGGAATAAGGCAAATGGCAACGCCTATTTCTAGCCATAGGAAAAAAAGGAGGACAACACGGCTCTTCATGCTCCGACAAATCACATTGTGATTCAATGTTATTTTTCCGGGACGAGTTGCTTTCGGTTCTACTATGACTCGCCGTGTCTTGTCTTCCTCACGGGTTGCCTATATTTCCACAAAAATAAAAACCATTGACTCGAGATGGTCCTCCTCCCCGTTTGACTGGTTTGGATGGCAGTATTGATTAACATCCCAAAAAGCAGAAAATCAGCACTAATTATTAGGGCGTTCACGAGCTGAACCTTGAGAGATTTTTCCCTCAATTTTTTTATGTAGGTCGAATTGATATCTCTACGTTTAACTTCCACTGTAAACATAATCGCGCTGTTTACTATATTTCTTCCCTCCGAAAATCTCTGCCCAAAAAGATTTTTTATGCAACTCCTTGCATACAGAGTCTTTCTATTTCTTTGAGTTTTTGACAGGGCACCCACCAGTTGCTTTAAGGAGACAACCTAGGTCGAAGGCGACCTTTGGAGGACAATATCGGTCCTTCATTTTCTTTCCTTTGAAAAGTCTTAACTTGTATAAACATAAAAAAGTGTGGTTCAAATGCAACGTTTTCATCCTAAAATTAGACAAAAACATTGTTATCCTCTGAATCAATTAACTTTACTTTTCATTTCCCCGTCACAATTAATTAACTCATTTCACATGCTTAATTAAACCGATGGTTATATATTGATCTGAAATGGATATACCAAGTTAGTTTTCCTTATCGCTAAATCAAGAGAGTCTGGACTTTTAACCAACTCAATGGCAAGGCTAGATAAATGAATCGAGTTTTTTCTTTTAGTATTCTTTCGCCAGCAGTCAGAGGACTACACCTTCGCCAACGTGCATCTCAAGAAAGTATTCTGCTTTTTCAATCTGGTAAATTTCGAATCATATGCGATGTTGGCAACATATAATCGTGCGTGTGAGTTACTGTTAATCGGTTTCATAGGACAAGTCTAAATATCTTTTCTCATAACTACAACTAAGAAATTCAATTGTGAATACAACTAGCTCTTGTTTATTTTCGGCTAAACTTATCTACCTCTAACGTTGATACCAGGTGGATGCTGCCATGTTGACGTTACTCGGTCATTGTGTTTGTGATCAACGAGTCTTTTGCGAGGCCTATGCATAAGAAAGGACTCCAGACATCCTTCGTTAGACAGTGAAAAGCAGCCAAGCCTATGTTACAATATCAGATGAAACTACGTTCTCTTGCATACACTGGGGTAAGCACCGGTCCCGATTACATCCGAGAATTGAACTAAACTGGTCAGTTCTAGTGGTTCTCATCCTAACTCCACAAATTTAGAACTAGCAATTACTGATTCAGTTCCTAGTTATGAGGAACCGGATTGAACCGACGAAATTTATCAGTTACACCTACCTTGCTCCTCGGTCACTCTTGAGCTCCTCACTAGGGGTGATCATGACTCAAGGGTAGAACTAGGAATCAAACAGAACCGGTCCTAGGAATTGGTCTTATTTAAGTTCCCACGATTACCGGTCCGGTTTTCATGAGTGTGTGCGGGCATAGAAGTAGAGTGCTGCCACCCAATTGTACACTCTCTCTCTCTCTGTCTCTCACTCGCACGCGCACTCACACGGAATGATAAGGACTAAATTTCACGACGACATTTTCTTTTAGACGAGTCTACGGGGGTTTTCTTTTCTGACTTAGTCAACGTTCCGCGTGGGAATTCTCTTTCATCGATTGGTGGAAAGGACGAAAATGATTTCACCGATTCATCGAACACAACGAAACGTGATATTCCTGAGGAAGAAAGAAAATAGAGAAACAATCTAGACAACCTCACGACCGATGAGGATGACGAGGTGTTATCGCAGTGAATAGTCGGACAACCCTCGTCCCCTTTCCAGGAACTCCAGTTATCACCATGCGACGCTCCAATAACATTACGTGCCTGCTCTTGTCTGTGATGTTCGTTCCGGCTTGCTTGAGCGGAGACACCATAACAGTAGGCACAATCACATACCCGGGAGGAACCACTCTCGTGTCCGCCGGGGAGCGGTTCGAGCTCGGCTTCTTCTCTCCGAATGGGAGATCCGACTCCAGGAGGTACATCGGAATATGGTTTTATAGGTCGGACCCCAAGATCATCGTCTGGGTCGCCAACCGGGACGAGCCGCTCGTCGGCCCCAACGCGTTCTTTGGGCTCGTGGACGGCAACCTAAAGCTGTGGAATGAAAAACGACCGATCCCGTTGACCAATTTTTTAAGCTCTTCGAACCGGTTAGTGAAACTTCTCGATTCAGGGAATCTGGTGCTAATTGAAGAGGGGAGAGAGGAATTTCTCTGGCAGAGCTTCGATCACCCGACCGACACATTCCTTCCGGGGATGCGGATGACTGAAAACTTCATGTTGGCTTCTTGGGCAAAACAGGATGACCCAAGACGGGGGAACTTCACGTTCCAAATGGATCAACAAGGCGGCAACAACTACGACTTGATCCAAAACCTGTCTCCTTACTGGAAAAGTGGGGTCTACGGTAAGTTCATACAAGCCGATCAGATGTTGGACGTCATCTCTTTCTTGCTCTCCAATTTTACCACCAGCACCACTGCTACTTCGCTGCCAGCCGGGACTAGTCCAGCTTGGCCCTACGAAAACATAAACCAGTCTTCATTTGAGTACTACAACAACAGCCGGTTGGTTATTGTTGAAAAAAAAGTGATCCATTTTTCAGAAAATTCTAGATTACACTAGAGAAAAAGCTGGCCAAAACAAATCAACAAAAGACAAGCCTAGAAGACTCTACAATGCTGAAGAAATTTCTGGTGTACGTGGGCAGCAAGTACATGTATGAAGAAAGAAAGCCAGCTGGAAGTTGGTTGAAAAGTCAAGAAGAGTGGCTAAGAATAGAAAAATGGAGAAAAAGGGAGAAGCAACGAGAAGACCCTGAAGAAGCCGCAACAAGCTGAATTTTATATTCTTTCTTGTACTCAAAGTCGGTGGAGGAAGGCGGTGCGCACGCCTATAAATAGGAGTTGGATGTTTGTTGTTCCTTGTAGCCGTGAAAACCACACACACTCCTTCCTCCCTTTGTAATAAAACCTTTCAAAATAAAAGCTTCCTTTTTCAATTCTTCCTTTGCCATTGTAGTCCTTTATTATTCACACATAACACTTGCACACACACACGCTTCCGCAAATAACCAACACTGGTATCAGAGCCACGTCTTTGGTTGGTGTCAGGCGTTTGTCCTACCCACCAATTCCTAAAACTAACCTTTCCAAATACCCACTAACTAAACCATGGCCAACCCAACCTCATCCTCATTTCCCATTCCCATTTTTGATGGGAACAACTATGACTTTTGGAGCATAAAAATGACTACATTCTTGATGGCCCAAGACTTATGGGACATCGTGGAAAGAGGTTACGAGGCTCCGCCAGAAGGTGCAAGTGTTTCGAAGGATCAACTACAAAAGGATGCAAAGGCGCTATATTTTATCCAGCAAGCGCTCTCGGAAACTGTATTTCCGAGAATAATTGGAGCGAGGACTGCAAAAGAGGCTTGGGATATACTACGAGAAGAATTTCAAGGATCGGAAAAGGTACGCATTATTCGCCTTCAAACTCTAAGAAGAGATTTTGAGAATTCTAAAATGAAAAATTATGAGACCGTACAAGAGTATTGTGGAAAATTAAAGGAACTCGTTAATCAAATGAGAGCCTATGGAGATGGGATAACTGATCAAAGGGTTGTTGAGAAAATATTGGTGTCACTTACCAAAAAATACAACTCTATAGTTACAACTATAGAAGGAACTAAAGACTTGACGACCCTATCAATAAGTGAATTAATTGGCTCTCTAGAAGCATATGAGAAAAGACTAATGGCGCAAGATGAAGATTCAGTTGAAAGTGCCTTTCAGTCTAAAGTAAATATACGGTCTCATCAAACTAAAAATGATGGAAGGAGCTCATGGAAAAACAAAAGAGGAGGAGAAATTATAAAAAAAGAAAATTATCCACCTTGTGGCATTTGCAAGAAAACAAATCACTTGGAGAAGGATTGTTGGTTTAAAAATAAAAAACAATGCCGCTTTTGTAAAAGATATGGCCACGTAGAAAAGATTGTCGCTCGAAAACAAATAATCGAGCAAACTATGTAGAAAAAAAGAAAGTGAAGAAAATACATTCTACGCGGGCCAAGCGGCAAATGACAATAAAAGTGAAACATGGTACATCGATAGTGGGTGTAGCAATCACATGACAGGGGACGAAACTATATTCACTGATATTGATAAGTCAGTAAAATCGCAAGTAAAGTTGGGCAATGGTGCAATAGTAGATGTGAAAGGAAAAGGCACCATCGCCGTGGAAACAAATAAAGGCCCAAAATATATACGTAATGTATATCTAGTCCCTCGTCTTGCACAAAATCTTTTAAGTGTGGGCCAAATGATACAAAGTGGGTATTCTCTATATTTTAATAGAGATGCCTGCATTATCTATGATAAATATAAAAATATCATTGCCTCTGTTAAGATGAAAAATAACAATTTTCCTATTCAATGGAAATTGGTCAAAGATATAGCCATGAAAGCTCAACTTGATGATTCATGGCTATGGCATAGAAGATTTGGCCACTTCAATTTTGCTGGATTAAAAATTCTCCATCAGAAAAATATGATGAGAGATTTTCCAGCCATCACAGAAATTTCAGATGTTTGTGAAGGCTGTCTTCTTGGAAAACAACAGAGACAGTCCTTCCCATCTGAGTCTCATGGAAGGCTAAGAAGCCTTTAGAACTTGTCCACACGGACGTGTGCGGTCCAATGAGGACACCTACACCTAGTCAAAATAAATATTTCATCCTATTCATTGATGATTATACAAGAATGACGTGGGTATATTTTCTTCGAGAAAAATCTGAGGTTTTCTCTATCTTTAGAAAATTCAAGAACCACGTCGAGAATCAAAGTGGCCAAAGAATCAAAGTCCTAAGGAGTGACAGAGGCACAGAATACAATTCAAAGGAGTTTAATAAATTTTGTGAAGATGAAGGAGTCCATCATCAACTAACTGTTGGCTACGCCCCAGAACAAAATGGAGTAGCTGAAAGAAAAAATAGAACCGTCATGGAGATGGCAAGGTCTATGTTAAAAGAGAAAGGCCTTCCCAACACTTTCTGGGCAGAAGCAGTTTATACTGCTGTATACCTATTAAATAGATGTCCAACTAAACCAGTTCAAAATAAAACTCCAGTTGAAGCATGGAGTGGACGGAAGCCTTCAGCAAAGCATCTCAAAGTGTTTGGATGCATTTGCTACGTCCACATCCCTGCTCAAAAAAAAAGGAGTAAGCTAGATGAAAAGACAGAAAAAGGAATATTCCTTGGCTACAGTGACCAATCAAAAGGCTATCGGATTTACAACCTAAGAACTAAAAAACTAATAATTAGTCGAGACGTCGAGTTCGATGAGAATGCTGCCTGGAATTGGGAAGACGAGAAGATCGTGAAGAAGTACATAACCTTGCCAGACACACCACCTACTCAAGAGGAGTCAACGTCACAAGAAGAAGGAGAAGTACCGGATTCTACCACTCACGACGTAACTCCACCAAGCTCTCCAAGGGAGACACAAGAAGAATCTACTCCAGAGTCTCCAATACTAAGGGTAAAAGCCCTTAGAAGAATTTATGACACATGCAATTTTGCTATTTTGGAACCGGAAAACTATGAACAAGCATCCAAAGATGAAGTTTGGATAAAAGCCATGGAAGAAGAGATCAAGATGATCCAGAAAAATGAAACCTGGGAGCTTGTTGATCGTCCAGAAGACAAAGAGATTATTGGCGTTAAGTGGGTTTACAAGACAAAGCTTAATGCAGATGGATCAATCCAAAAGCATAAAGCAAGGCTTGTGGCGAAAGGATACTTGCAACAACCAGGTATCGACTATACTGAAACTTTTGCTCCCGTCGCTCGCCTTGATACTATTCGAGCACTTATAGCCTTGGCGGCACAAAAAGAATGGAAGATTTATCAACTAGATGTGAAGTCGGCATTCCTAAATGGATATCTTCAAGAAGAAATCTACATAGAACAACCACAAGGCTTTATTCTCAAAGGCCAAGAAGAAAAAGTCTTAAAGCTTAAGAAGGCCCTATATGGGTTAAAACAAGCACCACGTGCATGGTATAGTAGAATCGATGAGTACTTCATCAAGCAAGGATTCAGGAGGAGTATGAGCGAGCCGACACTCTACATCAAGACCCAAGGTAAGTCCGACACTCTCATTGTCTCTCTATATGTAGATGATCTTATATATACTGGAAACAATGAGACAATGATCCGAAAATTTAAAGAAGAAATGATGAAGACATTTGAAATGACGGACTTGGGCTTGATGAACTATTTCCTCGGTATTGAAGTTAATCAAGATGAAGGAATTTTCATCTCGCAAAAGAAATATACCGAAAACCTCCTAAAGAAATTCAAGATGAGTAATTGCAAAATAGTTTCAACACCACTAGTGATGAATGAGAAACTATTGAAAAATGATGGAGCTGAAAAAGCCGATGCCTCCCTCTATAGAAGTTTAATTGGGAGTCTATTATATCTTACTGCTACACGGCCAGATATTATGTACGCGACAAGTTTACTATCACGGTTTATGCAGAGTCCAAGCCAAATTCATTTTGGAGCAGCCAAGAGAATTCTCAGATATTTGCGACGAACTATAGATTACGGCATTTGGTATCGCCCAAGTGCTAATGCCAAGCTCATTGGCTACACTGATAGCGACTGGGCTGGTTCAACTGATGATAGGAAAAGTACTACTGGCTATGCCTTCACATTAGGTTCTGGAATATTCTCATGGGCATCCAAAAAACAAGACTCAAGAAGACGTCTGCCCACTGCAGAAGCTGAATACATTGCAGCTGCTACAACTACTAGTCATGCAATATGGCTACGAAGAATTCTAGAAGACATTGGAGAGGCACAAATGGAAGCAACTCCAATACTTTGCGACAATAAGTCCGCAATCGCTATATCAAAAAATCCAGTATTCCATGGAAGAACCAAACATATAGACATTAAATATCACTTCATACGAGAGGCACAAAATAAAGGAGAAATCGAGCTAAAGTATTGTAAGACTGAAGATCAAATTGCGGACATATTCACTAAAGCATTACCAACAGCAAAATTCGAGACATTGAGAAGCATGCTCGGAGTATTTCAAAAATGGATCAAGGAGGAGTGTTGAAAAAAAAGTGATCCATTTTTCAGAAAATTCTAGATTACACTAGAGAAAAAGCTGGCCAAAACAAATCAACAAAAGACAAGCCTAGAAGACTCTACAATGCTGAAGAAATTTCTGGTGTACGTGGGCAGCAAGTACATGTATGAAGAAAGAAAGCCAGCTGGAAGTTGGTTGAAAAGTCAAGAAGAGTGGCTAAGAATAGAAAAATGGAGAAAAAGGGAGAAGCAACGAGAAGACCCTGAAGAAGCCGCAACAAGCTGAATTTTATATTCTTTCTTGTACTCAAAGTCGGTGGAGGAAGGCGGTGCGCACGCCTATAAATAGGAGTTGGATGTTTGTTGTTCCTTGTAGCCGTGAAAACCACACACACTCCTTCCTCCCTTTGTAATAAAACCTTTCAAAATAAAAGCTTCCTTTTTTCAATTCTTCCTTTGCCATTGTAGTCCTTTTATTATTCACACATAACACTTGCACACACACACGCTTCCGCAAATAACCAACAGTTATGAACTACAATGGCCGGATTCAGTACTTCAGGCGAGGAAATGGGTCAAAGCCAGTCTGGTTCGAGCCGGCGAGCCGGTGCAGTGTGCTCAGCGTATGCGGCAAGTTTGGTAGCTGCAATGATGAGAATGGCAACGAGACCATGTGCAGGTGCTTGCCAGGTTTTGAGCCGGCGCAGCAAGATAAGTGGAGCTCGGGGGACTTCTCTGCAGGGTGCCGCAGGAAGTCGCCGATATGTGCAAAGAACAGCGACCATAGAGCTCATGATTTCTTGAGTTTAAAGAAGATGACGGCCGGGTGGCCGTACGTGCAGATTTCAGTAGACAGCGAGGAGCAATGCAGGCAAAAGTGCCTTGATTTCTGCAGTTGCCAGGCCTACTCGATCGAGGAGGATCTGCTCCAAAGGGCAGAGAGGGGCAACTTGGCGTGCTATACTTGGTCGAACGATCTCGAGAATATTCAGGAGTCTGCCCCAAATGGTCGCAACCTCTATGTCCGAGTTCCGCTTCCAGACATAGGTTAATTTCCTTCCAGCTCAACCTTTTTTTCCTTTCCAAAATTATTTGTGTCTGTGACCTTTTGACTTGAGCTGTGGCTGTCTTATTAACCATCTTTGGTGGCTTCTGATTTACCTTCTTTGATGAAGTCATTAGCTTTGCTCATACTTTGTGCATTTAAATGTTATCTTGACTGCAAACGCAGTCCAATCAAGCGTTCTGGTCAACCAGCATATGGAAAACAAATGACGCTATCCCAATTTCAGCTATTAATATTATGTATGATTGGAGTTTAATTGTAGGTGAATGTGCATATTCACCACCGCTAATATTTATGCAATGTTGACTTTCATAGAATCTACTAGGAGGAGTTGTAAAACTTGCGGCACAAATTTAGTCCCCTACCCTTTAAGCACGAATTGGAGCTGTGGCGATCCGGTATACACTGCATTTAGCTGCGACAATGAAACTGCGCAGCTTTACTTTGAACGGCCCCAACGTAGCTATAGAGTCACTAGCGTCAATCCAGAGGCTCGAACATTTACCATCCAAGTCAATGCATCGGACTGCACAAGTATCGGTCAAATGGAAATCAATCTGCAGCTTGACCAGTCCTCACCATTTCATGTGAGTCGCGGGTGTAGTGGAGAACAGAATGGCTCCAGCGCAGGAGGCTCTTTGGGAAGGGTTTGGTCGAGCGAAATAAAAATTGTGTGGAGAAATCCAAAGGAGCCGATTTGCAATTCGTCCGAAGACTGCGATTGGCCACATGCAACTTGCAAGAAAGCATCGGGCGGAATAAAAAGGTGCCTCTGCAACTCAGGATTCAATTGGAATTCTTTCAACATCGGTTGTTCTCCAGGTGAGAATGTTGATCTTGTGAATTGACACGCAACTTTAGCTACTTTATTCGTGAATAACAGATTAGAAGGAAGCAACCGAAAAAAAAAAAAAAAAAAAAAAACAGATTAGAAGCAAATATAGTCATTAGTTTTTACCAGTCGATATAGTAGTAGATTTTCTCGTGCCCTCAAATGATTGTTTTCCATCTCCGTCTAACATTTAGAGCACTGCTAGGATGATTTGCTGCTCCTAGAAACTGAACATTTTCAAAGTCAACATTTATATTTTCAGCTTCCATTTGGAATTATAATAGATCAGCCAGAAGAGCTCGAAACCAGAACAATATAGCTATCATTTGTCCAGAGCCCGAGATTCTCGACATATGTTCACCCTGTCAAAGTGTCATTAGCTTATGCCTTTACAGTTATCATCCCGATTATGGTGTATGCATGCAACGTAATGACAGAATCCTGGACTTGCCCCCAAATAAGCTTGCTCTTTTTTGTAGACTATAAGAGGGATTGTGACCATGCACTATGAAGTCCTCACATCTGTCCTTTTATCATATTGGCAGTCCCGTGTCTACAATTATTCGTTCAATTTTCTCTAAAATACAGTAGTTACTCTTTCTTTTCTTCTCTAGCAGTGGCAGGTTATAACGTTGAACGAGGAGGATCTTCAGTGAGACTTGCATATATAGTTGTTCCTACCGGTGCCGCAATCTTCATCCTTGTTTTTGGTGATTTATTTTACATGGGAAGGAAGCATGGTGGTACGCTAGGCAATCCCTAAGCAAATACATACTTTTCATCTTTCATTGTTAGAAATACGATAATAAGATTGAACCAATTAGTAACTAAAGCTGGCACTACAGGGAGCACGGAAAGCACTCAGGAAAATCCTGACTTTCGTCTATATGACAGCGAGAAGCGAATCAAAATGTGGATGGATTCATGCCAATTCGAGGAGGATAAGAAAGCCCTAGACGTGCCATTCTTTGATTTAGAAATTATTCTAAAAGCGACAAATAATTTCTCGGATGAGAACAAACTTGGAAGAGGCGGGTTTGGGCCTGTTTACAAGGTAAATAAAATGGTTTCTTCTTCTACCATCTGGGGCTCTTAACGAGGTCACGGTGAAGTAATCCATTCCTCAACTTTGTTTTAGGCTACTTTTCCAGGAGGACAAGAAATTGCAGTGAAGAGACTATTGAGAGGATCAGAACAGGGTTTTGAGGAGTTTAAGAACGAAGTCATCTTGATTGCCAAACTTCAACATCGAAATCTTGTCAGATTAGTAGGATATTGTGTCAAAGGAGATGAAAAAATGTTACTATATGAATATATGCCCAACAAAAGCTTAGATTCGTTCATATTTGGTAAGCATCTTATTTCATGTCCTTATTCCCTTGTGTTCTTCAGCGCATAGCTGTAATAACTTGTAGCACTTAGCAGTCTCTTTCTCTACATAAAGATTTTAAGTTAGTCTGATGGAGTTATATTAAAATACTTTGCTACCTACACAAATTAAAATGAAAACCTTCCTAGATCAAACAAGGTGTTGGTTGCTGAACTGGGAGATACGTTTTGAGATTATATTGGGAATTGCACGAGGAATGCTCTACCTTCACCAAGATTCAAGGCTGAGAATCATTCACAGAGATCTCAAGACAAGTAACATTTTGCTCGATGAGGAGATGACACCCAAAATTTCCGACTTTGGTTTGGCACGGATATTTGAGGCAAAACAAATTGAAGCAAGCACACAAAGAGTGATTGGAACATAGTAAGTTTCTATAGATGCGCATACCATTTTTTTTTCATTGGGTTAGAGAATTTGTTGGACACTACACAAGGCACTCACCACATTATCACGTTTTAACATCTGCAGTAGAACTTTAGTATTCCAACTCTTGCTTAATTGACTTATTATGCTTCAATGCAGTGGATACATGTCTCCGGAATATGCTTTGGACGGATTTTTCTCATTCAAGTCTGATGTTTTTAGTTTTGGTGTCGTCATACTGGAGATTATTAGCGGGACACGTAACACAGGCTTTTATCGATCCCAAGGAACAATGAGCCTTCTCACACATGTAATATTTATTGTCCCTTACTTTTGTTTTATCCACTTCCTGTCGCCCTTTTCTCTGAACATACTGAAACTTCTATTGCCCAGGCATGGAAATTATGGAATGACAATAGAGCATTGCACTTGATGGATCGGGTGCTGCACGCAACTTACAACAGAGATCAAGCTTTGAAGTGTATAAACGTGGCGCTTTTATGCGTGCAAGAAGACCCAAGTGATCGTCCCACAATGTCAGATGCAGTTTTCATGCTTGGTAGTGAAACAGCGACCCTTCCAGCTCCAAAGAAACCGGCTTTCGCAGTCAGGACAGACGTTTCTACGTCTTCTTCTTCCAGCAAACCAGAGTCGTTTGCAGTGTTATCGACTACTCTGGAACGAGGACGGTAATGTTGGATCTTCCTCGAATCTATTCCACATCCTAATGGTCGAAAGCTTTAGCCATCAGGCATTTTGTTTAACTAGGAATGCGTCAATTTTTGCCCCTTAATGCTACTTTCTCCTCCAACATAATACAGTTCACTCCCTATTGATTGCCGATGCTCCAATATTAACATCCCCGAATCGGCTTCTTGATTCTTTTCCTGTCATTTCCTCTACTTTTCTTTTGTAATCAGTTTATTCTGCTGCAATTGAGTTGTAAAATCAATTTTCTCTCGGGTAATCGTCATCCTATCAAACTCACAATCTACCACACTCTAGCATACTCCGCAAAAATTTCAGTTTATGAATTGACTGAGAATTCCCTCTTACCTACCACTGAGATGTTACTCTTATGTCTTAAAATTTTTGCATATTTCGTAGTAGTGTATGTTCGGTTGCCTTAAGAATCCGCTGCATAGCACATGTTTGTGATTATCCTCCTCAAGACAACAGATAATTGCATAATAACTTTGCACTTATTTAATCAGCATAGCAAAATAAAATTAGCTAACACTAAGGCTCTGCTCCTTTTATGAAAAATAACTTCCATGAAAATGTTTTTTGAATTTTTTGGCATTCAATTCATGGAAAATGAATTGGTTGGGGAGAACATTTTCCATCAATGAAAAAAAGTCTTATAAAATAAGGGAGAGAATCGTTCAAATTCATCATGGATACATGCAGAAATGAGGATTCAAGACAAATTAAGCAAAATCTCAATAGTTAGACATAATCACTTTTGACATCGATCGAAACGACCAATGTAGCCAGTTCGATTTACAAACTCTGGGCCCACACTCGAAGAATGGGAAAAGGGTTAAAAAAAGTCCTAAACATTTTGTATTTGTGACAATTTAGTCCTAAACATTTTTTTTGTACCAATTAAGTCCTAAATCTTTTTATGTTATGCAAATTCAGTCCATTCCGACCAATTTTGGCCGTATTTTGCTAACTGGACGCTAGCCAACCAACGTGATTTGGATCATTATTTGAAGTGGACAACTTTTTATAATATTTTAATATTTTTGATTTTTTTCTTTTTGATTTTTTTTCCTTCTCCTCCTTCCTCCAGTTGGTTGCTAGACCATGACCAGCCAAAGGTGACGATTGGTGACCTCGTTGGCTACCTCACTAGTGGTCGCCCTCAAGGCCTGGGCGGCGAGACTCACCCTCACCAAATTTGGTGAGGGTGAGCCCTGCCAGCTTGACGTGAGGCCGCCCTCGTGGCCTGGGCGGCCTCGAGCTGGCCTCGTGCCTAGCTGGCAAGGCTCGCCCTCGTTGCTCAGGCCTTGAGGGTGGCCTCGTGCCGAGCTGGCGAAGGCAAGCCTCGTTACCCAGTGCGAGGCCTCCCTCGCGGCCACTAGCGAGGTGGCCGGCAAGGTCGAGGTGGCCAGTTGCCGAGATTCGGCGACTGGCTAGAGGAAGAAGGAGGAGAAGGAAAAAAAAGAGTAAAACATTCAAAAAAATTAAAATATTTTTAAAAGTTGTTCACGTCAGTCCCGATTAGGTCACATTAGCCGACTGGCGTCTATTTAGCAAAATTCGGCTAAAATTGGCCGAAAAGGACTAAATTGCACAACATAAAAATGTTTAGGACTTAATTGGCACTGAAAAAATGTTTATGACTAAATTGGCACAAATGCAAAAGGTTCAAAACTTTTTTAACACTTTTCCCCTTGAAGAACATATGCCGAACTTGCACATCCTTAAAATCCACGTTGTGGAATGAGAAATTGGAAGAATCAGTTGGGTGATACAAAGTACCAATTTTTGGGTCCCAAAACAGGCAGGCTTATTTAAGGTGCCAACTTAGCTATGTCCATGACTAAAACTTTGAAAAGTTGTAACAACGTAATATCACGATCACGTGGGCTTTTGCTTCGCTCAATCTCGACAATGGAATTCTTTCCTCAGGTCAAGATCAAGCATGACTGGAAACACAGGCAAGACTTTGGCCATTGGGGAAACGAAGAAGATACTTTTGACCAGTCTTAGTCAGGTAGTGAAGGAAGAAAACTGAGCATCCGGTCATTCGTATGTTGGCAAGCTGGACCAGCAACAATGACTATGATGCTACTCCATTCATTGCCTTATCATGTGATGGATTTAATTGTAGATTGGGCTTAAGGCCCGTCCGCGGCTTAAGGCCCGTCCGCCCATGCTGGGCCCAAAAGGCCCGGCCCACGGGAATAGGGCCCGTGGATGGGGGAAGGTATAAAAGGGAGGAGAGAGAGAGAGAAGGCACCGGTTGGAAACACAATCAACGTACGTTCCTTTTTCCCGCGCTCTCTTTCTCTCAAAACGCTCACGGCGACGCACAACTCCCTTCAAGGCCAATCGGATCGAATCGATCAGAATTTCTTCCTATTCTTCGGCGTCGGTGTCTAATCTGTGGCTAACAAGGTACGCTCGATTCCGTGGTGTGCTTTACGATCGGTGATACGTGATTTTCCCGGGCTACGCTTCCGCATTCGATTTAGGGGTTCGATTCAGTGTCGAATCCGGTTTTCGGGGATCCGTCATTCCCAACATTGGTATTAGAGCCCTAGTTCACGTTTTCCCGATCTGTTTATTGTGTTTTTGATTGAATTTCGCAAAAAGAGTTTCGGCCGTACGGATCGGTGCAGCAATCCTGACACCCGAGCGCTGTTCGGCCTTTTTTCTGAGTTTTCGTAACTCGAAATCAAAATCTAATGGCATAGGAAGAAAGGCAACGTCGAGACGATTCCGGCGACACCTCGAGCGTTGCCGGGCGACGCCGCACGCGCCCACACGCGCGGCCAGAAGTGGCTGCGCGTGGGTGCGACGCGCCCGGAGACGCTCGGTCGCCAGGCGCGTGCGGCACACGCGCCGGTCGACGGATCGGCGTGTGCGCGCCGCCGGCCGGCGAACCGGCACGCGCCGGTCCACGGACCGACGCGTGCGCGTGCCAGCATGACGTCACCCAACGGTAAATAACGCCGGGTTGACGTCATGTGCGGTCACCACGCCGGATTGGCCGTGCGGTCACCGGCCGTGACCCGACCGCGACCCGACCCGCGGCGATGGCACGCGCGAGGCACGTGCCGCGACGACGCGCGTGACGTCATCGAGGCACGCGCACGGCACGTGCGTCGGTTCGACCGACGCGGTTCGACCGGCTGACCGGTCCGACGTCCGGCGACCGGCGACCGTTGACCGACCGTTGACCGACGACCGTTGACCGTTGACCGTTGACCCAAAAAAAAAAAAAGAAAAAAAGAATGTGTTTCTTTTTTCAATTAAGTCTATATGTGGATTAGAAGTAATCCCTTATTTTTTGTTCTGCATTTGTTGCAGGAACAATGCCTCCCCTGAGGTTGCGCACACCTATTCGCGCAGTTACCGATGAACAAAAGGAAAGGCTGTCTAAGTTGATAGCTGAGCTGACTGATCATCGATGGGAGAGATGTGACTTAATTGATCACGTCCTTGAAGTCAACGGGAAAATTCAACAAGGTCATATGGAATGGTCGTCCCATGTCACAGTCAGAGATGGTGCGATTTTTCATAAGCACTCTTCCGCCTGAGTGGCAAGACGTGTTGAATCGCATATGGGATGTCAACGGAGCTGCTTCCTATAAGAAAATTGTGAAGGATTTTGTCATTCAATATTATTGTATTGTTTCAAGGGAAAAGATCAAGATATTAAACAAAAGAGGATCTTTCCCAGTTCGTGTGCTGATTAGGTGTTAGTTATATTGACTGTTTGTTTAGTGTGCTTTGTGGACACATTATGTAATGATTGACTACCTGATTGTTGTTGTACAAGCAACCTATATGTTGATTGTATAAATTGAAAGCATTATTGTTTTTATATGATGCCTATTATATGTTGCTTTCTGTTTAATTGCTGGTTGCTGTGGGTAATTAGCTGTGGGTTGTTTTAGAAGTTTTTGTAGCTTCATAAAATTGATTTTGTATATGACAATTATATTAATGATAATTTTAAGTTAGGATTTTTGGAGGATGATTGGAAACGTAGTGACCTTCTGATTCTGAAACCTTACTTGAAATTATTCATTAATATGATGGGTCTATGCAAAATAGGGATGCATAAATGATAGGCATTAATAATTCGTGCATATTTGTCTGATGTGTTCAGATCAATGGCTTCAGCCACAAAAAGCATAGTTGCCGAGCTGAACAAAGGTGAAAAGCTCAATGGTGACAACTATGAAATATTGAATATGAAGATTCAATATGTGCTGGAAAAGCAAGAAGCACTAGAAGCTCTTGACCATGTTATGGAAGATCTTATGAATGTTGTGCGCCACCTTGAGCTAGCTAAGGACTGCCTGTCGACATTTGAGTCGATAATAGATATTTGCAATGCTGGTTCTAGCTCAGAAAGGGCTTTGTGCTCTAAGCGCAAGCGTATTGATTCGTTCAATATGTGAGAATGCAAAGGATTAAGTCATTGTTGCAAGAAATCAAGAGTTAACCAACACAAGAGAGGAAAACGTCCTCAAGTGAAGAAAATGTCAAGGGTGGGGTGTTACAATGGTGACAAGAGAGGTCACTATGCTCGCGACTATCGTGAGCCAAAAAAAGTAAACACCTCTTGTACATTTGAGAACTTTGCTTATGTGTCAAGTTCTGCATTATTGACTGAATCCAATCCTTTGTGGACTGTAGATTCAAGAGAGACAGACTATGTAAGAAAGGATAGAGAATCCCTCGTGAAATTCCGACGATACCAACTGGAACTATGTGGATCTATGTGGGAAATAACTTCAGAGCTGAAGTTAAAGGGATTGGCACTTGCCAATCAAACATGCGTGGTGGACGCACCTTGTTCCTACATGATATCCTATATGCTCCGGAGATTCGTCGAAATTCAAGTGTCTGTTTTGGTGTTGGTTGAGCTTGATTTTAAAATGAACTTCCATAATAGAGGTGTAGATTTGTATTTGGATACAAACTACTATGGTTGTGGTCACTTTCTGGATGGTTTCATTGTAATAGATGTTGACTATGATGATGTCAATATGTTATTCCCTTGTTTCACGTCTTCTACTTTATATGATAATGATGTGAATATGGTGGCATGCTAGACTTGGTCATATGGGCCAACAACATATGAAAAGACTAGCCAAAGAGGGCTTATTGGGCAACATTGAAAAAGTCGATTTGCCAATATGTAAGCATTGCCTAGAAGGGAAAACGACAAGGAAACCATTAGAAAAAGTAAAAGAGCTGAATTTCCTCTGCATTTAATCCATTTTGATGTCTGTGGTTCAATGAATGTGAGAGGAAGGCAATGGGCTGTTTATTTCATCACTTTTATAGATGATTCTACTCGATTCGGATATGTCTATTTGATTTCTCATAAATCTGAAGCATAAGTTGTTTCAAAATGTTTATGAACTTGGTAGAGAATCAATTAGATAAGAAAATAAAAGTATTGAGATCCGATCGAGGTCAAGAATATTTATCTGATGAGTTCAGAAAATTAATGTGATGAAAAGGGAATAGAAAGACAGTTATCTATTCCATATACTCCTCAACAAAATGGTATTGTAGAGAGAAGAAACAGAACCCTACTGGAGATGGTTAGGTACATGATGGCGCATGCTAACTTACCTATTACTTTTTGGAGTGATGCGTTGTTAACTGCTGCCTATATACTTAACCGGGTGCCTTCCAAATTAGTTATTTCCGTTCCATATAAGTTATGGATAGGTAGAAAACCGGACTTAAGTTTTCTTAAGTCATAGGGTTGTGCTGCCTATACTAATGAGTCCTCTCACAACTTTGGGAAATTAGGTCCCAAAGGAAATAAGAGTATTTTAATGAGATACTCCGAACACTCGAAATGATATGTGTTCATAGGTGAGCAGGAAAGTGGGAGTATAACTGAATTTGAATCACTGGATGTCACATTCTTAGTGGATGAATTTCCTAAGAAGGGCGAAATAGATGAAGATTATTCCCTATTGAAACCTTGGATCAGGATAATGATGTTAGTAGTTTATCCAAGTGGGAGTAATATGAGAAGTGATGAATTGAATTCAACTCATTCTCAATTGCAATCACATGATGAGACGACATCATCATTACCTAATCCAAGTGGGAGCATAATGGGAAATGATGTGCTAAGTGTGCAATTTCCCATACGGCGAACAAGTTGCCAAAGTATTCCCCGTCGACGTTTTGACATTGAAAGGGAAACTTTTATGAATGCTCCACAAGATGAGGATGAGCCAAGAAATGTTAATGAGGCTCTGAGTTGCCCTAATAAGAAAAAAATGGATTTATGCAATAGAAGAGGAAATGGAGTCAATGAAATCAAACCAATTTTGGGAACTGGTTGATCTTCCAAAAGGACGCAGAGCTATTGGGAACAAATGGGTTCTCAAAATAAAGCAAAAGGCTGATGGCTTGATAGAAAGGCATAAGGCTCGCCTTGTGGCGAAAAGGTATAATCAATAGGAAGGAATTGATCATCAAGATACATTTTCTCCTGTAGTGAGATTTACCTTGATTCGCATAGTTCTGGCAATAGTGGTTAGTATGGATCTCGAGTTACATCAAATGGATGTAAAGACTGCTTTCCTCAATGGAGAATTAGATGATGAAATATATATGGAACAACCTGCTGGTTTCATAGTGAAAGGCCAAGAAGAAAATGTATGTCGACTTTGGGGGTCGATATATGGCCTTAAGCAGTCATCGAGATAATGCTATATACGTTTTCATAATGCCATAATGGCATATGACTTTACAATGATAGATGAGGATCATTGTGTATATATCAAAAGATCCAAAGATCAATTTGTGATCATATCATTATATGTTGATGATATACTAATTGTCGGAAGTAATATGGAGTTATGTTAATACTTTTGTGAAGAATTTGTTATCTTCCAACTTTGATATAAAAGACATGGGTGATGTTGCATACATTCTTGGAGTTAAGATTTCAAGATTGCAAACCCATAGACACTCCTATTGCAAAAGGTGAAGGGTTGAGCCATAGACTGTGTCCAAGGACTGCACAAGAGGAGGAACAAATGATACATGTTCCTTATGCTAGTGCTGTTGGAAGCTTGATATACGCTATGATGTGTACAAGACCTGACATATGTTTTGCAGTTGGAATGGTGAGTAGTTACCAATCCAATCCAGGTCAAGCACGTTGGAAAGCCATTAAGAGTATACTGAGGTATCTAAAGGGAACTGCTGATTATACGATGAGTCATTAAGGAAAGGATCTGCGACTCTAAGGCTATTATGATACTGATTGGGAATGAGATATAGATGAAAGAAAATCTATCTCTGGGTTTGTTTTCTTACCGAATAATGGCACCATATGTTGGAGCAGTAAGAAACAAAAGTGTATAGCCTTGTCCACGATATAAGTTGAGTTCGTGGCATTATCAGCAGCAGTATGAGAAGATGTTTGACTTAAGAGATTATTGGATCATTTAGGTGTTATTGGAAGTGCTGCAGATTCGTTATTGGTTAACGATGATAGCCAAGCAGCAAAAGTGTACACCAAATATCCAAAGTATCATGGCAAGACCAAACATATAGATACCAAGTATAACTTTGTAAAAGATATGGTTGCACGAAAGGATGTGAACTTGCAGTACATACTACGCATATAATGGTAGCAGATCCTATGACAAAGCCAATACCTAGAGATGTGTTTTGTGGCTATATGAAATCTCTAGGATTGCGTAGAGGCTGATGTACTGAATATTGCAATTTCCCTAAGTGTTCACAATTTGATGAATTTGCGTTTTCATCATTAATGCCTATGAATCTTTGTTTGATCTTTATGCATCTTAATGCTCAGTGCATTATTTTAAGTTAAGGAGTATGTCGGACAGATATAAGATTAGCCCACTCACACGGGTAATCGCCTCTGTTTACTGTGTGATAAATAGAGATGAGACTGTTTTTAAGCTTATTATCTAGGTGATAATCAAGAGCTCAAGCTTAAAACACGTATGTCGCCTTAACGAGTGTTAAGATGAGGACATAATGCTTGTGATGTCCGAAAGTAAAATACCCCACATATTTTACTTTATCGTCTAAGATGCCGATGTGAGTTCGATGAATTTAGTGAATGAGTAGATACGTGAACTCAAGTTAGACATTGGGTATGTCTGAACTATCATCTGTACGGTATTGAAAGGTGTAGACATACGCTCCATGGGAAAGGAGTTAATATCGTAATACGTATTTCATACTACGTATGCATGAGACGACCAATAAGAGTGGCAAAAAGTTTGATCTCAACTTTTATGCGTGTGAGACTCTTGAGGAAAAGAGTTCCTCAATTTTTAGTCCCCTCATGACTCTTACTTATTCTCAAGATTTCTATTTAGTGTTTGCTATCTTAGGATGTTGCCAATGATCATGAGTTTGATTCGATCTAATGGGGCATTTCTAGAAAAGCAAGCTAAACTGAAATTGAGAGTTTGAAGGAAAGAGGAAGATCGATTTTGGAGAATCACATTATAGTTTTGTATTCACCGGTTAACCAATTATGACTGTCTTTGTGATAATCATAATTGTGAATACAATATATATATATCATTGTTTAAAAGAGATTGTTTAAAAGAGATCAAGGTATAAATGTAATCGATCGATCTCGGGTGCACGCATACTAAATCTACTCGGAGTGTGACGCCCATTATGAGCTGTTATATATTCCTAACAGATGTATAGCAACGAGCTCTCAAAGTATGCTGGTCGCACGGATTATTCACCAGTATGAATGTTGAAGAGAGGAAAAGAGGATTCTGTTTCGGCCCATCATGTTAAGTGAGAGTCTATGATGGATTTTTCTCTGATGGGGATGAGTTGGGCCTGTCCGCCCATGTTGGTTTTGTACCACCATGTGCGAGTGGGAGATGATGGATTTAATTGTAGATTGGGCTTAAGGCCCGTCCGCGGCTTAAGGCCCGTCCGCCCATGCTGGGCCCAAAAGGCCCGGCCCACGGGAATAGGGCCCGTGGATGGGGGAAGGTATAAAAGGGAGGAGAGAGAGAGAGAAGGCACCGGTTGGAAACACAATCAACGTACATTCCTTTTTCCCGCGCTCTCTTTCTTTCAAAACGCTCACGGCGACGCACAACTCCCTTCAAGGCCAATCGGATCGAATCGATCAGAATTTCTTCCTATTCTTCGGCGTCGGTGTCTAATCTGTGGCTAACAAGGTACGCTCGATTCCGTGGTGTGCTTTACGATCGGTGATACGTGATTTTTCCCGGGCTACGCTTCCGCATTCGATTTAGGGGTTCGATTCAGTGTCGAATCCGGTTTTCGGGGATCCGTCATTCCCAACATCATGACCACTTCCTTCTATTCCCTTCAACTCCCCGAGGTAAACCCGATAGAAATTGCTTTCACTCGATAACTCAAAGGCTTCAAACTGGTCTTACAGAATTGCTAATGACGACCCTGTTCTCACTGGCTAATTGTAGTTCATGAAATGATTGATAGAGAACAAATTGTTGTAGTGATTTTGAAGTGCACTATTCTTTTTTATATATCTTTGTTTTTCTATACTTTGAATGAGCCTTCAGAATCTAGAAGCTTTTGATGGACCACATAAAGATGAACATCTAAAGACTTTTGAGAGCATAAAATATTACTAGCCACATTTTCCATCTCTTAGAGCTATACTAGAGTTAAAAGACTCGGAAAAAAGTCCCAAGAACTAAGCAGAAGCTACCTCTTTGTAGCATGTGAGAGATGAAAGATGCCTAAATAGAGGACTGTGTTAGAGAAATCTCCTTAACTGTTTTAAAGCTGACAAAACCTTTCCAAAAGTTTAGACTAAAGACTTGCAAACTTAAGTATTACAGTCTAAAGAACTCCAAACGCTACTGTCAAAGTCTGAAGACCGCTAGACTTTAACTCAAGTTTGACCTCACTAACAGGTTCTAGACCAAAGAATGAAGACTTATCCAGATGCGGGTTTATCTTCAAGGGTTTGGTTCGTATGGTTTGTGGAAGATCTTATGGTTGGATATAGCATCTTATGATCAATTATTCTTATTGAAATCAATTCAGATAATCAGATCTCTTGAAAATCGAAGTATACTGGGAAGGTTCTACTTATGGAAACCAAGATCCTGATTGTATGGGCAAGCAAGATTAATGGGCTTTTATCGCTTTCCTAAAACAACTCGAGATCTCCTTGATTGATTATGTCCAATGGATAGATTGGAAAAACTCATTTGGAAAGTGCTAATGGTTGTAGAGGCATGGAGGAGTATATAAGGAAGATTCTCAAGTTGTTCGAGTGTGTGTGTGTAAAAGAAAATTTTCAAAGTTTGAAGCTATTTCAATTGTTGAGCTTAACTTGTACTCAAAAGAGAGAGCAAACACTTGTGAGATTTTGGAAGAGTGTAGTAGAGTTTCTACACTATGAAGTCAAGGACGTGGGACTGTAAAATCTCTTTTGATTCTTAGTAAAATCCAGCTAGTGGGCTATTAGTGCGGGAGAGTGCACATAGGCTTGAATTAAGTCGAACTACTATAAACTTTGTGTTTCTATTCTCTTTCCCTGAACTCTTTACTTTAATTCGTAACTTTATATAATTGTTTATAGTTGATTACATCTTTAGTCTATTATCTTCTAAAGGCAATTTACTTTCATCAAGTATTGCGAAAATTTCATTTAACTCTCATTCACTCCCCTCTAAGTGTCCTTACTAGTCCTTTCAATTAGTATCAGAGCTTGTGTGCTCATTTTATTGAAGTGTTTTTACTTCTGAGTTAAAAATCTATAGCTAGTATTTTGTCTCTAGGTTTGGTTGAAGGCCAAAGCAACACCATACCGCCTTACTAAGATGGAAAGAAATATAATGTGTGGAAAAATAAGATGAAGGCATTCCTGAGATCGAAAGATCCTCTAGAATGGGACGTAGTAGAAAAATGGATTATTCCCAAAGCTACATCCATCTCAGAAAGAGGAAAAGAAGTTGTAGATGCTAGCGAAATGGCATAAAAAGAAATAACCAAGAGATAAGCTCTTGATATTAAAGCCATCTACTCTTTATACTGTGTTTTATCTCCAACTGAGTATAACATAATTTCATCTTGTGAAACAGCCAAAGAAGTCAGGGATAGGTTGCACGTTACCTATGAAGGAACTGATCGAGTTAAAGAAACAAAAATCAATATTCTACTCAGATAGTATGAAGCCTTCAAGATAAAGCTACGAGAATCTATCACTAACATGTTTAATCGTTTCACAGAAATTGTAAATGGTCTAACATATTAGGAATAGCCAATCTCAAGACCAATGAAAGTCAATAAATTGCTGCGTGGACTCTTTAAAAACTAGAATCATGTAAAGACTTTAATAAGAGAAACCTAGAGGATCATGCTGTGACATCCCAGATTTTCGGTCTTGTCTTCTATCAAATAAATCGTGTATTTTATCGATGTGCCTATAAGGCTATTCTCAGAGCTGATCACTCTCAAGATAACTAGATTATCCAGGAAAGCCATTAAGGAATTTTAATGCAATAGACTTGAGAGTTCGACTAGGAATCGACTTCTCGACTGTGCTCATCTTTAGAGACTATTACGGCACAATATAAAATCGATTTGAGATCAAAGATAAGTCTGTTCGACTGAGATGTGTGGCTAATCGTGGGTGACATCACTAAATTGGAAAATTCTCATCGACCGACCTAAATTAATTCTTCTGTCGTTTTGGTACCTCGTGTCCATATTTGAAACCTCAAAATTTTCACGACAACCGAGAGTTGCCAATGTGTTGAAGATATACTTTGTGACTCGAGATAAATCGATCATGGATTAATTGCACAAAAAATTCCTAAAAGCTACCCAATAGACTAGGTCATGCTAAAAACGCGCCGAATGAAAATTAACCTTGAGTTCGAACTCGATTTTAGAAATTGAAAGTTCTGTCACGTCATGACTTATTTTAAGAATGTCGACTCATTCTCTGAAGAATTTTCAGAGGTTTTGAGATTTTTACGGAAAATCAATTTGGACGTCACAAAAAAATAACATAAATTCGGATGGACTCAATTGAAGGGAATTCTGACTTCTACACCAAGCTATATGAGGAAGGGGGCTTGCAGAAAATTTCATGGGCTTTTTCTTTGGAAAATTTGGATGTCGATTTGGGAAATTGAAGTCCAAAAATAAGAAAATTCGGATTTTGGCAAGGGGCTGGAATTTTTGGCTTTAATTTGGATATTTTTGTGGAAAATTAGAGCAAGAAAGTAATTGGGACAAGAGGATAATCTTGTGAGCCTTTAGGGGATCAATTCATGACTAAGATTGAATTATTGCTTGACTTTTGTGCCTCTTTCTCAATCTTCTTGAACACACCACCAGCTGCTCAATCTGTTGGATGCCTTCGTCGACTCCATCATCATAAGCTCCTACCTTGCTTTTCATTTTTCCTTTGTTCCCTTCTTGCCAAGCTGCCCCTCATTTTCTTTTCATTTCTCTCGCACCAGCACTCACGCACACCAATTCCTCCACTCACACACGCCCACACCCCCCCTCTGAACTCTCCTCTACAGGCCACACACCCACCAGTCAACACTCATCACCAAAACCCCTCATCTTTGACCACAAATTTCCACGAAGCCATCATCCACTGAAGCTGCATGCCACATGTCCACGAAGGGCTCTCTCTCGATCAATAAACCCGCAAGTGCATCCACGCCGTTGACTCCCCTCAATTCTTCCCTCTCCGCGTGGCTTCTCTGTTGCAGCTACCCCCACCGAAGCCACAAAATCCAGCTGCCTCTCCACACGTTTTGTCTTCAGCAGCCCCCAACATAGCTCGTGGATTTCGGCCAACTCGAAGACGCCCGCGTCTTCTTCAGCTCGTGGATCAGCCGCAACAAGTCCAGTCCAGCAACCTTCTTTTCTAGCCCAATAATTCCAGCGAAGCCCAGCAAAACTGCAGCCCATCCAGTCTATCTTCGACCCAAGAAGTCAACCCACTTGAATCCCAAGTGAGATCAGCCCAGTCGTGAGGCCCGCAAAGCAGCCCAAGCCCGAAGCTAAGCACATAAATTTTTGTGGGCTTGCAAGGCTTCTAAGCTAGGTCCAAGCCCATTGGTATCATCGCGAGCCCAAGTTCGGCTACCGTCACGCCGCTGTCGTGGTGTTCCGGCCTTCACTTTACACAAGTGAGTTTTGCTCACTAATCCCTTATTAGTTGGTTAATGATGCTTAGGGATTTTTTTTATTATATTTAATTAAGTATAATTAGGTGGATAGATTAGAGTAGAGCAATTAGTTTAGAGTCTTATTAATGCATGTTAGGCAAATGGTTAGTGACATTAGCAAGTAGACTCATGTTATTATCTATTGAACAAGTCTTGGTAATTTTCCAAGCTTGTCACGGCTTCCAATTAAGCTATAATGAGCCTAAATTGGATTTATTGTATTTAGTTAATAATTTCCTTAAGTATTTATTTATTTATTTATTTTCTGGAAATTAGGCTGGGATAGCCGACGACTGAAATTTATATTGAAATTGTGGCGTAGTCCATTTATTTTTTTGAGCGTTGATTTGTGTTGAATTGAATTAATTATGATTTTAGGATTTTATTCCTAAATTAATTACTTTTGGTAATTAATGCGAAAATTACCAAGCGTTGGTTTAGAACACTAAAAATATTAATGGGCTGTTGAAATTGGTGGGATGTTCAAAAAAGTGAAATTATGATATTTTGACGAAGGCCAACTGTGTATTCACACACAGCTATTTTTATTGGGAATGATAAAAAGATGGAATCGATTGTATGATTGGGATGGTATACTATATCAGCCTATGGGTGATATAACAGTTTAGATAGAGAGCAGTATACTTGTGACGGCCCAAGCACGGGGGCATATCTCCTGTCCCACATCGCTTAGGGGGGGAGTCCTAGGTTAGTTTATAAGGCTTAGGTCCCTCTAATATGTGTGACGCGTTCTAAAACCGTGAGTACTCAATGTCCAAAGCGGACAATATTACACAGTGGGGCCCGAGTCGTTACAAATTATATCAGAGCTGACCCCCGACCGTGTGTGGGGCCACAATGAGGACACTGTGCCCCCAAGGGGGGAGAGTGTGACGGCCCAAGCGCGGGGGCACGTTTCCTGTCCCATATCGCTTAAGGGGAGTCCTTGGGCTAGTTTATAAGGCTTAGGTCCCTCAAATCTGTGTGATGTATTTTAAAGCCGTGAGGGCTTAGTGTCCAAAGTGCATAATATCACATAGTGGGGCTCGGGTCGTTACAATACCGGTATACTATATCAACTTACGGGCTCTAATATGACAGCTTCGCAGAGAGCAATGTCGGTATATTATATTAGCCTACAGGCGATATGAAAGCTTAGTAGAGAGCAGTATATCTTATCAGCTTAGATTGAGCATTGTCGGTATACTATATCTACCTACGGGCGATATAGTAGCTTAGCAGAAAGCAATATACCCAATCATCTCAAAAGTGAGCTATATTATCTATTTATTAACTTAGTAGTGAACAGTCTTGATATGAACGGACTTATAGATAGTATGAGATGAGCCGACCAAGAAAGGGTCGAGATGACATGTAATTGACTAAGTCGATTGATTGATAATTCGATCTGATTGATGTGATGTGATGTGATCGTGTATATTTGATATATATATTGACTTGCAAGAAGGAACTGAGGCTAATGTAAGTCCTCTATCTCGCGTTATGCTTAGACAGCCTCTAGAGTGTATTGGCTCCATAATTAGGTCTTAGGGGGTAGAACTTGTTGAGACGTTGTCTCATTGGTTATTGAATAATCATTTTCACGTCCTTAGATGGCATTGGTGAAGGACCAGAGGCCCGAAGTGTAGAAGGCGAAACCTGAAGAACTGATGATCCTATTAGACTAGTTAGTCATAGGACAAGCCTCTTTTGATGGAAGTTGATTCCTTTCTACATACTTCATTTTAGGAACTTGTGGTTTAGAACTTGACTTAACAAACCAACTTGTATATATTTGCACTATGATTTGCAATGTATATAAGTGTGATTGTTTTTAGAGTTGAAATTTGAAATCGTACTTTCCTATCCAATTGCTTTATTTTCTAGGGATTTTATATGCTTCCGCATGCGTATTAAAATGAAAGGGTTGGCGATGTGTTTTGTGACGTCGCTATTGAATCGACCAAGGTGAGGGATGGGTGCGTGCCCAAGGATCGGGGCGTGACACATGTCGCTTTCTGTAGATGAACTAGTTGGCACACTTTAATCATATGAAGTGGAGCAAATCAATGAGGAAGAAGATCCTAAAGGTAAGAAGTCAATTGCTTTAAAATCTATTGATGATTCTGATGATACAGATTCAGAAGATGATATGGACGATGAAGAACTAGCACTTATGATAAGGAAATTCAGAAAGTTGAATAGAAATAGAAGAAGATTTAATTGGAAGAAGCAAGGCATTTAAAAATTTCAGAGCAAATCAACTGAGGATGATGAAGGCAATAAAGATGTAATTTATTTTGAATGCAAGAAAAAAGGGGCATATCAAATCCAACTACCCTCTGTTAAAGAAAAAGATTGGAAGAATTGAAAAATACAAAAATGCTCTCAAAGCAGAGACATGGAGCGATACTGAATGCGAAAAAAGTGATGAAGAATATGTCAATATATGTCTAATTGCAAATTCATAATCAGAATAAGATTTTGAAACGGATTCAAACTCAGACAACGAAATCGATGTTAATAATTTAAAAATTCATGCTAAAGTTTCAAAGTATATAGATGAACTTTGTCTAAGCCTCAAAATATCTCTTAAAAGGATTTTCGAGCTGAAGAAGGAAAATTCTAAACTGAAGCAACAGGAAACTTCTTGGAAAGAAAAGTTTGAAAATATAGACAAAAGGTTTGTTAATTTAAATGAAAATACTTTTTTAAAAGATGATATTTCAAATATCACAAAAAGGTTTTCAAAAGAATCTGAAAAACTTGAGAAGATTCTTTCAGTACAAAGACCTTATTTCAACAAATCTGGTTTGGGTATGACTCCATAAACCATTCATCTAATTGATTTTCTAAAAGTAAATGAAAGAATCAAACAAAAACCTACAAAAACATTTTACATCAATCATTTTCAAAGAGTTTTTGTAAAACCTATTGGCCAAAGTGCTCTCAAATATTCAAAGTGTAACAGCTTAGAATATTTTGAGAAAGAATGTCCCAAGGTTTGGAGACCTGTTAAGAGGAATTGGGCAAAAACTATATTTAGTACTAAGTTAGACCCAAGAAGATGTGGGTACCAAAGAAAGCTTGAGTTCTTTTTATAATTGCAAGTCACTATCAAGAGAAATATCAAGTGGTATTTGGATAATAGCTGTTCTATACACATGACTGGAGATTCAAGTTGTTTCATTAAACTTGTGCAAATAAATGGTGGAAAAATATCTTTTGGTGGAAACAGTAAATGAATAATTGTTGGATGTAGAACTGTGAAAATTGGAAGTCTCACAATCAACAATATTTCCTTGGTGGAAGAATTAAATTACAATCTACTCAGCATAAGTCAACTGTGTAACGCTGGATTCAAAATCAAGTTCCAAGAGGGAATTTGTTTAGGAACTAGTAAAGATTTTTTTCAACCTTTCACTTGACAAAGACATGGAAATATTTATCTTTTGGATATAAAACCATAAAATTATCGGTGTCTAATATCCATTTAAGACGAGGCAAATCTTTGGCATCGAAAGCTTGACTATGTTAATATGAAGCAGATTGCCAAAAAATTTTCTAAGAAACTTGTTCGTGGACTCCCTAATATGACTTATCAAAAATATGATCTATGCATTCCATGTGTTTTGGGAAAACAAGTTAGAATTTATTTTAAACCTATAAATCAAGTTTCTACTAATCGAGTTTTGCAGCTTTTGCATATGAATCTCTTTGGACTAACTATAACTCAAAGTATTGATGTAAAGAGATATTGCCTAGTAATCATGAATGATTATTTTCGTTTTACTTGGGTTTACTTTCTAGCAAGTAAGTTTGAAACTTTTTCTCACTTTTCAAAATTTGCCAAGAAAGTTCAGATTGAAAAATGATATGCCATTTCAAAAATTCGAACAAATCATGGAGGTGAGTTTGAAAACCAAGACTTTGCTAAATTTTGTGATGAATCTATTTTCCAACATGTTTTCTCTTCTCCGTATATACCAGAACAAAATGAAATTGTGGAAAGAAAGAATAGATATTTGCAAGAGATGGCAAGAACCCTTTTAATTGAAAGTAATATTTTTTCTCAATTTTTGGCTAAAACAGTTTTCATAGCTTGTTATATTATTAACAGAATATTTTTAAGGCCTATTTTAGAGAAAACTCCTTATGAAATTTTTAAAGAGAAAAATCCAAATGTTTCTTATTTTCATGTGTTTGATTGTAAATGTTTTATTTTGAAAAATGCAAATGATCAAACTAGTAAGTTCGAGGAAAAATTAGACGAAGGAATTTTCCTTGACTACTCAACCTCAAGCAAAGCCTGCAGAATATTCAACAAGAAGACTCAATCTGTGGAAGAATCTATGAATGTCAAATTCCAAGACTCTGTGCAGAATCAACTGAATTAGACTCAATTTGAAGAATCTGAATTTGCTCCAGATCTTACAAAGTCTACTTCTCCTGAAGTGGTTCAGAGTTCTGAATAATAACAACAAGAAGAACCAGTAAATTCAACTGAAGTGTGGCACCCCGAAACGCCTAAGGTCGCCACAGGTACCTATCGTTCAACTATTTACATCTCTTAGTAGAAGTATCGAAGTTCATAGGCATTTTTTTTTTTTTTTGGAAAACGGTCCCAGTGCAACTTATTAGCGGAAGCATAATTGAATCTCACCATGCTCTCCCTCCAATAACCATAATGCAATGCACACCACTACACATCATATGAAAAGATAAGGCCAAACCACTTTTTATTTACATATTTTCATGATGGGTTTTCTTGGGTCGGTACAACAAAAGAAAGCCAAGACTTTTAACTACGCTTGGCCACATCCCAAAAAGGATATCTCGACCCCTATATCGAATGTGTGTCATCCCCCATCTACAAGTGTCGGCTACTCTCAAAAAAACGTCAGCTCTCTACTCCTCATGCGGCCATCACACCCATACTGGCGCGTCGAGCGGTGGTGGCGGCAACATCCCCCGAATCACTCCATCTCGGCGAACGTGAACCAACAGAAACTCCTGAATAATCGGGCCCCCAGCCAGGCCCACACATGACCAGCATGCGAACTCGCACAAACGACAGACCAGGGATGGTAACGCACTCTATCTCCGAACACTCTACCTCCACATCAGATGGGAGGCCATAGAAGGTATCCTGCGTGACGGTAAGGAGCGACATTGTACTAATCTGAAATGTTGGTCCCCGAAGGGGTGAGTACAACCACTCAGTAGGTAAAATATATCCAATAAATCACTCAATGCATCACACAATTCAATCATAACAATTGTAGCATAGTACATACCATTCATGCATCCAAGCATAACTTACCTTGCAGCCATGCATATGTCATCACACCATATGTACATCCATCCTCATGTACTCATCACTATCATGTCATACACATATCATCATGCCATAGGTGATCATCATCATGTCATACACGTATCATCATGCCATGGGTGATCATCATCATGTCTCATCATCATGTCATACACGTATCATCATGCCATAGGTGATCATCATCATGTCATACACGTCCATACGTATGTCATCACATCATATGTGCATGATTCAATTTTCACTTTTATCTTTAGTTTGATCACCACATCTCTCTTTTTCTTTCGGGATTGGTAATTTCAGCCCACACTTTATCACTCACACCCCAACCTGGCATCGCGAGAAAAAAACCTCCGACACACACCACCGAGCATCTGGCACCTCCACATTCCGGGCATCTCGCATCCCAACTGGCATTGCGAGGCATCCCCTCGGGCACAAACCTCCGAGGCTTCCGACACCCAACCATTCCGGGCATCTCGAAACTCTCGAGGACATCCGGGCATCCAACACCCCCCATCCCGGGCATCTTGACACTCCTAGGACATTATCGGCCACCTCCAACAGTTTCCTCATTTATCATAATTTATGTTCACCAATTTATGTCTCAAAATCAACATGGCACATGATGTAATGGAAAACAAGATCACTTTCATCATTTTAATTCTTATATGCATTTCCAATCATCATTATACATGCAGCAAGATACAACCACTAATGACAATACAATCCATGGGGTCCATACAACTTAGAATAGTTCATATATCATGCCTTTTTGAAATTTACTAAATTCCAGCTCACACAATTTTGGAAAACGTTTAAATTAAACATCCATATGATCCTCAAAATCACACAATCAGAGCATGTAATAGAGAAGACATAAAGGTAACAATTTCATGAAGAACAAATGCCCAAAAGCGCTTCACACAAAAAGATATAGCTCACACATTACAACATGCAAAATTCCGACAAAGTCAGATAGCGCAGTTCTTGAAATATTTCGATTAAAATACCCGAATGACCTCCAAAAATTATGAAATTTTACCAGGTTATATTAAAGACCCTAAGGTAGATTTTTCATGAAGAAATCTAGGCCAGATTCGCTCTAGATAATTTAGTATAGACGGTCGAAGTTCCTGTTTCTAGTACCGAACAGTCCAGTTTAGCTATCTTCCGAAAAATCAAGGTTTCGCCTACTTATCTTTCTTCGTTTCCTCTGAAATTTTTATATGTTTTGCCTCAAGAGGTACCCTACAAATTTCATTGAGGGATCTAAGTGATATTCCCAAAGAATAGTCACCATATAGTCTAAGAAGTCTCGGGAGTCCAGTACCGTACTTCCAGATTTACCGTCTTCAAAAGAGAATCGTTTCACTAGGCTAAACTTGCTCATTTTACCTCAAATTTGAGTATGGTAGTATTTAGGATGTTCTCTACAACTTTCATGAAGATATCGAAGTGAAATTCTCGGTAAAAAGTAATATACAACACACAAAACCACCAAAAGGTCAACAAAACAGTTCCAGATCTAGCGTCTTCGTAGAGGAAGGGTTTAACCCCTTAAAACTCAGCCATTTTGTCTCAAATTTTAGTATGTTATACTTTGAGATGTTTTCTACAACTTTCATGAAGAAGTCAAAGTCAAAATCCAACTCAAAACACGCATGCAAGCCTCTACAACGTTCGGGGTCAGGCGGCACACTCAAAAACAGAACACATTTTCAAGAACAACACGTTCTAGCTTCGGTCTCTTAGACCCTAAACACCCTAGATTCAACACCATTCCAAACACACATGGAAGACACACATGCAATAGCAGAAAATGGATCCCAACTTGCCTCCAAAATCGAACAAACAACGGCACACGGACGGCGATGGACGAGCGGACGAACGGACAACGGGCGGGCGAGCAGCTCCTTCCTCCTCTCGGTTCCTCTCTTTCTCTCGCAACTCACTCTCTCTCTCTCTCTCTCTTGGCTTGGGCGACAGCCCCTCAACCGGCCACTCTCTTTTCTTTTAATTCCCCCGCAAAGCCATCATTTGCAATGATGAGAAGCCTCCCCCAATGGCCAATGCATGGAGTTTTCTTTTTGCCACTTGGCAAGACACATGCAAGATGGGCTTGGGAAGAAGTGGGCTGGCCTCTCCCCCTCTCCTTGGTTGATGGCAGCCCTATCCGTGGGCTTCATGGGCTGGTGACAGCTCCTCTTCTTGGGCTTCGCGGCTAGACCCAAATGGCCGAAAATAAGGTGAGGTCATGGGCTGGTTTTAAGCAATTTCTTTGCCCCCTATCTCATCCTATTAATTTACCTAATCCTTAATAATATAAACTCCTAATTGAAATTCATAAATCACAAAACTCTGCAACCTATCTTAATAAATTCCAAATTCATAATCTTTCATGGCCAAAATAGAAATTTTTATCAAATAATTATTCACCATAGGCTTGGCCAAAGTCTTAATGCAAGACATTAATTTGAACACCCCTAATGAATGGCAAGGAATTCTAGGATGCCACATGAAGTAGAGGATCGGCAAACCTTTAGATTAACTAGTAACTGGAAGCATAAGTCTAGTCATCCCAAGGAACTCATCATTGGCAACATTGATAAAGGAATTCATACCAGATCCAAAAGGTGAAAAGAGTCTAGTACTTCGGCACTCAATTCTAAAATAGAACCCAAAAGCATAGAAGAAGCCTTAACTGATGAAAGCTGGATTGAAACTATGTAAGAAGAGCTTAGATAGTTCAGCATCAACAATGTTGGGAGCTAATTCCTAAACCAAAAGGTAAATTTATTATTGGAACTAAATGGGTTTTCAGGAACAAAATGGGCGAGAAAGGAAAAGTGGTCAGAAACAAAGCAAGACTTGTGGCCAAAAGATATACGCAAAAAGAAGTAATAGGCCATGATGAGACCTATGCACAAGTGGCAAGGTTAGAAACAATTAGATTATTACTTGTTTTTACTTGCTATAAAAATTTCAGGTTATAATGGATGTCAAAAGTGCATTCCTCAATGGATTTATCCAAGAAGAAGTCTATGTGGAACAACCACCTGGATTTGAAGATCCAAAATGGCCAGACTCAGACTTCAAACTAAAAAAGTACATGTATGGATTAAAGCAAGCATCTCGAGCTTGGTATGACAGGTTAAGTAAGTTTCTAATTCAAAATGATTTTGTTAAAGGAAAGTGGTAACTACTTTGTTCATTAAAAGAGAAGGTAAAGATTTTCTACTCGTTCAAATCTATATTGATTACATTATTTTTGGATTACCTAATGAAAATCTGTGCAATAAGTTTTCTAAGTCTATGCAAGATGAATTTGAGATTAGCATGATTAGTGAATTAACATTCTTTATCGGATTAAAAGTGAAACAATTGAAGAAATGAACTTTCATTCACCAAGAAAAATATGCAAAAGATCTCATCAAGAAGTTCAGATTGGAGAATTGCAAAAAGACTTGAGATAGTTCTTCGAAGCTGGATAAAGACGAAGGAAGAAAGAAAGTTGACCAAATATATTTGTTTAGTGTTTGCATTTGTGTTGAATTCCAATCAGATTCCAAAGAATCTCATCAAAATGCTGCAAAACGCATTATCAAATAAGTTGTAACTACTTCAAAGCTAGGTCTGTGGTATCCCAAAGAATGAGACTTTACTATACTTGGATATTCAGACGTAGATTTAGTAGGTTGCAGAGTCGATAGAAAGAGTACTTTTGGTACTTGTCAACTGCTGAGCAACAAGCTGGTGTCTTGGTTCTCAAGGAAGCAGAGTATTGTAACTTTTTCAACAGCAAAAACAGAGTATGTAGCTCTTGAAAGTTGCTGTTCTCAAATCTTATGGATAAAGTAACAACTAAGAGACTTTGGAATCAAATATTCATGCACTGAGATCAAATGCGACAACACTAGTGTGATTAATCTTACAAAGAATCCAATTCTTCATTCAGTAGCAAATCACATAGAAATCCGATATCATTTCATTAGAGATCATGTTCAGAACGAAGAAGTTATGATACAGTTCATTGATTCAAAGAATCAGTTGACAGACATATTTACAAAACCACTAGATAAAAGTCTATTTGAGTCTATTCACACTAGATTGGACATCGCATCCTTTATCAGTTAAAGTTTGAAGATAGTCAGACTCAGAATGCCCAAAGGTCATGACTATAAGTTAATTTCTTTTTGCAAGTAATTTAATTTTAGGAAGAAATTTTGAAAAGGTACGTTTATTTTTTGAATCATTACTTGATTGTTTTGTTTTTAGAAATTATCTTTTTCTATTTTTGAATTTATGGCAGTTTTTTATTTTCAAAAAGACAGTTTTTACTTTTTCCTTTGTGACGATTCGTATACTCCGTTTCATCTGCTTTATATACTGTTGAGATTCTTCTTCTTCGTTTACACTCACTCAATCCCTAAAATACAGAACTCCATTTTCTCACACTTTCTCTCTAGTTTAATAGGAAAAGATTTCACCTTTTTCATGATCAAGAAATCTCCCAAAAAACATGACAATGTCTTCTCAAAGAAAGTCTTCTAGAATCGCAAATAGGGGACTACAGCATATGCATAAGGATCCTACACACTTTGATCTAATTGAGGAAGAAGACTCTACGCAGCAACAACAAAGTCAACAACAATATTCTCAACCGCGTCACTCTTCTCAACCTAGGACTCAAGTTCCTCCACAGCAAGATGCTGAAGAAGAGATCGTTGTAGATGCTAAACCTATAAAGACTCTTAAGCCCGAATTTATCTTTAAACTCTACTCTAAGTTAAAGGAGGGTGGTACTGCAATGACCTTCATTGATGAGTTTTTGAGCGAGAAATGGTACAAAAATGAAACTCACTTTTTGAGGTCTATGGAAAGTATGGGTATAGCACTTGTTGGTTTTGCAGCAAGGACTTTAGCAAATTTTCCAAGTGATCCACGGTTTGGATCCTTTAATCAGCCTGAAGGGAAAGATGACGATGAAAGGATGTTCAAAAATTTTCAACCTAGAATGGGCATCACTGCAAATGTTCGTGGTGAAAAGACGGACTCTTTTCGGTCTAAGGACCACAAAAGAACTTATTCGAAATTACTGAAGCAAGGGGTGATGAACCCTAGGAGTGTGGACTTTGATTTTCTTGATTCGTTGAAAGTGAAACTGAGGGAGAAGTTTGCACTCCTTCAACTCGAACATTTTTGTTCTAAGACAATTGTTGCTCACGCAGAACTTACAGTTTACTTCTATTCAAATCTATCCCTATTAGATGCGAATAACTTTTCTTTTACAGTTAAGGACAAAGAATTTGTGGTCGATGTGGACACTCTGGCTAATGTGATAGGGGTGGAAAGAGGAAGTTTCCAACCAATCAGTGTATTTGTTGCTCATGCTACTTTAGAGCTTGTTTAAGATAGAATTGCTGTAAGCAGGATTTCTTACTCTAGAATGAATGCCTCCAATATGTTGCTTCACAAGATTGTGATCAACTGTCTCGAACCCAAATCTACCTCAAAAATTGTTGTCTCAAACTTTGAAGTGAAGCTGATGTATGTGATCAACATTGGATTCAAGTTCTCACTGTCTCACACTATCTTAATGCACATGTATAGGACAGTTGTAAAGGACAAGGGGCAACTCCCTTATTCTGCTCTTGTTACTCGATTATTCAGACACTTCAACATTCAGCCTCTTAAAATTCCGTGTGTTCGAACCATTACTCCAATGGTAGTGGGACTGAAGATGGTTTCCAAGATGCGTCTGAAAGAGCTAAACAAGGTTTTGGAGAGCATTAAGGAGAAGTCTCTTATCAAGGCAAGACAAAACTCTCCAACAGGAAAAAGAAAAGGCAAAGAGCCTATAAGCGCACCAATCAAGAAGAGGAGAGCACTCATCTTGCAGGATGAAGAAGATGAGGATAACATTACTCTCTCAGCCTTTGCCTTAAGGAATTTATAGAGTTTTGTTAGCTTTCAAGAGCCAGGGGACATAGAGAACATAGAAAGAGAAAAGACAAAGAAGAGAGACGAAGAAAGAGAAGCGATGCAAACAGAGCAAGAAAAGAGAGGAAGAGAACAACAAGAAGAAGAGAGTCAAGATGATTCTCTTGAGCCCACATTTGTTAACGACTCGGAGAAGTCAAGAAGTGAAATTGCTGGAGAAGGAAGAGATAAACATCAACTTGGTGCTGAAGAAGACTAAGAACAGGAAGAAGAATATTTTTCTCCACCTGAAGTCACAGAAATAGGGGAGCTGCTGACAAAAGAGGTACTTCTTCACTTGCTTTTACTAGTGATGATGTTAGTCGTTCTCCTGTCAATCCAGAGGATGTGTATGCCTTTCAATTTCCTGAAGCTCGTATTGAGGCATCATCTACAAGTCTAGATGTTCCAGTTGAGGTTCAATCATCAGTTAACACTCCTCACATTGATCGTGCTTAAGTGAGCACTCAAACAGATAATACAACAAACTTTAAGAGACTGCTCGAGCTTCCTGTGGAGATCAAAGCTCAGCTTTATGGATTGGAGTGTGAATTTCAGAACATGTAGTCAACTCATCAAGCCATTTCAATCTCTCTACACAATCAAGTACAAGCCTTTAAGCTTCAAGTTCAAGCCACTACAAAGGGTGATAATATTGAGCAACTAAAAAAGGACCTGAAGAAGCTGGAGGAGACTATCAAGTCTATGGGGGATTTCCATATCGTTCGCATCCCCAAACAGCCATGATTTTTACCCCCACCCTTTTTATTGTTTTTCTCCACATTTTGTTGTAGACAAAAAGGAGGAGAGAGTTTGTGCAGATTTGATTTTGATGACTTTTTGCTTGGTTTGACTTTGGTTTGATTTTGATGACTTTGGACTATTGTACTTTGGATATTTGATTTTGAATGTTTTGATATTGATTATGGCTAGATAATTATTTGCCTTGCAAGATTAACATGTGTTTTGTGATTGCAGAATCGATACTATTTAGACCCTAATTAATTTATTTTTATAAGACATCATGTTTTGTTTAAGTGTTGTTTTGCAGGATAAAATTTTTAAATCTATAGAAAAGTTTTGTCACCATAAAAAATGGGGAGATTGTTAGAGAAAACTCTTTAATTATTTTGAAGCTGACAAAACATTTCCAATAGTCTAGACTGAAAACTTGCAAAATTAAGTGTTACAGTCTGAAGAACTCCAGACACTACTGTCAAAGTCTAAAGACTGCTAGACTTTAATCTCAAGTCTGACCTCACTGACAGGTTCTAGACCGAAGAATGAAGACTTATCCAAATGCGGGTTTATCTTCAAGGGTTCGGTTCGTATGGTTTGTGGAAGATCTTATGGTTGGATATAGCATCATATGATCAATTATTTTTATTGAAATCAATTTGGATAATCAAATCTCTTGAAAGACAAAGTATACTTAGAAGGTTCTACTTATGGAAATCAAGATTCTGATTGTATGGACGAGCATGATTGATGGGCTTTTATCACATTCCTAAAATGACTCGAGATCTCCTTGATTGATTCTGTCCAACAAGTAGATTGAAAGAACTCCCTTGGAAAGTGCCAGCAGTTGTAGAGGCATGGAGGAGTATATAAGGAAAACTCTAAAGTTGTTCGAGTGTGTGCGTAAAAGAAAATTTTCAAAATCTGAAGCTTCTAGTTTTTTGTTATTTCAATTGTTGAGCTTAACTTGTACTCAAAAGAAAGAGCAAATGTAGCACCCCCGACGGCCCCCAATCCATAGGGTCACCACAAGTACCTCTCACTTTATCCTAAAAGTATATTACTCTAATACCAAAGAATTTCATGATACTTCATAAAATCCAGGGGGTTTGTATCTTTTAAATCGGTCCTTGCGCAGAAAGTATAGTGGAAGCATAACCAACTACTCCCCGTCCTGAAATTAAAACGATGCACACCAACTAAACATTTATAGGTTAAAGTCGAACACTTTTATTTACATAACTTGATGGACATCATTAGCCGGTACATCAAAATGCCAAGGTTTTCTATACTCGGCTATACTTCAAAAGATGATCGACATCTTTTCCAACAATTGTATACTTAAAGTCCATCGATCAGTGTCGACGTTCAAAAGTTCATTCTTTTGCTGTCCTCCTCCTCGCAGTCATATCCAACCATTCGGTCCATCTGCTGGTGGCAGTGGCAGCAGAGATATCTTGTCTAGTCTAAAATGTTAGTCCCTAAAAGGGGTGAGTACAATCACCCAGCAGTTGAAGATCTACCAAGCTATACTATGCAAGCAATCACAATCCAAGTCCATGCAAGATAGATAAAACAGGTAATCAAATAAGGAATGTGCATCGGATCAATAAGACTTTTGAAAAGCAATGGCAATGTAGTTTCAAAACCAGAATGTATCATTTCAGTCACACAAGTCCCGATTATAGGGCCAAACTGTTATGACACGTCCCATTCCATGCCATACAATTCAGTCCTATAACCAAACCACACATACACACTTAGGGTGCGTTTGGTAACGTTTCTGTTTAAAAATTGTTCTAGAAAATAGAAATAGAAAAAAGTGTTTATGTTCCGAGGAACAATTTTTGAACAAAAAAATGCGTTTGGTAAACTTGTTCTGGGAATAAAAATTAACGAAACACGTTTGGTAAATTTGTACAATTTTTTTCTTTTAATTTTTTAATATTTTTATTTTATTTTTTTCTATTTTCTTTCTTATTTTTTATTTATTTTTCCTTATTTTTCTTTTTTTCTTTTTCCTTTTTCCTTTTTATTTTTTTCTTCTTTTTCTTTTGGCGAGCTCGGCCTCGCCTTGGCCGGGCGAGCTCGGCCTCGCCGGGCGGGCGAGGCCGGTGACCTCGCCAAAGAAAAAGAAAGAAAAAGAAGAAGAAAAGAAAAAGAAAAAGAGAAAAGTGTTTCTAAATTTTTTTTTTTTCAGAAACAAGAAACAACTTTTTTTTTGTTGCTTGTTTTTGTTCCAAATGTGTTTCGGGAACAAAAAAATAGTTTTGGAACAAAAAAACAGAAATTTTGTTCCTAGGAACAAAAACAAGTTGCAAACAAACAGGCCCTTAGTAGAGCCATCAGTTTTAATATTCAAAATGTTTCACCTCCCAGAGGACCAATGTTTGCGTCCTTCTCAGATTTCGCACCCACCCTGGCGTCGTAAAAGCCTCCAAAATTACGCCACTGGGTCACGGGCATCCAAAGTGTGTTTACGTCACACCTTTAGGCATCTCGCACCCCACCTGGCGTCACAAGGAACCTCCGGGGCACCATAGACATGGTTACCCCTGCCATCCGGAATTACGTACTGACATACCACCGAATATCCCGATGCTCCCGAGGAAAACCTCTGGGCATGTATGCATAGTACAACCAAGCATCCAAAGGGCATCGACTCATTCAAATCTTTGGGCATCCCGACTCTCGAGGCATTGTTGACCCGAGGGTCCAACGGCAACATTAACATCTTAATTTATTCCAATACCAAAACACTCTCAATGCAACAACGGTAGGCTTTGAAATCAGATGCCATTTATATGTCAAAGAAATCCATTCACAAAATTTCAGCAACATAATATCAGTTCATAAATCCATTTCCACGTTTCACCTTCAAAGCATTTCAAAAATCCATGTGTAAAATTTTGAGTTGTACTTGTGCCTCACGGCCAAATTCCAAAAGAGTTATCAAACACAAATAGATTGAATTCAGTGCATTGGTAATTTGAAGCTACACTCCCAACTTCAAGATTTTCAAAGATTGGTTTGTGCAAAGATTTGTAATTTTGAAGGTACCAAAAATAATTTCTTTTCCTTTTTGAATCATTGATAATGGTGCCTCGGTAAGTAAAATTTCAGCAAGAGTCGGGAGGTTCTCCAAATTGGACTACGGCCAAGTTTTTGTTCAAAAAAATAAATGAGTTTAAAACTTGTAGAGCAAGTCCGAAATGTCAACCCAATCTCTAATGGATTTTAAAAGAATTGATACAGAATTTCAAATATGAAAGCACCGTACATTTTCTTAAAACAAATGAGGCCGGTGCCTTAGTAAGTAAAACTTCAAATACAGATTGGGAGGTTTTTCTTTCTCAAATCAAATCAATGGCCGAATTCTTCAAAATTTCATAGTCATAAAATTGATGTGAAAAATCCGAACATTTCCTCTACCCTTTAGCCTCAAAACAGTCTCAGTCACTCAATAAATCATCATTCAGCATCAAAATTCAACAATCCAGCCTATCAATGCACTTTCTAAGACAGCAACAGCACTACATAACATAGATTAGTAGACTTCAACTTGCCTCAAGTCCTATGATGCTAACGGTGAAAGGTTCGGCGCGGTGGTGCAGTTCAACGGCAACGACGCACGAGCACGGGTGGAGAGCAGTCCTCTCTCCCCACTTTCCTCGCTGCTCCCACTCGCACGTTCACTTCTCTCTCACTCGCTCACGAACTCCTCTCGTTCACTCTATTCTCTCGCTCGCTCGCTGCGCTCTCTCTTTCGCTCGCTCGTTCTCTCTCAGCTTATCCGCCCTTTTTGTTCCTTCGTTGATTGACCTTATGGGTCAACAAAAGAGCCATCCTCGGTGGCTGCCGAAAGAACGGACAGCCCATCTACTCGTGTCCATGCGTGAGAGCCCCACTTGACTTGCTGCCACCTTGCTTCTCCATGCAAGATACGTGTCCGGTTCCTTGCTCCTGCGCTCGGTACGCTGGCCAACCCATCCCCATGCAGCGAACGTGACTCTTCTTTTCGGTCAACTTCTCCATTTAGTTGACCCAGATGCTTCTGCCGCACGCCACCTCGCATGACACATGCGAACGTGGCCTTTGCTGGCCGCTCGAAGCAACTCACGGCTGCTTCCTTCGGTCAACAATTCTCTCAATTGTTGACCATCCAAGGCGTGGACGTGGCTGCGGTGCGGTGCTTCTCAGTCAACATTTCCTTTCTTCTGTTGACTACAAAAGAGACGTGGGCATGGGCTGCATGGTGGCCAATCTCTTCTATTATTATATGACAAGAATTTGTGGCCGTTGATGGAATTGTTCGCGTGGCCATTCAAGGAGAATTTTTCTCCGAAAGTTAATGTTTTGGGACGTCGAGTGGCGATGAAATGATAGCCTGATGCTATACCGACGATGATGATGAAATAGTGTCCATAAATGGTACCAATGACGCATTCCGACGATACTTCCATCTATTTGTCACGGACAGTCACATATTCGAGGTCCGGCAAAAATCCGGATGCCACAGCAAACACTTATGAGACTTAGGAAGATTGTAGTAGAGTTTCTACACTATGAAGTCAAGGACGTCAGACTGTAAAATCTCTTTTGATTCTTAGTGAAATTCAGCCAGTGGGCTGTCAGTGCGGGAAAGTAGATATATGATTGAATTAAGCCGAACCACTATAAACTTTGTGTTTCTATTATCTTTCCCTGAACTCTTTACATTAATTCGTAACTTTATATATTTGTTTATAGTTGATTACATCTTCAGTTTATTATCTTCTAAAGGCAATTTACTTTCATCAAGTATTGTTAAAATTTCATTTAACACCTATTTACCTCTTTAGGTGTTCTTACTAGCCCTTTCAAATTGCATAGTGACCCAAGTGGCAGTCAGTTACTACTGGGATGCGGCTTCCAAATGATGGATTCAGACAAGATGAATGATCTCTTCCATGAATGTGAATGCATATCTGAGGGGCTGAGCCATTTCGATCTTAATGGTAGTGAGAATGATCCAAGTTGGAAGGATTGCTTTTGACTACAATTTAGATTTGGATATACAACTTCACAAGTAAATTTTCAAGTCCAACTTACTAAAGCAGCATCCGCTAAATAAGCATGTTCACAGAAAGTGCCTCAAGATCAGTCAGCATGGTTATACTCCATAATTTTTGCACCCCGCCGTCTTCGTCTCGATGCACTCGCTCTACTCATATAAACACCAGAAACTCCAACAGTACCACATTTTCGTCCTTTTCTCTTAGAATCATTGACTTTGACATAGGATTCTGCCCGAACAACCCTTACATGTTCCTTCCCACTTTCTTTGCGTTTATGCTGTACTCTCTGGAATCTTTGGCATACTCCATTGCAGTGGCCAAAATAGTGCGAGGGATCAATGTAGCAGGATGACGATAAAACAATGCCCCTCATGTTAAGCAAACGGAGAGAGAATCGTTCAGATTCATCGCGGACCCATCTGTAGAAACGAGGATTCAAGAAATAAATTAAGCAAAATCTCGATAGCTAGACATAATTACTTCTGACATTAGCCTTTCTGATCGGCAACGATCGACACAACCAGTTCAAGTTGCTAAAATTAGGAAAGGAGAGACCCAAGTGCTTGATTGTGCCATTTACAAACTCCGAGACCGCACTAGAAGAACGTATGCTGAACTTGCGCATCCCTAAATTTTGTACCGCAAAATGAGAAATTGAAAGAATCGGTTGAGCGGTACAAAGTACCAATTTTTGGGTCCCAAAACAGGCAGGCTTATTTAAGGTGCCAGCCTAGCTATCTCTGTCACTGAAACGTCGAAAAGCCGTCACAACACAGTCACGATCATGCGGGCTTTTGCTTCGCTCAGTCTCGACAATGGAATCCTTTCCTCAGGTCAAGATCAAGCACGACTGGGAACATAGGCAAGACTTCGGCCATTCATGAAACGAAGAAGATACTTCTGACCGGTCTTTAGTCAAACAGTGGAGGACGAAAACCGAGCATCCGGTCCTTCACATACTGGAAAACCGGACCAGCGACATTGACTATGATGCTACTCCATTCATCGCCTTACCATGACCATTTCCTTCTATTTCCTTCAACTCCCCTAAGTAAACAAGATCGAAACTGCTTTCACGCGATAATGCAAAGGCTTCAAACCCGTCTTACAGAATTGTTAATGACGACCCTGTTCTCACTGGTTAATTGCAGTTTATGAAACAATTGATAGAGAAAAAACTGGTGTAGCGAATTTGAAGCGCACTGTTCTGTTTCTATAGCTCCGGTTTCTGTACTTTGAATGAGCCTTCAGAATCTAGAAGCTTTCCATGGACCACATAAAGATGCACATCTAAAGGCTTTTGAGAGCATAAAATATTACTAGCCACATTTTCCATCTCTTAAAGCTATACTAGAGTTAAAAGACTCGGAAAAATGTCCCAGGAACTAAGCAGAAGCCACCCCTTCTTAGCATGTGAAAGATGAAACATGCCCAGACAGAGAACTGCACAGCGACCCAAGTGGCAGGTTGTTGATATCATTGCTTCTCATCCTAAGCACCATGTGATCATTGGGATAGACATGTTGGGCAAAGAAGATCTTCTGGTTCACATTGCTCGCGTGACTTATTAAATAAACGAAGTAGCAAGACAAACGCTGAGCCTTATAGCCTGCTTTGCGTGCAACGAGGGCAGATTCGAGAACCATGTGAGACACCAGCTGGAATCCAAGCTAGGAGATACCAATACTCCCAATTCCAGTGCCAAAATTATCAGAAAATGAAGAAGACAATTTTCCATGCTAATTACCGATGTCAACTGGGATCTGAAAAGGCAGACAACAGATCATTATATAGAATGAGGGGTCTTTACAACTGGGCTGGGCTGGCAATTATTCGAAGCTTGCTTGTAACTATATGTAACCAAAAAAGCTAGGGGAAAAGGCCCAAGAAAGCCAATCCCCAAATAACGAGATTCTTTCTTGACTACAGAAAAAGCAGAAGGGAATATGCACTAACTGAAGCACTTCTTGTACTAAGCATTTATCTTATCATCCTCAGGACTCAAGACTTTGTTGAAGATGAACTATTTTGCTTCTGCAAGGAAGCAGTTGAGGTATTACTTTTCGTCTGGGCACTCTGGTTCAACGATGACGACTCAGTGAAGAAAACTACATGCTCCTGATTATCAAGAAGCAGTTGAAGGGCTCTCGGTATCCTGGGAAGGTTCACATCCAACAACCCCTCAAGTATTTGAACAACCTGCCCCATCGATGGCCTGTGAGTTTCCTCATCTTGGACACACCAGCAAGCAACTCTGCATATCCGAGTTAGCTCTTCAGTATCAGCGTTGTTCTCCAAGTCTCGGTCCAAAAGATCAAGCAGGTTACCTCCTTCAGCTATCTTGCTAGCAACCCATGTTGGGAAGAACTTAATGGTCCCATCTTCCGAAAGCTCTGAGTTCCTCCTTCCTGAAACAAACTCAAAGAGCATCATTCCATAGCTATAAACATCAGCTTTTGCTGTTATGGCCACTCCATAGATCCACTCCGGTGCTAGATACCCTCTTGTGCCTCTCATGGTTGTCAACACCCTGCTAAAATCTCGGCCGACAAGCTTTGCCAGGCCAAAATCTGCCACTTTTGGACAGAATTCAGCATCTAGAAGGATGTTCTCTGGCTTGATGTCGCAATGTATGATGCAGTCTCTACACTCCTCATGGAGATAAGCCAGACCTCGAGCTATTCCCAAAGCAATTTGGTATCTCATTTTCCAATCCAAGGTCTTCGAGTCCTTTTTATGAAAGAGATGATAGTCTAAGGAACCGTTTGGCATGAAATCGTAGACCAACAGCCTTTTATCACCTTCAGAGCAGAACCCACGAAGCCAGACAAGATTCACATGCTGGATGTTGCCGATTGTGCGTACTTCTGTTCGGAATTGCTTCTCTCCTTGGCTTACGCTTTCAAGCTTCTTGACCGCTATGTGACTTGAATCAGGTAATGTTCCTTTGAAAACTGAACCGAACCCGCCCCCACCCAACTTCTCTGAGAAATTCTTGGCTGCTACTTGCAAGTCCCGGTATGCAAAGGCTATTAGTGAACCCTCCACTGTCTTTGTTGTTACAGTTGCCCTTCTCCTCCATCTCCAAATGCCAAAAAAGACAATGACTAATATCACTACTGCGGAGCTAACAGACCCTGCAACTATCGCAATTACATTGCTCTTCTTGCTCGTATCCTGAACGTCAGAAGCGGCACGCCTGAGATAGAAGCTTTTTCCATTGGTGTCACTTTGTGAGAGCTGTTGTGCATTGAAGAGATCCCCAATCCAGATTGAGCAGGCATCGTCCTCGAAAGCATAAGCTGTGCAAGAGCAATTGCTCAAACAAGCAGCTCGGCATTCCGCATCGCTCCCGACATCTAAAGATCGGGGATCTTCAGGCAATATCATGTTAGAACTAAGTGAGAAACGGTCTCTCTCCACATTAGAAGCATTTGCTGCACAATTCAAGTCCGAATTCCTCTTGCAACCGCCAGACCAATCACTCAGATTCCAATCCCTCAGAGAGCTGATGCTAAACCCAGGCAAGCAGCTGCAGAAATTGTCGGTATTCTCGCTGCAAACACTGAAAGGCCCGCAAAGTCTATACACCTCGCATTGTTGCCGGGGCAGAGAGCAGATCAAGCTCCACGCCTGGGAAGAAGGCAACCACGAAGACTGCTTGAGCTGCCCAGAAAGATCCATCATTAACGTTGATATGGCGTTGAAGGAGATTTTGATTGAATAGGTGAAGTAGTTCTCGTTCTCATTGTCCACATATTTGAAATCGTAAATATAGTCCGATCTCATTTCAGGGATCAAAGAGAAAATTTTCGACTGATTATCCCACGTCCCACTAGTCCAGTAATGCTCAGACCCATTCCACCATATGTAGTACACGCCGTCACTGTATGGCTGGAGATGGAGAGAGAACAAACCTCTCGAAGGATCCTCGGCGTTCTTCCATGATGTCAAGAGCTGACTCGTGTTTTTGCGCTTGTCGATCCCTAATTTGGCACCGGGAAGCCACGTGTTCGTCGGGTGATCAAAGCTCTGCCACAGAGTCACAGAAGAATTCGGCGCGTCTTTGAGAGCGAAGTTGCCGTCGTCCTCAAGAACTGCCACCATGGACCTCGACCCAGATGAAGAAGTACGCAGATTCGTGGACCAAACGGGGACTTGGGAGCCGTTGACAATTATAAGATTGCCATCCGAGATCTTCAGTTCAGTGGAGTACCTGTCGGTGACAGGGTTGTCTCTGTTCGCGACCCAGACGAAGGCCGGCTCACGAACGTTGTACCAGATGCCTATGTAGGAGTAAGACGACTTGCCTGGTGTGAAGAAGCCAAGCACAAAGTCGCCACCCGAGGAGGTTAAGGTTTGATTACCAGATAGAGATTGATTTTCATCGAGCTTGTCTGAGCTAAGACAGAGGTGGGTGCAGTGAGATGAGCAAAGCAAGAAAATTGGGAGTATGAACGACCATGGACTACTGTTTTTGCTATCCATGGCTGTACCATACAGGGTTCGAGCAGACAGGTGCAGAAACAAGATTCACAAGGGGAAGTATATATACCCATTTGTGCTCATAGCGAGGGTGAGGTAAGTGATCTCAAAGAAGAACTGGTCAAGAAACGTGCAAAGTATTGTGTGGAAACTTCATCCGAGACTAGTGCATTATCATCGAGTGAGTAGGTAGAAGCATTTAAGCAGGCATCATACCAGTGAACAAGGACGGGCATATGCCAGAGTGAAGAAGACGCTAGTGATGCAACTTGGACATGTGATTGAGCAAGACTTAAAACATAGGTGGACCGGGACATTGATGAAGTAGGAGCACAGTTTTACCAGCTCCAGTCAACAAGAAAGGAAGAAAACCCACTATTGTGTGAAAACTTCAATCAAGACTAGTGCATTATCATCAAGTGAGTAGGTAGAAGCATTTAAGCAAGCATCATACTAGTGAACAAGTACAGGCATATGCGAGAGTGAAGAAGACTCTAGTGGTGCAACTTGGACATGTGATCGAGCAAGACTTAAAACATAGGCGGACCAGGACATTGATGAAGCAGGTGCATAGTTTTACCAGCTCCAATCAACAAGAAAGAAAGAAAACCAAGTGTCAAAGTCATTGATACATTGAAAAGCTAGACCAACAAGATTTGATTTTCATGAAGCATGGTCCAATATTCTTGTGGTCCCTACTCTTGTCTAAGCTTGTCTCAAGGTAAGTATCTTCAACAAAATGTGCTCGTTCCACGCATAGAGCTGACCTATTCGTCGAGGGACTAAACTCTAGATTAATGCATTGATTTATTCCCCCAATTCATTTATATGTAACATCATGGTTGCATGCCTTTATCGGAAAAACCTTATAGATTGTGTCCTAGCCATAGATGATGGAGTGAAGAGACCTCTCAGGTTAGACTCGAAGTGATTGTTACTTGGCATAGTGTCCATTATAGTCTTTTAGGCTATGTTTGATAATTGGGATAAAACTCAGGATATGATAAAATTGATCATATCTTACATTTGGTGTCTATTCAAGACAAGATAAAGTCGAATATAAATGAGATATAAACAAGATAAAATTATCCTATAGGAGATGTGGGATAAGGATGAATAAAATTTCTAATATTTATAACAGGAAAGTTATTTTTCTCAAATAACAAGCTTATTAAATTAATAAAATTGAAATTATATTTCAATATAAATAATTTTTGAATTCTAATATAAGAAATTCAAAAAAGAAGTAAAATTTTAGTTATATTAATTTAATCTTATTTTTATTTATATATTCAAATTTAATTCTCCTTTATAATATATATTCAATATATAAATATCAATATAAATTTATATTTATTACATATTTTAGATATTTTAGTATTTTAGGTATATTAGTATAGTTTACTATTTAATATAATTTTATTATAGAATGATGGAAGGGGAAGAAAGAAAGAAATAAATAAAAAGACATTAATTTAAAAAAGAGAGAAAAATTAAATTTAAAAAAAATAAAGATAAAGTAGTTGAAAGTGTCGTGAGAGATTTTTACCATCTCCATTTGCAAAATTTTTTACTCTTTTTATTAATGCGTTGATGGAAAAGGATCATTGCAGAAAAGACATAAAGTGAAACTTTTATACATAGTTGCTCCTACCGTTGCTGCAATGTTCATCCTTGTATTCGGTGGCTTATTTTACATGATAAGGCAGCTTGGTAGTACACAAGGTAATCACAAATCAAACTCATATTACTTTATATCTGTCATTTTAGATACACGATGGTAAGATAGCAAACAAGTAGTAACTAGAGTTAACACTTCAGGGAGCAGGGAAAGCACTCAAGAAAATCCCGACTTTCGTCTATACAACAACGAGAAACAGATCAAAATGTGGATGGATTCACGCCAATTCGAGAAGGAAGATAAGAAAGGCATAGACGTGCCATTTTTTGATTTTGAAATTATTCGTGTCCCCATTCCCTTTTACTTCAGGGCATAGCTATAGTAGATAGTAGCACTCAACAATCTCTTTTTCTTCATAAAGATTTTAAGTTAGTCCGACAGAGTTTTATTAAATGACTTTGCTACTACACAAATTATAAATAAAAACCTTGCAGATGGAACAAGGTGTTGGTTGCTGACCTGGGAAATACACTTTGAGATTATCTTGGGAATTGCACAGGGAATGCTCTATCTTCACTAAGATTCTAGGCTGACAATCATTCACAAAGATCTCAAGACGAGTAGCATTTTGCTCAATGAGGAGATGACTTCCAAAATTTCCGACTTTGGTTTGGCACATATATTTGAGGCAAAAAAAATTGAAGCAAGCACGCAAAGAGTGATGGGAACATAGTAAATTTTGTAGACACGCATACCATTTATTTTCATCTGGATAGAGACTATTTTGGACACTACCCAAGGCACTTATCATATTATCATATTTTAATATCTACAGTGAAACTTCAATATTTTGATTCCGGCTAAATTGATTTGTTATACTTCAATGCAGTGGATATATGTCTCCAGAGTATGCTTTGGACAGATTTTTCTGATTCAAGTCTGATGTTTTTAGTTTGGTGTCGTCGTATTGGAGATTATTAGTGGGAAACATAACACGATCTTTTATCAGTCCAAAGGAACAATGAACCTTCTCAATCATGTGACATTTGCTATCCTTTACTTTTGTTTTATCCACTTCCTATCGCCCTTTTCTCTGAACGTACTGAACCTTCAATCGCGCAGGCATGGAAATTATGGAACGACAATAAAGCATTGCACTTGATGGATTGAGTGTTGCACGAAACTCGCATCAGAGATCAAGTTTTGAAGTGCATAAACGTGGCGCTTTTATGCGGGCAAGAAGACCCAGGCGATCGTCCCACAATGTCAGATGCAGTTTTCATGCTCGGTAGTGAAACAATGACTTCCAGCTCCGAAGAAACCGACTTTTGCAGTTAGGATAGGCGTTTCTACAACGTCTTCTTCTTCCAGCAAACCAGAGTCGTGTGCGATGTTATCGACTACTTTGGAACAAGGACGGTAATGTTAAATCTTCCTCAAATCCATTCGACATCCTAATAGTCGAAAGCTTTAGCCATTAGGCATATTGTTTAACTAGGAGTGCCTCAAATATTTGCCTTATAATACCCCTTGCTCCTCCAAGAAAATACAGTTCACTCTTTATTGACTGTTGATGTTCCTCCTCGGCCTAAGACTGTACGATACTAACATCCCTGAATCCACGTCTTGATCACCAGAGCAGATTCTTTTCCTGTCATTTCCCGCACTTTTCATTGGTAATAAGTTTTTTCTGATGCAATTGAGTTGTAAAATCAATTTCCTACTGGCTTATTGTCATCCTATCAAACTCACAATCTACCACACTCTAGCATTCTCTGGAGAAAATATCTGTTTATGAATTGGCTGAGATTGCCCCCTTAGTTATCACTGAGATGTTATTGTTATGTGTTAAAGACCTGCATATTTCATAGTAGTGTATGTTCGGTTGCCTTAAGAATCCGCTACATAGCACATGCTTGTGAATCTCCTCCTCATGACAATTGATAATTGTGTAATACATTTACACTATGTTAATCAACATAGCAAAATAAAATTAGCTAATACTAAAATGATACATTGTGTTTTATGTAACGGTAATGGTGTTATCTTATTATTTGAACTATTTTATAATAGTGTAGGAAAAGATTTGAATAATAATGGCTTACTGTTGACACCTAATTTGTTTTCCTCAAATACATATTAAAATTTAAAAAAAAAAAAATGTGAGAGGGGTCGGGTCGAGCCGAATCTGGCCTTGGCCCAATCCGCCCCTCCTCTTTCCTTTTCCCCCACATGGCGGCCCAAGCCTTTCCCTCTTTGGCCCGGCCTGCTCCCCTTGGTTTGTCTTCCCTGGCGTCCTTCGCGCGCGCGACAGGCAGAAGAAGGACGCCAGCAGCAAGGACAAAAGGACGGGTGAGCAGGGGATGTCACACGCACTTTGCAGGCAAGGACGGCGAGGACAGCGGCCAGCTAGGCATCCTCACCGAGCAGAGAGAAAGGAAGCGAGGGATAAGGGGGAACAAGAAAAAAACAGAGAAGGGGAACCGAGAGAGAACAGAAGGAAAAACGAGGGGTAAAAAAAAGGAAGAAAAAGCCAGTGGAGAGCGAAGTAGAGAAGAAGGAGAGTCCCTGCAACGCCCTACCACTGCCCGTGAGCCGCTCGATCGACACTGACCGCTGCCATCCTCTCTAGAACTCAGGTAGGCATTTTGTCGAATATTTGGTGTGCACTCCTGATACCAAGCCAGCTGGAGCTCATCCCAACCAATTCAGGCGAGTTCCGGCCACCGCTTGTTCCCCATCGCATTCCCTGGTGTTCTGGCTTGCTTCGTTAGCTCTTTGGGTTTGCGCTCGGGCCTCGACTAAGCCAAAAATCCCTAGCTCCATTAGTGCACATTGCCTGTTTGACGAAATGCCCAATTGAAACCCGCCCTTGGTTCGTTGTTTAGAGCCTCTACAACCTCTCTCTCTCTTTCCATCTCTCCCTCTCCCTCTCTCTCTCTCTCTCTCTCTCTTCTAGACGTCGATTAGGTTGAGTTCCTGGGAGCTGCGTCATTGGAGCCAAAGGAGGATGGAGCTGCAAGTCCTTGCACGTGTTGTCAGAGCTCGCCCTGAAATGCCCCTTGCCATCGCCATCACCATCGAAGCCTTCGGCCTTAGGGATCGAAAGTCACCCCCTCCCCTGCCTAACCGGGATGGCGCCGTCATGCCTTGGCCAAAGAACCGCTTGGACGGTGCCATCACGGCTCCTCTGGTCGCGACTAAGTAGTCACGATTAAGTAGTCGCTAACCAGAGGGTGTAGGCCAAGCTAGGCTAGATCTTTTTGGCCCGCTCAGCCTCTTTCTTCCGCAGGCCAACAGCCTAGAGTTGGTCTGGGCTTTGAGCAGCCTTTTTTGTAGGGGATTGGGCCCACTGGTTGAGGCCCAATCCCAATCTAGTGAAGGCCCGACTAGGGTTGGTTGGGCCTAGCCCATTCGGGCGGGCTAACCAGCCTGCCCCCAACCGGACCGGACTCGGGTGGGACCTGACCCGGCCCAGATGATTTTTTTTTTGAAAAAAAAATTAAAATTTGAAAAAATTGAAAAAATGTATGGTTTGATTAGGAATTGTCATATATTGCCTTCTTAGTATAATTAGGCCTTTATTTGCTTGTACATTGATTATGTCGCAAGTTTAATTTACATATTTAATTACGTTTGCAATTGTTTAGTTACATGCACTAATTTTATTGCAATTAGGAGCTTGGTTGCTAATTGTCACTTTAATGATTCCGTACCTATATGATCGCCTCATAGATTAGTAGATATGTATAAAATCAATCCAAACTGCTTGACAATTATTTTTTTTAAATAAACAAGATTAGGTATCGAAAGGGCACTAATTGATTAATTACTGTAATCAAGTCCCCGACTTTAAATTCTCTGATTGTGTAGGAACTCCTTATTGCAAGATTCTTAAGAACATCCCAATATCGCGCGAGGTATGAGTTTGAAAGAGCACATGCCTAATCATAGGCTTTAGATCTATTTTTTAGATAATACTCATAAACCTATTCCCTCCCCCAAAGGGGTAGGTTGCAACACTTACTTAAAGATAAATTACAATTCATTTGCTGTTAAACATCATCCTCGTTATATGTAAATGCTAGCCAAGTTGAGTCATCCGGATAACAAATTAACTAGGAGAAAAGTTATTTATTTAGGCAATGTATAAATGAACTTCATTAAAAATTGGGTTCACGTTACCTGTATAGTAAAATGTATTAACAATAAAAATATCAAAGACGTATTTGTTTCAACACACAAATTAACGGGAAATTTTGAATGTTTGTTGTAGTTATTTAAATTAGACTGCTTTAGCTTTGCTCTAATTACAGAGGAAGTAGAACAGATGACACTTTGAAATAAAGATAATAATAGGATGCGTCAATAGCTACCAAGGTAGCGCTCTCTCTCTCTCTCTCTCTCTCTCTCTCTCGTGCACGCTTAGGAATTAGAAGTAGATTGAATGCTCCTACCGCTGTTCTTGTTGAAGACTGCCGTCAGGGGCCTGATATGGAGACAATTATGCATAAATGGCAAAATCTTGTGAAACATTTGCTTTCCCTTTTCCCGGATCAGATTAATTTTTATATGCAATAACATGGAGCACCTGGTGGTTCTAATGGAAGCCGGAGGTGAACGGCTGCTGCTTGATAAGACTACGAATTAGACTCAATTCAGGAAAAAGACTTGCATTGGGACCTCACCGTAACTTTCCAAGCCAAATGTCTGATTTATCATAAGAAGATTATGAAGTTTTAACAGGAAAGTATGGCCATGACATTCCCTTGCAAGATGAGGTATGGACCTGATAGCACTTGGTTTTTATTGCCGAAAAAGAGTGCATAGAGGGTCTCAATTGCAATTTTCTTGATGGCTATGTTTTGTTGATTCATATATCTTCCTGTCACTACGAAATGTAGCGTGCTAAATTGAATTTTCAGGAAGAGAGGACCCCTGGGGTGAGGAAGTACGCTTGGCTCCCTTCCGCCCACCGATCCATCGAGATCAGACCTCTCTCCATGGCATCAACGCCCAAGCACCGAGCGCGCAGAGAGAGAGAGAGAGAGAGATTATATTTTCGTTTTGGCGGGGGGGAATTGGATGGAAAGGATGGTGCTTTTAGGGCTTCGTGGAATCATCGCGGGCTTTTGCGTTTCGATGTGAAACCCACTTCGGAGTTAGGTTTGGCCCTGACTGTGCGTGCCGTTCCTTTTTTGAGGTCAAACGCGTCTTAATTTATGAAACTACTTTTTAAAATTTTCTCTATTTTGCGCGCTTTGCTATCGGAAAATAAAATATTTTATTATCGAGTGCCCTCACTGGCATCTTGCACATTTTCCTTTTCGAAAATATTGAAAGTGAGTAAAGAGACAGCAAAATTAAACACATTGGGATCGACTACGAGTTTCCAAGTGGCTTCCAAAGGGACATGTGGTGAGCCAATGGCCTTTTGAGAAGGATTAGATTGGGGTTCAACTAATTCACCAGAGAAAATCAAGGCAAGGGTAGCACATATAGAAGTGAGCACTTCTAGGTTTTATTTAGGTTTCACCCGAAATCTACTGTTCAAAGAGATTCCCTAATTTTTGGAATTTCAAACCTACCATATATATTCAGGAACTTGGAACTTATCTCGTCACTAATTCCGGAGTAGATTCTAGGATTTGCTTAGGTTTCATATATACTCTTAATGAAAAGATTGCAGTGAATCTCACCTCTAATAGTCACCATTTACTATAATCTATCGGTCACATTATATTTAAACACACGAAAATTATGAAATATTAACAAAAAAAAAAAGTCTTAGTTATGAAATAGTGCCGGAAGTATATTCAAATTACATACGCCATAGAATGTTGTAGAATCGCACAAAAACATATAACAAGAAAAACACAAAATTTTGTTCGAGGTTCCTGATGCCCTTCAAAATAAGTTCCCCAATTTTTAGAACCTAAAATCTATACCTTGCATATCTTGGTGTTGGTGCTTGTTTCAATAAACGAGAATGTGTGTATATGTAAATTAATATCAAAGTTTGATCGCAGCAGAAGTAAAAGCGCTTATATATGTATTTCCAAAGCATTGTTCGTGCATTTTAGCAAAAGCACATAAAAACGAGAAGTAGGCTAATCACATTACCCTTGTTCCTTGCCATAAAAATTTGGTTCTGACGTTATTTAGATTTTGATCATGAACTTTTGACCTTATGGTAACACCGGTTCTATTGTCCTTGAAATTTTGACCACAGATGTCTGATATCTTCTAGTAATCTGATATTCTCAAGACCTAGAACGTCTGATCTCTTTGTAACATAGGTTCTAACGTTCTTCAAATCCAGCTCACAAGTGTCGGGCCTTTAGTTCAAACATATCACCATTCTCACGTTAAATAGGAGAGAAAAATTGAGAGACCTCACAACTACAATTATGCTAGTAATTCTTGTGTGTGAATGACTTGATTGATCACCATCAACATCCTCAATTGTTGATTTTCGATCATCCTATGATCTACTCTCACAGTGGCATTTTTATAATTAGTTCATATCACATTTTAATTGGCTCATTAACTCTAAAACCGTTTCAGAGAAGCTTAATGGACAAAAGTTCTAATACCATTTTAGAATCTAATTCGGGTATCAACTCTATAGCCATTATGGAACATTATTCTAGGAATTAGTTCGCAATCATTCCAAGTCTTTATTCTGAGTATTAACTTTGTAACCATTACAAATATTCAGTTTTTGACCATTACATCTAAAACCGTTTCAAAATATTAATTGGTTATTTGAATCTGAAACTGTTTCAAAGCCCATTAATTCTAAAATCATTTTAGATCATTGATGCGGTCGTTAAATCTGAAACTATTTTAGATCATTGATGTGACTGTTAAATTTGGAACCGTTTCAAATTATTAATTTGGTTATTGATTCTAAATTCACTTCAAATCATTAATGATATCATTGATTCTAAACTCACTTCAAATTATTAATATGGCCGTTAATTTTGAACTCATTTCAGATTATTAATTCGATCATTGAATCTAAACACGCTTCAGATCTTTGATTCGGTTGTAAAATCTGAAACCCACTTTAGACTTTGTAAAGTTTGAAGCCCATTTCAGATCTTTTATTTTTAGATTGACTCAATCTAATTGGCTCGACTGCAAACACATTTGCAACATTGTTTCTCTCGTTCAAACGTTATTCTAATTGGTTGTGGTATGTGAAATCCCTAGGTTCATCATTGAGCCAACAATAGAACTTGTACTAACAAAGAGCACAACCAATAAAACTGATTGTCCATATCAATTTCCAATTCCCATAAACCATAAGTGACATCTACTAATATATTATGGCTAAATGTTTCAAAAACATAATGAACTTGTTGACTTTGGCGACTTTGTAATTCAACCATTTTGTCTCAACATATCTCGATCGAATAAAGGCCATGGAATTATTGGTCAAGCCATCAATTCGATCATATGCCCAAATCTAATTGACATGTACATCTTTGAGACATGAACAATTCATTCTTGGTCATAACATCGGCTGAAGATTTCAATACAATGTCACGATTATATTGCATAGGATATCAATCTTAACAAGAGGATATATTTCATATTACACACGCATGTGCCTTCATATGTGAACAAACTATAACCATCAAGTATAAAAATGGATCAACGAAGTGTTAATATGTACACTTATGAATCACAACCATTGAACATACAAGTTAGCATCATGCCTTAGGTCTGAGGATCTTATACCAAACCAAAGTGTGAACGATCAGAAATTGACTTCACTAAAAGCTTCCATGTTGTCAATTGTTATATGCATGTCATGTTCAATAAACTTGTTCGAGACAAGCCCATGTGTTTTACCTTAGATATCACAATACTCAATGACTTGTCACTCATTATCTCCTCAGGTTTTCAATACTAAATAGTGAAACTTTTTTTACCAAAAAAAATAAAAAATAGTGAAACTTGAAAATGCATTGACCTCAATAAGATCATCAATATCTTCTCAATGATTTATTAACCGGAAAATCTTTAAAAATTCAGCATAATATAAATTTGTCACACATATTCTTAATAGTTTAAGAATAGGTTCGGTTGCAACTGATCTTATAAACTCATTCATATAAATAGGATGATAAATGAATATTTATTTGCCATTAAATAATTCCTAACATATAACTATTACAAGGTATTACAAGGTTACTTTAAGGCATATAGCTAACACTTGAAACCTAGACCACAAATCTGATTTTTTTTTTGATTTTACTCTGGAACCATGCTTCCCCTAGGCAATGTTGTGAGGACCTTTTCTCAAGATGGAACCTACGACGGGCTCAAATTCCAGTAGAGCAGGACGAACGGTGATTCTGGGTGGCTTTTTTTTTCTTCCCGTGGGAATGTTTCTGCATTTCGTTCCTGACATGTCCAAAACATATAGAGGCCGACCCTCTTGTCGTCGTCACCTACGTTGTTTTGCATCTCCTTCCTGTTCCGCGGGGACCGATCTCGGCGGACAATGTTACGCATCATCAAGTTAACAACTAAATGTACGTGTGAAGAATGCTCGAACAAAGTCGCGGGGGAAGAGGAATCACAAGCAAAAGTGGCACCCAACTGGCCTTTTTACTTTATTTGCACCCTCAAAATTTCTGCCGAAAAAGACTTTTTAAGCAACTCTATTCAGAGTCTTTCTAAAATCATTATGGGTTTTTGATGGTCCCCCACCAGTTGATGCTTTAGCGAGGCAAACTAGGCCAACGACGACCATTGACTTCTCTCGCACTACCATGTGCAACGCGTGAACGTCGTGATATTTCCAGAGCAGTCCTTTTTTTACTTCCTTTGAAAAGTCTACCTTGAATAAACATTCAAAAAAAAAGAAAAGAGGTTTGCTTTAAACGCAATAATTTCCTGCCATCAATTTTGATGTGAATGAGGTGCTAAAGACCCATTGTCTATTCCTACTGATTCGATTACTCGAGCGCGGGCCAAGTAATTCAGGTAAGCTGTTACCGTCATGGTTCGTGATCTTCGGCGTGGAGATGACCTTAGATCAAATCTTGAAGAATTACCAAATATTGTATTAGATTTCTAGGGTTGGTTTTAGGATTTGTGTGGCGACTAGAAAGCCTATATAAATGATTTACCAAATTTCGTTGGGGATAGAGATATATTTTATTTTTGAGAAAAAGAATTGAGAGGTTTTCTTTTACTGTTCTTTTGAGGACTTGACTTTATCAAGATTCCCTTGTAACGGTCGATTCGACTTATCGAATGAAATAGCAAATTCTTTCACTCGTGGCATCTATAACATTGGTTGGTTAACACCCGTCCGTCAACAGGTCACATTCATACCGAGATTGCCAATCACAGCTTCGATTGGAGATCGATGTTCATAATTCGCACCATTTTGGGTCTTTGTAGAACGATCTTTCCGCAACGATTCACATTAAATTTACCATCACTTTCGTTTCACAATATCAATTAATTAAATCATGTCTTATGCTTCATTAAATTTAGGGTTGTATGTTGATTGAGACGGGTGCATCGAGTGGGTTTTCCTCATCTCCAAATTGAGGAGATTAGGACTTTAATTAGATCAACAAACTTAGTTACAGTGACACTGTCCAAATATATTGAGATTTTTTCCTTTCATAATATTCTCTCACCGATAGTTGCCGGAGGACTTCACTTTTCCGCGTAATTAGTCAGGCGAATTTTGAATGATAATGTGAGTGTCACGATCTGAAAAGGTGATGTAGGCGACATGTGTCACAAGGCACTTCGCCTTTCCTCAGGATTCTGTAGATTTTGGCAGGAACTCAGTAGACCAAGGGGTCCTCTTCAAAGCCGTCTCGTTACACCGCTTATCCGGTCGTTGTCTTTGTACTCGAAGTCTTCTTCAAAGGGCTACGCAAGAACAGGGACTGGACAGAGAAAAGGAGCCAATAAATCTCATATTTTTTTCCGAAGAAGAAGACAGAAAAATAGAAAAAAAGAAGCCTGCAATATAATATCATACAAAAAAAGACTAATTAGTCTAGAGAGAGAATTTTCTTTTGGGAGGAGAGAGAGAGAGATAAAATAAACAAAGTATCCTTTACTCTAGCTACTAGATTAGCGACAACCATGTGCTCACGCCAGCTTTCAATGATTTCACGTCGTGCCCTTACAAATTCAATTGTTGTGAATTTGCAATTTCTTCCACCATCCCCCTTTTATTATGCACGGCCCAGGCCTAGAATCGTGCAAAGAGCAAACTAACGTTTCCTTAAATGGCTTTTGAAATACTTGATGAAAAATAATCATTTGCATCTTGAAAAATACTTTATAAATCGTTTATTTTTTTTGAAAATATATACACCCTAAAAGGGCTTTCAGGCCTCCGATCTTGATCTGCCCAACCATAAGTAGGCTCTCGATCGAAATTAATCATGCCATGTGTGTTAATCTACCTATGATCATGAAACAAACCTGAAAAAAATGAACATCTCTCTCCCTCTCATTTGCTGCTCAAATAGAAAAGCTCACCATTGCCCATCCCCACGACCACCTTACGGGTCGCCACCGCTAAAAACAATCTCCACTTTCGCTTGTGTGGGGTGCCGTCGTAATTGTCGACGAGGTTACCAACCCGTCAACGGTGAGTGGCTCATGCTTGGAAGGACGCGGGAGGGAAGAAAGAGAGAGTCACCATTTCGCCAACGATAGCATGAGAAGATGCGGCGATGAAGGTCAAGATGACGACGGCGACTGACGGCGAATGAACGGCGACATGGTGGTGCCGGTTAGTTCGGCAACAATGACGCGAGACGGACCCAATGGTGGTAATGTGGTGGTTGCTCATAGGAATAGAGGGAGAGAGGTAGAGCGTAGGTTCAGAATTCGTGGAGGCTAAGTGCAATATTCTACCGAAAAGTGCAATATTCTATTTCAGGAAAATTTTCACATAAATCATTATGTGATAATTTTTTAACCGAGGATGGACGCAAAATTTGGTAGGTCCGGACCTACTTGACCATCCGCCTAGTTTACATTGAATGTGGACATGACATGATTTTCTAGCTTAAGATTAACATGTGAGAAGGTTCCCGGCCACATCCATCCACATAATTTTTAGCGTGATTTTCTTTAAATTTCCTTTCCACTAACTAAAGAGATAAAGTCGAACAAATCCCAAAAACAATAATTTTCCAAACAGTTTCTTTTTTCTTTTTTTTTTGGGGGGGGTGGGGACGGGCGGCGGCTGCTATGGGGTATTTTTTGCTGACTTAGCCAACGTTCTGTGTTGGGATTCACTTTTCCCGATTGGCAAAAAGACGATGACGATCTCGATATCTTCCCGTGCTTGAAGACAACCTTCCGGTGAATGGTACGATGAGGATGAGATATTATTGCAGTGAATGGTGACCAGGCGTGAAGGAGTCATTAAACCTCGCGGCCATTGCAAGAACTCCAGTTATTTACCATACGACGCTCCAACAAGTTCACATGCTTGCTCTTGTCTGTGATAGTCCTTCCATTCTGCTCAAGCAGAGACACTAAAACAGCAAGCAGAGACACTATAACAGCAAGCACACTGAGCAGGATCACGTACCCGGGAAGTGACACTCTCGTGTCCGCCGGCGAGCAGTTCGAGCTCGGCTTCTTCCAGCCGAACGGGAGCTCCGACTCAAGGAGGTACGTTGGAATTTGGTATTACGGGTCAAACCCTCGGATCATCGTTTGGGTCGCCAACCGTGATGACCCGCTTGTGGGCCGCACGGGGTCGTTCGGCCTCATGGACGACAACCTGCAGTTGTGGGATGATGGACGACTGATCTGGAGGACCAATCTCACGGCTTCAAGCTCTTTGACCCGGTTTGCAAAGCTTCTTGATACAGGGAATCTGGTGCTGATGGAAGACGATGGAAGCGAGAGCATTTCATGGGGGAGCTTTGATAACCCGACCGACACGTTCCTTCCTGGTATGCGGATGACCGACGGATTCAACTTGACTTCTTGGGCAAGCCAGGATGACCCGAAAAGGGGCGACTTCACGTTCCAGCGGGATCAAGGAGGCGACACCAACAACTACAAAGTGGTGCAGAACGTGACTACTTACTGGAAAAGTGGGGTCTATGGCAAGTTCATACAAGCCGATGAGATGTTCGATTCCATCTCTCTCTTGCTCTCCAATATCACCAGAACCGCTAATCTGAGCATCACCAAAGCCCGATTGGTCATGAAATATGACGGCCAGATTCAATACTTCAGGCAGGGAAACGGGTCAAAGCCGGTCTGGTACCAGCCGATGAGCCGATGCAGCGAGTTCAATGCATGCAGCAAGTTCCAGAGCTGCAACGATATGAATGGCAATAAGACCATGTGCAGGTGCTTGCCGGGGTTCGAGCTGCATCTTGGGGAGTGCCTTAGGAAGTCGCCTTTGTGTGTGAAAGATACTTTTTTGAGTCTGAAGATGATGAAGGCCGGGAATCCCAATCAGTTTCGGGCAGAGAGCGATGAGGGATGTAGGCAAAAGTGCCTCAATGACTGCAAATGCCAGGCTTACTCATTTAAGGTGGATCAGCTCCAAGGGAGAGAGAGCGGCAACTTGATATGCTATACTTGGTCAGAAGATCTTGAGAATATGCAGGAGTCTGCCCCGGACGGTCGTAACCTCTCTGTCCGAGTGCCGCTTTCAGACATAGGTTAATTTCCTTTTGGCCAAACCTTTCTTCCTTTCCAAGATCATTTGTGATTGTGACCTTCTGACATTGCATCATGACTTCTTTATTTTAATAATCTTTGATGGCTTTTTGTATGCCTTCTTTGATGAACTTAAGAATTTAGCTCATGTGCACTTACATGTTATCCTGATTGCTAGCGTCTTCCAACCAAGTGTTCTAGTCCACCTGCATATGGCAGGCAAATGATGCTATCACAATTTCAGCCATGAATATAAAGTTCAATTGCATTGATGCTGATATTTGTTCAATGTTGACTTTTGTAGAATCTAGTAACAGGAGCTGTCCAACTTGTGGCACTAATTTAGTCCCCTACCCTTTAAGCACCACACAGAGCTGTGGTGATCCGCTATACTTTGCATTTCGCTGCGACGATCAAACTGCCCAACTTTACTTTGAACGGGGCAAAGGTGGCTACAGAGTCACTAGCATCACTCCAGAAAATAAAACATTTACCATCCAAGTCAAGGATGCATCCAACTGCACAGGTAGTGGTCTGATGGAAATTAAGCAGCAACTTAACCAGTCCTCGCCATTTAGTGTGAGTGATGGGTGTATTGAAGGAAAGAATGGCTCCGGCTCAGGAGTTGTTGAAGTGAAAATTCAGTGGAGCACTCCAGAGCCACTCTGCAATTCGTTCAAAGACTGCAATCGGACACAAGCAACTTGCAAGTATGCATTAGATGGAAAGAGAAGATGCCTATGCAACTCGGGATTCAGTTGGAATTCTTTCAGCGCCAATTGTTCTCTAGGTAAGAATGTTGATCTTGCGAATTGACCCACAACCTTAGCTACTGTATTCATGAATAACAGATTAGAAGGAAACATGGCCATTAGGTTTTGATGGTCACCATAATAGTTGATTCTGCCGTGCCACCAAATCAATATTTTCTATCTCCATGGTCTATATTTAGAGTACTCCTAGGATGATTTTGTTCCTCCTAGAAGCAAACTGACAAATTCCAATCAGTTAATGTCTATATTTTCAGCGTTCTGAATTTATAATAGCTATGCCAGAAGAGCTCAAAACCAGAACTGTTACAGCTATAGCTTGTCTCCTGCCCAAGATTCCCGAGATATGTTTGCCCTGTCAAGGATTCAATAGCATCTGCCTTCACGGTTACAATCACAAGTATGGTCCATTCACGCAAAGTGATGACAGAGTGCTGAACTTGCACCAACTAGCTCTTTTTCATCGACTAAAGAGGGATTGTGACCATGCACTATGAAGTCTTCATATCTGTCCTTGGTGACTCCATGTGTCTACAATTATTCGTTCACTTTTGTCCAAAATACAGTACTTACACTTTCTTTTCTTATTAAATAATGTTGAAGGAGGAGGATCATCGCAGAAAAGACAGAAAGTGAAACCTGTATATATAGTTGCTCCAGCCATCGCTGCAATTTTCATCCTTGTATTCGGTGGCTTATTTTACATGAGAAGGCAGCATGGTAGTACGCAAGGTGATCACAAATCAAACACGAACTACTTTGTATCTGTCATTATTAGATATATGATAATAAGATAGCAAACAATTAGTAACTTGAGTTGCACTTCAGGGAGCAGGGAAAGCGCTCAAGAAAATCTTGACTTTCGTCTATACGACAGTGAGAAACGGATCAAAATGTGGATGGATTCGCGCCAGTTCGAGGAGGAAGATAAGAAAGGCATAGAAGTGCCATTTTTTGACTTAGAAATTATTTTACAAGCGACGAATAACTTCTCAGATGAGAACAAACTTGGAAGAGGGGGGTTCGGGCCTGTTTACAAGGTAAATAAAATGGCTTCTTCTTCTATCATCTGGGGCTTCTGACGAGGTCACTGTGATGAAGTAATCCGTTCCTTAACTTTGTTTCAGGCTACTTTTCCAGGAGGACAGGAAATTGCAGTAAAGAGGCTATCGAGTGGATCAGGACAGGGCTTAGAGGAATTTAAGAATGAAGTCGTCTTGATTGCCAAATTACAGCATCGAAATCTTGTCAGATTAGTAGGATATTGCGTCAAAGGAGATGAAAAAATGTTACTATATGAATACATGCCCAACAAAAGCTTAGATTCTTTCATATTTGGTAAGCACCTTATTTCTGTTCCTTTTTTCCTTGTATGCTTCAGAGCATAGCTGCAATAGGTAGTAGCACTCTTCATAAAATTTTTAAGTCATTCTGACGGAGTTAAATACTTTGCTACCTTCACAATTAAAATAAAAACCTTGCTAGATCGAACAAGGTGTTCGCTGTTGACCTGGGAGATACGTTTTGAGATTATCTTGGGAATTGCACGAGGAATGCTCTATCTTCACCAGGATTCTAGGCTGCGAATCATTCACAGAGATCTCAAGACGAGCAACATTTTGCTCGATGAGGAGATGATTCCTAAAATTTCCGACTTTGGTCTGGCACGTATATTTGAGGCGAAACAAATTGAAGCAAGCACGCAGAGGGTGATTGGAACATAGTAAGCTTTTGTAGATGACCATTCATTTTCATCTGAATAAAGAATTTGTTGGACACTACACAAGGCACTCACCACATTATCACCTTTTAATATCTGCGGTGGAACTTTAATGATTTGACTGTGGCTTAATTAACTTATTATGCTTATGCTCCAATGCAGTGGATACATGTCTCCGGAGTACGCTTTGGACGGATTTTTCTCATTCAAGTCTGATGTTTTTAGCTTTGGTGTCGTTGTACTGGAGATCGTTAGTGGGAAACGTAACACAGGCTTCTATCAGTCCGAAGGAACAATGAGCCTTCTTACTCATGTGAATACAGTCCATTTGCTGTCCCTTTCTTTTGCTTTATCCACTTCCCGTCGCCCTTTGTCTGAATGTACTTTAGCTTCGATTGTGCAGGCATGGAAATTATGGAATGACAATAAAGCATTGGACTTGATGGATCAAGTGCTGCACGAAACTTACAACAGAGATCAAGTTTTGAAGTGCATAAACGTGGCGCTTCTATGCGTGCAAGAAGACCCGAGTGATCGCCCCACGATGTCAAATGCGGTTTTCATGCTCGGTAGTGAAAGTGCGACTCTTCCGGTTCCCAAAAAACCGGCTTTTGCAGTTAGGATAGGCGTTTCTACAACAGCTTCTTCTTCCAGCAAACCAGAGTCGAGCACGGTGTTATCGACTACTCTGCAACAAGGACGGTAATGTCGGATCTTCCTCGAATCTATTCCACATCTTAGTATTCAACAGCTTTAGCCATCAGGCATTTGTTTAACTAGGAATGCCTCGATTTTTACCCCATGATATTCCTTTCTCCTCCGGCAAAATAAAGTTTACTCTGTTGATAGCCGATGCTTCTCCTTGGCCTAAGACTGTACCATACTAACATAGCGAATCGACTCCTTGATCACCTTACGAGATTCTTCTTGTCAGTTGTAGCACTGCTCCTTCTTAAGAATAAGTTTCTTGTGCTGCAATTGAGTTGTAAAATCAATTCCCTTTTGGGGCTGTAGTCATCCTATCAAACTCGCAATCCACCCCATTATAGCATGATCCAAAAATACCTCACTTTTTGAATTGACTGAAAAATCCCTCTCAATTATCACCGAGATGTTACTGCTATGTATTAAAGATCTGTATATTTCATAGTGATGCATGGTCAGTCACCTTAAACATCCGCTGCATAGCAGAGGTTAGTCAATATTCACCTCAAGGTAAAGAAAGCCTGCTTTACAAACAATAGAGAATTGCCTGATACCTTTGCGCTCGGTAAAACTCATGCCGAGTTGCCGGCTGGATCTATGGGTCTACATTTACTACGAGGGTTTCCTTCTTGGGTCGTGGCTTCTGATCTTGACATGAGAAAGTTGGCTTTTCTTTACTTCAAAAGAAACTTAATCAAAACCAAAAAATTAAAAATTTAAAAAGGCTAGAAGTTCTATTTCTCGTGTGCACGATATAACTCGGTGGCGCTCATGGTTCCAAGTGCTAGACCCGAACTAATACTACCATCTTTATCTGATCGATGCCATGTAAAACAATGTCTTTTTTTTTTTTGTTCATGTTAAAAGTTTTACTTTTCTTTAGAAGAAAATCGACTCACTGAGTATATCTCGTGAAAATTTGTTAGCTAATGGTAGGAAGATCAACAGATGCAGTCATTTTCCGCATTTTCATTGAGTTTTTTATGATCATTTGAAACTTTTGAAAAGCCGAAATCTTGAATCCTTCCCATTTTACCTGTTCATACTAAAATGTTAAGATCCTTTTACACACAATATTACCATATAAGAAAAATTAAAGGTTATGAGTGGCAAAGGTCTACCATCACATCAAGGTAAAGGAGACCTTCACAAAAATAAATAGGAATGCTCATAATTTCTGCGCAGTATTATAATACAATAATAAATCTTGTCAATTCGTGTTAGAAAACAAGAGTCCATAAAGAGGCTCGAATGGAAACATGACTAACCTGGCCGAAGGCCAAATCCACTAAGAATCCTGTGATATTGGCAACTTTAGCCTTAGAACGAGGAGGGGAATCATAATTCACCCTTCTTGGGAAATTCTCCATGTAAGAATTTCAAAAGGACGCCAGTGATCCGGCCATAATAAAGCTCTGTAAACATTACCAATCCAATCCCTCAACTCTGCCATTATTGCAACCCACGCTCTACAATCCTTCAAAAGATAAGTTTAAACTCGGGACAGTAACAGGAGATGCCACAAATAATGCAAAACAGTAGCCTTATTCCATTCACCAAGTCTTCGATTGCCTAAACCTCCTCTATTTTTCAGTAAGCCGATCGCGGGCCAACTCACCCTTAGTTCCACAAGCCTTCGCATCTCTCTTTCTAGAAAAACCAACATTATTTCTACTTCCCCGTTTGAATAACCTTTTCCGAAGAATAGAACAGACTTGATCAACTCAACTCTGCCAGCAATGGTTTTATTAGTCATCTTCTCAAATAAGGGGCTTGCAATGTGTGACATTTAAAAATTCCTACATCAGTTATTAATATATAGGAAATTGAGACGATAAATGTCAGAAGTAGAAATTACAAGTGGATTATTGACCTTATATTGTGTGAAAGATCCAAAATGTATTTCCGTATTTGTGACTTTTGGAATTTGATTCTATTAGGATGTAATTATTGAGCATTTGCACATAGGTTCATTTTATGGAGTGATGGTGAATCACTATCATTATAATGATTGTTATCAGGGACTGTTATACTCCAAATATGCATATCAAAGGATTTTCATGTTAGAAATTTACTGAGTTGAGATTCTTCAAACATCCATTATCTTTCATCGATAGTTTTAGTGAGTTCAAATTTTTTTTTGGATTTACCGGTATTTAGAATGACACTGGTTTCCTTGGTCATTTACCGAAATACAAAATATATTGATAACTTATGAAATATCTTCATCAAGCAACCAAAATGTGGCCATATTTAGTGTTTTTACTTGATCTCATCTTCCTTATTTTTAACCATAGTTTAACATAAAAATTTACATCATGCATGACCACCCTTTTGCTTCAATGATTATAAATCAAAAATTGATTATTATTTATGCATCTACTTAGGAAATCATATGCTCTCTCTACTCGTTATATTCATTTAGCTACTCAAATTTTATGCCACTTGTAACCTTTTAATTTGAAGAGAAGGATAATAAAGTAAGCGTCGTACTCAACTTATGACACTTTTAGTGTCCTTCTCCCTTTAATTTGTATACTTCTCTCTCATTCTCCAACAAGAGTTTTTAAACCCAAATGTCATCATGATTTTTAAACAAAGTTAACTAAAATGTATTGTTTTTAACTCATGAGAAACACAAGTCAAGTATTTTCTATCTCCCGTTAATACTTGAAATTATTATAGCTCAAATAACGCATTCTCATTCATGCATTGTGCTGGGCTAATCATATCCTCTCTCTCTCTCTCTCTCTCTCTCTCTCTCTCTCTCTCTCTCTCTCTTTCTCTCTCTCTCTCAAGGAGATGTGGTCAAGTAAAAACACTACACATGGCCACATTTGGGTTGCTTAATGAAGATATTTTATAAGTTACCAATATATTTTTTATTTCAATAAATGACCAAGCAAATTAGTGTACATTCTAAAAATGAATAAATCTAGAAAATATTTTGAATTGACTAAAATATTTGGTGAAAGGAAATAGACACTAGGAGAATCTCAACTAAATAAATTGCTAACATGAAAATCCTCCAATACTTGTACTATGAATATAACAATCCCTAATAATAATCCCTATTGCGGTACGTGATTCACCTTGACTCCATAAAATCAATCTATATACCAATGCTTGATGATTTCATCCTAATAGAATCACATTCCAAATGTTATAAATACAAAAATACATTTTAAATCTTTTGTGCAATATAAAGTCAATAATCCAATTGGAATTTCTACTTTTGACAATTATCATATTCATTTACTTCATATTAGTAATTGATATAGGAATTTCTAGATGTTACACAATGTTTGTTAGATAATCTCTCTCAAATTGAAGGCGCCTTTCTAATGCCACTTATTTGAATCTATTCATCTATATAAAAGTCATAAGAACTAGTAGCTAGGACCATCAAATAGGTGGATTGTTGGGAGAACATAGTAGAAATCCAATATCTTCACTAGGGAAATCGCCAAGAATGAGCCAAAATTCATGCTCGACAACATATTTAGATGGACCTACCTTCATTCAAAAACTTAAATCAATTTCTCAAGTACACCAATTCATTGATGAGGGAGTTCTTTAACACAACTCACACATTTATCTTAGCAATATCCCTCTCATGTATGAGCTTAGTGTTATCTTGGCTCTCCATTAATCTAGGAATCCTTTTGCATTACAATGAAAAGTATAAGATCCAAAGAATACAAGATTAGTCAAGTTGGCAATACCCTCAAGAGATTGTTGAACAAATCTAGAATGACAGCCACACCGAAAATCCGGAAAGCCTTATGTAGCAATGCCACACATATCTATTTAGACTTCATGGAGCTCAATTCTTTATCCTTTTGGATTAAATTCTAGCTATCCGTTCATATACCCTCTAATCTGGAAGGAAGATGACTTCCCTTATCAACTCTAATGGTTATTATGGTACTTAACAAATAAGTACTTAATAGCTATCGAAATTCCCACCAGAAGGTTTATTGCCAATTTAACCAAGATATCCGGGCTTGAACAGAACACCGAAAATGAAAGTGACAGAAACCTCTTAGCTTTCCTCAATTGGTTTTATCCTCTCACTCACTGGAAGCATCTTCTACAACAAGAACTGAGAACTGTCCGACCAAACCCAGAAATCCACATTGTTCTATTCTTTCGACGACCATGGGCTTTTGTAAAATATAATGGTATCATCACAAATGCCCAACAAAGTATCGGAATTACATCCTATAAACCTCAGCTGTACCTTAAGGAAGCTCAAATTTACAATTTTTTTCCAAGACTTGTTGGTTGCTGTGAACACTATTACTGAGAACTCCAAAGAGTTTTGTGCCAATAAAACAAAGCCAATCCTGAAGATGTATGGAATTATAATGTACCCATTGCATATAATCATTATAGTCTTACACCAAAAGTCAAAGAAGCACTCGAAGAATTCAGATAGGCTGCAAGGACAACTCCATCATCACATGAGCAAGAAATGATCGATACAGATGACCCTGCATAATCATCCCAAAACCCCATGCATAATGGGGGAGTCCTCTCTCTCAAGACCCCTATGTTGAAGGACCCATGTCCTTATCTCTAGGGATTGACACATTTTACTATGCTCAACCATCCAATTGGCCCCAACCAAACATGCCTGCTGACACTATAGGATCTTTTAGGAATCATGAACAAGCATCTTTATCAAACGAGGCAAATAGGTGGAATACTTGAACTCTCTCTGAAGATCCACTTGCAAGACTTGAGCAAAAATATGAAGAACATCTTTTGGCAGAAATGCATAGTTATGATGACTTACACTATGACTACAATTCCCATTACGAAAGAGATTGCTGACTGTAGCATCACTATAGCAAGTCACTATAGCAGTAGGCTACGGAAATCACTGTTCATTGTCACTGTTATATCACTGAGAATAATTCCCAGCCGGATTTTCCCGAGCCTTTGTTTGTTTTAGGACTCGTGAGCCTGGTCCTTATTTGTGTGTGACGTCTTAATATCTATAAAAGGCAAGAAGGATGTAATGTGTTGGGCAGAGTCCCTTGAAATAAAGTGAGTGTTTTGTTAAACTCCCCATGTCTTTCTAAACACTTTTCTTCTCTAGCCTGGTAGGAATCTTTTGAGAAATGCGGCTTGGATAATTAGAAATGTTACCATCCTAGCATCTCTAAGTATCTCTAGGCTCTAGACTAAAAGTCAAAGTGGTTTTTTTGTTAAAAGGTTGTTCTTAGAGAGCTTGAACAAGAGGTTCACCCATAATGGGAAAGCATACCTACAGGAAACTAACTCTATTTTCCTTGGTTCTAAGCCTAGGTTCATTAAATGCTCTTAAGTTGAATCTCCATTAGTGCCCAACTTCATCTAATTGAGCCCGCGTTGTTATACCACAATGCACACCACCCAGAGATTGTGTTGGTCACCAAATCCTATTTTTGAGGTATTCATTAAATGTCGTAATAGATAGGGGTGTCAAAAAAACCCAACCTGACCCAACCCGACCCGAACACGACCCAAACACGAAACATGTATTATACATGTTTCGTGTTCGGGTCGTGTTTGGGTAACAAATATAAAACAAGCAAAAAAATGTGTTTCGGGTTGGGTCAGGGTTCGAACATTGTTCGACCCGAAACAAGTTAATTCTAAAGTCCAAACATGCCAAAAACACAAACACTATAGCCCCAAACACAAACAGTCGAACACAAGCACTGAAGCACATACCTCGTCGGCTCCGCCTTCTTCTCCGATGAGTGCGCCTTCTCATGGAGTCTGCTACCGCCCTCCAATCAACGTGCCTCTGCCTCGCCATCACTATCGCCGCCCCTCGCCTCTGCCTTGCCGATGCCGGAACCCTTGCCGTCGCATGTGGCCGACCATCGTTGACAGCTCGGGGACTGGGTTCACTCGGCGATCATGGCGCTCGCTTCTCACCTCGTTTCCAAGTCCCGGAAAGTGAGGAGCCCCCCCTCCAAATCCACGCTCCTTCCCCCCTCTCGCCGCTCGTCAAATGTTGTCCCGAATTTATGCTCGTGGCGCTCAACATTGGCCGTGGAGATCGGGAATTTTGCGTTTCGCAAAGTCGCCGCTTTCCACTCGGGCAATTGTTGATGATTGTCTATTGCTCTTCGTTGCGGGGCAATTTGATTTGGCGATTATGTTTTGTGCGCTTGAATTTTTAGATTCTTGTATTAAGGAAATTGCTTGTCTGATGCATTTAGTTGTCTATGAAATTCTTTGGGTTCAAGTTAAAAGTTAAGTTGAAGCAGCTAGCTGAGCAGTATGTGCTTTCTGAACAACATCATGAACATGAGGTAAAGTTCTTTAAAATCGTTTGATGGGTCTTTCTTGTTCGAGCTTATCTTGTTAAAATGAATGGTTGGTTGGAGTGTGAATGGGGAATTCTATGGATAGGCTTTGGCGAAGCGGTTCAGGGTGACGGGGAGAAGGAAGATTGTGCTTCCTAGAATACTGTAGTTTCGGGATGGTTTTAGAGTCGATCATATGATGCTTTCTGTGCTCTTGACTGCCTGTACTGACACTGGTAGTTTAATTAGAGGAAAAGAAACTCATGCTCATGCCATCAGAATTGGTGTGGAGACTGACTTGAGTGTCAACAATGCACTTATTGGATTTTACATAAAATATGGAACCATAGACGATGTGGAGGCCTTGTTTGAGAAGATGGCCACAAGGGATGTTATCACTTGGACAGAGATGATCAGAGCATATGCAGAGTTTGGGTTGATTGATCTGGCTATGGAGATTTTTCATATAATGCCAAAGAAGAATTGTGTTTCACACAATGCCCTTTTGGCAGGACTTTGTGAAAATGGCAAAGCTTTTGAAGTGCTAGATTTATTTATTAGTATGGTGGAGGAGGGCTTGGAGTTGATTGACTACACCTTAACTACTGTTGCTAAGGCCTGTGAGTTGCTTGGGGAAGGGAAACTTAGTGAGCAGTTGTAAGGGTTTATTATCAAGTTTGGTCTCCTGGCCAATTGTATGAATGTATTTCTTAAACATTTACTTCTCTCCGACCCCATTTTAACTTCTTTCTTTTCCCCACATGCATATGCTTGTGCTCATTTGTAGAAGATACATTCATTTGAGGCTAGCCAAAAGAAAAAAGAGACAAAAATCAATCCAATGCTAAAAAATAAAGAGCCAAGCCAAGGCTTGGAATGTTTCGTAATAACCTATAACAGTTGCAAGAAGTCACGAACAACAATGAAGATGAATGCCCCCGTTCGACTCTCACCCAAAAAAAAAAAAAAAAGGAAGACCCGGAAACCCAACCCGACCTGACCTGAATTTCATATGCAAGTTTAATGTGTTTCGGGACGGGTCGGGTCGGGTCGGGGGTCACAATATGTGACCCGTATGTTTTGGGTCGGGTCAGGTAACATCAAGACCCGACCCGACCCGACCCGTTTACACCCCTAGTAATAGATTTGGGGCTAACCAATCTACTACTAGCTATAATGCCATTTGTTGAGAGCACGAAATAAAAATCTAATATCTTTATTAGAGGAAATCATTAAAAAAAAAAAGCCCAAGTTCTAGTTCATCAACATATTTAGTTAGACCCATTTTTAATTAAAAGCTTAATTTAATAAGTTATGATTAACTAGGATACAACTACTTGACACCGCGTCGGCTCTCTAATGGGGGAATTCTAAAACACAACTCATACTTTCATCTCAACGTGAGTTATGTTGGGTTTTTGGGCTAGCTTGGGTTGGAAAGGAGTCCAACCTAAATTGATCCATTATATGCAATATACGTCCTTTATCTTTTTGAGTTTTTACCGGGTCACCGTGAAACGGTTTGCCGACGAGTCGCTCCTGTGCATGGGGACGTGAAACCGTGTGCTGACGAGTCACTACTGTACATGGGGACACGTGAATTCACATCGGGCCAAGTCCGCTTTTTCTAACGTACTGCATACTTACTTCTCGGCACACCGACCAATTACTTTAGTAGACCAAATTAGGCCGACGTCTGCACCTGCATCCAATGATTTAATATCAAATTTTTTGAATAGTCGTCCCATCTCTCCCACCCACACGCCGCGCCACCCCCACCCCCCCGCGCGGGCGCCTTTTTTTGCTTTGAAAAGTTTAACATGCAGAAACTTTAAAATTGGGGTTCAGATGCAATAATTTCCTGGTAAATTGGATCAAAAGAATTGCAAACCTCTCAATTAATTGAGGCCCTATTTATTCCATAAAAAATGAATACTTGAATAATCTTTTTTCTTAAAAATAATTATTTGTATCACTTGAAATAATTAGTCAATTAAAATTATTTTCTTCATTGATGGCAATTTATGCCTAAAATTTTTTGTAAAAGATAAAACGATTTTTCGTTCATTCATTTTCATAAGATATTCAAGCAATAATTTTTAGAACATTCAAATCATTCATTTTTATGAAGCAAATGCACCTCACTGAGAAATTTATGATAAAGGAATATATTTTCCATGCAAATCATTTTCAAATAAAATAAATAGTAATTTAGGAAAAATAACTTTTTTTCATTTGCGTAAATTAATTAGTTTTTAGTCGTCCAAACATCCAAAAATCAGAAAATAATTTAGGAAAAAATAAACTTTCCCATCACAATGAATTAACTCATCTCACATGCTTACTGAAACATATGGTTATATGTGGGATCCGAAGTTGATATATCGAGTTTGCTTTCTTGGTCTCTAAATCAAGAGGATCTGGACTTTAACTGGCTTAATGAACTTAGTTAATCATGATAATCTAGATAAATAAATCGATTTTCGTTCTTTCAATATTATTTCACCGGCCGTCGAAGGACTTCACCTTTACCACTGTGCCTCTGAAAAAACTATTCAAACTACACAATAGCCTTTTCCTTCGGTAGATTAAAAACAAAGGTCCAACTGGTCTCGCGGGGCATGGTTAATTGGTCTAATGGGACAAGTCTAAAGATCTTTTCTTAAGACTGCGATTAGGAACTTCGATTGTGAATACAATGAAGGTCCAATGAATAAAGCGTGTTAGGTTAAGCGGGTCTAATGGGACAAGTGCAAAGGTCTTTCATTATAACTGTAATTAAGAAATTCGACTGCGAACATAACTAGCTCTTAAAAAAAAAAACCCATGGATGCTTCCCTGTTGACTTTAATGCGATAGGTCATCGTGTTTGTATTCAAAGAGAAGCCAGTGACTCCTTTTTTCTTTTTTCTTTTTACAAGGACAGAGAAAAATAAGGCTGCAATATAGTTTCATAGAAAAAGTAAATATTTTTTAATACTCCGTTCTCTATACCAATAAAACCACTTTCAATTATATATAGTTGTAAATTTCCTGGAGAGAGACAGAGAGAAAGGGATTAAGAAAGTATTCTTCCCTCTAGCTAAGAGCGACAACCTTGAGCTCACACCAGCTTTCAATGATTTAACGTCGCACTTCCACTAGTTTGGCTGTTGTCGATTTGCAATTTCTTCAAAAACTTTCAGACTTCTCTAATCTAAAAGTCTGTATTAACTCTGGTAGTATTGATGTATGCTTCGTAGGTAATTGAATTAGGTCGATATGTTTTTTCAATTCCTTTCTATTTCATCGGACATGCTTGAATAACCTAATGTTAACCTGGTCGCTACTTCAATAGCTCCAATTATTACCATGCGACGCTCCAATATCTTAACGTGCTTGCCCTTGTCTGTGATGTTTCTTCCGTCTTGCTTGAAAAGAGACACCATAACAGTAAGCACAATCACATACCCAGGAGGAACCACTCTCGTGTCCGCAGGCGAACGGTTTGAGCTCGGCTTCTTCTCTCTGACTCCAAATGGAAGCTCCGACTCCAGGAGGTACTTCAGATTATGGTATTATGGGTCGGACCCCAGATCGTCATCTGGGTCACCAACCGGAACGACCCCATCGTCAGCCCCACCACGTTCTTTGGGCTCGTGGACGGCAACCTAAAGCTGTGGAATGAAGGACGAGCGATCCAGTTGACCAATGTCAAGGGCTCAAGCTCTTCGACCCGGTTAGCGAAACTTCTTGATTCAGGGAATCTGGTGCTGATTGAAAACGACGGGAGAGAGAGAATTCTCTGGCAGAGCTTCGATCACCCGACCGACGCATTCCTTCCAGGGATGCTGATGGTGAAAAACTTCGTGTTGACTTCTTGGGCAAGCCAGGATGACCCTAAGGAAGGGAACTTCACGTTCAAGATGGATCAAGAAGGCGGCAACAACAACTACGAGGTGATCCAAGAACTGTCTGTTTACTGGAAAAGTGGGGTCTACGGCAAGTTCATACAAGCCGACCAGATGTTGGACATCATCTCTTCCTTGCTCTCTAATTTTACCACCCGCGCCACCACTACTTCGCCTTCAGCCTAAAAAAACATAACCCGGCCTTCATTCGACAAACAACAACAGCCGGTTAGTCATGAACTTTGACGGCCGGATTCAGTACTTATGGATCAAAGCCAGTCTGGTTCGAGCCAGCAAGCCGGTGCAGTGTATTCAGCGCATGTGGCAAGTTCGGGAGATGCAATGATAAGAATGGCAAAAAGACCATGTGCAGGTGCTTGCCAGGGTTCAAGCCGGCTCAGCCAGATAATTGGAACTCGGGGGACTTCTCTAGGGGGTGCCTCAGGAAGTCATCAATATGCGTGAAGAACGGTGACGATGGTGCTCGTGATTTCTTGAGTTTGAAGATGATGAGGGCCGGGAGGCCGGACGTGAAGATTTCGGTACACGGCGAGAAGGAATGCAGACAAAAGTGCCTTGATGTCTGTAGTTGCCAGGCTTGCTCGTTTGAGGGGGATGCGCATGTGCATACCCTGACATGCTATACTTGGTTGGACTATCTCAACAATATTCAATGATGTAGCTAGATCTAACACTTGAGGAGTGAATAGGTGTTTAAAACAATTTTTAACAAATAAACTTGAAATAAAATAAGATGCAAGCAAAGTTTGAATAAAGAATAGAATCAGTTTCCTAGAACACTAGACTTCTTAATCAGAAAGTGTGCAACAGACTTAAAGTAAACAAAGTTGAAGGAAGAGAAAATTATACACAAATTTTATAGTGGTTCAGCTTACTTTAAGCCTACGTCTACTCTCTCACGTTAATAGGCTACTAGCTAGATTTCACAATATGATTAATAGAAGATTACAACTTATGAATGTAAATACTTAGTAGTAGATCTCACTAAGACACCTTGATCACATTTTGTAATGCTCTTAGACGAAAACAAGTGATTGAGAGAAGTTTCATACTTTGGAATTCTAATTTCACATTCCTACTAACTTGATCGAATGACTTTCCTTTAAATACTCCTCCATGTAAAACCAGCCCTTGACATTCTCTGGAGAAAATTCTTCCATTCAAGCTGTTTGATAGAATCTTTTAAGGAGATCTTGTGGCCGTTGAAGACAGGAATGTAAATTCCATTTGATTCTAGTCGCCCATACAATCAGAATTTTAGTTTTCCTAAATAATACTTCATCACATGGAACTTATTTTCAAGATTGTTTTTGTCAATATATAATTGACTGAATCAACATTTTTTGAATAAGTAAAATCCTTAGCCGGAAGATAATCATCAAATAATTGTTTCCAAACAAAGTTTGTCCTGGATTTGTGTCACAACATCATTGAGTCTAGTTCTGAACTCTTCATTGTTTTGGACATTATCTCGTTCTGGGCTCGTCAGACTGGAATGTACTTCTAGAAAAGTATTATTAAGAGTCTTTGAAAATTCCTCAAAAGGATAGAAGCTTAAAGTTTTGTCAACTTCAAAATTTAGGGTGCGTTTGGGAAGGCCTTTGGAAAAAGCCTTTGAAAAAATGCAAAAACTTTTGAGTTAAATGGGTTGTCCAAAATGCAAATAGTGTTTGGTAAATTGCACTTGGAAAAACTACATTTACAAAGGACTTGGTAATTAATAAATAAAAAATAAAAATTATCAAAAAATAAAAGAGTTCGCCGGCGAGGGGGTGAGGCCGCCGGCGAGAGGCAAGTAGCCGCCGGCGAGACCCGGAGACAACCGGCGAGGGCCGCCAAGGGTCGAGCGACCTCCGGCTAGGGTCGCCTAGGGTCGGACGACCCTCGGCGGCCCTTCGCCGGAGGTTGCGCGACCTTGCGACGATCGACGCGACCCAGATCTAGTTGCCGGAGGTCGCGCGACCTCGCGGCGACCAGATATGGGTCGCACCGATTGGTCGTGCAACCTCGCCGCGACTAGATTTGGTCGCGGTGAGGTCGCGCGACCTCCGATGACCAGATCTCGGACAATAGCGGTCGAGCGGTGAGGGCCTCAAGCGCCGGGGTTGCGAGCTGCGAGTGACAACGGCGTCGGGCGGAGGCGAGCAGCGGTCGGCGGTGACGCGGTCGTCGAGCGAGATCGGGCGCGGCGAAGCCGCGATTTGCTGCGGGTGCGGTTCGAAAGGGGCGGCCGATCCGCTCGGGTTCGGATCTAGTGGAGGCACAACGGCGATGGAGCAGAGAGGGCTCGCGGGTCACTGGCGCGGATGGTGCTGGCGCGGTCGAGGGCTGCCGGCACAGTGGCTGGCGCGAGCAAGGTCTCCGCGAAGAAGATGAACAGTACCCAAGAAGAAGAAGACGATGAGAGGGCAAAACCGGAAAAATGAAGAATCAACGAGGATAATTTGGGAAGAAAAATTTTTTTTAGCCCCTCACCCTCAGCATTTTCGGCATGCTGAAAGCCCAAGGCTGACATTTTGTAGAGGGGCTTTAAAAATTCTTTGCCAAACACCTCATACTTGGCCAAAGATCCTTGGGGCTTCAAAGTAGCCTTGAGAAGCTACTCCCAAACGCAGCCTTAGTAAGAATTTTCTCAACAATCTCCCCATTTTTTATGTTGACAAAAATTTTATATATATTTAGATAAAAACCTACAAAACAATACTTAAACAACACAACTAATGGAAATTTATGAACAAGTGAATATGCAACCACAATAGGCAAACAAAATATGCAAACATTAGACTTAATATTAATAGCAATCTCAAAAAGCATAATCTTGCAAACATATCAACCACACAAGTCACAAAAGCCACACATAAAAAAACTCTTGAATTTGCATATGTTTCCCCCTTTTGTCAACATCAAGAGGGGTCACACAAAACTGTAGATAAAACTATCAAGTAAAAAAAAAAACAAAAATTTTAAAATAGAGAGATTTTGAAAATTCAGAGATTTTTGGGAACTCGAACAAACTAAAAGTCTTCCAAGTGTCTCTATATAGTCTCTTCAATTCTAGCCATGCATTGTCCAAAGGCCTCCTAGATCTTGGTATGAAGAGAATTGGACATCTGTTGAATCTCAACCTCCATTCCATACTGTTGTACCTTAATCTATAAAAGGAGTTCAACTATCCTAAAATAGTTTGGATCCTATTTTGTCTAGGCACTAGCCTCAGCAAATAACAATGAAGGGATATCCACACTTGAAAGAAGATCAATTTGTACCTTAGAAGTTTGTTCCTTCCCTTGAACTTCAGCTTGCTTTCCCTTGTCGCCAATTGAGTCCTCAGGAAAGTGAGAGTGTCACACCCCAAAACCCAAGCACGCGCACATCCCTCAATGGTCAACTAAAATTTTGTGACATCCTAGGACTCATCGTCAACCCTTTCGTTTTATGCACATGCAGAAGCAAACTCAAAAACCCAAGACAACTACAAACATAGGATAGGAAAGTAGGACAACCATTTTTTCTCAAAACACACTTTACAAACATCTCAAGTTGGTCTTACCAATCTATAACGTAAGTCTGGTTCAAAAAGAACTACTGAACTACCTATGCTCCTGAACCCTATCGTCTTAGCTCCAGGTTCTCCACACTAGGTACTTGAAAAAGGTAACCCACAACGGGATGAGATAAAAATCTTAGCGAGCTAAACCTTAAGCCTCGACTAGGGCGAGAATCCACCTAGAGGCAGCCTAAACAGGCATTATCCAAAACTTACCTCGCTTGGGCGCGTCCCTACACATTAGTGCACCATATATGCATTATAAATATCACAAGCATGCTTAACAATTGGAACACCTCATTTCACACATCAATCAAGCACATGGGTCATGATTATAGGGTAAAACCGTTATGACACGTCCCATACAATGCCACACAATTTTGTTCCATAATTAAGCCTGGCTATCTAAGACATTTAAGCATGTTCCCATTTATTTATGGCCCAACGGCTATGGCCAACTCCCCACTCGGTGAACGTCCCACAATGTCAGATGCAGTTTTCATGCTCGGTAGTGAAACAACGACTCTTCCAGCTCTGAAGAAACCCACTTTTGCAGTTAGGATAGGCATCTCTACAACGTCTTCTTCCTCTAGCAAGCCAGAGTCGAGTGCGTTGTTATCGACTACTCTGGAACAAGGACAGTAACATTGGATCTCCTCGAATCTATTCCACGTCCTAATAGTCGAAAGCTTTAGCCATCAGGCATTTTGTGCAACTACGAATGCCTCAAATTTTTGCCCCATGATATTCCTTGCTCCTCCAATAAAATACAGTTCACTCTCCATTGATTGTTGATGCTCCTCCTCGGCCTAAAGACTGTACAATACTAACATCCCCGAATCGGCTTCTTGATCACCAGAGCAGATTCTTTTCCTGTCAATTCCTGCAGTAATCATTGGCGATAAGTTTCTGCTGCAATTGAGTTGTAAAATCAATTTCCTACTGGGTTATTGTCATCCTATCTAACTCACAATCTACCACACTCTAGCATACTCCGCAAAAATTTCTGATTATGAATTGACTGAGATTTCCCCCTTAGTTATCACTGAGATGTTGCTGTTATGTGTTAAAGAACTGCATATTTCATGGCAGTGTATATACGGTTGCCTTAAGAATCTACTGCATAACACATGTTTGTGAATATCCTCCCCACGACAATAGATAATTGTGTAATACCTTCGCACTTAGTTAATCAACATAGCAAAATAAAATTAGCAAACACTAAAATGATATATCATGTTTTATTTAATGGCATGGTGTTATTTCTTATTATTTGAACTATTTCATAATAGTGCAGGAAAAGATTCGAATAATAATGACTTACTTGAAGATAAATACAATTCATTTGCTATTAAACATCATCCTTGTTAAATGTAAATGGTAGCCAAGTTGAGTCATCCAAATAACAAATTAACTAGGAGAAAAGTAATTTATTTAGGCAATGTATAAATCAACTTCATTAAAAATTGGGTTCATGATACTTATGTAGTAAAATGGTATTAACAATGAAAATACCAATGATATATTTGTTTCAACACGCAAATTAATTGAAAATATTAAATGTTCGCTGTAGTTATTGAATTAGAGTGCTTCAGCTATGCTCTGATTACAGAGGAAGCAAAGCAGATGACGCTTTGAAATAAAGACAATGATTAGATATGTCGATAGCTATCAAGGTAAGCGCTCTCTCTCGCGCACGCTTAGGAATTAGAAGTAGATTGAAAGCTCCGGTCGCTGTTCTCGTTGAAAACTGCCGGCAGGGACCTAAGTATGGAGACAATTCTGCTGAATGGCAAAATCTTGTGAATGACTTTCCTTTTTCCCGGGTCAGATTTATCTTTTTATGCACTAACATGGAGCAAGTGGTGGTTCTAAATGAAGCGGTAGGCAAAGGGCTGCTGCCTGATAAGACTACGAATCAGACTCAATTCAGGCAAAAGACTAGCACTGGGACCTCACCATAACTTTCCATGCCAAATGTCCGATTTCACATAAGAAGATTATGAAGCTTTAACAGGAAAGTGTGGCTATGACTTTCCGTTGCCAGATGAGCTATAGACCCGATGGCATTTGGTTTTAATTGCCGAAAAAGAGTGCATAGAGAGTCTCAACTGCAACTTTCTTCATCGCTATGCTTCATTGATTCATATGTTTCCTGTCACTTGAAAATATAGTATTCTAAAGTGAATTGTCAAGACGAGAGGGCTCCCGGACCAGGCGGAGGTGAGGCCCTTCGTGTGGTCGGCATGCAGGTGGGCCAGGAAGTACGTTTGGCTCCCTTCCGCCTACCGATCCACCGAGATCAGACCTCTCTCCATGGCACCAACGCCCAAGCATCGAGCCCGCAGAGAGAGAGAGAGAGAGAGAGAGAGATTATATTTTCGTTTTGGCGGGGGGAATTGAATTGAAAGGATGGTGCTTCCAGGCTTCGTGGAATCATCGCGGGCTTTTTTGTTTCAATGTGAAGCCCACTTTGGAGTCAGGTTGGGCCTGACTGAGCAGTTACTTTTTGTGATCAACTGTGTGTCTTGTTATTGTGAAAATTTGTGAAAATTCGTTTTAAATATTATTTTAATTTCTTTGCCCCTTTACTGTCAAAAAAATAAAACATCGTATTGCTATTAATGAGTGTCCTCACACAGGTAAGCGTGTCCAAATCGAACCAAAACCGAACCGAACTAAAATCGAACCACATTGAAATTTCGTCAATTTTCAGTTCCGTTCGATTTTTGCTTTGAATAACCAAAACATAATTGTTCTTTTCTTCGATGGTTCAGTTTTCAAGTTTGGTTTGGTTAACCAATTCAAACTAAAATTCTCAACAAAACTTAACCATCAAACTTAAAATCTCTTTTCTTTCTCACCATTTATTCACTTTGGTTCCAATAAGCAAGGCAAAAATAGGAAAATTGAAGAACCGAGCTAAACCTAGTTTTCAATTCAATTTGTATGTGGTTCAGTTTGGTTATGTTTGGTTCAGCTTTTCAAGAAAATCGAATCGAACCGAACTATTGACACCTCTCACAGACGTCTTGGAAATTTTCCTTTTTGAAAAAAATTGAAATTAAACACATCGGGATCAGGCATAAGTTTTCAAGTGTTAGGATTCATTGCACAATCACAAAATAAATAGAGTATAAAAGCGAGAAAGAAAATTTGAGACGCAAGATTCTATCTCGATTCACCATTAAACTAAGGCTATTGCGCCTCTCTTTTACTTTCCACAATTTATATATAAACACACACAATAGCTTAAAATATCAATAAAATATGGACTCAAATTGTAATAATCCTATGATGCTATTCTCTATGATCTCATTGGGCGGTCGCTAGACTCCCTATCATCTTGTCGATAAGGAGTCTAAATCACATCCCCATATCAAGTACCTTTGAAGCCACCCGCCTTTCGTGCAGGAATAAATTGGGGTTTAAGTGGATTATGAAGAAGGACAAGGCGAGGGGCACACAACTCCTCTGTTATTGGAACCTTTGACGCACTCGATTCGAGGGGAGTATGACGAATGGTGATTGTGGGCGGCATTTTTTTTTTTTTTTTTCCCGTGGAAATGTTTCAGTCGTTCGCTCCATTCATGTCCAAAACATCTAGAGGCTTCACACTATCGTCTTCACGTTCGTTGTTCCGTGGTATCCAATCTCGGGAGGAGAATGTACGCGTATCAGAAAAATAAGTCAATAAATAAATAAATGTATGTGCGAAGAATGTTTTTGCAAGAGTACTCACTCCAAGTCGCGGATTTGATCTACAGGAAAAAATTATTAAAAGAGTCTTAGGTTTTGTTTGATTTACGGAAAATAATTTTCAAAAAAGGAATTTTCGAATTTTTGGCGTTCATTTCACGGAAAATGAACTAGTCAAGAAAAATGTTTTTCGCTATTAGAAAAAATACCTTCAAAGATGGAGAAAATGTTTTACATTTCCGAAAAATGGAAAATATTTTTCATAATTTCTTACACTTCACATTCTTTCACCAAACACATTTTCCTTTTATTTTTTTTTTTTTTAAAAAATTGAGTTTTTAATTCCTTTTCTTTTTCTCCCTTTTTTCCTTTCTTCCTTGAGTGGTCGCTAGTGTCGATAGCCGTTGCAGCAACTAGCGACCGGCCATAGGCCAACTCTAGCCTCAGCAAAGGCTAGATCTAGCGAGGGCAAGGCTCCAACTCATTAGCGATCTATGTCTTGGTCGATCATCAGGAAGTCGGCCATTGTTGAGGCATGTGGCGACAGAGGAAGGAGGAAGGAAAAGAAAAAGGGAAAAAGAGAAATTAAAAATAATAAAAATTCATTTTTTAAAAATAAATATCATTAAATTTCAATTTTAAAAATATATATAAGTTAAATTAATTTTTTTGGTTAATTAAAAAATTAAAATTCAATTTGTTGGTAATTTTTCCCAAAAATCAAATCAAATAATGAATAATGAAAAATATTTTTCACTTTATTTCCAAGTTTCTGCTGAACACTAGAAAATATAGTCATATTATTAGAAAATGGCTTTCTAAAAAATAATTTTTGGAAACATGATATTTTTCAGAAACGAACTGATTTCTTAATTTATTATTTCGTCAATTCAGTTCTAAACTTTTTTATTTTGCCATTTAAATCCTAAACTCCTTCAAATTTTGTCAATTCATTTCATTCGATTAATTTTAGCTTGAAATTCGCCGACATAGATGTTGACTGTTTTATGTGAAATTACAGGTCTAACATAGATAACTTTCAATAATATTTTAATATTTTTGAATTTATTTTTTATTTTCCTTTTATCTTTTATTCTATTTTCCTTCTTTTTTTTTCTCTCCACCAACCATAGCCACGCCTTGCAGCAAGGGGCAAGGGTTTCAGAGAGGGTTGCCCTCATTAGCCTACGGTTGGGTGTCCCTCGCTCAAGGCCAAGGAGGGCAAGCCTCGTACGCCAACCATTGGCGAGACCTAGTGATGGTTGACAAAGAGAAAAAAAGAAAAAGAAGAGAAAGGAAAAGAAAATTAAAAATTAAAAAATATATTATTAAAAGTTGTTTATGTTACTATCGATCGCGAGATAGTTGACGTTCGCATTGATGATTTCCGATTAAAATTATCCATAAAAAAATCAATGGATAAAATCAAAAGATTTAGAATTAGTTTGAAAAAAATGTAATAATTTTAGGGTATTTTGAATAATTTTTTCTATTTATGGGTCTGCATCCCTTCAGCTACCGCGTCCAGTCCACTCCAAAATGATGGTGGTGGACGAGAAGCAGCAGCAAAAGTGGCATCCAACTGGCCTTCACATGCGATGATTTTTCTTTTTTTGGAGGGGGGGGAAGGTTTCCTAATATTGAACTATAGAAAGTGGAGCAGCAGCAAAAGTGGCGGCCAGTTAAATGCCAACGCCTAAAAAAAAAAAAGAAATGCCAACGCCTATTTCTAGCAACCTAGAAGATGGGGTGGGGGGTGGAGAAGATATTGTGTGGTCCGGGACCGCCACGTCAGCGTGGTCCCGGACCACTCACACAGCGCCACATATGAGGGGAGGGGACAAAAGAGAGAGAGAGAGGAGAGAGAGCGTCAGAAAAGTGGGCCTCGGTTTTCGTCCTTTGTGGGCTTCCCCATACACGTGGCGCCGTGAGTGGTCCGGGACCACGCTGATGTGGCGGTCCCGGACCACCCAATATTTTCTCGGGGGGGTGGGATTGGAATTTTCTTTCCCGCCAATTGAAGGATTTCGTTAACTTCACGCGCTTGCCGACATCCTTCCAGTGAATGAGGATGAGGAGGAGGTGTTGCTGTGAATGGTCTGACAATGGTGACCCGGCATCAAAGAGACATTAAACCTCATCGCCATTCCCAGAACTCCATTAATTTACCATGCGATGCTCCAATAACTTCAGGCGCTTGCTCTTGTTTATGATAGTCCTTCCGTTTTGCTCCAGCAGCAACGACACCCTAAGAGGCACAGGAAGCAAAATCACGTACCCAGGAGGGCCAGGACCAAACACTCTCGTGTCCGCCGGCAAGCGGTTCGAGCTCGGCTTCTTCTCTCCGAACAGGATCTCCAACTCGAGGAGGTACGTCGGAATATGGTATTACGGGTCGGACCCTCTGATCATCGTCTGGGTGGCCAACCGTAATGCCCCGGTTGTTGGCCGCACAGCATCATTTGGCCTCCTGAACGGCGACCTGCAGCTGTGGAACGATGGACAACCGATCTGGTCGACCAATGCCACGAGTTCAAGCTCTTCGACCCGGTTTGCGAAGCTTCTTGATACAGGGAATCTAGTGCTGGTGGAAGATGACGGAAGCAAGAGCATTCTGTGGCAGAGCTTTGATCAGCCGACCAACACGTTCCTTCTTTGGATGCGGATGACCCACGACTTCAAGTTGACTTCTTGGGCAAGCCAGGATGACCCGAAAGAGGGCAACTTCACCTTCCGGCGGGATCAAGAAGGCGACACCAGCAACTACGAAGTGATCCACAACCTGTCTCCTTACTGGAAAAGTGGGGTCTATGGCAAGTTCATTCGAGCCGATGAGATGTTCGAAGTCATCTCTTTCTTGCTCTCTAATTTCACAACAACCACTGGTCAGAGGTTGCCCCCCAAAACGATAATCGACGAGTACAGCAGCGCCCGGTTGGTCATGAACCATGACGGCCAGATTCAGTACTTCAAGTGGGGAGACGGGTCGAAGCCAGTTTGGTCCCAGCCGGCGGGCCGGTGTGGCCTGTTCAACGCGTGCAGCAAGTTCCAGAGCTGCAACGATAAGAATGGCAATGGGTCCGTGACCGTGTGCAGGTGCTTGCCGGGGTTCGAGCTTCGTCCTGGGGGTTGCCTTAGGAAGTCACCGATATGCGGGAAGAACAATACTTTCTTGAGTCTGAAGATGATGAAGATCGGGAATCCGGACAATTGGATCAAGGTAGACGGCGAGGAGCAATGCAAGCAAAAGTGCCTCAATGACTGCAATTGCCAGGCTTACTCGTCCGAGGAGGATCAGCGTCTAGGGAGAGAGAGTGGCAACTCGACATGCTATACTTGGTCGGAAGATCTTGACCATATGCAGGAGCTTGCGCAAGACGGTCGCAGCCTCTATGTTCGAGTTCTGCTTTCAGACATAGGTTAATTTCCTATTGACCTGACCTTTTTCCCTTTCCAAGATCATTTGTGTTTGTGACCTTCTGACTCGTGCTGTGACTTCTTTATTTTAACAATCTTTGGTGGTTTCTTGTATGCCGTATTTGATAAACTTAGGAACTTTGCTCATATTTTGTGCACTTAAATGTCATTTTATTGCAAGCGTCTTCCAACCAAGTGTTCTAGTCCCCCTGCATATGGCAAGCAAATGATGCTATCCCAATTTCAGCCATGAATAATATGTACTATTAAAGTTCAGTTGCAAGTGAATGTGTATAGTGCTGACGCTGATATTTGTTCAATGTTCATAGAACCTAGTAGCAGGAGCTGTGGTACTTGTGGCACTAATTTAGTCCCCTACCCTTTAAGCATGGGACAAAGCTGTGGCGATCCACTATACTCTACATTTCACTGCAACAGCATAAATGCTCAGCTTTACTTTGAATGGCACAAAAGTGGCTACAGAGTTACTAACATCGATCCGGAAAATCGAACATTTACCATCCAAGTCGATGATTCGTTCGACTGCATGAGTAGCAGTCTGATGGAAATCAACCAGCAGCCTAACCAGTCCTTGCCATTTAGTGTCAGTAGCAGGTGTAAGGGAGGACAGATAGACTTCAGCACAAGAGACTCTTCTCGAAGTGTCGGGATGAGTGAAGTGAAAATTGAGTGGATCACTCCGAAAGAGCCACTCTGCAATTCGTCCAAAGACTGCAGTTGGCCAAATGCAACTTGCAAGGATGCATCAGATGGAATGACAAGGTGCCTCTGCGACTCAGGATTCAGATGGAATTCTTTCAGCGTCAATTGTTCTCTGGGTGAGAATGTTGATCTTGCAAATTGATCTGCAACTTTAGCTGCTGTATTCATAAATAACAGATTAGAAGGAAATGTAGCCATTAGGTTTTAAAGGTCCCCATAATAGTAGATTCTGTTGTGCCCCCAAATCAATATTTTTATCTCCATGGTCTATCATTTAGAGGACTCCTATGATGATTTACTCCTCCTAGAAGCAAACTAACAAATTCCATACAGTGAATGTCCTTATTTTCAGCTTTCTGGAATTTGTAATAGGTACACCAGAAGTGCTTGAAACCAGCAGAGATACAGCTATAGTTTGTCTTCTGCCCAAAATTCCTGAGATATGTCGACCCTGTCAAGGACTCAATAGCATCTGCCTTTACGGTTACAATCACGAGTATGGTCTATGCACGCAATGTAATGACAGAGTCCTGGACTTGCACCAACTAGACTTGCTTTTTCATTGACTATAAGAGGGATTGGGACCATGCACTATGGAGTCCTCACATGTCCTTAGTGACTCCCTGTGTCTACAATTATTCGTTCACTGTGTCCAAAATACAGTACTTACACTTCCTTCTCTTCTCTAGCAGTAGTAAATAATAACGTTGAAGGAGGAGGATCATCGCAAAAAAGACAGAAAGTGAAACCTGTGTATATAATTGCTCCTGCCGTTGCTGCAATTTTCATCCTTGTATTCAGTGGCTTATTTTACATGAGAAGGCAGCTTTGTAGTACGCAAGGTAATCACAAATCAAACACATACTACTGTTTATCTGTCATTATCAGATATACGATAATAAGATAGCAAATAATTAGTAACTAGAGTTGCACTTCAGGAAGCAGGGAAAGCACTCAGGAAAATCTTGACTTTCGTCTATATGACAGCGAGAAACGGATCAAAATGTGGATGGATTCATGCCAGTTCGAGGAGGAAGATAAGAAAGGCATAGAAGTGCCATTTTTCGATTTAGAAATTATTTTACAAGCGACAAATAACTTCTCAGACCAGAACAAACTTGGAAGAGGCGGGTTCGGGCCTGTTTACAAGGTAAATAAAATGGTTTCTTCTTCTACCATCTGGGGCTTTTGACATGGTCACTGTGATGAAGTAATCCGTTCCTTAACTTTGTTTCAGGCTACTTTTCCAGGAGGACAGGAAATTGCAGTAAAGAGGCTATCGAGTGGATCAGGACAGGGCTTAGAGGAATTTAAGAATGAAGTAGTCTTGATTGCCAAACTACAGCATCGAAATCTCGTCAGATTAGTAGGATATTGCGTCAAAGGAGATGAAAAAATGTTACTATATGAATACATGCCCAACAAAAGCTTAGATTCTTTCATATTTGGTAAGCACCTTATTTCATGTTTTCTTTCCCTTGTATGCTTCAGGGCATAGCTGTAATTGGTAGTAGCAGTCCACAGTCTCTCTCTCTCTTCATAAAGATTTTAAGTCAGTCTAACTAAGTTAGATTAAAAGACTTTGCTACCTTCACCAATTAAAATAAAAACCTTGCTAGATCGAACAAGATGTTCCTTGCTGACCTGGGAGATACGCTTTGAGATTATCTTGGGAATTGCACGAGGAATGCTCTATCTTCACCAAGATTCTAGATTACGAATCATTCACAGAGATCTCAAGACAAGCAACATCTTGCTCGATGAGGAGATGACTCCTAAAATTTCTGACTTTGGTCTAGCACGTATATTTGAAGCAAAACAAACTGAAGCAAGCACGCAAAGGGTGATTGGAACGTAGTAAGTTTTTGTAGATGTGCATACCATTTATTTTCATCTGGATAAAGATTTTGCTGGACACTACACAAGGCACTCACCACATTATCACGTTTTAATATCTGCAGTGAAACTTTGTTGTTCTGATTGCAGCTTAACTTATTATGCTTATGTTCCAATGCAGTGGATACATGTCTCCGGAGTATGCTTTGGATGGATTTTTCTCATTCAAGTCTGATGTTTTTAGCTTTGGTGTCGTTGTACTGGAGATCGTTAGCGGGAAACGTAACACAGGCTTTTATCAGTCCGAAGGAACAATGAGCCTTCTTACTCATGTGAATACAGTCCATTTGCTGTGACTTTCTTTTGCTTTATCCACTTCTTGTCACCCTTTTCTCTGAATGTACTTTAGCTTCGATTGTGCAGGCATGGAAATTATGGAATGACAATAAAGCATTGGACTTGATGGATCAAGTGCTGCACGAAACTTACAACAGAGATCAGGTTTTGAAGTGCATAAACGTGGCGCTTTTATGCGTGCAAGAAGACCCTAGTGATCGCCCAACGATGTCAAATGTGGTTTTCATGCTCGGTGGTGAAAGTGCGGCTCTTCCAGCTCCGAAACAACCGGCTTTTGCAGTTAGGATAGGAGTTTCTACCACAGCTTCTTCTTCCAGCAAACCAGAGTCGAGCACGGTGTTATCGACTACTCTGCAACAAGGACGGTAATGTCGGGTCTTCCTTGAATCTATTCGACATCTTAGCTGTCAAAAGCTTTAGCCATCGGCCATTTGTTTAACTAGGAATGCCTCAATTTTTACCCCATGTTATTCCCTTCTCCGTCAAAATACAGTTTACTCTATGTTGATAGCTGATTCTTCTCCTCGGCCTAACATTGTACAATACTAACATAGCGAATTGGCTCCTCGATCACATTAAGAGATTATTCTTGTCAATTGTGGCACTATTCTTCTTAAGAATAAGTTTCTTGTGCTGCATTTGAGTTGTAAAATCAATTCCCTATCGGGGCTATAGTCCTATCAAACTCGCAAACCACCCCACTATAGCATGATCCACAAAAATCCCACTTTTCGAATTGACTGAAAAATCCCTCTCATTTATAATCGAGATATTACTGTTATGTGTTAAAGATATGTATATTTCATAGTGATGTATGGTCGCCTTAAACATCCGCTGCATAGCACAGGTTAGTCAATATTAAACTCGGGAAAGAAAGCCTACTTTACAAACAATAGAGAATTGCCTAATACCTTTGCGCTCGGTAAAACTCACGCTGGGTCGCCGGTTGGTTCTATGGGTCTACAATTTACTAACTCCGAGGGTTTCCTTCTTGGGTGGTGGGTTCTGATCTCGATCTGAGAAAGCTGGCCATTTCTTACTTCAAACGAAACTTAATAAAGAACAAAAAAAAAAAGGCTAGAAGTTCTATTTCTCGTATGCACGGTGTAAGTCCGTGGCGCTCGTGGTTCCAAGTGCTAGACCTGAATCGATTCTACCGTTTTTATCTGATGGATGCCATGTAGAACAGTCTTTTTTTTTCCTTCATGTTAATAAAGTCCTACTTTTATTAAGAAGAAAATTGACTAACTGAGTATATTTTGTTATGCAGTAAAAATTTGTTAGCTGATGGTAGGAAGATCGACAAATGCAGTCATTTTTCGCATATTCATTAAGATTTTCACGATACTCTGAAACTTCTGAAAAGTCGAAATCTTTCCCATTTTACCTGTTTATACTAAAATGTTAAGATCCTTTCACACGCAATATTACCAAAAAAGAAAAATAAACGGTTTTGAGTGGTAAAGGTCTGCCATCACATCAAGGCAAAACGCAGACCTTCACAAAAATAAATAGGAATGCTCGTAATTCCTACGCAGTAGTGTAATACAATAATAAATCTTGTCAATTCGTGTTAGAAAGCATGAGTCTATAAAGAGGCTTGAATAAATACAATACTGACCTGGCCGAAGGCCAAATCCACTAAGAATCCTGTGATATTAGCAACTTTAGCCTTAGAACGAGGAGAGGAATCATAAATCGCCCTTCCTCAGAAATTCTCCATATGAGAATTTCGAAAGGATGCCAGTGATCCGGCCATAATAAAGCTTTGCGACCATTACCAATCCAATCCCTCAACGCCACCATTTCTTTTGCAACGCAAGCTCTACAATCCTTTCAAAAGATAAGTCTAAACTCGGGACTGCAACAGGAGATGCCACAAAGAATGCAAAACAGTAGCCTTTATTCCATTCATCAAGTCTTCGATTGCCTAAACCTCCTCTATTTTTCAGTTAGCCAATCGTGGGCCAACTCACCCTTAGTTCCATAAGCCTTCGCATCTCTTTTGCTAGAAAAACCAACATTATTTCTACTCCCCCATTCCAATAACCTTTTCCGAAGAATAAAAATGCTGTGCCAATAGTTAACCAAGCTAAAAGGAGCAGACTTGATACAATCCAACTCTACCAGCAATGGTATTATTAGTCATCTTCTCAATAAGGGGCTTGCAATGTGTGACATCCAAAAATTCCTACATCAGTTATTAATATGTAGGAAATGAAAATGATAAATGTTAGAAGTAGAAATTCCAATTGGATTATTGACTTTATAGTGCGTGACAGATCTAGAATGTATTTCCGCACCTGTAACTTTCGGAATGTGATTCCATTAGGATGTAATTATTGAGCATTTGCACATAAGTTCATTTTTTGGAGTGATGGTGAATCACGTGATTGTTATCAGGGACTGTTACACTTCGAGTATGCACGAAGGATTTTCATGTTAGAAATTTACTAAGTCAAGATCCTTCTAACGTCCATTACCTCAAACTGCTAATTTTAGTGAGTTCAAAATATTTTTCGGATTTACTGGTATTTAGAATGGACACTGGTTTTCTTGGTCATTAACTGAAATACAAAATATATTGATGACTTATGAAATATCTTCATCAAGCAACCTAAATGTGGCCATTTATGGTGTTTTTACTTGATCACATCTTCCTCATTTTTAACCATAAGTTTAACATATAAATTTACATCATGCATGACCTCACCCTTTTGCTTCAATGATTACATATCAAATAATTATTCTTATTCACGCATCTCCTTAGGAGATCATATGCTCTCTCTAGTTGTTATATTCATTTAGCTACTCAAATTTTTATGCCACTTGTAACCTTTTGATTTGTATACTTCTCTCTCGTTCTCCAACAAGAGTTTTTAAACCCAAATATCATCACGATTTTTAAACTTAGTTAACTAAAATGTATTGTTTTTAACTCATGAGAAACACAAGTCAAGGTAATTTCTATCTCTCATTAATACTTGAAATGATTACAACTGAAATAACGCATTCTCATTCATGCATTGTGCTTGGCCTATGATGTCCCCTCTCTCCCTCCCTTCCTCTCTAATGAAGGAGATGTGGTCAAGTAAAAACACTATATATGGCCACATTTGTGTTGCTTGGTGAAGATATTCTATAAGTTACCAATATATTTTTTATTTTAGTAAATGACCAAGGAAATCCGTGTCCGTTCTAAATGCTGGTAAATCCAGAAAATATTTTGAATTGACTAAAATTATTGGTGAAAGGGAACAGACGCTAGGAGAATTTCAACTCAATAAATTTCTAACATGAAGATCCTCCGATATGTATACTCAAAGTATAATAGTCCCTAATAATAATAATCACTATTGCGATAGGTGATTCACCATCACTCCATAAAATCAATCTATATACAAATGCTCAATGATTTCATCCTAATAGAATCACATTCCAAATGTCATAAATATGAAAATACATTCTGAATTTTTTGCACACTATAAAGTCAATAATCCAATTGGAATTTCTACTTCTGAAATTTATCGTATTCATTTCCTACATATGAATAATTGACTTAGGAATTTATGGATGTTACACAATATTTGTTAGATAATCTCAAATTGAAGGCACCTTTCTAATGCCGCTTATCTAAATATATTCATCTATATAAAAGTCATCATAACTATCAGCTAGGGCCATCAAATGAGTGGGTTGTTGGGAGAACATAGTAGAAATCCGATATCTTCAAGGAGATCACTAAGAGGAAGCCCAAGTCGGAGCCCATCAATATATTTAGTTTAACTTACCTTCACTTGAAACTTAAGTCAATGAGTTATAAACAAATTATGATATATTAATTTCTCTAGCAGACCAATTCATCGATGGGCAAGTTCTCTAACACAACTCACACGTTTATATCAACAATATCCCTCTCATGTGTGAGGTTGGTGTTAGGTCGGCTCTCCATTGATTTTGGTATCATTCTATATTAAGATATCTCAACTTGAATATCCATTAGTGTCCAACTTCATCTGTAGTCTTTTTTTCTAGATCTTACCATGAAATCTGTCATCGAGCCCACGTTGTTATTCCACAACGCACATCGCCTGGAAATTGCGTTGGTCATTAAATTTTTTTTTTTTTTGAGAGATTCATTAAACGTCGTAATAGATTAAGGGCCAACCAATTTACCATTTGCTCTAATACCATTTGTTGGGAACTAGTAGCAAAAACATGATACCTTTACTAGGGGAGATCGTCAATAAAGAGCTCAAGTCCAAGTCTATAAACATATTTAGTTAAACACACTTTTAAAAACTTACATTAATAAATTATGAGTCAATTTGTATATAACTACTTCACATCGTACCAATTTTCTGATGTGGAATTCTATAACACAACTCATTGAGTCATGTTAGGTTTTTAGTTGGGTTGAAAAATAGTCTAGACCAAATTGACTCATTTATATGCAACATTGGAATAAGGCAAATGACAACCAACCAAAAAAAAGGGGGGGGAGGGGATAAGTGTATTCAAATCCCTAAAACTTGTTATAAAAATATAATTAAGTTTTAAAACTTTCCAAAAGTATAATTAAATATTAAAATTTGTCACGAAAATGAAATTGAGTTCTAAAACTTTAAAAAGAACATTCAATTCCTAAAATTTATTAAATTGGTTAAATCAAGACATTCTATTAATTGCATTTTTTGAAAATTTTAGGATGGATTGTATTTTTGTGACAAGTTTTAGGACTTAATTTCATTTTTTAAAAAACTTTTTTTACTCTATTATACTTTTACAATAAATTTTAGGGTTTTTAATATATTTATTCCCAATATATATATATATATATATATATATATATATATATATATATATATATATATATATATATATTGAGAAGGCCTGTTCGAGCAACAGCACAGTCAACATCTGTCTTCCCTCAAAAAATCGGATGGGTCACCGTCACACCGTGTGCCGACAAAGTCATTCCTGTACGGACATGTGAATTCACATTGGGCTTTCAAACGTTACTCACACTTATTTCTCAGCACACAATCGATTACTTTAGGATACAAAATTAGGCCGACGACCACCGTTGATCCCCTGCACCAACATGCAATGGTTTAATATCATTCCTTTTGAATAATCGTATCATTCAATTTTTTTTTTTTTTTTTATAGCTTTGAAAAGTCTAACATGCAGAAACTTTAAAAGTGTGGTTCGGATGCAATAGTTTCCTGGTAAATTGGACAAAAAAATTGTAATCCTCTCAATTAATTGAGGCTCCACTTATTTCGTAAAAAATAAATTATTTAAAAATTATTTTTCTTAAAGATAATCACTTATATCATTAGAAATAATTAGTCAATTGAAATTTTTTCGTCATCAATGGCAATTTATGCCTAATTTTTTTTTCTTTTTGTAAACGATGAAAATATTCTTCATTCATTCATTTTCATAAGGAATTAAAGTGATAATTTTATAAATAAAAAAATCAAATCATTCATTTTCCATTAAAGAAATGCACCTCACTAAGAAATTTATGATAAATGAATATATTTTCCATGCAAATCAATTTCAACAAAAATAGTTAATTTTTCATTTGATTAGTAATTTAGGTACACTGATTTTCTTCTTACTAGAAATCTAAATTTGTTGTTTTCAGTCCATGAAAAATGTTTTTTTAGTAAATTAATTAGTTCTTAGTCATCCAAACATCAAAAAGTCGAAAAATGAATTCTCGGAAGCAGTTTCACAAACAGATCCTACAGTTTACTTTTCTTTTCCATTACAATGAATTAACTCATCTCACATGCTTACTTAAACACATGGTTATATTTGGGATATAAAATTGATATATCGAGTTTGCTTTCTTGGTCTCTAAATCAAGAGGATCTGGACATTAACTGGCTTAATGAAGTTAGTTAATGATGGTAATCTGGATAAATAAATCAATTTTCGTTCTTTCAATTTATTTCGAAGGCCTTAACCTTTATCATTGTGCCTATGAAGAAACTATCAAACTACACAATAGCCTTTTCCTTCGGTTAGATTAAAAACGAAGGTCCAACTGGTCTCGCGGGTCATGGATAATTGGGTCTAATGGAACAAGTCTAAAGATCTTTTCTTAAGACTGCAATTAAGAACTTCGATTGTGAACACAATGAAGGTCCAATATATCAGGCGTCTTAGGTTAAGCGGGTCTAATGGGACAAGTAGAAAGGTCTTTTATTACAGCTGCAATTAAGAAATTCGACTGCGAACATAAATAGCTCTTAACAAAAAAACCCATGGATGCTTTTCTGTTGACTTTAATGCGATAGGTCATCGTGTTTGTATTCAAAGAGAAGCCAGTGACTCCTTTTTTCTTTTTCTTTTTTACAAGGACAGAGAAAAATAAGCCTGCAATATAGTTTCATACAGAAAGTAATTATCTTTTAATACTCCGTTCTCTATACCAATAAAACCACGTTCAATCATATATAGTTGTAAATTTCCTGGAGAGAGACAGATAGAAAGAGATTAAGAAAGTATTCTTCCCTCTAGCTAAGAGCGACAACCTTGAGCTCACACCAGCTTTCAATGATTTAACGTCGCACTTCCACTAGTTTGGCTGTTGTCGATTTCAATTTCTTCAAAAACTTTCAGACCTCTCTAATCTGAAAGTCTGTGTTAACTCTGGTAGTAGTAACGTCGCACTTCCACTAGTTAGGTCAATATGTTTTTTGAATTCCTTTCTATTTCATCGGACGTGCTTGAATAACCTAATGTTAACCTGGTCGCTACTTCAATAGCTCCAATTATTACCATGCGACGCTCCAATATCTTAACGTGCTTGCTCTTGTCTGTGATGTTCCTTCCGTCTTGCTTGAGCAGAGACACCATAACAGTAGGCACAATCACATACCCGGGAGGAACCACTCTCGTGTCCGCAGGCGAACGGTTCGAGCTCGGCTTCTTCTCTCCGGATGGGATCTCCGACTCCAGGAGGTACATTGGAATATGGTATTATGGGTCGGACCCTCCGATCATCGTCTGGGTCGCCAACCGGGACGATCCGCTTGTCAGCCCCACCGCGTCCTTTGGGCTCGTGGATGGCAATCTAAAGTTGTGCAATGAAGGACGAGCGATCCAGTTGACCCATGTCGAGGGTTCAACCTCTTGGACCAGGTTAGCGAAACTTCTTGATTCAGGGAATCTGGTGCTAACTGAAGACGACGGAAGAGAGAGAATTCTCTGGCAGAGCTTCGATCACCCAACTGACACATTCCTTCCAGGGATGCTGATGAGTGAAAACTTCGTGTTGACTTCTTGGGCAAGCCAGGATGACCCAAAACAGGGGAACTTTACGTTCCAAATGGATCAAGAAGGCGGCAACAATAACTACGACGTGATCCAAGAATTGTCTCCCTACTGGAAAAGTGGGGTCTATGGCAAGTTCATACAAGCCGATCAGATGTTGGACGTCATCTCTTTCTTGCTCTCCAATTTTACCACCGGCGCCACCACTACTTCACCACCAGCCGGGACTATTTCAACTTTGGCCTACAAAAACATAACCCAGCCTTCGGACAACAACTACAACAACAGCCGGTTGGTTATGAACTACGATGGCCGGATTCAGTACCTCAGGCAGGGAAATGGGTCAAAGTTAGTCTGGTTCGAGCCAGCGAGCCAGTGCAGTGTGTTAAGTGCGTGCGGCAAGTTTGGGAGCTGCAATGATAAGAATGGCAATAAGACCATATGCAGGTGCTTGCCAGGGTTTGAGCCGACACAGCCAGATAATTGGAACTCGGGGGACTTTTCTGGGGGGTGCCTCAGGAAGTCATCGATATGCGCAAAGAACAGCGACGATAGTGCTCATGATTTCTTGAGTTTGAAGATGATGAGGGCCGGGAAGCCGGACGTGCAGATTTCGGTAGACAGTGAGGAGCAATGCAAGCAAAAATGCCTTGATGTCTGCAGTTGTCAGGCTTACTCGTTCGAGGAGGATCTGCACAAAAGGGCAGAGAGGGCCACCTTGACGTGCTATACTTGGTCCAACGATCTCGACAATATTCAGGAGTTTGCTCAAGATGGTCGCGACCTCTATGTCCGAGTTCCGCTTTCAGACATAGGTTAATTTCCTTCTGACCTGATTTTTTTCCCTTCCAAAATTATTTGTGTCCGTGACCTTTTGACTTGAGCTGCGGCTTTCTTGTTAACTATCTTTGGGGGCTTCTGATTATTGCCTCCTTTGAAGAAGTCATAAACTTTGCTCATATTTTGTGCACTCACAAGTTATTTTGACTGCAAGTGCCGTCCAACCAAGCGTTCTAGTCCACCTGCATATGGAAAACAAATGATTCTATCCCAAATTCAGCTATTAATATTACGTATGATTATAGTTCAATTGCATGTGAATGTGCATACTCACCGGTGCTGATATTTGTGCAATGTTGACTTTCATAGAATCTACCAGGAGTTGTAAAACTTGCGGTACAAATTTAATCCCCTACCCTTTAAGCACGGGATGGAGCTGCGGCGATCCGCTATACTCTGCATTTAGCTGCAACAATGAAACTGCGCAGCTTTACTTTAAACGGCCCCACGGTGGTATAGAGTCACTAGCGTCAATCCGGAAGCTCGAACATTTACCATCCAAGTCAAGAATGCATCGAACTGCACAAATAGCAGTCAAATGGAAATTAATCTGCAGCTTAACCAGTCCTCGCCATTTCATGTGAGTAGCGGATGTAGTGGAGGACAGAATGACTTCAGCGCAGGAGAGTCTTTGGGAAGGGTCTGGTTGAGTGAAATAAAAATTGTGTGGAGCAATCCAAAGGAGCCGATCTGCAATTCGTCCAAAGACTGCGATTGGCCACATGCAACTTGCAAGAAAGCGTCAGATGGAATAAAAAGGTGCCTCTGCAACTCAGGATTCAGTTGGAACTCTTTCCACGTCAATTGTTCTCCAGGTAAGAATATTGATCTTGCGAATTGATACGCAGCTTTAGCTACTGTATTCATGAATAACAAATCAGAAGGAAATAAGTCTTTAGGTTTTACTGGTCGATATAGTAGTAGATTTTCTTGAGCCATCAAATGATCGTTTCCCATCTCCATGGTCTAACATTTAGAGCGCTACTAGGATGATTTGCTGCTCCTACAAGCTGAAAATATAAAATTTTCAGAGTCCATATCTATATTTTTAGCTTCCGTTTGGAATTTATATAGCTATCGTTTGTCCAGGGCCTGAGATTCTCGAGATATGTTCGCCCTGTCAAAGTGTCATTAGCATCTGCCTTTACAGTTACCAACCCAAGTATGGTGTATGCATGCAATGTAAGGACAGAGTCCTGGACTTGCACCGACTGAACATGCTCTTTTTATCGATTATAATAGGGATTGTGACCATGCGCTATGATGTCCTCACATTTGTCCTTCTATCAAATTAGCAAAACCCTGTGTCTACGGTTATTAATTTTCGCTTTGTCCGAAATATAATAGTTATATTAATTTCTCTTGTCTAGCAGTAAGTAATGGCCTTGGAGGAGGAATATCATCGCAGAAAAGACAGAAAGCAAAAGCTGTTTATATAGCTGCTCCTGCCGCTGCCACAATTTTCATCCTTGTTTTTGGTGGCTTATTTTACATGACAAGGCAGCATAGTAGTACGCAAGGTAATCACTTAGTAGATACATACTTTTTATCTGTCATTATCAGAAATACGATGATAAGATAGAAATCAATTAGTAACTAGAGCTGGTACTTCAGGGAGCAGTGAAAGCACTCAGGAAAACCCTGACTTTCGTCTATATGATAGCGAGAAGCGCATCAAAATATGGATAGATTCATGCCAATTCGAGGAGGAGGATAAAAAAGGCATAGATGTGCCATTCTTTGATTTAGAAATTATTCTACGAGCAACGAATAATTTATCAGATGAGAACAAACTTGGAAGAGGCGGGTTTGGGCCTGTTTACAAGGTAAGTAGCATGGTTTCTTCTTCTACCATTGGGGGCTCTTCGCCTGGTCATGGTGATGAAGCAATCCGTTTCTTAAGTTTGTTTCAGGCTACATTTCCCGGAGGACAGGAAATTGCGGTAAAGAGGCTATTGAGTGGCTCGGGACAGGGCTTGGAGGAATTTAAGAATGAGGTCGTCTTGATTGCTAAACTTCAGCATCGAAATCTTGTTAGATTAGTAGGATATTGTGTCAAAGGAGACGAAAAGATGGTACTATATGAATACATGCCCAACAAAAGCTTAGATTCATTCATATTTGGTAAGCACCTTATTTCATGTCCCTATTCCATTGTAGTCTTCAATGCATAGCTGTAATTGGTAGTAGCATTCAGCGGTCTCTTCCTCTTTATAAAGGTTTTAAGTTAGTCTGACTGAGTTAGATTAAAAGACTTTGCTACATTAACAAATTAAAATTAAAATCTTGTTAGATCGAACAAGGTGTTCCTTGCTGACTTGGGAGATACGCTTTGAGATTATCTTGGGAATTGCACGAGGAATGCTCTATCTTCACCAAGATTCTAGGCTGCGAATCATTCATAGAGATCTCAAGACAAGCAACATTTTACTCAATGAGGATATGACTCCTAAAATTTCCGACTTTGGTCTGGCACGGATATTTGAGGCAAAACAAACTGAAGCAAGCACGCAAAGGGTGATTGGAACATAGTAAGTTTTTGTAGATGTGCATGCCATTTATTTATTTATTTATTGGATAGAGAATTTGTTGGATCCTAGACAAGGCACTCACCACATTATTACCTTTTAATATCTGCATTGAAACTTCAAGTTCTTCGACTGTGGCTTAATTCACTTATTATGCTCTAATGCAGTGGATACATGTCTCCGGAATATGCTTTAGATGGATTTTTTTCTTTCAAGTCCAATGTTTTTAGCTTTGGCGTTGTCGTACTGGAGATTGTCAGCGGGAGACGTAACACGTGCTTTTATCACTCTGAAGGAACACTGAGCCTTCTCACTCATGTGAATACAGTCCATTCGCTGCCCCTCTTTTTATTTTATCCACTTTTTGTGGGCCTTTTCTCTGAACGTACTGAAACTTCAATTGTGCAGGCATGGGAATTATGGAATGACAATAATGCATTGGACCTGATGGATCAAGTGTTGCATGAAACTTGCGACAGAGATCAAGTTTTGAAATGCATAAAGGTCTCGCTTTTATGCGTGCAAGAAAACCCAGTGATCGTCCCATGATGTCAAATGCAGTTCTCATGCTCAGTAGTGAAACTGCGACTCTTCCAGCTCCGAAAAACCGGCTTTTGCAGTTAGGGCAGGCGTCTCTACAACAGCTTCTCCTTCCAGCAAATCGGAGTCAAATGCAGTGTTATCGACTTCTCTGGAACAAGGACGGTAATGTTGGATCTTCCTGGAATTTATTCCACATATTAACGGTCAAAAGGTTTAGCTACCAGGCATTTGTTTAACTAGGAATGCCTCAATTTTTGCCCCATGATGGTCCTTTCTCCTCCGACAAAATACAGTTTGCCCTATGTTGCCGGTGCTTCTCCTTGGCATGAAGACTGGGCTATACTAACATCACGAATGGGCTTCTTGATCCCAGGAGTAGATTTTATTCTTGTCATTTCTTGTACTTTTCATTCTTAAGATTAAGTTTCTTCTGCTGCAATTGAGTTGTAAAATCAATTTCCTTTCAGCTTAAAGTCATCCACTCTAGCATATTCAACAACAATCTCTTTTTTTGAATTGACTGAAATATTTATTTTTATATATCACTAAGATGTTACTGTTATGTGTTAAAGATCTGTGTATTTCATAGTAGTGTTTGCTCGGTTGCCTTGAAAATCCGTTGCTTAGCACATGTTTGTCAATATTCTCCTAAAAGGAAAGAAATCCCTACTTTGCAAAAAAATAGATAATTGCCTACAGATATGGTATTTCTTATTATTTGAATTATAGTGCGGGAAATGATTTGAATGATAATGACTTACTTAAAGATAAATTACAATTTATTTGCTATTAAACATCACCCTCGTTATATCCAAATGGTGGCCAAGTTGAGTAATCCAAATAACAATTTAACTAGGAGAAAAGTAATTTATTTAGGCAATGTATAAATCAACTTCATTAAAAATGGGGTTCATGTTACTTATATGGTAAAATGGTATTAACAAAAAAAAATATCAATGATATATTTGTTTTAATACACAAATTAATTAATTGGACATATTGAACGGTTATTGTAGTTATTGAATTAGACTACTTCCTTAGTTACGCGCCAACTATTGAGGGAGCAGGGTAGATGACACTTTGAAATATTGATCATGATTGGATACATTGATAGCTGTCAAGGTTCTCTCTCTATCTACTAGTGGATTGAAAGCTCCTACCGCTATTCTTGTCGAAAACTGCCAGCACGGGCCTAAGTATGGAGACAATTCTGCATAAATGGCAAGATTTTTGTGCACTAACATAGAGCAGCTGGTGGTTTGAAATGAAGCTGGAGAAGAACATCTGCTGCTTGATAAGACTACGAATCAGACTCAATTCAGGCGAAAGACTTGCATTGGAACATCACCATAACTTTCCATCCCAAATGTCTCATTTCTCGTAAGAAGATTATGAAGCTTTAACATGAAACTATGGCCATGACTTTCCCTTGCAAGATCAACCATAGACCTGATAGCACTTGGTTTTAATTGCCGAAAAAGAGTGCATAAAGGGTCTCAACTGCAATTTTCTTGATTGATATGCTTAACTGATTCATATATTTTCCGTCACTCGAAAATATAGCATTCTAAAGCGAATTCTCTGGAAGAGAGGGCCCCTGGACCAGGCGGGGGTGATGCCGTGGGTGTCGTCGGTGTGCAGGTGGGTCAAGAAGTACGCTTGCGTCCCTTCCGCCCACCGATTTACCGAGATCAGGCCTCTCTCTATGGCATCAAAGCCCAAGCACCGAGCGCGTGGAGAGAGAGAGAGAGATTATGTTTTCGTTTTGGCGGGGAGAATTGGATTAAAGGGATGGTGCCTTTTAGGCTTCTCGGAATCATCGCGGGCTTTTGTGTTTCAATGTGAAGCCCACTTCGGAGTTAGGTTTGATCGAATGTGTGTATTAATTTATGAAAATTCCTTTTATAATTTCTCTATTTTGCCCGCCCTATCCATCACCGGCATCTCGCAAATTTTCCTTTTCAAAATATCAAAAGTGAGCAAAGAGATAGCAAAATTAAACTTATTGAGATAGATTACGGGTTTCCATGTACCTTAACATGGTGAGCTAGTGGCCCTTCGCGCAGGATTAAATTGGGGCTTAAGTAATTTATTGGAGAAACTAAAGCCAAGGGGGCACACATAAAGGCGAGTAGTTTCAAATTCTATCTAGATTCCAAATAAAAGTCAGAATCTACCTGTCGAAACAGATTTCCTAATTTTTTAAATTTGAAATCTACCCTATCACAAATTTCAAGATTTATTAGGTTCCTTCTTTACTCTTAATTGAACAATTACAATGAATCATCACATTTAATAATCACAATTTATTACAATTTATTGATCACAACTCATATTTAGACATATAAAGATTATAAAATATTAACAGAAAAAAAAAAAAGTCTTAGTTATGCATATCGCCGAAATAGAAACTCATTAGATATCATGAAATATCGCAAAGTTTATGTGAAGATATATAATAAAATAAAATAAAAAACTTGAAACCTACCCGTTGGAACATGTTATTTAATTTTTAAAATTTGGAACTTATCCCGTACATTCTAGAACTTGAAACCATACTGATTCTCACTATTCTGGTTGTTAAAATCTTGATCTCACCCTACAACCATGCTCACTGTAGGCACACGGACTCGTCTGTCGTTGACACCTTTTATTAAAGTCTTGGAGACGGAACCTTCACACTCAAATTCCAAGAGAGAATGACAAAAAGTGATTTCTTCTAATTTATTCTGGTGAGATTTTTCTTCCCGTGGAATTGACTTATGTGGTTCACAGGGATCTGAGGTGGGCTCCCCTCCCTTTGGAGGGGTTGACGGGGAAGCCCAATGGGGACTTTATCCCGTAATCCCAATTAAACCCCTGTAAATGGGGCTAACTGGGCACCCTGGGATGCCCGATTCAGGGTGAAGCAGTTTAAGGACATGCTTAGGTCCAAAATTCCAAGAGAGAATGACAAAAAGTGATTTCTTCTGATTTCTTCTGGTGAGATTTTTCTTCCCGTGGAATTGACTTATGTGGTTCGCTTTAGACATGTGTAACACTTGTGGAGGCCCACACTCTTGTCGTCACCTACATTGTTTTTGCATCTCCCTCCTATTCTGCGGGGTCCGATCTCGGTGGAGAACATGCCTCATTGAGTCAATAACTAAATTGACGTGTGAAGAAAGGGAATCAACCACTGGGGGTTCGCCCCAGTGGCCAACCTTTCCAACATGGAAGAGGGAGGTGAGGGGTTCAAATCCCCACCTTCTCAGGGGGAGATGGAGGTAAGGACGCGTAAGTTTTGAGAGTGGGTTGCGACTCCCACGCCCTGCAAGAGGCAGGGCACAAGTCTGCAAGTGAGTATAAAGTAGGAATAGAGTAGGACTGAAAAAAAATAAAATCACAAGCAACTCTACTTTACACATACGGTCTTTCTATTTCTTTTGAGTTTTCGATGGGCCACCAACCAGTCAATTTAAGGAGACAAACTAGGCCGACGACCACCGTTGACCACCCCCGGGGCCCCGGGGCGCTACCATATTCAATGCTTGAGCATCCTAATATTTCCAGATGTCGGTCCCCTTTTTGTTTCCTTTGAAAATTCTAACTTGAACGAACATTAAAAAAAAAAATGTTTGGTTCAAACGTCATAATTTCCTACTAAATTGCACAAAAACACTAATCCTCTGAATCGATTAACTTTCACCTTCCTTCCTTCGTCACAATTAATCAACTCAGTTTTAGTGCTTGATTAGATCTGTGGCAGTATGTTGATCAAGACGGGTATCTATCGGAACTTAAACCAGCTCAAAGAACTTAGTTACAATGACACTATCTAAACAAATTGGGCTCTTTTCTTTGATAATATTCTCACTGGTGGTTGTCGGCAGACTTCAATGTCACCGACATGCCACTGGTATTCCACATTAGTAGTTGGGCGAATGGCAAATGATAATGCGAGTGTCACAATTTGGAAAGGCGACATAAACGACATAAGACACAATAGTTTACCTTTCATCGAGATTATGAAGATTTTGGTAGGACCAAGAGAGGAATCATGTGATTCACTCTTGTTCGGAAATTCTCCAAGCCAGCGATTCCATCGTGAGAAAGTTTGGTCACCATTACCAATCAGAAGTTTACCGCGAGGCATCGACACGAGTCACATCATTATCACAAGAGGGCTCTAATCAAATCACCAGCAAAAGGTAAAATAGTGAGGTATTGAATTTCTGCTGCTTATTAAAAATTCCAGTACATCTTTCTGTCTAGTCTCTCCAGACAATGCTTAGGCCCATGTCTCGCTAGCAAAAGCAGAAGAGGATAATGCCAATGGAAAGGAACGAACATGGGAATAAGGCAAGTGACGACGCCTATTTCCAGCCACTTGAAAAAGGTAGGGAAGGATGGGACAAGTCCTGCATGGCTTTTTATCCTGGGACAAATCACTCTGTGATTCACCATCATTTGTTCGGGACACATTTGCTCTTGATTCTATTGTGATTCGTCATGTCTCATGTTTTTCACGAATCACTGATATTTTCACAAAACCATCGACTTGAAAGTCTTCCTCCCTGTTGACTAGTTAGAAAGGCAGTACTGAAGTAGCATACCAAATCGCAAAATGTGAACAATAAATTATGGCGTAGTATATTTTACTAATTAGCATCGAGCAACGTATCCATGAAATAACCATTTAGAGATTTTTTTCACAAATTTTAATATAGGTTTAATTGTTATCTCTATGTTTAACTTTTACTGTAAACATAAGAGGTGATATCACTCTGTTTGTATAGTATGAAGTTTCAATTGAATGCGCGCGTGTTTTATTGACTCAATTATCAGCTTTTACTATATTTTTTCTCTCCAAAATTTCTGCCCTAAAAAGACTCTTTATGCAACTCCTTACATATAGTCTTTCTATTTCTTTTGAGTTTCTGACAGGGCACACGGTAGTCGTTTCAAGGAGACAACCTGGCCCGACGGCGACCGTGGACGCCCCCGCACTACCACATGCAATGATTGAAGGTCCTGATGTTTCGAAAGCTATACGTATCCCTTTGAAAAGCTGTGTCAGTCCTTTCGTTTTTTGTTACTCCATTTCCTTTGAAAAGTCTAACTTGTATTAACATAAAAATTGTGGTCCAAATGCAATATTTTTATCGTAAATTGGACAAAAGCATTGTTGTCCTCTGAATTAATTCACTTTACTTTTATTTTCACATCACAATTAATTAACTCATCTCACATCCTTAATTAAACCTATGGTTATATATTGATCCAAAATGGATATACCGAGTTAGTTTTCCTTATCACTAAATCAATAGAGTTTGAACTTTAATCAGCTCAATGGTGAGGCTAGATAAATAAATCAATTATTTTCCTTTTAGTATTCTTTCACCCCCGACGCTTATCCTAGTCTAGCCGAGACTTTATGCCCTTTGCCAACGTGTCTGAAGAGAGTATTATGTGCTATTAGTCTAGTGAATTTCGAATCATAATGCGGGCATGGCAACCACTTGAGGCGATGTTTGCAACATATTATATGAAACCTTTTATCTTATATTTACATTATGAAGATTTTCGTAGTAATTTGACAAGTTAGCGAGACCTCTCCCCAGTAATCAGGGGAGAATTAATCACATGACAAGAGTACATTTTGTATTTTTTTTTCACTAGATTAAAAATGAAGGTCCAATTAATCGGGTGTCCATTACGGTTAATTGGGTCTCATAGGACAATCCTAAAGATCTTTTCTCATAACTATGACTAAGAAAGTCGATTGTGAACACAACTAGCTCCTGTTTATTTTCAGCTAAACAAATCTACATCTAACGTTAATGCCACGTGGAGATTGCCGTATTGACGTTACTAGGTCATTGTGTTTGTACTCAACATGTATTATTTGGACTTTGACGAGTCAATGGTCAGAAAGGTTAAAAAAAAAAAGATAAGAAGAAGAAGAAAAGAAAGTGCGCGTTCCTTTACCAAAAAAAAAAAAGAAAGTGCGCGTTCTTAAAAAGAGGAAAGGAAAAGCAACAAGAGAGAGAAGACGCACGATGCGTTCATATAAAGAGGAAAGGAAAAGTGAGAGAGATAGTAAAAGGAAAAGTGAGAAGAGAAAAGAAAGGAAGGAAAAAAAAAAAGGAAAGAGATACACGTTTTGGGGGTTCGCCCAGTCGAATTTACTTTGACCCGTAACGTTCGGTGGGATTTAAGTTATTTTCTCTTCTAATGGGAGTAGTTTCTTTAATTGGGGCACAAATTTGAAATTATATAAAACTGAAACTACGAGATTTAATTTAGGAATTGCTAAGGTGAGAACCTACGGGGATTAATAATTTAGGGTACTATAGGATTTAATAGAACTCAATTCTGGCTTATAGTTTGTGCAAAACAATTTATTTATTTTTTTGTGTACTCAACCAGCAGATTTTCGACCAAATTTCATCAGTTGTCGACTTAATTTTAAAACAACCAAGTTATGGGTCTTCTACAATCAGGGGGCCTAAACAGTTTTCTATACTTGGACAAATCATGTTGTGATTCATTATTTGTTCTAGACAAGTTTCTCTCAATTCTCTTGTAATTTGCCATATCTCGTCTTTTTCATGGATTATCAATATTTTCACTAAATTATTGACTCAAGATACTAGTCCTCTCCATTGACTAGTATCTTTTACAAATCAATATGAAAAGAGCACATCAATCAGGGCATCCACAAGCTGAACATTTAGAGATTTAGAGATTTTTTTCCTAATTTTTTAACGTAGATCAAACTGTTATCTCTGTGTTTAACTTTACCGTTAACCTAAGAGTGTGATATCACTCCGTTTATACAGTACGAAGTATCAAGAGAGTGCGCGCGTATTTTATTGAGTCTATTATCTATTTTCCTTTATTTCTTCCCTCAAAATTTCTGCCCAAGAGACCTTTCTTAAGCATCTCTATACGTACAGTCATTCTATTTCTTTCAGTTTTGACGCGTCGCCCACCAGTTGCTTTAAGGAGACAAACTAGGCCGACGACGACCGTTGATTGACCATAATGTGGGCAGCATGTGATACAAATCATGCTCCACTCGTTTCACTCAAAATAATTTTCAAGAAAATATTTTTAAAATTTTTCAATATTTGTTTAATAAAAAATAAACTAATCAAGGAAATCGTAATCCGCTATTGGAAAAAAAAAACACATTTAAAAGTGGAGAAAATATTTTTCACTTTTCAAAAGTGGAAAACATTTTCCATAACTTCTTTCACCTCATTTTCTCTCACCAAACATATTTTCATTTATTTTTATGTTTTCTTTTGCTTTAAAAAAAAAAAATCGATATTTTATTTTTCCTTTTTTCTTTTCTTTCTTTCCTTTTCTTCTTCTTCCTTGGGCTTGGCTGGTCGTCAGCCAAGGTGGCCACTAACGACCCCAACTCGGGCATCGCCCTAAGCTGATGAGCCTTGAGTTTCTCGGATTCCAACAAGGTCAAGCCTCGCCAAAGCTAGCGAAGCTAAGCTCACCCAAGGTTGGCGAACTCAGGATTCGCCAGATCTAGCAAACTAGGTGGGGCTTGGGCTTCGACCGAGCTCATTGGCCTAGGGCGAGACTTGACCTGGCTTGTGGCCGGTCGCCAGCTGTCGCCGTGGCTGGTAACTGGCCAAGCCCAAAGAAGAAGAAGAAAAAGAAAATGAAAGAACGAAAAAGAAAAAAAGAAAAAAAAAAAGGAAAGGAAAGGAAAGGAAAAGAATTTAAAAAAATCAATTTTCATAAAAGTAAAATAAAAAAAATTATTAAAAATGAGTGAATGCATAAAAGATTTTCCTTACCGAACAATGGAAAATACTTTTTGGTTTGTTTTCAAATTTTAACCAAATATAAGAAAATATAGTTATTTCCTTGAAAGCTTCTTGGAAAACAATTTTTAGAAACGCCACATTTTCCACAAATCAAATGTAGCCCTAGATTATGAAGATTTTGGCAAAAATTCGGCAAGTTAAAGAGACCTTTCTAATATTGTCTCTCATTATACGTCTAGAGTGATGGGAAGAATTAATCACATGATAGGAATATACTCGAGATCTTTCCTTTCGCCGGATGGAAAATGAATGTCAAGTTAATTGCGGGTGACTTGTGTTTTGGTTCATTGGGTGTACTAGAACGAGCCTACAGATCCTTTCTAGTGAATGCATTTAAGAAATTCGATTTCCAATATAACTAGCTCTGATAAGAAAGAGGAGTCGATAATTCTTCTTTTTAACAGAAAATGGCAGAAAAAATGAAAGAAGCATGCAGAGGTTGGGACACCTGGAGTGCCATAACTTAGCATGGGAGGACACTTAGGTGCCATAACTTCAAAATGATATACTTGAGTGCCAGTTTCAAAGGTAAATGGAACACTTAAGTGCCACTCTGGCGAAAATCCGGCCAAATGGCTAACGTAGCAATTTTCCAGCAAGTTTGGTTCAAAACGGCGTCGTTTTGCACGTTGACGTGGTGAGAAAATGCAAAAACGATGTCGTTTCGTGTCTGACATGTAAATAATAATATAAAAATTAATTAAATTAGATTTAAACTTAATTTTATTTAAAATATTCTAAAAATTTAAAAAAATTTAAGAAAAAAAAAAAAGGGAGCAGGTCGAAGGGGGCGGCCGAGGGCCGAGCCCTTGCCGCCGCCTCCCCACCGTCGCCGGGAAGGGCCGGCGACGGGGGGAGGGTTGGCCGGGGTCGTCGGCCCCCGCCGACCGGTGGCGAGGGCCGTGACCCTCGCCCGGATCCGGGCGAGGGCTCGCGGGCCCTCGTCACTTGTCGACCGGCCTCGTTGGCCCCCGGCCAAGGCTCGGCGACCTTGGCCGACCCTCCCCCTCCGTTGCCGGCCCTTCCGGCTGGGCGGCGGGGAGATGGCGTGGGCCCGCAACCCCGGCCCCACGCGAGCCCTCCCCAGATTTGGGCGAGGGTCGCGGCCCTCGCCTAGATTCGGCGAGGGCTTGCGAGCCCTCACCACCTCCCCGCCGCCGCCGGAAGGGCCGGCGACGGAGTGGGGAGGGTCGGCGGGGTCGCCGGGCCCGGTCAGGGCCGGCGAGGGCCCACGAGCCCTCACCCGGATCTAGGGTGAGGGTCACGGCCCTCGCCGCCCGGCCGCCCGAGGGCCGGTGACCCCGCCGACCCTCCCCCTCCATTGCCGACCCTTCCGGCGATGGCGGGAGGCGGCGGCGGCGAGGGCTCACCCTCGGCCCGCCCCCTTCGACCTCCCCCTTTTTTAAAAAAAGTTTTCTTAATTTTTTTTAGAATATTTTAAATAAATTTAAGTTTAAATCTAATTTAATTAATTTTTATATTATTATTTACACGAAACGGCGTCGTTTTGCATTTTCTCGCCACGCGTCGGCGTGTAAAACGACGCCGTTTTGGACCAAACCCGCCGGAAAATTGCCACGTCACCATTTGGCCGGATTTTCGTCAAGAAGCACTTAAGTGTTCTATTTAACTTTGAAACTGGCACTCAAGTGTACCATTTTAAAGTTATGGCACCTAATTGTCCTCCCGTGCCAAGTTATGGTTCTTGGGCTGTTCTTCTGCCGAAGCATGCAATGTGATATCATACAACAAGAATAATTAGTCTAGTCAAGGTGTTATATCTACATAAGAGAACAATGAAATGTTGACCAAAGTTTAAGAAGTTTTTCTGCACTTTCTTCTCTATACCCAAAAAACCACGTTCACTTATATATACTTGTAAATTTTATGGGGAGAGAGGGATAGAGAGGGAAATGAACATAGTGCTCTTCCCTCTCATTGACAGCGGCCATCAAGAGCTCACGCCAGGTTTGAATGATTTAACGCAACAATTGACGATAAGGATGAGGTAAAAGTGAATGGTCGAACAATGGCCACCCTGAATCAAAGAGACATTAACCTCGTCACCATCTCAAGAACTCCAGCGATTACCATGCGACGCTCCAACAACTTCACGTGCTTGCTCTTGTGTGTGATGTTCTTTCCGTTTTGCTCAAGCAAAGACAACATAACAGAAGCCACGATGATCGAGTACCCGCAAACTCTCGTATCTGCCGGCGAGCAGTTTGAGCTCGGCTTCTTCTCTCCAGGAGGGAGCTCCGACTCCAGGCGGTATGTCGGAATGTGGTATTACGGGTCAGACCCTCCGATTGTTGTTTGGGTGGCCAACCGGGACGCCCCGCTCATCGGCCTCAATGCATCATTCGGCCTCGTGGACGGTGACCTGCAGTTGCGCCACAAAGGACCAGCGATCCGGTTGAGCAATGTCAGGGGTTCCAGCTCTTCAACTCTGGCTGTGAAGCTTCTTGATACAGGGAATCTAGTGCTGTTGGAAGACGACAGGAGCGAGACGGTCCTGTGGCAGAGCTTCGATCACCCGACCGACACCTTCCTTCCTGGGATGCGGATGATCAACGACTTCAACTTGACTTCTTGGGCAAGCCAGGAAGACCCGAAAAAGGGGATGTTCACGTTTCAGAGGGATCAAGAAAGTGGCAGTAGCGGGTACAAAGTAGTCCAAGACCTGTCTCCTTACTGGAGAAGTGGGGTGTATGGCGACTTCACACAAGCCGATGAGAATATATATGAGACCATTCCTTTGCTAAATGATTCTCTGCGTTTAGCTTCCAGTCGGTTGGTCATGAAACACACCGGCCAGATTCAGTACTTCAGTTTGAAAAGTGGGACGGAGCCAGTCTGGTCCGAGCCAAAGGACAAGTGCAGCGTGTTCAATGCGTGTGGCAAGTTTGGGAGCTGCAACATTATGAATGGTAACGAAACCATGTGCAGGTGCTTGCCAGGTTTCAAGCCGGCACAATTGGATAATAGAACCCCAGTGTACTCCAGCGGGTGCCTCAGGAAGTCGTCAAAATGCTGCGGGAAGAACAGCAACGGTGCTGATCATTTCTTGAGTCTGAAAATGATGAAGGTCAGGAAGCCGGACATGCAGATCCGGACCAAAAACGAGGAGAAATGCAGGCAAAAGTGCCTCCATGACTTCAGATGCCAGGCTTACTCGTTCATGGAGGGTCAGAGCCGAGCGACAGATACATGCAACACTTGGTCAGACTATCTCGACAATATTCAGGAGTTTGCCCGAGATGGTCGCGACCTCTATGTCCGAGTGCCGCTTTCAGACATAGGTTAATTTCCTTTTAGCCTGACCCTTTTTTCCTTCCCGAGATCATTTGTGTTTATGGCATTTTGCCTTGTCCTGTGACTTCTTTGTTTTAGCTATCTTTGGTGGCTTCTGGTTTTGCCTCCTTTGATGAAGTTAGAAACTCGGCAATATTGTGTGCACTTACAATGTTATCTTCATTGCAAGCGTCTTCCAACCAAGTGTTCTAGTCCACCCGCATATGACAAACAATTGATGCTATCCCGATTTCATCTATAAATGTTATATAGGGATAAGTATATTGAAAATCCTAAAACTTGTCATAAAAGTGTAATTGACTTATAAAACTTTCAAAAAAATATAATAAAGTTCTATAACTTGTTACAAAAGTGCAATTGAGTTATAGAACTTTCGAAAAATGTAATCAAATTCTAAAACTTGTTAAATTTTTTCATTTGTCAAGTTAGATGAAATTAATGGAATGACTTAATTGTAACGACATGACTTGTTAAAGTCCTATAACTTATTACAAAAGTATAATTAAGTCCTAAAACTTTTAAAAAGTGCAATCAAGTCATAAAACTTGTTAAGTTTTTCTATTTGTTAAGTTAGATGAAGTTAATGGAATGACTTAATTGTATCAGGACTTGATTGCACTTTATTAAATTTTAGGACTTAATTGACATTTCATAATAAGTTTTAAGATTTCTAGTACACTTTTCCCTATTATGTATCAATAGAATCCACTTGCAGGTGAATGTTTTTTTTTTTTTTTTTTTGGTAAAGCTTGCAGGTGAATGTTTTTTTTTGGTTAAGGCTTGCAGGTGAATGTTGATATCCATTGATGCTGATTTTTCTATATTGTTGACTTTCATAGAATCTACTAGCAGGAGCTGTGGAACTTGTGGCACTAATTTAGTCCCCTACCCTTTAAGCACGGGACAAAGCTGTGGCGAGCCACTATACTCTGCATTTAGCTGTGGCAACATATTTGCGCAGCTTTACTTTGAACTACGCACGGATAGCTACAGAATCACTAATATCAATCCAGAAGCTCGAACCTTTACCATTGGAGTCAACGATAGATTCAAATGCGTGAGCGAGGATCTAAAGAAAATCAGTCAGCAGCTTGACCAGTCCGGGCCATTTGCTGTGAGTGGCGGGTGTATTGGAGGACAGACTGACTTTAGCACAGATGCCTCCCTTGGAAGTGTCAGGTCGAGCGAAGTGAAAATTGTGTGGAAGGATCCAAAGGAGCCACTCTGCAATTCATCCAAAGACTGCGATTGGCCGCACACGACTTGCAAGAATGCATCAGTTGGAATTACAAAGTGCCTCTGCGACTCAGGATTCAGTTGGAATTCTTCCAACGTCAGCTGTTTACCGGGTGAGAATGTTGATCTTGACAATTGACCCACAACTTTAGCTACTCTATTTATGAAAAAACAAATTAGAAGATAATATAGCCATTAGGTTGTAAAGGTCGTCATAATAGGAGATTCTGTCGTGCCCCCGAATTAATATTTTCTATCTCCATGGTTTATCATTTAGAGTACTGCTAGGATGAGTTGCTTCTCCTGCAAGTAGACTGACAAACCCCATACAGTGGACGTCTATATTTTCAGCATTAATCTGAAATTTATAATAGGTCAACCAGAAGAGCTCAAAACCAGAACAGATATAGCTGTAATTTGTCTCCCGCCCGAGATATGTTGACCCTGTCAAGGAGTCAATAATATCAGCCAGGGATTGTGACCATGCACTTGAAGTCCTCACATCTGTCCTTTTATCAAATTAGCGAGTCCATGTGTCTACAATTATTCGTTCACTTTTGTCCAAAATACAGTACTTACACTTTCTTTTCCTATAACGTTGAAGGAGGAGGATCATCGCAGAAAGTGAAACCTGTATATATAGCTGCTCCTGCGGTTGCTGCAATTTTCATCCTTGTATTTGGTGGCTTATTTTACATGAGAAGGCAGCAGCATGGTAGTACACAAGATAATCACAAATAAAACACATACTACTTTTTATCTGTCATTATTAGATATACCATAATAAGATAGCAAACAATTAGTAACTATAGTTGCACTTCAGGGAGCAGGGAAAGCACTCTAGAAATTCTTGACTTTCGTTTATACGAGAGCGAGAAACGGATCAAAATGTGGATGGATTCATGCCAGTTTGAGGAAGAAGATAAGAAAGGCATAGAAGTGCCATTCTTTGACTTAGAAATTATTTTACAAGCGACAAATCACTTCTCAGACGAGAACAGACTTGGAAAAGGCGGGTTTGGGCCTGTTTACAAGGTAAATAAAATGATTTCTTCTTCTACCATCTGGGGCTTTTGACAAGGCCACTGTGATGAGGTAATCCGTTTTTAACCTTGTTTCAGGCTACTTTTCCAAGAGGACAGCAAATTGCAGTAAAGAGACTATTGAGTGGATCGGGACAGGGCTTGAAGGAATTTAAGAATGAAGTCGTCTTGATTGCCAAATTGCAGCATCGAAATCTCGTCAAATTAGTAGGATATTGCGTCGAAGGAGATGAAAAAATGTTACTATACGAATACATGCCCAACAAAAGCTTAGATTCTTTCATATTTGGTAAGCACCTTATCATGTGTTCCTGTTCCCTTGTATGCTCCAGGGCGTAGTTGTAATAGGTAGTAGCACACCACAGTCTCCTCTCTTCATGAAGATTTTAAGTCAGTTTGACCAAGTTAGATTAAAAGGCCTTTCTTCCTTCACAAATTAAAATAAAACCTTGCCAGATCAAACAAGGTGTTCCTTGCTGACTTGGGAGATACGCTCTGAGATTATCTTGGGAATTGCACGAGGAATGCTCTATCTCCACCAAGATTCGAGGCTGCGAATCATTCATAGAGATCTCAAGACGAGCAACGTTTTACTCGATGAGGAGATGACTCCTAAAATTTCCGACTTTGGTCTGGCACGTATATTTGAGGCAAAACAAACTGAAGCATGCACAAAAAGGGTGATTGGAACATAGTAAGTTTTTGTAGATGCACATACCATTTATTTTTGTTTGGATAAAGAGTTCGTTGTATACGACACAAGGAACTCACTACATTATCACCTTTTAATATTTGCAGTGAAACTTCAAGTATTTTTACTGTGGCTTAATTGACTTATTATGCTCTAATGCAGTGGATACATGTCTCCAGAGTATGCTTTAGATGGATTTTTTCTTTCAAGTCCGATGTTTTCAGCTTTGGCGTTGTCGTACTGGAGATCGTTAGCGGAAGACGTAACACATGCTTTTATCACTCTGAAGGAACACTGAGCCTTCTCACTCATGTGAATACAGTCCATTCTCTGCCCCTTTCTTCTATTTTTATCCACTTTTTGTGGCCCTTTTCTCCGAACGTACTGAAACTTCAATTGTGCAGGCATGGGAATTATGGAATGACAATAAAGCACTGAACTTGATGGATCAAGTGTTGCACGAAACTTGCAACAAAGATCAAGTCTTGAAATGCATAAACGTCGCACTTTTATGCGTGCAAGATAACCCCAGTGATCGTCCCACGATGTCAAATGCAGTTCTCATGCTTAGTAGTGAAACTACGACTCTTCCAAGTCCGAAACCGGCTTTTGCATTTAGGATAGGCATCTCTACAACAGCTTCTACTTCCAGCAAATCAGAGTCAAATGCGGTGTTATCGACTACTCTGGAACAAGGACGGTAAACTTGGATCTTCCTGGAATTCATTTCACATCTCAACTGTACCAGGCATTTGTTTAACTAAGAATGCCTCAATTTTTGCCCCATGATAGTCCTTTCTCCAACAAAATACACTTCTCTCTATGTTGATGGGCGGTGCTTCTCCTCGGCCTAAAGACTGCGATACTAACATCGCAAATCAGCTTCTTCATCCCAGGAGCAGCTTCTTTTCTTGTCATTTCTTGTACTGTTCATTCTTAAGAATAAGTTTTTTGTGCTAAAATTGAGTTGTGAAATCAATTCCCTTTTGGGTTATAGTAACCCTACCAAACTCAAAATCTACCACACACTAGCATACTACTCAAAAATCTCACTTTTTGAATTGACTGAAATATTATTTTTTGTTTATCACTGAGATGTTAGTGTTATGTGTTAAAGATTTGTATATTCCATAGTAGTGTATGTTCGGTTGCCTTAAAAATTTGTTGCATGTCACATGTTTCTCAATATTCTCCTCAAGGGTGAGAAATCCTACTTTGCAAAGCAATAGATAATTACCTAATACGTTTGCACTCAATGAATTAAAATAACAAGATCAAACTAGCTAACATTAAAATGATATATTATAATTTAATACACAAATTAATTGGAAATATTGAATGTTTGTTGTCGTTATTGAATTAGATTACTTCCTCAGTTATGTGCCGACTACTGAGGGAGCAGAGTAGATGACACTTCGAAATAATAATCAAGATTGGATACATTGATAGCTATCAAGGTTCTCTCTCTCTCTCTCTCTACTAGTACATTGAAAGCTCCTACCGCTATTCTTGTCAAACTGCCAGCACGGGCCTAAGTATGGAGACAATTCTGCGTAAATGGCAAGATTTTTATGCACTAACATAGAGCAGCTGGTGGTTCTAAATGAAGCCGGAGGTGAACATCTGCTGCTCGTTAAGACTACGAATCAGACTCAGTTCAGGCGAAAGAGTTGCATTGGGACATCACCATAACTTTCCATCCCAAATGTCTCATTTCTCATAAGAAGATAATGAAGCTTTAACATGAAAGTATGGCCATGACTTTCCCTTGCAAGATCAACCATAGACCTGATAGCACTTGGTTTTAATTGCCGAAAAAGAGTGCATAAAGGGTCTCAACTGCAATTTTCTTGATTGCTATGCTTAACTGATTCATATGGTTTCCGGTCACTCGAAAATATAGCATTCCAAAGCGAATTCTCTGGAAGAGAGGGCCCCTGGACCGGGCGGGGGTGATGCTGTGGGTGTCGTCGGTGTGCAGGTGGGTCAAGAAGTACGCATGCCTCCCTTCCGCCCACCGATTTACCGAGATCGGACCTCACTCCATGGCATCAACGCCCAAGCACCGAGCGCCTGGAGAGAGAGAGAGAGAGAGAGATTATGTTTTCGTTTTGGCGGGGGGAATTGGATTGAAAGGATGGTGCCTTTGGGCTTCTTGGAATCATCGCAGGCTTTTGTGTTTCAAAGTGAAGCCCACTTCGGAGTCAGGTTTGGGCCTGACCAGGCGTGCAGTTCCTTTTTTGTGATCGAATGTGTATTAATTTATGAAAATTCTTTTTTATAATTTCTTTATTTTGCCCGCTTTACTATCGAAAAATAAAACATTTTATTATCGAGTGCCATCACTGGCGTCTCGCAATTTCAAAATATCAAAAGTGAGCAAAGAGATAGCAAAATTAAACTTATTGAAATCGATTATGGGTTTCCATGTACCTTAACATGGTGAGCTAGTGGCCTTTCACACGGGATTAAATTGGGGCTCAAGTAATTTATTGGAGAATCTAAAGGCAAGGGGGGCACACATAAGGGTTAGTAGTTTCAAGTTCCTTTCAGATTCCAATTAAAACTCGGAACAAACCTATCGAAACATGTTTCTTGATTTTTGGAACTTGAGATTTACCCTATCACAAGTTCCAAGGTCTACCTAGGTTCTTTCTTTATTTTTAATTAAATGATTGCAGTGAATTATCACATTTAATAACAACTATTTATTACAACCTATCTATCATAACTTATATTTAGATATAGGAAAATTATTAAACATTAACAGGAAAAAAAAATTAGTTATGGTATCACTAGAAATGGAAACTCAAATTAGTGATTTTAAATTACACATTTATCATTAGACGCCATGGAATATTGCAAGATCATGTGAAGACATAGAATAAAAAAAAATACAAAAACTTATTTCAGGTTTTAATTTGAAATGTATCCGTCGAAACATGCTATCTAATTTTTGAAATTCAGAACTTACGTTGTATATTCTAATACTTGGAACCATACCGATTCCCTCTGTTCCGATTCTTAAAGTCTTGATCTTGCTTTGGAACCATGCTCATCCTAGGCACACGGACTTGTCTGTCGTTGACACCTTTTATTAAAGTCTTGGAGATGGAACCTTCGTGCTCAAATTCCAGGAGAAAATGACAAAAAGTTATTTCTTCGGGTGGGATTTTCTTCCCGTGGAATTGTTTTCTGAGGTTCGCCCAGACATGTCCAAAACGTGTAGAGGCCCGCACTCTTGTCGTCACCTACGTTGTTTTTGCATCTCCCTCCTGTTCCGCATGGTCCGATCTCGGTGGAGAACATGCATCGTTGAGTCAATAACTAAATTGACGTGTGAAGAAAAGGGAATCACAAGCATCTCTATTTACACGTACAGTCTTTCTATTTCTTTGAGTTTTCGAGGGACCACCCATGTTGGAAGTTTGTTTGTAAAACAAGCTTAATGTATATTTCCTTGTCCCACATAGGAAAAGTGGGAGGAAGTGGCCCAATTAATAAGTGTGGGGTATTTTTAATATACCTAAAGAAACAATTGGGTGTGGGTTAGACCTTACCATACCCGTATGCGGGTGCGCGATTATTAGGCTCCCTTAGCACTTTGCATGCTCGTGATTTAATTAACACTAACCCATTTGTTAATTTTTTTTTTTCTTCCTACGATTATCTTATTGACTTTAATCAATTCAAATGTTGTTCTTGTTTATTGATAATTTTCGGAAATTATTTTAAAAATTCGAAATTTTATTTATTAAAAAATATATATTTTTAAATTATTCCAAATTTTTGTTTGTATTTTTTCAAGATAACCTTTGAATAAGATACATATTCAGTTTTCAACCTTTTCCGAAGTGTTGCATTTGTCGCATTTGTTCATCTAAGCAATTTTTCGAGAGAGTTGCCTACGTTTTTAAGATTGATTTATATATATGTTAGTTTTTTAGAAGAGTGTGTGATCATTTTATCTTTTTGAGTCTTCTTTCTGAAAAAACTACAACCATCTTTTCAATTGTTTTAAAGAGACACAGAAATATTAAATTCTTATTTAGTATTATCATTTTGAGGACTTTATCAGATCTTGGAGGATATTTTCGGTAACCACAAGATTTTATAGGGTAAATAAATTCTTAAAGAAAGTGATATTATGCCTTAAAGTCCGACTTGATTAATCTAAAAATTAGACTTCATTGTTCTACCAAATTCGAAGCTAAATTTTATGAACAATCCACCCGTCGCTTTAAAGAGACAAATCCACATTATTAGTTGGACCAATGGCAAGTGATGATGTGGGCATCACAGTTTGGAAAGGCGATGTAGACGATATACAACACAAAAGCATTTTGCCTTTCATCGAGATTATGAAGATTTTGGTAGGATCAAGAGAGGAATCACACAGATCACTCTTGTTGGGAAATTCTCCGAGCCAGCGATCTCATCATGAGAAAGTTTCGTCACCATTACCAATCACATGGTGACCACGAGGCATCGACACGAGTGATATCAATATCACAACGAGGGCTCTAATCAAATCACCAGCAAAAGGTAAAATAGTGAGGTCTTGAATTTCTGCTGTATATTGAAAAGTCCAGTACGTCTCTCTGTCTAGTCTCTCAATACAATGCTTAGGCCCATGTTACGCTAGCAAAAGCAGGAGAGGATAATGCCAATGGAACGGAACAAACATGGGAATAAGGCAAGTGACGATGCCTATTTCCAGCCACTAAAAAAAGGTAGTGAAGGATGGGACAAGTCCTGCACGGCTTTTTATCCTGGGACAAATTACTCTGTAATTCACCGTCATTTGTTCGGGACACATTTGCTCTTGATTCTATTGTGATTAGTCATGTCTCATGTTTCTCACGAATCACTGATATTTTCACAGAACCATCGAGTTGAAACAGTCTTCCTCCCTATTGACTAGTTAGAAAAGCAGTACTGAAGTAGCATACCAAATAGCGAAATGCCACTATAAATTATGGCATAGTATATTTTGCTAATTGGCATCAAGCTGGGTATGCATGAGCTAACCATTTAGAGATTTTTTTCACAATTTTTAATGTAGGTTGAATTGTTATCTCTATGTTTAACTTTTACTGTAAACAGAAGAGGTGATATCACTCTGTTTGTATAGTATGAAGTTTCAATTGTATGCGCGCGTGTCTTATTGACCCAATTCTCTGTTTTTACTCTATTTCCTCCCTCCAAAATTTCTGCCCTAAAAAGCCTCTTTATGCAATTCCTTGCATATAGTCTTTCTATTTCTTTTGAGTTTCTGACAGGGCACTCGCTAGTCGTTTCAAGGAGACGACCTGGCCCGACGGCGACCGTCGACGCCCATGCACTACCACATGCAATGAATGAAGGTCCTGATGTTTCGAAAGCAATACGTATACCTTTGAAAACCTATGTCAGTCCTATATGTATATATTTAACTCCATTTCCTTTGAACCGTGTGTTGTCACACCCACCGTTACCCTGGTGGTTGCAGCCCCCTCATTCCTCCCAATACTATTTCTCCCTTGGGAGGAGGGATACGGGGCCCCACTTTGGGGATTCTCACCCTTAGGAGGTTCTCCCTCCAGTTGAGGGTTCCCCTTGAGCAGTTTAAGCACCTGCTCAGGTCTAGAAAAGTCTAACTTGTATTAACATAAAATTGTGGTCCAAATGCAATATTTTTAACGTAAATTGGACAAAAGCATTGTTGTCCTCTCAATCAATTAACTTTACTTTTCTTTTCCCCTCACAATTAATTAACTCATCTCACATCCTTAATTAAACCTATGGTTATATAGTGATCCAAAATGGATATACGTTTCTCCCAATTTCTATTCTTTTGTTCCCCGGAACAAAAAAAGAATATAAATCCGTTTAGTAAAACTTTTATTTCTGAAAACAAAAAATCTATTTTTTTGTTCCCGGGAATAGATTTGGAACAGAAATAAGAAAGAAAAAAAAGTAATTTCTTGTTCTTGAGAACAATTTCTAGAAATAAATCAATTTTTTCTTTTCTTTTTCTTGCTTGATGTGGCCTTGGGTGGCCGCTTGCCAACCGTCGACCACCTCCGGTCGGTCGTGGCTACCGAGTCATCGTCGACCGTAACCCCATCGGTGGCGACCATCGTAGCCGCCACCGTCTGATCGTTGTTGTTGCCACCCACAGCCCATCAGCCACCCCCGATCGCCGATGACCGCCGCCAACCGTCGTTGTCGCCGCCGACCGCTGGCCGCCACCGCAGGACCGCCAGCCGCACGTTGTCGCCGCCCCCGATCGTTGTCGCCTCCGGCGGCAAGCGGTTTTGTGGTTGTGGGCGGTGGTGGCGGGCGGCGGCGACGCGACGAGAAAGTGACGAGCAATGGTCGTCCCGATCCGTGAACAAGAATAAAAAAGAAATAAATACAAAAAATAAAAAATCGTATCAAACACATTTCTATTCTTTTTATTTCAAGAATAGAAATTTTGTGTAATTACCGAACACCTTATTTTCCTTATTTTACTTAGAAATTGTTCCCCGGAGTAGAAATAGAAAAGAACTATTTTTGAAAAGAAACTGTTCCTCAGCCAAGAAGCCTTATCATGCGCACCTTAGTTTTCCTTATCACTAAATCAAGAGGGTTTGGACTTTAATAAGCTCCATGGTGAGGCTAGATAAATAAATCAATTATTTTCCTTTTAGTATTCTTTCACCGGCGGTCAGAGGACCCCTACGCTTATCCTAATCTAGCCGAGACTTTATGCCCTTATGCCCAGTCGAATTTACTTCGACTCGTAACTTTCGGTAGGGATTTAAGTTATTTTCTCTTCTAATGGGAGTAGTTTCTTTAATTGGGGCACAAATTCGAAATTATATAAAACTGAAACTACGAGATTCAATTTAGGAATTGCTAAGGTGAGAACCTACGGGGATTAATAATTTAGGGTACTCTAGGATTTAATAGAACTCAATTCCGGCTTATAATTTGTGCAAAACAAAATTTTGAAATTTTGTGTGTATTCAACCAGCAGATTTTTGACCAAATTTCATCAGTTGTCGACTTAATTTTAAAACAACCAAGTCACGGGTCTTCTACAATCGGGGGGCCTAAACAGTTTTCTATGCTTGGACAAATCACGTTGTGATCCATTATTTGTTCTAGACAAGTTTCTCTCAATTATCTTGTAATTCGCCATATCTCATCTTTTTCATGGATTATCAATATTTTCACAAAATTATTGACTCAAGATACTTGTCCTCTCCATTGACTAGTATCTTTTACAAATCAATATGAAAAGAGCACATCAAGCAGATCATCCACAAGCTGAACATTTAGAGATTTAGAGATTTTTTTCCTCAATTTTTAACGTAGATCAGACTGTTATCTCTGTGTTTAACCTTACCGTTAACATAAGAGTGTGATATCACTCTGTTTATATAGTACGAAGTATCAAGAGAGTGCGCGCGTATTTTATTGACTCCATTATCTACTTTACTTTATTTCTTCTTTCAAAATTTCTGCCCGAAAGACCTTTCTTAAGCATCTCTATACGTACAGTCATTCTATTTCTTTGAGTTTTGACACGTCGCCCACCAGTTGCTTTAAGGAGACAAACTAGGCCGACGACGACCGTTGACTGACCATAATGTGGGCGGCATATGGTACAAATCATGCTCCGCTCGTTTCACTCAAAATAGTTTTTAAGAAAATATTTTTAAAATTTTTCAGTATTCATTTAATAAAAAATAAACTAATCAAGGAAAACGTAATCCGCTATTGGAAAAAAAAACACCTTTAAAAGTGGAGAAAGTATTTTCACTTTTCAAAAGTGAAACATATTTTCCATAACTTCTTTCACCTCATTTTCTCTCACCAAACATTTTTCATTCCTTTTTTGTTTTCTTTCTTTCATTTCTTTCTTTCATTTTCTTCTTCTTCCTTGGGCTTGGCTGGTCGCCGGCCAAGGCGACCACTAACGACCCCAACTCGAGGCATCGCCCTAAGGCGATGAGGCTTGAGTTCGTCGAGATTCCAACAAGGTCGAGCCTCACCAAAGCTAGCGAAGCTGAGCTCACCTAAGGCTAGCAAACTCAGGATTCACTAAATCCAGCAAACTAGGTGGGGCTTGGGCTTCAGTTGAGCTCATTGGCCTAGGGCGAGACTCGACCTGGCTTGTGGCCAGTTGCTAGCTATTGCCGTGCCTGGCAACCGGCCAAGCCCAAGGAAGAAGAAGAAGAAGAAAATGAAAGAACAAAAAAAAAAAAAAAAGGAAAGGAAAGGAAAAAATTTAAAATAAATAAATAAATCAATTTTCATAAAAGTAAAATAATAAAAAATTATTAAAAATGAGTGAATGCATAAAATATTTTCCTTCTTGAACAATGGAAAATACTTTTTGGTTCATTTTCAAATTTTAACCAAATATAAGAAAATAGAGCCAATTTAAAAAAAAAAAAAGCACGAACTTTAGGTGTTATCCTAAATCTGGCTCAAACTTTATTTTGTCTAAAAAAAAGCACCAACTTTAGGTGTTGTCTTAAATCTGGCCCGAACTTTATTTTGTTTATAAAAAAAAAGCACGAGTTTTAGGTGTTGTCCCAAATCTAGCCCGAACTTTATTTGAGACAAAATAAAGTAAGTTTATTACAAATAGGTTTCACATCTATGCAGATGCTTTTAATATCTCGCTTTAAGGCAATATCATCTTTTGCTTCCAACCCAACTTCTGACATTGCAAATAGCTTGCCAATTGTTGATTGATCTAATGGCCCTAGTTATGTGCCTCGTCCCCCGAAACTGAAACTATTGAATTATTTTTCCCATGAAAATCATCTATAAAGTTCACCTCATTGGAGGGCAGACTTAAATTTAACACTTCCTCCAAACACTCGAATGCAGCATTGTTTTACTATGTTGGATATTATTGCTGACGTGGAAATGCCACGTCAGATGACTGTGGAATGAGGGTTACCGAAAGGCCAGATTTGGGACACAAATGAAAGTTTGTGCTTTTTTTTTAGAGAAAATAAAGTTCGGGCTAGATTTGGGACAACACCTAAAATTTGTCTTTTTTTTAGACAAAATAAAGTTTGGGTCAGATTTGGGACAACACCTAAAGTTCGTGCTTTTTTTATTTTAGACAAAATAAAGTCCGGGCCAAATTTGGGACAACACCTAAAGTTCATATTTTTTTATGGAATTGGCCCTAAGAAAATATAGTTATTTCCTTGAAAGCTTCTTGAAAAACAATTTTTAGAAACCCCGCATTTTCCGCGAATCAAATGTAGCCCTAGTCTCTCATTATACGTCTAGAGTGATAGGAAGAATTAATCACGTGATAGGAATATATTCAAGATCTTTCCATTGGCCGGATGGAAAATGAATGTCCAGTTAATTGCGGGTGACTTGTGTTTTGGTTCATTGGGTCTACTAGAACGAGCCTACAGATCTTTTCTCGTGAATGCATTTCACAAATTCGATTTCCAATATAACTAGCTCTGATAAGAAAAGGAGCCAATAATTCTTCTTTTTAACAGAAAATGGCAGAAAAGAGGAAAGAAGCATGCAATGTGATATCATACAACAAGAATAATTAGTCTAGTCAAGGTGTTATATCTACATAAGAGAACAATAAAATGTTGACCAAAGTTTACAGAAGTTTTTCTGCACTTTCTTCTCTATACCCAAAAAACCACGTTCACTTATATATACTTGTAAATTTTTTGGGGAGAGAGGGATAGAGAGGGAAAAACGAACATAGTGCTCTTCCCCCTCATTGACGGCGGCCATCAAGAGCTCACGCCAGGTTTGAATGATTTAACGCGACAAATGACGATAAGGATGAGGTATAAGTGAATGGTCGAACAATGGCCACCCTGAACCAAAGAGACATTAACCTCGTCACCATCTCAAGAACTCCAGCGATTACCATGCGACGCTCCAACAACTTCACGTGCTTGCTCTTGTGTGTGATGTTCTTTCCGTTTTGCTCAAGCAAAGACAACATAACAGAAGGCACGATGATCGAGTACCACCAAACTCTCGTGTCTGCCGGCGAGGAGTTTGAGCTCGGCTTCTTCTCTCCAGGAGGGAGCTCCGACTCCGGGACGTATGTCGGAATATGGTATTACGGGTCAGACCCTCGGATTGTTGTTTGGGTGGGCAACCGGGACCGCCCGCTCATCGGCCTCAATGCATCATTCGGCGTCGTGGACGGTGACCTGCAGTTGCGCCACGAAGGACCAGCGATCCGGTTGACCAATGTCACGGGTTCAAGCTCTTCAACTCTGGTTGTGAAGCTTCTTGATACAGGGAATCTAGTGCTGTTGGAAGACGACAGGAGCGAGACGGTCCTGTGGCAGAGCTTCAATCACCCGACCGACACCTTCCTACCTGGGATGCTGATGATCAACGACTTCAAGTTGACTTCTTGGGCAAGCCAGGAAGACCCGAAAAAGGGGATGTTCACGTTTCGGAGGGATCAAGAAAGTGGCAGTAGCGGGTACAAAGTAGTTCAAGACTTGTCTCCTTACTGGAGAAGTGGGGTGTATGGCGACTTCATACGATCCGATGAGAATATAGATGAGATTTTTCTTTTGCTAGCCAATATTTCTCTGGGTCGGTTGGTCATGAACCACACCGGCCAGATTCAGTACTTCAGTTTGAAAAATGGGACGGAGCCAGTCTGGTCCGAGCCAAAGGACAAGTGCAGCGTGCTCAATGCGTGTGGCAAGTTTGGGAGCTGCAACATTATGAATGGTAACGAAACCATGTGCAGGTGCTTGCCAGGTTTCAAGCCGGCACAATTGGATAATAGAACCCCAGTGTACTCCAGCGGGTGCCTCAGGAAGTCGTCAAAATGCTGCGGGAAGAACAGCAACGGTGCTGATCATTTCTTGAGTCTGAAAATGATGAAGGTCAGGAAGCCGGACATGCAGACCCGGACCGAAAACGAGGAGAAATGCAGGCAAAAGTGCCTCCATGACTTCAGATGCCAGGCTTACTCGTTCATGGAGGGTCAGAGCCGAGCGAAAGATACATGCTACACTTGGTCAGACTATCTCGACAATATTCAGGAGTTTGCCCGAGATGGTCGCGACCTCTATGTACGAGTGCCGCTTTCAGACATAGGTTAATTTCCTTTTAGCCTGACCCTTTTTCCTTCCCGAGATCATTTGTGTTTATGGCATTTTAACCTGTCCTGTGACTTCTTTGTTTTAGCTTATCTTTGGTGGCTTCTGGTTTGCCTTCTTTGATGAATTTAGAAACTCAGCAATATTGTATGCACTTACAATGTTATCTTCATTGCAAACGTCTTCCAACCACGTGTTCTAGCCCACCTGCATATGACGAACAATTCATGCTATCCTGACTTCACCTTTAAATGTTATATAGGGATAAGTATACCGAAAGTCCTAAAACTTGTCATAAAAGTATAATTGAGTCATAAAACTTTCAAAAAATGTAATAAAGTTCTATTACTTATTATAGAAATGCAATTGAATTATAAAACTTTTAAAAAGTGTAATCAAATTCTAAAATTTGTTAAATTTTTTCGTTTGTCAAGTTAGATGAAGTTAATGGAAGGACTTAATTGTATCAGCATGACTTGTTAAAGTTCTATAACTCATTACAAAAATGCAATTGAGTTCTAAAATTTTCAAAAAGTGTAATCAAGTCCTAAAACTTGTTAAGTTTTTCCGTTTATCAAGTTAGATGAAGTTAATGGAAGGACTTAATTGTATCAACATGACAAGTATTATGACTTCATTGCACTTTTTAAAATTTTATGACTTAATTGCCCTTTCGTAATAAGTTTTAGGATTTCTAGTACACTTTTCCTAATTATGTATCAATAGAGTCCACTTGCAGGTGAATGTTGATATGCATCGATGCTGATTTTTGTATATTGTTGACTTTCATAGAATCTACTAGCAGGAGCTGTGGAACTTGTGGCACTAATTTAGTCCCCTACCCTTTAAGCACGGGACAAAGCTGTGGCGATCCACTATACTCTGCATTTAGCTGTAACAACATAACTGCCCAGCTTTACTTTGAACTACCCATGGATAGCTACAGAATCACTTGTGTCGATCCAGAAGCTCAAACATTTACCATCCAAGTCAACGATGGATTAAAATGCATGAGGGAGGATCTAAAGAAAATCAGTCAGCAGCTTGACCAGTCCGGGCCATTTGCTGTGAGTGGCGGGTGTATTGGAGGACAGACTAACTTTAGCGCAGATGCCTCCCTTCGAAGTGTCAGGTCGAGCGGAGTGAAAATTGTGTGGAGTGATCCAAAGGAGCCACTCTGCAATTCATCCAAAGACTGCGATTGGCCACAATCAACTTGCAAGAGCGCATCAGACGGAATTACAAAGTGCCTCTGCGACTCGGGATTCGGTTGGAATTCTTCCAACGTCAGTTGTTCTAAGGGTGAGAATGTTGATCTTGACAATTGACCCACAACTTTAGCTACTCTATTTATGAAAAAAAAAATTAGAAGATAATATAGCCATTAGGTTTTAAAGGTCGTCATAATAGGAGATTCTGTAGTGCCCACAAATTAATATTTTCTATCTCCATGGTTTAGCATTTAGAGTACCGCTAGGATGAGTTGCTTCTCCTGCAAGTAGAGTGACAAACCCCATACAGTGGACGTCTATATTTTCAGCATTAATCTGAAATTTATAATAGGTCAGCCAGAAGAGCTCAAAACCAGAACAGATACAGCCGTAGTTTGTCTCCCGCCCGAGATATGTTGACCCTGTCAGCAGTCAATAATATCAGCCAGGGATTGTGACCATGCACATGAAGTCCTCACATCTGTCCTTTTATCAAATTAGCGAGTCCATGTGTCTACACTTATTCGTTCACTTTTGTCCAAAATACAGTACTTACACTTTCTTTTCTTCTCTGGCGGGAGTAGGTAATAACGTTGAAGGAGGAGGATCATCGCAGAAAAGACAGAAAGTGAAACCTGTATATATAGTTGCTCCTGCGGTTGCTGCAATTTTCATCCTTGTATTTGGTGGCTTATTTTACATGAGAAGGCAGCATGGTATTACACAAGATAATCACAAACAAAACACATACTACTTTGTATCTGTCATTATTAGATATACGATAATAAGATTTCAAACAATTAGTAACTAGAGTTGCACTTCAGGGAGCAGGGAAAGCGCACTAGAAATTCTTGACTTTCGTTTATACGAGAGCGAGAAACGGATCAAAATGTGGATGGATTCATGCCAGTTCGAGGAGGAAGATAAGAAAGGCATAGAAGTGCCATTCTTTGACTTAGAAATTATTTTACAAGCGACAAATCACTTCTCAGACGAGAACAAACTTGGAAGAGGCGGGTTTGGGCCTGTTTACAAGGTAAATAAAATGATTTCTTCTTCTACCATCTGGGGCTTTTGACAAGGCCACTGTGATGAAGTAATCCGTTCTTAACTTTGTTTCAGGCTACTTTTCCAAGAGGACAGGAAATTGCAGTAAAGAGACTATTGAGTGGATCGGGACAGGGCTTGGAGGAATTTAAGAATGAAGTTGTCTTGATTGCCAAATTGCAGCATCGAAATCTCGTCAAATTAGTAGGATATTGCGTCGAAGGAGATGAAAAAATGTTACTATACGAATACATGCCCAACAAAAGCTTAGATTCTTTCATATTTGGTAAGCACCTTATCTTGTGTTCCTGTTCCCTTGTATGCTCCAGGGCGTAGTTGTAATAGGTAGTAGCACACCACAGTCTCCTCTCTTCATGAAGATTTTAAGTCAGTTTGACCAAGTTAGATTAAAAGGCCTTTCTTCCTTCACAAATTAAAATAAAACCTTGCCAGATCAAACAAGGTGTTCCTTGCTGACTTGGGAGATACGCTCTGAGATTATCTTGGGAATTGCACGAGGAATGCTCTATCTCCACCAAGATTCGAGGCTGCGAATCATTCATAGAGATCTCAAGACGAGCAACGTTTTACTCGATGAGGAGATGACTCCTAAAATTTCCGACTTTGGTCTGGCACGTATATTTGAGGCAAAACAAACTGAAGCATGCACAAAAAGGGTGATTGGAACATAGTAAGTTTTTGTAGATGCACATACCATTTATTTTTGTTTGGATAAAGAGTTCGTTGTATACGACACAAGGAACTCACTACATTATCACCTTTTAATATTTGCAGTGAAACTTCAAGTATTTTTACTGTGGCTTAATTGACTTATTATGCTCTAATGCAGTGGATACATGTCTCCAGAGTATGCTTTAGATGGATTTTTTTCTTTCAAGTCCGATGTTTTCAGCTTTGGCGTTGTCGTACTGGAGATCGTTAGCGGAAGACGTAACACATGCTTTTATCACTCTGAAGGAACACTGAGCCTTCTCACTCATGTATATCCAGTCCATTGTCTGCCCCTTTCTTTAATTTTTATCCACTTTTTGTGGCCCTTTTCTCTGAACGTACTGAAACTTCAATTGTGCAGGCATGGGAATTATGGAATGACAATAAAGCACTGGACTTGATGGATCAAGTGTTGCACGAAACTTGCAACAAAGATCAAGTCTTGAAATGCATAAACGTCGCACTTTTATGCGTGCAAGATAACCCCAGTGATCGTCCCACGATGTCAAGTGCAGTTCTCATGCTTAGTAGTGAAACAACGACTCCTCCAACTCCAAAACCGGCTTTTGCATTTAGGATAGGCATCTCTACAACAGCTTCTACTTCCAGCAAATCAGAGTCAAATGCGGTGTTATCGACTACTCTGGAACAAGGACGGTAAAGTTGGATCTTCCTGGAATTCATTCCACATCTCAACTGTACCAGGCATTTGTTTAACTAGGAATGCCTCAATTTTTGCCCCATGATAGTCCTTTCTCCAACAAAATACACTTCTCTCTATGTTGATTGGCGGTGCTTCTCCTTGGCCTAAAGACTGCGATACCAACATCGCAAATCGGCTTCTTCATCCCAGGAGCAGCTTCTTTTCTTGTCATTTCTTGTACTGTTCATTCTTAAGAATAAGTTTTTTGTGCTAAAATTGAGTTGTGAAATCAATTCCCTTTTGGGTTATAGTCACCCTACCAAACTCAAAATCTACCGCACTCTAGCATACTACTCAAAAATCTCACTTTTTGAATTGACTGAAATATTACTTTTTATTTATCACTGAGATGTTAGTGTTTTTTTTTTTTTGGGTAGAAACTGAGATATTAGTGTTATGTGTTAAAAGATTTGTATATTCCATAGTAGTCTATGTTCGGTTGCCTAAAAAATTTGTTGCATAACACATGTTTCTCAATATTCTCCTCGAGGGTTAGAAATCCTACTTTGCAAAGCAATAGATAATTACCTAATACCATTGCACTCAATGATTCAAAATAACAAAATCAAACTAGCTAACATTAAAATGATACATTATGTTTATTTACAGATATGGTATTTCTTATTAGTGGAACTATCTCATGATAGTGCGGGAAAAGATTCGAATGATAATGACTTACTTAAAGATAAATTACAATTTAACTAGAAGAAAAGTATTTTATTTAGGCAATGTATAAATTAACTTCATTAAAAATTGGGTTCATGTTACTTATATAATAAAATGGTATTAACAGTAAAAATATCAAGCAAATATTTGTTTTAATACACAAATTAATTGAAAATATTGAATGTTCGTTGGAGTTATTGAATTAGACCGCTTCCTCAGCTGTGCTCCAAATACTGAGGGAGCAGAGCAGATCACTCTTCGAAGTCATAGTCGTATTTGGATATATCGATAGCTATCAAGGTAAGCTCTCTCTCTCTCTGGCACACTTAGGAATTAGTAGTAGATGGAAAGCTCCTACCACTGTTCTTGTCGAAAACTGCCAGCACGAGCCTAAGCATGGAGACATTCTGCATAAATGGCAAATCTCGCGAATCATTTGCTTTCGCTTTCCCTTTTCCCAGATCAGATTAGTCCTTTTATGCACTAACATGGAGCGGCTGGTGGTTCTAAATGAAGCCAGAGGCGAATGTCTGCTGCTTGATAAGACAACCAATCAGACTCAATTCGGGCGAAAGACTTGTAATGGGACCTCACCATAACTTTCCTTGCCAAAAGTCCCTTTTCTCATAAGAAGATTATGAAGCTTTAACAGGAAAGCATGGCTATGACTTTCCCTTGCAAGATAAACCTTAGAGCTGATAGCACTTGGTTTTGGTTGCCGAAAAAGAGTGCATAAAGGGTCTCGACTGCAAGTTTCTTGATCACTGATTCATATGTTCTGTCACTCAAAAATATAGCATTCTAAAGTGAAATTTACGTGAGTCATCTGATATGCAAAGGGGACCAAGCGAATCTGAAACAATCCATAAGGACACCTAACAAAAGGAAATTTTAGCATTAGAAGCCGCCTTGGAGAATTCCACGATTCGAGATCTGATTTTCTTTTTAAGAATAGAATCTTTGACCTTGCCAGCCTCTAAGCACAGGATCATCTTGTTCAAGGACTTCCCATGCCTGAGCAGAAACTTCGTGAGGCTCACTTCCTCCTCGCAATCCAAAAGCCCCGTTATCTTCACAACGTTCAGGTGATCAAGAAAGGATCCTATGGCTTTACTGTGGATTTCCCACTGCTTCTCTTCCTCAGAGACAGACACATCCCATAAGCGTGCCAAGTTTCCATTCAATTGCTGAAAGAAGGGGTAAATTGCAGAATTTAGTCGAAGAACTATAAAATCATCCTAGGACAAAAATTCTGCACAAAGTCCAACGCTGCAGGAACAATCATTAATCATCAGGTGTGCAGAAATGGTACCACATTCTTGCGCATGTTGTGGTCCGGAACCAACTTGATATGGAGACATTCCACGAATGGAGCGTTCATGAACAGAGAAACTAGCGGTGGGATATAGGCTCTGCCGGTAAAGGTAGAAAGCTCCAAATGGGCAAGGTTTTCAAATGGCTGCAGAACTTCTAGGCCGTCCATGTTTCCTAGAATCTGGAACAGTTGTGTGTGCACCGCAACATCATAAATTGCATTAAAGCTACTTATAATTGCATAAAAGTGCAACTATTAGACCCCGCGTAAATCACATATTAGTAGTTGACGAAACAAATAATGGATTGTAATTTAAGACAACGTTGTCCATTTCATCATCCTAGAAACTTCTCTCCAATGACTTTGTCGACCACTACACCCCGAGAAATGCCGATGCACAGAGAGAGGACCAACCTTGATGGATAGCGAGTCCATTCGCAAGGACCAAGCATGAGATATCTTGGACAAGAATCTCAATAAACTCCTGGCCGGCTTTTCATCAATGTCCTCAACCTTGATGCTCAAAAAACCAAGGGAAACCCTAATAGCGGGATTCGAGTTATGCACGCAACAATGGTCAGGAACATCGCTGCCTTCCCAATCGAGAACATCTAGTCGAGGCGCATAGATGTTCAACACGCACTTATGCCTTCCTCTAGGAAAACAACCCGACACTCTTAATCTCTCCAATTTTGGACCGCGAACTTCCAAGAAATTCATCTTGAAACAATTCTTTACTACTACATTCTCCAAAGCCCCACACTTTATGCTGATCTTCTCCAGTCCCAAACACCTCGAAAGGCTCAACGTCCGGAGTGCAGGAAATGAGGATTCCGTGAACAAATCCAAGAGAAAGGGTTGGTTATATAGGATCACCCCCGAGAGGTGCAACTTCCGCAGTGACCGGAAACCGTTCTTCATCGTTGACAGCGGTGGCAACCGGAACCCTGGGAACCGCGACACGAACCTGAAGGCCTGCAGGTGCTCACTCGTCGCAACACGCTTTGGCAGGTTGAAGTAGTCCTTAGTTGCCACCTCGATGTCGAGGGCTTTCACCTTGTGCCTGAAGGCATCACGCATCAGGTTGTTCAGGCGTGTGAAGCTCAAGTATGCACAGAACCTGAGAAGTCTCAGGCCATCCCTGGGCTGCGGTGATCGGCTGCGGTGTCTCAGGACCTGCCTGATGAAATCCTGCTCAGGGTCGACGATGTAGAGGAACTTCAGGAATCCTTGAGGGAACTCGAGGTTCAGGCGGTTGGACGTGATCAGCTTCTCGAGGGCGGATATGCCTCGGTCTGATGATTCAATGGTCGTGAAGTCGAGATCTGGCAAGGAGCGCCAGAGAGCAGCCCAACGTTCTCGACACAAGGCTCGTCCTCGCAATGGACTTGATGGGCAAGAACGTGAAGATGTGGCGAAGAACATCATCAGGAAGATCACTGATCTGACGACGATGACGAGTTGGCAGACCTGGGGATGCATCGTGATCTCCAGTTCCGTCTTGGAGAAGCGAGAGCCTTCTTCTCTTGGCCGATCTGGTCTCCATGGTCGTGAAACGTGATGGAGCATGTGTCTGTTATACCAGTGGTCAGATATTATACCAGTGGTGAGATATTGTCGTGAGATGGTTATGCTAGGGTTTGAACTTTTCAATGAGTGATGATAATGCCCTGAGCAACGGCCACTAGAGTATATATTCAGATCCTCTCAAACTCTGAGCAAGCAATAATGTCCATGGGCAGTTCCTTTGATACAGTAAGGTATACGTACGTATACGTATCTTAGGGATAAAATGTTCGGATACAGAATATATTCTGTACGCCAATCAAATGAGGTGAAAGGGGATACATATGGATGTTCTAGATTTGGAGCCTTGACAACTAAATCACGCATACAAATTGAAAAAATAGCTGTGTTTTTACAAGGCAAAAAAGCTCTCATTGAAGAGAAAATAATTTGTGCATTAGGGTGTAACCCACCAATCACATATTAACAATACGATATGCATAATCAATGCATAACCGATTAACGTTTGGCATGTGAGAGTGAGAGATCGATAACAGCAATGTTACCGAAATTTTGTGGTGAAAATCAGCTCTTTCAACACAACCTACTTATAAGACATGTAATTGTGATTAAGCATGTTAGATTTAATCGTAATTTTGGGTCATAAACAAGTCTACCCATATCTACACACAATTCATAAACCTATCCTCTATGGGTAGACCTGTCCTTTGTGTGTTGACTCTTTCTTTCCGTTAACGACATAAATGGATATGTCTGATTAGGTAGGTCAATATGTTGTTCGTGTCTACACACAATATACATGTACACACACATTTGGATAGGTTAATATACCAATTTGCAAATTTATATAAGAGTGTAAATGTAAAATGTATTAATTGCGTCATATACTATCAATTTGGTTATCAAATTAATAGTACATTTTCAATAACCATAAATGAGCTAAAATATATATGTCGTGTTTCAATTAGACCTAGATTTGACCTAACAAGGTTAGGATAAAGATACGAAAACATAAATTGCCAGCCCACTCAATGCTACCCGATAGTTTTGGATCGAGATGGTGCAGCGAGTTAAGCTTCCTTGAATTGGTGGACTGGCTAAGCTAAGCCTACCTTAGGCTTATTTCCATGATCCCATGATCAATCACTTCCTTGAATCGGTGGACTACCTAAGCTACGCCTGCCTTAGGCTTATTCCCATGATCCCATGATCAATCACTCGCTCACTCTACGCCATCCCATGATCAATCACTCGCTTACCTAGATGGTGGGGAGAGAATGTCTTGTATTGCTCAAGTGTCTGCATGGATACAAATGAGGGAAGATCACCTTGTATATACCAAAAAAGCTAGATGGTGGGGAGAGAATGTCTTGTATTGCTCAAGTGTCTGCATGGATACAAATGAGGGAAGATCACCTTGTATATACCAAAAAAAAAACAAACAGAAAAATCCCCTCACTACATTCGCTAATCAACTCTAAATCTAATGGTGGAGATCACATCTCTCTATCTACTAACTATTAGCATTTATGCCGAGAATGCTATAGAATTCGGCGCATTTACCGTATCGCCCATTCCTGGAAATGTTTTGGAGATTCTAGGCAACTTGGTCGGTCTTTTTGGATTGGGAAAATGTCACAAATGGTGAACTTTTATCTAATATTCAATTTCATCCCTGAGTTTTCGATTTGCTCAATTTGGTCTCTGAACTACCACTTAATGTGCAATCTCGTCCCTAGACTTTTAATTTGTTCAATTTCGTCCCTGAATTATCGATAAATGTCCGATCCAGTCTCTGACTATTTGAAAATTGATCAATTTCGTCATTCCGTTAGTTAAAGTTAACAAAATTGGCTTCCATGGCTTTTAGTCTCTTAAATATAAAATAAAAAAGGACATGTGGAATATCCACATGGAAATTACCTTTAAAACATGTCAAATTGTGGCCACCGTCCAAAAAAAAGATACAAAACCACTTTTTCTCTTTGCTTTTGTGATCAATGCTCTCATTTCTAGCTGACCCATAATTTGTTTTCATTTTTAAAGATATATATTGACTCATAATTCTAGTAATCCAACTTAATTCCACGTTATCAATTAATGCTTCATGTCATCACTTAACGGTTTGAACAAACGGAAGGACTAGAACACTTGTTAATAGTTCAGGGACTAAATTAAGCAAATCGAAAGCTCATGGACGAAATTGGTTAATTTTCAAATAGTCATGGAATAAATTGGACATTTATCGATAATTTAGGAACCAAATTGAACAAATTAAAAGTCTACGAACGAGATTGCACATTAAGTGGAAGTTTAGAGACCGTTTGCGACATTTTCCCTTTTGGATCGAACACAATCCTTTGATCACAAGAACCCGAGACCATGACCCGTGTAGGGTGAAAAAGGAAAAGCCAAAGATTATAAGAAGAGTTTAAAGGATAAGAAGATGAATGAAGGTACAATTTACATTAAATAGTTATAAGCTGACAAGATATTCATTCGTGGGCTCTCCACGTAGCACTCCGCTTTTCTTTCACACGTGGCATGATTATTTTGCACCCCTATTTATACAAAAAGATCCTCTCATTAGATCCATTGATCAACTCTAAATCTAATCTAATGGTGGACATTACATCTCGCTATCTATTAACTACCAGCATTTATATAAAAAAATGCTCTAGAATTCGGCACATTTCCCATATCACCCATCCCTGAGAATGTTCCAAAAATCCTAGGTGACTTGGTTGGTCTTCTTGGATCAAACACAGTCCTTAGGAACTTTGGGATCGTGACCTGTGCATGTGGGTTTGAAAAAAAAAAGTCACAAAATTATATGAAGTGTTTGAAGGATGAGAAGATGATTGAAGATACAATTTACATTAAATAGTCATACCTGCAAATTTATTTTTGGATTAAGAGACACTTATTCTATTTAGTTAAAGCGAACTTGACAAAATATTCACTCGTGGGCTCTCCGTGGCACCCGTTTTCCTTTCGTGAATGCCACGCACAGTAATACACAAGGCATAATTATTTTTGGATTAGTGATTTGTCATTTGTTGGTTTAAATCTCTTATTTGATTTGAATTTCAAGAAATTGACAGAGAGAATATGTCCTATTGAGTTTGAAATCGAAAAGCATAATATATTAGAGAAAATGTTCTCAACAGTACTATATCATTTCCAACTTTTCATTTGAGTTTAAGGGTGGGATAATAGATTTGAAACTTGAACAGCCATATTAATCGATTGGATTAGTTGGATCAAATTAGCATTCTACATATCAAATTTAAAATGGATTTGATAGTTGTTTAAATCAAAGTGGGGTGTTGGTCAAAATGCAAATTATGGATAGATAATCTTAAAGTTAATAAAACGAAGCAATCACGAAGATTAAAGGTCATTCTCATCATCTCTATTATTTTTGGATGGACAGACGAGCACTCTGTTTTTTGTAAATTTTTACCGAGAAGTTCTGGAAAATTAATAGAGTTAATGGAATCCAGGCTATCAAGAACTCAATCAAAATTTTGACCATCAAAACCTCATTAAATAATATGGTTATCAAGATCTCGACCATCTATGATTTGAGATCAAGCTTCTGAGGTCCTCACATTCACGAAAGAAAATAAAAAAAACGTGCAATCATATTTGACATCAAGCCACTAAAGCTCTTAAATTGTGCTAATGTGAATAAATTCTCGAATCATGTCAAAAAAAAGAAAGAAAAAGAAAGAAAAAAAAGTTTGTGCGATAAAAGATGACACCGTCAAGGCCGTTAAATTGTCTTTTCATCTCTAAAGGAAAAGAATCAGAGAAATTCTTTATTTCGTTGGGAAATTTGCATATTTGTTACATTGTTTTCTATTCTTATTTTATACTGTGGACTTAGTTGTTTATAATCTTATGGAATGATATAAACGTCAGCAAAATCGCTTTAACCAATGAAAGAAAAGAATAAATTATATACAACTTTAAATTAAAAGTAAACAAAAGCAGCTTAGCAAGGAATATACAAAGTGGAACAAACTAAATATATATGCATTATATGTAACTAATGTACTTATTATGGTACATTTTATCATACATTCTAAGTACATCTCCCTATATAATGAATGTTCATCTTCCTATTAAATACATGTATTATTCGATCCGTTGATATTAATGATAAGTATATCATTGTTTTCTTATAAATAGGAGCTTAGTTTTTGTCATATTTATAAAAGATAGAAATAAAATTCTGAACTTAATCTTTGATGTTTATTTTAAATATACATATTTACAAGCAATATTTTAAACACTTACTATATTTCATATAATTAGATACAGTCCCAACAAAGTTACGTTGAAAAGAGAAATTCACTTAATTTAGTATTTTAAATATGTAGATAAGAACAAAGTTCATCAACTTTAATTCAGTACAGCTTATATCTTTTTTCATTTGCACATTTATATATTCGAGTTTCAAATTGATAAAATTGATTAGGAGAAAATATATATGAATATATTCTTCTGCAATACTATAAAATTGATTTTATATGTAGTATAGACAGAATCAATCAATAGCACAATTTAATTTGACGTCTCAAAATTTGTTTGTATTGGCTCTTTCCCCCCTACGTGAGTCTCAAATGGGATCTGCTCATTTCCCCCTTCTTATTGAAAACGTTATTCCCAAGGCAAAAATATTATAAGATTTTCGAATTTGGTGCTCCACATGTTTATGAATTTTTTTTTGATAATCCAATTACTTAGTATTTTATTGAAATCTATTACCCATGATTGAACCATTATCACCTGGGACATTTTTGGGTGTCGGTAAAAGGGAAAACTTTAAAGAGCAAAAATCAATCGCGCATATGCGAATTTCAATATAATGATTATAAGAGTTTTTTTTTTTTTTTGTGGCTAATCATTGGAGCATGCCCTTCGATCTGCTCTATGCGATTCGGGCTCTCACGGCCTACGTGATGGAGGATTGACACGCCTATATCTTGAAGATTGCTCACATTCATATGGACATTTTTTGGGTGTCGGTATCAATTGCGAAAACTTTAAAGAGCACAAAATCAATCACACACATGAAGGAGTAAACTTAACTAATTGCGATTATGAGAGTTAATATCACAAAAAATTATAAATAATTACATATGTGATAAATTGACTCAAAATTAATTTTTGGCCATCAAAAACTTCAAATTAGTACACATGTAATAAATTTTTCCTGAATTAATTTTTTTATCACAAAAACATAAATTTGTACATTTGTGGCAAATTTATCATTTGTTAATTTCCATTAAATTGGATTAATACCAAAAAAAAAAAAAAAACTACTACACATGTGACAAACAATGGGTAAAATCTTAAATTGATACACTCGTTACCTATCACATATTATCTAATTCAGCAATTTGACGATAAAATTTAATGAAAACTTATAAAGTTAAAATTGTTATAAGTATACCAATTTGAAATTGTTAAATTTGTCATAACTATATTAGTTTGGGATTTTCGTGGCATCAACTAAGGGTGTGTAAAAAAAACAATGAGCCGGATCAAATTAGCCCGTAACCGGTGGTTCCCATAGGGATCAATTCGGTTTCTGGTTCCAATTTACTAAATCCTATAAGTATTGATTCAATTCCCAGTTTTGCATTTAAACCGCCTATCCACTCAGCGTGAAACGATACATACATCCACCCACCCAAATATGAACGATACATACATATATATTTTTAAAAAAAAATTCCAATTCAATTATTTAATTACTTTTTAATTTTTCAACCAATATAAATGTACATATATATATTTGTAGTATTGGATATTATTGATTAATTTTGTCTTTGGGGTGTAATAATATTAACACTCCACTTTTTATTCATTCTAACAGTCCATTTACTTGCTTTCCCAATCAAAACAAAATAAACAAATAAAGATGATGGAAGAGACCAATTGGAGATGTCCATAAATATTGCAACGTTTTTTCATCATGTTACAAAATTAAGAGCTAATAGCTTGTTTTAAGAGCATAATTAGGTTTTTCCTTTATCATCCCATAATTAAATTAGATTGATGTTGAGAAAAGATGGATTAGACAATTAATGTTTTTACTTCTATGAAGGTTACAATTTTTTGGGAAACCCTAAGAAGACCACACCATGATCTTTGGAGAAATTAAGTTCCTAATTGAGTATTGTTGATTCATTCCACCCTATAATTTTCAATCCTTAATCAAAATCATTGACTCACAATTCAACTTGGATTTAAGGCAGAAAAAGTGTTAGTGCTTTACATAGAAATTAGGTTTAGTATGATATTAATTGATAAGTATAATTTTGGAAGGTTTGGAGATTGGTTCCACAAACCTTTTTTGGTTATTGGACCACAGTCCGATTCTCAAGTGAGGTACGATCTCGAGTGGGCCTATGAAACCAATGTGCGATTTCCAATTCTAATTTTTCGGAATCGATCTTTAGTTCTCACCCATCCGGATTTTGCTTACTCCTAGTATTAACCTTGATTATGAGCACAAAGACTTAAAATTCGAAGTACTTAATGTAAATGGTCAAAAATCAAAAGCGACTGAAAAATTGGGTTCGCATGAAGACGCATTTCCTCGAACAGCTCAGCTGCATCATCATCAATTCCTCATCATCTCTCCCTCCATCTCTATGGGCGTGAAGAAGATGCAGAGGGCTCGCCCCGCCGCTCCACGACCGCAACATCCCCACTGAAGAACGATGGACAGGCACGTCCAGGCGTTCCTCAACAAGCTCTCCCTCGCCTCCGTCGCCGTCGCCACCTTCACCCTCCTCCTCCTCTTCCTCCGGCCGCCCCCGCAGACCTGCCTCCCCCACCGCCGCCGCCCGCCACCGCTTCCCCAGGTCCTCCTGCGACGCCGCCGCCCGCCGCGAGTTCCTCCCCCTCGACAAGAAGAACAAGCGCCTCTGGTCCTCCCGCGCCTTCCGCGGCCAGGTCCTCTCCTACCGGACCTTCTTCGGCTCGATCCGCGACCTGGGCCTCCTCCGCAACGACTCGAAGGTTCTCTGCGTCTCCGCCGGGGCCGGCCACGAGGTCATGGCGCTGTCCGAGTCCGGGGTCGCCGACGTCACCGGGGTCGAATTGATCGACTCGCCCCCGCTGGTAAGCCGCGCCGATCCGCACAACTTGCCCTTCTTCGATGGGGTTTTCGATCTGGCGTTCAGCGGGCATCTGGAGGAGGCTCTGTTCCCGTCGCGGTTCGCGGCGGAGATGGAGAGGACGGTGAGGGTGGGCGGGGCTTGCGTGGTGGTCGTGCCGGAGTGCGGCGACGCGGAGGTGGAGGAGATTGTGGGATTGTTTAGGAAGTCGAGATTTTTGGGTGCTGCTAATGTTACTTTGATTGGATTGAAGATGACTAGAATCGTAATGAGAGTTAAAGCTGCTTCCTGATCAATTTGTTGTGCCTGTTGCTTCATCATCTGAGTCGATTTAGATGATTTGTTGGGCATGTTTCCTATCTTTTTCAACTTCCCTCTTTCTTGATTAAGAGTCTCTTCAATTGAAAATCATCAAAGTAGTAAATCTGTTGCCAATTGAAACTTCAGTTGGGACGAGTTAGGTTTTTTGGTGGGGATGAAAGCACCTTTATGCCATTAGGCTCGTGGATGGTTTGTCTTTGGTAATCAAAGAATGTCCGAAGAAAAAATGGGAGAAACTGTTCGTTCAAACCTAAGCAAGATCGATGGGATGACATGAGGTGTGCCTATAGTACTGATCCAAGTAATAACATCATGATCGAATGGCAACTGAATTGTTTGTTTTTTCTTTTGGGCTTTTGCCTCTCATTTGTGACCTTGTTTAGCTGCCATAAAGTGTAGCAACTCCTGATAGCCTGGGTGAACTGGTTTCAATTCTAGAGTGTGGCAACTTCTGACTGTCTGGGTGGAACTGGTTTGAATTCTGGAGTATAGTAATTATGTTGGATCTGGAATCTTAACATTTGATGGTGTGGTTAGAATTTGTACACTACGGAGGTTCATAGCTATCTTCCTCAGAGTAAATTTCCGGTTCACCGTTCAGGATTATGCATTAGATCAATAATGTTCCTGTAGATGGTTGAAGCCTTAGTGTGAGAATTTGTTTCTTCCTTGTCAGATCCTTTGCAGACTGCTTTCATGTATGATTGCAACTTTGCATGAGAACTGTGATAAGCCTGGGTAGTTTTGTAACATCAGAAAACTGTGTGATTTCTGCTTCCGGCTTTTGCACCAACAACTTCCTTTATGCTAAGTTCAGTTCTGCAGGTTGCACTTGTGTGTATCCTGATGAATTAAAACAAGAAGGATGATCAAAATAACTACTCATGATAATGTATGTTCCTCTCTGCATTCTCATCTGCTTACCTGTTGGCCGTTGGCTTGCCAAACAATGACATCCTGAAAGATAACTTGTTTAACCTTCTCAACTTCTTCCCTCTTGGATAATGTCAATGATGGTAAAATCCAGTTTTAGTGGTTAAAATGATTTTTTGCTCCTGTGGTTACTCAAGGATTTTCATGCTGGAAAAGGGGTAGGCCTTACTATTTAGTACTTTGATGTGTTGTGCTGGTGATGATACCAGTAGATCTCTTTCATGATGGCGCTTTTTTCCCTGAAAAATGTTGTTCTCCTGACCTTCCTATCAGACATGTTCTCTTTTGAAATTGCAAATGGAGGGATCACAGACTTTTCTCTGTCCTGTCTTTAGTTTGTGCATTAGTATGCCAGTACTTACAGATCGATCCACTCATCACATTGGAGTTGATTCCTGAAGGACTTAATGGAAGTTTTGGAACTTGTTATTTATCTTTGAAGACTTGCATTTTCTGTATTCCAATTGACTCCACTAAACTTATTTTTTTCTTGAATTCAAGATCTCACTTTCTTAATCAGATCCCTTCTATGAGGTCATTCTTTCATTTATTGACTGGTTCCTTATTTACTCAAGTGACATGGTGGTTTCAATGGCTACTTTATGCTGCTACCAGAGTCATTTTGTTTGACCTATACATTAAATCTTACTAAAAACAGAGCCGGATCTGTGGAGTGGACTTCAATTTTTTCTCATTTAAGGTTTTCTTGTCATAATATGTGTGATTGAGTTAGCCAATTTATTAGCTGATATGCATATGCAGGTTTTAAAGCAGGTTGGAGTGTCTCTGGCATTCTTCATGTTATCCTCAGTTCTGTAGGTGTTGGATCAACAGAAAATGGGTCGTTAGGTAAATGAGAACTTTGTATTTCATTTCATCAAATAGATCCTCGCAGCGATGTTGTGATGTTCAACTCAAGAAAGTGCACACAGAGCGACAAATGCAAAGTTAGAACCAAAATCAGTACATGAGCAAAATGAAATTGTATAGCAGATGTACTGTGAGCACCATTGAATTTGATTTCTATCATACAACAGCAATCGGCCGGAAGTCTAGTCTCATCACCACTTTCTTGAATTTTCTGCTTCTGCTATTTCCAATGCTCTAGCTATTCCATGAATCACGAAATTTCTCGATTTGTAAATATCTGGCACTCCAATCTCTAATCCGTTAATGGCCACTCTAGTTCTTTGGTTCGTATCGGTGCTACAAGAAGCATCTTTTCTGCCAATCTCAAGATCCCTGCCGGGAACAAGCGTCCTAAGAGACGCTCTGTCGGGCAATCTCGCGAGTTCTTCGTGTGTGTACTTGTGGGGCAAGATGTGGAACCTAACCATCCTCTCAAGAATTGCGGAGTTCGAAGCTACGAACCCAAAATCAGCTGGTGCAAAGACCGTCACCGAAGCCAAGTCCGTATAGTCGTCAAGAATACCATCAAGAACAGACTGCAAACCAATTGCAAAGGAAACGAATCCACTGGAGCTCAGCGATCGGATCACTCGACCCCAATCGACAAGATGGCGCTCCTTCCCAACCACTGACAACGATCTAGGATCACGGTTGCGTTTGGACGACTGGACCAAACACAATTCCTGTTCTTTGTGCAGTAGTGGCTGAAGAACTCCATGAATCGCGAGTCTCTCTCCAAGAAAAACATTAGGATGTGTTATCACGACCCCATTGATCTCAACAAGTCTATGTTCGGCGTCGCTTCTGGTAACCGTGACGTTCTTCTTAGCAAGCAATGTGGGCAAGCAGCTTCCTCGGGGCATCTTCAGGAGATCGTCCACCGAGAGCTTCAATGGGGAGGTGTGGTACCGAAGGACTTCTTCCATGAGCCATGGAGACGAAGAGAGGTTGGCCATGAACAAGTCCTTGATCACGAAGATGGTCGCCCTAGGAGAAGAAAAGAACAGCTCAGGAGCGATGGGGAGGAGTGCCGCCATCGCGGTGAACCCGGCTCTTCCGAGAGCTCTTGAGGCGTTCAGCGGGACTTGGTGCAAACCGGGGCTGCTCGAGGGAGCGGCCGGACTCTCGTTGGTCGAGTGTAGCGATGAGGAGATGGCCATGAAGGCCAAGACTGCCGAGACGACGGAGTAGATTGGCAAGCGCCACCCCGAACAAGAAGCCATTGCTGCTGACGGGAGGAGGGACGCAGCCTTCTTTGTATTTGAGAGTTAACCGAATGTAGTGAGGCCGATTCTTTTCAAAGCACAAGATTGTGGAATTAGTTTTGGGTAACTCTTTGTGTTTCTCTCGTAACTGACGAGGGGCAACAGCTCAAAGAGGGTTGTATATTTCTTGAAAAAGTAGCGAAGCCTCTCCAAGAAATTATTGTTATTATTCTCATTACGAGGAAGGATCGTGACCAAATTAAAACTTTATTCATTTCACTAAATATGAATGATTTAAAAAATATCTTTATAAAACTCATTGATTAAATTGCTTGAAATAATTAATCATTGAAAAATATTTACATTATCGATAACAATTTATACCTAAATATTTTCATTCATTTTGTTCAGCGATGCAAGCAATCTTTTTTAAATTTATTATTTTTCAAATCATTCATTTTTCGTAAAACAAATGCACTTTAAATCACAATGTATTTGTACAAGTGACGTAGCCATAATTCAAAAGTCAGAAAATGTATTTTTGCTCGGGGACAGAGGAAAAAAAGATCACGAGGCTTGCACGTGACCAAATTAAATCACATTGTATGCGTAATTGTGATAGATAGACCCCAAGATGACAGGAGGACATCTCCGAAATTTAGTTTATGCGCAAAAATCAAGATAAAAATTTGATTTTATAGAGCAAATTCGCAAAGTGGCGACTAAACCATCAATTTTTAGCAATTTCAATGGTGGAGTGGATTTATAATTTGCAGCTCTTTTGGGTAACTTAGGATCGATAAGTTCTATGAAAATAGAAAATAGAGTTTATTGCTAAGATGACTTACAATGGTTCGTTTCGGCCATCTAACTTTCGATGGTCCGAACACACAAACGAACGGGCTCTAGGCAAATTGATTAATTATCACAAGAGTTGAGGGGAAAAAAAATTAAATACACCAAAGTGTAATCATCTCATTTCCATTTATTTTAATCTTCACTTATAATCCTCCACATTATTTAGCCTTTATCTCAGTAATTTACAAATACAGATTAAAAGTACGAGATTATTGAGCAGAACCGACTTGAAATATTACCAAGCCCACAAATTATGTGTTATTTCCTTCCCCCATTCAACTATTATTAATCCATTTGGACATAAGCAAGTCCTAAAAATACTTCGTTTAAGCCTCTTGCAGATCTCAACATCCTTGGACGTAAAACACCTAAAAGGTATTCCCTCTCTCTAGGGAAAATAAATATACAAAAGGAAAATCAATGGACTAAGGCGTGGGACATCGACATGTTAATTATGTAAATGTAATTTTGTCAACCCGCTGACGATATACCTATTGGACAAGTGGGGCAGCCCATAATTGTAATCTTCCGGCTCCTATGGTGTGAGGAACCCTGAAAACAGTCAAGGATCCACGGAGTACCCCCGTTTCCAGGGGTATAAATTACGTGCTATTTCCTTTCCCCGTCCAACCATTATCAGTCCCTGATGCGATTGATTGCGCCATTCACGGAAAAGGAGTTGACTCCTCACCGCATCGAAGGACGATCTGCCCTTTTCCTATTTTCTCCGGGGAAGAAGGATCGAGCCGTTCGCGAGAAAATATTGGCTGCAGCTCTGACTCCAGCGTGTCTTCCTCCGAGTCCATTCACCGGGCGACACGTGTCGCCCGGCAGCCACGCTGGAGTCCGAGCGCACCCCTTTTATTTTCGGTAAAATAATCTTCTTTCTCTCTCCTCTAGCGCCTGTATGCTAGCCCTGCGCTCTCTCCTCTGCAGAGTCTGCACGCATTTATTGTATTCTCTTTCCTCTTCCCTCGTTCTTTCCTCCCGAGTAGAAGAAAAGCCATTCCAAGCGAGCGAAGCTTTCAAATTTTGAATCTCTGGTTTCGCTCTTGTTTGCGTTCCCTCCTGTTCGCTCTCTCCCGTGTTCGCTCGCTTTCTGCTCCAGCACTCGCTTGGTGTCACTTCTTCGTTCTTTGCTCCGGCGCTCGCTCAGTGCCCAATCATGCACGTTCGGTTCCGCTCGTTCTCCTCCGCCAGTTCTTCCAACTCCTTCATCGCCTCGACAATCGAGTGCTCGGCTGCGAGCTCCTTCACCAGCTTCAAAATGCAACCCTCTTCGAGATGCAACCCTCTCGAAGGACGACTTCAGGGTCGGAATCCAGTCGACGCCATTCTTCGCGTTGCTGACGCACCACGCCTGGATGAGCCGGAGGAGCGTGTGGTTCGAGGTGAGGCCGGAAGCCCTCGGTAGCGGCTGGTTGGGCAAGTGGCGGCCGCGCCGTTGCTGGAGGACTTGGACAGCCACTTCTCGGTGCTCTCGCGCTCGTAGGTTATGCCCGTCACGGTCGACACAGGGGCCCTCATGATCTACAGGGATATTGGACAAAGGAAATATCGAGGGATCTCGACGTTGCGGCCCTCCATGAATCAATGTGGCGACTCTCAGATTGAAGAGGGGGAGAGAATGTCTTGAAGTTGAAGTTCTGTATATTTTCTAAAGATGGACTTAATTATACGTGACATTCTTTTGGCGTCTGTACAGAGAGTGGAGTCATCCTGTTCAAATTTTTCATTTGGGGTGGATGGAGTTGCTCTTTTTGAGGGCTGCGTCTGCATTCCTGCACGCTCTCCTCTGTCCTACTATTGCGGTTTCTTTTCTTGTTACTTTCTTTTGTCCGTGTAATTCTTTGTATGTCGTTGAATATGTAAACATATAGAAGTCCAAGAACTCCATTTGTGAACTAAATACAATATGCTCGAAAACTTTTGTTCTAAGCATATAGACTGGGGCATTTTCTTCGTGCCCGTCTTCTCAGAACTCATGAGCATTTCAGCGCAAGTTTGAAATAGTTGTATTTTGCAAGTTTTGTGCCTACTGTCAAGTAACCTGTAGTAATCTTGATGTTTTTACTGGCTGTTCTTATGGTTGAGTTCATTGTGGGGGCTAAATCCTGGCACAATTCAATTCAAGCGAGAATAGTGCTTTTTTTTTTTTTTTTTTTGTATCTTATGCTGGATTTAGTTCATCAATGATGAAGTTGAGTTTTGTTTGCACCAGTCTACCATACAGTGTACCTGTGTTGAAGTCTTCATTCCACAATCTCTTCATTTTAAAGAATATGAAATCCAAACGAGAATTTCTCTTGAATTCTTTTGGGCAAGAAAAGAATTGCCAATCAAAGCAAAATCGAATTTTTGTTTCTATCTATGGTAAGAAAATCAAACTTTTAATTGCAACTACTAATCAGTATTAGGAATTGGTAAAAAAGGAGCCAAAAATGCGAAACCAGAACATTGAACTCTACGAGAAAAGGCAAAGCCAATTGTAACAAGCAAAACAAGGATGCGATTTTCCTGCAGTTTCAATCCCGACCCAAAAGAAAAAAAAATCCCTAAAACAATCAAACAAGACTTGAAAGTTCCAGAAAAGAACTTTAAAACACTCTCCAGCCGTTCGCTGCCCTCCCCCATCGATGGTCGCTGCCAAAGCCAGTGGTCAAAATCTCAAAAAGCCGAAGGACCCCTCTGCTTTGCTTCTCTACAGCTATTTCCATTTGATCCTAGCGCATTCGTGCTGCTACTTTACTTTTACGTCACGTCTAGAAATTGCCATTTCATTATGATAATGATGATGAAGTCCGATTAAAGCGAGTCGCGCATTTGAATGAGGAAAGCGAAATCGACATCTCGAGCAGGGCTCATCCGACCGATATGGTCTGATCGAAATTTCATGAACAACAACACATCCATTCATTCACAAACTGATCATCAAAGATTTTAATTAATCGAACGCATATACAGATTTCTTCCACCCCGAAGACTGTCACTATGCTAAGCTTTGTTCTCCTAAAACCGCTATGCCTTTTTTACTGCTCACACACAAAAAAGAACTCAGCGTTGAGCAAGCTCAACGAGCGGCGCCGTCTCTCTTCCGGGTGACTCTGATGTAGCAGAACACCGCGGCGAAAATGGCCGTCACCAGGCCTCCGATAATGACCCCTCCGCCAGCCACGGACTTATCCGAGGACCTGTGCTTCGTCACCGTCGTAGCAGCGGTCTCTGCTCCCACCGGCGCTTCTGCCGCCGCCGCCGGGGACTGTTCCTTGTCTTCCGACGCCTCGGCGACGCTAGAGGCAGGCTCGGCCGCGGCTTCCGTGACCAGTTTGCGCGATCGGATCGCAGCTCGGGCCGCGACCCTAGACGAGCTCGCGCCGGAAGCCTCCGATGGATCCGCCATCGCCGCCGTTTGCAGCAGCGAGACCTGAGCTAATGACAGTAGGCATAGCCAAGCAAGAGCAATCATCTTCATATCTTGAGTAGGGGGTGCTCTCCTCCTCCTCTTCTGCCTCTTCTTCTTCTTCTTCTTCTTCTTCTTCAGGAAAGGCCGCTGAGCATTCAAGTGAGGACTGCTCGTGCGCTTTAAGTGCAAAAGCTGGCGAGGGTCTTAATGTTCATGGGGCAGGTATTTATGCGGGGTGGTGGGTGTGTGCGACAGAGGGCGATTAAAAGAAACGTGTGGACGGCAACGGAAGCGGGGCAGAAGATTCAAATCGAGTGGGACTGGGCGGCCGTAGCACGAGTGGGGCCACCACATTCGGTGGTCAGCGTTTTCAATGCTGCAACTAATGGTTGTGTGATGCACCCTGATGATGCGCACAGCGGCACAGGTAGCTTGTCCTCTTCACGGAGCTACTTCTTTGGTACATGCATAAAAACAGTAGAGGAGAGCGAGACCAAAATGATAGGGACTAGGCGTAGGGAATAGAATGACAGGCTGACTCCAACCGGATATGTTAGCGTATTAGGTTTTAGCTTCGGGACCAGTAGCTTACGATAGATACTCCCAAGTCCACGACCGTACACGCTTTCAGTTCGAACTACAAAACAACGACTGTTTTGTACACAGCGAAGCGACAAGGTTCGTTCTACAAAAGTGTGGACTGTACGCCTTTAATGATCCTAAATGCGGGGAATTCATGTATTCAGCCACTTGTTCCCTTTTCTTTTCTCTTGCACGGACTCTTTATACTTGGGAAAGCATAGTAAGCAAGATTGGCATAGGGTAAAATACTGGCTTCGGTCCGCATCAAAACTGACGACGGGAATAGAAGCGCGATAGATAGAGCAACAACTAAAATGGAATGGTGATGAGGAATGCTAGTAGTTGAACTCATAGAACATGCATAGTAATATCGTCATATATCTTCCCCAAAAGAAAATTTTAAGTTGATAGAATGAGAGTCTAATATGTGCATGTAATATATTTTCATACGGGGCTTTATAGTTCCACATCGACGGCTAAAAAAGTATATGGATGTAAAGCTGTACGAATTGATATGTGTCAAGCGAGCTCAGACTAGATCTTTCAAGTGACCTGGATTGTGCAAAGGACAAGGGAGTGCCCTTCAAATGATCAATCCCTTGTTCAAGCAAGGTTAGGTGCATTGTCATAATCATCCCAGCCTGGGTAGGGACTGAACAAGGGGATAGGGCTTGCTCATCCCAATGGAGGTTGGATGGGGCAGCACATTTCACCAATTAGAAGGCACATTGAATCGACGTTACGTACGTAGATATGATCGATCCTTCAAAGGATCAGTTAAATTGCTTTTGGGGCTACTCGATCTAGTCATTTTATCGAGAGTTCACGATTCGTCCGCATTGTCCACTAGCGCAATGGGACCTAACAATAAACATGGGGAAGAGCTAGCTTGTTGGTATTAGGAAGAACCGACACAAAGGTCCTCTGGAAGAACAGTCTCCGGATTGCTTACAAGTAGTCGCCTATAGAATTAGATGAAGAGAGAGAGAGAGAGAGAGAGAGCTGCGCTTCCTTTTTCTTTTGGCGACATAATCAGGACGCATGTTCTCTCGCAAAGAGTAGCTAAAGTTAAAGAGGAATTTTTTGGTCATTTTTAATGTGTCATTTTCATGTTTTTTCGTGTCACCTTCCTTTGGTTTATACATTAAAAATAAGAAACATAATGAACAATTTAAGGGGTACAAATTATTAATCCCAACTTCTGGACCTCTAATAAAATGAGTCCAGCAATTTAAGTTTGGTATGGCCAAAATTATCGCGTTTAATCAAGAACCAAAAAAAGTTGATTATTGTTTAGGGAACGAATTTGAGAATCAAAATCCAACTTCTGGACCTCTAATAAAATGAGTCCAGCAAGCCTGCCACCGGCGAGCCCGACCACCGGCGAGCTCGCGGAGGCTTGCCCTGCCACGGCGAGGCTCGGCCTCCCAGATTTGGCGAGGCCGAGCCTCGCCGGTGGCCGCCAGGCGGGCCTCGCGGTGGCCGGGCGGGCCTCGCCGGGCGGCGAGGCCCGCCCGGCCACCGGCGAGGCTCGGCCTCCCAGATCCGGCGAGGCCGAGCCTCGCGGACTAGGCAGTGGCCGGGCGTCGCGAGGCTCACCCGGCCTCGCTCGGCCACCGGCGAGGCTCGCCGCCAGCCCCGCCGGTGGCCCGGCAAGCCTCGCCCAACCCCAACGAGGTCGGCTGGCCATCGGCGAGGGCTCGGCCCGCATCTGGCTCGGCCGAGCCTCGGCGGGCTAGGCGAGGCTCGCCGGCTGCCGGCGAGGCTCGGCCGACGAGGGTCGGCCTCGCCGAGGGCCGGCGACACTCCGTGAGGTCGCCACCCTCGCCACGGCCGTCGGCCCCGGTCCGGCGACCGACGAGAAGAAGAAGAAGAAGATGAGAAAAAGAAAAGAAAAAGGAAAAAAAAAAAAAAGAAAAAAAAAAAGGAAAATGAAAAGAAAAAAATGAAAAAATGAAAAAAAGAAAAGAAAACAAAGGAAAAAAGTAAAAAAATTATTTAAAAATTAAAAGAAATTGATTTGGGGTAATTAATGAACACCGTACCAAACGCAATTCTATTCCGGAATCAAAATTTTGGACGATTCTTAAACGGCAAAATGCTTAGAATCGGTTAAGGGAACAGAATCAAAAAGAATCGGTTCGATCGGGAATCATTTTCAGGAATGTAATCGTTACCAAACGCGCCCTAAGTGTCAATGAAAAATCATTCTTCATGCAATAGCACCACGAGACTTATTTGTCTACGTACATATAACATTTTAAAACACTATTCAAGTTTAGATAATTATAAAAAATTGATGTGAATAATTGATGTGAATTTACGTGATTATTTTTATACACTGCGAAAGTTTTGGGTGCTTCGATGTATGAAGTAGAAAGCGAAAAGTAAAAGTTTCTCTGGGTTTTCATCTATGTGCTTCGTGAAATTATTTTTGAATTTTCTGCCACCTGGAAAGAGGCCAGGTCAAATTTTGCCAGTTACTTGGGCGGCGTCACCTGCCCCCAACCCTACAGCCCACAGCCTGCAGGCTTCCACCAATTCACACAGCCAGCTGCAAAATCTCCTCGTCTCGAAATGAGTGGGATCCTCCTCGATCGCATCCATCTCCGAGGAGCTTTGTTGTTTTCTAGTGAGTAATTGGCACCGTGTTGACGTTGACACCTTGACGCCGACCGCAAGCTTCTTCCTCGTTGCTGGGGAAAAAGATGGGATGCATTTACTCACGAGCGTATCCAACTGTCCACAGCCTGAGCACTCGCCCTGCCACCTTTTTGCATGGAGATGCGGTCGTGCACGGGCCACTGTGGGACGCGTGTTACCGCTTTTGACTCTCGCTCCAAACCCCCGTGCTTTTCTTTTTTGACCGGCCGCGGTGGCGATTCGCATATTTCCCACCTAAGACTTCGGACCAGAATTTGGTATGGAGTAAACGAGGAAACAGCCATGCATCCGCATGTGACAAAAGCGATCAGGGCTGCTGTCTGCTGGGTGGTCGGCGTCGTGCAGATACTGGAGCGGTCGGGGCATCATTCGTCCTTCTCTATTTTTCTCAATAATAATCATTAAACATAACTAGCCGGAACAATCTATACAAACATACATATATTTTAGTGTGATCATATGAAATCTTACAAATCATACAAAATCTTAATATGATCATATATCTTATTCCTAATTATTTTATTCAATTTTTCAATTGTACTTATCAAATTATATCTCAAGAGTTGATTTAGGATATATAGTTGCGAATTGTGTATAAATATGTATATTTAGAATACAAGAAGAATTCAATAGTCTCGCATTGGGATCTTCAATTTTGTCCTTTCTCTTATGTGCTACTCGTCGAGGTGTGGAGAGAACGAGGTTTTAGTTTTGTGCTCTTGCGGTAAGCGGCGGTGCTTTTGGCATGTTTCGTTGGATACAGGAATGTCGGCCGATGTCATTGAAAGAAGAGTCCCGGATCCCTGCGAGCTTTTCCGTCCTCTAACCTCCCTCTTAATCGAGATTTGGATCTTTCATTAGTTGTTAAGTTTATGCAGCAAGCACATCTCTTTCTATGAATATTCACAGTCGAATGTCGTCCAGAAAATCCCGAGGGGTCCAATTGTTATGGAGCTTCACATGCTTATGTTTGTACTGGGACATACTAACATAGCCCCAATTCTAATAATGGTGTTTTGATGCTGAACTTGGTAGGATAGAGCCATCGGATGTGTCCGTTCTTGCTGCAGTTGCCGGGCTCTAGTTGCAAGGATGACCTATGTTGTCTGCAGATCTTGTTGCAATGCTTGTTGATGCTCACGTTCAAAGTCATGTCCCTTTCATCTATGTATACATGCTGTTGAATGGTATATTCTCCAACGTCTCCCACATCAGTGACCCTTCTTCCATCGTTTCATGTCCGAACCTTGCCTCCTTTCGGGTCTTTGTGCCGTCCATCATTGAAGGGAAGGTAGCCCCGCTTGCAGCCATGCGATTACATGAACCATCGCGCGGTCACTCTTAGATTCAACATGGTAAGTTCTCCTTCCCTGTAAATCAGATCGTAAGACACCTAACAAAAAGAGCAAAGCTAGATTTGTCGATAATAAACTACAAAATTCAATTTACTTTAAGTGATTTGCATATGAGTGATCCTTTAGCCAAGTGTATCGTGCTCAAGATGAAAAGCGGATTGACACATAATTTGATAAACCGATAGCTAGTTTTAGCAAGTCAAGAATTTCATGATAAATATTACAATGATGCTATCTATACTAAGATTCCATATATCGACACATTAAATGATGCAACATACTGCGATTGAACATTCAATATGGTTCGGTTTTTAAGTATCATCACTTACGTAGTACATAGTGAGCTGACTGATGCCACACTTTATCAGCTTCTGTCAACATAGGAAAATCACAGCCATTGACGTGATCAAAGCCCTTGTGAGACAGTGAAGGTTCCATGGACCTAGTCGGTCTTAACCCACCCACCCTGCATGGCCCAATCAATGTCCATGGGCTGGTCCTTTTGGAGATGGCTTTCTCTTGTGCCCGAATAACGGCGCACTTTGGACTCTCTCTGATTGATATGTCAAAGCTACTAGAAATCCGGACTGACACTTGACATGAATCAAGCAATAACTGAGAGACTTTGGAATAAAAAAATCTTGTACTAAAATTAGATGCGACAACACTAGCATAATCAACCTTACTAAGAATCCCATTTTTCATTCAAGAGTAAAGTATATCAAAATTTGACACCATTTCATAAGAGATCATTTGCAAAGTGGTGAAATCGATATTCAATTTGTTGATTCAAAGAATCAACTAGCAAATATTTTTACAAAGTCCTCTGGAAAAAAGTACGTTTGAATTCATTCGTAATAAATTGCACATAACTTATCCTTTTGGTTAAGGTCTACACAAGACAAGTTCTCAAAGCCAACCTTTTAGAAGTGACATTCTTTTGAAATCCCATTCAGACCTACGTAGTTATTTTTTAAATTTTGGCGTGTAAGCTTCCTTCCTTTTCAAACAGGTTTGAATATTTTATATTTATTAAAATATTTATTTGCCTTTTATAGTTTTTGGGAATTGTTATTTTTCATTATTTCCTAATTTTCTCATAATAAAAAATATTCCGAAATTTCCCAAAAATTTCTTGATCTTTTTCAATTTTTTTCCAAATTGGCAATTAATTTCCTTTACGACTCTTCATTTGCCTCTGTTCATTCTCTTTAAAAAAAAAAAAAAAATCTTTATATACTTCTCTCAAACCCACTCTATAAACCCCAATCACCTTAGTCTTTTCTCTTGAACAACTTCTCCTCTACAAACCCTAGCCTTGATCACTTCTCCATCATGTCTTCAAAATCTTCCAAGTCAGTCTTGGTCTCTTTCCTGCAAAAGTTATCCCACATAGCCAGTTGAGGGCATCAACGTGTGAAGGATACTTGGATGCACTTCGATCTTACTAGAGATGAATCTCCGCAAAGCACCAATCGAACTTCCGTGGAACAAAAAGCCACTTAGGAAGTAACCCATCATTTCGGTAAGGAAGCTTGATGTTCTTCTTAAACATTATGAGTTTTTGAAGAATGGAGGAAATCCTATGAATTTTATTAGTACTTTTCTAAAAGAAAATGGGTATGGAAAGGAGACATTGTTCTTGAAAGCCATGGAAAAACTGGATGGTGAAATCTAGTAAAACGAAGGAAGAATTGACGGTATTTCTTATTGATTCTCGCTTTGTGGAACTTAAGGTAAGAAGGAAGACGATGATGAGCGGATGTCTAAAAATTTTCAGTCTAAACTTGGTATTGCTACTAGGGTTATAGGCTCTAAAGTTTTTTTTTTATTTTATTTTAAAGAGCATAAAAAGGCATATGCTCAATTTCTGAACGGGGTGTGATTAATTCTCGCACTATAGACTTTGAAATTCTAGAGATGATCAAAGTGAATCTAAGGGAGCAATTTGCTAAACTTCAAATGAAAAACTTTTGTTTAGAACATCTGATACTTATCCAAAACTAAGTACTTACTTCTATTCCAATTTGTCTATTTTGGCTCCCACACATATTAAATTCACTGTATGTGAAAAGTCTTTTGATGTGAATGTTGATTTGCTGGCTAATATTCTAGGAGTTGAAAGAAGTGACTTTATACCTATCAATGTCTCAAATGAGGAAATGATTAAGTTTCTGGTAGAGGATAAGATTCCAATGGCTAGTATAACCTAATCTAAATTGTTAACTTCCAACATTTTGCTTCACAAAATCATTATAAATTGCACCAAACCCAAGGCAGCATCCAAGACTGATGTTTCTAAGTTTGAGGCCAAAATAATGTAGGCTATTTGCAACAAAGTAGCCTTCTCTCTACCACACACCATTCTACTAGTTTGACTAAGACTAGAGTCTGCAATTGAGAAAAAGAGGAAAGGCAAGAGCGTAGTCTCCACAATTCCCAAGAGAAAAAGACATATCCTACTCTTACAAGATGAATACAAGGAAGAAGATGAAGAAAAGACTATCTTTGATATTATCACAAGCATTGCAATGAGAGATCCTGTCATCAATATGGTATAATGAATGAAGAAGCAAAAGAGAGTGAGAAGGACCAAGAAGAGGAGAGTGATGAAGAAGAAATGGGTGAAAAAGAGGGAGAGGAGGAAGACAAGGATGATGGTGATCACGTAAAGAAGAATCTAACAATGGAAGAGATGATGCAGGGGATAATGCTGATGATACTACATGAAATTATTATGAGGAATAGGATCAACAACAAGATGTTGAAGAACAACAACAAAGGAAACTAAAAAGGATCGTGATATAGTAGGAGGATATCTGGTTGCTCAAACAGATGGCATAGAAAAGGGGGAGTTGTAAAGAAAACTCCTCAGGAGCATAATGTAGAATGGATTTTAATTGATGGCATCAATCATTCTCCACTGGACACAGAAGACATCTACACCTCCCATTTTCCTAAGGATTCTATTGGCGACAAGGAGTAGTAAGCTGATGTTCGGGGTGAGAAAAATACTTCCAACGGACAAACTGATCTTCCTTCAAGTTTGGATATTCCTCCAGTTCACTTTATGGAGGCTACTGCTCAAATCGAACTATCCTCGCATAGTTGAACTTCTCCTGAAAATCAAAACACAATAGTATGGTATGGAGGTCAAAATACAAAAGTTGCACACCTCTCTTGCTTCCATAGCACAATCTCTTACTGGACAGGTACAGTTTCTTGTAGAAGATGTTCAAAATAACAAACAACAAGCTGTCCAGGATATGGCTAAAATCGAAACTGCTTTTAGTCAATGCATGACCAAGCTGGAGGAGAATGTGCAGAACTTGGAAGATATCCATCTTGTCTGACTTCCCAGAAAGGCCTAATTTTTGAAAAATCTTCATCTCTTTATGTCTTTTAAGTATTCTAATCTTTTTAGTGTGTTTGTTTTAGGCTGCTATCTTGATCTGCTGATATTTTAGACCCTCTTGCTGTTGACAAAAAGGGGCAGACTCTGTGCAGATTTTAAACGTTTTAGTGTGTTGATGTGATTATGAGTTTTTTTGCAAACTTTTAAGAAATATTGTATCTATATCTATCTTGCCTACTTATTCTCTATTGACTGTTTATTCCATAAGTTGTTATGCTTAAGTGTTGTTTTGCAGGATAATATAAAAATTGTGCTTAAATATGCATGAAAGTTTTGTCACCATAAAAAAAATGGGGAGATTATTGAGAAAATTCTATTAAGTTTTGAAATTGATAAAAATTTCTAGATCTAATGCTAATTTTAAGAACATATAGGTTTTAAAATTGTTTATGAGGAACTATAAATTTTTTTTGCAAAAGTCTATTCATCCCTCGAAGCACTTCCCATTCTAATGAAGTTCGGAATGAGATCATGTTCAAAATGAGGAAGAGTGCAGAATCAAACTTATCCATTTTGCAATACAGATCCAAAATGAACTTATTAGGAAAGTATTCTATTTTGTATAGCTTTCTGGTGAAGGATTTACTTACCTTTTATAAATACATTGATGGAATCAACCACAAATTGATGAAATCAATATTGAAGACATGTTCCTTTTTGGGAAGCATCTACTTATGAAAATCAAAATTCTGATTGTATGGGCGACCAAAATCAAGTGAAAATTCTATTCCTAATTTCAATGGCCATAAGATCCCTTTGATTGATTATGTCCAACGGCTCAATTGGAAGAAAGTTCCTCTAAAGATTGCCAATGGCTAGTATGATGTGGAGGAGTTTTTAAAGGAGGTCATTTGGTCTAAAAGAGGGGGGAACATGAATTTGAGATTCTAAAGTTTGAAGCTACTCTCATTTTACTTGCCTTTGTCTATGAGCATTACAAAGTATAATCAAGGGAAAAACATAAAAGAGTGTCTTAGTGAGTTAGAGAGTTCTAACACTGAGTGTATGCTTATGCGCTGTAATCTCTTGATTGATCATATAACGGAATACAGCCAGTAGACTGTCCGCGTGGGAGGGTGGACATATGTTTGATATAAACTAAACCACTATAAAATTCGTGTGCACTTTTCTTTTTCCTTTACTTCCTCATTTATAAACTATTGCACACTTTCTGATTATCATAGAAGTCTGGAGTTTCATGTTTCTGATCCTCATCCAGACTTTAATTTATTTTATTTGACACCTATTTGTCAAATTTCTTTTAAACACGTATTCACCCTTTTTGGTGTGAGTTCTAGCTTCATTAGTGTTTAGTTGACGTTTAGTAGAGCCCATCTTTTGAAGTGCAGTACATGCTGCGGTCCTTCGTGACAAAGACGTATGATACTTCATACCTGCTCCATCGTTTACTGCAACCAAATCGAGCTAATTTCGGTCAGAGTTGATAATGTCATTCCAGATCGTCTGTCTGTGCGCACCAGGGACAACTGGCTTGGCTCCTTTGCAGTTGCAGGCAGGCCCAGCTTTAGCGTAACTTACTGCTGGAGCCTGATCCCGTGACGAGTAGCATCGATTATAAAGATATTCGATGATCTTATTTATACCCTTCAAGAATCTGCCCGAGAATTCTCATAACTTAAAGGTAAACAAAAAAGTTCGGTCCAAACTTAGTTGCCTTGAGCGTCTGTTCGAAGCTTAGGTTTGATGAGTTTCGTAGTGACAGAAGAAGTGATCAGGAAAAGAAAAGCAAATGTTGACATTTCAATGGTAGGCTCAGACTGATAAAGTCGATTTTTTTTTCTAGGCGTGAGAAGACAATTGACTAAACATGGGATACTCTTTTGAGTGTATGTCATTGATTAGATTCTTCTCTTGATATGAGTGCGATCACAACCATCTATCATATGAAACCCAAAAAATCATGGATTGTGTTACAAGTTAGTGATGCTACTTGCAAGCAAATTTAACTAAACATAAATTTTAGGTGATATCCATGCACGTAAATTATCAATCACTTAACTAGATGAAGTCTACTCCAACTAGAGATGGAGTAAAACATGGCCCTTTTTCACGAAACTCGACATGAAGCAGATACTTTGTATCACATCACTTTTGCGCAAAATAAAAGATGACTAACTCATAAAACTCAACTTGATGAGTGGATGAAGTGAGTTTCAAATTTAAAGTTAGATTACCGTTTGTATAATATTATAGTTCATTTTCTGCTATAGTTATGTAATATCGTGAGGGTGAATTTAGCTGGAAACTAGAGATATTCTTTATAATGAATTCCTCGGACACATCATGTAACTCAAAACTTACTGCGGCACTCCTTCACTTTTGCTCAAACCTGTCGTTATTTACTTTCCTATCCAAAATTCAACAAAGAACCTTTGCAACCTTTGTCAATTCACTAGTCAATCCACACACACGCATATATATATCGAATTTTTGATGAATCAGAAGCTTAATTAGTTCTTGGACCTTTCATTTTGTGTAAACTGTCCAACATTTATAGAACTTGTATGGGATAATTATAGAAAAAGTCCTAAACCTGTGGATGTTAATTCAATTATAAACCTTTCAATTTAGTTAATTTAGCTGTAAGTCTTTTGATGAATTATCAATATTATCCTTCCAGCCAATTGAGTATTTTTCCTGAATTTTGACCCTGATGGTGAGTATTGTCCGAACAGTTTGCCTCCAGCCTTTCCAGTACAAAATTTACACGTCTTGACCAGTGGATCAATTCAAACAGAATTTGTGTAGTCCACTTCAGGTTGAACCGTTTTTGCGGTATACCAAACTTGTATGGCAATCAACGCATGACTCACGTGAGTTACATCTTCAAGCTGCCGGAGAATCCTTCGTTGTGGAAGGAAGATGACTTGTATACCAAACTTGTATGGCAATCAACGCATGATTCACGTGAGTTACATCTTCAAGCTGCCAAGAGAATCCTTCGTTGTGGAAGGAAGATAAGCAGATGGGCTTGGCGCTCAGCGAGTGACTGCATTACCTAATTAATCATAGTAATATAAAGCGGCCCTTGGTTTGATAAGCGTACTCATGCGATTTCTTCTCTTTCCGGGAAATGCGTGGGACAGCTTAAAGAAAGTTCCCATTAGCTGTTGACATTGACCTGAATAACGTGACTCCAGCGACAGAAATTCCCAGTTAAGCAACCTGTGCACCATGGAGAGGGACATCTCCAGAACTAGCCAATATAGTAAGCAATATTGCTATTTATCCGTGCACGTGTATCATGCAGCTATCACCCTTTTTTTCCTCACGCACGGCATGATATGGAAAGACAGATTTATGCTGAACTAGTCTTTGAAAAGACTACGAGTGTTTACTTATGAATCTTTTCATAAATGCCTTCTCAATTTTGGTGTTTACTTGTTATAAATGCTGGCAGAGGCATTTTCGGCGACTTACTTGGTGCACGTGTGTGGTGGCTAGCACGTGTACCCCCAGGGTTTACTCTCCGGCTGCCGGCCGTGTGGGGGTTCCCTGGGTCATCAAAAAAAAAAAAAAAAAACCTTTCCACTTAGACTGTCGCGTCGTCATTACAATAGGCCGATATAGTTCATCAATACCCTCCATTTAAGATGCGTACCTGGCCTGCAAAAAGAAGGCCTGCCTTACACCCCTGTCCACAGCCCCACGCGAGGCTAGGTGGGTTTCGCATCACGAACATTTTATTATCCACAAAAGTATTTTGGAAATAAATTATTATCAATAATGAAATCTTTTTATTGGTTAATTATTTTATGACACCAGTGATTATTTTTTGATTTTTTTTTTTGTTTGGTTGGAAAAGGTTATTCAAATCATTTATTTTTTATGAAAGAAATGGAGTCTACAAAAATTTCAATACCACTTCCAAAGACTTTTGACCTTTCCTGAAAGAAAGAATGGTTTTATTTCATGGATGGGTTTAAAAAAGAAATGGCCTCATGGATGTTTTTTTATAGAGTCAAGCAAGCTCCATCTTCACAAAATAGATGGTTTGGGACAAAATGAAAATGATATGCATGGAAGATATAATGTCAAGTCTTGTGGTTGACTTGAACAAAATTTCCTAAAAGCCTTGTCCCACATTGCTTGAGGAAAGAAACTTATGAGCTAGCCAAACTTTTCTAACATAAAATTCTGAATCCTCATTTATTGAGGCAAGCAAATGATTTTAGAGTAAATTTTAAAATATTAAACATGAAGACGAACTGTGAATAAATATATATAAAGCATATTTCTTTTAGTTGAGATAGAGATCAAAACTTTTTTTTCGGAATCTCCTTGGTGAAGCAAGAGCTGCTGCACATCCCAACAGTAAACATGTACAAACAAATCGTGTCTGAAAATTGTAGACTCTAGTTTTGATTGTTACACAAGAAACTGACATAATCTGTTTTTTTTCCGAATCTGTAGAAAAAGTCCAATCTGAACTACGAGTAAGTCGACATGGAAGCGCAGAGAGAGAGAGAGGGAAGGAGAGAGAGAGAGAGAGAGAGAGAGAGCAACAGAAGCATGAAACGCAGTACACCTTTAATCAGAATGGGCGAAGCAACTGAAGTCCTAGAAAGGTGAGGAGCAACGATCCGCGATTGATTTCCGCCGCCCAGAAATTTAAAATACATAATTGGCTCACTCAGCCACTACAACACAGCATACACCAGCCTAAAGCCTAGTCATGTTTACATTCTATTGCATGCACCTGCATTGGCTGTCAACAGAGCTTAGTGCAGAGGAAGAGGCGGCGGAAGCCATGGCAATGGCCGCTGCACGAGCCCTGCACGAGCCCTTGTCACGGCAGACCAGGGCATAGTTTCGGCTGCTCACAGAGGAACCATGGAAGCCGTGGCTCTGGGACTGACAACCATGTTCTATTTTATGGAAAACGATTTGAAAAATAAACTCAAGAAAGTTAGGAAAAACAAACTTGGTTATTGCTAGACTTAAACGGGGATCGTGTGATACACGACGGAAAGGTAGATATACTTTGCGTTCGACATATGTAGGAAGTAACAAAGTTTTCTAATATCCAATCGGCCCTTTCTAATATACAATCAGCCTGTCAATCTATAATCCCAATCTAATATATGGCCATCATTTTCACCAAACACCAAAGATATGTAAAAATTACTTCTTTCCTTTTTCTCTTCTTTCTGGAGCAGAAAACACGCTAATATATGTATGAACTTTGTGAAGTCATGATCCATGAATTGCTAATGCAATACCAAAACAAAGGAAGCATGGCTATCAAAGCTCTTAGCATAAGCTGCCTCCCTTCTTCAATCCACGGCGGACGACAACCCTCTGTCCCGCTCTTCAAACACCCACGACCCTCCTCCTCCTCCTCCTCTGCTGCCGTTGCAACCACTGAGAAAATTCCAAGAAAAAGCTGGATGAATTCGAATACTAAAGAACAGTTACTGGTTGATAGGCGGTCGGCAAATTACATGCCAAGTGTTAGGGACTACAACTTTGTGATGTCACTTAGTGCTGATTATGCGGTTAGTTTCAATATACTCTCTCTTGCTTATTATTAATACCTTGTTAAGCTTTTAATAACTTTAAGACCTTGTAAAAGTATCTCAATTTCAATTCAAACATGGGTTTGATTCACACTCCATACCTAGGAAATATTCATCGTTCGAAAAAAGGGAAAATGAAGTTTTTATCTAAATAAATGCATTGAGAAAGGACATATGCATAAAACCTTTCAATGAGATAATACTTTTTCGAGTTTCTCAAAATGGAATCTATTCCAAAATCATAAGAAGGCCATAATATGTTTAATAATATGTTTAATTTTGAAGAGCTAATATATGTGTTGTAGAAGGAGAGATATATGGAGCGGGTCCAGAGGATGAAGGAAGAGGGGAAGTGCACATTGGAGAGGGAGGATAATTTGTTGGTGAAGCTTGAGTTCATTGATGCGATTCAAAGGCTTGGTTAATAATGCCATTTTGACAGCGAGATCAAAAGGGCACTACAGGTTATCCAAAATGAATCAAATGATGCTTGGTTTTCTAATGACCTTCACTCGACCGCCCTTCGATTTAGACTTCTCCGACAACATGGCTACAATGTATCTCAAGGTATGAGGTTTATTATTTTCCATCTCACTTTGCCTTTTGGTTTTGCCCCCTCATTGGGAAAATTGTCTAAAAAGTCCTAAACCTATTGCACTTTTGCCAATTCAGTCCTAAACCTTTTAACTTTGCCAATTGAATCCTAAATCTTTTCATTTTTTGCCAATTAAGTCCATCAGGCTAATTTTGACCTGAAAATGCTGACGTGGACGCCGGCGCTGTCACGTAGGATCTGCCGATGCTGACGTGGACAATTTTTAATAATATTTTAATAATATTTTAATATTTTTAATATTTTTTGAATTATTTTTATTTTTATTTTTATATTTTCTGTTTTTCCCTTTTTTTCTTTTCTTTTTCTTTTTGGCTTTTTCCTTGGCCTTTTCCGGTGGCTGGCCACCGGCCACGTGCAACGGCCAGCCACCGACCACGGCCCGGCCGAGCGAGGAGGAGCACCGGCCGAGCGAGGAGGAGCACCGGCGAGGGGAAGCCCTCGCCGGGCGCGGCCCGGCGAGGGTTGCCAGGCGAGGCCAACCCCCCCAGGCGAGGGTGGCCTCGCCGGGCGTCGGCCGAGCGACGGCGACGCCGTGCGAGGCCGCCCTGGCCCTGGCGAGGGGAGCCCTCGCCGGGGCTCGCCCTCGCCCGGGCGAGCGTCGGTCTCGCCCGGCCACGAGCCGATGCCCGCTCGGCCGGGGCGAGGGCCGGCCTCGCCAGATCCGGTTTGGGCGAGGCCAACGCTCGCTTGGGCGAGGGCGAGCCCCTGGCCCCGGCCGGGGCCGGGCAGCCTCACCCGGCCTCGCCGTCGCTCGGCCTCGCTCGGGCGACCCTCGCCGGTGCTCCTCCTCGCCCGACCGGGCCTCGCTTGTGGCGGGCGAGGCCGGCTGGCCACCGGAAAAGCCAAGGAAAAAGCCAAAAAGAAAAAAAAAGAAAAGAAAAAGGGGGAAAACAGAAAATATAAAAAAATTCAAAAATTCAAAAAATTTCGAAAATATTAAAATATTATTAAAAATTGTCCACGTCGATCCGGCGAGTCTATGTGGCACCGCCGGCGTCCACGTCAGCATTTTCTGGCCAAAATTGGCCGGATTGACTTAATCGGCAAAAAATGAAAAGGTTTATGACTCAATTGGCAAAGTTAAAAGGTTTAGGACTTTTTGGACAATTAGGGTCCATTTTGTCTAAAAGAAAATTGATTTTGAGAAATGATTTTTTTACTTTCCTATATTTGAATGATAGAAAACTAATCTATTTATGGAAAGCATTTGATATGGACTAAAAATAACAAGTTTAGGTTGGAGGGAAACTGGGGGTGAGCATCGATCTAAGGTTAACCCTAAAATGACCTTGGAATAGCTCAACCCGATTGGTCTTGGTCTGGTTTCCATGGGGATTAGGCCTGTCCCTAGACCTGGGGCCACTTGAAATTGTCCTGTGCATATTAGTCCCTAGTCTTGGGATTTTGGGATTGGTCCAACTTACACCAACCTTGTAATTATGGTTTTCCCCAAATCTCAGGCATACTATTATAAGTGCCCTTCCTTTTCTTCCACCATTTTCCTCTCTTAGAGTCTCACTCTCACTCTCTCCCTAAATCATAGATTATAACTGAAATCTTTCATTTCCATCTCTTTGGGGTAGTCTTTTTGTCTTATTTCCACTCATTTGAACTCAACTATCGATTCTCTCTACTCATTCAAAGCAATCTTTTAGGAATGGACAAGATATGAAACCTCATGTTCATGTTTTATGTTAAGTATTTTGAACTTTTTATTGTTTATTATATTTTACGTGTACATTTTCTATGATTCGTTGCTTTTGACAAGTGTAGATTTCTATTGCTGTCTTATCTTAGATTTATGTTTGATTTGTACTAATGTTTACTGTTTGGTTGCTCAACATCTTATTGGTGATGGATATGTAATTTCAAAGAGTACATTTGTGCTTTTAAGGAATACATATAAATGAAAAAAAAAAAAATGATTGATCCTGAGTTAACCCTAGAACCCGACCGAACGTATAGGGTTGATCCAGTCCTCAATCGAAGCCTCGACAAGGTTGGTCCTCAATTCCAAAAATTGGGGGCCAACACTACACTATGAAAGTTGGTCCCTGAGTTAGGTTGCTAATCAGCTCAACTCAGACAATGCTTATCCCTAGAGAAAACGACTTCCTCTTTTGGCGAAAAGGAAAATCACTTTTCCTAAGCCACCAAACAAATAAAAACTCAGTATTTTTCTTGAAAATGATTTTCACGGAGAATATTTTCCTTTGTCTTAAAGTTTTCAGTGAAAAAAAATGCATCCCTGTTTAATTGTGAAAGCTTTAATACTATAGTTTTGGAGAATGATTAGGCTTTAGAATAAAATAAAATTTTCAGCAACAAAAATGATATTCTAAAAATCAGTATATTTTGAAAAAGACTATCCTCCAATACGAAAAAGCTAAAACAGGCAGTGGGACCAAATCTTCATTGAGACTCATTTAATAAATATATAATCCAAGAAAAGGCATCACAATATGGAAAATAAATCCATACTTCTTGGCGTGGAATTGTAGAATTCCACTCGGACCTTTAATTAATGTCATGTTGCATGCCTTGTATAAAACTTTCTATCGATGAACTAAATACCATTACTCTGATAAATGTGTTTGAAAGCTTCACGGACAAAGTGGGTGGTTTCAAGGTACCGCTGGTTGAGGATGTGAAGGGGCCGTTGAGTCTGTACGAAGCTTCTTTTCATGGTTTGAAAGGCGAAAGTTTGGTGGAGGAAGCAAACGCTTTCACTTGCGAGCATTTGAATTGTCTTAATCTCAAGGGAGGAATCATCTCCTCTTGCATTAATAAAAAAGTAAGTCATGCCTTGGAATTGCCTATCCATTGGAGACCTAATTGATAGGAAGCTAGATGGTTCATGGACATCTATGAGGAAGATCCTAACATGAACTCGACTTTGCTTGAGATGGCGAAGTTGGATTACAATGCACTACAGTCAATCTACCAGAAGGAAGTGAGCGAACTAGCAAGGTATATATGTACATCGACGGGAGATACACATAAAATTTGGGAAAAGTACTAAAAGAGTTCTAAACCTATTGCATTGATACCAATTCAGTCCTAAACTTTTCAATTGAACTAATTCAGTCATAAACCTTTTAATATTGGTACCGATTTAGTCCATCGGGCCAATTTTGGCTGGTCGACGCTAATGTGGACATCGGCTGGTGGCCAGATATTGATGTGGCAATTTTTATTATTATTTTATTATTTTTTCGAATTTTTTATTAATTTTTTATTAATTTTTTCTTTTCTTTTTCCTTTTCAGCTTTCTTCTTCACGGTGGTTGGCGAGCTGCAGCCACCGAGCGAGGGCCGCGAAGCCCTTGCTCGCCATCGGTGAGGGTCGCGGCCCTCGCCGGCCTCTCCCAGGGTCACCGGCGAGGCAGCTTCGCCCGGATCTAGGCGAGGCCAGCCTCGCTCGCAGCTAGCGAGGCCATGGCGGCCATCGCCAAGTCGAAGGCGAGGGCCGCAAAGCCCTCGCTAGCTGCCGGTGAGGGTCGCGACCTCGCTCGACCTCACCCAGGGCCACGGGTGAGGCAGCTTAGCCTAGATCCGGGTGAGGCCAGCCTTGCCCTAGCCTTACCGCTAAGTCCCCGACACCTCCTCCTTTGTCGACCTCGAAGCTTCTCGACCTCGTCACCGCTGCTCTCACCTCCATGAAATCCTAATTTGAGGCCCTGGTCCCCCACCTCCTGCGCCTCACGCCGCCACTCCTCTGTTGGAGAAATCTTCGTGGAGTGTTTTGAAGCTGACAAAACGTTTCCATCAGTCTAGTATGAAGTTTTGCAGACTCTACTACTTAAAGTCTGAAGACCTCCGGACTGCCAGACTCAAGACTCAAAGTCTATCCTCATTGACAGTTTCTACTTTGTCGAAGAAGGTCTATCCAGGACTGAATGTTTCGTTAAGGATTTGATCTTATCGACTGATGAAGATCTCTTGGCTGGATATGACATAACGGATTCCTTTATTCGAATCAAGATTGATTAAGGATCCGATGATTGGCGAAGTATACTTGGAAGGTTCTACTTATGGAAACCGAGATCCTGATTGTATGGGCGAACATGATTGATGGGCTATCGTCATGTTCCTTAAATAGCTCGAATGATCTTTCTAATTGATTTTGTCCAACGGGAAGATTGGAAGAATTCATTTGGTAAGTGCCAACGGGTATGATGGCATAAAGGAGTATAAAAGGAAGACGTTCCAGTTATTTGAGTGTGTGCGTGATAGAATAATTCCAAAGTCTGAAGCTTCTTGTTCTTAGTAAATTCATTTGCCGAGTGAAATCTTGTACGCAAACGAGAGTCTATATTCGTGAGAAACCTTGAGGAAGTGTGGTAGAGTATCTACACTGTGGAATCAAGGGATAGCATTGCTGTAATATCTCTTTTGATCATAGTGAAATCCATCCGATGGGCTGTCAGTGCGGAAGAGTGGACGTAGGCTTGGAATAAGCCAAACCACTATAAATCTTGTGTTCAATTTTCTCTTCCCTACTCTCTTTACTTTGATCATAATTAGTTGTGATAACAAAAAGGCGAGCTTCATTTCTATTGTCTAATATTGCTCACATATCACTAGAAATTATTTTTGCACCTATTCACCCCCCTCTAGGTGCTTATACTAGCTATCTCAATTGGTATCAGAGCTTGTGTACTCACTTTGTTTGAAGTGTTTTACTTCAGAGTTAAAGATCCATGGCTAGTATGTTGGCTCCAGGGCTGGTAGAAGGGCAAAGCAATACCAGACCGCCTTATTTTGACGGAAAGGAATACAATATATGGAAAAACAAGATGAAGGTGTTCCTAAGATCAAAGGATCCTCCTGGAATGGGATGTGGTAAACAAAGGAATCATTCCTAAAGCCGCATCTGTCTCAGAAAGAGGAAAAGAAGCTGTTGAGTCTAATGAAATGACTCAGGAAGAGATAATCAAAAGACAAGCTCTTGATACAAAAGCAATTTATTCTTTATATTGTGCTTTGTCACCTACTGAATATGACCGAATATCTTCTTGTGTCACAGCCAAAGAAGTTTGGGATAGATTGCACATCACTTATGAAGGAACTGATCGAGTGAAAGAGACCAGAATCAACATTCTCCTTGGTCAATACGAAGCCTTCAAAATGAAATAAGGAGAATCTATAAATGATATGTTTAGTCGTTTTACAGAAATCGTGAATGGTCTTAAAAATCAAGGTCAACCAATTTCTGATCCCATGAAGGTAAACAAGCTACTACGTGGACTCTCCAAGGATTTGAATCACATAAAGACCTCAATAAGAGAGACACAAAGAATTATGCCACTATCTGTCGATGAGTTGGTTGGGACTCTTCAGTCTTATGAAGTGGAGCAAATCAATGAAGACGAAGATCCTAAAGATAAGAAATCCATTGCATTAAAATCCAATGATGATTATGATGTTACAGATTCTGAAGACGATATGGATGATGAGGAGCTTGCTCTCATGATAAGAAGATTCAGAAAACTGAACAGGAAAGGAAGAAGATTCAATCCAAAGAAACAGAGTTTTCAAAAGCAACAGACTAAGTCTGTTGAGGATGATGAATCCAATAGAGATGTAGTCTGTTTTGAATGTAAGAAAAAGTGACACATCAAACCCAACTGTCCCCTTCTGAGGAAGAAGAAAGGAAAAACTGAAAGTATCGAAAGGCTCTCAAAGCAGAAACCTGGAGTGATACAGAATGTGAAGAAAGTGATGATGATTATGCTAATATATGTCAAATGGCACAATCGGATTCAGATTCAAACTCCGAGACATACTCAGATTCAGACAGTGAATTTGAGGTAAGTAACTTTAAAATTCCTATTAAAGTCTCTAAATACATTGATGAGTTGTGTTTTAGTCTCAAGACCTCTCTTAAAAAGGAAAATGTTTTGAAAGAAAAGGTTAAATGTTTAGACATGAATGTTTCTACTCTTAAAGAAAGTGAAGACAACCTTTCGAAAGAGAATGCATTTTTAAAAACGACATATCAAATATTTCCAAAAGATTTTCTATAGGATCGAGAAACTTGAGAAAATTCTTTCAAGACAAAGACCTTATTTCAATAAATCTGGTTTGGGAATGACAGTGGAAACCATTCCTTTAATTGATTTTCCTAAAGTAAAGGAAAGAATTAAGCAAAGACCCACAAGAGATGCTTACAAAAAACATTTCAAAAAGGTTTTTGTAAAACCAGTAGGTCGTAATGCTTTAAGATATTCTAAGTGCAATAGTTCAAATCATTTTGAGAAAAAATGTCCTATGATATGGAAACCTGTTAAGAAAGTATGGGCAAAGACCCTATATCATACTAACATCAATGGACCCAAGAAAATATGGGTACCAAAGAAAGTTTGAGTCTCTTTTTTAAATGCAGGTCACTGTCAAGAATAAGGTAAAATGGTATCTGGATAGTGGATGCTCAAGACATATGACAGGAGATTCAAATTGCTTCATAAAGCTCGTTCAAGTAAATTGTGGAAAAGTTTCTTTTGGAGGAAACAGCAAAGGAAAAATTGTGGGATTCGGAACTGTAAAGATTGGAAACCTCACAATCAGTAATGTTTCCTTAGTGGAAGGACTTAACTACAATTTGCTCAATATCAGTCAGCTATGCGATACCGGTTTCAAAATCAATTTTCAAGAGGGAATATGTTCAAGAACCAGTAAAGATTCTACTCAGTCATTCATGGGTCGAAGACATGGAAATATCTACCTCTTGGATGTCAAACTAGATGAATCGCAATGTCGAATCTCAATTCAAGACGAAGCAAACTTATGGCACAGAAAACTTGGGCACATCAATATGAAGCAAATAGCCAAAATTTCAGCAAAGAAGCTTGTGCGTGGTCTACCCACTCTGTCATACCAAAAGACTGATCTATGTACACCTTGTGTATTGGGAAAACAGTAAGAAACTCCTTTAAACCAATAAATCAAGTTTCCACTAATCGTGTCCGCAGCTTCACGTATATGGATCTCTTTGAACCAACCGAACTCAGAGTATTGGAGGTAAAAAATATTGCCTAGTAATTGTGGATGACTACTCACGATTTACTTGGGTATATTTCTTGGCAAGTAAGTCTGAAACATTTTCTTACTTTGAAAAGTTTGCTAAAAATGTCCAAAATGAAAAAGGGTATGTTATTTCAAGTATACGAACAGACCATGGAGGTAAATTTGAAAATCAAGATTTTACAAAATTCTGTGATGAATCTGGTTTTCAGCATGTGTTTTCCTCTCCATATATTCCAGAGCAAAACGGAGTTGTGGAAAGAAAGAATAGATCGCTTCAAGAAATGGCTAGAACTCGTTTAATTGAATGTAATATATCTTCACGTTTTTGGGCTGAAGCAGTTTCTACAGCATGTTATATCATTAATAGAGTTTTTCTAAGGCCTATTCTGGAAAAAAAAAAAACCCCTATGAGTTATTCAAAGAAAAGAAGCATATTGTTTCATATTTTCATGTGTTTGAATGCAAATGCTTTATATTAAAAAATGCAAATGATCGAGTTGGCAAGTTTGAAGAAAAATCATATGAAGGCATCTTCCTTGGATATTCAACCTCAAGCAAAGCCTACAGAGTCTACAACAAGAAAACTCAATCTGTGGAGGAATCAATGAATGTCAAATTCCAAGATTCTATACAAAATGAATCTATTCAGACTTATCTTGAAGAATCAAAACCTGCTCTAGATTCTACAATATCTAAATCTCAAGAAGCAGCTTAGACTTCAAAAGTCCAGCAACAAATGATTGTCGAAGACTCAATTGAAGAAAAAGATCAACAATCTGACAAATCAACCAGCAACTGGAAGCATAAGTCCAGTCATCCCAAAGATCTCATTATTGGTGACATTAACGAAGGAATTTGCACAAGATCCAAAAGGCGCGAAGAGTCTAGTGCTATGGCTCTTGTTTCTGAAATAAAACCCAAATGCATAGAAGAAGCTTTATCTGATGAAAGCTGGATTGAAGTTATGCAAGAAGAGCTAAGGCAATTCAGTATTAATGATGTCTAGGAATTGACTCCTAAACCGAAAGGTAAGTCTGTTATTGGAGCTAAATGGGTTTTCAAGAACAAGATGTATGAGAAAGGAAAGGTAGTAAGAAACAAAGCAAGACTCATGGCCAAGGGATATACGCAAGAAAAAGGGACAGACTATGACGAGACTTACGCACCGGTAGCGATGTTAGAAGCAATTCGATTATTACTTGCCTTTGCTTGTTATAAGAATTTCAGGTTATTCAAAATGGACGTCAAAAGTGCTTTCCTAAATGGATCTATCCATGAGGAAGTCTATGTGAAACAACCACCCGAGTTTGAAGACCCAAGGAAACCAGACTCAGTATTCAAACTGAAAAATGTTTTATGTGGTTTAAAGCAAGCACCTCTAGTTTGGTACGACAAGCTGAGTAAGTTTTTATTCAAAATGGCTTTGTTAAAGGTAAAGTAGACACTACTCTATTTATTAAAAGAGAAAGCAAAAGTTTTCTGCTTGTTCAAATATATGTAGATGATATTATTTTTGGATCCTCTAATGAAAGTCTGTGCAAGAAATTCTCTAAGTCTATGCAGGATGAATTTGAAATGAGCATGATGGGTGAACTAACCTTCTTTCTCGGGCTTCAAGTGAAACAATTGAAGGAAGGAACTTTTGTTCATCAAGAAAAATATGCTAATGATCTTGTCAAAAAGTTTGTACTGGAAAATTGCAAAAAGACTGGCATACCAATGTCAAGTTCCTTGAAGATAGACAAAGATAAATTAGGAAAGAAAGTTGACCAGAAGCTATACAGGAGTATCATTGGCTCACTTCTTTATCTTACTGCTTCTAGACCTGACATTTTGTTTAGTGTTTGCATTTGTGCCATATTTCAAGCAGAGCCTAAAGAACCTCATCTAAGTGCCGCAAAGCGTATTATCAAATACATTGCATCTACTTCAAACTTTGGTCTTTGGTATCCTAAAAAGGGAGACTTTACTCTTCTTGGATACTCGCATACGTACTTAGCTGGATGCGAGTTGATAGAAAGAGCACATCGGGTACCATCAACTACTTGGAAGCGGGGACGGTGTCTTGGTTTTCAAGGAAGCAAAATACAGTAGCTCTTTCTACAGCAGAAGCAAAGTATGTAGCTCTTGGAAGTTGTTGTTCACAAATTCTGTGGATAAAACAACAGCTAAGAGACTTTGGAATTGAAGATTCATGCACGGAGATTAAGTGTGACAACACCAGCGCAATCAATCTTACCAAGAATCCAATTCTTCACTCGAGCAAAGCATATAGAGATTCAACATCACTTCATTAGAGATCATGTTCAAAATGGAGAAGTTTCAATTCAGTTTGTTGACTCAAAAAATCAACTGGCGGATATATTTACAAAGCCTTTGGAGAAAAATCAATTTGAAGTTATTCGTTCAAGACTCAACATCTTGAAGTTTGAAGAAGTAAAAGTCTAGAGACTCTGAGACTCAGACAATCGAGATTTTTGACTTTAATTTTAAATGACAATTATCTAATTTTTGAAAAAGGCAGTTAATTTTAAAAGGCATCTTTTTACTTTCCTTTATGACGCTTAGTATGCCTCTCTTCGACTGTCCTATATACAAATGGTTCCTCTTCGTTTTACTCCAAAAACTCTAAAAAACATCGATCTTCCACTTCTGTCTTCTTATCTTGTTTAATCTTCAAAAAGTTGTCATATTTCTTGGGAAAAACAAGTTTGGAATCTTTCAAAGACTGTGAAAGATGTCGTCTCAAAGGAAGTCTTCGAGGATCGCAAACAGGGGACCACAGCAAATGCGTGAGGGGCCTACTCACTTTGATCTCACCGAGGAAGAAGAGTCTCCTAGTCAGCAGCAGAGCCCACAACATTCTCAGCAGCGTCCATCTCTTCCATCTAGTCCACAGGATGCTGCTCATCAAGAAGAGGAAGAAATCATCGAAGGCGCAGAACCTGTAAGAATTCATAAGCCATCTTTTACTTATAAGCTTTATCGTGCTTTAAAGAGGAGCGGTACTCCATTGAACTACATCGATGAGTTTCTTAAGGACAAAGGGTATGGTAATGAGTACATCTTCTTACGAAATATGGAACGTTTGGGAATTGCCCCTGCGGGATCGGCAGAAGAAACCCTTGCTAATATCCCAAGTGATCCGCGTGTTGAAGGGCTGAATCAGCCATATGGGAATGATGATGACAAGTTGTACAGTCAATTTCAACCGAGAATGGGTGTTGCGACAAAAATTCGAAGCAAAGGGATAAATTTGTTTCGATCAGAGGAGCTCAAGCATCTATACACTAAGTTGTTGAAGCGTGGGGTGATAAACCCTAGAAGTGTAAATTTTGATTTCCTTGACTCTGTGAACGTCAATTTGAGGGAAAAATTCAGTCTTCTTCAACTTGAACAGTTTTGTTCTGAATCTACAGAAACCTATGCTGAACTCACTGCATACTTCTATTCGAATCTTAGTTTCCTGGATGCGATTAGATTCTCTTTTAGTGTCCGAGATCAGGATTATGTGGTGGATGTAGATATGTTAGCTGATGTGATTGGGGTTGAAAGAGGGAGATATCAACCTATCAATGTGTCCATTGCTCGTGCTACGTTGGAACTTGTTAAGGATAGAAGGACAGAGGGAAAGATTTCCTACTTAAGGATGCGTGCGTTCAACATTCTGCTTCACAAGATTGTGATTAATTGCCTCAGACCAAAATCTACTTCAAAGACTGATGTTTCAAACTCAGAGGCAAAGCTGATGTATGCCATCAATGCTGGGAAAAAGTTTTCTCTTCCTCACACTATCATATTTCACATGTATAGAGCAGTGGTGAAGGACAATGGTCAACTTCCTTATCCAGCTCTTGTGACCAAGTTATTCAGACATTTGAATATTCAGCCTCCTTGAATTTTCTGTGTTAGAATGTGTGAGCAAATGGTAGTGGGACTGAAAATGGTGTCTAAAATGCGTCTGAAGGAACTTAACAAGGCGTTGGAGAAATTCAAGGAGAAAACCTCTGCCAAGACTCATTAAATCTCTTCAGTAGCAAAAAGAAAAGGGAAGGAGCCCATGGTTGCTCCATCCAAGAAAAGAAGAGCTCTCATCGTTGAGGATGACGTCACCATTTCTGCAATGGCATTGAAGAAACTCAGTCGTTCTGTTCCAGAATCAACGGAACGACAAAAGAAAGACTTAGATGAGACAGAACAGAGGACTGGAGAAAGAGAAAATTTGGAAGCAGGTGAGAAAGAAAAAGAGGAGAGAGAAGCAGGAGAAAGAGATGCTGAGGAGGAAAGAATTGAAGAAGAAGAAGAAGAAGAGAAAGGAGATCAAGAGAAAGGAGAGCATGAGGAACACTCTTCTCCACCGGAAGGTATGGAAACAGGGGGAGATCGTGAGAAAAGATGAATGTCCTCATATCCTGCCACGAGTGAAGGAGTAAGCTGCTCTCCAGCAGATCCAGAGGACATCTATGCCTCTCAATTTCCTGAGGAGGGACATGGTGTTTCATCGCCCAATCTGCATAACTATGCTGATTTGTCATCGTCTGCCTTTACTCCATCTGATCGTGCAAAAGCCAGTACGCAGACTGATAATTCAGCAGATTTTCGCAGAATTCTTGATGTTCTTTTAGAGTTGCAGGGTCAGATATATGCTCTGGGATACGAAGTACAGAATTTGCAGACCGCAAGCCAAGCTTCTTCAGTTTCTTTGAATGATCAAATCCAAGCCCTTACTCTTCAGATTCAAGCAAATGCTAAGGGTGAAGATGTCGCTCAACTGAAGGAAGAATTGAGAAAGCTGGAAGGCATTGTCCAGTCAATGGGAGATTTCCAGCTTGTTCGTGTTCCCAATCAATCTTAATTCCATTCTCTTTCCATTTCTACCTTTTTAATGCTGACAAAAATGGGGAGAGATGAGATGCAGATTTGAACTTTGAACTTTGAACTTTTTGAACTAGAACTCTTAATTTGTTTTGGTGTTTGTTATGACTTGACTTTTGTGTCTGGCTTAGGACTAGATTTGGCATTGGCTATTTATCTTAAGTACTATTGATATCTTATGGCTTTTACTCATCTACAAGACTAACCTATTTTCTGTGATTGCAGATTCTAGTGTTATCTTTAAGCCATTTATCTCTATAAGATATCCATATTTGCTTGAGTAATGTTTTGCAGGTTAAAGTTATCCAAATCTGCAGAAAAGTTTTGTCACCATAAAAAAGGAGGAGATTGTTGGAGAAATCTTCGTGGAGTGTTTTGAAGCTGACAAAACGTTTCCATCAGTCTAGTCTGAAGTTTTGCAGACTCTACTACTTAAAGTCTAAAGACCTCCGGACTGCCAGACTCAAGACTCAAAATCTATCCTCATTGACAGTTTCTACTTTGTCGAAGAAGGTCTATCCAGGACTGGATGTTTCGTTAAGGATTTGATCTTATCGACTAACGAAGATCTCTTGGCTGGATATGACATAACGGATTCCTTTATTCGAATCAAGATTGATTAAGGATCCGATGATTGGTGAAGTATACTTGGAAGGTTCTACTTATGGAAACCGAGATCCTGATTGTATGGGCGAACATGATTGATGGGCTATCGTCATGTTCCTTAGATAGCTCGAATGATCTTTCTAATTGATTTTGTCCAACGGGAAGATTGGAAGAATTCCTTTGGTAAGTGCCTATGGGTATGATGGCATAAAGGAGTATAAAAGGAAGACGTTCCAGTTGTTCGAGTGTGTGCGCGATAGAAGAATTCCAAAGTCTAAAGCTTCTTGTTCTTAGTCAATTCATTTGCCGAGCGAAATCTTGTACGCAAAAGAGAGTCTATATTTGTGAGAAACCTTGAGGAAGTGTGGTAAAGTATCTACACTGTGGAATCAATGGAGAGCATTGTTGTAACATCTCTTTTGATCATAGTGAAATCCAGCCGGTGGGTTGTCAGTGCAGAAGAGTGGACGTAAGCTTGGAATAAGCCGAACCACTATAAACCTTGTGTTCAATTTTTTCTTCCCTACTCTATTTTACTTTGATCATAATTAGTTGTGATAACAAAAATGCGAGCTTCATTTCTATTGTCTAATATTGCTCACATATCACTAGAAATTGTTTTTGCACCTATTCACCCCCCTCTAGGTGCTTATACTAGCTATCTCATCCTCCACCCGATCTTCACCTCCAAAACCCTAGCCCACCACCCCAACAACCGAGGGCTTCGCAGCCCTCGCCTTCGCCCTAGCGATGGCCGCCATGGCCTCGCCAGCCGCAGCAAGGCTGGCCTTGCCGGCGACCCGAGGAGAGGCCGGGCGAGGGCCGCGACCCTCGCTAACGGCGGGGCGAGGGCCGCGGCCCTCGCCCAGTGACCAGCGAGCCTCACCGAAGGCTCGTCGGCCACCATGAGGAAGAAAGCTGAAAAGAAAAGGAAAAAGAAAAGAAAAAAGCAAAAAATTAATAAAAAAATTCGAAAAAATCATTAAAAAATCATAAAAATTGCCACGTCAGTGTTCGGGTACCGGCCGACGTCCACGTCAGCGCCGGTGAGCCAAAATTGGCTGAATGAACTGAATTGGTACAAATATTAAAAGGTTTAGGACTAAATTGAACCAATTAAAAAGTTTAAGACTGAATTGGTACCAATACAATATGTTTCAATCATTTTTTGACATTTTTATTCATATTTGCATCATGCAAATAGACTACAATGAGTCGGAAAAATGTATAGACATGATGCTTTTAGGTGAAAAGGAGCGATGTGATTATCTTGCACAAGTAGAGTGACATGGTTATGGTGATCGTGGACACAAGGACGCTTCCACAAATATTAGCATACGTAGCATGCGCAGTAGTTCACTCTAAGAAAACGGAAAACAAAGGAAGCTCGTCATTTGCGTTTATTATCATTTCTGCTCCTCCAAAGCTAGTCACCATGTACACCCTGCATCAAGCGTCCCGTTAAGATGAAATTCAGTAATTCGTAAATTAGAACAAAGATTAGATCAATGGCAATGAGTCATAATTCCTACCTTAAAAAGAAATTCGAGCTAAGTTTCTTGTAAATTTCATCTGATTAGATTAGCGATCGATCGGGTGCCTAGTAACTCTCGTTTTGGTTCACATATTGTTTTTCAGCTTAGAACACTTCCATGATGTGCTTTGACATGTGATTGGTTGATTAATTAACGAAAATAATATGTTGATTAAACGTTCACAAGAATGAACCGATTAGAGTGTACACCGTCCAAGTGATGTCCTTATCTTTTTCTTATGGTCGTGTATTCTATAGATTTGGTCCATTTCCAGAGCAACTGATTGTATATGAAGATGTGTGCAAATGTTTCAGGTGGTGGCTTGAGCTAGGCATCGACGAGATGGGCTTTTCCAGAGATAGATTGGTGGGACATTATATATGGTCCGCCATGGTTCATGAACCACAATTCGGATTTTTCAGGGTTCTGTCAACCAAGATAATTTCCATGATAACGCTCATAGACGATGTTTATGACGTGCTTGGCACTTTGGAAGAACTCGAACTCTTGATGGACTTTGTTGAAAGGTTTGTCAATGACCATGCATACAAATGTAAATCATATTTCATAAGCACCTGGAAATGAAATGAAATGACTAGAAGTGTCTCTGTTTATGATGCTTGAGACTTTGGTCATTTCCAGATGGGATATTACCGACATCGACAAACTTCCCCTGACAATAAGGATTTCTTTCCTAGCTCTGTACAACACGACCGACAACGTCGGTTTGGGGATACTGAAAGCGCGAGGCTTCAACCCCATACCCTACATTTGGAGAATGGTAACATTGTTTGTTTACTTATACTGTACTCGAACTCATATTTGTATTCCTATTCGTATTCTTACTAGGTTTTAGTTTATAACACCATGTGTTTCCGCACAAGATGCTTTTCTGATGAAATTAATAGTAAAAATTTCTTGGGTTATCACTTTTAGAATCACCATGTGCAAAATTCACTGTCCATATTCATAGACCTGAAGTGGTTCACTAATATTCTTTTCTTTTTCTTCTTCTTCTTTTTTTTTTTCCTTTTTTTGCGTCATTAGTGGGTGAATGAATGTAGGATACACCTAAAAAAGCCAAGTGGTACCACAAGAGCTGTAACCCAAAATTAGAGGAATATCTCCGCTTTGCAGTAACTTCAAGTGGAGGGGCCATGATGTTGTTCTGTTGTTTCCTCATGATCACGCACGAGTTAACACATGAGGCCGTGGATTATGTGTCGAAAACCCCTAGTGTCATGCACGTTTCTAGCTTGATTCTTCGACTCAATGATGACCTGGGTACATCGCGAGTAGGCATCTTTGTTCTGACTCACATTCACAGCGAGGTTCCTTCCTAGTGTGGATCAAATTTCCTAATAAAAGCTTTGCTGTGTAACTACGTAAGATATATATGAATGATAGTCTTGTCTCCTTGGGCAGGACGAAATGCTCAGAGGAGATACTCCGAAGGCGGTTGAGTGCTACATGAATGAAAGTGGAGCTTCCCGAGAAGCTGCGGTGGAGCACGTCAAGGATGTTATTTGGGAAAATTGGAAGACGATGAACGAACAGGCGTTTGGCGATCGTCCATTCCCGGGGATGGAAGCCTTTGTCGGGGCATGTTTGAATCTGCCCCGTGCCTCTCACAGCCTTTACAGGTACGAAGATGGCCATGGTGTTCCGGACCGCGAGACCAATGACATCATCACGTCCTTTCCGATACAACCCGCCCCAATGAATTGATCGCGAAACTTCAAATCGCTTTGTTCTGGTTTCATCCTGTGGTGTGATTTTCCAAGTCTTAATTCACGTGTCTTCCTTTCATATTTTGCATGCGTTTTTAGCTTGGTTTGTACTTATGATGTTCATGCTGGATTACATTATTTGAGCTTTAGTTAAGTTAAACCAGTGCTATATGTAAGAATTCTTTAACGAATAATGCTGGAGAAAATAAGATTGTTTGGCCGACTTAATTATCGAATTACTATGACAGCCTCCTGTTATTCACTTGAGTATGATATACTGATCATTTTAATGCTCCACTTGAGCTTTGTTTGGAAGATAGGAGTGGAAGAAATTGAGAAGTAGGTGGGAAAAATTTAAGAAACTTTGAATCTTTTGCACAACAAACCCAAAGTATAGTTTTTCTCGAGGTATTTTGCTGGGTAATTGATGCAATGGATGCTTTGAAAACCTTGCAATGCAAATCCCACAACTCAAGCAAAGTACGGTCGCAAAGGAACACGCCGGATGAATTCACAAATTTTTGAATTGTAAAGTGAAATCGTGTGAGACAATTTAAAGTTATTTATAAGTAGTAGTTAGAATCTCCAAATGAAGAAAGTGATGTTTTAACCAGATTATATACAAAAACAACATTTAGCCACAGCAGATGCAGTTTCATATGGGCTTTGCTAAGTTTCGTTACTTCTAAAATTTGTCAACTCAAGCAAACTAATTTTTGCCTTATTTAAGTAAATTACTAAGGTTCAATTTCTTTTTCAAATTACCAACTGCTCTCGTATATGAAAAAAAAAAAAATTATCACTTACAAATTTTCATTTACATTTCTTACCAACAGCTTAAATTTTCTAATATTAATTAAAATTACTAACCTTTTTTAAGTGTCTTTCCAACTTTTTTCCGATAAAGGTTATAATTAATTTTGAGTTACCAACTCTCACTTGAGTTGGCTTAAATTACTAACATAGTAATCCGTTAGCTTTTCCTTAGTAATTCACCTTGAGAAAAGTCGCAACATGAATTATGAACTTTTTCCCGATTAAATCATCAACTAGTCTTAGCTTGTTAGCTTTTGTTGGAGTTGCTTATCAACCCAAATCCGTTAGCTTTTCTTTGGCAAATTGAAAACAATGTTGGTAAGCAACTCTAATGCTGACTAAACCGCCATGTTATCAATAAACAACTAAAAGTTATCTACATCAATGCATAATACGTCACGTAGGATGGTTAGTACTGACTCGACCACCACATTAGCAATTTCCTATCAAAATTAGTTAGAAAGGCTACATTGGTAATTCGTTAAAAAATTTAGAACTAAATTGGCAAATCCTTAAAAAGTTTAAGGCTAATTTGGCATAATTAAAAATTTTAGAACTAAATTAGCAATTGCCAAACAATTTATGACTAAATTGGTAAATTTGAAATTTTTAGGGCGGAATTTACCACTGTACAATGAGTTTAGGACTTTTTGGATAATTTTTCATTTATGAGTGTAAGGAAAAGTCTTGCCCTTGGAATTACCTTTTGAAGTGATAGAGATCCAAGACTACCCAATACTGGTATCAGAGCTCAAGTTACCAATAAATCTAGACCCAACAATCACACAAGAGACATGTGTTATTACTGCTCCAATCCCCCACGTTAGTTGTGGAAGGATTGGTGGTTAGTTTATAAATATGAGTGAAAACCTCTCTCTTTCAATTAGTGTTTAGGTGAGAGATGCCCAAAAACTACTTAACAAATAGGTTCATGGGCAAGAAGGGAGGTTGAAAGGTGTTATTGGTCGGGAAAATGAAGGGACTGTTATATTGGAGTTATCCCATATTGTTAATAGAAAAGGCTAGTGATCAATTTATAAATGTGAGAAAAAATTTCACCCTTTGAGCTATATTTGTGACGAGAGAAGCCCAAAACCACAAAATATATCAAGTCTATACGAAGCTTGTTTTCATGGGTTGAAGCAAAGGGTTTCACTTGCAAGCGGAGGTTGAATCATCTCGTCTTGCATGGGTAGAAAAATAAGGCATGCCTTAGAATTGCCTATCTATCGGAAACCTAATAGATTGGAAGCTAGCTGGTTCATGGACATCTGCGAGGAAGTTCCAAACATGAAGTGAGCGCGGGCCATCGACCCGATCCCATACATGCAAAAAGTGGGATTAAGCAGAAAGTGACGTTTCTCCTTTTTCCCTTTCGTTTTTTGGTTTTGAAGCAGAAGTTGATGTTCTTTTCTTTTTCTCTTCTTTTTCGTTTTTGGTTCTACGTAGAAAGTGGTAGTTTTGACTTGCTGGTATTTCACCTAATTTTATTGGATTTCATCTAGTAAATCTTGACTTGCCGACAGCCACTATGCCACGCGAATCTCGTCAACAGTGAATATTTCACAAATTAAAGAGTGTTTCCCTTATGAGCAGCAAGTTGCCACTCCCGATCCGAATGACCTGTAATGGTTATCTCTTATCTTATCTCGCTTTTCTCAAGCAGAAATCACAATATATGTCAACTCGTGATCCATCATGAATCGCTAATGCTAAATGCTAAAAACATAAGAAGCATGGCTATTCGAGCTCCTAGCACAAGCTGCCTTCCTTCTCCTCTCCACCGCGGGCGACGACCCTCGGTCCTGCTCTTCAAATTCCCTTGCCCCACCCCCTCCTACTCCATTGCCGATGTCGCAACCACCGCGGGAATTTGGCGCATCAGCTGCGTTGATCCGAATACTAACGAGCAGTCACCAGTCGCTAGGCGTTCGGCAAATTACAGGCCAAGCGTTTGGGATGACGACATTCTGAAGTCGCTAAGTGCGGATTTCGTGGTCAGTCTTGATATGTTCTCTTGCTTATCATGAATACCTTGCGAAGCTTTTCAATTACTCAAAACTTACGAGAAGGCCATAATATGCTTAAATTCTTTATGAGCTTAAAAATGTGAAATCAAATTGTAGGAGGAGAGATGTACAGAGCCAGTCCAGAGGATGAAGGAAGAGGTGAAGGACACATTGGAGAGGGAGAATCATTTGTTGGCGAAGCTCGAGCTCATCGATGCAATTCAAAGGCTTGGTTTGCAATACCATTTCGAGAACGACATCAAAAGGGCATTACAAGTTATTCAAGATGACTCAAATGATTCTTGTTTCTCAAATGATCTCCACTCGACCGCCCTTCGATTTAGACTTCTTAGACAACATGGCTATGATTTATCTCAAGGTATAATGTTTTTTATTTTCCATCTCATCCCATTTATAACCTTTAGTTCATGAAAGGTTTAATACGATAGTTTCAAAGAAAAAATCAGCCTTTAAAATGAAATAAAATTTTCATCCTCAAATATATGGTATTTAAAATAATTACATGTTGAAAGAGACTAAACTTCAATATAAAAAGCTAGGATGCGTGGTTTGACCGAATCTTCATTAAGTCTCCTTTTACAGATATATAATCCAAGAAAGGGGTTCACAATATTTGTGATCCCATTATTTCGTCGGTGTATTACATATACTAGTTACAATCGTTTGTCTACTGACTTCAATTAAAGCGATTGCCAACTATTAAGTTACCAACTAATTGTGCATCACAAACTCTTATTTAAGTTAGTTACAATCGTTTGTTTAGTCTTATTCTGATTACTATATCCTCTTATCTAAACAAAAAAAAATTATTATTCATTTTGTTGGACATATAGATGCGTTTCAAATATTTATTAACAAGACGGGTACCTTCGAGGAATCACTCAAGAAGGATGTGAAGGGACTTCTAGGTCTTTACGAAGCTTCTTTTCACGGATTGGAAGGCGAAAACATACTGGACGAAGCTCAGGATTTCGCTTCTAAGCATCTGAAGAATCTGAACCTCGATGAAATTCCAACTTGTTTGGCCAAACAAGTGCTTCATGCATTAGATATGCCTATCCGCTGGAGGCCAAACAGGTTGGAGGCTCGATGGTTCATGGACATGTACGGAAAACAGCAAGACATGATCCCCTTTTTGCTACGATTGGCTAAATTAGACTTTAATTTAGTGCAAACAATCCACAGAAAGGAAGTAAGCAATCTGGCAAGGTATTAACAAGCACTCTGGAGTTTATAGATGCAATCTGGCAACGTATGAGTGCAATTTTATTGACTAAGTCCTCATATGACAACTGTTTCAGGTGGTGGGTTGAACTTGGGGCGAACAAGATGACCTTCTTTAGGGACAGGTTAGTGGAAAACTATTTTTGGAGCTGTTTAATGGTTTTTGAACCTCAATATACAGCTTACAGAGAAATGACGACAAAGATCGGTTGTATGGTGACACTTATCGATGACATTTATGATGTATATGGAACGCTGGAAGAGCTTGTGCTGTTAACAGATTTCATTGTCAGGTTTGTGTAAAATTACCACCATCATCATTTTTCCTTGTAACTATTATCACCAAGAAAAAAGATAGGGAATTAATTAGTCTCCAAATGCGATGGATAAATCATATCCTAAAAACCATATGCTATGAAATAAAGTCTTTAATGTGTTTTGGACATATATAATTTATGTAAGCTTGTTTTTCCTTTTGGGCTAATAAAGTAACAATATGCACTAATTTTCATTGTTATTACTAAAAGCATATCAAGTGTCAGTAAAGATATAAGATTGTTCTTTTTTTTCGTTGAAATATAAAATTGCTAAAATGGTGGCAACTTATCTAGGTGGGACATCACAGATATTGATAACCTTCCTCCAACAATAAGGGATAGTTTGATGGCCATGTACAACACGACCAATGAAATTGGGTATTGGACAATGAGAGAGCGAGGAATCAATCCCATTCCTTACATGCGAAAAGTGGTAATCTCCGCTTGCTAAACCTTTCAACTAGTAATTTCTAGACTGTGTTGGACAACTTATTTTTCTAGGGAAAACTGTCTGAAAAGTTCTAAATGTATTGTATTTTTATCAAATTAGTCATAAATATTTTAATTGTACCAATTTAGTCATAAATATTTTCATATTTTGCCAATTGAATTCACCTAATCAATTTTACTTGAAATTGCTAACATAGACGCCGACCGTCTTTCGTGACATAAGCAATTGTTATTAATATTTTAATTTTTTTTCTCTATTTTTCTTCCTTTTTTCCCTTTCTCTTTTCCTTCTTTACTTTTTCCCTTTTTCCCTTTGTCGGCCATCACCATACCTCAAAAAATGGTCGCTGGCCTCAGGCAAAGTTAGCCTTCACTAGCAAGCCCCCTTGAGGGCAGCCCTCGCCTAAGGCTGTCCAAGGGAGAAAGAAAAAGGAAAAAAAAAAAAAAGACGAGAAAATAGATTAAAAAAGGGGAAAAATAAAATAAATTTCAAAAAAATATTCAAATATTATTCAAAAAATTGTAGGATGACCAACGTCCACGTCAGTGATTTTTAACCGAAATTGATTGGATTGACACAATTGGCAAACATGAAACGGTTTATAACTCAATTGACATAATTAAAATGTAAAAGTATAATAGGTTTAAGACTTTCTGGACAACTTTTCATATTTTTTACTTCTAACTTTCAATGACTTCTTATAACTCCTGCGAATCTAAAAAACTACGATAAAAAGAACGTCCCTCGACTTGGTTATTGACATTTTTTTTCTAATTTCAATCCTGTAGTGGACGGATGAATGCAGGGCGTACATAGAGGAGGTCCAATGGTATAACGAGGGCATTAAACCGACGCTGAAGGAGTACATGAGCAATGCGGTGGATTCTATCGGAGGGCTGATTATGCTGCTGCATAGCTACTTCCTGACCACAGACAATTTGACAAAGGAGGGACTTGATTATGTGTCGAAAATCCCAAGAATCATGCACTGCTCTGCCAAGATTCTTCGACTCAATGATGATCTCGGTACATCATCGGTAATTTACTTTGATATTTTAATTTCTTTGATATGAATGTGACATGAATCTCCGGACTTATATTTGTGGCCCATCAATGTCGTCCATGCTTAGTATGAATTGGCACGAGGAGACAACTACAAGGCGCTAGAATGCCTCATGAATGAAACCGGCACTTCAGAGGAGGCTGCGCGGCAACACATCAGACATCTAGTGCGCGAGACGTGGAAGACAATGAACAAAGATGCGTTCGAAGATTACCCGTTTCCCGGGTTCAAGCCTTTTCTCGGGGCATGTTTGAACTTGGCGCGAGCTTCTCAGTGCTTTTACCAGTATGGAGACGGACACGGCCTTCCTGGTCACGAGACCAGGGACCATATTGTGTCGACTTTATTCAAACCCGTGCCCCTCGATTAGGGATGCCTGGTTCTGGTTGGCCATGAACTCGCTTTTGGAGAAAACCTTTGGTCTCATACATTAGTGACGTGTGTTTGTACAAGCTTTATAAAACTCGTATAAGAAGCATATGCTATTATGTGCTTAGTTCATGGCATTTCTTGAGCGGAATCTGTCGTTATTCACATCAATATGATTGTCTTTTTGGTAGTTTTCCCTTATATTCCTATCGTAGTATGTAGGATTCATGTTTACGGAGAATGTTAACATTGTTGGAGGAATCAAACACTTATAATAGATGCTAATTTCGTTCATATGGATGCATTAACTTGACGGCGGCTAACTAAATTTTCACGACCACTAATTCTCATGCCACTACTTAAGTAGTGCTTGTTTTGCATCTACAAATTAGCTACATTAAATTAATTTATGTCTTGCCCAGTCGCCCCCTTGCCGGCCGTACTTTCAAAGTGTAAATCCTTCGTTTGGTAGTCCAGATTTGAGTCTGGATAGGATAATTTGTTATCCTATCCGATGTTTGGGAATGTCCACCGGATCGACAAACCTGGATATATCCGGATAAAATGCCGGATAAAAAATCCGGGGGAGGGGTGGGATAAGCCCGGATTGGATAAGATTTTTTTTTTTTTAAGGAAAGAAAAAACTTAACAAAAAGAGAAGATATCACTTGCCGTTTTCAATAGTGGCTACTGCGGAGGTGGCCACAATTCCTAGATCTAGGGTTTTTCCATGGTCTTTAATTAATTGAATTTTCTATTTTTTATTTTTTAATTTAAATGAATATCATATTTATTTTTTAATATTATCCTGAAGTGTACTAAACACTGACATTAGGATTAGATATGTCCACATTTATTATCCAAAGAATTTAATATCCTACTTTATCCTATCCTATTCTGATTATTATCCAGACGACCAAACGTAGCCTTAATGGTGGAAGAAATTCCACCGATTCCTGGCTTGGAGCACGCCCCACAATCACGTTCCTTTCAAGATCGTGATATCTCTTTTTTTAAGCCACTAATCCAGCCGTTATCCATTATCCTCCATTCCTTATTGGCCAAATTTAGAGTCCGATTCGGGTTGCCATGCCGAAAATCCTATTTCAAATTACGACGTTGATCCTTCAATCAATAAAAAACTTTCGCTTAAAATATGTCAATTTCAATGGGCACTGATCAATAAGAAGGATCCGCGTGGCACGTAATACTCCACTCGTGGGTTTTCAATGAAATAAATAAGTAAATTTAATACGGTTGTTCTCAAAGGAAAAGATCAAGTCAACGATTCCCTTCGTCTTCTTCTGAATGTATCTCTCTCTCTCTCTCTCCCTAGCAAAGCTTTACGTCGCGACTTTGACGGAACGTTCGTGTGTGATTAGCGATAAGTGGACCGTCACCATCAAGCCCACGATGTTTTACCATCGTTACAAAATAATTCCTTCGCATGGAAACATCTCTATGAATAGAAGGGTCAAGACCTTGTACTTCACACCAATCATCAACCAACAAAGAACATTCGCCTTCTCGCCCTCCACATTCTCTCTCGCTTCCTTAAAATCTTTCAACCACCGCCTGATTCATGGCAGCTTGTGGTGTAATGGGCGATTTGGCGATCGACGGGTCAAAGAAGCGGACGGCGAATTTCCGGCTGAGCACTTGGGGCTACGACTTTGTTCAGTCACTTAGAAGTGAATACCAGGTAACCACGACACTACACTAATAGAATGCTAATAGGGTGCTTTTTTCCATGTAGTTGTTTTGCGTTCTTTTGCTAAAAGTACAAATGGGAAGAGAAGAAACGGTGAAACCGTCGGCAATGCAGGAGGTGAGATACATGGAACGGGTCAACAAGATGAAGGAAGAGGTGAAGGATTCCATTCGCAGCGAAAAGCCTCAAGTGGAGAAGCCCAAGTAGATCGATGCGGTTCAACGGCTAGGACTGGGATGCCACTTTGAGGTGGAGATCAAGAACGCATTGCGAGCCATTATAAATGGCACAACAAATAGGGCCGGGGCTTTTGATGATGATCTTTACGCCACGGTGCTTCGATTTAGGCTGCTCCGCCGAAATGACTTCACTGTGGAGCGAGGCAGTATATCAATGGAAGATACAAATACCATTTGGCGACGCTTATACACAAAACATGTTGTTCTTATGCACAGGCCTATTTGAAAGATTCATGATAGAAGATGCAAGAAGTTTCAAAGAATTCCTGAGGAAAGATGTCAAGGGTTTATTGAGCCTATATGAAGCATCCTTCTATGAATTTAAAGGTGAAGCCATCATCGATGCAGCCAAGACTTTCTCTTCTACATGTTTGGAAGATCTCAAGGAAGACGACATTTGGGCGAAAAAGATAGATCACGCTTTGGACATGCCCGTTCATTGGAGGCCCAACAGATTGGAGGCCAGATAGTGCATGGACATGTATGCGGAAGATCAAGGCGATCGCTTGAACCCCGTCATGCTCAATTTGGCTAAGCTCGATTTCGACATGGTGCAGTCAATTTATAGAGACGAAGTCAGCAAATTAGCCAAGTACTTGGTCTTGTACCACATGCATTAAGAAGGTAGCAGTCTTTGGCCCACTAAATTCGATTTTTTTCTAAATAAATCACGTCAAACTGACCTGATTTGTATATATCCCAAAAAAGTAAAACCCAATAACAGACAAATTATGTGTAGGTGGCCCTCGTAAATGAATATTTTGTAGGCCTTCCTCGTTCTAATGAGCCCAACAGGTCCCTTCCAATTTACATGGGTGACTTTCTTTCTGATATAAATAACTTTAATTTCAACTAACGTTTTTATACTTTATGTATCAAGCCCGTCCTTTGAGCAATCAACCAATACCAACCGTAGTAGTTTCTTTTTCCGTATGTTCTTATCATGCGAACTTCAATCTCTTTCAGGTGGTGGTTGAATTTAGGGTTGAACAAGATGGATTCTTGTTAGGATAGACGGATGGAACATTACTTATGGAATACTTTGATGGTACATTACTTATGGAATGCTTTGATGGTCTATGAACAGCAATTTGAAGCTTTCAGGGAGATGAGCACAAAGATAACGTATATGATCACGTTGACGGATGATATCCATGACGTTTTTGGTTCATGGGAAGAACTTCAGCTGCTGACGAAACTCATCGAGAGGTTTGCCCGCTATTTTGTTTTTTAATTTCCTTGAGATCTTACGCTAACACTAATATAAAATCAATACCAATATCATGCTCATAATGGAAATGTTGCACAGACAACACTACCAATGAAATTGGCTATTTGACCATGAAAGAGAACTGCCCAACTTGAGAACCACCTAGACCGGACCAAACCAATTGATTTGTTCTAATTCTCAAAGACATTGGGCTGCTTGCCGGTTCTATGAAAATAAAACCGACAATGTTTGGTCCGATTCCCGGTTCCTAAGGCAAAACCAACCACCAAAATCAGATCGACTACTAACTTTTTAGAACTTTAGTCTAATTACTCCAAATGTGCTTCAATTGTGAGTACTGTAACAATTGACAATATATTTGAAGGTCCTTCTCAATGCTGCGTTTCCAACATATAATAGGACATTGGCTGAGAGTCTAAGAAAGGCTTTGCACGTCCCCCTCTTTATAGAGACCGACAGCTTGTGGGTTTCTCTCTCTCTCTCTCTCCCCCTTCTCACGCAAGTGCTACTCTAGACCTCCAAGAGTCCCACATTGAATAATTACTCAAAGAGCATTTGAGAGATTGCCTATAAAACCTAAGTCCTACTCTAGACTTCCATGACCATGCCGGTTTGGCCTTTCCGCAAAATAAGTTCAGTAAAAAGAGGTTAAGTTGAGTATTTTTAGCATGAGAGGTGGTCGTTGGTCGGTTCTGTGGGACTGCTCGGGAACTGAATTGGACCAGTCCCTCCAAGTGGTCCTTGCTTCCAACATGTTTCAGTTCAGTTCTCTATCCCTCCAATCCAGTTCCTAGTTCTGGGGTGGGAACCAAACCGACCGAGACCTCAATCAACAACCAATCATCCCTAGCTACAACATGATTCCCTATCTACACAAGTTGGTACATGTCACTCCTCACTAAGTTAGGCCATCATTCTTGAATTTGTAATTCCAAGAGATTAGAACGTGAATGTCACTCCTCACTTAGTTAGGCCATCATTCTTGAATTTGTAATTCCAAGAGATTATAACATAATTCACGGTGTCTTCGTTTTAATGATGACTCACATCTTAACATATCTTAGTGGATAAATCAAGGTAAGACTTGGTTAGAAGAAGCAAAGTGGTATCACGAGGGCCGCAAACCAACGCTCAAGGAGTATCTCAATGCTTCGGTGACATCAATAGGAGGACATGTTGTGTTGTTCTGCTCTTACTTCACCACTTCAGTCAAACTATCCAAAGAGACCCTAGAATATCTATGCAACATTCCCAACGTTATGCATCGCTCCTCCCTAATTCTTCGGCTCACGAATGATTTGAGCACCTCATCAGTAAGTTTAACCATCCTATTTTGCATTTCAAGTTATGACACCTTAGATGATCAGGAACATACATATTGCAGGATGAGTTGGCAAGGGGAGATGATTTCAAGTCACTACACTGTTACATGAATGAAATTAGAGCTTCCGAAGAAGCAACTCGACAGCACATCAAACGTATGGTGCAAGATGCTTGGAAAGATATGAATGAAGATGCTCTCGGTTATAACCCATGAACCAGGCCTTTTCTCAACGCATGTCTGAACCTTGCAAGAGTGTCTCCATTGCTCTATCAGTACGGGGACAGTCATGGGATTCTAGATCGCGAGATTAAAGATAACTTGAAGTTGATCTTCATCCAAGCCATCCCGATAGTGAGCAGCTAAATGTGCCTTTGATCAATTATGCTAATTATGTCGCAAATGACAAGTGGCGTTGATAAGCTACTTGGCAACTATACCTAATTTAGGCCAATTGTGTTCCCATATTATGTAAGCTTTTCCATCTTTCCTTTCCTTTTTAGACTGCAATGCCAATCATGGCCATGTTGGGCTTCCTACAAAACAGTATGTAACAAATATTACAGGATTTTACCTTAGAAAGTTTCAATCTCCAAAAAAGGGGCTTAAGGATTACCTAGGAAAGCTCAACTACTTCCTAAAATATATTAAGTAACTCGAGCTCAAATCTTGCACCAAAACCATATCAAATTACCAAATCTCTTCTAGTCTCCCAAACATATCCCGGAAAAACATGGCGCGAACATATAGATTGAGATTTGTGGGCAATACGGCATATTGAGCTTCTTCTTCTTTTTCTCTTTTTTCTTTTTTTGGTTGGCAATTAGGTCCATGCTCAAGATGGTGAATCTCAGCCATGATCTTAAAATAATGACTCTTGTGCGTCTCACTATGAATTTTTAGAGTGATAAGGAACTTAGGTACTCATATTGGTTTTTCTAGTAAGGCCATCTGTCTCTTAATGTTAAAAAACTCAAACATCCCCTCTATATTGGACAAAACTACTCCGGTGCTTTGTGTCTAAAATGAAAAATAAAGCGTAAAGGTCTTGCAACCTAGATTAAAATAATTAAATGAAAATCAGTTTAGAAATAGTTGTGAATACTGGAAAATGTACTCTAAAATATGAAAGGTTTCCTTGAGCATTTTGTTATTTTAAATATGCAACTGACAAGGCCTTGGAATAGTTCTCGGAAACGAGTTACAGTAATTTATCAAGATAACACTCCTTTTTAGGACAAAAAGTCGAGACAGTTCCTTTTGCACTAGGTGCTTTTGCTCCATATGATTTCATACCATCGTGAAAAGTTCCAAGAGAGGATCTTTTGAAAAAATTTCTAGGCTGATTTGACAATTGATAGTAGCTAGCGACGAATCCATGCAATATTAATAGCGACTAGGACTATATATTTTGGGTCTTATTCGTGGAATTTCTCAATGAATACCAGTGCTGCAACCTCGTGCCTTTGTCAATCATCGAAACCAGCCATTGTCTTATCGAGCTGTATATTCTTGCTCCCTTGAAACCTTTGACTCCCGTTCATCGCCACCTTCGCGGCCCTTTCTTTTTATACAAGATCGACGGCTCATCATGGATGAATCATCCTACAAGTTTCCGACCGAGCGTTTGGGACATGCCCGTTCACTCGAGGTCCAACAGATTGGAGGCCGGATGGTTCATGGACATGTACGAGGAAGATTAGTGTGATCGCTTGAACCGCTTCTTGCTCGATTTCGCTGAGCTCGATTTCAACATAGTACTATCAATAAATAGAGACGACGTCAGCAAATTAGCCAGGTGCTTTGTCTTGTAGCACATGCACTTCGATGGTCTCAGTTTTCGGCCCACTAAATCTTCCATTTTCTCTTATTAGATCAAGTCAAACTGACCCGATTTGTATAGCCCAAAAAAGATAAACCCAATATTAGACAAATTATGTATAGGTGGGCCTTCTAAATGAAGATTTTGTAGGCCTTGCTCATTCTACTGAGCCTTGTAAATTACCAATGATCTCGGTAGATCATCGGTAATCTACTTCGGTATGTGTCCTTCCATCATTAATGTTCATAGCGTCGATACTTTTTTTCATTTCTGTTAAATTATGTCTCAAGTTTATGCTTGTTAGATAAATATGCATAAGTCTAACAAAATAAACAAAGTTCATGGGAGACTTTGTGATGACATCGAATTTTGTTCCACCATTAATCCTATCTCCATGCGTAGAAGGAAGAAGCCAAAGAAAGCCGTATGAGTGCTTTAAAGTTCTTCGACTTTCAAGCGGGCAAGCGCAGTTAGAGAAGAGAGATTTGCCTCAACCGAAAATGAAGGCATCCACAATCTTCTGCATTAAATAAAGGGACCCACAACCTGCTGCAAATGCATGAAGAAGACTCATGTTAGGGGTGAGCAGCGGTCTAGGGTCGACCCTGGACCAATCCTAGACCGGCCCAACCCTGCCGGTCCTGGTCTGGTTCCCAAGGGGATTGGGTCGGTCCTTGGTCCTGAAATTCTAGGACCAACATTGTGCGGGTTGGTCCTTGATCCTAAGAGTTTTGGGTCGGTCCAACCCTGGACCAACCCTGTATATTATATTATATTATATTATTTATAATTATTTTATACATTCAAACCTAAATAAAATGTCTGTTATATTATATTATATTGAGACATTCTATCAATAGCACTAATAGTAATTTCAATTTAAAACTTTTGTTGAGTATTAATTATGTGTCGTTTGTTTTGTTTTTAGGTGTTTAGAAGTTCAGGTGAATTAACAAGATGTGAAGTTATATATTCATGGTTTATATTAAGTATTTTGAACTTTTTATGGTTTAATTGTATTTTACTAATGAATTTCAGCTACACTTAGCTTTTCAATTTGTGTCAAATGGTAGAAGTTTTTGAAGAGTAAAGTAGTCTTTGCGGTTGCTACGGTGATTTGCTAGTTAAGTGGTGTGAAGCTCATTTTTTGGTTGAGTGGACTCTACATGATCAAATGCTAGTCAAGTGGTGTGAAGCTCATTTTTTAGTTGAGTGGACTCTATATGATTAAATGCAGGAAAACGTTTTTGCATATGGTGTTATGAATATTAAAGATAGATGATTACAAAAATTTTCCATCTTGTCCCATATCTCGATGAGTGGTTAGCAGGTACGAAATTTCTATTATTGTGTCATCTTAAATTTGCTAAATATGTATTGGTATTTATAGTTTAGTTGCACAATGCTACATTGTCGATGGATGTGTAATTTGAATTTGTAGGTTTGCTTTTTTAGGGAGTTTAAAAAATAAGACGAAAAAAATTATTGATCGGTCCCTGGTTGACCCTGGAACCGGACCGAACCCATTGGGTCGGTCCGGTCCTTGGTCCCAGGCTCAATAGGGTCAGTCCTCGGTCCTAAAAATTGAGGACTGGCACTGTATGGGTTGGTCCTAGGGTTAGAGGGTGGCTCGGACCAACCCGGACCATGCTCACCCCTAACTCTTGTAACGCTTGCTTCTCTCCGGGAACAAGAAATTCAAATACGGCGGCCCACCTCATTTCGCGGTTATCTTCAAGGATTATAGGCACACGTTTGTTTGACTATTATCTCTTCCGCCTCATTAAATGCGTGCACATGCACATCTGCGTGCATGCCTACAAATATGGTGGACGTCGGTGCTGATTGTGGGCTTGTCTTGTGGGCGCCTGTGCTGCATTTAATGAGACCGTTTACTTTCATTTTTGTCTTGTTTTCTACCCTTCTCCCCATAGAAGGAGAAGACGTCTGAAGATGCAGGCAGAACGAGAGGAAAGAGCTCGAGAGAGAGCGGGAGGCGCGAGCTCAGAGAGGTTTGTGCTTGAGTCCATTGGATTGAGTTGTAAAATACTGTGGGTATTGATGGGTATTGGATATAAAGTAGGGCATATAAACACTTGAATGCATGAGTGATTGTAATTCTATAATTCTTCAATTTATAGTGGATTATTTTGCTGGCTCTCTCCCGTGGACGTAGGTTCCGACATTTGCACCGAATCACGTAAATTTCTAGTGTTTTTTCATTGTTCCTCATTTTATTTTTGTCGATTTTTATAGCTCCCGATATAATTACAAAATTTTGATCCACTTCTGCTACGTCGCCAATTACAACAATTTCTTTGATACGAATGTGAGATGAATCTTGGGACTTATGTTTGTGACCCATCAATGTCGTCCATGATTGGTATGAATTGGCATGAGGAGACAACTACAAGGTGCTAGAATGCCACATGAATGAAACTGGCACTTCAGAGGAGGCCGCGCGGCAACGCATCAGACATCTAGTGAGCGAGATGTAGACGACAATGAATAGAGATGTGTTGAAGGGCTACCCATTTCCTGAGTTCAAGCCTTTCCTCAGGACATGTTTGAACTTGGCACAAGATTCTCAATGCTTTTACCAGTATGGAGACGAACATGGCCTTCCCAATCATGAGAGCAAGAACCATATGGTGTCGACTTTATTCAAAACCCGTGCCCCTCGATTACGGATGCATCGTTGGCCAAGAATTTGCTTTTGGAGAAAACCTTTGGTCTCATGCATAAGTTATGGGTGTTTGTACAAGCTTCATAAAACTCGTCAAAGAAGCATAGGCTATTCCGTAGTTAGTCCATGGTAGACCCGTCAAATGGGTGGATCGGATCGGGTTTGGGTTGGGTCGAAAATGGGTTGACCCATTTAATCCGTTTTGACCCATATTCATGTAGTGTAAATCTTGTAACCCATATCCGATCTGACCCATACCTAACTCATGCCCGACCTGACCCGTATTGCTAAAACCTATTAATATTCTAGGCAAACCCACACCTACTATATGCTAATTGGATTAAAACTTCAAATTAAATTAAAAATAGTAAATGATAAAAAAAAAAAACGTTAAAAAACCTATATATTGAAATATTTAGAAAGAATTAGACCATGCACATGATTCTCTTGTTTGAAGTGAACATACTATGGAGTAACTGAAAACCGTAACATGAAAAATCTTTAGGGTTAATACCCTAAAAAACCCCAAACTGGTACACTTGTGACAAATTTACCCCAAACTATTTTTTTGACCATGAAAAACCCCAAACTGGTAAACTTGTGATAAATTTACCCCAACTGACTATAAAAAACCCTAAACTTGTACATTTATGACAAATTTACCCCAAATTAATTTATTCGACTGCAAAAAACCCTAAACTGGTAAATTTGTGACAAATATACCCTATGCTAAATTAGATTAATACCACAAAAAAAATTATAAAAATTGTAAACTGTGACAAACGGAACGTAAAATTCTAAATTGATATACCGATTAACTGTTACGTGTTATTTAACTTAATAATTTGATAATAAAATTTAACGAAAACTAACGTAGGGTAAATTTGTCACAAGTGTACTAGTTTGGGGTAAATTTGTCAAAGGTATACCAGTTTGGGGTTTTTGGTGGTCAAAAAAATAGTTTGGGGTAAATTTGTTACAAGTGTACCAGTTTATGGTTTTTCGGGTATTAACTCAAATCTTTAACTAAACTTAAGAAAGTTCATTTTTAGGATATATATATTTTTAAATATTGCTACAACACTTTTATGCAATAAAAATTTAATGAAATTTTTTATAATTCTTTTTAAATTATTTTTATAAAAACTCGAATTTTTAATCATTTTTATTTTTAAAATATATATATTTTTTAAAATATAATTTTTAATTTTTTCTTTTTCTCTTTTCTTTTTCTTCTTCTTGAGTCGGCCGCTAGCCACCACAACAGCCCGGCAACCAGCCACAAGCAAGCTTGAGCTCGCCTAACGTCGGTGAGCTCGAGCTCGCCACTCAAGCCTCACTTGATGCTAGCGGGGCCTCAGCCTTGCCAAATTGGTGAGATCGAGCCTTGCCAGTCGTCGAGCTAGCTCAGCCTCGCTGGATCTGGCAAGGCTAAGGCCTTGTCGGCATTGAGCGAGGCTCAATCTCGTCGATCTATTGAGGCCGAGGCCTCGCCTAACACTGGTGAGCTCGAGTCTCACTAGATCCAGCAAGGCTCAAGCCTCGCCTGGCCTGCTGCCAACCATCGCCATGTCAACCACCGGCGAAGGAATGAGGAAAAATAAAGAGAAAATAAAGAGAAAGAAAAAGAAAATTGAAATATGAAAAATAATTATAATTTCGATTTTTTTTTTTTTAAACATTTTTATAAAAGTAAACAGGGAAAGATTGTGTAGGGCTCAGTTTGGAAATTTAAAAATGGGTTCTAAGGTTCTAACCCACTTTTATATTTTAAGTGGGTCGAAAATGGGTCACAAGTTCTGATCATTTTTCGACTCATTTAAATTAGACTCACTCTTTTGACCCATTTTTAGTTGAGTTTTTAAAAGCCTCTAACCCTGAATATGAGTCCAAAAATGGGTCCATGACCCATTGACACCTCTAGTTCATGACATTTCTTGAGTGTAATCTATTGCTATTGTAGTATGTAGGGTTCATGGTTACGGAAAATGTTAACATTATTGAAGAGTAATCAAACACTTACAATAGATGCTAATTTCGTCAATATGGATGCATTAACTTAATGGCAGCTAACTAAATTTTCATGACCACTAATCCTCATGCCACTACTTAATTAGTGCATGTTTTGCATCTACATAATAGCTACATTAAATCAGTTTATACCTACTGCTTACGTTAATGATTTGTCATGAAAAATACAAGATGACACAGATTATTGTGGTAGAGGGAATTGCAATTACAAGACTCAAAAGAACAACTTGTGAACAAATGCTTTATGACGCTATGCGATTGATTTTACTTATTTATATTAGATTAGGTAGATAAGGTAGCAGAAGAGTAAGCTCATAGGGCACGCGAGTTTCATACCATCGAACAAGTTCTAACAAAGCGTTTTCTGGAAAACTCTCTAGGCTGATTTGATAACGATATCAGCTACAAATCCATCCAAATTTATGTTTCGAGTTTAAGCCCGTTAACAAAAAAAGAAAAACTTGGCCCAGCTTTTCTTTTTTTTAACCGGTCACGTAAAAGTGAACTAGGTGGATTCTTGTCGTGAAAATTGAAAAGCCAAAAAAAAAAAAAAAAGATGAGCACGTAATTTCACTTAAATAATTAATTTCAATATATGTAAAGGAAGCTATTGCAATGGCAGTAGATATGTGAGAGAGCCGTGAGACTCAACGAAAAATTAGGTTTTAGGGAATAAAATTTTATTCTTTTTTTTCTATACATAATTGTGTTGCAAATATAATGTATATAAAGGACTCTAAGAGATAAGAAACAAAAGGTAACAAAATAACCTATATTCCCTAAATATATGCGACCTCTAAGGCTGTGTATGATCGACTGGATAAAACTCCATATATGATAACTTTTATCTTATCTGGTGTCTTTTCCAAAGTTTAGAGTGACACGAAATCCAGATAGTCTAAATAAAAAATCCCACCTAGAAGGTAGGATGGATCTGGATAGGATATGTGAAATTTGGAAAATAAAATCTCTCTCTTCCTTCCCTCTCCCTTCGTTGCTACAGTTCAGATCTGGCCAGAGTCGTGGTGGCCACGGAAAGACGGAGCCAACCAAATCTGGCTGGTGACGCCGCTGGTCTGTGATTGACGAGGTGAGATCTGGAGCCAAGGTCCATGGTCGAGCCACCATCTTAGTCGTAGCAACTCGCAGTCATTGGCCGTCCATGGCTAAGCCCCTTGTTCGTGGTTGCTCGCATAAATATAGAATGAGAAAAGCGGGGATGAATAGAAAGGAACAAGCAAAAGGCTCAGGCATTGCCTTTTTTAAGAGTATTGTTTTATCTGTGGAAGCTGAGTTGAGCGCTTACGGCCTCCTTTTTCACTTCACGAGGAAGAGAGGTTGTTTTATTTCCCTGGTTTATTTTTAATTTTAATTCTGCAAATCAAATATTTATTTGGATAATATTTATTTGAATCCATGTTATATCCAAACGTCAACAAACATTGGATTGGATATTTAAAATCCTATCTTATCCTTATCCTATTCGACATTATCCTATACTGTAAAAATGTCCACACAACCAAACGCACATAAGAGATAAGATAAAAAAGATAACAAAATAACAAATATTCGCTAAATATTTGTCAAATATTATTTTCCCTTAACAATTTCCTTTAGCTAGTGGAGTCGCGCAAGCTATAAAGGAGAAATAGAAGACTCATGATTTCCTTATCCACGTAGAAGTCGGCCTTGATCGTCCCTTTTTGGCAATATCCATATTTGTTGTTGGTCTTTGGTTTTCGATGATTGGTTGAGGAACCGTTTCATCAAGGCGAGCCTCGCCAAATCCAGTGAAGTCGAGCGTTGCCTAGCGAGAGCCTTATCAGGGGTTGGTGAGGTCAATCTCACCGACCTTTGCCTTTGGCCCATCGTTAGCCATCATTTAGGCCTAGTCATTGGTTAGAGGAAAAAAAGAAGGGAAGAAAAAGGAGGAGGAAAATAAAAAGAAAAAATATATAAATATAAAAAAATTTCAAAAAAAAAATATTACGATTTGTCCACGTTAATGCCGATCGTGCCATGTGGAATGGCCGGTGTTCACATCAGCGATTTCTGATTAAAATTAACTAGAATGACTCAATTGACAAAATGTAAAGAGGTTTAAGACTTAATTGACATAATTCAAAAATTTGAAACTGAATTGACAAAAATGTAATAAGTATATGACATCTTGAACTATTTTTCGGTTAAATGTGCTTTTAGGTTTAACAGATAGCATAAACTATAGAGGCCGTAAGTTCACTGATTTTCGGCTATAAAAAGCATTTCTTCTCCATTTTCAGGTTCTCCATAATTTGTAATTCAGATTGAACCATCTTTTCTTCATAAACACTGGACCGCTTACATTATGTCTTCCCTCTCGTGTCAATTTCAAAGGTTCGTTGGCCCCCTTTCGTCATCATTAATGCATTTTTTTAAAATAGTTAACGCAATTTCGCGTGAAAATTTAAAGGACTTGCCTTTAACAATGTATTACGTTGTTTGTTCAGAGTTTAGATAACCATTATGGAAAACTAATGGCTAGCATAGATTCAAACTCGTTGTAGTGTTATTCGATGTCATTCATTGATGACCATTTCATGAAATTGATATCGGGGGTGTTTGGTTGGGCATTCCCAAGGGGCTTTGGAGCCCAAAGCCCCTTGGGGAAAATTTTGAGTGTTTGGCAAAATATTTGAAAGCCCCTTTGCCCAAATATGAGCATTCCGAAGGCTGAATGCTGAAAGCTGGGGAGGGGCGGCATTCGGCATTCGGCATTCCAGAAATGCAAAAATCACTGTTCATCGTCATTACTGTTCATCTTCTTCTCTGCCTCATCTTCTTCTCCGCTCGGCTCATCTTCTTCCCCGCCGCCTCAGAGTTCGGCTTCTCCGGCAACCACCACCACCGCGTGGGGGTCGCGCTTCCCCGGTGACCACCGCCCGGGGTGGCGCGACCGTGACCTAGGCGGCGTCGCCTGGCGCGCGTGAACCAGGCGACGCCGCTTGAGGTCGCGCGAACCCAAGACCTCAGGAGGTGTCGCCGGCGCGCGCAAACCAGCGACGCCGCCTAGGTCCGCGGCGACCTTAGGCGGCGTCGCCCGGGTCGCGCGACCGGGCGACGCCGCCTACGTCCTCGCAACCTCGGGCGGCGCCACTTGGGTCGCGCGACCAAGCGACGCCATTAGCCGCGATCTCGGCCATCGGGAGGCGGATCTGGCGGTCCCGTGGGCTGATCGGCCGTCGGGACGGCGAGATCTGGCCTCCTCAACCTCGAGCCGCCGAGATCGGCGGTCCAGAAGCGCAGATTGGCCGTCCGGGTTCGCCGCCGCGCTTCGCCGCCCACCGGATTTTATTTTCAGACTTAAAAAAAAAAAAAAAAAAAAATAGCAAAAGCTAATTAGAAATGCAAGTTTTGCCAAACGGTGTTTTTGCTAAAATTATTTTTCAAAGCTACTTGAGATTGTAATTTACCAAACGGTGTAGCATTTCGGGAAACCCCTTTATCTCAAAAGTATTTGCATTCTCCTAAGGGCATTTCCCCAAAGTTGAACCAAACGGGCCCATCCTCTTCTTATCAAGAAAATCCAGTTTTAACTTGCGAATATGCTTTCAGAGCCTATCTCCCGACAACTCTGACGAAAACCCGTTTGGTCCATCCCTATTTTCGCCAACATTTTTTGGTCAAATGGCTATGGGTCGATTTTGGTCAAAAGCACCATTTCTTAGACGGTCTTTCAAATTTGGAATGATATTCCTTATAGCCACCAAACATGGACTATTTCCACAGTACAATAACATGTTGCATATTGCGGTCATCCAACGGCTGAAATTTGTCAAATTAACAACTTGTTTATCAATGACAATATTCAATTTGCCAATATTTTTTTTTTTTTTCGGTCAGTAACTTGCCAATATGTTTTCAGAGTTTGTGTCACAATAACTACATGTATCGATAGACCTAGATCTAGTGACAAAGGTCATTTTAGTCCATCTCTATTTTCGAGAACATTTATGACTAAGTGGCTCTACCAAAAACGTACCTCATAGAAAGTATTCAATTCTTCCGGTCCATTATCTCTGCTCATTTAAAATTAACTATGTTTAGAATTCATCTCACGCACATTATTATTATCCGATGACTGGCATTTTCTAATCAGCAACTTGTTTATCAATAATAAGATTCGACTTGCGAATGTGCTTTCAGAGCCCATCTCCCAACAACTCTGACGAAAACCCGTTTGGTCCATCCCTATTTTCGTCAACATTTTTTGGTCAAATGGCTATGCCAAAAATGTACCTCGTAAGAAGTACCTAACACTTCTGGTCTATGATCTCTGCTCATTTATATAGCTAGGGAGAGGATGACGATTATGAGAGAACACTTTGGTTACGTGGGTTTCTTCATAGACTCTTATTAACAGAAAAGGATAAATTGTGCCTTTTTTAAAAAAAATTTTGGTCAAATAGATTGTGCGTTTGACTCGATGTATATCGGTTATTTATCGAGCAATCCACGTATCATGATTTGGACAAAAAAATGCCATTGTACTTTGAACAATTGGTAAAAGAGAGACCACTCTATTTGGCTTTCATCCCGCTTTTGTTGAATCATTCTTCGCAATGTAACGACTGATGACACGCTCCTTTCGACTGAAAAACACGCCATAGGTTCCGACAGTGTTTTTCTGACAAATATATTAATACATTAAAACGGTAACCGAAATATGGCTGCTCTTGTTGTTGGAAAATCTTAAGAAAAATCTGTGCATTATGGTTCGGGTGAAATCAAAGCAACAACCTTTACAATGTTGTTTAACACAATCTATAAAGAAAACTTGGACAATGTGTGACTACTAGAAAACTTTTGAAATGGGTAGGAATTAAGGGGCCATAATCAAATCAAGGAAGTATATCAACATCATCGATTTGTTAATTGGAGGAGTATGTCGCATCCCAAGTCTCATAGGATGAGAGAAGTTGATAGAATATTTAAATATTAAACCATATATTCATCTAATAGCTTAAACCTTTAAAACTGCTAGTATCAGTCCCATAAAATCTCACATCCTACTAGAATAAGAGGTCCTAAGTTCAAATATTTCAAGGCCCCATTCGCCTTCAATGTGGCAATCCGTATTCATGGTGTTCATGTACAAGTCAAGTCAAGATTAACTTGTTAATTTAAATAGGTTATACAGGACAATGTCTTGTCAAACATGACTGACCGGTTTCATATCTCCCGGGTTAAATCAAAATTGGCCTGAACACATTAGCCTCAACATAAACTTGCTAACTAAAGTCATGTCAAAAATTGCCACCTCTAATAACTATAGACGGAATTAGAACAACTTCTTCGTTCTTTTTTCCGGTTTCAAAACTCACCCGAAAAGCAAGGTAAGTAGAATTTGTCTTGTGCATAGCTCATACACTGTATCTGATTTGTATCCCCTTGCACATCCTAACAGATTGGGCCATCAAATATCAAACTATTATACTTTATACAAAGCCAACTTTCAAACTCGGTATCCATCTCTTGGGACCAGAATCTATCTACTTCTTCCAGAAAAAGTACAGCAAAATCATATTGACAAAAAAAGCCAATATTTGTGGGCGATTAACCAACGAATCTTTTCACGTGAGGTATAAAAACTAAACAGAGAATCCACGAGGGGGTTTTCAATGAAATAAATAAAGAACTTTGCTAGGACGACAGTACCGTTGTTTACAATTAATAACGCTGCATTTCTCACCACATATTCATCTTACAAGTTTATGGCAACTGGAGGGACTTGTAGATGAATTTAAATATAAGTTTTATAAGATACACGTCCCTTATTTACGTCTAAAGCCAATATTTCAATTGTTTTTCATCTTTGAACTTTAATTAATCTTTCTAATTGCATGAACAATTTTTTTTTCTAGTGATCATATCGATGCTTGTAATTATCTATGTTTAGATATTTAATTTGCTCTAGAATTATCTGTTTCCTTATACTGTTTTTTTCTTTTTTCATATTAAAGAAATCTCACTTAGTGGAATTCTAAGAAATTCCTCGCGATGAGACTTTTCAATTTTGATTTTTCCAAAAAAAAAAAAAAAAAAAACCGCTAAACAGGTCAACAGATTTATTTGAGAAAATTTGTGGTGGAAAAAGCCACGTTTGTTATTGAAGACTAACGGCACTGTTAGGTTATCATTTTCCATGAACAAATAGATTCAATGCCGTTGTTCTAAAAGGAAAAGATCAAGTCACCGATTCCCTTCTTCTGAATGTATTCCTCTTTTTCCCCCTAAAATTACTACAGAACCAACACGGAGCAATGTCAAATGACTTTGAAGGAACGTCCACGTGCAATTAACGACAAAGGGACCATCGCTGTCGAGCACGCGTTGTTTTACCGTCATTAGAAGTTCAAAGGGGAAGTGTGTTCTGAAAATACTTTTCTGCGCTTATTCAATTTGATAACAGAAATCAACGTCCTTGCTGGCCTGTAGCAAGTGAAGGGCTAAGCAAGAATGCAAAGGAATTAAGGGCGGCTATTACAAAATATTCGGGTCCTTCGCGCGGAACAACTCTATAAATAGAAGTGTCGAAACCTAGTAATTCACACCGATCATCAACCAACAACAACGTTTGCCTTCTCGCGCTCCGCATTCTCTCTCGCTTCCTTAAAAATCTTTCAACCACCATCGCCACGAATTCATGACAGCTTCTGGTGTAACGAGCAATGGGTCGGAGAGGCGCTCGGCGAATTTCCGGCCAAGCACTTGGGACTACAACTTTGTTCAGTCGCTTAGAAGTGGATACTCGGTAACCGCAACGCTACACTACTAGAATGCTAATAAGCGTGCTTTTTCATGTGATTGTTTTGCGTTTTTTCGCTAAAAGTACAAATGGGAAGAGAACAACCGGTGAACTCGTCGGCGATGCAGGAGGAGAGATACATGGAACGGGTCGAGAAGATGAAGGAAGAGGTGAAGGATTTCATTTGCAGCGAAATGCCTCAGGTGGAGAAGCTCGAGCATATCGATGCGGTTCAACGGCTAGGATTGGGATACCACTTTGAGGTGGAAATCAAGAAGGCATTGCAAACCATTATCAATGGCAAAACCAATAGGTCCGGGGCTTTTGATGATGATCTCCACGCCACGGCGCTTCGGTTTAGGCTTCTCCGCCAAAACGGCTTTAATGTGGAGCAAGGTAGTATTATACATATGCGAAATATCATTTGAAGAGATATATATATCATTTAGGAATGTGTATCCACAAAATATGCTGTTTTTATGCACAGGCATATTTGAAAGATTCATGACAGAAGATGTAAGCAATTTCAAAGAATCCCTGAGGGAAGATGTGCAGGGTTTATTGAGCCTGTATGAAGCATCCTTCTGCGGATTCAAAGGTGAAGCCATCATTGATGAAGCCAAGATTTTCTCTTCTACATGTCTAGAAAATCTCAAGGGAGACCATATTTGGGCAAAAAAGATAGATCACGCTTTGGACATGCCTGTTCACTGGAGGCCCAACAGATTGGAGGCCAGATGGTTCATGGACATGTATGAGGAAGATCAGTGCGATCGCTCGAACCCCATCTTGCTCGATTTGGCTAAGCTCGATTTCAATATAGTGCAATCAGTTTATAGAGACGAAGTAAGCAAATTAGCCAGGTAATTGGTCTTGAAGCACATGCACTTAGAAGGTCACAGTTTTTGGCCCACTAGATCTTCCATTTGCTCTTATGACCCGATTTGTATAGCCCAACGATAAAACCCAATATCAGACAAATTATGCGTAGGGGGGGGGGGCCTTGTAAATGAAGATTTTTGAGGCCTTTCTCATTCTAATGAGTCCGACAGGTCCATTCCAATTTAAATGGGTGAATTTCTTTTGGATATAAACTATAGGGGTGAGCAATTCCAAATTTTGTACAGGTTCCATATAAAATCTAGAATCTACCTGCTAAAATAGGTTTTTCATTTTTTGGAACCTGGAACCTGCTTTGCATATTTTAGAACTTAAAACCTACTATGTTACAGATTCTAGGATCGATTCCAAGGTCTACCCAAGTTCCACCCATATTATTAATTGAACGATTATAGTGAACTATCATATTTAATGACCATCACTTGCTATCACAATTAACTTATCATAACTTATATATAAACACACGAAAAATATGAAATATTTATAAGGTAAAAGTTTCAATCATAAAATGAAAGCTTAGATTAATAATTCCAAGTTATACATTTATCATTGAATGCCATGGAATACCATAGGGTCGCACGAAGACATACAAAAACTTGTTATAGATTTTATGTTACAAGTTCCAGGTTGCATTAACCTAAAACCTACAACTTATCTGTCAAAATTGATTTCCCAATTTTTTGAATTTTAAACATACCCTACACATGTTGGAACCTACCTAAAACCAGATAGATTCCCACAAATCCAGTTCTTAAGTGCTTGTCCAATTCTAAGGTTCTAGGTTCTACCTTGTAAACATACTCACCCTTAGTAAATAACTTTTATTTTAACTAAGGTTTTTATACGTTTTGTATCAAGCCCGTCCTTTGAGCAATCAACCAATACCAACCTTAGTAGTTTGAGTTCTCGTATGTCCTTACCATGCAAACTCCAATCTCTTTCAGGTGGTGGGTGAATTTGGGGTTGAACAAGATGGATTTTTGCCGGGATAGACTAATGGAACATTATTTATGGAATGCTTTAATGGTCTATGAACCAAAATTTGGAGCTTTCAGGGAGATGAGCACAAAGATCACTTGTATGATCACATTGATGGACGATGTTTATGATGTTTTCGGCTCATGGGAAGAACTTCAGCTGCTGACGAAATTTATCGAGAGGTTTGTGCACACTATCTCTTAGCTTACACCAATATAAAATGAATACTAATGTCGTGCTTGCAATGGAAATGTTGCAGATGGGATATCTCCCAAATCGACAAACTTCCTTTAACAATAAGGACCTGTTTCCTTGCCATGTACAACACTACCAATGAAGTAGGTTATTGGACCATGAAAGAGCAAGGCTTCAACATCATTCCCTACTTACACAAATTGGTACATATCACTCCTCACTAAGTTAGGCCATCATTTTTGAATTTGTAATTCCAAGAGAAAAGCTCATAATTCATGAAGTCTTTGTTTCGATGATTGCTTACATCTTAACATATCTCAGTGGGTAAATCAAGGCAAGACTTGGTTAGAAGAAGCAAAGTGGTATCACGAGGGCCACAAACCAACACTCAAGGAGTATCTCAATGCTTCAGTGACATCTATAGGAGGACATCTTGTGCTGCTCTGCTCTTACTTCGCCACTTCGGACAAATTATCGAAAGAGATCCTAGAATATCTATGCAACATCCCCAACGTTATGTATTGCTCCTCCCTGATCCTTCGACTCACGAACGATTTGAGCACTTCATCAGTAAGTTTTCTTTAGATTAACCATCCAATTTTGCAATTCAAGTTATCACACCTTTGATGATCGGGAACATACATATTGCAGGATGAGTTGGTAAGGGGAGATAATTTCAAGTCACTACACTGTTACATGAATGAAACTGGAGCTTCCGAAGAAGCAACTCGACAACACATCAAAAGTCTAGTGCAAGACGCCTGGAAACAAATGAACGAAGATGCTTTCTGTTACAATCCATGCCCCGGGCCTTTTCGCGGTGCGTGTCTGAATCTTGCGCGAGCGTCTCAACTGTTCTATCAATACGGGGACGGTCATGGGATTCCGGATCGCGAGACCAAAGACAACCTCAAGTTGATCCTCATCCAACCCGTCCTGATAAAGCAGTAGCGAGCAACCAATTGTGCCTCTAATAAATTACGCTAATTATGTCGCAAATAACAAGTGGCGCTCATGAGTTACTTGGCAGTTTCACCTAATTTACAAACATTTTATTCCCATATTATGCAAGCTTTTCCCTCTTTCCTTTACTTTCCCTTTTGGACTGCAATGCCAATTATGGCCATGTCGGGCTCCCTATGATACAAAGTTTATAGGATATTTTCTTGAAAAGTTTGGATCTCCAAAACGAGCTTAAGGGAGAACGCAACTACTTCCTAAATATAATAATAACTCAAGCTCAAATCACGTGCCAAGACCATATCAAATTACCAAGCCTCTCCCTGGTCTCCCAAACATATCCCGGAAAAACCACAGCATGAGTAGACGGATTGAGAATTATGTGCAATACAGCCTATTGATCTCGGTTTTTTTTATTTTTTTCCTTTTTGTGGCAGTGGGACTAGGCTCAAGATGTGAATCTCAGCGATGATCTTAAAATAATGACTTTTATCCGCCTTACTATGAATTTTCAGAGTGATAAGGAACTTAGGTAATGACTCTCATGTTATATATACACATGCAATTTTTCTATGATTCGTACCTCTTCGTGACAACCGCCCATTTAGTAGCTACTTTGATGAGAGACGGTATATATAAAAAAAAAAATAATAAAAACGATCGGTAATTTCTTAAGGGTAATCATAAGGTCTAATGTAAACCTCTCATTTAGAATACATCGTCAATATGCAAGGGGATTGGGTTAGTAGAGTGTGTCTATAAGTTCGCCAAATCTCCATAAAATTTCCAACGAACAGTAGTTGGAGGTTTGTTTACATTTGATTTTGTTTTTCCGTATATGATTTTTATGTCTAACATTCGGTATCTGAGCATGTTTAGTGCCTCTACCTCATTTTTGTTGAATTTTTGGTGTATTTTTTGGGACTTTTTATGTGAACAGTAATTCTGCTATTTTGGGGTCAAGAGAAAATTGTTGATTCCAACCAAATTCCAGTGAACCATTGCTCGACTTCAAACCGATACGGTCGCACTGCCATGAGGAAGAAGGCACATGGCCCCACATGGGCGGAACAGTTGGCACGTGGGGCGTGGTGGGTGCGTGCGCCACGCGCCCACAACTCCCAGCCATGCCCACAACTACAGGGGCATGTGACCCACACGCCAAGGCAGTTGCAGGCGCATGAGGGCCACGTGCCCGCTCATTGAAGAGGGAGCATGCCGTTTTTTCCATTCATTTAGCATTTTGCCCTCCTTCTTGGTTGTTATTGTGGTTTTGCCCCTCTCTTTTCGCTATTATTATGATATTTCCCTTAACGTTAAATTTACAGTTATGTCCTTGGCCGAATTTATTTTACTATCTATCCCTTGGTACATTTATTTATTATTTTTGCCCTTTCATGCATTTTTGTGAATGCTTTATGCATGAAATTAAATGTCCAATGATCCATATATTTTAACTAATTAGAGAGTAGTCACAACTTCTTTAATTAATTAATGTATATATTAAGAGCTTCATAATCATATTTAGAAATGGACATTGATTGTAATTAATTATATTAATATGATGAATTTTATCCCACAAGAATTTTCACTATATTAATATGATTAATTAGGATGAAGTATCATATTATTTTTCTTAATTTACCATAGGGATTAACAAAATGTATATAATATGGTAGCTTCTTCATGATGTAATTATGAATCTATTTAAATTAAAATTTTAGTCTATATGCAGTTTTTATGTTATGTGATTCACATTTGTGACATGTCTACAATGGTAAAACATGATTTATGTATATTTTGTCTCATATTTTGTGACATGAGCATGACTGTTTGATATTCAGTTTTGCGACTTATGAATTTCTCTGAATTTAAGTATGATATTCTCATACTGAATGGTGAAAACTACAAAGTTTGGAATGAGTTAATTCTTCTTCAATTAGGGTGGATAGATATTGGCTATGTTATAAGGAAAGACAAACTATCTACTTCTACTAATTTGATCACTGCAGTTGAAATAGCCCTTTATGATCAATGGGAGTAATCCAACCGTCTTGGTGCGATACTAGGACTAAAATATCTCCTAGTATATGTGATTCAATTGCTCAGCATAACAATGCTAAGGTTTTGTTGGAGGCCATTGATGCGTAGTTTGAAACTTCAGAAAATGCATATACCACGACTCTAATTATAAAGTTTTAATCATTTAAACTCATCGATGTTAGAGGTGTGCATGAGTACATCATGAAGATGAGGATATTGCAACTCAGCTTAAGAACCTTGAGGTTGAAATATCCTAATATTATCTTGTGTATTATATTCTGAACACTCTCCTGCAACAGTATGCACCTTTTAAGATCTCTTACAATACACATAAGAATAAATGATCAATTAATAAACTCATGACCATGTAGGTTCAAAAGGAAGAAAGATTAATTATGGAATTGGGAAAGTACTCATTTGGCAGTACAAGAAAAGAATAGAAGTCATGGTAAGCAGATGGGAAAAAGTAAGATACCTCCCCAAGCTGACATTAAGAAAGAATCCAAATATTTCTTTTATAAAAAGAAGGGATAATACCCTAAAAAACCCCAAGTTGGTACATTTATGACAAATTTACCCCAAACTATTTTTTTGACCACCAAAAACCCCAAACTGGTATACTTTTGACAAATTTATCCCAAACTGGTACATTTGTGACAATTTTACCCTATGTTAGTTTTCGTTAAATTTTATTCTCAAATTATTAAGTTAAATGACACGTGACAGTTAACCAGTATACCAATTTAGAATTTTACGTTCCGTTTGTCACAGTTTACAATTTTTATGATTTTTTTTGTGGTATTAATCCAATTTAGCATATGGTATATTTGTCACAAATTTACCAGTTTAGGTTTTTTGCAATCGAATAAATTAGTTTGGGGTAAATTTGTCATAAATATACCAGTTTATGGTTTTTTATAATCGGTCGGGATAAATTTGTCACAAGGTTACCAGTTTGGGATTTTTCATGGTCAAAAAAATAGTTTTAGGTAAATTTGTCACAAGTGTACCAGTTTTGAGTTTTTCAAGGCATTAACTCTAAAAAGAATGGACATATTAGGAAGAATTGCTTCAGATTTAAGACTTGGCTCGAGAAGAAAAGTAATCAAATTTTTTGTATTTATTATAAATCTAATATGGCCAACGTGAGTCACAACACTGGGTGGATTGATTATAAATCTACAATCCACACTTCAAATTTCTTATAGGGTTTTTAAACCCATAAGAAGCCATTGGGAAGTGAATAAATCTATAGAGAAAATAAGATGCATTCACCTATGGAAGCTATTGGGACATATAGATTATTTCTTAATAGTTCATGTGTTTTGAATTTGGAAATGACTTTTTATATTCCTAATTTCTTTAAAAACTTAATTTCAGTTTCAAAACTTATACCTTTAAGTTACTCTTTTAACTTTTCAAATTCAAACTTTTGTTTATCATATAAATTTGAAATTATTAGGAATAGTACTTTTTCCAATGGTCTTTTCGAATTGATTTACAAGACAATATCCATTATAACGTAATGCATATTCATGATAACACTGGTATAAATTGATATGTTATGAATGAAGATTCCTCTATATTGTGGTATTGAAGATTGTGACATATCTTCATAGATAAATTAAGCGATTGGTAAATGATAGAGTACTCAATACTTTAGATTTTACTGATTGTGATATTTGTGTAGACTGCATAAAGTGGAAGCAAACTAACAAGACGAAGAAATGTGCCAAGAGAAATACATAAATACATAAATATTATAATTCATATATAGGATATTTGTAGTTAGATTTGGACTCGTACGATCAGAAATACTTCATCTTTTTCATAGATGACTACTCACGTTACATATATCTCTACTTGCTTCATAATAAGCATAAAACGTTAGATGCATTTAAGATATTTAAGATGAAAGTAGAAAAACAATGCGACAAACAAATTAAAAATTGAACTCGGATAGAGGTAAGGAATTCTATGGTAGATACATTGAAAATGGACAAGCACCTGGTCAATTTGCAAAGTTTCTTTAAGAGCATGAGACAATTACCCAGTATACTATACTTATTTCTCCGGATCAAAATGGTATAGCGGAAAGAAGAAACTAAACTTTATTGAATACAATGCTTGAAATAGTAGTGCACATATTAAATCGGGTTTTGATCATGGTTGTCCCAAAGATATCTTTTGAGTTGTTTAAAGGTTGGAAATCGAATATATGACGTGTACGCGTTTGGGGATGCCCATTTGAATTGAGAGTGTACAATCCACTAGAAAAAAAGTTGGACTCAATGACTATAAGAGGGTATTCATTAGATATATTGAAAGGTCCAACGGATGCAAGTTTTATTGTTTATCTCACATCACTAAGATTGTGAAATCAAGAAATACTAAGTTTCTTGAAAATGACTTAATTAGTAAGAGTGATTGATTAAAGGACTTTATTCCAAAGAATGATCATTTAGACACCAAACATTTTACTTCAAATATAAGGTTGATTGATGTTCATAACACCCCTTTAGTCAAACCGATTATTGAACAACCAATCATTGAAGCTCCACAACCTACTAATATTGATATAATAAATCCACTTGTTCAACAATTACCAAAACTGTTGAACAAAGAATGATCATTTAGACACCAAACCTTTCACTTCAAATATAAGGTTGATTGTTGTTTATAACACCCCTTTAATCAAACCGATTATTGAACAACTAATTATTAAAGCTCCACAACCTACTAATATTGATATAGTAAATCTACTTGTTCAATAATTACCAAAACTGTTGAACAACCAATTGATCAACACGCTCCTCAAGAGAATGTTGACGCAACATTAAAAGATCTACTAAAATAGGAAAACTAGCAATTCCTAGTTATTATATTGTGTATTTATAAGAATCTGACTATAATAATGGAGCTAAGAATGATTCTAAAACGTTTTCACAAGTCATGAATAGTGCTAAATCGAATTTGTCATACAATACCATGAAAGAATATATGAGTTCTATGGCATCTAACGAAATCTGGCATTTGGTTGAATTGCCTAATAGTGCGAAGACCATTAATTGCAAATGAGTCTTCAAAACTAAGGACTCATTGGGTAATATTGAATAATATAAAGCTAGACTTGTCACTAAAGGAAATATTCAAAATGAATGAATTGATAACATTGAGACATTTTATCCTATATAATATATATATATATATATCTTCATATTATTTTGGCATTGGTTGCCTATTTTGATATCAAATTATATCAAATGGATATGAAAATGGTGTTCATCAATAGGAAGCTAGAGGAGGAGGTTTATATAAAACAACCTAAAGGATTCTCCTCTTGTAAAGGTGAGGAATCGGTGCGCAAGCTGCGCACCTTAAAAAATCTATATATGGCTTAAAACAAGTATCCCGTCAATGGTACTTAAGATCTCATGAGGTCATCTCTTCATTTGATTTTGTAGAGAATGTCATGGATCAATATATATACCAAAAGGTCAATGGGAGCAAAATTTGTTTCCTTGTGCTATATGTGGATGATATTCTACTTGTAATCAATGATAGTAGGTTACTACATGAGGGAAAACAATTTCTCTCTAAGAGTTTTGACATAAAAGATATGAGTGAGGCATCGTATTTTATTGGCATTAAGATCCATAGAGATAGACCTTTAGGAATTTTAGGACTATCTCAAGAAACCTATATTAATAAGGTCCTAGAGAGATTTAGGATGAAAGATTACTCGGTAAGTATAGCACCCATTGTGAAGGATGACAAGTTCAATTTGAATAAGTGCCCGAAGAATAATTTAGAAAGTGAACAAATAAATAACATTCCAAATGTTTTTGCTGTCGAAATCTTAATATATGCTCAGATTTGCACTCAACCAAACATCACCTCTACTATAGGAATGTTTAAAAGATATCAAAATAATCCAAGTATGAACCATTGGAAAGCTGCAAAGAAAGTAATGAGATACTTTCAAGGAACCAAAAACTACATGCTTATGTATAGACTGATTGACAACCTGAAAGTAGTCGATTATTCAGATGCGGACTTCGTAGGTTGTGTTGATTCTCAAAAATCAACATTTAGATAGATTTTTATATTTGCTGGCAGAGCCATATCTTGGAAGAATGCGAAGCAAACTTTTGATTGCTACTTTCACCATGGAGGCTGAGTTCGTTTCTTATTTTGAGGCTACCTCACATGGTGTATACTTGAAGAGTTTCATTTATAGGCTTAAAATTGTTGATTCTATTTCTAGGCCATTAAGAATATATTGTGACGATTCAATTGAAATTTTTATAACTAAAAATGCCAAAAGTGGCTGTCGAAGTAAGCATATCGACATCAAATATTTAACCATAAGAAAACATATTAAAGAGAATAAAGTAGTTACACGTTAGAACTAAATTGATGATAGCTAATCCTTTAATTAATGGTACGCCACCAATGAAGTATAAGGATCATATAACTAGTATTGGAATAGGTCACATCATGTGATTTGTCGTCATATAGACTGAATGGAGCTATTATTCTATTGTAATATTGATTCTCAATGTTTGGTATACACATTCTATTGTTTATGAGAATAACATTTTCTAGAATAAATATAGGGCGTATTCATTAAAATATGTTGTCATATATAAGTTAACATTAAAGAGATAAGATGCATTGTGATACATAGAATATATTACTTGTTCTTAGAGAACATGTCGCCATAAGTCAGGCATTTTGTTCTTTAAGTATAAAGTTTTAGTGGATTTGGTTAGATAATCCGTATGATAAAAATGTTGGAATCACATGGGAGGATGTTATATATATGTGTGATCCCACATTTTTTTACTCATGTTTTCTCTTTAAAATAGCGGTTATTCCATATGCAATTTTGTCATGCTTCGTACCTCTTCATAATAACTGTTAATTTGATAACCACTTTGATGGAATATGGTATATAAAAGGAACGATTGTTCATTTCTTAAGGTTAATCACAATGTCTAACGGAAACCTTCTCATTTGGAAGACTCCATCAGTACACGAGGGGACTGTGTTAGTAGAATATGCTCGTAATTTCACCGAATCTCCATGAATTTTCGACAAACAATGGCTGGAGGTTTCTTTACATTTAATCTTTTTTCTGCATATAATTTTTATGTTTAACATTTCATTGGTTTTACTATTAAAGACATTTGTCTCTTTATGTTAAAAACTCAAGCATTCCCTCTTTATTGGACGAAACTGCTCTGGTGCTTTTCGTCTGAAATGAAAAATAAAGGGTAAAATTTTTGAAATTTAGATTAAAATAAATAAATAAATAATCAATTCATAAATAGTTGTGAATAGTAGAAAATGTACTCTAAAATATGGAAGTTTTCTATGAGCATTCTATTTTCTTTTTAAAGGACATTGCAAAGAGCAAGCCATCGTTATTCAAAGGGAATAAAAATCTTGTGGGCCGCAAATTCCCATTTAATGGGAATGGGCAACTGGTTGAACCAATAAAGGAAATATATTTTGATAGAAAATTCTCAATTATCAATGATTTTTCTTTTCATAAAGAAATTGGAAATTCCTTCTTAACCCATTTAAAACTTTGAAAAACTACTTGAATAGAAAACCCAATTTTGTTGCAAAGTACTCGCGAAAACAATTTCACTATTTCTAGATACGGTAAAAGTCAAATTAGCAACTCATACATGTATTTTAACCTTATTTAATGAGATTTCAAAGAATTACCGAATAACTGAAAATTTTGGATGTTGAAAAAATGGGGTTGTACAAAAAAGAAAAAAAAAAGATTGAGATAAAAAATTGTAATCAAACAAATCCAATATACTTAAATTTTTAAATAAAATTCATTTTTAGTTAGTCACAAGAAAACCATAATTTTTATTTTTGAATTAACTTGGATCACCATGACTTGAGCAAAATTTATTAAAGTTTTAAGTTATGTAAATTAGGTATTCAATTCTACATTTTGACAATTGTATTCAGTTTGTTTAGTGTGAAAATATTTAATCGTAAAGGTGTTGTTAATAAAAACAAGTCACGGTAGTTTATGAAGATAGCACTCCTTTGTAGGACAAAAAGTCAAGACATATCCCTTTCACAGTAGTTTTGTGTCCTTTTGCTAAAAATACAAATGGGAAGAAAAGGTCGAGAAGATGAAGGAAGGTGCGAAGAATTTGATTTGTTGTGAAATGGTGGAAGAGCTCTAGCACACCGATGCAACAGTTAGGATTTGGGTTCTACTTTGAAGTGGAAATCAAGAATGTGTTGCAAGTCATTTTAAATGAAACAACCTAGGGGGCTTGGGCTTTTGATGATTATCTTCATACCATAACGCTTTTATTTCCATACAGAAGCAAAAGATTATTTGTAGATATACATACCAATTAGCAACGCATATGCACAAATTATGTTGCTCATGTTTGCAAGCATGTTTGTAACATTCATGATGAAGGATGCGAGTGGATTCGAAGAATCGTTTAAGGAAGATGTTAATGGTTTATTATGAAGCATCCTTTTAGGGAAAATTGTTCAAAAACTCCTAAATATATTATACTTTTGTTAATTTGGTTATAAACATTTCAATTTTGTCGATTGAGTCTAAAAAAATTTCACTTTTTAGTCATTTAAGTCCATCAAATCAATTTTAACTGGAATTTACTAAAGTTGACAATTTTAATAATATTTTAATATTATTAAAAAAATTATTAATTTTTCTCTTTTTCTTTTTTTCCTTGTTTTCTTCTTTCTTTTGTCAGTGGATGACCATGACCTGAGCAACGCTCGGCGTGAGACCACCCTAGCTTAGGCAAGGCTTAGCCTTCCTGAGGCAAGGGCGACCCTCACCCAGGCGAGGTTAGTCAGCTCAGCCATCACTTGTGGCTAGTGGCTATCACCAGCATAAGGAAGAAGAAAGAAGAAAGAAAAATATATTAAATTATCATTAAAAATTATTCAGTGTTAGCTTATAGGCCATCCTATGTGACATTTGTTCTTTGTCTATGTTTGCAATTTTCGGCTAACATTGACCGAATAGACTCAATTGGCAAAAAGTGAAATTTTTTGGGACTTAATTGATAAAATTCAGAAATTTAGAACTAAATTAGTAAAAATGCAATAAGCTTATGATGTTGTGAATAATTTTCCACGTCCTTTTATGGATTCAGAGGCGAAACCATCATCAATGAAGCTAAGACTTTCTCTTGTGTATGTTTGGAAAATCTCAAAGGAGACGATACTTGGGCGAAAAAGATAAATCGCACTTGGGACATGCACCTTTACTGAAGGTCCAACGGATTGGAAGCCGAATGGCTCATGAACGTGTAAGTGGAAGATCAGTGCGATCGCTTGAGCCCTTCTTGCTCGATTTGGCTGGGCTCGATTTCAACATAATGCAGTCTGTTTATAGAGACGAAGTTAGCAATTTGGAAGGTCAGAGTTTTTGGCCCACTAAATCTTCCATTTCTCTTAATAAAACAAGCCAAACTGACCCAATTTCTATGGCAGGTTAGCAAAGATGACACGATTTGTATAGCCCAAAGAAGATAAATCCAATATCGGACGAATTCTGTAAAGGTGGGCCTTGTAAATGAAGAATTTGTAAGGCCTTCCTCATTATACTGAGCCCAACAGGTCCCTTTTCAATTATGTTTTGTTACTTTTTATTTTTTCAAAGCTCGTAATTTACTTGGGCGACCTTCTTTTAATATAAATTACTTTAATTTCAGCTATGGCTTTTATACTTTTTTGTATCAAGCCCGTCCTTTGAGCAATCAACCAATAACAACCTTATTAGTCTAAATTCCGATATGTTCTTATCAATCGAACTCCAATCTCTTTTAGGCGGGAGGTGAATTTGGAGTTGAACAAGGTGGAGTTTTGCTGAGATAGATTAATGAAACATACCTTATTAGAAATGAGAAAAAAGAACCACCCCAATTTGGAAGTCCGGACTGGACAGAACTGACCGGCTGGGTCCGGTTCTCAAAGTTGCCAGTCCAATTCCCAGTTCCACAATATTGGAAGTGATGAATGTCTGTTTGATTCTCGATTCTAGAGATAGAATTGACCGCCCAAACTAGACTAATTATCAATTTAACAAATTTTAACTTTTCATTAAAAACATATGAAAAAATAATTTATACTCAAATTTTCATGCAAAAATAAGGCCTCCTCAGTGCAACACAAAGACAAGTCCTACGTCAAACAAATAGCAGTGAGCCTAAGAGATTTCGTGTATTAATCCCAAGCCTGGCAACTTCTACTTAGGCCTATTCCTCGGCCCTTTGGCTGAGATCAAGAGTAAAGTTTTTGTGATGTGGTTGATTAGTGCATTCACACTCATGCTTGAGATAGTTAAATATTTTTTCACATATATATATATAAAGTGTTGGAAGCACATGAGATCGGTTCTGCTGGACCGCCCAAGAACCGATTCAGACGAATTAATCCGATCCGGTCCTTGGTTCCAACCTCCTTTGGTCCGATTCTCAGTTTTGAAATTTGAGAACTGGTCCCTTCGATCCACTGGTTTTGGAAATTGGGAATTGGTCTCTTCAGTCCAGTTCTCGATTACGGGGGTGGAAATCAGACTGCTTGGGAACCAATCACCCTTATTAAATGCTTTAATGGTCTATGAACCACAATTAGGAGCCTTCAAAGAGATGAGCACCAAGATCACGTGTATGATCACGTTGATTGACAATGTTTATGACGTTGTAGCTCATGTAAAAAACTTCAGTTGCTGACGCAATTTATTGAGAGGTTTGTGTGCTATATTATCCTAGTGTCCTCAAGACGCTTATACTAATATGAAATCAATACTAATGTCATGTTGTAGATGGGATATCTCAAAAATCAACATGCTTCTCCAACGATGAGGGCCTAAAACACTACCAATGGAAGAAGTCCTAAATCTATGGTGTCGGTATCAATTTAATCTTAAACCTTTTAATTAACCAATTCAGTTTTAAGTCTTTTCACATTAATACCAATTCAATCAATTCGACCAATGTTGACTTGACAGTGTTGACATGAACACCAAACATCCAATCAAAGTTAACGTGGCAATTTTTAATAATTTATTTTTGAATTATTTATTAATATTTTTCTTTTTCCTTTTCCTTTCTATTTTCTTCTTCCTTATTTTTTTTTTCTCTTCTTACTCCTCGGATTCCTTGCAATGGTTGGCCACTAGCCCTCGCCAACCATTAAACGAGGGCTGCCAAGCCCTTAATGACTACTAGTAAGCGTCACAGCCCTTGCCCAATGGTCGGTGAGTTGTTGGAGGCTTGCCGGCCATTGTCAGAGAAGAAGACCAAGAGGAAGAAGAGCAAAAAGAAAAAGGAAAAGGAAAAAATTAATAAATAATTTCAAAAAATAATTTTTTTTTAATTTGCCACATCAGAGTTTGTTGGCCAGCCGTCATTCACATCAATGCCGACTAGTCAAATTTGGCCAAATAGACTAAATTGATATTAATATGAAAAGATTTAGGACTAAATTAGTCCAATTAAAAAATTTATGATTGAATTTGTAGCAATGCCATGGATTTAGAACTTTTTTGGTACTTTTCCCTACTACCAATGCAATTGGCTATTGAACTATGAAAGAGCGAGACATCAACATCATTCCTTGTTTACATAAATTGGTACACATCACTTCTCACCCATTACTCTTGAATTTGCAATTCCAAAAATTAAAACATAGTTCATGGCGTCTCCGATTCACTGACTACTTAAATCTTAACATATCTCACGGGTCAGTCAAGGCAAGACTTGATTAGAAGCAAAGTGTTATCACAAAGGCCACTAACCAACCCTCGAGAAGTATCTTAATGCTTCGGTGACATCTAGAGGAGGACATGTTGTATTGTACTAATATTACTTCACCGACAAACTATCCAAAAAGATCCTAGAATATTGGGATGCGGACACATGAAGTACCAAAATTTGGCACGGAGGACACTTGAATGTCAAAAGTTTGGAAATGTATACTTAAATGTTAAAATTGGAGCAAAATGAATTAGTTAAATGTTAATTGCAAGAAAATTTAGCCAAAATGTTGACATGGCATTTTTTCGATGAGACAAGTGCAAAGCAACATCATTTTGCATTGTATTTGACTTTTAATGAAAATATTAATTAAATTAAATTCTAAACTAAATTTAATAACTACCAAAAAAAAAAAAAAAGGAGAAGTAGATCATAGAAGGCGAGGGCCATGCAAGCCCTCACTACCACCTCCTCACCATCGTTAGCCCTTTAGGCGTCGGTGGAGGGAGGGTCGACTGGAGTTGCCGAGCCTTGGCTCGCGATAGTGGGGCAATGGTGGTGAGGGCTTACATAGCCCTCGCCTTCTACAACCTACTTCTTTTTCTTTTTTTTTAAAGAATTATTTTAAAATTAAATTAATATTTATATTTATATTAAAATTCGAATAAGAGGTAAAACGATATCGTTTTGGCTATTCTTTGTTAACTCGGCTCTCTAGCGAGCCGCGTAAGCGAATTATATTTTAAAAAAAAAACAAAGTGGGATTTTCGGCACCCTTTGCAGGAGTTTGCACTTAAATGTCCATTTTAAAAAAAAACGATACTTATGTGTATCTTTTGTAATTTTGTACGTTTAAATATCACCTCATGTCAAGTTTTGGCACTTTGTATTGTACTTTTGCCAAGAATATTTATGCGACATCCCAAATGTTCTCTATTGCTCCTCGTTGATTATTCGGCTCACGAATGATTTGATGAGAGTCTCCATTAGGCTAACCATTAAATTTTGCAGATCACGTGATGATCAGGAACATACGTATTGCAGAATGAGTTGCTAAGGGGAGATAATTTTAAGTCACCACATTGTTACATGAATGAAATTAGAGCTTTGGAAGAAGCAACTTGACAGGACATCAAAAGTTTGGTGCAAGACGCGTGGAAACAAATGAATGAAGATGCTCTCGATTACTACTTGTACTCTACGCCTCAATTGTTTATCAGCATGAGGACAGTCATGGAATTCCAAATCGTGACAATAAGGACCTGTTTGTTAACTTGCCTAACATTGAAAATTTCTATTCTTTTGTTCGCAGGAGTAGATTTGGAACATGAATGCGTTTAATAAAAATTTTGTTCCCGGGAACATATTTCTATATTTTTGTTTCCGAAAGTAGATTTGGAATAGAATCGAGAAGTTAAAAAAATTTGATTTTTTGTTTCTAGGAACAATTCTAGAATCAAGCACCTATTTTCTCTCTTTTCTTTTCTTTTTTCTTGTTATTCTTTCATCTTTCTTCTTCTTCAACTGCCGCCGCCGCCATTGTTGTCCACCGCCATTCGTCGCCCACCGTCACCGGTCACCGCCGATGGGTCCGGTGAGCTCATCGGAGGCTCGCCAGGCCAGGGTGAGGTCCGGTGAGCTCGCCGGTGGCCAGGCGAGGCTCAGCCGCAAGCATGGTTTGACCTTGCCGAGGCATCGTGAGGTTGGCATCGCCTGGCCAAGGCGAGACCGGTCTAGTAGTGATCGACGAGGTCGAGCCTCAGCTGGCGGTTGGGTGAGCTTGGCCTTGCCAAATCTGGGCAAGGCCACTCACTTAGCCAAGGCTCGGTTGACAAGGCACAGCCTCGCCGAGGGTCAGCGACGCTCTGATGAGGTTGTCGACCCTCGTCTGGCCGGTCATCGGTCATCCCAAGGCCAGCAATCGGCCACCTTGAAGAAGAAGAATGGGAGAAAGAAAGGAAAAAAAGAAATGATGAAAAAGAAAAAAGAAAAAAAATAATTAAAAAAATTTGAAGTAGAAATTTTGAGAACAATATGAAACGTAATTTTATTTCGGGAATTGAAATTTTGGACGATTCTACCAAATGGTTTAAAATACTTAGATATTGTTCCCATGAATATAATAAAAAACAATAATTTCTTATTCTAATCGGAAATTATTCTTGAGAATAGAAGCATTACTAAAAGCGCCTTAAAGCCAATCATTATTTGACCTGTCCTGATTAAAAAGAAGCGAGAAGCTATACTTGCCAGCGATTGGATATCTCAAATAAGAAGTGCGCTGACGAGCTACTTGAAAATTATACTAGTAAGGTTGTTTGTCCATGTAATGTAAGTTGTTCCTACTTTCTTTTTAGTTTTTGGACTGCAACGCCAACCGTAGCCATGCGGGGCTTCCTACAATCTCGGAGTGTAATAATGTTCACGAGTTCAACTTTAAAAAGCTTCCATCCCCGGAACGGGTTTAAGGATTATGATGAGAATGTAAGTACTACCTAAAACATATTAAGTAACTTGAACTCAAATCAAATGCCAAAACCATATCAAATTACCAAATCTCTCCATTCTCTACCAAACATCTCTTGAAAATACCATGGCTGCCACCAAAAACTGCTAGACAGCGGTCAGATAAACTGAGAATTCGATGCATTAGGGCATATTGATCTTGTTTGGCAGAAGTACACCCCAAGTGTCAAAACTTGGCACGAATTGACACTTAAATGCCAAAAGTTTGAAAAGTGACATTTAAGTGCCAAAATCGAAGCAAAATGGATCATTTAAGTGCCACTCCGGCTAAAATCCAGCCAAAATGCCGACGTGTCAATTTTCTAATGAAGGAAGTGCAAAACGACACCATTTTGCACGCTGACGTGGTTAGACAATACAAAAACAATGTCGTTTTGGTGCGATGTGGTAAAAAAATTAATTAAATTAAATTTAAAACTAAATTTATTTAAAATATTTAAAAATATTTAAAAATATTTAAAAATATTAAAAATTAAAAAAAGGGTAGCCGCCGCCACCTCCCTGCCGCCGGAAGGGCCTGGCCCCCTTTTTTAATTTTTAGTTTTTTAAATATTTTTATTTTATTTTTAAATGTTTTAAATAAGTTTAGTTTTTAAATGTTTTAAATTTTTAGTTTTTTAATATTTTCTTTTTAAATTTTTATTTTTGATATTTTTTGATATTTTTCGTTTTTTTTAAATTAGTTTATTAATATATATTTTTTATTTTTAAATGTTTTTTATTTTTTTAATATTTTTATTTTATTTTTAAATTTTATTTTTTAAATAAGTTTATTTTTAAATTTAATTGAATTAATTTTATATTAATTTTTTTTTACGACGTCAATACCAAAACGACGTCGTTTTTGTATTATTTATCTACGTCGGCATATAAAACGGCGTTGTTTTGCATTTTCTTTTCGGAAAATTGCCACGTCGATATTTTGGTGGAGTGGCACTCAGTGATTAATTTTTTGCTCTGATTTTAGCATTTAAGTGTCACTCTCTTATCCTTCTGTGTCAAGTTTTGGCATTTCAGGTATTCGTACTTCGATCTTGTTTCTTGTTTTTTTGGGCAATAAAATCCAAGCTCAAGACGGTAGATCTCGGCAATGTTTTAAACACAACAAGATTGGAAATTTTGGTCAAATATGGTACGGATAACTCGGAAAGTATATAATAGAAGCTGCCATGTCCCATTCATGATTCCTTTCTTGGGATGATTACTTTCCAAGGACTCTCATTTTTTCTTTTTTCTTTCGGCTCACACTTGTCAATAAAAAGGGCAAGTACATTAAGTTCTTACGGAGAGAAAAATGGGTCTTACTCTATTAATTTTCTTTCCTGTTCTGGCATGATTTGACAGAGGAATTTAGGTAATGAATCTTGCCTGTTTAATTTTCTCTTGCCCTTAGTTTAAGAAACCAAAATGAGAGTTTTACTTCGACGGACCTCGATTGGGCTTTTGTTAAGCAAGCCCATGTCCAATATCAACTCATTTTATTAGATTAGATGTAGCCGGTGCGATCATTTCACCATATATTACATCTTTTATCCGACCATTTATTCATTCACCTATCGTTGCTGTAATTATGCATTTTAACAATTTGAGAGATTTGTTAAGATGGGCTATCGGTATCTTCTTCTTTGTCACCGTACTTTCGAAAGTTGTTCGAAAACTCTATGCTCTGTATCTATCACCGAGCATTAGAGAGCTCGATCCATTCCGACGATTGTCATAACATTCCTTTTGAGGACAAAGACCGGAGATAAATCTCCATTTAAACAATAGGCGCTCTAGCTCCTGAATGATTCCGTTCTAATTAAGCTTACACAGCCAGTCATCTCATCGACCTGGTTATGTGATGGAATCAGTTGTCGGAGCCAGCAATAAAATCCCACATTCGCCCTTCTTCAGATGCTAGAGCCAACAATAAAATCTCACATTCGCCCTCCTAAATCGGTCGCCCTCTTAGTGGGAGAAGCCAATTCTCGATCGCCGACCTCGACCTCGAGCCAATGGCTCGGGCCTTTGAGCCCAGCCGAAGGGCGGACCCCTCCGGCCGGCCAGCCCGGCGTGAGGGCATCCTGGTAACTTCACCCCCCATCGGCGCGACGTCGCTGAGGGGCGGAGAAGGGATTTCCGGTTTAATTAAAAGGGGGCGAAAGGAGGAGAGAGAGGGGAGAACTCGAGCGCTCGCTTTTCAGGCCCGAGTAACAACAAGCGCCACGCCGGGGGGGGGGAAGAGGGAAAAAGCACGAGGATTATATATCAAAGCGAAACAGCGACAGAGCGGCAGAAGAAGCGAAAGAGGAGAGACGAGAGAGAGAGAGAGGAAATAAGAAAAAAAAAACGCACCGGAGATTTCCCTCCCCTCCTCCCGCTTCGGCGAAAACGCTCGTTTTCCTGCTCTCGGGGCTCCGTTCGATCTCTCCTCCTTCCTCCCGTCCGCTCGTCGCGAGCCTCCTCCTCCGTCGAGGCGCGGCCCTCTCTCGCTCTCCTCTCGCTCGGTGGCTCTGCCCTGCCCGATCTAGCGCGCCGGCTCCCGATTTCTAGGTCAGTCCCCGTCCCTCTCCGGTCCTCTCGTCTCGTCTCCTTTCTGTTTCTCCGCCTCCGTCGCGCGCGCTCGTCGCGGCGGCTCGCTCCGCGGAGCTCGCTGCAATCGAGGTTTTCGTGGCCGAGCCCCGCGCGCGCGCGCGCGCCTCGACGCGCCCCTCGCGGGGAGGCTTCCGTGTTCGTTCCCGGTGGGGGGCGCTGCATTCCTAATTCTCGTTGGATTCTGTCTTTTGGTGGAATTTAGGGTTCGGACGCCGAGGGCTGGAATCGGAGCGAGATAGGAGAAGGCGAATTGTTGCAGCATGAGCATCGAAAGCCCCGGGGGAGGGGACAGCTAGGGTTTCCGATTCCGGGGGCGGAGAGGATTTCCATGGGTGATGGGGGAGTCGCATGCATGGCTTCGCAGCACCAGCATAACAGCATCATGGACAGGCTCTCAGCACCGGAGAAAGCTCTCTGCGGAGGCAATGGGTTCAGCGCCAAGCCGCTCAAGTTGGACGGTTCCCAGCCCAAGAAGAAGATGAAGAAGGTCAAGAAGGTGGTCACCGTGAAGAAAGTGAGGACCTTGAAGAGTGAGGTGGCGCTGGCACGGAAGGATAAGGGCGGCCAGCAAGTCGAGAATGGGGAGGCCTCTGCGGATAAGGCGCAGAATGATGAGGTGGAAGAGGGTGAATTGGGCACTCTGAAGTGGCCAGCTAAGGAAGTGGAGAACGGGGAGCTGGTGCCGGAGAAGCCGCAGCCGCGTAAAACTGAGGGTGACAAGGAAGAGACTGTCACCGAGAAGTTGAGAAAAGGAGAACTGGAACATCATGGAGAATATGTTTCGGGTAGACCAAGAAAGGCGGAGGTGGAAAAGGAAGAGATGGTTTTGGAAAAGAGCAGGAGAGGTGAAGCCGAGAAAGGTGAATTAAGGCCCTGGAGAGGCTCCATTGACGATGTCGAGAAAGGAGAATTTATTCCTGACAGATGGGGTAGAGGCGAAGCGGCCAAGGATGATTACAGGTACGGTAGATCACGCAGGTATGAGGCTGTGAGTCACAAGGTTTGGAGACGTGACCTTGACCATACACCACCTTCACATATGGGGAGTTCGGGGAAGTACTCCGGCGATGATAATTATCGGAAGAAAGAATTCAGCAGAAGTGCAGGTCTGCAAGTAAAAAATCCTTTCAAGTGGGAGGCTGGCCAGGAGAAAATAGTGAAACTGGGGTCGAAAGTTGTGGATGAAGGTGGTTCGCACAGGGTTGACTATCACAACGGGAAGAACCAGGGAAGAGACTACTTTCCTGGCAGTCGGCTGAAGCGCCATGGACATGATGCAGATTCGGATAGCAGTGATCGTGATCGCAAGAACTATGCGGATTACGCCGATTACGCAGGCCCAAAAAGCCGGAGGATTTCTGATGACGGTGTTCGTCCTGTGCAGTCGGAGCACTATTCTCGCCACTCTCCAGAAAGGCTTCATAGAAATTCTTCTTCTTTTAGGCTGTCTTCATTTGACAAGCATACTTCTAAACATCATGAAATTTCTTTATCTTCCAGAGGAGCTTATGACAGACATGGCCGCAGTCCAGTCCAGGCTGATAGGTCCCCACGTGGTCGAACTCGGTATCATGATCACAGGGAACGGAGTCCACTTCATCACGAGAGGTCACCATATAACCGAGAGAGATCTCCCCGCTATCCGGGAAGAATTTTTTCTAGTCGTGATAAATCTCCTTATGGCCGCCAAAGATCTCCATATGCTCGTGATAATGCCCCATACAACCGTGAGAAGTCTCCTTGTGGCCGTGAAAGAACGCCATATGGCCGTGAAAGGTCTCCCTATGGTCGTGACAAATCCCCATTTGAGCGCAGCCATCACTTTGATCGCCGCAACAGAAGTCCTTGTACAGAGCGGTCACCGCAAGATCGAGGTAGGCATCGGGACCGCAGGGACACACACCAAAATAATAACGAGCGGTCCCAGGTCGATCGAGGTCGGCCGAATAATAACCGTGAAACAAGCCATAAGAGTGGAAAGGAAAAGCCCAATATTCAGTTGGGAAACAAAGGGGAAGAAGAGAAGCCAAATGAGAGGAACTCTACTGCAATGGAGGCTGATAATTCCATCAAGGAATGTGATGTCAGAGTCAGTATGCCTAATACAGATACATCATCTCACGAAGAGAGAAGTGGCAGCATTCAATCTCACAAGGAGGACCAGACTCAGAGTCCAAGTGTTGACTGCAAGGAATCTCCAAATGTCAATGGGGCTCCTCAAGAAGAGCTGCTCTCCATGGAAGAGGATATGGATATATGTGATACACCACCACATGTGCCTCTGGTGGCCGACTCAACGGTGGGGAAGTGGATTTACCTCGATTACCTGGGTTGCGAATGTGGCCCTTCGAAACTCTGCGATCTCAAGTCACTTGTTCAAGACGGCATTCTTCATTCAGATCACTTTATTAAACACATGGATAGCAACAGGTGGATGACTGTTGAAAATGCAGCTTCCCCTTTGGTAACTGTGGCTTTTCCATCTATAGTATCAGAAAATATAACGCAGCTGGTGAATCCTCCAGAAGCTCCTGGTAACGTGTTGGACGATACTGCCGATGGTGGTCAATCTGGTAGTCTATCTGTTGAAGAAATGCAGTTGCCTGTTGCAGCTGAGCCTCTGGAAGATCTTTGCATTGACAAAAGAGTTGGAGTTCTGCTTGATGGTTTCACTTTGATTCCGGGGAGGGAACTTGAAACTATTGGAGGTATTCTTATAAACATCATTTCTAGAATTACATGGTTGGATGTAAAGATTTTGCATTTAATTCTTTGGATCTAGAATTTTTTTTGCAGTAGTCTTAACATTATTCTCTCGCAGAAGCCTTGCAGATGACATTTGAGCATCAACAATGGGAGGAATGTTGTAGCCCTGAAGGTATGATATTCTGGCATTGATTCCATATTTTTTGGTTGTTCATGCATATGCTAATTTATTTTTCTCCTTCAATTAATTTGAATTTGAGGAGTTGCAATCCACATACTGACGGTGCTCATTCTGAATTCTAGTAACATTCTGTGGATTGTGACAACGCTCCTCTTTCTAAAGTTCTATTTGGTGTTGTTCCTGATGTCTTTGATGATCTGAGTTTACACCTTGCTGATATGTTGACATCTGTGATGCTTGTTGATCTTTTGAACCTGGTTAATTATTTGGAAAAGCATAGCCTGTTGAGAAAAGGCAAAGAAGTTGCAATCTGGATGTCATATAGTTAATGCTGATGTAGGGAATGAAAAGAAGGAATTTAATACCGAGGAAATCAATCTGTAAATTTCATCATTTTCTCTGCATTTCCTTGATGCATTTCTATAGTTTCAAGATGTGGCATGATGAGTAAGATTTGACCTATCTTCCTTTATGAATTTTAACGGTTTTGTTTTGGATGGATATTTACTGGACATTTCCTGTTTCGTTCCAAGATGTTAAAAATTTTGATTTCCGATAACTGTTTGCCATTTGAATTTCATTTTTAAATTTGTTCTCATAAATCTTGATTAGAATTGAATGAAATGTGTGTTGCATAGACGGGTAAATTTTTACTTTGTAAAATTTTGGTTGCCCTCTTTTAGGTCATAGGTTTAATCGATCAAATGTTATATATATAGCTAAGTGCTTTGTGAAGAACTGTCCTACTCTCTTAATTCCATTTGGTTCCCATGCTAGATATGGGAGTATAAACTATAGTGGACCCAGTAGAGAGATCTTATCCATATTTCCCTTTTATTATTCCTCGTAACTTCTTTTTTCCTGCTCTGGAAAGTGACTTCATTTATTGAAACGTGTGGATTTTAGGAACAGGGTATCTGGTGTCTTTACATAATTTCTTTTTGTTTTTGTATGTGTAAACCTTCATAACGATCTACTTCTGCATGTAATTCTTTGAATGAGTTATGTATTGGCACTTATGACCACTGTTATCCTGTATTTGGTAGATTTTTTCTGGCATCGAGCTTGTGTTGGAGAAAGACCAAATAGGATGGCAGATGATGCATCGAGATGTTCTGATGTTGCATCGGCTGACTTTAGGGAAAGTTCAGTCTCGGACAAAGATTTCTCATTTGTCCATGATGACTCTAACGATTGGTTTACCGGCCTCTGGTCATGCAAAGGTGGAGATTGGAGAAGGAATGAGGAAGCTGTGCAAGATAGAATTTTGAGAAAGAAATCTGTAGTGAATGATGGTTTTCCCCTATGCCAAATGCCAAAGTCTGGAAACGAGGATCCTAGGTGGCATCAGAAAGATGAATTATATCATCCTTTGCAGGCCAGAAGGCTTGACTTGCCTCCTTGGGCATTTAATTGGCCAGATGAGAGGAGTGAGAATGACCTGGCTAGCAGATTGCAAGTTAAGCCTGCTATGATGCGAGGTGTCAAAGGTACAATGTTATCTGTGGTCAGGATAAATGCATGTGTTGTGAGGGATCAGGGCTCTTTTGTTTCTGAACCTCGAGTGAAAGCCCGGACAAAGGAGAGGCACTCTTCTAGGTCTGCTCGGTCACATTCTTCAAGTTCTGATGCCAAGAGATCCTCTGTAGAAACTGATTCCCGGTCGAGATTTATTGATGAACACAGCTCACGGGGCTTAAGGAAGAGCATTGTGACCATTAACACTCCAAAGGACCGAGTATGCACTGTCCATGACCTGCAATTGCATTTGGGTGATTGGTACTATTTTGATGGAGCTGGACAAGAACATGGGCCTTCTTCATATTCAGAGCTTCAGGAGCTAGTTGATAGAGGTACCATCCAGAAATATACCAGTGTTTTCAGGAAATTTGATAAACTCTGGGTTCCGCTGACATTGGCAGGTGAGAATTCTGAAACTCCTCTCAATATACAACAGGAGAAGAGTTCCTGTGGGGGTTCTTCTGGTCCTGCTTTCCCACAATTGAAAGGCGGTATGATTGAAAGCAGTAAGGCTGCCTCTTCGTTCCACAGCATGCACCCACAGTTTGTTGGTTATATGAGGGGAAAGCTACATGAACTAGTCATGAGATCATATAGAAGCAGGGAGTTTGCTGCTGTGATTAATGAGGTATTAGATCCGTGGATCAGTGCCAAACAGCCAAAGAAAGAGCTTGACAAGCACATTTATCGAAGATCAGGTCTGCACATAGTGATAACTCTTAATTTTCTGCTTTATTTGAGGATCGGATAATAAATGGGCTTACACTATAACTTTCATTTTTTACCTTGTATAGTCAGTTTTTTTTCCTTCACCTTGTATAGTTAGAGAGGACTTTGTATATTGAATATGACACTTCAATTTTCTTTTCACTCTTTGCTTGGAGGACATTTTCACGCCTCCTATATTACTCATGATTCCTCTTTGCCTGTCATTTTTTACTTGATTGGGTAAATTCTTGTGCACCTTATGCTTATTTCTAAGTGGTTGATACTGTGACCAAATTGTAGATGCTGATTACCATGCCGGCAAACGAGCACGTCTTTCCAATGACGAAACCGAAGAAGATAGTGAAAATGAAGAAGTCGCTGAGAGAATTCAGAGGGATGACATCTCATTTGAGGATCTATGTAATGGCAATTCTTTCAATCAGGAAGAAATTATTTCTTCCGAAAATGAGTTGGGTTCTTGGGGTTTATTGGATGGTCGTGTGCTCGCTCGAGTTTTCCATTTTCTGAGGTCGGATATGACATCCCTTGCTATTGCTTCTTCTACTTGTAAGCACTGGAGGGCTGCAGTAAGGTTTTACAGGGATATCTCCCGACAAGTTAATTTGTCATCGCTGGGTCATAGATGTACTGATTCAATAATCTGGAAAGTCTTGGTAGGTAAATTAAGATTCTCTTTTGGAATGTACTAGTATCTCCTAGCTGGGAAGTTAATTTTCTTTTGTTGCCTGCAGAATTGTTATGACAGAGAAAAGATAAAGTCACTGATATTGGCTGGATGCACCAATGTAACTCCAGGTGTGCTTGAAGATATTTTGCGTTCATGTCCTTGTTTATCTGACATAGATATCAGAGGTTGCAGTCAGCTTGAGGACTTGACCCTAACATATTCCAACATAAATTGGGTCAAGAGCCGAAAGAAATTTGGTGATGTGCACTTCAAGATGAGGAGTCTAAACCAGTTGACGGACAGGAACTTGGAATACGCTGGAGTAAAGGGTATAGGCGGTGATGTAGATGATTTTAGTGGTTTGAAAGATTATTTTGATAGCGTGGATAGGAGAGATTCAGCTGGTCAATCTTTCCATCGGGGGTTCTATAAACGTTCCAAATTGTTCGATGCGAGAAAATCCTCCTCCATTCTATCAAGGGATGCGCGCATGAGGCAATGGGCTGTTAAGAAATCTGAAAAATGGAACAAGAGGATGGAGGAGTTTCTTGCTTCAAGTCTGAAGGACATCATGAAGCAAAACACCTTTGATTTCTTCATGCCGAAGGTATCATTGATTTTGGATAGAATCATTAGCTGAAAAAATCAAAGGATTAGGATGTAATCAAGATAGGATCCAAAACAAAATAATGATGAAAATTATCACTGGGATTTTTTGTTTATGAATGTTTGACACTGAGGTTATTAGAGCTCTAATTAATTGCTTCTTACTTTTCTTCTCCGGTTCAGGTTGCTAAAATTGAAGAGAGGATGAAGAATGGTTATTACATTCGCAATGGGATTAGTTCTATCAGGGAGGATATTCGTCGAATATGTCGGGATGCCATAAAGTAAGCTCCAAAGTTACCCTTTTGTTATATTTTCCTAATTTTTGTCTTCTTTCACTGACGGTGCCATGATTAGAACTACTTAAGAATTTTCTGCAATCTAATATCCAAACTACAGATTGTTTGTATTTTATGGCAGAAGCCTGACTCATTCTACTAATTAAGCTGTTAACTCTTTGCCTGATATCACATAATAGTTCATTTGAATGAGCAATTAGTGATTGCATTGTTTCATAAGTGGCACTAGTCTGCACCCACAGGTTTTGTGGGTGTTGGTGTCTATATCCCATTAATCTCTTTCTACCATGTTTATGCATAAAGGAAGAATACATTTTATTCATGTGAGTTGAAAATGAATTCTTAGTCCGACTTTTATCTTCTTTTACAACCCTTGCTTTTTGTTGTTCCTGCTTTTGGTTTGTATGTCCAATTAACCATAGCAATAGCTAGTTTATCTTCCATTTTAAGTCTTTAATGGTAACTTTTTGATGTAGAGCAAAGAATCGTGGTGAGGCTGGGGATATGAACCATGTCATATCATTATTTATCCAACTCGCCACTCATTTGGGAGAGAGAGATGACTTATTGGAAGGGTTCTCTGCTTCTTCAAAGTATAAATGGAAAGTAAGCAGAGCTGATAGTGAGAGAAAATATGCAAGTAGAAGCAATGGTTCCTCATTTGTGAATGGCGCTTTAAATGATGGGGAGTATGCTTCTGATCTGGAAATTACAAGGCGTTTGTCCATATTGAAGAAAAAATCAATGAATTCAGATAGTGAAACGTCTGATGACTTTGGCGGATCTTCTGAAAGTAGCAAGTCTGAAAGTGAGACTACTGTTTCTGACACAGAAAGTGACTTGGGATTGCAGCAAGATCAATCTATATTCTCGAACTCAAGAGAAGATGGCAGTTCCATGGCGGATGAGAGTTTTGATGACGACCGTGAGTGGGGTGCCCGCATGACAAAAGCAAGCCTTGTTCCTCCTGTTACGAGAAAATATGAAGTTATCGATCAGTATGTCATAGTAGCCGATGAGGATGATGTGAGGCGTAAGATGCAGGTATCTTTACCAGAGGACTACGCTGAGAAGCTCACTGCTCAGAGGAATGGAGCCGAGGAGGTGGATATGGAACTTCCAGAAGTCAAAGACTACAAACCCAGAAAGAAGCTTGGGGATGAAGTGATAGAGCAAGAAGTTTATGGAATTGACCCCTATACACATAATCTTTTACTTGATTCAATGCCAGACGAATCGGATTGGTCTCTCTTAGACAAGCATTTATTCATTGAAGAAGTACTTCTTTGTAGTCTGAACAAACAAATCAGGCACTTTACAGGCACCGGAAACACTCCTATGATTTATCCTTTACAGCCTGTTATCGAAGAAATTGAAAGGACAGCTGAGGATGATCACGATTTCCGGACTGTGAGAGTTTGTAGGGCTATCTTGAGGGCCATTGATAGCCGTCGAGAAGACAAATACGTTGCTTATAGAAAGGTATTTGCTTGCACTCTTTTTCATGGGCTTGACACCTACTTGTTAAAATATTCGTGCTGTGAGTTTAATCTTGTGATATGAACTGACTAGGGGCTTGGCGTTGTCTGTAACAAAGAAGAAGGATTTGGTGAAGATGATTTTGTGGTGGAGTTCTTGGGAGAGGTATAAATGAAGTTTGTCATTACATAACTCTATTATGTTTGTTGGTTATAGCATATTAGCCTTGGAACAAGTAGAAGTCCTGTGCGATACATGTTTTTAAGAATATTGTTATCTAAAACCTTATTTTGGGATTATATATTCTAAAATAACTAGAAGGGAGAAAAAAATTCATTCTTATGGCATTTGCTTGGAGCTCAATCATATTATAAGTTGAATAATTAGGAGTGAAACATCCAACAAATCAGTCTACTCGATCAAATTATCAAGCATCAAAGTACGTTTAATTATTAAATTATACAAATTAATGTTGAGGTACGCTAGTCCTACCATTAGTGGGTAATTAAGCATTTTCTGGTTCTTTTGTAGTTAATGAGTAATTTTTTTTTTTTTTTTTTTTTTTTGGGGGTTCTGTGCTGGTGTGGCATAAGGACAAAGCTCTACTCTATGCACTTTTCTATATATATTATTCTCTCTCTATATTTCGTTCACATGAAACAAGCTATTTTTGATCTGCTGGTGAGCTTGTGTTGGTGCGGTTCTAGTAATCCATTTTAGTATGACATGAGCCTCTCACCTTTTTTTCCCCCAAATTAAGAGATTTAAATTTGCTGAAAACAACTCTATGCCTCCCCTGAATGTGCCATTGCAGGTCTATCCTACTTGGAAATGGTTTGAGAAGCAAGATGGTATTCGATCATTGCAAAAGAACAATAAGGATCCTGCTCCAGAGTTCTATAATATTTATCTTGAGAGGCCAAAGGTAGAAAAATATTTTTAACGTATTACTCTTATGGCTAAGACCTTTCCAATGTAATGAAAATCTCTCCTTATTTTGACGATTTGTTGCTTGTTAATTTATGCCTTTGCCAGGGTGACGCTGATGGTTATGATTTAGTTGTTGTTGATGCCATGCATAAGGCAAACTATGCAAGCCGAATTTGTCACTCTTGCCGTCCTAATTGTGAAGCAAAGTAAGTGACAGCTCTATGTCTTTAGTTTGATTTCTCAGAGATATGTGACCAGACATTAAGCTATTTAATGTCCCTTAAAAGTTCAACCATCCAAATGTCCTTTAATGGGTATTGGGCTTTTCAGGGAAGCCCATTCTTTCCTTAAAAGTTTTAGAGAGTCTAAATCTAGATGACTTTTGGCAACTTGATGTTGCAAATAAAACTGTGGCTGTTTTCCCCGTACAAATGTTAAACTTTTCATTTGCTGAATTCTCAATGATGCCATGACCAATTCTCTTCTTTTTTTATGCTATATGTTTGACTTGCAGATATATTTGGCCAGTTTTATTATGATGCTTTTATCCCTATGGTAGATGGTCCCAATTTACTTTGGCAAGGTATCTTGGCTGACTGATTACTTTTACTATATTAAATACAGGGTGACTGCAGTCGATGGACAGTATCAAATTGGAATATATTCTGTACGCAAAATCCAATATGGTGAGGAGATAACATTTGACTACAATTCGGTCACAGAGGTATGTGTATTGTTTCTGTAGACTCAATCCATTGTCATATGGTGTCTTTTTTGTTCAGTGATCATTGCCATTAATTATTGCAGAGTAAAGAGGAGTACGAAGCCTCTGTTTGTTTGTGTGGTAGCCAAGTCTGTCGAGGGAGCTATCTCAATTTGACTGGAGAGGAAGCTTTTCAAAAGGTAGAAATGCATGGCCATATTTTCTTTTTCTGCCCTCCACCTTGGCTTAATCCTTGTTATATGTGGACTTAATTTCAGAGGATAAAAGAAAGAGCATAAATGAAAAGGTTTTGTCTAGTTTCTGGGTTTCTTGGATCAGTGATTTGTTTCAGACAAGGGCTCACTTTCCTAAGTTTGTGTGTGTGTGTGCGCACGCGCCCGTGTGAACTTTTGTTAGTATATTCTCTACCACTGTTTGGTTTGATATCATATATATTTGGCCAAACAAATCTATTTTCTGTTAACGTGAGGAATTGTTTCAGGTTTTGGAGGAATGGCATGGGATTTTGGATAGGCATCAGTTGATGATAGAGTCTTGTGAGGTGAACTCGGTGTCTGAAGAAGATTACTATGACTTGGGAAGGGCGGGTTTGGGCAGTTGCTTGCTAGGCGGGCTGCCAGCTTGGTTAATTGCATATTCTGCTCGCTTGGTTTGCATCCATTGCTCTCTCATCATTGTTGACTTATTTGGTTATATTTTCTGTTGCTAATTTCTCTTGAATATATTGCTTTTGGGGCAGGTGAGGTTTATAAACTCTGAAAGAACTAAACTTCCTGAGGAGATTCTTTCGCATAATTTGGAGGAGAAGAGGAAATATTTTCTGGATATTTGCCTTGAAGTAGAGAAGAGTGATGCTGAAGTTCAGGTGAATCAACTTTTCAAATTTTGGTTCTGTGGCTGGAGCTGACCCGTTCCTTGTGCTCTCTTGTCCAGTTTTCCCTGCCAACACCCTCCCCACCTCCTCTTGCATGGGTGCGTGGGTGGGTGCGAGCTGATGACACTATTCACCTTCAGTAGTGTCAAAATCTTTACTGGCATGCTTATCCTTTCTATTTGGATTGACCCATGTTGCAGGCTGAGGGTGTCTATAACCAGAGGCTTCAAAATTTGGCCGTTACTCTAGACAAGGTCACTTTAATCTCTTTGGTTTGCTCTTAAGTTGGTGTTCTTTTATTTTGCTCCTCTGTGATGATCTCTGCAACTCTGCTTAAGCTTATATGGCTTTTCAGTTGTTGATATCACCCTGAATGATGCAGGTGCGGTATGTTATGAGATGTATTTTTGGAGATCCAAAGAAGGCTCCACCTCCGCTGGTAAGGCTCAGTCCTAAAGAAGTAGTCTCCTTCCTGTGGAAAGGAGAAGGATCACTGGTGGAGGAACTTCTTCAGTGCATGGCTCCTCACGTGGATGATAATGTGCTAAATGATCTCAAGTCAAAGATTCTTGATCATGATCCTTCTGGTTCAGATGACATCCTGAAAGAGCTAAAACGATCCTTATTGTGGTGAGCAATGAAAGCATTTATGTTCAAAATGCTATTATATGTTCTGCTTTCTGTCAATGACGTGGTGGATGTTTTTGGTTTTTTTATTTCTCTTTAATATGCAAGGTTGAGGGATGAGATCCGCTATCTTCCATGTACATACAAATGCCGGCACGACGCCGCCGCCGACTTGATCCATGTCTACGCTTACACAAAGTGCTTCTTTAAAATACAGGTAAGATTCTGCTGAAGCTATCTAATTGTTTGGAAGTGTTATCAGGGAATGTCCTGAAGCCCCTTCACTACAAGGAGATAGCTATCAGTTGAAGTTCTGCTTTAATGGTTTGAAATGACCAGAATGATCTATATTAGAAATTTTTACCACTAATCTCCAACTTCTAGAAATGATCAGGTTAAATATTTATGCACTGCTAAAAGAGTCAAAAATTGGTAGTTTTGTTCTTGGGAGATCTCGAAATGGTGTTCAGTTAAAAGGTCACTTTTATTGACATGAGTTAAATTCCTTGTTTTGGTCTCTAAATTCTTTCTTGCATTCTCACGCAGGGATATAAATCTGTGACGTCACCACCAGTTTACATTTCTCCGCTTGATTTGGGTCCAAAATTCAGCAAAAAGTTGGGCCCAGGTTCTCATGAGTATCGCAAGACCTATGGAGAGAATTATTGTTTAGGGCAACTTATTTTTTGGCAGATCCAGACAAACACCGAGCCAGATGGTAGCTTGTTTAGAGCAAGTAGGGGATGCCTGTCATTACCTGATATAGGTTCATTTTATGCCAAAGTTCAGAAGCCGTCACGGCAGCGTGTTTACGGCCCAAAGACCGTTAGATTTATGCTGGGAAGAATGGTAAGTCTGTTACTGTTTTTCTCCTTTTTATTTATATATTAGAAACAGTACAAACACTTAAGCATTCTACTGAGGCAGGTAATGCATGCATATGAAATTTTAAGATGCTGAGGTGTTCTTATTCAACCTGTTCTTACCTTTGGTTTTGCTTAATTCGTTGGCTTGCTAGTTCCCTTTTCTATTTTCTGGAATATTCTTTCATTTTGAAATTGCTCTATAGGGATGTTTCATGTGGTGCAACATTGATGAGATATAACTTTTTCTTAGAAAGCATGTCAAGCTGTTGCTTTGGTTCATCATTTAGTTTGATTCAGGGAGAAAGTCATTTTAACATGCAATCAGAAAACTGAGTTTTGTAGATTGGCAAAGCTGTGTCATATTTTGGGATGAGGTAATCTGATGGAGGTTATGAATATTTCTGCCAGGAGCAATAGCTGTTGAATGAGTTGAAAATGAAGTGAAACCCGTAAACCTTTAATCTAAATGGAGTGTGGCGATTATCTTAACTTGAGAATACCATTAGAAGTTGCAACAGTCTTAGTGTCGTTTAAACCCTCGCTTTGTCTCTCCAGGAGAAACAGCCCCAGAGACCGTGGCCAAAGGACCGGATATGGTCATTTAGCAGCTCGCCCAAAGTGTTCGGGAGCCCAATGCTCGATGCGGTTTTGAACAACACTGTGATGGACCGAGAGATGGTGCACTGGCTGAAGAACAGGCCCGCGGTGTTTCAGGCAATGTGGGATCGGTGACCTCTTCAATTTCTGCGTCCAGGGGAAGAGAAGGCGGCACGGCAAATAACTAACCTGACAACTACTCGTGTTTCTGGTAGCTTCAAGATAACTACACAGCTCAGTTCGGTACCTCCTGATAAAGCGTGAGGGGGTGGTGGTGCTGCTTCCCCTGCATCATTATTGTGTACAGTCTCGTTTTATTGTTTTTCTCCCTCCCCCCCATCCCTACCTCCTCCTCTTTTTTTATTTTTTACCTCCTCTGTAATCTTGTAATTCATCATTTAGTGGTAGTGCATTTTTTGTTTTAGTCTTGGGTATATCTGTAATCTAAAATAGAAACAAAAAGGGAAAGAAGTAGTCTAGTGCAGCGTCATTCTTTTTATCTGCCAATCCTTGTTGCGATTTTCTGCTCTTGCAGATTGGAGGTTTTACCTGTTCTTTTCTTTTTCTTTATTTTTTCAAATCGCCATTTTGCGTTGAATTTGGCTCAAGAAACTATGTGCAGGCCAAAACACAAGCTTGGCTTGTCCGTTTTACCTCCCTTTTTCCTCTTCAGGCCCCTCCTCCTTTGCTTGTTAAAAAGCTCACTCAGGGGTCTGGCTTTACATAAAAGTTGTACGGATAAATGGCGACAAGTTCAGACGATTGAGTTGTTGAACCTGTCTTCTCGTTTTTAAATGGGAAAAATCCATCAAGAATCTTAAACTGATTTTTTGATACAAAAAATTCGGAACTTTGTTAATGGTGATACATTTACACTAAATTCTATGGCCAAGAGCATTTTCGTTTTATTATTTTTTTTTTTTCTTCTTCTCTCTTCCTTCTGTCTCTCAGGCAAGGGTAACCTTTGCTTGGGTTAGGCAAGGAGCCCTTGCCCGATGCCCCCTAGGAGGGCCTTCATCGAATTTGGCGAGGGTTGCCCTCGCCCGATGTGGACGAGGGTAGCCCTCGCTTGAGATTGGCTTCCTTCCACCATGGCCAACGGAAGGAAGATAGAGGAAAATAGAAGAAGAAGAAAAAAAAAATTTAAAAAATAAAAGACAAAATGTCTTATATCTCGGAGTAAATGTGTCATGCAAATATGAATTTAGGATTTTTTATCTTACAAAAATAAGTTTGGGATAAATGAATCACCTCTTAGTAAAGTTTGTGGTTTTTTGTGTCATAAATTTTTTTTTTTTGGATAAAGTTATTGCTCTGACCAAAGTTTGGAATTTTTGTGATTTTTTCTTTTTTTAAATTGAAAATGGAAAACGGAGGCGAGTTTCCTCCTTGAAAATTAAAAAAATAAAATAAAAAATGGACATATTCCTTTTGCCCTGCATACGTGTTTGGGAGGAAAAGAGGAAAAGAGGCGCCGCGTCTTTCGCATCTGTTTTACTTCCCGCAGGGTAGTATCGGTACCGGCAGCGGCACTGGCGAAGAAAGCGACCTCACCATCGGCAGGGACAAGGGCGTCGGATTGCCAGCCAATGCAAACGCCGTACGTCCGGGTCGTGCGTTCCACGCCCTCCCCATCTGCCTCTCTTTTTCTCTACCTTTTTCCCCACTTCTGTTTACGTCTTCTGAGCGGACGAGTATGTGGCTCGTAGGGCCTAAAACGGCAACGCTTCGAGTGGCTAATCAATCCCTCAGGGATACGGCTGGGGTTTGCTCTTTTTCAATTCGGAGCCTTTATTTCTTTCTTTCTGGGGGCTGTGGCGCTCGTAAATATGTCCTGGCACCGCAAAACCAAAAGCCCCCCAATGCTTCTAATTCCAATGTAAAAGAAAGATTTAAACAAAAAAGAAACATAGTTTTCGGCGAGGCGAGCTGGCATTTTCCCGGTGAGAGAGAGGTTGGGGAGAGGGGAAATACAAACGGCAACGAGAAACAAAACGACATGCATGTCAGAGAGAGAGAGAGAGAGAGAGAGAGAAACATCCCTCCCGCGCGCACCCAATCGTCATCGAGCATGTAGCCGCCCTTTCTGATTCTGTTTTACCGTACGTCCCCCCCGTCCCGTCCCGTCCCGTCCCTAATCCCTCCCCGCCACGTGTCCCCCCCGGGGGGCGAGGGAGCTGGTATCGCCTGCGCCTCCCCACACCCTCTCCCACGTAAATATAAACGGGGACGACACACGCTTGCTTCGCCATTTTCCATTCGCAATCTCTCTCGATCGACATGAACGGCGATCCTCTCTCGGCCTTCTACGGCGGCGAGCCCTCCTCGAGCCGCCGCCGCAGCCGCCGCCTCCTGCTGCCGTCATCCCCTCCGGCGGCCGCCGAGGACATGTCCAACTTCGACGCCATGTTCGCCGGCGTCAGCCTCCGGTCCCTCTTGCTCGACGACCCCGTCGTCTCCTCATCCCCTTCCCCTTTCTCCTCCTCCTCTTCTCCGTCCCCTCTCTGGTCGCCACTGCCGTCCCCGCTCTCTCCCTACTCGCCGTCCCCTCTCAAGATGCCCAAGCAAGAACCCGGTCATGGCTTCCCTGACTTCGCTCCCGGTTCGTCTAGGTTTAACTACCCCTCTTTCGCCGCCGCCGACGACTCGACCCTCTGCTTCCCCCTCCACCGCTTGTCCGACCTCCTCCGCTCCCTCGAGACGCTCCAACCGCAGCCGGCGGCGGCGGCGGCGGGCCCCGGCCCGGCTCGCAAGCGCTCCCCGCCCGACCCAGAGAAGACGAAGCGGGCCAGAGAAAAGCGGAGGAAGATAGGCGACTGCTTGAGGCAGTTGCACGAGCTGGTGATGCCGCCCGAAGAGAAGAAGATGGACATGCTCACCACGCTGGAGGAGGCCTGCAAGCACGTGGCGTACCTGCAACAGCTGGTGAAGTGCGCTCTCCAGCTCGTGCCCCGCGAGACGCCGCCGCCGCCGGCGACCCCATGTTTTCCTCCTCACTGCCCGACCGACGACGACGGCGGGACGTTGGGGAGGTTGAATATGCAGCATCTGCTGGAGAGCATGGTGAACTCGCCTCCGGCTCATGGGGTGTGGTGCGATCAGGAGTACGGCGCGGCGGCGGCGGCCGCAGCAACGAACCAGCAATGGCAGTTTCTGTTGAAGCAGCAGGAGCAGGAGGAGGAGGCGTCCGAGATGAGTATGAGGATGCAGATGCTGATGCAGCAGCAGCAGCAGATGTGGTTGAATCTTGAAGCTCCTCCTCCAAATCAATCCCCCTTTTGAAGGAAGAGAGTGAGTGCCACGGAGGACGTCTCCGGGTGGGAATGGCTATCCGGGTTCGTGTCGAGTCTCTCGCGTATATGTCAACAGGTAGAACTAATACAACCATCGTCTGATATGGCTCCGCCCCCAAAAAAGATCTTGAAAAAAAAAGAGAAATCGGACATGGCTTCTTCTTCTGTCTTGTTTTTGGTTTGAAGTTTGAAATCGGACATGGCTTCTTCTTCTGCTTCTTTTTGGTAATTCGAAGTTTGTCTTTTAGAGTCGGTATAGTTAAGAGATGGAGAGATGAGCATGCCATTTTGTAATCAGGAGGCGTCATGCTTCGCCGCGAAAGTGATGATGAATATGATGATGATCGATTCCCCATCCCTTCTGGACTTTTTTTTTTTGCCTGTTGCCCGTTAAATCACCGGAGGAGTCCTTATTACAACAAAGATTCTCAAAAAGCCACGCGCATTTCCATATCATCACACAGCTGCACATTCGAGTTCGTCCGGTACGACAATGCCTGGCTTCTTCTCTTATTTCGCATCATCATCCATGCCGTTTTGAATCCGGTACACCGCGTAAAAGGACAAAAAGAAACGAAACAGAAGTTAAAAAACGACAAACCATATGATATAAAATATAACTATCACCCTTTTTTTTTCTTGTTGGGTGGTGGGTCATCAGAACGAACGAAGATCCCCTGCTGAAATGGGCTCGACCTCTTCTAAAACCAAGAGGAATTACGAGGAGAAGGTGCGGAAGATCTGTGACGGCAAGCCCAAATGCTTAAAGCCCACCTGTTCCTTCTGCACTGCTCTTCTTGTCCTTGAGCTGGTCGTGGCTCCGGCTACGAGAATTCGTCAATGCTGTACTGCACTTTTGAGGGATCTAAAGGCTCTTTCTTTTCCGTCTCCAAAATAAGATCAGCGTCATCATAGACATGTTCTTCATATTGCGCCATTATAGTCAGATACTCCGCAATAAGACGATTTAAAAAGGCGATGTAAGTAGTACCTTATTTTATCATATGGATTGCGATTACTGCAGGTATGAATAAATACAATCGGACATAGTCTCTCAGTCTTTTGGCGGTCTGCGCATATATCGGAAGCCACATCAATCGCGCGAAAATCGCCTGGGTATGTAGATACATTGAATAGATATGGGCAAGTCTACTTAACTCTTTTTCTATTCTCATTTTCATATTTCCATTCAAGAAAACAACAAAATAAAGAAGAAGAGAGAGTTGGAAGGCACCATGAAAAATCTCTTATTTCATTTTCGTATAGAAGAATGTGGATTAACAGAAGAATGTACGGCAAATAACAATAGAGGGCAATGCGGTGAACTTACTTTACTATCTGCTGGCTTGCGAGTCTGTATTATCTCAAGCCAGCGATGCACCAAAGACCCATTTTTAAAATTTTTAAACTTTTTTTTTTATTTTGATCCGCACTTTTCACTAGGAGTGATTGATTCCAGAACTAAGAGCAAGGGAGCGCGAGATGACGTCGGAGCCCCTACTGTAAAAGCCAGCCTCAGAGGGAGGGGGCTCAAATGGCGAAGAGAAAGGTGCGAGCACGAGCGAAAAGGAAAGATTCAAGAAGGGCCGCGAGTACATGTCAGGTAGAGAGGAGGCCAACAAAGATTAGGGGCTTTCTTCTTTTTGTGAAACCGATTCCAACGTGATTCAAAAAATGGGTCCGGCTCTTGGTTTATTTTTCACTTGAAACGCAAAACCGGTCCAATTCCAGCAGGGATTGGATTTTGTTTTTAGGGTGATCCAATCCCACTCTCGGATAGAATCGGTCCCACTGTATTCCTCCAACTTTCACAAAGCTCGAGGCTCGAGCAGATGGATGACGAAGACCTGACCCAAGTTTGACCCTTGGTGATACGGAACCACCGATTTTCTGACCCGATGCATGGCATAAGGCTTCCAAATCAATCGCGGCCCGCGAGGCCCCCCCGTTAGTCCCGTCAACGCGGTTTGCTCTTTTTTTCATTTGTCCGCTCTTATGTTTTCCCATCTCTGGAGAGTGTCCAGAATCATTTTGCATAATGTATTAAGCAAATTGAAAAATCGAAAAAAGTCGGATTCTCATTTTGTATACTTCAAGCTGGTCTAAGACACAATTCGACCGCACCGACCGAAAATCAAAAACAAGAGAAGGGTTCTGTAATGAGCAGGATTAACGAGATCCAGGCTGGGCATATTGCCCATGAAGAAACCTTCCCCAGATTAGTAATATCTTCCCTCCTGATTTGATCCAGAATGATGGAACCATTAAAGAAGATGCTGCAGCTGCGGTCACTGCACTACTGATGACACTGCCTTGAATATTGTCATGTTATATAGGTTAGACAGCGATGGTGAGATTTCAATCGCCGGGTCACTCTTTCCTATCCGTGCGAGTCGGTTTATTCTCATGCTTCTCCATCAAAGGGATCTTACAGAAGGGAAAGAGAAAGAAAGCACAGTGAAAAAAAGTGTTTTTTTGCACCACGTGGTGGACGAAGGAAAGAAGCTTTTTTGGCCCCTCTTTTCGAACAGCTCATCACATTCTCGTCCCCATCTTTTCTTCAGTTTTTCCTTAGGCACAAACACATTCTTGATTCCTTTACTAAACCCCATGCGCACGTCTTGGTGACTTTTGTCCCATTTAAAGCACAACCTAATTCTTGCTCCCCTTTCTCCCAGACACCCACATACACAGCAACAGCAGCAGCAGCAGAGTTTCTCAGAAATGGTGAAAGGAGGGGGGATTGGGGGGATTCTTGTGTGCATCCTGATCATAGGCCTGGATATTGCGGCCGGGATTCTTGGCCTGGAAGCTGAGGTCGAGCAAAACAAGGTAAACTTGAAATAGAGAAGAGTGAAGAAAAGGAGATGGCATCTTTAACGTGTCTTGAAGATGCAATAACCAGGGAGTCTTCGTGGTGTTCAGGAGAAGCACATGAGGCCGTGGACATTCGAGTGCAAAGAGCCGAGCCCGAAGGCGTTCAAGCTCGGTGTTGGCGCGGCGGTATTCCTCGCCTTAGCCCATGTCCTCGCCAATTTGCTCGGCGGCTGCTACAACTGTATCTGCACCCAAGACGGGCTCCAGCAGGCCCCCCCCAATCGCGTGATCACCATAGCCTGCCTTGTCTTAACATGGTATACTCTCTCTTCCTCCTTTTCAACAACTATCCATCGATTTCAGTTGCGGATTGACCGTGGATTAATGGCTCAGGATCCTACTGGCGATCGGCCTATCCCTGTTGGTCATCGGGACGCTGGCGAACCACAAGTCCAGAGGCTCCTGCGGTGTCTCGCACCACCACTTCCTCTCCATCGGCGGCGTCGTCTGCTTCATCCACGGCCTCTTCTCCGTTGCTTACTACGTCTCCGCCACCGCCAACCGCGGCTAATGCATAGCTGGGTCGTGAGTCCAGATAACTTAAGTCTGCAGATGGTTGACTGACGTTGTTCTGTTCCCCAATGCTTCACTTCCTACGTAATCCATCCTCTTTCCTTCTTTATTCTAGCCGTTCTCCCTCCCGTTCCAGGTCTTCGGTGTGTGCAATTTTCCTCTTCCTTCTTCTTCCTCCTTTTTTTTCCGGTTATTAATTAAGTGGTTATATTGTTATTTGTTCATGTTGAAATCATGATTTAATTTTTGATGATTGCAAAGGCATTTTTGTTCTTCTGAAAGAGACTTCAGTACTTTGAAACTAGCCCTGAACCGATGGGTCCTAGATCAATTCAATCTCGGTTCTTGAGTTGAGCCAAGCCCAACGCTCACCCCGATGAACTGTAAAGTAACGCTTCTTTCTCCTCAGGTTCTACCTTGACTAAAAAGTAGTCATCTCTCCCCAAAAACAAATTTTTTAAAAGCAGCACCGAGTAATGGGCATGTAAAAAAGACGTGCCAGCTCCTCAGAGGAAAGTGTAAAATGAAACTCATTAGATCGATCTAGAAAAGACAAGAAAGATAAATTGCTTGAAAACTAAATTGCAAGGGTCGGAAATTAAATAAAAAATTAGAGGAATAATACAAAGTGACAAGCTTAACTCGAAAGACCGGAATCAAATGTGAAAAGGCATTACTTCCAAAGCAAATCACTTTAGAGGAAGATCTCGACACGACCGCCGAAATTCACGTGCCGTCCTTCCGCCTGTCTGTCTGCTCCAACAGTAGCTTCCTCAGTAGCTTCCATGTCCGACATGCATCTCGCATGTCCATTGTAGAACTCAGCACCCTCGGTGTCAGTGACGAAGAAGCATGTCTTGGCATACTTTCCCGCTTGTTCAGTACTCAATCTGAGCTCTTCGTCTTGGATGCAAGTTCGGCAGAGTGTGATGTGGGTTTCTTGTTGCGCCCATTATGGTTCACTCCCCATCCCCAACCCACCTCGGAAACCCACTGCTCGCACATCTTCGGAGATCCAAGAACACGTCGCAAATCCTTCAAATCCATGCTCAGCTCATCACGACCGGCTTCGTCTCCGATTCTTTCACGTCGAGCAAGCTACTCACTTCCCTGACATCGTTGAACCCGCCCAACATGGACTACGCGCGGTTGGTGTTCGAACGAATTCACATGCAGAGCGTTTTCATGTGCAACACCATGATCAGGGGCTACGTCAGAAACTCAAACCCGGACAAAGCTTGGAGCTTTTACGCGGCTATGAGAAGGAAAGGCCTTGTGGGGGATGATTACACGTACCCGTTTGGGTTAAAAGCGTGCGGGATGACGATGGGCTTGGGCGAGGGAAGGGTGGTTCATGGGGAGTTAGTGAAGCGGGGAAGATGTTGTCATGTGTTCGCGGTGAATGGGTTGATTGGTATGTACGGGAAGTGTGGAGAAATAGGTTGTGCGAGGATGGCTTTCGATGGGGTCGAGGAAAAAGATTCGGTGTCTTGGAATCTATTATTGAGTGCTTATGTAGGGTGCGGGAATACAGAAGAGGCCCAGAAGGTGTTCGATGAAATGCCAGAAAAGGATGTGATTTCTTGGTCTATGATGATGGATGCTTATGGTAAGGTCTGTTCCACATGATTTCTATAGTTAAGTAGTAAATCTGGGGTTGCAGAGAAGTTTGTTTACATGAGGTTTTGCCTTTCCGCGGTTTTTTCCACCTGAATGTGACTTAAGGCATTTGGCTACCTAATGTCAATGGATATCATAGTTGCTTATGACTTTTATCTTCTTTTTTACCACCACTTAAGAGTAAATAATGATACTTCAGATCTTGTTTATCTTCTGCTCTTTACAACTGTTAATAGATGCCTTGGAATGCTGGTTTGGTTATATACGAAGTTAGAGTTTGTTGGGAACTTAATTACATTTTACATGCAAGAAGAAGGAAAGGAATTGGCTCCAGAGTATATAAGATAAAGATTGCAACTTCTATAAAATTTGAAGCGATGAAACTGGAAGAAAGTTTCGATAAAAAAAAAAAAACTGGAAGAAAGTTGCATTTTCCATGAAGTAATTTCTCCTCTTGAAAATGTAGATAAATGCAAGTGATTGTTTATCTCTTAGAGAATTTGTGCTTACAGGCCTTCTTGATTTTGTCAGAGAAGTGGTGATGTTGTGAGGGCTTGACTTTTCTTTGATAACATGCCTATTAGAGATACTATTTCATGGAATTCTATGATTGCTGGATATGTCAAGGTGGGAGATGTGATGGCTGCTCGTGAACTATTTGATATGATGCCAGGGAAAATGTGATATCTTGGAGCATTCTGCTAGACGGATATGTTTCGCATGGAAATCCCCTGGAAGCATTGAAACTTTTTAAGCAGATGCTTTTGGAACATGTGAAGGTTGATAAGGTTGCAGTGGTTGGAGCACTATCAGCATGTGGCCAGCTGGGGGCGCTTGATCAAGGGAGATGGATACATATCTATATGGAGAGGAACAGAATTGATGTTGACATAGTCGTTCAAGCTGCGCTTCTCGATATGTACATGAAATGTGGGAGTGTCAATGAGGCTAGCAGGACTTTTGATAGCATGTCTGAGAAAAATGCCATTTACTATGTTGTGATGATTTATGGATATGGTACTAATGGCTACGGAAAGAAAGCCTTGGAATTATTCAGGCAGATGGTTTTGGAAAGAAATGTACTGATCGATGATATGCTTTTCCTGGCAATTCTTACAGCATGCAGTCATGCAGGTTTTGTCTCTGAAGGTCTCAGTATCTTTGGGCAGATGAAAGGAGTTTATGGTATAGAACCCAAGCTCGAGCACTACAGCTGTTTGGTTGATCTCCTTAGTCGGTCTGGTCAATTAGACAGTGCCCGAGAAGTCATAAAATCCATGCCTATGAAACCCAACTGTGCTGCTCTCTGGGGATCTCTGCTCTTAGCATGTCGAACTCATCAAGATATAATGCTTGCAGAAGTTGCAGTCAAGAAGCTTGTGGAGCTAAAAGCTGATGATTGTGGGACTTCTATTCTTTTATCCAATATTTATGCCAATATGGGTTTGCGGGAGGAATCATTGAGGGTCTGGAAACTTATGAAGAACAGAAGTATGGATAAGGAAACAGGGAAGAGTTCGGTAGAGGTAAATGGTGTTATAAAAGAGTTTGTGAGTGGAGAGAAGTCCTCTGTAGTAGCAGATGCATTGGGATGGATCATACGGAGCCTACCCAGATTGCATTTGCATGAGGGATAGACTCGAGAAGCCACAGGCTGAGCTCCTTGTTTTTTTTTGTGGCTGTCCTCTCAGGATAGCAACGCAATTGAAGGATTTTTCCTAAATCAGAAATGTTCTCGTGGGTGAGTTAAAGAAGCTGGCATGGAGATAACTTGCGTGTCACTTCTTTTAAGGCAGAGTAATATGGTGCTAACCCATGATCACTAAAGGCAATTCAAAGATAAATGTGCGTATAAATGGGTCTAAAACTCTGTTTCTCTCAGGAGTTTGTGCGATGAGGTTCAACACACGCAGCATTGAACTATCACTAGATGCAGATCAACATGATGTCGGCAAAGTTTATCTTTCCGCAGCAAGAGAAAGCTTTAGCAGTTGCTGTGAAGTCTTCTTTTCTCATCAGTAGGTTTGGCCTCAGCATATGCTAAATTGCTAATTGGCCTGATGTAGATGCTGAATCTGGTAGTGAATAATGAGATGATGGTGCCTTAATGGATGTCATTATCTATTCTGACTCAAAGACCACTTTTTTGTTGGATGAGGGCCTGCAGACGTTAGTTAGCCGAGAGGTCATTACTATTTACGCGGGGCTTGTTGCCATATAAAACCTTGTTGATCCCCAGTTGCACCGTAATGAGCCTAACGCAGATCTGTCTTTGCTTCAAAGTTTCGTTTCTCTGTCCCAAACAATTGATGATTTCGTATGTGAAGGTTTTCATCTATGAATAACAGAGTAGAGGCCGAACAAGTAAGGTGACAAAGTGTTTCTTGCAATTTACTCAATATTGTTGGAGTACATTAATCAGTTGCAGAATAATTGGTCTAAATAATCTGCAGTACCATGTGTACTTGGTCTTCCTTGAGCAGCATGGCTCATGCGAGCTTATGTGTTGTTTTAAATCATTGATGTCATGTGGATATTCCGGGATGAGAGGGCCACTTAGCATTTCTTTTTTCTCAAGCGGCAATGTTTTTATGTTAATGAAACATAATTAAAGCTGAAAAGCTGCCTCTATTAGAATCAGTTTTGGTGAGGTTGAGAGCATGAGTATGCATTTTACGTTTTTTTTTGGTCAAAATGCATTTTATGTTCAACTCGCTTTCTTTTACAAGCAAAAGACTGACTATACTTTGGCTCCGTTCGTTTTGCGGAAAATAATTTTCGGGAAATTATTTTTCGAATTTTCCAGCATTCGTTTCACGGAAAATGAATTTTTTGGGGAAAATGTTTTCCATGAAAGGAAAAAAAAAATTCTGAATTAGGGGAAAATGTTTTCAACCTCACTTGATCTCTCTTATCTCACACATTTATAAATCCTTAGTTCCTCTTCCCATTTTTTCTTTTTCTTTTCTTTCTTTATTCGAATTATTTCTTAATTTTCTTTTCTTTTTTAATTCGAATTATTTTTAATTTCCTTTTTCTTTTCTTTTTTCTTTTTCTTTTCTTTGTTTCTCATTTTCTTCTTTCTTGGCTATTTATTGGTCGTCGCCAAGTGAACCTCGAGCTCGTTGATCTCAAGCTCGTGCTCATCAATCTGGCAAGCCTCAAGCTCAATGCTCATGCTTGCCAATCTAGGGAGTGGTAAGCCTTGTGCTCATTGTCGAGCTCGAGGCTCGCTGGTGGCTAGTTGCAAGCCATCGCCGTGGCCCACGACTGGCCAAGAAAAAAGGAGATGGAAAACAAAGAAAAAGAAAAAAATAATAATAGATTTTAAAAATTAAAAATAATTAAAAATCAATTTTTAAAAAATATGAAATATCCATTTTAAAAATAAGATAAATGAAAAAGAGTATATGAAAGAAAAGATTTTTTTACCGAACAAAGAAAAATATTTTCCATTTCATTTTCAGGTTTCATCCAAACACCGAAAAATAATTACATTTTTCTAAAAAACGATTTTCTGAAAAATATTTTAGAGAAATGCCACATTTTCCGGGAAACCGACCGAGCATCAGAATTCCACCAACCTCTCATTGAATCAGTTTCTGGGAAGCCATGACCGGGTTCGTGCTTGGTGAGTTTGAGAGCATGAGCAGCTCTCGTTTCGCTGCTCGCCGTCCCCTCTCAAGATGCCCAAGCAAGAACCCGGTCATGGCTTCCCCGACTGCGCTCCCGGTTCGTCTAAGTTTAACTTCTCCTCCCTGCCCGCTGCCGCCGCCGACGACTCGACCCTCTGCTTCCCCTTCCACCGCTTGTCGGACCTCCTCCGCTCCCTCGAGACGCTCCAACCGCAGCCGCCGCCGCCGCAGCCGGCAGCGGCGGCGGGCCCCGGCCCGGCTCGCAAGCGCTCCCCGCCCGACCCAGAGAAGACGAAGAGGGCCAGAGAAAAAGGAAGATAGGCGACTGCATGAGGCAGTTGCACGAGCTGGCGATGCCGCCCGAAGAGAAGAAGATGGACATGCTCACCACGCTGGAGGAGGCCTGCAAGCACGTGGCGTACCTGCAGCAGCTGGTGAAGTGCGCTCTCCAGCTCGTGCCCCCGCGAGCCGCCGCCGCCGACCCCATGTTTCCTTCCCCACCGCCCGACGGACGACGACGTTGGCGGCGGCAGGACGTTGGCGAGGTTGAATAGGCAGCACCTGCTGGAGAGCATGGTGAACTCGCCTCCGGCTCACGCAGTGTGGTGTGATCAGGAGTACGGTGCGACGGCGGCGGCCGCCGCAGCCACGAACCAGCAATGGCAGTTTCTGCTGAAGCAGCGGGAGCAGGAAGAGGAGGCGTCCGAGATGAGTATGAGGATGCAGATGCTGATGCAGGAGCAGATGTGGTTGAATCTTGAAGCTCCTCCTCCAAATCAGTCCCCCGTTTGAAGGAAGAGAGCGGGTGCCACGGAGGACGTCTCCGGGTGGGAATGGATATCCGGGCTCGTGTCGAGTCTCTCGCGTATATGTTAACAGGTAGAACTAATACAACCATCTTCTGATATGGCTCCAGCCCCAAAAAAATCTTGAAAAAAAGAAAAGAAATCGGACATGGCTTCTTCTTCTGTCTCGTTCTTGGTTTGAAATTCTTTTTGGTTATTTGCTGTTTTGTCTTTTAGAGTCGGTATAGTCAAGAGATGAAGAGATGAGCATGCCATTTTGTAATCAAGAGGCGTCATGCTTCGCTGCGAAAGTGATGATGAATATGGTGGTCGACTCCGATCCTTTCTCGACTTTTTTTTTGCACGTTGCCCGTTAAATCACCGTAGGAATCTTTTTACAGCAGATTCTCAGAGAGCCACGCGCATTTCCCTATTATCACAGAGCTGCACATTCGAGTTCGTCCGGTACGACAATGCCTGGTTCTCTCTCATTTCTAAAAATGGATCACTTATAATCCATAATGCACATACGGGAAAATACATTTTCAAAAAAAAAAATTCATGCAACAAATGCAGAAAAAAATGGATTACATATAAGCCACATAGGCATACATGAAAAGGACCAAATGCCTTTTTTTTTCAACGGTCAACGGTCGTCGGTCAACAGTCGGAGTCAGGTTGGGTCAACGGGCGGGCGGGTCGTCGGACCGGGCGGACGGTCGAGCCGGTCGCTGCGAAAGTGATGGTGAATACGCGCGTGCCGGGCGTCCTCGGTTCGGGTCGGGTCGGGTCGCGGCCGGTTACCGCCCAGCCAGCCGGCGTGGGCGATCGACATCCGGATCCGTTTGACGTCGATGGCGTCATCAAATGACGTTTTTATTTGCAGCCTTGGCCGGCCAAAATCGCGCCCACCCTCCCGGCCGCGCGTGTGGGTGCGTGCGGCGTCTTCGGCGGAACTCGTCTTTTTACAGCAGAGATTTCTCAGGTGCTCGGGTGGGGAAGCCCCATCCGCTAAATAAAAGCTTTTTCCGAAAAAATCAAAGAAAATACATCAAATTGATCGGGAATACGTGAACTAGCTCACAATGTTGGGAAGATCCCAAAAACCGGATTCGGCACCGAATCGAACCCCTAAATCAATGCGGAAGACGAAGCCCGGGAATTACACGTATTCGTAAAGAGTTCGAGCGTCCTTGTTAGGATTAGACACCGACGCCGAAGAAGAGGAAGAAATTCTGATCAATTCGATCCGATTGGCCTTGAAGGGAGTTGTGCGTCGCCGTGGCGTTTTGCCGTTGATTGTGTTTGTGCAATCTCTCTCTTTCTCATCCCATTTTCCACGGACCTATTCCCATCATCATCCATGCCGTAATTTTTTGAATCCGGTACGCCGCGTGAAAGGATCGTGTCTTCTTTAATTTCTTCAAAAGAAAAGAAACAGAACAAGTTAGAATGACAAATAAAAAAATTTCACCCTTGGTCATATTTTTTCCTTGTCGGGATGATAAGAATAATACTTGGGAAGTAGTTCGCTTACCTGATGGAAAGCGCACTGTTGGGTGTCGCTGGATTTATAAAGTTAAATATAATATTGATGGCTCGGTAGAGAGGTATAAAGCCAGGTTGGTTGCTAAGGGATACACCCAGACATATGGTATTGATTACAAGGAAACTTTTGCTCCGTTGTAAAAATGAATACTATCGGGGTTCTTATGTCGGTTGCAGTCAATTGCGGGTGGCCTTTATTTCAAATGGACGTGAAGAATGCATTCCTTCATGGTGATCTCGAAGAGGAAGTTTACATGGATCTTCCGCCTGAGCACCGCTTACAAAGAGAAGAAGGGATGGTGTGTAGACTCAGGAAGTCTATATATGGACTCAAACAATCCCCCCGAGCTTGGTATGGAAAACTTAGCACCTCTCTTCTTAAGTTTGGATATAATCGATGAGCAGCAGATTCCTTTATGTTTACCAAGGCTGATGAACGGTCTTGTTGCATCATCATCCATGCCGTTTTGAATCCGGTACGCCGCGTGAAAGGACAAAAAGAAAAGAAACAGAACAAGTTAGAATGACAAATAAAAAAATTTCACCCTTTTTTTCCTTGTCGGGAGGTGGGGTCATCAGAACGGAGATCTCCTGTGCGTGAGAAAGGGTGTGAACGGACCCGCCATTGAAATGGGCTCGAGCTCCCCTCCAAAACCACGAGGAATTACGAGGAGAAGGTGCGGAAGATCTGTGAACTGTAGCCCAAATGCTTAAGCCCAGCTCTGTTCCTTCTGCCCTGCTCTTCTTGTCCTTGAGTTGGTTGTGGCAACAGCTACGACGCTGTCCTCCACTTTTGAGGGATCTCAAGGCTTTCTTTTAGCTTTTCCTAAATTATATAAATGCGATTTCATGCGCCATTCAAGTTTTTTAATTGAATCTTGATTCAAATATTTCGCAATGAGATGACTGTGAAATTTGTTATATGCTAATCTTTTTTGGCATACATTGAAGTGCATGTTCGTTTGTGCTAATAATATAAAAGAAAGGAAAACATAAGTAACACATCGTTTCATCATATGAATCGCGGTTACTATAGATATAAGTTAAATGCAACTGGACCTAATCTTTCTTTTGTCTTTTGGTGGTTGGCCAATTAGACCGCATGTATATCGGAAGCCATATCAATCACAATAGCTAATCTCGTTTGTCCCGGACTTGAACTATTAATAAAGGGAGGTCGAAATTATCTCAAAATGTAGATAAGATTCGATTGATATCGACAAGTCTACTTAGCTTTTTTTCTTATCTCATTTTCATGTTTCCATTCAAGGAAACAAAAAGAGAGTTGGAAGGGACTGGCTCCGTTTAGAAGCCCATTGGGGAAAATTTTTGTGTTTGGCAAATGTTTTTAAAAGCTCATTTGCCAAATGTGAGTATTTTCAATATTGAAAGTTGAATGTTGGACAAAAGGTGCTTTAGGCATTGGGCATTTTGGAAATGCAACCGCGTCTCTCATCTTTTCCCCCTTCATCTTCTTCTCTTCTCCACCCTTCTTCTTCCCTATTCATCTTCTTCTTCCTCGCCCATTGGGCTTCATAGGCCACCGCCGCCTGAGGGTCATGCGTCCCCGGTGACCACCGCCTAGGGGTGGTGCAACCTGAGGTCCGCGAGCGCGAGGTAATGTTGCCTGGGTCGCGCAACCTCAGGTGGTGTCGCTTGGCCCGCGCGGACCTTAGGTGACGCCGCTTGGGTCCGCACAACCTCAGGCTGCCATATTTGATGGTTCGGAGGCCAGATCTAGCCTCTGCGACCTTAGGTGCCTAAGGTCGCACCACCAAATGGTGTCGCCTAAGGTCGTGACCTCAGGTGGCTAGATTTGGCCGTCCGATAGTTGGCCGGCGGTTAGCTGGCCGTTGGATTTGTTTTTCAAATTTAAAAAATAAAAATAAAAGTAAAAGTAAAAGCCCATTACAAATATTAGTTTTGTCAAATGATATTTAGATTAAAGTGACATTTCAATGCTATTTGAGAGTATAATTTATCAAACGATGTAGTATTTCGAAAAATTCCTTTATCTTAAAGGTATTTGCATTCTCTCAATGGTATTTTCTCAAAACCGAACCAAACAAGCCCTAAGAAGAATTTCTAATTTCATTTCCGTTAAGAAAAATATGCATTATTAACATAGGAATGTACGGCAAATAACCAGATGGCAATATGGTAAATCTACTTTACTAATGTTGACTCCGTGTCTGTATTCTCTCAAGCCAGCGATCCACCGAAGACCCCATCTTTTTTAAATTTTTATCTCGACCCGCACTTTCTTTAGAAGTGATCGGCGCCGGACTTGAGAGCGAGGGAGCGGGAGATGACGTCGGAGCCGCCACCACAAGAGCCGACCTCAGAGGGAGGGCTCAAAAGGCGAAGAGAAAAGTGCGATCGTGAGAGAAGAGGAAAGAACTAAGAAGGGCTGCGACTTAAGTCTGAGAGAGAAAAGGAGAAATTATCTCGTGAAACCGATTCCAAGGTCAGTGTCCTCAACTAGGGGAATTGGGTCAATTTGTAATTGAGGACGGTGCCGTAAGGCGTGTCAATCCAGGCTCGGGAGACTACTATACTTGCTTATCCGGTAATAGTTAGAATCGAAGTTCTGACATGATATCTACCTTCACTACCGTGAGATTTCCTAATTCCCTATCTATTTTATCTTCTTGATAAAGAGGGAATATGAAGATAGTGCGGGGTTTTTCACCTCTTTTTCCGTGAGCCTTTTAAGAACCTGCTCAGGTTCGGGTTGCGACTTATGTCTGAGATGTTGGAAATTTCCTATAATATGGGCTTACATTAATTAATTGATTTTCTATTTTAAATAATTGGGTTAATGGTTATTCCAATATTTGTTATACCCTAAAGTGATCTGATTGAATTGGGTATTGGCATCTATTGTTAACGGGCCTAGTTGAAGAAGAAAGATAAAGAATTATGTTTGATCAGCCCGTAATGGGAATGGGCGCCAGGTTGACACGCTGTTGATTAGGGTTTTAGGTCCCCTCTCTAGCCTATAAAAAGATAGGTTATGCCCATCGCCGTTTTAATCCCATTGAAAGTTCGCTATATCGAAATAGGTCGAGAGAGGAAGATCAGTATTCCGATAGATCCCCGATTATCGAGTGATCTAGTTTTCTTTTGAAGCGATCACTCAAACAGCAGACGCTTTAATTTCATTTGTATTTATTGATCTCGGTGTTTACTGATTATGTATGGATCCGTTTGTTCTTAATTGATTAATTGTTTATGAGAATAAATTTTCTACACGAGAGAGAAAATGAGAAATTATCTCATGAAAACCGATTCCAAGGTAGCTCCTGAAATCGGTCCGACTCCTGAGCGGTTCTTCACTAGAAACCCGAAATCAGACTTATTCTAGCAGAAACCGGATTTATTTATCAGATAAATCCGATGCGATTTCCGAATAGAACCGGTCCGGCTGCATTCCTCCAAACTTTCACAAAGCTCGAGGCTCGTGCAGACAGATGATGGGACCTGACCCAAGAGCTTGACCCTTGGCGACACGGATCCACTGTTCCTTTGACCCGAGACTTACGGCTTCCGAATCAATCGTCGCCCGCGAGGGCCCACATTTGCCCCGTTAACGCGGTTTGCTCTTTTTTCCATTTGTCAGCTCTGCTCTTATGTTTTCCCACTCTCTGGATGGAGAGATTGTACCATTCTGCCATAATGTCCACAATCCTTTTATCTAAAGTTGTATACCTCAAGCTGGTCTACGGCACAATTCGATCGCATTCGCACCGACCGAAAGTCAAAAACAAGAGAAGGGTTCTGTAATAAGCAGGATTAACGAGATCTAGGCTGGGCACGTTGCCCATGTAGAAACCTTCCCCTGATTAGTAAAATCTCCCTCCCTGATTTGGTCCCAAAGATAATGGAACCATTAAAGAAGATGCTGCCGCTGCGGTCACTGCGCTACTGGTGACACACTGCCTCGAATATTGTCATGTTATATAGGTTAGACAGCGACGGTGTGATTTCAATCGCTGGGTCACTCTTTCCTATCCGTGTGAGTTGGTTTATTCTCTGCTTTCCTTGCTCCTCCATCAAAGGGATCTTACAGAAGGAAAAGAGAAAGAAAGCAAAGCGAAAAAAAAAAAAAGTGTTTTTTTTGCACCGCGTGGTGGACGAAGAAATGAAGCTTTTTATGCCCCTCTTTTCAAACAGCTCACCACATTCTCCTCCCCATCTCTTTTTTCAGTTTTTTCCTTAGGCACAAACGCATTCTTGATTTCTTTACTAAACCCCATGCACACATCTTGATGACTTTTGTCCCACTTTGTCCCTCTTTAAAAAGCACCACCTAATTCGTCCTCTCCTTTCTCCCAGACACCCCCACATACACGGCAGCAGCAGCAGCAGAAGCAGCAGAAGCAGCAGCAGCAGCAGCAGCAGAGTTTCTCAGAAATGGTGAAAGGAGGGGGCATTCTCGTGTGCATCCTGATCATAGGCCTGGATATTGCAGCCGGGATTCTTGGCCTGGAAGCTGAGGTCGAGCAAAACAAGGTAAACTTGAAATAGAGAAGAATGAAGAAAATGGTATGGCATCTTTAACGTTTCTTGAAGATGCAATAACCAGGGAGTCTTCGTGGTGTTCAGGAGAGGCACATGAGGCTGTGGATATTCGAGTGCAAAGAGCCGAGCCCGGAGGCGTTCAAGCTCGGTTGTGGCGCGGCGGTATTCCTCGCCTTGGCCCATGTCCTCGCCAATCTGCTCGGCGGCTGCTACAACTGTATCTGCACCCAAGACGAGCTCCAGAAGGCCTCCCCCCATCGCCACCTCACCATAGTTTGCCTTGTCTTCACCTGGTATACTCTCTCTTTCCTCCTTTTCAACAACTACCCATCGATTTCACTTGCTGATTGACCGTGGATTAATGGGTCAGGATCATACTGGCGATCGGCCTATCCCTGTTGGTCATCGGGACGCTGTCGAACCGCAAGTCCAGAGTCTCCTGCGGTATCTCGCACCACCACTTCCTCTCCATCGGGGGCGTCGTCTGCTTCGTCCACGGCCTCTTCTCCGTCGCTTACTACGTCTCCGCCACCGCCACCTAAGGCTAATGCGTAGCTGGGTCGTGAGTCCAGATAACTTAGGTCTGCAGATGGTTCACTGACGTTGTTCTGTTCCCCAATGCTTCACTTCCTATGTAATCCATGTTCTCCCCTTCGTTCTTCTAGCCGTTTCAGGTTCTTTGGTGTGTGCAATTTTCTTCTTCTTCTTTCCTCCTTTTTTCCGGTTCTTGTTTTGAGCTTTGCTTATGGAGGTAGATTAGTGACCAATGTACTGGTAGAATCTTTATGTGGACAGACCGACTTAGCTCACTTCCTCTTTCGCGCAAAAATACTATCCATCCCACGACTTACCGTACCATAGAGGGGCGGATGATTCGTTTGAATGGATTGTATCATGGACTCTGTTATTCTCGAAATTTGAATATGAAGCTCAAAGGGAAGGTGTTTACAAGAATCGAACTCGAACTGTTCATCTGAACTGTTCATTTCTTAACGACGAAGCCAAATTTTCAAAGTTGGTTTTTTTTTATGCAATCTTTACTATCAGATGTATTGCTTTCATCAATGTTCCTTTTTCTTTTCTTTAGCAAATCATCAATGTTTCTTCGTCACTCGGTCTTTCTGAATAAAGAAAGTAGAAATCGACCTCCATTCCACAGGTGGTGTGAATCCATACTTTATGGTTCTTCTGGATAAAACGAAAGAAAGTCTCTTTATGATCCGACATGACCGTCTCCTTTTTGAGTCCGAGGAGGACGCTTAAGCATGATGAGAATGTTTCAGAACTCGTCCTCCATTGGTCGACAGAAGACGAGGCGCTCGACTATCAATCAACCAACTACGCCATCTTATAGAAATCAATGGATGGGCCGCTTCAATCTATGGTTTTGATACATTGAGAGAACATAAACAAAAAATGATCAAAAGCCGCTGCGAAAAGTACATGGAATCCGCATGGTTCTGCATGATGATCGCTTCAACAACGGAGAAAATGATGGTGGCGACCACTTCCAGTTGCTGTCCAAGACAGTCTTACAGATCGTGAAGTCGATTTGAGACTCTCCGATTGATCTTTTTACAGGTCGATAATAAATTTGGAGTGAGGCAAAAGCTTTTTGACATGCTAAGATACGAGGTGTGTATCAATGAATCGGCAACCGTTCATTCTTAATTCGAAGAAAAATTGTCCTACAAATCCTTAATTTATATGATTGCCAATTCAATTTTAATATTTTTAATTTGGTCGATTTAGTCCTAAATCTTTTGATAATTTTCTGATATAATCCATTGGTTAATTTTGATGAGAAATTACTGACATGACAAACCAGTTAACATTGATTGTTCTATGTGAGAGACGATAAGTTCTTAGTAACTTCGCTCCCCAAATCAAGCATGAGGTCATGGCTCTAAGGAGCCAGAGCTTCATGTCACAGGTTGCTCTTTTTCGAGGACCTTCACTGCGTGGCCTATCTTCTCAATCCTCTAAGTTAAGAAATCATCTTGTTGTCAAGCATAGTATCATTGCGCAAGTTGCGACACTTGCACAAGATCAAAATCAAGGTCGATTGCCTAACCTGTCAGTACAATATCGTGCATGTGAGCTATTCTTTTGATAAAGACCGCACAATTCGCTTGATGAGGGCAGGGGTGGCTGTGGGCGGTGAGGGCTACGATGCCCTTGCTCGAGACATTGATAATCCCTCCAACCTTTTTGGAAGATAAATAGGGAAAAAGGAAACGAAAAGAAAATTAAGAAAAAATATGAAATTTTCAAAACAATTTTGTTTTGACATTGGCGATTTTCGGCCTAAATAAGTTAAATGGATTACATTGGAATTTTGCACAAATTTTTTTGATTAAATTGATCAAATTGAAAAGTTTAGGATTAAATTAATCGTCGTACAATAAGTTTATGAAAATTTAGACGATAATTTAGTGCATTGCAAAAGGCACACATGGCAATTTTTTTTGGCAGATTAACGTATGTTACATTCAACATGGATATTGCACTTTTTTTTTTTTGGCTTTCTAGTGACAAATAATAGGGGAATCGATTTCAAAATAGGTTGCTTCTTAGCCAATTCCTAGCTCTAAATTTGGGATTGACTTTGTTACCCCAGATTCCAAAAGATTGGAACCGGAATGACTGGTCGCTTTTGAAATCGATCGATTTTGATTTAGTTCTCGGTTTTATCCAATAACTAACATTATATATTTTTAGTAAAAAAGCAAATTTTCATAATGAGATATAAAAATAGTACCATTTTACTTAAAAACAGTTATTAATCAAGTGGTTATGTTGTTATTTGTTCATGTTGAGAATCATGATTTAATTTTTGATGATTGCAAAGGCATTTTTGTTCTTCTGAAAGGGACTTCAGTTCTTTGAAACTAGCCCTGAACCGATGGGTCTTAGATCAATTCAATCTAGGTTCTTGAGTTGAACCAAGCCCAATGCTCACCGATGAACCGTAAAGTAACGCTTTACCTCAGGTTCTACCTTGACTATAAAGTCGTCACTTCTCCCCAGAGACAAGTTTTTTTCAAAGCAGCATCAAGTAATAGGCATGCTAAAAGGACGTGCCAGCTCCTCAGAGCAAAGTGTCAAATGGAACTCATTAGATCGATCTATAAAAGACAAGAAAGATAAATTGCTTGAAAACTAAATTGCAAGGGTCGGAAATCAAATAAAAAATTAGAGGAATAATACAAAAGTGACAAGCTTAACTCGAAAGACCGGAATCAAATATGAAAAGGCATTGCTTCCAAAGCAAATCATTTTAGAGGAAGATCTCGACACGGTCACCGAAATTCACGTGCAGTCCTTCAGCCTGTGTGTCTGTCTGTCTGCTCCAACAGTAGCTTTAGTCTTAAGTGGGTCTTAAATGTGTTGGATTTAAAACCCACTTTTAACCAAAACCTCACAAACTCTCACTTTCATCTTTAATTTTACACACATATAATATATATATATATATATATTATTTTAATTTTAATTTTTTTTCTTTCTTCCTCCTCCTTTCGGTGGCCGGTGATTGGTCAAGTGAGCCTCGAGCTTGCTGGTGTCGGGTGAGCTCGAGCTCATCGAATCTGGTGAGACTTGAACTTGTCAGGGTCGGGTGAGCTCAGGCTCATCGGATCTGGCGAGGCTCAAGCTCGTCAGTCGAGCTCGCCGAATCTAGTGAGGCGGAGGCCTCATTGACACCTAGCAAGGCTCGAGCCTTGCCGATCTGGCGAGACTCTAACTTGCTGGCGTCAGGCGAGGCTCGCCTGTGGCCGATCGCCGGTCGAAGAAGAAGAAAAAAAAGAAAAAAGAAAATTAAAAATTATATTATTAAAGAATAAAAATAAAAATAATTAAAAATTTAATTTTTAAAAAATAAAAAATAATTAAATTCGATTTTTAAAATAATCATTTTAAAAATTATAAAAATTACCCATTACATTTGTGTTGTATAAAATATATATATAAAGTTTTTTTAAGTTTAGTTAAATGAGTTAGATATGAATTGAGTATAAGTCGAGACAGATATATGTTAGGTATGTGTCAAAAATTTTGCATTGCAATAAATGGGTCATAGATAAGTTAAATGGGTTGATTTGGGTCGGACTGTTTATGACCCGATCCAAACCTAACTCGACCCACCCGTTTAAATGGTTCTACTTAAGACCCATCTATTTTAAGTTTTTAATTGTTAAATTCATTTAACTATTTTTTATTGAAAAATAAGTGACGCATATATAACTCATTTACGATTTAAATGGGTCATATATGAATTTAAGAACTATTTTGCCACCTCTACTCAGTAGCTTCCATGTCCAACATGCATCTTGCATTAACAGTGGAATTAAGGCGGTGAGCAAGACCATTGTAGAACTCAGCACCCTCGGTGTCAGTGACAAAGAAGCATGTCTTGGCATACTTTCCCGCTCGTTCAGTACTCAATCTGAGCTCTTCGTCTTGGATGCAAGTTCGGCAGAGTGTGATGTGGGTTTCTTGTTGCGCCCATTATGGTTAACTCCCCATCCCCAACCCCAACCCACCTCGGAAACCCACTGCTCGCACTTCTTCAGAGATCCATGAACACGTCGCAAATCCTTCAAATCCATGCCCAGCTCATCACGACCGGCTTCGTCTCCGATTCTTTCACGTCGAGCAAGCTTCTCACTTCCCTGACATCATTGAACCCGCCCAACATGGACTACGCGCGGTTGGTGTTCGAACGAATTCACATGCAGAGCGTTTTCATGTGCAACACCATGATCAGGGGCTACGTCAGCAGCTCAAACCCGGACAAAGCTTGGAGCTTTTACGCGGGTATGAGAAGCAAAGGCCTTGTGGGGGATGATTACACGTACCCGTTTGTGTTAAAAGCGTGCGGGATGATGATGGGCTTGGGCGAGGGAAAGGCGGTTCATGGGGAGTTAGTGAAGAGGGGAAGATGTTGTCATGTGTTCGCAGTGAATGGGTTGATTGGTATGTACGGGAAGTGTGGAGAAATAGGTTGTGCGAGGATGGCTTTCGATGGGGTCGAGGAAAAAGATTCGGTGTCTTGGAATCTATTATTGAGTGCTTATGTAGGGCGCGGGAATACAGAAGAGGCCCAGAAGGTGTTCGATGAAATGCCGGAAAAGGATGTGATTTCTTGGTCTATGATGATAGATGCTTATGGTAAGGTCTGTTCCACATGATTTCTTTAGTTAAGTAGTAAATCTGCGGTTGCAGAGAAGTTTGTTTACATGAGGCTTTGCCTTTCTGCGGTTTTTTCCACCTGAATGTGACTTAAGGCATTTGGCTACCTAATGTCAATGGATATCATAGTTGCTTATGACTTTTATCTTCTTTTCTACCACCACTTGAGAGTAAATAATGATACTTCAGATCTTGTTTATCTTCTGCTCTTTTCAACTGTTAATAGATGCCTTGGAATGCTGGTTTGGTTATATACGAAGTTATTTTCCTGAGTTTGTTGGGAACTTAATTACATTTTACGTGCAAGAAGAAGGAAAGGAATTGGCTTCAGAGTATATGAGATAAAGATTGCAACTTCTATAAAATTTGAAGCGATGAAACTGGAAGAAAGCTGCATTTTCCATTAAGTAATTTCTCCTCTTAAAAATGTGGATGCATACAAGTGATTGTTTATCTCTTAGAGAATTTGTGCTTACAGGCCTTCTTGATTTTGTCAGAGAAGAGGTGATGTTGTGAGGGCTCGACTTTTCTTTGATAACATGCCCATCAGAGATACTGTTACATGGAATTCTATGATTGCTGGATATGTCAAGGTGGGAGATGTGATGGCTGCTCGTGAACTATTTGATATGATGCCAGGGAAAAATGTGATATCTTGGAGCATTCTGCTAGATGGATATGTTTCGCATGGAAATCCCCTGGAAGCATTGAAACTTTTTAAGCAGATGCTTTTGGAACATGTGAAGGTTGATAAGGTTGCAGTGGTTGGAGCACTATCAGCATGTGCCCAGCTGGGGGCGCTAGATCAAGGTAGATGGATACATATCTATATGGAGAGGAACGGAATTGACGTTGACATAGTCGTTCAAGCTGCGCTTCTCGATATGTACATGAAATGTGGGAGTGTCAATGAGGCTAGGAGGACTTTTGATAGCATGTCTGAGAAAAATGCCATTTGCTATGGTGTGATGATTTATGGATATGGTACTAATGGCTACGGAAAGAAAGCCTTGGAATTATTCAGGCAGATGGTTTTGGAAAGAAATGTTCGGATCGATGATATGCTTTTCCTGGCAATTCTTACAGCATGCAGTCATGCAGGTTTTGTCTCTGAAGGTCTCAGTATCTTTGGGCAGATGAAAGGAGTTTATGGTATAGAACCCAAGCTCGAGCACTACAGCTGTTTGGTTGATCTCCTTAGTCGGTCTGGTCAATTAGACAGTGCCCGAGAAGTCATAAAATCCATGCCTATGAAACCCAACTGTGCTGCTCTCTGGGGATCTCTGCTCTTAGCATGTCGAACTCATCAAGATATAATGCTTGCAGAAGTTGCAGTCAAGAAGCTTGTGGAGCTAAAAGCTGATGATTGTGGGACTTATATTCTTTTATCCAATATTTATGCCAATATAGGTTTGCAGGAGGAATCATTGAGGGTATGGAAACTTATGAAGAACAGAATTATGGATAAGGAAACAGGGAAGAGTTCGGTAGAAGTAAATGGCGTTATAAAAGAGTTTGTGAGTGGAGAGAAGTCCTCTGTAGTAGCAGATGCATTGGGATGGATCATACGGAGCCTATCCAGATTGCATTTGCATTAGGGATGGACTCGGGAAGCCACGGGCTGAGCTCTTCTTCTTGTTCTTCTTTTTTTTTTGGCTGTCCTCTCAGGATAGCAATGCAATTGAAAGATTTTTCATAAATCAGAAATGTTCTTGTGGGTGAGTTAAAGAAGCTGGCATGGAGATAACTTGCATGGCACTTCTTTTAAGGCAGAGTAATATGGTGCTAGCCCATGATCACTAAAGGCAATTCAAAGATTAATGCGTGTATATATGGGTCTAAAACTCTTGTTTCTCTCAGTAGTTTGTGTGATGAGGTTCAACACACGCAGCATTGAACTATCACTAGATGCAGAACATGATGTTGGCGAAGTTTATCTTTCTGCATCAAGAGAAAGCTTTAGCAGTTGCTGTGAAGTCTTCTTTTCTCATCAGTAGGTTTGGCCTCAGCATATGCTAATTGGCCTGATGTAGATGCTGAATCCGGTAGTGAATAATGAGATGGTGGTGCCTCAATGGATGTCATTATCTCTTCTGACTCAAAGACCGCTTTTTTGTTGGATAGGGGCCTGCAGACGCTAGTTAGCTGAGAGATCATTACTATTTACGTGGGGCTTGTTGCCATATAAAAACCTTGTTGATCCCCAGTTGCACCGTGGTGAGCCTGACGCAGATCTGTCTTTGCTTCAAAGTTTCGTTTTACTGTCCCAAACAATTGATGATTTAGTATGTGAAGGTTTTCATCTATGAATAACAGAGAAGAGGCCGAACAAGTAAGGTGACAAAAGTGTTTCTTGCATTTTACTCAATATTGTTGGAGTACATTAATCAGTTGCAAAATATTTGGTCTAAATAATCTGCAGTACCATGTGTACTTGGTCTTCCATGAGCAGCATGACTCATGCGAGCTTGTGTTGTTTTAAATCACTGATGTCATGTGGATATTCCTGGATGAAAGGGCCGCTTAGCATTTCTTTTTTCTCAAGCGGCAATGACTGGACAAAGCCCTAAATGACAAAGTTTTTATGTTAATGAAATATAATTAAAACTGAAAAGCTGCCTCTATTAGAATCAGTTTTGGTGAGTTTGAGAGCATGAATATGCGTTGTCTGTTCAACTCGCTTTCTTTTACAAGAAAAATACGACTATACTTAGAATTCCACCAACTTTTCGTTGAATAAAGACCAGCAAATCAATATAAAACTATGGAAATGGGCTCTCATCATCTGAACTAGAATCATAAATCTGTCGGTCTAAAATTGCTGGAAATAGTCGCTGCCGGATATCAGGTGATGGCTGATGGTTTTCTCGGGATGGTGATGCGGTTGGCGTCTCTGTTATGGAAGTCTTAACTGTCTTCGTCGCCGAGCCTCTCACTTCTTTGCAGGCCTTATCCAACATTATCAAGAAATCACGTACAATCACAAAGAGCCGTAATCCTTCTGATTTCCCGGCGCTTCCATGGAAGTAAGCTGCCGTGCTTTCCACCAAAGCCATTATCCTCTTTTCTTCCCCCAATATCCGTGCGACATCACCTTCTATACACTCGACAAAACTGGTGAGTGAGTCAAAGAATTTGCTTTCTTCCTCCATGCTATTCATCTCAGTGTTGAGGAACTGTTTAGTCTTTGCAAGTGAGTGCTCCAGCTTCGCTACCGAAGCCGATAAACCATCAGCATCAATTACGGCAGCTTTTTTCACGTCTTCAAGTTCGTTGCTGACTCCAGAAACCACCTGCAGCCCAAGAGCACGATAATGTTCTGCTGAATCATGGTTTGAATCATCCACGAGATCTTCCGACTTAACACTAGATAAGCTTTGGCTCGAGCTTGCAGAACGAGCAGCCCGAATTCCTTCAGAACGGATGATCTCCTGAACGACAAAATGCAAAAGGGTGGTTTTCCCATCCTTTCCTCTGACATCAGACAATTTCAAAAGAGTGTCAAGCCTAAATGCCTGCGCACCACCTCTATACGTCCCATCATTCATGCGGTTACCGGTTTTGAGGACTGCTTCTAAGAGTTTAAGAAACAGTCTGCTATCTCTGAGTTTACCACAGGCGACCTGCCATTAAGAGAGGTGAATTTTGGTTATGGAATGGCAATGATCAATCTATATATCTCTGTGCAGAACTGTAAACGAACTAGAATTAGGTTTGCCCTCAATTTCCCATATTGCACCTCTGCCAACTCGAGTTAAGCAGAGAATCATGTATAAATCAAAGAAACCGAAGTGCAACAAACACCCAGTCTGAACAAAGTAGTAATTATTTACCTCTAGAGTTGCCAAGGATTCTTTGATGCTGGATACTTCTTCCTGAGCGGAGTTCATAAAAAGTAGTGTTTCCACTCGCTGGAGAGCATATGGTATGTCAACCAAGACCTTCAAAAACCTCTCTGCAGGGCCAAGTTGAGACATTTCGCCACTAAACAATCGAAGTTTCAGTTCCTCTTCTGTTGTTGGAGCCATTTTTAGAATAGTCTGGAGAAGCTCCACTGGAAGCTGGGTACCTGTATCATAACAAGCATATAAGAGTCAGACGCCACCTTTACAAGTAATTAAGAATGCAATATCCATGAAAAGTTGAGAACTCAATGTCTCTGACCATAATATAAAAGCAGTGAATTGGTCTACATAACAACTTGAGAATGGCAACTCATCCTTTCTAGTCATTGTTTGGTTAATGACTCCCAATGCATATACAGGATTCAACATCTGGATTGTACCTCACACTTGTTGTCTTGCAGACAACAGCCAATAGTCTCAGGGCACAAAGAAAATTAATAGTTTTTAATAGGCCACCAACCTCCAGATCATGAAACCCAGGCTGTGAGCTATTGAAGCATCAGGCTTCACAAAGTTGGTCTCCATGTCATGGTCTCAATTACACACAGGGATGTCATGTTGCTTAGTTATCAGATGTCATGGTCTCAATTACACACAGGGATGTCATGTTGCTTAGTTATCAGATTCTACAAAGTACGTACTAGGATCTATCAAGTGGTTACTTGAAGAAGATCTACATAAAAGAGAGGAGGCTCTACATGAAGAGGCAAATGATCAATACTTGTCACTATTATGATCTAATTTCCAGTTCCAATTTCAATACATTAAGCAGTAGTTTAGGACATGAGAAAAGCATGGGAAATTCTGCGTTATTTAGCATGGTGTGAAAAGAATATTCTTTTAGGCTATCATGATAAAATAGGTTATTTGACACACTGCCTGAGAAAAGCACGACTAAAATGCACAGGTTCAACAACATGGATGCCCATCCAGATATCGAGGTTACCTTCTCGAAGGGCGTCGCAGACTTCCTCTGTTGTCACATTAAGTGCTCGTAGTAGAATTGAGAGGTTCTGCGCTTTTTTCGTATCAATAATTTGAATATACTGAGGAGTTTCCAGGGATATTGGTTCTTTTTTACGGTCAGTTTTGTTCTTATCCACGGTGCTATATCCAAATAATGACTCCATCATCTCCTCATTGAACCTGTGAAAAATATCATGACAATGACCATTCAAATAGTTAGTTCTTAATTGACAAAGTCAATTTCAAATCATACTCAGTTGACTAAGTCAACCTAAGATAGATCCTAGACTTACTGGAAGGACCCAGATTTGATCTCATGCCAGACCATTGTCTGATCAGAATTTGCTAGGACCTTATCCCAAAAAAATGGCTTCAGCTTGGTTTTGGGGGCTTCAGATTCTGCATTGGGGTCATCCCGCTGGTTTGGTCTAAGAGGTGAAGCTCCTTTAGAAGGTAGTGGTGGAGGGCGAGCACCTTTTGGAGGTGGTGGAGGCCGAGGATGGAGAAGAGGTGGCGGTGGGGGTCCAGGAGGTGGTGGCGCTGATTTTCCAGGAGGTGGCCTCAATGGAGCAAGCGGTACTACTCCATTTGTTTCCAGGGAGGATACTTCAGGCTGCGATGAATCATGATGTTCGGATACTATGGAAAGATGACTCACAAATGATGGGGTCTTTCCACTATTAGAACTTGGTTGTTTACCGCTTGAATTTCCAATGCTATAGGATTTTTGGGAAGAACCTGATAAAGTTCACATATTGTCAGATCAGACATCAGAAATTTAGAATGATCACATGCCAATGATAGAAGTGACATCTAATAAACAAATACCAGTGGAGTAATCACTCAAGCTCAAGTTTAGAAGAGGTCTATCATCTTTTTGTCCTGCTCTGGGATCAACTTTCTTGTTCCTGCCCTTGGAACAGCAAAATAATAAGATTAGTGCAACAACCAAAAATGTCGCAGCTGCTGTACACCCGGCAGCTATTGCGCTTTTCATCCATTGGTGATCGTCTTTGTTAGGTGAATGGCTTGGAGCAACATGTGCCCTGCTAGGTAGAATTTCATTACTTGGCGGTTGCTCCGGTGACTCACTCGTATCTGGTGGTGAAGATGGCTCCTCTGGTGGCTCCACGGGCGCTTGTGGTTTTGGGGATGGAGAAATGGTTGGAGCAAGATCAGATGGAGCTGGACTGGGACTTGGAGATTCTGTTGCAGAATATGGAGAAGGGCTTATTCCTACATTTTGGTTCGGAGATGGAGCCAGAGCAGGACTTGGCACGATATTTTTATGTTGAGATGTTGATGGAGCTGATGCTAGTATATCCGGCGATGTTGTCCGGTGATGTGACCTGCTTACCAGATTTCTCCGAGGAATATTTGGCCAATAGAAAAGAAACTCCATGCACTCCTTGGACCAGTTCCTCGAGTTCAGCTCCCCATTGGAAGTGCGTGCTCTGAGATTCTTCTCTCTTAAGCAATCCAGGAGCATTCGTTTCACATTGGGCGGCAGAATTCCCGAGGCTTTGTCCATGTTTCCTTTGATTGATCTAAGGCCCTGGATCGCCTCCTGAAGTACGTTTATGTCAAAATCTTGAATCACCTCTGCCCTGGCCATCAGTTCATTCTCGCAGTAAATCCATGCTTGCTCTGTCTGTTATCATATAATGCATTCGAATTTTAGTGGGGTTCTTGATCTCAAAAAGCAAATGAGTGGGGCTGTCAAGTCAAATGTGTGTAAGGACCATCATTGTTCCTTAGATATCCAGCTACTAAGTTTCCAAAAAGGGTTCTATCATCTAATCAAAGTGATATTTCCTTTCAAGAATATGCAGCACAGGCTGATTGCAATGTCTATCTCGAGCCATGAGAGACTTAAAACATCAAAATGGAGCACCATCAAACGCGCAGGAAATTGAAGAGTCTTACAGAGGGAAAACATCAGAGGCAAATTGGTCTCAGTTGAAATGAATTCTCAGATTTTTCTCTCTAAAGTTACCATTTCATTTTTTCCCCAGGAACATCTCAGTTAATTCACATCCTGAAAATTTATGCATTACGAAGCACCCGGTGAATCAATTCCTTTTCCTCTTATATGTCTTTGTTTTCATGTTTTTCTTTTGCGGGGCCCTCAAATTTGTCTTATTATCAAAGAATACTACGCAGTGGATAGGCCATCCGATCATCTATCTTGGCAAGTACAGATTCTTTAGAAAGAGCTTTTCTTTTTCCAGGAGCTTTTTCAACGAAAGAGAAACCAGCTAAACGGACTCCAACCGGGAAACACATACATAAGCTCCAGAGGAGGCAAAAGAACTTGTTAAATTTCGAAAAGAAAAGAACACACGTGAGAAATCCTCGTACCTCGGGGAAGCTCGTCGGCAGCGGCGGCGAAACTCCTCCATTTCCGAGAAGTTCGTGCGCAGCTTTTCTCTTGCCTTCCGAGCTCCCAGTGGCCAGCGCACAGAGCAAAATCACCAAAACGACCGACCCGCTTTTGAGTCTCATATCTATTCCTTCTCACGTTTCCATTCTCTCGCTCCTTTTCTCATCTCATCCAATTTGAATTTTCCCACAACGTTGTCTCGATGGCCATTCAAGAAGGCGGGAGGTCAAAAAAGAATCTCCCTAGCCACGCAAAACCCAACTGACCTCTTATCTCCTCCTCCTGTCCTCCTCCTGCCGTTCATCGACCCACAACGGGTTGCGGCGCGTCCCCTTTACGTCGATTCGCTCAGGATCAAGATTGGGACCGTCCCAACGACGCAAAAAAGAACCGAGAACACACGAAATCTTGGATGAACACGGGAAATGTGGATCGACCGAGCCTCACAAAAACAAGGGATCCGCCAACGGGGGGACGCGTCAAAACTCGACCTTTGCCGGAAATTCAAGAAACTCGAAGGCGAAAGAAAGATGGGTTGCTGGCGTGCCGATCACAGAAGCGCGTTCGCAAGACGATCTCGAGCCTTCTCTCTAGCGACGACGAGCATTTTGCTCCACCGTTTTTGCATGTCTTTCTTTTGTCGAATGCAAGAGGAAAGAGAAGGAACGACGCCTCCCGCAGGAGGAGGGATACGACGTGGCGAGAACGAAGTAGGGGAACGCCCATAATCTTTGGGGGTCGTACTCGCCATCCGCCCCTCGCCTTCGCGTTTAATTACGCTTCGACCAAGCCCAGATGGAATTTCGGATTCTCCAGAAATTTGTTCAAGGCTTTTTTATCTCTCCGGAACGTCCGGTCTTATGTACCTAACCCCGTCTCATCTTCTGATTCCTTTGACCGAAAACCCAAAAAAAAAAAAAAAAAAAAAAAAAAAAAAATCTTTTAGTTTCGATCCATTTCAACACATTGGCCAAGATAATCTCAACAAAATCCATCGTTTTGAGGGTCTAAATTGTTATTTAAATCCCATCGGATTGAACATGATAACTCCACATAAGTATCTCAAGGCAACGTGTGTTAAATGAGCGAATAAAAATAGAAGAATCACATTTGGGAGGAAGTTTGAAGAGATTCCGATCATTTTTATCCGTATTCGTACAAACTCGGAAATTACCAATTTGAGATTTTTTTAAGTCCTAATACTTTTTTTTTTTTTTTTCTTTTTTTGACAATTACCAATCATCAACACATTTGCTCCTTCACAACACACATCACAAGTTGGCCCTTTTGGGTACACTAATAAATAGTAATTAATTCCGCTCCCCCATCCTAACGGGCAAGATGCGCTAATTAATCCCATTTATTATGAAAAGAATTGTCAGGAGCAAGAATAATGATTATTATATATAATTAAACCCCACAGATCCCAGAAGGGGATGTAGCTCAGATGGTAGAGCGCTCGCTTAGCATGCGAGAGGTACGGGGATCGATACCCCGCATCTCCATTTTCATCTTTCCTGCCTTTTAGTTTTTATTTTTTTGGGTCTTTAGCTCTCTGATCTTGCATGCAAATTAGCTTTGAGTAATGCTTGACCACATGGAGTTGGAAAAATCCGTTCTTGTGGAATTCCATGATCAGGGGCTACGCTTGTTCCGTGAAATGTCTTTGAGGTTCGGTCGAAAGGCGGGTAAGTTCGCTTAACCTTTTGTCCTGAGGGCGTGCGGTGATCTGTCGTTTGTCGAAATCTTCAAAAGAGTTCGTGGCGAGATGGTGCTTAGCTGGTTGGAGTCCGATATTTTATGTGGGTATTTCTTTGCTCGCCATGCATCTGAGGTTTGGGGATATTGAGGATGCTGCGAGGGCGGTGTTTGACAGAATGCGTGAGAGAGTCTTGACTTCTTGGAGTACGGTGATTTTTGGGTTATGCAATGAATGGCAAAGCGGAAAAGGTTTTGTTGGTTTTCCAAGATGGACAATTTGCTCGCTCTTCTCGAGGCTTTGTCTAACCTATGAGGAGCGAAGCAGGGGAAAGAGGTTCACGCCTACGCTGTCCGGAATGGGGATAGGCGTTGCGACAGATTTGTGTCGAATGCTCTTATAGGCAAGTATTGTACTTCCTGTTTTGTATTGGAAGCAAGAAGATTGTTTGTGGCGACAGTAATTGATACAGGGTCATGGAACTCGATGGTATCTGCTTATGTGAAGATTGGAGATGCTGTGGAAAGCATAAAGCCTTTCTGTCTGATGGTTCGTAAAGGTATAAAAAGTGCCGAAGTCACTGTTGCGGCTGTCTTTGGAGCTTGTGATCAGATGACGGCCTTGCATTTTGGCATGTCTGTTCATTCACATCTAGTTATAAGAGAGGATTTGGTGCTAACACTATCGTAGGAACTACCCTCTTGGACATGTATTAACCTCTGCACATTGTGCTTTGATGAAGTGCCCCATAAGAATTTGTTTTCTTGGACTTCTATAATTTTTGGATTCAGGACGCATGGAAAGGGAAGGGACGCTGTTGCCTTGATTTCTGCAATGATGGAAGAAGGTGTTACTCCAGATGGGGGTCTATTTTCTTTGGTTTTGTCTGCATGGAGCCATGCAGTTTTAGTTGATGATGGCAAAGAAATATTTTAGGAAATGGAAAAGCAATACAAAGTCAAGCCTAGAGTTACACACTTTACACGTCTGGTGGATCTTCTTGGCCGCGTAGGGAAATTAGAGGAAGCATACAAACTGATCGAGACTCTGGAATTGGAAGCCTGCAGGTGGAATAGAAATATTGAGCTGGCTGAAATCTCCTGCTCAGAAATTGTTTTCTATTGATCCTGGTGGTGTGGGTGGATATATATCTTTCAAACATATATGCCACTGAGAGTAGATGGCATGATATTGAAAGAGTAACTCATAATGAGAGGTCATGGTTTGAGAAAACGGACAGGATACAGTTTTACTGAAGTGGATAAGATGGTCCATCACTTCTTGGTTGGAGATAGGTCACATGAACAGTCAGAACATATATATGCCAAGTTGAAGGAATTGAATGGTGAATTGAAGAAGGCTTAATATAAACTTCATACAAGTTCAGTGTTTTATGATGTGGAGGAAGAAGTCAGGGAGAAAATGTTCTGGTATCACAATGAAAAGTTGGTCATTGCTTTTGCTCTTATAAACACAAATCCAGGGACCATTATTAGGATAAGCAAGAATTTTCGTGTTTGTGGGGATTGCCACACTATCAAAATTTATTTCAGAACTCATAGTTCATGAGATCATTATGTAGGATATTTGTAGTTCACCATTTTAAAGAAGGAAATTTTTCCTGTGGCAATTAATGGTGAGAAATAAGTTTAGACGCATTTATTTTTATAGGAGCAAAAAGTGGAGAGCAGCAGCGTTACTCCTACAGGATCTGATTTGCCATGAAAGGACGTTCTGTGATCTTTGGAGATTTCTGTGCCTCAGTGGGCATTATTGTACTGCTATTCACTCTGTCATTCTTGGGTCTCCTCACTTCAAAATAGAGGTGATTTTTTCTATGAATTTGTCGAAGAAATCAGCAAGTGCACCACCAACGCTCATGTCTGTCTCTTTATCCCATGGGAATGGCTTCATTGGTTCGGTTGCTTCTAGCAAATCTTCAATTGAAAGCTTTGGATTTGAATGCTCTAGTGGATCTAAACATTGGCCATACTTTCTTGAGTCCGCACAGTGGTCCTGGACCAAAAAAAGAGTGTTTGGACATCTCAATAAAGATTTGTACAGAGATTTCGTGAGGGTTTTCTTTACCTGATCGGCATGCATTTTTTTCACAAATGTCTTGAATATCTTGAAGTTGTTTCCGTCGAGTAAATTGTCTGATAAACGAAGGTATGTTATTCCATACATTTTCAGCTTTGGTGGGCCATCTCTATTGACCCCATTGGGCCTAGCATTTAGAAGTATCTGATTGTAGCCAGCTCGATCATATCTTGAAAGTGCATTCTCTCCTGCTACCTCAATTTTCTCTCTCCAACCTCCACTCAGAACCTGCAAAATATGAAACCCCAAGTGGAGTCATTCTATTTGATTATCTTGCCCTAGCAATCATGATTTTCTTATAGTAAAAGTTCAATTCTGGTAGAGATCACAGATCTTCTATCCAGATATTTCAACTGGAGATAAATTTTTCCCTTCAATTTTTTTCAGTCATGATTGTTGCTATTCATTCACTAATTTTGATTCTATTGTTTTGAAGAATTGAAAGTTGTACCTGCTGTACAAGTTCCTCAGGCCCGCATTTGGCAGCAGCAGTCTGTTCAGAGTCTCGCATCTCAAGACATGTGAAATTAAAAATTGCATGATGCCTTGACAGCATCCTCGCAATAGGTCTGTAGCCATCTCTGTCATTAAGATTGTAGTATCCTGAAGTGAGCTCTGTAGCGTGACTATCATCTTTATACCACCAATGTATGCCAGCTACCTGATTTGTGATGACATTTGATTGATAAAGTTATGATTCTGAAAACACATAACAAGATACATGCTTTAGTTGCTTGCAATATAGGGAGTCACCTTGGCCGCTAGCTTGACTCTACAGCCAAGGAATACTTTGTTGGCTTCATCCATTATCTGATCACCATGGGTTATTAACTTGTTAGAGTACCAAGTCAAGAAGAACTTTCCTCTGTTGGTGAGGTATGTCCCGTTTGGACTGAAGAATTCTGTTGATTCAGGTGTGGCATTGTAACTTCCTGCATTATCTGGGAGTTCCCATTCGGGATGACCCACATTTATTGCAGCCTCCTTGAAATCTGCTTTGAGATACTTGTCGTAGCACTGAAATTAAAGTTTGTCATTTGTGTTATTACCCTGGTTAACGTCCAAGGGAATGTCATACAATTATGCAGACATTGTCTAAGGGTGACTGTTACCTGAAATTCCCCGATACCAGGAAAAACCCATCCTTGACTTTCGGGATAAGAGGGGTACCTCAGCTCCCCTGCAGGTCCTAAACCTACTTCAATGTCTATTATCAGTTCTGATTCCAGGAAATCTGACATGCTTTCCCTGAAGCTCTTCATGTAGTCACTATACATCTGAATACACAACAGGACATCATATTTAAAATGCGAAGCAGAAAATTTATCACATAAATGGATAGAACAACTGAAAGAATTGCCTAATTTGGTTTTAATGTACTTACAACTGACTTAGTATAAAAAGATGATCACTATGCAAAATTGCAGCAGTCTAGCTGATATCATTTGTCTGTAATAATAAAGTCTAAATAATTTGATAGCATGAGTTAAAAATTCATGATCATGAGTGTGCATGCTATGTATATTCTAAAGATGACTTTTCCACTCAAAACATTTATTGCCTCTATTAGTAGCGTGTGCTTCAAACCTCTATTTCATTCTAATGGTACTTAATATGAGGTAAACCCTATGTATTTTTGTCTAGAGTTTGTTGTGTTCATTCTAGGACAAATTCATTATTGCTCGGATAAACATATGGTGAGAGTATCAATTATCTTCCTCGCTTTAATACCTGTATATCAATTTGTATCTCACTTTTGAAAACCTACATGTTGCATCATGTGTTTTGTTACTATACTTCAATTTGGACCTCCCACTCATGATCCTTGTCCACTTATTTACTGAACTGCCATTTTCTTTCCATGTTGGCGTTATCACTCTTTTATAACCTTCTTCCAAAAGAAACCTTAACCCTAAAATCCATTCCTCTTTCCTCCTCCTCAGTTGTTCATCGTGTCCCAACGGCTAATTCCCTAAAATCCACCCAACTTTAGGTTCAATCTCTGCCCCCAACTCTTTTTTGCCAAAAATAATTATTAACTTTCACTCTTATCCCAAATCTGCTCCTGTCCAAAAATCTCACTAGTTTCTTCAAAATTATCAACATCATGAAGATGTTGTTCTATACGAAGGTGAGGGTGTTGATAAAGATGCAGATCTTGATAATGAATCTCTGATTGGCCCTGACTTCAAAAAAGAAAAAGAAAAAAAGATTCGGGATAGAATTGGGATTGAATCTAAAGTTGGGGTTTGTTTAGGGAATTAATCTATGTTCCAACCCCTCTATCTCCTCCTCACACTTGGCTTCCTAGCTTTGAGGCCATTGAAACTGACGTCAACATCAAATAGGAGGTTGTGGATGTTCTGACCTCTGTGACAGTCCAGATCAGTTGGGCCTGAAGTCGCTCTAGGCACGGAGCTCAGCATCACAGCCATGGCGGGCTTTGAACAGAGCTTGAGCCAGAGCTCCATAGCCATGGCAGCCAAGCTCTGGACAAAGCTTAAGTGTAAGCTCCATGGCCGAGCTCTTTTAGAGCTCTGTGAAAAAGGGAAGGGGAGGATCATGGTGGTCAGTGTGTGGTTGGTTGGTTTGGCATTGTCGGGCAGTGCATCAGTTGGTGGTGTGCAGCGCCAAATGTGCTTGGGTATCGTGGACCTTGGATTGGTTAGGTGGTGGTGGGTAGTTTTTGTGTGGTTTTCTGTTTGAAAGAGGAGCAAATGAGTCTTTTAAGCTTTAGATTTTGTCTTGAGGTTCAAATTGCAGGTTTTGAAAAGTGGGGTACATATTGATATGGGTGAGGAAACTCAAGTTGGATTTTGAAATTTTCCTTAGTATATGATATCATGATTCTTATCTTACAGCCAACTCAACTATTTCAGTGGCTAGCTGTAGCTATGCAAGACTCAAATATGATAAAAATGAAGCTCATAATCACCTGCACAGCAGTTCTTCCATAAAAGAGAGGTTGGTTACCCACACCGATTGTGAGACATTCTCTGTTCCTGTTGCCATTTTTATTTGTGTAGAATATATCAGGGTCTTTTTCTCCAATGCCAAGTACCCATTGAGGAATTGGGATGTTTACCACATCTCCGACGTTCCCACCACATTGGTGGAACGACATTATAGCTTGTATCTTCAGATTGCATCGTTGAACAATCTGAAACAGGCTCCTATATGCAGTCCAGTCATACTGTTTAGGACCTTTGGATTCCACGATTCCCCACCAGACATCAACCATTATTCCATCAATGCCTGCTGCGCTCAGCTTCTTGAGCTGCTGCTCTATTCCATCTTCGTCCTTGAGAGTGTTATCAACTGTGATCACATCCAGCTGAAAGTAAGCATTGGTAGTAGAGTTAATTGTTTGCCATCTTTAGTTGCATTTTGCGTTTTTCATTGGAAAAGATTTATTGGTACTTACAGGGAGCATTACATAGATTGGTACATAGTTTGCTAACATCTTCTCATCATATGCACGGGGAGATGTTGTAGCCTGCACATTGTAAAGACAACTAGGTTTAGAGCGTCTCTTCTGATTAAAGTTTCTCTCCGCATTGCTTTCAGAATATCCAGAATGTGAGAGATGGGATATATGGAGGAAATAATCACGACAAGAAGGCGTATAAGAGATAATGGAATGGGAGATAAACTTTTCGGAAACAATTGTGGTGCAATTACCGCCCCTGGAAGTTGGAGAAAACAGGTACAAATGATACAACGCGGCTACCGTCATTTGGGTCTGGAGTTTTGGACGGGCGGACACAGCTATGGACTATCTAGTGTTATTTCCGCATTCTGACAATGCTACATGAAAGTCCACGCTAAATTGCTAATCTTAATGATGTGCTTCACCTTTGAACGAGACATAAAATTTAATTGAATCAAGGCTGAGCAGAGGGTATCACTTACCTCTGTTTCCGTGGGCACCGCGAACGCCACTGCTTTGGGATTTTTGAATTCCTTGCCAGAGCTGAATGAGAGAGCTTTCCCGTAACTAAGCCTCTCCACTTGCCTGGCTTCTTGCACCCTGTGATTAACCACTGTCAAATCCCAACCGAGTTCTCCGCGGAAGAACTTACATTTCGACCCCATTTCGGCAGGTGATGCAGAATTTAAGATGCTCATCATGTTGGCCGCGACTTCTCTCCTTCGTTGCCTCACGCCTGTCAATGCTTTTGAATGGCAACTCCTTGTGTCTATCCGGGCTTGTATGTTTCCATATGAAGGATGTAATGAAGACCCTCATTCTCAAAGAAAAATCTAGTCTATTTTGTTTTTTGTGGAGATTTTTCTCATGCGCTTGTGGTCGCATATAGGCTTTTTCCCATGAAATGAAGGAAACCTCCAGCAAGGAATGCAACGGGTGGTCGAGACTCTCTCATGGTATAAAGAGGCCAATGTCATGAACATCTCTCATTCATGAATGTTCATCTTCTGGTTATATATGTGCGTCGGCAATGGCTTTTCCAGTCACTGTCCACGCTTTTGCTCTTTCTTCCAGCCATTGTCCTTAACTTGTGCGTGGGGAAATCAGCAGCTTTATCCTTTTCCCTCCAAGAAGAAAAGTTAAGCAGGGACGCTAGAGGTTGATCATTGATTAGTAAGGTTTCAGTAGACCTCGCACCGATTGAGGACCGTTGGTCTCCAACTCGACGATAGCTCTAGTCCCACTATTTTCCTGACATGCCTATGTCAAGAGGGTCATGATAGCTTCTAGAATATTCTGTCAATATTCAATAACTATTAACCTCAGATTATTGGATAGCTTTTATTTATTTCTTCAGTAAATATTCTTATTACTTTTTGAGAGTGAGATATTGTTGTCCGGATTCTAAATTTAGTGTTTATAAACACATAAGCAAAAGCGAAAATTTGCATATTAAATTAGGATAATGTATAAAAAAGGCTTATGAGAAATGTCAATTCTAATATTTGCAACGTATCGACAAAAAAAAATCAATGCACTGTAAGAACGATGTCGAGTAGTCAATAATTGTCAACGTACAATTGTCAATATTATAATTGCTTATGAATAAGAGTATGCAATTCCCCAAGAATTTTGGAGGCAATTGTAGTTTGTGATTTAGAAGGTAATTGCTTATTGATGGTTACATTTTGTACAAGACTATATAAGGCAGAGTATAATCGATTGTAGATGATCCATAATCAATAACATTTATCAAATTTCTGTAATTCAATTTAGTTTATGACTTATTAATCTTTATTCGTAATTATTTATCCTTTCTATTTAGTTAGCATCAGCAATATGTTCCCCACCTATTGTTTCCTGTTTCAAATCATCAAATAGCCCAATTCACTTTAAAAACCAAAGATCCAACGTTTGGTGAAAGGGCTTTTGTTGACGACCATTTTCGGTGAAACACAGGAACAACCATCCTAGCTAAGAAATGCATCTGCGATTCAAAAAGTTCTTTAGAGAAGGGGTATAAGCTACAACAGAGTGGCCATTGGTATAGCTATTAAATGGGTGAGTTGGATCGGGTTTGAGTCGAGTCATTAATGGTTCGACCTAAATTAACCCATTAATCAATTTATGATCAATTTATGTCTAATATAAATTTTTCGACCCATACCCGACTCGATCCATATCTGACTCATACCCCCTTCCCTTTCTCTCTATCTCTCATCAATGGCTTCCTCCTTTTCTCCGCAACCCCTCCTTCGTCGCCTCCCCGCAGTGGCCCTCCTCCTCCTCCTAGCCCTCGTGGTCAACACTGTCACCTGCAGGCAGCGACAAGCGATGGAGGTGGTGGCGAATCAGATTCATGGAAGTGAAAAGGGATAGGGTAGACTAGATTGTGAGTTCATCTTTAATGGGTTGGTAAATGGGTCTTAAATGGGTACAAAGTAGACTCATTTAAGACACATATATTTTAGTCATTTTATTCTTAAAATTTATTATGAATGTTTTGAGAAATAATACCTAATCCATTAACGATCAATTTAAGTAAATATGGGTCCATAAATGGGTTCTGTACCCATTTTAACACCTCTAGCCATTGGTGCCACAATGAAGGCTCGAGTCCGGGGCGGCTAGAGCTGTCATTGGCACGTTTTCTTGCTCTCTTCCATCGCTCCAACCACTCATGGAGGGCGCTCGCACCACTAGGATCGACAACTAATCTGTCAGGTGCGACCGTGCCGTCGATGAAGTAGCTCACTAGTTCCAGACAAAACGAATCAGTTGCGTCGGTGAACGCTACGGAAAGCCAACTCGTCCGGGTGAGGTGAAGTATTAACAACTTTTCAAAGGTGTACTAGTTTGGCAACCACTCCGGTACGGTACGGGACCCGCTCACTGTGTAAGAAAATTCTCGCGAATTAAAGATCCGACGCCTCTTGTCTGATCTGAACGCGCGGCGTACTTCCGCTGGTCGCCCGTTTCGCATTCCCAGCGAGCGAGCGACCTACCTACTGGACTCTCGCCAAAGTCCGTCTTCTTCTTATCGGGGGGCATCTCGAGCAGCAAAAACCTCCTGACACGCCCGAGCTCGCCGAATCAGAACGGCAGCGGGGACGCCTCTCCCCGCCACTTGTCAGCAGAAAAAAAAAAAAAAAACTCGACTTTTAAGGACATGAAAATGGTCGAAAAGGGGTCGCGATTCCTCATTTGTTTTAGTCGCTTGATGCCACGAAACCCATGATGGTGGTCGTCGCATGGTAAACAGAGATCGGTTTTTTAACGAGGGCGTTTGTCCCGTAATGGGGTTCACGTGCCACCCTCCCAAAAAGCACAGCACAGCACACATACCCACGGACCAGACCAGAACACCAGACCATACCACCAAATGCAAACTCACCCTCCATCTCCTCCCTCCTCCCCCTCCTCCTCCTCCTCCTCCTCTCCTGGATCGCCATGAGAAAACGACGAAAGCGACACCCAAAGACGCGAATAACAAGAGGAAAAGAGGACCCCCCAGCACCTCCAAAGAGGCCAGCGCAGCGCATCCGGACCCCATCCCGTCTCCTCCTGTCTTGAAAGCAACGGAAGAAGAGCTACGCCAGGACTACCGACCCATCTCCGCGTCAGAGGAACCGATCAAAGGCTCCTGCTTTATCGCTTAGCAGAATCCGAGGACAGACCGGGGCAGAATGTGTTATGTCGGGAAAGCGACCAAGATCTTCATCTTCATCGTCACGGCGCTCGTCGTCCTCGGCCTCGTCATCGGCTTCGGCCCCTTGCGTCACTCCCTCCACCACCACTCCCACGCCCACCAGTGCTCCGGCGACTCCTCCTCCTGCACCTTCTCCTCCCCCATCGTCACCCCCGCCACCCCCACCAACCCGACCACCACCCCGGTCTACCCTTCTCCCCCGATTCCGGGTCCTCGTCCACCCAGCCTGCCCCAACTAGCTCCAACCCTCCTCCCAGCCCGACCTCCTCCAGCACTACCTCATCGTACCCGCCACCGCCCGTCCCGATCCTGAGCCCGCCCATCGCGAACCCCGCCGCCCCCCCGCCGGCGTCGCCCTCATTGCCACTCTCTCCCCGCCAGCGCCGCCAGCGGAATTGCCGCCTCCGCCGCCAGCGGAGTTGCCGCCTCCGCCGCCGCCTCCGCCAGCTACGACAGGTGCGGCGCCGCCCTACACAAGCCCGCCGAGCCCGGTGGTGGTGACTCCAGGTCCTGTGCATGCTTAGCTTAGCTTAGCTTAGCTTAGCTGTTCTTTCTTCATCTTAAGTATTAGTCGAGACACAGTGCATCGAATTTTCTTTTTTCTCATTTTAAGAGGCGAAGACAGATTTGTGGGTTTTTAGAGTGAGGGATTTAGCTTGATCTGGGATGGCTGTGTACAGATGACGGAGGTGTAATTTGGATGGTTGGTGGTGCTGTTTCTTTTTCCTGGAAATTAGCCAAAAATCACTCCTTTTTGGCTTTTGTCCTTTGCAACATAGGATTCTCTTTCGAATCTCTTCATTATTTGGTTGAAGGTCTTATTACTATGTGCTCGAGTAAAGCATTCCTGTGGAATTCACGATGTCGTTGCTTTTTCCGTGCCAAGATTGTCAACTGGGTCACTTCGTCTTGACTACGTTGATATCTTTCGATGGGATGATTCTTGGCATCTTTTACACTGTATCGTTCTTCCTCTGCACGTCTCAACAGTAAACCAAATCGTGCTGGAATCAACTCTTTCTTTTGGCCAGAAAACAAAATTTCTGCTGGAACATGCTCTGCATCTTTCCTTTTCGGCTTTCCCTCTTCTGGGCTCAATGAAGAACCAACCCGAAAAGGAGGCTTCATAAATTAATGTAACTCGAGGAGCCGCATGTGGTGGTTGGACTTGGAATGGGGCTTCTCCCTTGGTTATTGTGAGGCGATCTCAAACATCCAGTGGCAGATGGAGTCACGTTCTTTATCCCATCCTACCAAGAAGAAACGGGAATTGAGTGGGATCTTTCTTCCATAACTGAGCCAGTAATCCATGTGATGTCCATACGTTGCCATGTGACAGATATTTTAGATGGGACAGAGATATGTATAAGGTGATACCGTGGATATACTCTCCTCATGCTGGACGAGTTATTATCATTGCAACCAAGGTTTGATGCATACTCTATAGTTGACTCTAAAATTATCCCAAAGTAGAATTGGCGAATGGAATGTATGTAAGGGTCATCTTGCATCTTTTCCTTTGTCATTGCCACTCAGAATTGGATAGAGTCAACTTTCAATATACGGAGATTTGGTATGTAGTCCGAAGGCCATCCTAATTTCGGCAGAGTCAGAAATTAAGGCCAGGAGCGTAGTTGGGGGACAGAATCGTTTGACTTCAGGCAGCTAGAAATTACCACCAATTCTTAGGAAAGGCCTCCGTGCCCACGTTGTAGATGTTCCAACTGTAAAGTTCATGATGGGATTTCACTTCACGACGGCAGCGATAGAGCTCTAGCTAGATGGATGGCCTTGGTGGCGATTTAGGGTGTGGGGCTCATCTCATCTGAAAGTCATTGCATGACTCACGGCAATGCTTCAGTCCTGAGGAAGTGGCCAATGTGCGCATAATTTCTATCTCTGGTTGGACTGTCCTTGTCGAGACTGCCCTTTTTCGTAATTCTTAGTAGAATTAGATTACCTTGTTGGATTGTCGCCGAATTAATCTAGTTATAAGATACCACAGCGCTCATGTTTATGTAAAAGCTGCCTGACTATTTTATTAGGGGGTCATGAATGATGATCACCTCTCTGCTTTGAAAAGTATAAATTACTTTTCAAACACACCAGAAAAATGTGACGGAAGAGAATTTTTTTTTAATCAAATGCAGACATCTAAAAGAATCACACAAGAATGTTTAGCTCCTCACACAGCCAGAAGGCTCACAACTCCAAAGCATACTCCTATTGCCCAAGTAAAAGTCGAACTTCCTCTGTTGGCCGATGACTTGGGTGATTCCGCAACAGTTCCGCTAGGGGCAACTGATCCTACGGAAGTGTCGCTTGGTGGAGCCAATCCTGGGGTCGCTACTGGTGAGGATTCGGGTGTTTTAGGAGCCAGAGCAGAACGTGGAGGACTGGCCGGAGATTCTGCTGGAGGAGAGGCTGCTGGAGATCTCAACGGCGGGGAAGCAGCTGGGGATCTCTGCGGTGGGGTGGCTGGAGATGTGGGTGGCAGGGTGGCAGGAGATGTGCTTGGGGGGGTGGCGGGAACGGCTGGTGGCGGGGATGAAGTGGCTGCGAGGGTGTCTACTTCGAGCTTCATTCCTGCGGTGCAGTGTCCCGGGGTAGAGCAAATGAAGTATCTCTTGCCCGGAGATGTGAGGGAAACAGTGGTGGATCCGCCAGTGCTTGTTTTGATTGGACTGGTTGCTTGGCAAGAGTCGTACTCTGCCTTGTTGACTTCGGTTACATCATGGCTTGGCGCGTACTGAAAGACTATAAAGAATAGAGAGCACCACTTAGTATCGACTGTATTGCTCTTGCTCATATTTTTTGGCATGGAAGTCAAGCATCAAGTGCTTAATTAGAGCCATTTTAACAGAAATTTTTGCAAGAACCCCTTTGTATAGAAAGCGTGTGATTTAGGACCACGCAATGACTAGATTCATTTCGGAGGCTTACATTCCGACTGAGGATTTATGATCTACCCGTGATGGCATTGAAACTCAAATAAAAAGTCTATCCGTAGAAGTGAATACAAAATATTTTGGGTTCCCCCTAAAAATAGCATGATGGGTTATCATATATGTTTGTTTTTTTCTATAGAGAATCAAGTCATGGACGTCCGTAACATCCCAATTTTGAATGTCATTGCTTTTCAAGTACTTCACACTTCTAGAAAGAATAAAGGTATCTGCAAATGCTACCACAAGTTGAATGACAAGTCACAAGTAAAACCCTTGAGATACAATCAAGAATGCAGATCATCCCAACTGGAGCATTGGGATATTTACTCACCCAGAGTATCTCCTGCTAAGAACTTCTGAGATGATGCCCAGGTCTGGACATTGGTAGCCGTGTCCCACCCGCCGTTCGGGCCTCCAACTGTGTAGCTAGCTGCCGCGGCTAGTTCGATCAGCAACGCTGCTATGACGAAGCAAGTCAACGATCTGAGAGTTGCCATTTCTGATTTTTGTCACAGGATTGCAGAAGAGAGGCTCAATGGGAGGTCTTGAATTGGCACCTCTGTCTTGGCGAGGGCGCTTGTATATATAGAGATAGGGGGAAGCAGAGCAAGTGGATACAGAGAGTAAGTAATATTATTTTTCATGAGTTGTTGATCGGGGTTGGTTTTGACATCTTAAGAGCTGCTTGGCTCGTGACAGGTTGTTCACCAGATTTGGAGATCTAATCGACTCGTTAATCTTTTGTTTTTCTCCCTTCGTTGACTTGGCTTGCATTCCATGTTATCCCCCTTGTGGCAATACCCATTCATTGAAGTTGTCACAATGCGAAGGAGCGATCATCGAACTACTCACGATCTTCATGTAACAACGACTCGGTTCGGACAGACAGCACCCCTCTCTTGAGCGATGTAGTTGGCGTTTGGATCGAACTTGATGACCGAGGACGCGGCGTTGCGGTGTTCTGTGCTTTGACCGGAGAGGTAAGGATTTGTTCCAAGGGAAGTTGGTGGTGATCACCATCCATGTGCAGAAACTATTGACTTTTTCTTCTTCGTATGTGTCGCACGATTCAACAAAGTTGGCGAGCACGACCAATCAATGATTTTGCGATAAAATAAGAGTACAGAGGTGCACGTTTACTTGATACGTCCTTGATTCACTATTATAATTCCTAGTCATGTTACGGGGAAATTTAAGAAATCGACTAGATAGAACAACCTCACTCCACTGATTTGAACTTCTGATGAATGCAATTTTCAATCAATGTGAAAGCACAAAGGTTCGAAAGAAAACTTTCTCTATTTATGTAACATTTTACATCCCTTCTCTCAATCTAGGAGGAACTAAGGTATTCAAATCCACTGTGCTCTTTTGTCATCCTCGACGGTTAAGTCAAGTTTCACATACAACCTGAACAAAGTTAAGAGGGCAAGGACTTATCGTAATGATTGTTGTGATACTCCATACACAAGTTGATTCAAGCATACCGGTACGATTGGAATGATGTGGATGATCACACACCTACTGTGGTAACGCATTTCTTTGAAATGGCTAATCTTAGAGCATACATGAACTCAACTCACATGCACGAGATCGGCCAATGATGGATATTCCTTTGTACCAACACACTATAGATAGATTTGCCACCAGGCAGTATCAATTGAGTGGCATTAACCTTCTCAACGCCTCCATATATATTTCAGCCAATAACACCATCACAAACAGCCTGTGGATGATAAATGATGTTGATGTGCACCAAGAGTTAAAAGTGGCCCTAGACAACATGTTACTCCTTATACATCATAGAAGTACCAAATGAAATATTGGGATAAGTTGGAAAAGCCAATCAAGTCTGTCCCCAAAGATCAATAATATATTATACAGTTCAAAGAAATTTGATTATTTCAATACTTTATCTTCATTAATTTTATGCAAATTATCATGACGATTGTTTCTTTGGAATTTGACTTTGCGACAAAATATCTTTCACCAAACGTGCTCTTCAATTTTACTAGAGGAGATAGGTTCTATGGCGACTATGGATAGGAAATATCACAGGTAGACGAGAGAAATTATAACTTACTTCAAATAGAACCAAACATACACAAATTATGTTGGAATTTAATCGACGACAAAGTCCGAGAACATAAGTACTCCAAACGGAACCAAAATATATGTTAACTTTGTTGGAATTTAATCAATGACACAACTCGAGAACATGAAGATGCAATGCTGGAATTGACGATGAGGCACCCATGATATACAACAAAGAAACATGCCAGAATTTAAGAAACAACACGAATTTGAAAACTACAACTAAGAAACGTGCTAGAATTTAATCAAAGATGTGAGTTTGAAAACTATAACCACCATGCAAGAATGTAAAGATCCTTGAAAGCTAATATATATGTTTATTGGTGCGTGGAAGGTCCCCAATATAGAAACGCTAGTATTTATAGTGTTCAAACCATGACCATCTAGGAAAAATGCTCCTACAAAATTATAGCCATATCATCACATCTCCAAGAATCTTGTCCATGAATCTTGTGCCCATGTTCTCATGATGCCATGATTGTATTTTCAAGCGGTTGCCTTTTAAAGCCACATTTTGATCCTTTCTGTCCATATATGTCGCCTCGTCCATTCTTGCTTCACGATTTACTGGCCTTTGTAGCTTTGCTCACCCATGATTTTAAATTACAAATTTCATAATTGCGTCCCAGCGCCTTCTAAGTATCCAACCTTCTCCTTGTGTTTCAATCAGTAATCCATTGTCCCTTTTAATTGATATCTTTGTCGACATTTACCAACCATACATTGTTGTATATCGATAACTGATTAATGATCATTGATGCATCAATATTGATAATAATTTTTATGATTGTCAACAATAACTCACGTGTTTAATAATAACTTGTATTCTAGTCACGCCCCAATCCATATTGACGACCTGGTCAATTTATAGCTAATTTTCCCCAAGTCAATCCAAGAATTAATGCTTTATATCATTCGCAACAATCCACAAACAAATTCATGTAGGTCCATAACCAATCCCTCACAAGGAGATACTTAATCGGTAACTTAAACTGAGTCTCCATTGATATATCACCACACAACCCTCTCTCTCTCTCTCTCTCTCTCTCTCATGTAGGACTTAGAAGGTGTTATATTGAAGTTTAAGACCACTTTCTTTTGTTGCATGCTCAGTTAGAGTGGGCACTTTTAGGAAAAAACAAGAAATTTGTTACATTAAAAGTTTGAACCTGAAAAACTAAACATCCTCGTGAGATTCATCCATTATTGATTTAATTTCTTCAAACTTTGATGCATCATACATGCCTGCCGCATCCATTTGCGAAGATAATTGAGTTTCAAACAATCTCAAACATCGACGAAAGGGTAAAGCTCATATCTGACGTTGCAACTCCCCCCAACGGTTCTCCCCCCTCGTTTGCCATAGCAGCAGCTCGGCAGGTCACTTATCGCACCCTTGAGGCACGTCTTGCAGTCATCTGCGGATAGATCCCTTGTGCACTGAGACAAGCCAAACAGTGTCTTGTACCCTCCGAGCCCGAGTTCGCCATACGCATACAATTTGGGACCTGCCACGGCTTCGTCTGTCAAGTTGCTCAGCAGTTGCTTGATCTTCCTGTAGAATTCCATGAAGTCCATGTCTACGTCCTGCACGTTGAGCAATTGGAACTTGTTCTTGGTGTCGATCTTGCCGAAGAATTCCACATTGGAATACTTGAGGAGACAATTGTCATACCTAAGTGCACCAATGAGAGAATCGTGAATCGACATATCAAATATCGTGTCGAAGCAAAGCAAAAATAGTAATAATAATTAGGATGAGGAGGAGAAAGTATAGGAGCAATCGAGGGAAAATGGAATTGGTTAATTTGAGAATGGAACCGGATGATTTACTTGCTTTTACATACTTGATTTATGCTTCCAGAGCATATGCTTTTGCAAACATATGAGTCACACCGCCTTTTACTTTTGGATTAATGATCTATTTGAAAAAAATTGAACATCTTTTGATTGAAAACCTAGCAAATTGATGGCTAGAAAAGTTAACTAATTGTGGTTCACATAAAGAGCATTTTTTAATTTATACAAACCACAGAGAACAATTTTTTAGACTAGATATAGTTCAAGTTGAAGCCATTTTAAGCAGAAATTAACCTTTAGTGTAGTTTGAAATGATCACTTTTTTCAGTTGGTTTGGCATCGGTTATTACACTTCAAAACGGACTCCATGAGTCGTTAAAAGTTAAAAGCTGTCATACCAAATAATAGCACCCTTCTGCTCAGGGCAACGCTGCAGAAGCTCTGGGCCTGCATCGGAGACGCAGCTTTTGCAGTCGGAGCTCGATACGTCACCCCGGCAAAGGGCTAGCCCGTATACTTGATCGTTCCCCTTGCCGCTTGAACCGGTTCCAAACCCACTGGGAGGAACCTTGGAAACGAGAGTAGTGAGCAAGCTGTCGAGATTGGTTTTGAAAGGACTACCGGAAGTGTAGTTATCTTTGCCGAAGCAGATATGGTAAAGCGGATCAGCGCTGAAGCTTGTGTCGAGAAGAAGGAAGAAAGAAAGGAGGAGCAGAGGGATTGATCTGGAGAGAAACATACTTGTGACTCTTGTACAGATTAAAGACTAGGGAGGTTTTGGCTCCTTGAAGGAAGAAAATGATGATTAATTAAGTAAGGGAAGAAGGAAAGCGAGAGGCTAGAATGATAGAGCTGAAAATGTTGACTTTGACTATTCAATTGAGTGGCATGGACCTTGTCAACTTTCCGGAGATATTTCAACCAATAACACCGTCACAAACTGCTTGTGGATGATAAACGATGTTGATTGGCACCGAGAATGAAAAAGTAGCCAAAGACAACACGTTTTTCCTTGTACATCATGGAAGTACCAAATGAAGTGCTGGATAAGTTGGAAAAGGCAATTAAGTCCATCCTCAAAGAGCAATAATATGTCATACGTTTCAAAGATATTCGATTGCTTCAATACTTGATCTTAATTAATATTAAGCGAATCATATTGACAATGTGAATAGATTTCTGGATCTTAAATTTAGAGGATCTGTGCAAATACTCAAAGGGTGTGATAGACAGATGGATCACACAGGTGTGCATGACATAGTTATCAAAAACGAAATATGCACATATATCCTGTGCATGACATAGTTATCAAAAACGAAATATGCACATATATTGAGAGGCCAATGAACTTACAAAAGTCATATTTTGCAAAGCTGTCTAGATAAAATGGATTCTTTCATTTTCTAATATATTCTACTTGAATAAAAATCCAACACATTTCAAGAAACAGTTAAGTGAACATAAGAAATCACATTAAAAATTTAAGCTCTGGTTGAAGTATGATTGAATCCGTCAAGCCAAAGTGAGGCCAGTGCTGAGAAGATTCGACCGAGAGCTGCCCCGACTGGCGGGTTCGGCCTAATGGCCATTATTCTTGAACCGCTAAGCGTGTGATTTGTTTTTGGCTTGCTTTTTTGGTACACTTTTGAGGCACGACCAATTACTGAGCTTGAATTCTAGAAATCGAAGTTTCTTATTTTTGTACTTTTCTTCTTTTTCTTAGGGGGGTTTTCTCGGTATTGGCTTTTGATTCGAGTGGATGGTGAGGACCAGCAAGGCGCACCACCTATGTCGACCACCAGAAATGGCAGCTATCCACTAACATTTCCATTAAATTTCAATTCGCTACACAAGAATAGTTGCGGTCATGGAGCAAAATTGCTCCCTATCTCGTCAATTATTACAAAAAAAAAAAAAAAAAAGTTGAATTTTCACCTCGAGCTCATAATTGATCATGATCTTTTGAGGATCATGGCATGCTTCAACCCCAGTTAATATCAAAGGAACAATCATAGCCCTCTTGCTCCAGATCCTATTGAATGCTCAACAAAGGAAAAATAAATAAAAAAATTGACAACTATGAACTCAGATCTGATCTGAAGTCAACCCTTCTAGAATGGGAGGTTGACAAATGGCTAAAAAAAGACGGCATTGAGCTTAATTAGGCCGCGGTTTTCTTGGTCAAACATTTCGTTGCTATGTAGGTATTATAATGAAAACAAAATGGCGAAATGAAAACTAGTTCAAAAGTCAATTGTTGTCCCTTCGGAATTTCGAGTATATCTTTGGATAATTCAATATGAGAATTCTTTTTAGTGGTATTATCCTCAAGAAGGTGCATGGAACCTCATGTCACGGATTGCTACGTAGGCCCATGATAGTCGAATTAGAATAAGCACAAAAGAAGTAAATCCATTTCCACTCCCGGAAAGATGTAGACTCTCATGGCCGTGGACACGTGAATAACTATGGTAGACGGTTTTTCTTCTTCTTCTTCTTATTGTTTCTCGAGATGATCATATCTGGTGATCGTATTATAGTTTAATATTAAATGTCATAGATTGGTCGATAAAACAAGCACATTTTTAGTCGTAATTATTGGCTTTTCATAACGAAATTGTTTTTGACACGTGACGCAACACATCAACTCACAACGAGTGAGTATATTCTTTTTCATAGACTTTCATATTAAAATAATGTGTTATAAACTCAAATAACTAAGCCTCGGTAGTCCCAAGAGGTGGCTGGTCAAGTGGTGACAATATTCATTTTCTTGACTAGTCGAATCTACCTTTGGGTGTATAGATTTACGTTTTCACGATAATTATTTGGAGTTTGCATGAGTGGATTTTCTCAAGGCTAAAAATCCCCCACCCTACTCTCCTTTTTTTTGGGATAAAATTACCAAAATTAGTCATAACTTTATTATATGAATGCCAATTCAATTCTAATTTTTCAATTTTGTCAATATGACCTTAAATTTTTGCTTGAAATTCCAATGTAACTTTTCCGGAAATTACCATCGGATATTACTGACATGGTGATCCCCAATAACTCCACATTAGCTTGCCATGTAGGATAGCTCATGTTGACTGGATGCCACATCAGCAATTTTCGCCTACAATTGGCAGGAAGAATTATATTAAAATTTCCCGTAAAGGCTTAAGTTTACATTGACAAAATTGAGAAGTTTATGACTCCTTTAGTTATTATCCCTCTTTTTCATGTGAATGTCAAATGTTCTTGGCCGAGCGCCGTTGCCAGCCTCACGAAGCCGCCATCCCGGCCGTTGAAGCCCTCGCCGCTGCCGAGTCAACCCGCCCCGCGTCTCCCTACCCCTCTGTCAGGATTGTCTCTCTCTCTCTCTCTCTCTCCCTCCCACTAAGGGTAGGGAATAAGAATTGTGGATTTCTATTTTTCTTTCATTTCTCTTTATTCTTATTTTTGGGATTATGTGTTTAACATTACACGTGGGTGGTGTAAGAGCATGTGCCCACCAAGATCCTGATTGAAGGAAATTATAAACCTTACTTAATAATGTTGGTGACCATGGAGAAGAGATCAACTCTACTAGGCTTTACTTATTCTATACGAAAGACTTAAAGAATTGCGCGATGCATGTAACTTATTTGTTTGGCATTTTAAAAGTAAACATTCGAGTCATATGCAATACATTTCAAAAAAAGAAAAAAAAAAAAAAAAAAGAGGATATGATTGGATATATCAATAATTGAACACAACCATGGAAATTCTCTTTACCTAGGGTATTGAATGGTCACGAATGGAAAATGTATTTCCAGAATAATAATAGGTTCTGCACCAACCATTCCGGAAACATTTCCACATACAAAATATTGGCAAAATGGCGTTGTAGACTAAAAATTTTTACGTATCAACTTGTGGATGGTCAAATTATCATCATATATACACAAGAATTGTAACTTCTATGTTGCCACAACTACAAAATAGACTCGCGGATAGCCTCGATTACGCTAACTTAAAACATAGCAAGGACATTTATGTAAGAAATTATTCATGACATATTGATGAAGACATCAAATTTTTATTTACAGCTATATAAACCATTCGAATGATGAAAGAGTCTGAGGTAAATTCCCAAACTCGCCTTCACTTTATCTACCATGTATTACGCTAGGATTACACTAGGAACACCCTAGCTAGGGAATCATTAAACCACACTTATTTAGGTCCTTGAGCGAGGACTATTAAACATTGACAAAAGGGTAAATCTCGTATCGGAAGTTGCAGCTCCCGCCAACCACTTGCCCACCTTCCTTCCCGTCGCAACAGCTCGGAAGCTCGCCGATTGCGCCCTCGAGACACTCCTTGCACTCGGTCGCCGACAGATCCCTCGTGCACTGCACCAATCCGTACAGCTTCGTCTTATCCTCCAGTCCCATCTCTCCAGTCGCGTACAGCTTTGGCACCGTGTAAGCCTCCTCGACCAGCCCGGTCAGTAGCCCCCTTACCTTGCCGTTGAACGCCTCCGGGTCGCTCACGTTTTTCAGGTTCCACATGTAGAACTTGTTGGCATTGTCGATCTGGCCGAAGAAGTCGGTGTCAAGGTACTTGAACATGCAGTCGTCGTACCAGATTATCGCCCCCTTGTTGTGAGGGCAGCGGCGGCGGATCTCAGCGCCAGCGTCTGCCACACAGGCCTTGCAGTCCGATGGCGATGTGTCACCCCGGCACAGCGCGAGGCCATAGACCTGGTCTTGGTATTGGCCGATGGAGCCAAGGCCGAAGCCCGAGGAAGGGGTCTTGGTGTAGAGGAAGCTGGTAAGCTTGTTGAGGTTGGATTCGTACGGGCTGCCCGCGGTGAAGTTCTCGGGGGTGGAGCAGAAGTGGAAGAGAGGGTCGGCGCCAAGGGCGGCCCGGAGGAGGAGGGCAGAACAGAGCGAGAGCAAGACAAAGCGGGCCGAAGACATGTCGTTACTTAAAGATTTGATATGAATGTGCTGTGAGGTGAAGTCGTGTCACCTTGGTGTTGTGTTTGCGATGAGAATGAGATGAGTATGTTATTTGCATGCATATATATATAGGCGTCGAGGGGACATGAGAGGATATCATCGAGGTTGTTAATCGTCGTGGTTTGACCAAAGGGAAGGACTTTCAGACGTACGACTTTTTCCTTTGCAAAGTTCGATTTTAACCGTGTAGAAATCTTCAATCATGGGCGGCGTTGTCGGAGTATTTTAAAAGAGATGGGTTTAAATTAATGGATTAGCTCGCGGAGCACTCGGCCGCAAATGTGGCTACGACAACTTGAGAGAAACAATTGTATTATATCGAACTAAAGATGGCTCGGGAAGCAGTCTCGTGTATCGGATTGATTTTAAGGGGAGAGAAGGTCCATTATCGCATTGCCGATGTGAAGATTGGCTGATGAAATTGGTTTGTACAGTTTTATACCCCCGTTTGCTACCATGCCATAGTGAAATAGGACCAAGTTAAATAAAATTACCATTTAAAGTATTTTTGTGATGTCGTTGGGAGAGTCGGGGGCTAGTTAATTGCTAATGTTGTCCTCTATCAACTATGGCGATTCCTATCCGATTACATTGGGTAATTATGGAATTATAAAGGTCTGTGACTTTTGAAAGTCATTATTAATAAAGTTTGTATGTATGAGAATAAATTAGTAGACCAAGCCCTTCATTCTCATTAAAGCTTGGTGAGATTTACGAATTCTTTTGTAAGATTGAGAGATTATTTCGTAAGAAATTGTAGGGCTAAATACATGTGGGTTATTAGGCGTAATTGGAGATTGGTAAACATTGAGAGTATTTGAGTAACTTGAGTGTGGATGTAATATCTGTTGTATCATTTAATTCATAATAAAATCGATTGTTCCCTGTGGATGAAGGTCACATCGATTAACTGAATTATGTAAATTGATATTTGATTTATTTTCTTATTATGTTTATTTTATTATTCAATCGCTTATTTTCACAACATTGTCTTTACTCTTGCACATCTTCTAGAAAAAAGAAGAATGTGGGTCTGGCACACGGAACCGGATGCAGCTCCCTAATGTTGCAAATGTGTGCTTCGTCAATGAATTTCCGCTTCTCCAATGCCAGAGTGTCTCTCCCACTTTGATTGCATCGGATGGCGTAGCCTTAGGATACAAACGTCACTTACTTTGAAGAAATGTTTCACCTTGGGCTCATATTTGATCATGATCTTATGTGGTTGGGGTGTAAATATTCTATGATCTTCTAGAGAGATGGAAAGAATATCACTAAATACTACATCTTTACTCAACTAACTTTATTAGATAAGGATATTTATGCCCGAATAATATGCATAAGAAGGAAACAATCTAATCTAATAAGGAAATTAACTATCTTAGAAATAATTATATTTAATGATATTTCTAAAAATATTCTTTAATAGATAAGTCTCTACTATCCATAAATATACATCAACACAAGGCATGCTTCACTTCCGGTTGATATTAAAAGAACAAACACAACCTTCTTTTCTCTCCTGAGTCATGCAATTGCGATTAGTCATGTATGGCATTATTTACCACAAGAATATCCTTTGCCTGATTCCAAGAGGGTGATGCTGCAAGATTCTCGATTCTATTGGGAAAAGTACAAAAAAAGTCATAACCCTATTGCATTGGAATTCAATCCTAAATTTTTCAATTGGACCAATTTAATTTTAAATCTTTTCACGTTGGTACCAATTGAGCCCATTTGGCCAATTTAAGCTAGAAATTGTTGACATGGATACCAATAGTCCTATATGCATGAATCGCTGACATGGACAAATTTTATAATTTTTAAATATTTTTCAGAATTTTTTAATATATATATTCTTCACCCTTTGGTAGGTGAGGTCATCGACCAACCATTGCTGGCCATAGGCTAGTCTAGGTGAGGGTCATTGTGCCTTCTTTGGCCACAAGCGAGTATGTCGGCCCTTGCCTAAATCCAAGCGATGGTTGAAACTTTCGCCTGTTGGTCTACGAGGGCATTGGGCCCTCCCCTAGATCCAGGCGAGGGCATTGCACCCTTGTTGGCCACAAGCGAGGGCGTCATACCCTCACCCAAATCTAGGCAAGGGTCATGGCCCTCGTTGGCCAACATGCAAAGGTGTTGCAGCCCTTGTCGGCCAACATGTTAGGGTTTTGAACCTCATTTGGATCTAGGTGGGGGCCTGCACCCTCGCTTGTGGCTGGTGATGGTCGATTGGTGATCTCATTGGCCAAAGGGTGAAGAAAAAGAAAAAAAAAAAAAAAAAAAAAATATTTAAAAATTCTGAAATAATTAAAAATTATTAAAAAAAAAAAACACATTAGCGTTAGTCATATCACATAAGATCACTGACGTTCATGTTAGTAATTTTCTATCTAAATTGGCTAGCTAGACTGAATTGGTATCAATGCAAAAATATTTATGATTAAATTGATCAAATTGAAATGTTTAGTACTAAATTTGTACTAAAGCAATATGCTTATGATTTTTTATACTTTTCCCAGATTCTATCCAACGTGCAACGGAGGAAAAATCAAAAAAAGTTGCGGCTTCCCTTGGCAATTACAAGCTCAGACCTCATCCCAAGTCAACCTTTTCTAGGGGAGGGGACTTTGACTAATAGCTAATAAAAGAAGGCGTCGGCGTTGATTAGGCCGCAGTTTTCGCGCTTTAAAAAAACTTCAGAGAAGACAAAATGGCGAAGCTAGTTCAAGGTCAAAAGATGAAATTTTGTTCTCTGTACTCGGTCTTATTTTCAATACACGATAAATAATTCTTTCTTAGATAACCCCCACATAATACCATTCTCTCTAATAGACTAATAGTATTATTGCCTAATTATCTTGGAGTACAAGTGCCCTACAATAGTCAAATTAGCGTAAGCTCGAAAGAAATGAATCCATTGTCCACCTTCCGGAAAGATGTCAAATCTCGTGCCGTGGACACGGGCATGGCTACAGTAAATGAGTTATTTATTTATATGATATGTCATCGCGTTGTTAGATTGATATAAAATCTCATAAATTACTGTTCTTCCCATCATTTCCCACTTTATACTGTTGGTATTTGCCATGCTTTGATTAGCATTACCGGTGTATAGATTGGTTTATCAAATTGATTTGTGAAGCTTTTTATGGCTGTTTGATACTATGCCCTAACAAAATATGATCAAGTTCAATTATAATTACCATTTAAAGTATTCTTGTAACGTTGTTAGGAGTGTTGAGGGTTAATTAATTGCTAATGTCGTCCTCTCTCAACTCAGCCGATTTTTATCTGATCAGATTGGATAATTATAGAATCACAAGGTCTATTGCTATTGAGAGTCATCATCATTAAAGTTTGTATGTATGAGATAATGGATTCGCAGACCAAGCGCATCTTTTCTTGTTCTAATAACCTGAAATATAATTTGCTTTAGGTGCTTTCCCATGTTGCACTATTTGTGTTTCCGATTGTGTTGAACTAGCATTTCAATTAACCATCCCCTCATTTGAACAGAAATCATGTATCTTACTTCCTTTTTCTTATAAACTTCATATGCTATCGCAAGGTTACTATAACAAAAAAAAAGAAATAGCCTCGTTTCATACGGCAAAAGAGGAAGGGGCATGAATGAGATAAGGTACTATCGTATACCAATGTATAATTTGTATAGGTTCACGTAGTATTTGTATTATTTTGAAAAAGGTTTAGCTGCTTTTGCAGAAATATTCGGAGAGAAAATTACAAAGTGTCCGGTAAGCGGCTCCACTTTCTAGAATTGATCTTTGGAGAAGTCTATCAAATAAGCTAGACTTTTGGGGAAAATGGTGAAAAGTAAAGTAACTAAACATCATGGTTTGAGTAGTTAGCAAATACTACCTGGTACGTATTTGTGTTCTTCTTCACAATTATGATTCTAGAAGACATTAAAAGCTTACATCTTGCTTATATTTCAATGCAACTTTTCTATGTGGGTCAAGACATATTTTTCAATAATTTCTCAAGTCTAGAAGTCCTTCACCGTGTGGATGGATTTGTATTGTGAAAATCAATGGAAAGTTCAATTTTCAAGTTCGAACTGATAGATGAACAGAGATCACATGCTAATAAAAAGCATATGAATCTCACAAGCAAATGATATTGGATACTTTAACACCCCTCTCACATGCAAGCTGAATTTACGACCCGAGGAATTTGATAAATTGGGAGTTGCACACGCAAAATGAATTGGGGCAGAACCTCAATTTGATATCATATTAAAGAGTCCACCCAAGAGTTTAAGCACGTATCTTGTATCTCTATTAATGCATATAAATCATGTAGAAAAATGATGAGTTATATATTAACAGAAATGAATATATTTCTTGTGTGATTATTTATTGTTGCTAAATACAGTGATTTCCAACGTCAACACACAAAATAATGTAACAAATTTATAACTTCAGTGCTGATTGGCTCCTTAGAGCATGCCCCAGGATTACATCCTTTTAGATAATAGCAAATACCACTCCATTTGACTGGTAATTGCGTTTACTGGGCATATCAGCATTTTATAATTCAAGAGAGTTGGTGATTTTAGGTAATCATGCACGTTTCTAGCGTTCTCTTTGTCAGCGTCGCTGATTATCTCAAACTTCTTCTGATTTTGTTGTGACTTGGCTAATTGTCTATCCTACGAAGAATTGTCTAACCCACCTCTGGCATAATAAAACAAATCACGCGGTTATGAAATACTCGAATGATTTTGAATTTCAAACGAGATCATGCGTAAATTAATTGTGTTATATTCCCTGTTGAATACAATAATTCTCTCCTAGAGTGTATCTTGCGCTGGTACAGATGTTCGAATCAGTAACTTGTTAAATCAACCGAAGTCCTGTCTAGTCCCTAATTCAAGAGGGGTCAACACAATAAAACTTTTTCAAAGAGTGGCCAATTGGAAGAGTTTTTTTTGAAATTATAAAATGGGATATTAATAGTACTATAGAATATATTTTTGTTGTTGTCTGACATTGTAGTATAGTTATGAAAATCAGCGTGGCCTCATTCAATTAAAAGAATTAATAGTTTTATATATCATGAAATTTCGAAACCATAAATTATAAGATCTTATATTTTTCAGCGTTTTCCCACTTGCTTATGGTGTAAAATATTGTAAAATACACAAAAGAAATGTTCTGAAGAAATGTTTCACCTCGGGCTCATATTTGATCATGATCTTATGTGGTGAGGGCGTGAATATTGTAGGATCTTCAAGAGAAAGGGAGAGAGAATCAATTCATCTATACTCAAATGAAGAGAAGAGTATTTATATCTTAACAAAGTACATAGAAAAGAAAAGAATCTAATCTAATAAGGAACTCAACTATTTTAGAAAATAACAAAATATTAAATAACATCCTCAATATCTAATGATATCTTTAAAAGTATTCTCTAATAGAGAATTCTCTACCATCCACAAATATACATCAACACATGGCATGCTTCACTCCCAATTGATATCAAAAGAACAAACACAACCTTCTTTTCTCACCTTAGTCATGCAATTACAATCGATCATGCATAGCATTAAGGTGTGTATGGTAATATTTTTGTCTCCGAAAACAATTTTTGTTCAAAATTAATTTTTTTCTATTTCTATTCCTTTGATAAGTTCCTAAGCATATGAATGTATTTGATAACAAAAACTTAAAATTATTTAATTTATTAATAATTTTATTTTTTCTTCTTTTCTTTTACTTTTTCTTCTTCTTCCTCTAGCAATTCACTAGCCTCGTCTTGGCTTAGCGAGGCTTGACCTTGCCTTGACTAGGTGAGGCAACCTCGCCAAGCCATTGGCAAGGCTTTGCCTTGCTTGGGCACCATGAGGTTAGTGTCAATTGGTCGAGTTTCACTATGGCTGAGTGAGGCACCCGGTGAGGTTGTCGAGCCTCATTTGGCAAGCAATCGACTACGGGAAGAAGGGGAGGAAGAGAAAAAGAAAGAAAAGCAAAAAAAAAAATAAGAAAAAAAGAGAAAAGACTTGTTTCTTGAGTTGTTATTAGGAACAAATAAGTAATTTTTTTTTTTTTGTTTTTATTTCTATTCCTAATCTACTTTTGGAAACAAATTTACTATTGAGAATAAAAATCTATATAAACAGATTTATATTATATTTTTATTCCTGTGAATAAAAAATTTTTAAAATAAATAAACAAGGGCGTTACCAAATGCTCCTTTAGTTGCTGCAAGAATATCCTTTGGCCGATGCAAGAATATTCTTTGGCCGATTCCAAGAGGGTGACCCTGCAAGATTCTAGATTTTATCGAGCGTGCAACGGAGGAAAAAAAGAAAGTTGCGTGTCCCCTTGGCAATTGCGAGCTCGAATCTCATCTCAAGTCAGCCATTTTCTAGAGGAGGGAGGTTGAGTAGGAGCTAATAAAAGACGGTGCCGGCCGCACTTAGGCCGCAGTTTTCGTGCTTATACGGCTTTAACTTCAGATAAGACAAAATGGCGAAGCTAATTCAAGGTCAAATGAAGAAATTTCGTTCTCTGTACACAGTCTTATTTTCAATGCACGATAAGTAATTCTTTTCTAGATAACCCCATATAATGCCATTATCTCTAACAGTACTATTGCCTACTTCTATTGGAGTACTAAGTGCCCTACAATATTCAAATTAGATTAAGCCCGAAAGAAATGAATCCATTGTTCACCTTCCGGAAAGATGTCAGTTCTCGTGACCAGTCGACACAAGCATCGCTACAATACACGGTGTTTTTTTTTTTTTCTTTTGATTGATATGATATGTTATCGTATTGTTAGACTAATATAAATCTCATAAATCGCTGTTCCTCATATCTTTTCCCACTTAATACGGCTGGTATTTGCCAATGCTTTGATTAGTTGGGGTTCATCCAGTGACCACAATTTGAGCTCTGAAATAAGTATCATATGCAAAGAAACAAAATGCGACAAGGCAATCATCATCATAGTGTAGGTAGGAATAGTAGCATTAAAGGCGCACAGATTGGTTCATGAAATTGATTTGTGCAGTTTTATATGACCGTTTGATACTATGCTAAAACAAAATATGATCAATTAAAATTAAATTAACATTTACTGTGTCGTGTAATGTTGTTAGGATTGTTGAGGGGTAATTACTTGCTAACGTCGTTCTCTATCGACTGTGACGATTTTAATTTGATCATATCGGGTAATTATAGACTCACATAGGTTTGTGGTCTTCAGAGTCATAATCGTTGAAGTTTGTATGTTTGAGATGATGAACTAACAGACGGAGCGCTTCTTTTCTTGTTCTACGAAACCTGGACTATAATTTGCTTTAGCTTCATTCCTACGTAGCACCATTTTTGTTTCCGATTGTGTTCAACTAGCATTTCAGGTAACCATCACTTAATTTGACTGGAAATCGGCTTACTTCCTATTTCTTATAAACTCTATATGCTATCGCAAGTTTACTATGACAAAAATAGAAATAGCTTCATTTCATACGGCAAGAGGGGAAGGGGCATGAATGAGACGAAGGTACTATCGTATACCAATATATAATTTGTATAGGTCCATGTAGTATCTGTATCAATTTGAAAAGGTTTAATTGATTTTGCAGAAATATCCCGAGAGAAAATCCGTTAAGGGGTTCCACTTTCTAGAGTTAATCTTTGAATAGGTCTACCGGATAAGCTAGACTTCTGGGGCAAATGGTGAAAAGTAAAGTTTACTAGACATCGAAGTTTGACTAGTTTTTTTTTTTTTTTTTTTTGCCTTTCGGTCGAAAAGTTTGACTAGTTAGCAAATACTACCTCGTACTTATTTTTGTTCTTCTTCACATGTGTGATTGTAGAAGACTTTTTTTTTTTTTAAATGTAGAAGACATTACGTGGTTACATCTTGCATATATTTCAATGCATTTTTTCTTTGTTGGTTCAGACATATTTTTCAATAATTAGTCAAGTCTAGAAGCTTCTTCAATGAGTGTGTAGACGAATTTGTCTCATGGAAAATTCATTGAAAGTTCAATCCAAAAACTTAGAATGATAGATGAATAGAGAGCATGTATTTATAAAAAAGCATATAAATATTGTAAACAAACGATGTTGGATACTTTGACACTTCTCTCGAATGCAAGCTGAATTTTTAACAAGAGGAATTTGATGATTTGGGAGTTGCACACATGAAAAAAAAATTGGAGTAGAAATTGAATCTAATACCATATTAGAAAGTCCACTCAAAAGTTTAAGCACATAGGTAGAAAGAGATCTACATGTACATCAAGAGCATAAAAACCATGTATATAAGTGATCCGCAATATTTTAACAGAAACGAACATATTTCTTGTGTGATTATTTGTTATTGCTAAATACAGTGATTTCCAACATTAGCACATAAAATAATGTAACGAATTTATAATTTTGGTGATGATTGTGTAATAGTTTTTCCTAATGTGGACTAAATTAATTGATATTGTAATTTACTGTTTTTACGGTTACCGTAAAACAAGGTTGGTCTAAGGTGAGATAGAATGTTTCTTAATTAGTCTAATATGGGCTGGCTAGTGTGGGCCGAGTTGAGCTGGCCCGTAATGAGGGACCGGCTGGAAACTCTATAAATAGTGCTCAAGTCTCTCCTCTAACCCTAATTCTCACATGTATCCTCACCTAAGGAGCGTTTTCCTAACGCTGCACGTGAAGGGGGTTGCCTCATTGAGCCAGTGATACGGAGGGCAATAGAGGAGAATGACTTGATGCTTGGATCCCGTTGATATATGTGGGTAATCCTTATTCTGCTTCCGCTTTACATTAGATGGATCCCAAAACAGGTGCGTTAATCTTTCTACTCAATTATGCATGTTCTTGTTCTGGTTATGGAGATCTTAGGGTTGCGCAATTTGCGTCCAACATGTGGTATCAGAGCAACCGTAACCCTAGAACTTGAACGCATAAAGTTTTTGCCATAATTTGTGATTTTCAAGATTTTTTATTCAATAAAAATAAAATTAAATCACAAATTCAGATTGGGCTCGACGAGACGAGCAAGACGGTCGGCGGTGCGTCGCCGGAGGAGGCCGCACGCGCCCACACGCGCGGCCACGCTCCGCCCGGGCGTCGAACGCGCGCCGCGCGTGAGCTCCACGCGCCGCGCACTCAGGCGGCGCGTGTGGGCGCGTGGAGGATTCGATCGGCGCGTGGTTGGCGGTGTTGGACTCGTATGGTGATTTTCTATCTCGTGGTATATTTATTTTACATGTTTGATAATTTTATGGATGTGAAAATACATACGGAATCCTAAATACGTGTATTTTTAGTGTTTTTTTGCTTATTTTTCTTGTATTTTCTGTGATTTTGGAAATACAGGTGATGGGTTATTAGTATGTTATCACACAATCATTAAAAATGTGTGATTCATAAATAAAAATCAAACTTTATTGTGAACTGAAACTGGCTTAATGAAATACAATTCATATGAGATTGTATTTGAGCTATGTATTGAGTTGATAAGAAACAGTAAAGATTATGAAATTTTTACTCATTTACACACTGGTAATCTTTGAATAATGGACAACTTAAGGACTCGTGACCAAACTGATTTTACTAATTAACACATCTGCTGAATGTGGGTAATGCATGTCAATTAAGTTACTGCATATTGTACATGAACTCATCTGGTCACTTGTTAATGTCTATCGAGTTAAATAGTTTTTTATGGTAAGGGAGTATGGCAATATTTATGCAGAGCAATAGTATCTATTGTTGAATTTTTAGATATTTGGTTCTCGATTTGACTCAATTAATAGGCCATTGGTTGATTACAATGATAATTTGTTATTTGAAAATTGGCTAATAAATCAGTTGTTGGCCTTGGAGTCATGTTTTGCCATATGAAACTCATGAGCAACAAGCTTGTCAACTGAGTACCCGTATTGCTATTGATATTAACTTGTGAGGGATCTTTTGGATCGGCATTCTTTTGATGCTGTTATAATAATCAGTAATCGGGGTGCACAAAAGATGATTGCTTCTATGTTATGAGAAGTTTCTCGTGTTGGTGTTATCGTTGATCTCATTGGAATCTGTCTTTAAGGTTCGTTATATATATAATCTTTATTTATCAATATATGTATAAATAAAGATTTTATTAATGAATAAAGTAATGTAATTAGCATGATATGTGATTTTGATGATATGATGCCCCTATCACTAAAGTCAAAATCACATGTATATGGTGTATGTGAGAAGTAAAGTTTATATCCCTGGTATGAGAGAATTTCAATGATTCAATTGAGTAGTGACCACCAAAGTGGCACGCTTGATTGCGTTTGAGAAATTTCGATCTCGTATGATGATTGGGATGTCTCCTGATTTAATGCGTGGTCATACTCCCAAAGGAGGTGATTGTGTATTAGTTCATGGAGGGATACATGATAGTGTGGTGAATGAGTGACCGATCCTAATGGTTCATATGCCCAAAGGTGATGAATTCACGAAGATTGGAATATATTTTCATAACCCTTATCATGTGGGGAGTGTACAATTGCATGTCATGTATTCTGCCCAAAGGTGATTATGTGATTTTGCATGTAACTCTCTGGATGTGTACTTGTACGTCAAGTTACACGGTACTCACATGATGCTAATTATATACATTGCTTGGTTTTCAGTCACCTTTTCTGTAATTAATAACATCACTATTATTGAGGTTTTTACTGCTTCAAATTTTAAGTTATGGACATATAATTTGTTGCTTGAGAAAATAGCAATTGAATTTTGCTTACTGTCCATGAAGCGTTCCATTCTGGAACACTTGAAAAAGGTTTGCTCACGGACTGCACTGCTATAAGATGATGGAAGCCTTAGTTGCTTGAAATTATGTTTTGTCTGATATTGAAATTAGGACACATTTGCAAAGATTGTGTTTAAATCCTAATGACATATACATCTCATATATGATTATAAGGTTGTTTCCAAAAGTTTTTTAAGGAAAATGACCGAGATAAATGTCTTAAAAGGTTGTCAGGCTTAACCGTGAGTATTTTGGCAAGTATGACAATGCGAAATAGCTTAAAGGGTCATTTGTCAAATACTTGGTAGATTCTGGGGTGGTAACTTAGTTACTATGCCTGAAAAACCTGATAAAAGATTCACTTGAAATTATTATGTATCTTATTTAGATTGTTAAAGGGGCATTGATTTTATGATCCTAAAGAAGGTACAAGAATTATGGAATCACATACTCTAAAAGTTTTTAAAGATTGACGTAATTATAGAGGATAGTTGCTTTCAGACTATTAAAGATAGTAGTATGATGGATGTTACTGTGTCTTTGTCTTTACCTATACAAACAATTGTGGAATCTCCTGTACTATAGACTAAACTTGTTGAGGTTCAAGGTACTATTCTTGATATAGTTTATAATGAAATTTCTTAAACCTCTCAAGTCCAGAATGAAGTGGTTACAGCTTTATTAAGGAGATTTGTTAAGGAAAGACGATCAATTATACCATCAGAATATATAGTTTATTTGTGAGAGCATGATTACAATATCCACTATATGGTTGATGTAATGACATATTTATAAATGTCGTTTCTTATTCTCAATCAAGTATGTGATTAGATGCCATAAAAGGCGATATACAATCTATTAAATATCATAGTGTTTGGAAACTAATTTACTTGCCTAAAGATTACAAGTTCATTAGTTGCAAATTGGCATACAAAATTAAAAGGATTTCACAGAAAAACTGTGAAGTTTAAAGCCAAATTGGTAGCTAAAGTTTTTACTCTGAAAGAGGGGTGGATAGTTAATAGTAAATAAATAAATATTTCTTTCTAGTATTTTTAAAGATTCTTTCAGAGTGAATATGACATTAATAACTTATTTTGATATGGAGTTACGCCAAATAGATACAAAATCTATACGGTGCAACTAGATGATTTTACAGCAGATTCAAGTGAACTTGTATGTAGACTGAAAAGTTCTAATTTATGGTCTTAAGCAAGTTTCCAGACAATATTATTAAAGTTTCATAGTGTTATTATTTTGTTCAATTGGGAACAAAGTAATTCAATATACTACAAGGTCAGTGGGAGGAAATTTATTGTTTCTCATAATTTATGTACATGATGTTTTGCTTACAAGTTGTGACCTTGAGACATCTTATATCCTTTGTACTGAGGTCTGTAAGGATTGTTTTTGCCATATTATATTATATTTTCTCGGAGGACATTTGTTGATTGTATATTGGAAATATTCAATATACATCATTGCAAGCCATGAATTGCTCCTGTTGTTAAGGGTGATTGACTAAATCTATCACATTGTCCTTATTTAGATATTGAAAAAATCTAATTAAATGATATACCTTGTGTCAGTGCACTTAAAAGTATAATGTATGCTCGAATTTGCACTAGACTAAATGTTGTCTTTGTGACGGGACTTCTAGGCAGATATCAATCAAATCCAGGGTGCGATCACTGGGTTGCTGCCAAGAAGATTTAAAGGTACTTAAAGAAGACAAGAGATTATATGCTAATTTATAGACAAGTTTAATTCTTACAGTGTTAGTAACATTCTTTTAGGTTGTTACTTGGGCTATTAGGCTCATGAACCTCATGACGGAGTTGATCGTTTTAATTTGATGGATAGATCCATACGGTTGTATTGAGATAACAAATTTGTAGTATTATTTATTTACTACAGAGGTCTCAAGGGGTCTAAATATATGGTGGTCAAAATTTTTGACCATAAAGAAACGGTCCAGAAAGGTGACTTATAATATAACATATTTTCACAGATGATGTGGTTGCAGATCCACTAACTAAAGGCCTACGCCCATGTGTATTTGAGTGACATATCATTAGCATGGGGCTAGGAGTATCTTCGGATACTGTTGTTTAGTGGGAGCTATTTTGGCTTTACTCGATAAAGTTCACATCGTGGTTCGTTACACTTTGTAACGGTTTGATATGTATCAACTTTTGCATTCAATAAAATATTTTGAATGTGTTGTTATTATGTTGAATACATATTGATAAAGTCTCAAGGGATTGTATAAACCTTGAGTGAAGGCTAGGGGCATCCGGGCATTCGGTTATTAGCCTTGTGCATATGTCTTGTGATATATAAAGAAATGTTAACCATAAGGACAAGACATATGTGGGTTCATTGGAACCATAAAGCATTCTCTAGTGGCACAAGTTTTTGTGACGCCTAAAGTGAAGAGAATGGTGACTGACAAATGGGATCTCTCTATGAGAGATGTTATCCATTTACCACACTACCATATTGAATCCATATTAATAAGGTTGAGAACATTCGTGACCATGAAAGGCTCTGTGTGTATATATACAGTTACCGCCATGATTCGGTGTTTAAGACTTTATGGGATATGATTGACTATTAAAAATTATCTCTAGACCAAATGTGCGCACATACAGTACGATTTCAATTAATATAGTCCAAGTGGGAGAATGTAAGAGTTTTTCCTAATGTGGACTAAATTAATTGATATTGTAATTTACTATTTTTACGGTTACCGTAAAACATGGTTGGTCTAAGGTGAGAAAGAATGTTTCTTAATTAGTCTAATATGGGTTGGCTAGTGTGGGCCGAGTTGAGCCTGGCCCGTAATGAGGGGGACTGGCTGGAAACTCTATAAATAGTGCTCAAGTCTCTCCTCTAACCCTAATTCTCACATGTATCCTCACCTAAGGGTGTTTTCCTAACACTGCACGTGAAGGGGTTGCCTCATTGAGCCAGTGATACGGAGGGCAATAGAGGAGAAGGACTTGATGCGTGGATCCCCTTGATATATGTGGGTAATCCTTATTCTGCTTCCGCTTTATATTCGATGGATCCCAAAACAGGTGCGTTAATCTTTCTACTCAATTATGCATGTTCTTGTTCTGGTTATGGAGATCTTGGGGTTGCGCAATTTGCGTCCAATGATTGGTCATCGGAGCATGACCCAGGATGGCATCCCCTTAGATAATAGCAGATAACACTCCATTTGACTGGTAAATTGCGTTTACAAGGCAAATCGGAATTTTATAATTCTAGAGAGTTGGTGATTTTAGGTTATCATGCACGTTTCTAGTGTCCTCTTTGTAAGTGTCGCCGATTATGTCAAACTTCTTCTGATCACGTGGCGACTCTTATACTACGAAGAATTATCTATTCCATCTCTGGCATAGTAAAACACATCACGCAGTTGTGAAATACCCATATGATTTTGAATTTCGAACAAGATCGTATATAAATTGTGTGTCATTTCTCCTATTGAATACAGTAGTTCTTTCGTAGAGCGTATCTTGCGCTTGTAGAGACATACGAATCAGTAATATGTTGAATCAATCGAAGCCTGTTGTCTCGCCCCTAATTCAAGAGGGATCATCTGCGGCTTATAGGTTTGGAGTAAGGACTCAGCAATTATGAACACAAGAAACTTTTTCTAAAAGTGGACAACTGGAAGAGTTTTTTAAATTATAGAATGGGATTTTAATAGTACTATAGAATCTATTGTTTTTGTTTTATGACATTGTAGTATAGTTATGAAGATCGGTGGCCTCATTCAATTAACAGAAATAATAGTTTAAAATATCATGAAATGTCATTACACCATAAATTATAAGATATTACATTTTTTCAACATTTTTCCACTTGCTTATGGTGAAAACGCGATTGGTCACTGTAAAATATTGTAAAATACATTTTAAAAAAATCGCATCTGCACTTGGTTACAACTAAAAAAATATGGCATTTGCAAAAGACAAAAATTATTTTAGAATGTTTTGCTTTTTAGTTAAGGCAAGCAAATTTCGTAAATTAAAATTTTGCGCTTCAGGACATTTTGAACCTGAATATGATTAGATAGAAAGTCATCAAGTTAAAAATACATATATTACGACATTTTATACTTGGTTATATATGACAATTATCTCTTGTTGACATTAAGTTTTTGGTGACCCCATTCATTGCATAGAAAAATTATGGATCGATCCTGCCTAAAGAAACATATTATTAATTTACATCTACACATTAGGAGCATTATCATTTAGTAGTATTAAGCCCACATAAATTGCATTATAATTGGACTGAGTTAAGTGAGGAAGCTCTGATCTTACTAGTATTATCTGGACTAAGCCCAAGGGAACACAAAATTCGGCCAAACCGAAATTTCACATATGGAATGCACAAGAGGGAAGTCAAATTAGAAAAGATTGCATTCTTTAATTGAAGAACCATAAAGCATATGGAGCTCAAAACTTAAATTGTTAGATAGGGAATGGAAGAGATATCTAATTTTCTCGTCTTGAAGTTATCGCACAGTTCCTTTCTTATTGCGAAAGGGTGTCAGATATAATCCCCCACTCTCCTTCACTTTATTTGTCGTAATTCCACTAGGAACACCCTAGCTAGAGGATAATCAAACCGCTCTTAGGTCCTTGAGCGGGGAATCTTAAATACTAAAAAAACGGTAAGTCTCGTATCGAAAGTTGCAGCTCGCGCCACCCAGTCGCCCGCCTTCCTGCCCACTGAACTTGATCGGAATCGCGCCGATTTCGCCCTCTAGACACGCCTTGCACTCAGCCGCCGACAGATCCCTCGTACACTGCACCAATCCGTACAGCGTCGTCTTACCGTCCACTCGCTTCTTTCCCGCCGCGTACAGCTTCGGAATCGAGTAGGCCTTCTTAGCCAGCCTGGTCAGCATCTCCGTCACCCTGAGGTTGAACAACGCAGGGTCGCTCACTTTGTTCCCGTTATACAAGGAGAAGTTGTTGGCTTTGTCGATCTGGCGAAAGAAGTTGGTGTCGTTGTACTTGAACATGCAGTCGTCATACCACATTACCGCCCCCTTGTTGCGAGGGCAGAGGCGCCGGATCTCGGCGCCAGCATCTGCCACGCAGGCCTTGCAGACTGAGGGTGACACATCACCTCGGCACAGTGCGCTGCCATAGACCCGGTGTTGGTGTCGGCCAATGGAGTCGAGGGCGAAGCCCGAGGGAGGCGTCTTCGTGTGGAGGAAGCTGGTGAGCTTGTTGAGATTCGATTCGTAGGGGCTGTTTGCGGTGAAGTTTCCGGAGGTGCAGAAGTGGAAGAGCGGGCCTTCGCTGAGGGCGGCCCTGAGGAGGAGGGCGGAAAAGAGCGAGAGCAAGACGAAGCGGGCCGAAGACATATCGTTACGTGAGGATACGATATGAATGTGCCGTGAGATGAAGCTATGTCACCTTTGTACAGTGTTTGTGATGAGAATGAGATGAGTCTGTTATTTGCATGCATCTATATAGGCGTTGAGAGGATATCATTGAAGGTGTGAATCGACGTGGTTTGACCTTGCAACTTCACATGTTCAATTTTTACTGTGTAGGAATCTTCGATCGTGGCCGGCGTCGTTGAAGTATTTTGAAAGAGATGGGATTAAATTCAGTGGATTAGCTCGCGGAGCACTCGGCTGCAAATACGGGCTACAACAACTCGAGAAACTTTGCATTATATTGAACCGAAGATGGCTCGTGAAGTAATCTCATGTATCGGATTGTTTTTTGTGGGGAAGGTCCATTCTCGCACGCGGGGTAATTAAGCTGACGCAGAAAGCTTCACTACGCATTAAAAGGGTAAGTTATGCAGGAAGATGTAGGTCCACTTTTGAGCTGAAGAAACTTATCAAAGTAGGGTAAAAATTGCTGATGTTGCAGACATCGCAAGGCCATCTTCAATGGAAAAGGAGATGAGCTTTAAATGCCGTTTGCTTATGAGATTCATATGCTTTTGGTCTCTCTTCATCTATCATATTAAGTTTTTGAATTGAACGCTCTATCAATTTTCCATGAGATAAATTCGTTTGCATGTTCGTTGAAGGGACTTCTAGACTTGAGTAACTGTTGAAAAATACGTGTGGACCCACACAGAAAAAATTCATTGAAATATATGCAAGATGTAACCTCATAATGCCTTCTAGAATATTCTTTAAAAAAAAAAAAAAAGTCTTCTAGAATCGTACATGTGAAGAAGAACACAAACATGTACGAGGTTTCATTTGCTAGCTAGTCAAACCATGATGTTTTTAGTAAACTTTTCTTTTCACCATTTGCCCCGAAGTCTAGCTTATCTGGTAGACTTATTCAAAGATTAATTGTAGAAGTGGAGCCCCTTAACGGATTTTCTCTCGGGATATTTCTGCAAAATCAACTAAACTTTTTTCAAATTAATATAAATGCTACATGCACCTATACAAATTGTATATTGGTATACGATAGTACCTTCATTTCATTCATGCCCCTACCCCTCTTGCCGTATGAAATGAAGCGTTTCTAATTTTTTGTTATAGAAACCTTGCGATGGCATATGAAGTTTATAAGGAAAAGGAAGCAAGCCGATTTCTAGTCAAATTAAGTAATGGTTACCTGAAATGCTAGTTGAACACAATCGGAAACACAAATGGTGCTACATAGGTATGCAGCTAAAGCAAATTATATTTTAGGTTTCTAGAACAAGAAAAGAAGCGTTCAGTCTGCTAGTCCATCATCTCAAATGTTCAAACTTTAAGATTATGACTCTCAAGAGCCACAGGCCTGTGTGATTCTATAATTACTCGATATAATCAGATTAAAATCGTCACAATCAATAGAGGATGACATTAGCAACTAATTACCCCTTGACACTCCTAACAACATTACAAGACACATTAGATGGTAATTTTAATTTAATTTGGTCATATTTTGTCATGGCGTAGTATCAAACGGCCTTATACAACTGCACAAATCAATTTGATAAACCAATCCTTATGCCGGCAATGCTATTATTCCTACAAACGCTGTGGTGGCATTTGCCTTGACGCTATGATACTTTTTTCAGAGCTCAAGTTGTGGTCACTGGATGAAGCCCAGCTAATCAAAGCATTGGCAAATACCTGCTGTATAAAGTGGGAAAAGATGGGAAGAACAACAAATTATGATATTTTATATCAGTCTAACAATACGATAACATATTATATCAATAATATAAAAAAAAAAAAAAACGCTGTTTACTGTAGCCATGCTCGTGTCCACGGCCATGAGAACTTATGGAAGGTGGACAATGGTTTCATTCTTTCGAGCTTAATCTAATTTGACTATTGTAGGGCACCTAGTACTCCAATATAAGTAGGCATATGGGTTTACCTAAAAAAGAATTATTTATCGTGTATTGAAAATAAGACCGTGTATAGAGAACAAAATTTCGTCATTTGACCTTGAACTAGCTTCGCCATTTTGTTAATCTGAAGAAGCCGTATAAGCACTAAAACTGCGGCCTAATTAAGGCCGGCACCGTCTTTTATTAGCTACTAGTCAACCTACTCTCCCCCACGGAAAGTGGTTGACTTGGGATGAGATCTGAGCTCGTAATTGCCAAGGGGACCCGCAACTTTTTTTTTCCTCCGTTGCACGCTCGATGGAATTTAGAATCTTGCAGCGTCACCCTGTTGGAATCGGCCAAAGGATATTCTTACAGTAATTAATGCCGCCCATGACCCATCACAGTTGCATGACTAAGGAGAGAAAAGAAGAAAGTGTTTGTTCTTTTGATATCAACTGGGAGAGAAGCATGCCTTGTGCTGATGTATATTTATGGATGGTAGAGAATTCTCTATTGGAGAATACTATTAAAGATATCATTTGATATTGGGAATATTATTTAATATTTCGTTATTTTTGAAATAGTTGACTTCTTTATTAATTTAGATTATTTACTTTCCTGCGCATTTTGTTTAGGTTTAATAAATACCCTTCTCTTCAATTATGTATAGATGAATTAGTTCCCTCTCCTTTTCTCTTGAAGATCCTAGAATATTTATGCCTTTTTGACATTCTGCTTGTGATTGCTCTTGGAGAAATAGAGGTGGCAAGGAACTACATGAGATCATGATCAAATATGAGCTTGAGGTGAAACATTTATGAAGAGCAAGTGAGTTCTGCAACAACCGATTTATTAGGATCGGTCGTGGACCACATATGTATCCTAGGGCTACGCAATCCAATGCAATCAAAGTGGGAGAGACATTCTGGCATTGGAGAAGCGGGAATCTATTCACAAAGCATATGTTTTCAACATTAGGGAGTTGCATCTAGTTCCATGAGCCAAATCCATTTTCTTCTTTTTTTGAGAAGATCTCCAAAGGATATTCTTGCAGTGACTAATGCCGTGCATGCCTGATTACAATTGCATGACTAAGGTGAGAAAATAAGGTTGTGTTTGCTCTTTTGATATTAATAGGGAGTGAAGAGCATGCCCTATGTTGTTGTATATTTATGGATGGTAGAGAATTCTCTATTAGATAATACTTTTGAAAGTATCATTAGATATCGGGGATGTTATTTAATATTTTGTTATTTTCTAAAATTGTTGATTTTCTTATTAGATTATATTTATTTCTTTTCTATGCATTTTGTTTATATATAAATACCCTTCTCTTCAATTAAGTATAGATGAACTAATTTTCTCTCCTTTTCTCTCGAAGATCCTACTATATTTACGCCTAACCATATAAGATGTGACATCCCGATTTTTCAATTCTATTTTCAATAAATTGAGACGGGCATTTCGTTGGCACGCATATATTTTTTTTCCTTGAGTTGGCCACTCATGTGAAAACTAGTCTATTAGGTGAAGCCGTTAAGAGATTCTAATGCATCAAACTCGAGAATTTGACCAGGAAACGGCCTTTTAACCGAGCTAATTTGCAAGGGTCATTACGGCATAATTAAAAATCGATTAGAGACCGGAGATAGGTCGACTCAACAGAGGCATGTGATCAGGTGTGGGTGATTTCACCAGATTGCACAATTCTTGTCGATCGGCATTAGATTGACTTTTCTGTTGATTGGGTATCCTATGTCCATATTTGAGACATTGAGATTACTTTGACAACCGTAAGTTGCCAATGTGTCAAAAATGTACGTTGTAGCTTAAATTGATCAACTATGGGTCAAATGCATGAAAATTTTTAAAAGCTACCCAATAGATTAAGATGTGTTAATATCGTGCTAGAGTGAAATTAACCATGAATTGAGATCGAATTCAAAAATTGAAAGTTCGGGTGTGTCACAAATCATTTTAGGATTATTAATTCATCTTCGGAAGATTTTTCATGCAAGCCGAGTTTTTCAGCAAAATAATCATAGTATGGTTAATTTGGTTCTGAAAATTGGTAGGCCTGCTTTTGGTGGTATTTTTGAGATCAAGATGGTTCTATGATCAAGTAAATATTTGAATTGAAGTGTGGCGACATTGGGTTAATTTAATCGAGCTTCAATTGGATGGAATTAATTGATAAATGATTGAATTAAGTGTACAAGATTTCATGCCATAGCAGAAAAGGAAATTGGACCTATTGGAAAAAGGTTGTGGAAGAATTTGGATAGTGGAGTATGACATGTGATGTCATGGTGGTTGGGCCAAATTAAAGGAGATTTGGACAAGTGGGTGGTGTAGATTGGCCCTCAAAAAGTACCCATCAACATCATCTTCTTCCTTTGGACTTTGCAGGAGAGAGAGGGGGGAGCTTCGACCAGAACCAGCAGCTCGATGCCCCGCTTCGTCCGCCCGTCCGATTGTTGGTAGCTCCGCCCGTCTCCGTTCGCCGTCGCACGCCTCGTTGTCGCACCGGACCGCCGTTGGCCAACCCCTCTCCTTTCCCCTTCCTCTCTTCCGTCAATTCTCTCTCCTGCTTCTTTCTGTTCGTCGCCCAGCAACCGAAGACTAGCAACTGTCGCAGCCATCGTTGGAGCCAGGACCGCCATCACCACTCACCATCTCGCGCTCCACCGTTGCCCGCGCTCGCCTGCACTTGGCCGACGCCTAGCCGTCTCCATCGGCCTCTGCTCGTGCGTCTAGGGAGCTGTTCGGCCAGCTTAGGCCGCGGATCCGCCACCTCTGGCCACTGTGAGCCCCTGCCTAAGCTCGTCGGGGCTTCATCAAACCACCCCGGGCCCTCTCCAGCTCAACTCGAGCCCGTTCCTCCCTCCTTCGGCACTAGCACAGCAGCTGCAAAAATGGGTATCTCAGCCCGGTTTTGGCCTGTTTTGGCCGGCTTCCCGACTCCGAATGCTTGGCCCGCTTTGGTGAAAGTTGTTCCCCGCAGCGTCCCGTCGTTTTGGTCCGCTCGGTTCTTTAATCGGGTGAGTTTAACTCACTAAATTTTGATTAGATGGTTAATGATGCCTTAAGTGTGCTTAGTCTAAGTTAAGTAATTTTAGGTGATTAGTTCAGTTTATTTAAATTTGATTTAGATTAAGAGGTTTGTTTAATTTAAAGCATGTTTAATTAAGGCTAAGAGAGTTTATTTTATAATAAACCATAATAGGGGTTTATTTTTTATTTAATTAAAATTTTCGAAATTCTGGAATTATTTAATAATATATTATATCACGAAATTATTAAAATAATAATATTTAATTAATTTTCGGAATAAACTTAATTATTTATTAAATTCCGAAAATTTTGTCGGGACCTTATTTTCTTAAAATTTCGTGCTGATCACTGCTGTGTATTCAGATTATTAATTTGATGAGTGGACATTGCAAATTGAGTGTTGATTGTGAAAATATGGATTTTATTCAGAAAATCTCAGTTGTCGGGTTTTGATACCAAAATTGGATTTTAAGGATTATATTAAATAGTGGGGTTTGAAAAAGTGAGATATTGGCTTTTTGGTTCGAAATTAACGTGCCCTCCACACACATGAATAATTTCTGGAATATTTTTAATATGAAGAAAAATGGTCGAGATCACTATTTTAAGTAGAAGCATTGAGTGAAATGCAAAGTGTCCAGGGGCTAGTATTGAATTGTCATGTGTTGGTTGAAAGACTCGGTCGCAGTAGCGGCTAGGCCAACTGGACCTTTATTCCTTTAGAAACGCCGTCAACATAGTGATGAGGCTCGGGTCGCAGTAGAGGCTAGGCCAACTGAACTCATGCTCCTTCGGGAATGCCATCGATGTAGTGATGAAGCCGCGCTCCAAGGGGGGAGGCGATGCCTGGCATTAATGTTAGTAGATAGCCGAACTGCGAGTAGGCTATACCTTTGTGTGGCAGTGAATATCAATTAGATCGCATGCTGAGTGTTATTGACGAGTCAGATTATGGGATGGAATCGTGTGGCATGGTATGAGACGTGTCATAATGATTTGGTCTTATAATCCGAACTCCTGTGGTCGTTTGAAATAATATTGTTGACGTTCCAGTTGTTTAACTTCCTATTACTATTTGTGATTGAGGGATTTGAATTGTGCTAACCTACAGGAAAGAACTGAGACGAGGTAAGTCTTTTGTGTGGTGTGGCTAGGCCATCTTTGAGCGTATTTTCTTTTAAATAGAGGTTTAGGGGGTTGAACTTGCTAAGACAATGTCTCACCCCGTTGTGGGCCAACATTTTCAGGTCCCTTGTAGACGGAGCGGCCAGATCGCTTTGGTTGGCCTTGAGGAGTTGCAGAGGTGAAGTTAGGAGGATTGGAGAATGTGTCCGACTTGTAGGTTGTAGGACAGTTCCTTTTTAAGAGTCGGTCTTTTGTAGACTTTTGTCTGTAGGCTTTCGTTTGTAACTCCGTGGATTTATGAAGGTGTATTGTTGTGAAATTACTTCCTGCTTTTTTATCTCATATTTTATTGTCAGGGGTTTTATAATATACTTCCGTATGTGCATTAACGAAATGAATGAGTCGGCGACTTAACCTGGGAACGTTGCATTTGAATGACCATGGTGGGATGTTGGCGCGTTTGGGGTTCGGGGCGTGACATAAGATCATGATCAAATATGAGCCCAACGTGAAACATTTCTTCAAAGTAAGTGAGTCTGGTAACAATGGATTTACTAGGATCGGTGATTCTCTTAGATCACATTTGTATCTTGGGGCTATGCCATCCGATGCGATCAAAGTGGGATAGACATTCTAGCATTGGAGAAGTGGGAATCTATTAACAAATCATCCGTTTTCAATATTAGGGACTTGCATCAGATTCCACGTGCCACATCTATGTTCTTCTTTTTTCAAAAAGATGTCCAAGAGGAACGATAGTGCTACGACAATAAGCGATCGAATAATAAATTTAACATAACAAGAAAATAAATCGAATGCTAAATTTTCATGGTTCGGTTGGTCGATGTGACTTATGTTCATGGAGAGAACAACAAACAATTACATTATAAATTAAACGATACAATGAAGATTACATTTACACTTAGTTATTCAAACATTCTCAATGTTTTTCAGTCTCCAATTACACTCAATGACCCACATGTGTTTACTCTATAATTTCTCACGAAATAATTTCTCATTCTTACAAAGGAATTCAAAATCTTACTAAGCTTTAATGAGAATGGAGGGCTTGGTCTGATAATTTATCCTCATACAAACTTTAATGATAATGACTCTCAAAAGTCACAAACCTTTGTAATTCTGTAATCACACAATCTAATCAAATAGGAATAGTCATAGTCGATAGAGGACAACATTAGCAATTAACTAACCCTCGACACTCCCAACAACATCACAAAAATACTTCAAATGGTAAATTTATTTAACTTGGTCCTATTTTGCTATGGCATGGTAGGAAACGGCTGTATAAAAGCTACACAAATCAATTTCATCAACCAATGTTTACATCGGCAATGTTACTATTTCTCGCTACGATATAATGATGATTGCCTTCTCACATTTCTTTAAGGGATGCATGACAACTGTCTATTTCTGTTCCAGAAACAATTTTTCTACTCAAGACCTATTTCTAAAATAGAAATCCGTTTGATAAACTTATTTCATTTTTCTATTTCTGAAATAGAAATCTATTCCAGAAATAGGTTTGGAATAGAAATCAGAAGTAGAAATTTTCTACTTCTCTATTTCTGGAAGAGAAATGAGAAATAAAAAATTTTCTCATCGTTCGTCAACCGGTCCTTCATTCGTTACCGCCGACCATCGTTCGTCGGTCGCCGGCCCGGCCGTCGGCCGCTGTTGTTGGTCGTCGGCTGCCATTCGTCACCACTATCCGCCGGTCCGCCACCGTTCGAAATGAAGAAATTTTGTGTCGTAATTAAACGAATTTCTATTTTTAGAGTAGAAATTTTGTGTCATTATCATTAAGTTATTTTTGCTTAGAGACTCTTCTAGAAATAGAAATAGAAAAATCTATTTCTGTTCCAGAAACTATTTATGGAACAGAATGGTTGTCATGCTCGCTTTAAGTGGGTAGAGATAAGATGGAAATAATTAGCATAGCCCACAGCAGCCCATCTCCTTTTCCGTTGATGATTACTCATGTTTAGCTTACTTCGATAAAGCATAGAAAATACCAACTCTCTAATGTTTCTTTGTTTTCCGAGAAAGGTGGCGCTTTTGAAAAATATTTTCTAGAAAGCTATTTTCCAGGAAAATAGAATTACTTTTAGGGATTTAGGTGAAACTTAAAAATGAAATATAAAATATTTTTCATTGTTTAGTAAAGAAAATATTTTCCTCCATACACTCTTTTTCAATAATTTTATTATTATATTATTTTTTATTTTTAAAAATCTATGATTAAATTATTTATTATTTTATTCTTTTCCTTTTCCTTATTTTTCTCTTCTTCTTGAACTAGTTGTTGGCCATGGTGACGGCCAACGACTAGCCACAAGCGAGCCTCGAGCTCACCAACGAGCACGAGGCTCACCCACCTCTTGTGAGCCCAGGCTCTTCACATGCTAAATCGGCAAGCGCGAGCATCAAGTTCGAGGCTTACTTAATCGGCAAGTGAGAGCCTCTTACTCTCTAATCTGGAGAGGCCCAAGGCTATCGAGTGTGAGCCTCGCCATAGGTTCGAGCTCGCTTACCTTGGGCCTCGCTAGATTGGTGAGGCTAGCAAAGAAAAAGCTCAACAAAGAAAAAAGCCTAAACCTATGGCCGACTTGTCGGCCATGTGAGATGGCTAGCAAGTGGTTGAGAAAGAAGTAAAGGAAAATAAAGAAAAGAAAAAGAAATAAAGAAATAAAAAGAGAAAGAAGTGGGGGCTTGTAGGTATGTGAGATAAGAGAGAGCAAGTGAGGAGGCTGGTGATCGGCCAAGAAAGAAGAAGAGGAAAACAAAGAAAAAAAAAAAAAAAAGAAAAAGAAATAACTCGAATTTTTTATTAAAAAAAAAGGAAAGAAGTGCGGGCTTGTGGGAATATGAGATAAGAGAAAGCAAGTGAGGAGGCCAATGACTGACCAAGAAAGAAGAAGAGGAAAATGAAGAAAGAAAAAGGAAAAAAAAAAAAAAAAAAAAAGGAAAAAATAACTCTAATTTTTTGAAAAAAAAAAAAAAAAAAAGAAGAAGAAAGAAGTCGGGGCTTGTAAGGGTGTGAGATAAGAGAAAGCAAGTGAGGAGGTCGGCGACCAACCGAGAAAGAAGAAGAGGGAAAACAAAGAAAAGAAAAAGAAAAAATAATTCAAATTCTTTAAAAATGAAAAGAAGGAAAAGAAAGAAGTGGGGGCTTGTAGGGATGTGAGATTAGAGAGAGCAAGTGAGGAAAATATTTTTCCCTATTTTAGAAGACTTTTTTCCTTTCATGAAAAATGTTTTTCCTAAGCAATTCATTTTCCGTGAAATGAATGCTAGAAAATTCTAAAAACATTTTCTTAAAAATTATTTTCCGCAAAACAAACGGAGCCTTCATGGAAAATAATTTCAGAGAAAATGTTTTCCAAATTTTCCAATTGTTCATTTCACAAAAAATAAATTTGTCAAGGAAAACATTTCCACCAATGGAAAAAAACTCATTCAAAAGTGAGGAAAATGTTTTCATTTTTCAAAAAGGGAAAATATTTTCCACTATTCTTTTTTTTCACCATTTTGTTTAGTTATTTTTTTATTTTTCATTCCTTTTCTTTTTTAAATTAAAATTTTTAATTTTTATTTATTTTCCCTTTTTTTTTCTTGAGCCAATTGTCAATGGAGGCTCAAGTGCCGCTAGATTTTCAACGCTCGAGCGTTGCTAAAGGGCCATGAGGCTTGGGCCTCGCAAATTGGCAATGCTTGAGCGTCGCCAAAGGGTGGCGAGGCTTGAGCCCAAGCTTCGCCGGCCATCACCATGGTTGGCAATCAACTAAGGAATATAAAACGAAAAAAAGAAAAAAATAATTAAAATTTCAAATTTTTAAAAAAAGAAAATAAAAATAATTAAAAATTCAATTTTTCTAAAAATAAAAAGGAACAAAAAATAAAATAAAATAAAATAAAAATGATCAAAATGAGTGCATAGAGGAAAATCAAATAGAATACCTAATGATGGGATCATTTTCATGTTTTAGCCAAAAACTGGAAAATATTATTATTTTGTGGAAAATAATTTTTTAGAAAATATTTTCTAGAAACGTCACATTTTCCGAAAAACAAACGGAGCCTTAATATTTTAACACCCCTCTCACATGTAAGCCGAATTTATGACATGAGGAATTTGATGAAGGAGTCACGCATGCAAAGTGGATTGTGCAAAACTTGTAAACTTGTATCTGATACCATATAAAAGAGTTTATCCAAAAGTTTAAGCACAAAGGCGGAGGGAGACCCATATGTATATTAAAAGCATATAAATCACGTAGACAAGTGACATGTAATATATTTCTTGTGTGATTATTTGTTATTGCTAAATACAGTGATTTCCAACATTAGCACATAACATAATGTAACAAATTCATAATTTTAGTGATGATTGATTCATCAGAGCACGACCCAGAATAATATCCCCTAAGATAATAGTAGATAACACTCCATTTCCCTAGTAAATTGCGTTTACTAGGCAAATCAGAATTTTATAATTCTAAAGAGTTGGTGATTTTAGGTAATAATGCACATCTCTACTTTCTAATGTCCTCTTCGTCAGCGTCGCTGATTATCTCAAACTTCTTCTGATTTTGATTCGACTCGGCTAATTGTCTATGTTTCGAAGAATTATGTATCCCACCTCTGGCATAATAAAACAAATCATGCAATAATGAAATACTCGAATGTTTTTGAATTTTAAACATGATCCTGTGTAAAATATTAATATCATTTTCCCTATTAAAGACAGTAATTCTCTCGTAGAGCGTATCTTGTGCTTTTAGAGACGTGAATCAGTCACCCGTTCAATCAACCGAATCCATTTGTCCCGTCCCTAGTTCAAGAGGTGTCATCTACGGCTTATAGGTCTGGAGCAAGGACTTTGCAAGTTTGAACCCAAGAAACATTTTCAAAGAGTGGGCAACTGGAAGAGTTTTTGAAATTATAGAATGGGATTTTTAGGGTACTGTAGAATCTATTGTTGTGTGTTTTATGCCAATGTAGTATAGTTATGAAAATCAGCGTGGTCTCATTCAAATAAAAGAAATAATACTTTTATGCATTAGAAAATGTCATGAAACCATAAACTATAAGATATTACATTTTACAACGTTTTCCACTTACTTGTGGTGAACACACACACCATCAGTCATTGTAAAATATCATAAAATACACAAGAATCCCATTTGCATTTGATTACAATTTAAAAAAAAAAAATGACATTTTAAATGACATTGTAAAAGATAAAGGTGGTCTTGTCCTTTCCTTTCCATTGTAAAAGATAAAAAGAACTTTACAATGTCTTGCTTTTTAGTTTAGATGGGCAAAATGTCGTAAATTTTAAAATTTTCCGGAATAGGATATTTTGAACCTAAATTCGATTAGATATAGTAAACATCCGTACAAAGTCGTAAATCCATATACCATGACGTTGTTATTTATGATAGAGGTTGGTCAAGTGGTGACGGTATTTATATTTTTGGTGGGAATTTCTCGAAACTTCTCTTGGTGACACCAAATTATTGGTGACCTCATTCATTGCATAGAAAAATTATGGATCGATCTTGACTCCCAAAAAAAAATATTAAATTACATCTACACATTGGGAGTATTACCATTTAGTAGTATTAAGCTCACATAAATTACATTATAATTGGACTGAGTTAAGTGAGGTAACTCTGATCTTAATAGGATTATCTGGACTAAACCTAGAGAATACAAAATTCAGCCAAGCACGTGATATGATTGGATACATCAATATTTGAACACAATCACCGGAATTCTCTTTACCTAGGGTATTGAATGGTCACAAACGAGAAAGGTACTTCCACAATAATAATAAGTTCTGCACCACCGTCCAAAAAAAAAAAAAAAAAGTTGCACCAACCATTCCGAAAACATTTCAACATACATAACATTGGCAAAATGGCAATGAAAAATGCCATATAATTTGTAGATGATAAAGTTTTATGCATCAATTTGTGGATGATTGGATTTTCATTATATATATATATATATATGCGCGCACGCACTATAACTTCTATGTCATAACAGTCGCACAATATAAACTTGTGAATAGTCTTAGTTATGCTAACTTAAAATATAATGATAACATTTGTATAAGACATCATTCATGACATATTGATAAAGACATCAAATTTCTATTTGCAAACGGACTATATAAACCATTAAAATAATGAAAGAGTCTCAGGTAAATTCCCAAACCCGCCTTCACTTTATTTACTATGTATTACATTAGGAACACCCCAGCTAGGGAATAATCAAATCACACTTAGTTAGGTCCTTGGGCGAGGACTCTTAAACATTGACAAAAGGGTAAATCTCGTATCCAAAGTTGCAGCTCCCGCCAACCACTCGCCCACCTTCCTTCCCGTTGCAACAGCTCGGAAGCTCGCCGATTGCGCCCTCGAGACACTCCTTGCACTCGGTCGCCGACAGATCCCTCGTGCACTGCACCAATCCGTACAGCTTCGTCTTATCCTCCAGTCCCATCTCTCCAGTCGCGTACAGCTTTGGCACCGTGTAAGCCTCCTCGACCAGCCCGGTTAGCAGCCCCCTTACTTTGCCGTTGAACGCTTCCGGGTGGCTCACGTTGTTCACGTTCCACATGTAGAACTTGTTGGCATTGTCGATCTGGCCGAAGAAGTCGGTGTCAAGGTACTTGAACATGCAGTTGTCATACCAGATTATCGCCCCCTTGTTGCGTGGGCAGCGGCGGCGGATCTCGGCACCAGCGTCCGCCACGCAGGCCTTGCAGTCTGATGGCGATGTGTTGCCCCGGCACAGCGCGAGGCCATAGACCTGGTCTTGGTATTGGCCGATGGAGCCGAGGCCAAAGCCCGAGGAAGGGGTCTTGGTGTAGAGGAAGCTGGTGAGCTTGTTGAGGTTGGATTCGTACGGGCTACCTGCGGTGAAGTTCTCGGAGGAGGAGCAGAAGTGGGAGAGAGGGTCGGCGCCGAGGGTGGCCTGGAGGAGGAGGGCGGAACAGAGCGAGAGCAAGACAAAGCGGGCCGAAGACATGTCGTTACTTAAAGATTTGATATGAATGTGCTGTGAGGCGAAGTCGTGTCACCTTCGTGTTGTGTTGCGATGAAAATGAGATGAGGATGTTATTTCCATGCATATATATATAGGCGGTGAGGGGATACGAGAGGACATCTTCGAAGGTGGAAATTGTCGTGGTTTGACCAAGGGGAAGGACTTTCAGACGTACGACTTTTTCTTTCGCAGCTTCACATGTTCGATTTTTACCGTGTAGAAATCTTCAATCATGGGCGGCGTCGGAGTTTTCTAAAAGAGATGGGTTTAAATTAATGGATTAGCTCGCGGATTACTCGGCCGCAAATGTGGGCTACGATAACTTGAGAAACTATCGTATTATATTGAACCTAAGATGGCTCGTGAAGTAGTATTACGTATCGGATTCATTTTGGGGGAGAGAAGGTCCATTTTCGCAAGGAATTGTTCTCACTTGTGTAACTAAGTTGACGCAGGAACCTTCAATAGGCATTAAAAGGGTAAATTATACAGGAAGATGTAGGTCCGCTTTAGGGCTAATGACTCCATCAAAGTATGCTAAGCATGACTAGGCAATCATCAACGGAAAAGGAGATGAGCTGCCGTGGCTATGCTAATTCTCTCCATCTCTACCCGCTTAAAGAAATGTGAACAAATCAATGATCATCATACCGTAGGGAGGAATAGTAGTGTCACCGATGTAAAGATTGGCTGATGAAATTGATTTGTGCAGTTTTACATGGCCGTTTGCTATTATGCCATACATGATTGTCATTGGGAGTGTCGGCAGCTAGTTAATTGCTAATGTTCTCCTCTATCGACTCTGGCAATTCCTATTAATTTAGATTGGGTAATTACAAAATTACAAAGGTCTATGACTTTCGAGTGTAATTATCATTAAAGTTTGTATACATGAAAATAAATTGGCAGATCAAGTCCTTAATTCTCATTAGAGCTTAGTATGATCAGTGAATTCGTTTGCGAGATTGAAAAATTATTTCAAAAGAAATGATGTGATTCGATACTTGTGGGTTATTTGGTGTAGTTGGAAATTGGAAAACAACAAAATTATTTTAGTAATCCGAGTGTGGTTATAATTTGTTGTATCATTTAATCTATAAAAGGAATTCTTTACTAGTCTCTCCATGAATATAGATCACATATATATATATATATATATATTTTATTTTTTTTTGTCTATTTTATTATTCGACTTCTTATTTTCAAAATACTATCCTTGATTTTGGAGATCTTCTCGAAAAAGAAGAACGTGGGTCTGGCACCCGGAACTGGATGCGATTCCTTAAAGTTGAAAATGCACACTTACATTAATGGATTTCCGCTTCTCCCATGCCGGAACTGCTCTCACTTCGCATCGGATGGCGTAGCAGCATATAAAGATGGTCCACAAGAACCATCGATCACAGTAAATCGATTGCTGCACAACTCACTGTGGATCGGCATTCGCTGCTTTTAAAAAAATGTTTCCCCTCGAGTCCATGTTTGATCATGATCTTATATGGTTAGGGTGTAAACATTCTAGGATTTTCAAGAGAGGGGAAAGAAAATCAGTAAAAATTATCTGTACTCAATTGACTTTATTAGAGAATCATATTTATACTTGAATAATATAAATATGAAAGGAAATAATCTAATCTAATAAGAGAATAAGCTATCTTGGAAAATAACGAAATATGAAATAATATCCCTAATATCTAATGATATTTCTAAGAGTATTCTTTAAAAATGAATTCTCTACTATCCATAAATATACATACTGAGCATGCTACAATCCCAGTTAGACTAACATAAAAAAAAAAAAAAAAACAAACAGAGCCTTATTTTCTCTCATTTGTCATGCAATTGCGATCGGTCATGTACGGAAGTAGCTACTGCAAGAATTTCCTTATGCCGATTCCAAGAGGGTGACGCCACAAGATTCTAGATTCTATCCAACGCGCGAGGTAGGAAAAATAAAAAAAGTTGCGGGTCCCCTTGGCAATTACGAGCTCAGATCTCATCCCAAGTCAACCGTTTCTAGAGGAGGGGAGGTTGACTATAATAGCTAACGAAAGATGGCGTTGGCCTTAATTAGGCCGCAGTTTTCGTGCTCATACGGCTTTAACTTCAGAGAAGACGACGTGGCGAAACTAGTTCGAGTTCAAATGACGAAATTTTGTTCTCTGTACTCAGTCTTATTTTCAATACAAGATAAATAATTCATTTTTGGATAACCCCATGTAATCCCATTCTCTCTAATAGTATTATAGCCTCCTTATATTGAATTACTTAGTGCCATTAATAGTCAAATTAGATTAAACTCAAAAGAAATGAATCCATTGTCCACCTTTTGGAAAGATGTCAATTCTTGTGGCCGTGGACACGAGCTTGTCTACAGTACACTTTTTTTTTTTAAAATTGATATAATATGTTGTCGTATTGTTAGACTGACATAAAATCTCACAAATTGTTATTCTTCCCATTTCTTCCCACTTTATACAGTTGGTATTTGCCATGCTTCAATTAGCATTACCAGTGTAAAGATTGGTTTATCAAATTGATTTGTGCAGTTTAATGCAGCCATCTGATACTATGCCCTAACAAAATATGACCAAGTTAAATTAAAATTACCATTTAAGGTGTTCGTGTAATGTTGTTAGGAGTGTCGAGGGCTAATTAATTGCTAGCATCATCCTCTATCGACTTTGACGATTTTTATTTGCTCAGATCAGGTAATTATAAAATTACATAGGTCTGTGGCTCTCGAGAGTCATTATCATTTAAAGTTTGTACGTATGAGATAATGGACTGGCAGACCAAGCGCTTCTTTTCTTGCTCTACTAACCTGCAATATAATTTGCTTTAGCTGCATTCCCGTGTTGCGCCATATGTGTTTCCGATTGTGTTCAACTGGCATTTCAAGTAATCCATTTTCCTGTGAGATATTTATCATTTTAAGTTTTTGGATTCAACTCTCCATTTTACTGAAGACCGATTCACACAGCATGATAACATTTCCTAAGACAATAGCAGATGACATTCATTTGACTGCTAAATTGCGTTTACTGGGCAAAACAGAATTTGAAAATTCTAGAGAATTGATGATGGTTAATCACACACGTTTCCAGCGTCCTCTTAGTCAGTGTCGCTGATTATCTCAATTTTCTTCTGATCTTGTTGTGACTTGGCCATTTATCTATGCTACGAAGAATTATCTATCTCACCTCTGGCGACAAATCACCCAGTAATGAAATACTCAAATGTTTTTGAATTTCCAACAAGAACGTATGTAAATTATTTGCGTCATTTTGCCTTATTGAATATAGTAGTTCTCTCGGAGAGAGTATCTTGCACTTTCAAAGACATGCGAATCAGCAACTTGCTGAATCAACCAAAGCCCTTTGTCTCATCCATAATTTTTTTTTTGAACAGAAACCCATATTGTATTAATAGGAGTAATCCATACAACCAGCGGCTATAGCATTTGCACTTAATAGGTTCAAGAGAGGAGGGGGCGAAAGAAGGGCCCAATTACAAGTCAAACTGTTGCTAGTATGGGCCTTACAGGCCCAGTCGGCGACCGCGTTTGCTTCTCTTCGACAGAACCCTAGCGTTAGATTGGAGAATAGGGTTAACAAGAATGCTGCCTCTGAGAAGAGAGAGCGATCCGTCCATGGCGGCAGTGTCCGGCAATTCAACGTGTCCACCAGAGTGAGATTGTCTGATTCGATGATTATCGTTGCTTTTTGAAGCCCCTGTTGTAGAAGATGGCGGAGCGAGAAGGATAAGGCTTGGATCTCAACCTGCATAGTCGAGAACGCAACAACCCCTATGGAGAAACCATCTGTAAGTCGGCCTTGATGATCCCTACAAATACAAGCTATATTTCCATGATCGCTTCCGTGATGATATGATCCGTCTATATTAACCTTCAGAACCCCGGAATCTGGGGGATGCCAGAGATGAGTTTTGTTTTTGACCGAGAACTCTTGATGCGTGCAGGAAGCCGAAGATAACCGATCTACCTGAGCATGAGTCAGTGCCGCTTCTACCACCTGCGTCGGATTGGGAGAAGTTCCTCTGAAAATGAAGCCATTCCGGGCTCGCCAAATCTGCCACAGAACATGAGAAATAAACACCAGACGAGATAATCGATTTCCTTCCCCAATCGTGGCCACGATCCATGAGTCCAGACGCTGAATATTGTTGGGAATGACTAAGATCCCGATTTGGGAGTGATTCCACACCTATTGAGTCCACGAACAGAGTAAGAACATATGTTCTAAAGTTTCTGGAACCTGATTTTTGCATAGTGGGCAGCCGGGACTTTCTAATATATGTCTTCGATGCAGGTTGTCTCTCGTCGCTAAGGAATTGCTGCATATGGACCAGAGGAAGACACGGAGTTTGGGTGCAGCAGGCATCTTCCAGATATTGCGCCATAACCAGGTAGGGATTTGGTATGATGTTGAAGCACCGGAATTTGGGATACCTGATTTTGTCTGAATAATTGCATGATATGCTGATTTGACCGTAAATGTTCCTTGTTTAGTAGCTGTCCATATAAGTGCATCTGAAGTGAAGTTAGGCCTGAGTTGTATGTCTGTGATCTGTTGAATGATTGGCAAGTCGAAAAATCTGTACAATAAATCTATCTTCCATGAACTGGTAGCTTGATCAATAAGATCAGCTACTAGTATAGGTTCTTCTGGGGCTTTTGGTCCACCTAGAATGCCCATTGGGAGCCATCTGTCTTCTCTAATGTTGATGCATTTTCCATCTCCCACTGACCAACTAACATTTGGTAGAATAGCATCCCTCCCGCTCAAAAGGCTCTGCTAGCCCCATGATGGGCGAGAGCCCTTGTCAGCTTTAGAAAAGGTGGATGAGTGAAAATATAAACCTCTAAAAAACTTGCCCCATAAAGATAAGGGTTGATGCATAAGACACCATGCCAGCTTACCAAGCATGGCTTGATTAAAACTCATCAAATCTCTGAAGCCCAATCCCCCTATTTCCTTTCGGCTCTGTAAAGTTTTCCAACTCTGCCAATGAATTCCAGATCTGCTTGTATCATTGCTCCACCAAAATTTAGCCATTCTCTTTTCAATAACTTTACATAATGAGATAGGAATCTTAAACACAAACATGGCGTATTGCGGAATAGATTGAATGACAGTCTTTAGCAGAACTTCTTTCCCTCCCTTAGAAATTAGTTTCTCCATCCACCCTTCTAATTTCGATTGAACTCTACTCAACAGCCAAGAAAACATATCCCTTTTAGATCTTCCCCAATCAGTAGGTATCCCTAAGTACTTCCCACATCGCTGTAAAACAGGTACCCTTAATTCACTAGCCAAATTTTCCTGGAGAGAGATAAGGCAAGAAGGACTGAAGAAAATTCCAGATTTATTTCGATTTGTAGTTTGTCCAGATGCCAGGCAATACTGATTTAGAATATTTGATAGGTTCTGACACTCCAGCAAGGTACCATCAAGAAAGAACACAGCATCATCAGCGAAAAAGAGATGTGATAAAGTAGGACACCATTGATTCAGCTTAATGCCTTTGAGTAAGCCCATATCCATAGCATTCTAATTAGGAAGGATAAGAGATTGGCTATAAGGATAAACAAGTAAGGGGATAAGGGATCTCCCTGCCTTAGCCCTCGAGTTGGGTGAAAACTCGGTAAATACTCACCATTCATTTTGTGAGAGAAAGATGTAGTTGAAATGCACTTTGCATAATTAGGTGGACCCAATGAGAATGAAAGCCTAATCGAAGTAAATAATCTTGAAGAAAGTCCCATTCAACACGATCATAAGCTTTCTGCATATCTAACTTAAGAATCGCTTTAAAATGACGCCTTCGTTTCCTAGTCTTAAGCTGATGAATGACTTCCTGTACGATGAGAACATTGTCCTGAATCTGTCTTCCAGCAACAAAAGCACTTTTTTCCTTAGTAATCAGCATAGGCAGCAGGGATTTTAATCTATTAACTAGCACTTTAGAGAAAATCTTATAGGCATAGTTGCACAAGCTAATAGGACGATACTGATCCAAGTTTTCTAGGTTTGGGGTTTTGGGGATTAGGGTTATAGCAGTTCTGTTTAAAGGTAGAGGTAATGATCCAGTAGTAAAGAATTGTTGAACTGCTCCGTGAATGTCCACTTTAAGAACTTCCCAATGCGATTGATAAAATAGTCCATTTAAACCATCCGGGCCTGGTGCTTTTGAAGCACCTAATTGAAATGTGGCGACTTTAACTTCTTCGAGAGTGGGTTGAGCGAGGAGTGTTGCATTCATTTCTGCATTAACCATCTGTGGACACTGTTCTAAAATCTGTGCATAACAGCGAGGGCCTGAAGTTGTATAAAGCTGTGAAAAATAATCAGTAGTCATTTCTTTGATCTGTCCAGGATCCTGAACCCATTGATGATGTTCATCCCTCAATATAGTAATTTGATTGCGTTGTCTTCTTTGAAGTGTGGTAGCATGAAAGAAATTAGTATTGCGGTCGCCCCACTTTAACCAGTTTATCCTAGATCGCATCGCCCAAAATTGCTCTTCCCTTTGCCATGCTTTCTGAAGTTCTGTTTTTATCATTTGTTGCCGAGATTGATTCAATAAAGTAGGTTGCTGATTTGTCAAAATTTGTAACTGGTGCTCTAATTCCATTGCCTGTTGCCTGTTGTGGGAGAAATTTTGGCAACTCCAAGTGGATGAGGCTGCAGCAACCGCACGAAGCTTGACTGCGAGAGGAGAGTCCTACCTCGCGACAGAGTGCCAAGAGGTTTCAATGACTGAGTGACAGCCCGGATCATGATTCTAGAAAGCTTCAAAGGTAAAGTGTCTCTTTCGTCGACTCAAACAGGGTTTTGTATCTAAAACAAGAGGGCTATGATCTGATCCTACTGCAGGGAGAACCAGCACTTGAGCATTCGGGTAAGTGACACGCCATTCAGCAGTGCATACAGCTCGATCTAGATGCTCCTTCACCAAGGCTTCCCCATCTCTGTTATTGGACCAAGTGAAAGCACAACCATGGGAAGGTAGATCCAACAAGCAGCAATCATTGAGGACATCTCGAAAAGAAGAGAGGCGATAAGAGTCCGCTGGCCGAGATCCCATTTTCTCCCAGTAGTGAAGAATTTCATTAAAATCGCCAAGGCACACCTAAGGTAAGACATTATAACTACCAAATTGTCGCAAGGTCTGCCAAAGATGCTGACGGTCATGAAAAACTGCAGGTGCATGAATATAGGTAATCCTCATAGACTTGGCATTCGAGATATCCAGACAAATAAAATCTAAAAAATGCAGATTGGAGGAGAAGTTAGACAGCGAGATCCCAGCATTCCAAAAAAGAGCTAAGCCACCTGCAGAGCCAACAGGGCTGAACAACTTGTGGTGCAAAAAACGTAAGGAACGTTTCAAGGGAAGGAGAACTTCATCACCATTTTTCGTCTCCATTAAAAATAACAAGCCAGGCTTTTCTTTAGCCAAAAGGGCTTTTAAGGATAGGACTGTCAGGGGATTGCCCAAACCCTGACAGTTCCAACTGATAATTTTCATCGTTGTTTTGGTGGCTATTTAGGGCCAGCCACCGTCGCCCATGAACCATCTTCAGACGCCTCTACAATTGGCGTATCCAACAAGAAGGATTCATCATAAACTCCCAGTTGCCCTCTTGGTAAGTCATAGGGAGTATAGCGTCTCGATTTCTTAGCAGGGCCTATTTTAATATTCTGACGAATACTTTTGCCTTTTTTAACTTGAGGAGCTGATGTCGCCAATTGCACTCCTTTAAGCTTCTCTGATGCTGGAATTAAAGCGGTGGTAAGATTTTGTTGCACTGAGGGAGTGATGCCCAAGGATCAGTACCAGCCTGTGGTGTGATTGGAGTAGCCTTTTGTGGAGAGGAGGTTGTTTTAGGAATAGGTGGTAGTAGAAGGGGGAGAGGGCGAATATCAGTGGGAGGTGTTTTAGGTATGGTTTCCTCTCTCTCCTCCTCCATAATTGATTGTCCATAGTAACACTTCCAGTAAGGGCTGTACTTCTGAACTTCAGCTTTTAACCAGGGATCGTAAGGAGTTTTCGCAGCATCGGTGATCATATTCTCCTCAAAAGGAATGGTGGGGCAAGAGTCAGTGTAATGGCCCAATCGTCCACAAGAGTAACAGTAATGAGGTAACCTTTCATACCGAAAATCCAACCACAGGGTTTGATTTTTGAATTTAATTAGTCGACCTACCTTCAAAGGTTCAGATAAATCCAGTTCGACTCGAGCGCGACCTACTTTCAGGGTGGAACTATCAGCAAAGTCAGACTTAACTTGCAGAACAGGGCCTACCGTACTAACAGCCTTGCGGATCATATCATCGGTACAACATTCTAAAGGCAGCCCAATTACCTGAACCTAGAATGCACAGGTAGAGAAGTCATAATAGTGCAGAGGGGTGTTGGCTACCCAGGGTTTAAAATTTATAAGATGTCCCGAGAATTGCCAAGGGCCTATGTCTAGAATTCTCTGTTTTTCAGCTTGAGACCTAAATTTGGCTAAATAAATTCCGCTTCTCTCTGTAGGATTTCCGCGTGGTCGAACCTCCATGCCCTCTTCAAGACTGACTGGAAAGCTGGGAAATTGAAGGAAGGGTTGGAAGGAACTTTACCAACTAACAGTAGCTTGCACTCCTCGATTGCGCCAGGTGCGGGTTCAACTTGCCATTCTTCAATTTCTTTTTCTGTGCATAATCGGCCCAATTTTTGACAAAGTGCAGCAACTCGAGATGCATCGGGATCATCTTCGCTAGCCATTGATGAAAGGACGGATCGCCTTAACAGATGAAGGTCGTGAGCATTAAAAATATCGACATGCAAAGGGAGAAACAGAAAAACCACAAGGGAGGAGAACAGAAACCAGCAAAACAATCACTGGCGTGATAGAAAAGTGGAAGAGATGTGTATGGGTTAACTAATTAAGCTTAGGAAGGAAAAGGAGAGAAGGAGATGATGAAGAATTGCCGTTCGCATGGCGACGGTGAGCTACTGGAGATTGAAGACAAAAGGGTTTAGCAGAGAAGAAGAACTCTACCCAGCAGATAGAGAGGAAACTCGACAAGACGAGACTTCATGCCTCCATCACACTTTAAGTACTACTATTTTCCGTCTCATCCATAATTTAAGAGGGGTCATCTACGGCTTGTAGGTTTGGAATAAGGACTTTGCAATTATGAATGCATGAAACTTTTTCAAAGAGTGGGCAACTGGAAGAGTTTTTGAAATTATAGAATGTGATTTTGATGGTACTATAAATCTATTATTTTTGTTTTATAACGCTATAGTATCGTTATGAAAATCAGCTAGGCCTCATTCAATTAAAAAAGATAATACTTTTATGTATTCTAAAATGTCATGACACCATAAATTATAAGATCTTACATTTTACATCGGGGAAAAGTGTCAAAAAAGTCCTAAACCTTTTGTCTTTGTGCCGATTTAGTCCTAAACCTTTTTAAGTTGTGTCAATTCAGTCATTTCCGGTCAATTTTGGCTGAATTTTGCTGACTGGACATCGACTAGCTGACGTGGCCTTATCGACGTTGATGTGGACAACTTTTAATAATATTTTAATATTTTTTTATTATTTTATTATTTTATTATTTTTATTTTTTATTCTCTTCTTCTTCCTCTAACCGGTTGCCGGACCTCGGCCACCAGCCAGAGGCGACGGCCGGCGAGGTTGACCTCGACCTTGACCTTGACCTCACTGGCCACCTCACCAGTGCCTGCGAGGGCAGCCTCTCGCTGGGTGGCAAGGCTCGCCCTCGCCGGATCTGGCGAGGGTCGAGGCCGGCGAGGCTTGACCTCGCCAGATCTGGTGAGGGCGAGCCTCACCTGCCCAACGCGAGGCCACCCTCGAGGCCTGGGCGGCGAGGCTCGCCCTTGCCAGATCTAGTGAGGGCGAGCCCCGCCAGCTCGGCGTGAGGAGGCGGCTTCACTTGAGCTATCGATTTTCAATCTGTCACGATCGATTTCCTCTCACCCATCTCTACCATAACCCTAGCAATGGCGGCATCCCCCTCTCGCTGGTTCGGAGAGATGTCGGCGGCGGTGAAGCTGATGGAGGGCGCGATATAGAAGATCTGCGAGTGTAAGCTCGTCGGGGAGAGCAAGGTGAAGCCGATCGTGCAGGTGGTGGACATGAAGATGGTGAAGACCCCCGGTAACTAGAACCAGAACCCGGGCGGCGCTGGCACCGTGGAGAGGGAGCAGCAGAGGTTTTGGATGGTGCTTTTCGACGGGACCCACATGTAGCAAGGCATGCTCGCGATGCGGCACAACCACCTCGTCAACTTGAGGCCACCTCCTCACGAGGGTAGCCTTGCGCGGGGCATCAAGGATCGCCCTCACCGAATCTGGCGAGGTGGCCGGCGAGGTCGAGGTCAAGGTTGACCTCACCAGCAGTCTCCTTTGGCCGGTCGCCGAGGTCGACGATCGGCTGGAGGAAGAAGAAGAGAATAAAAAATAAAAAAAAAAAAAAAAAGAAAAAGAAAATGATATTAAAATATTATTAAAAGTTGTCCATGTCAGCGCCAATCAAGCCACTTGACCGGCCAGCGTCCAATTAGCAAAATCCAGTCAAAATTGGCCGAAACAACCGAATTGACATAACGTAAAAATGTTTAGGACTAAATCGATACAAAGACAAAAGGTTTAGGACTTTTTTGGCACTTCTCACTTTTACAACGTTTTCCACATACTTGTGGTTAAAACACCATTGGTCATCGTAAAATATCACAAAATACACAAAACAATTCCATTTGCACTTGATTACAATTAAAAAAAAATGACATTGTATAAGACAAAAAATATTTTAGAACGTTTTGCTTTTCAGTTAAGGTGAGTAAAATGTCGTAAATCAAAATTTTGTGCTTTAGGAAATTTTGAATCTAAATTCATTTATATAGAGCGAACGCCTTTACAACGTCATAAATCCATGTACTATGATGTTCTATACTAGTTAGTTATGATAGCTAAAGGTGGTTGGCCAAGTGGTGGCAACATTTATTTTCCTAGTTGGAGTTTCTCCAAACCATCTCTTGTTCATCGCATAGAAAAATTATGGATTCATCTCGATTCTTAAATAAAAATATTATTAAATTACATCTGCACATCTGAAGCATTATCATTTAGTAATATTAAGCCCACATAAATTGCATTATAATTGGACTGAGTTAAGTGAGGTAGCTCTGACCTTAACAGGATTATCTGGACTAAGCTCAAGAGAACAAAAAATTCAGCCAAGACTATAGTAGTTAAAATTTCACATATGGGATGCACGAAAGGAAGTTAAATTATAAACGACTGCAACAAGAAAGCATATGGAGCTCAAAACTTTGGTCATTGGATAGGGAATGAAAGAGATATCTTATTTTCTCATCTTGAATATTACACAATTTCTTTCTTATAATGAAAGAGTCGGATTTATTCCCCACTCTCCTTCACTTTATTTACCGTAATTTCCGCTAGGAACACCCTAGCTAGAGGATGATCAAACCACGCCAAGGTCCTTGAGCGAGGACTCTTGAACATTGACAAAGGGTAAATCTCGTATCGGAAGTTGCAGCTACCGCCAACCACTCGCCCACCTTCCTTTCCGTCGCAACAGCTCGGAAGATCACCGATTGCGCCCTACAGACACTCCTTGCACTCGGTCACCGACAGATCCCTCGTGCACTGCACCAATTCGTACAGCTTCGTCTTATCCTCCAGTCCCATCTCTCCAGTCGCGTACAGCTTTGGCACGGTGTAAGCCTCCTCGACCAGACAGGTCAGTAGCCCCCTTACCTTGAGGTGGAGCAGAAGTGGAAGAAAGGGTCGGCGCCGAGGGTGGCCTGGAGGAGGAGGGGGGAACAGAGCGAGAGCAAGACAAAGCGGGCCGAAGACATGTCGTTACTTAAAGATTTGATATGAATGTGCTGTGAGGTGAAGTCGTGTCACCTTCGTGTTGTGTTTGCAATGAGAATATGAAGAGTATGCTGCATGCATATATATAATAGAGCTGAAAATGTTGACTTTGACTATTCAATTGAGTGGCATGAACCTTATCAACTCTCCAGAGATATTTCAACCAATAAAATCGTCACAAACTGCTTGTGGACGATAAACGATGTTGATTGGCACCGAGAGTGAAAAAGTAGCCAAAGACAACATGTTTTTCCTTGTACATCATGGAAGTACCAAATGAAGTGCTGGATAAGTTGGAAAAGGCAATTGAGTCCATCCTCAAAGAGCAATAATATGTCAATATTCGATCGCTTCAATCCTTGATCTTAGTTAATAGTAAGCGAGTTATCTTGACAATGTGAATAGATTTTTGGATCTTGAATTTAGAGGATCTATGCAAATACTCGAAGGGTATGATAAACAAATGGATCACATAGGTGTGCATGACATGGTTATCAAAAGTGAAACATGCACATTTCACTTGAGTAAGAATCGAATTTAGAGGATCTATGCAAATACTCGAAGGCTGATGAATTTATAAAAGTCATATTTTGCAAAGCTGTCTAAATAATATGAATTCTTGCATTTTCTAATATATTCTACTTGAGTAAGAATCGAACACATTTCAAGAAACAATTAAGTGAACATAAGAAATCACATTAAAAATGTAAGCTCTGGTTGTAGTATGATCGAATCTGTCAAGCCAAAGTGAGGTCAGTGCTGAGGTGAAGATTCGACCGAGAGCTGCCGCGACTCGCAGGTTCGGCCTAATGGCCATTATTCTTGAACCACTAAGCATGTGATTTGTTTTTTACTTGCTTTTTTGGTCCACTTTTGAGGCACGACCAATTACTGAGCTTGAATTCTAGAAATCGAAGTTTCTTATTTTTGTACTTTTCTTCTTTTTCTTAGGGGGGGTTTTCTCGGTATTGGCTTTTGATTCGAGTGGATGGTGAGGACCAGCAAAGCGCACCACCTACGTCGAGGACCAGAAATGGCAGCCATCCACTGACTTTTCCATTAAATTTCAATTCGCTACAGAAGAATAGTTGCGGTCATGGGGCAAAATTGCTCATTATCTCGTCAATTATTACAAAAAGAAGAAGAGGAAGAAGGGTCACACATTTCGTTGCTACGTAGGTATCATAATGAAAACAAAATGACGAAATGAAAACTAGTTCAAAAGTCAACAGTTGTCCCTTCGGAATTTCGAGTATATCTTTGGATAATTCAATATGAGACAATTCTTTTTAGTGGTATTATCCTCAAGAAGGTGCATGGAACCTCATGTCACGGATTGCTAGGTAGGCCCATGATAGTCGAATTATAATAAGGACAAAAGAAGTAAATCCATTTCCGCTCCCGGAAAGATGCAGACTCTCATGGCCGTGGACACGTGAATAACTATGGTAGACAGTTTTTTTTTTCTTCTTCTTATTGTTTCTCGATATGATCATATCTGGTGATCGTATTATAGATTAATATAAAATGTCATAGATTGGTCGATAAAACGAGCACAGTTTTAGTCGTAATTATTGGTTTTTCATAACGAAATTGTTTTTGATACGTGACGCAAAACATCAATTCACAACAAGTGAGTATATTTTTTTTTTTCATAGACTTTCCTATTAGAATAATGTGTTATAAACTCAAATAACTAAGCCTCGGTTGTCCCAAGAGGTGGCTGGTCAAGTGGTGACAATATTCATTTTCTTGACTAGTCGAATCTACCTTTGGGTGTATAGATTTACGTTTTCGCGATAGTCTGCATGAGTGGATTTTCTCAAGGCTAAAAATCCCCCCACCCTACTCTCCATTTTTGGGATAAAATTACCAAAATTAGTCATAACTTTATTATATGAATGCCAATTCGATTCTAAATTTTTTAATTTTGTCAATATGACCTTAAATTTTTACTTGAAGTTTCCAATGTAACTCATCCGGAAATTACTGTTTGATATTACTGACATGGTGATCTCCAATAACTCCACATCAGCTTGCCATGTAGGATAGCTCATGTTGACCGGATGCCACGTCAGCAATTTTCGGCTACAATTGGCCGGAAGAATTACATTAAAATTTCCCGTGAAAGCTTAAGTTTACATTGATAAAATTGAGAAGTTTATGACTCCTTCAGTTATTATCCCTCTTTTTCATGTAGTCAAATGTTCTTGGCCGAGCGCCGTTGCCAGCCTTAGGAAGCCGCCATCCCGGCCGTTGAAGCCCTCGCCGCTGCCGAGTCAACCCGCCCCGCGTCTCCCTACTAGTGGTGTACAAAATACCAGGAAATGCTTGGACCGCCCGGGCGGCGGTTCTTGAGGGAACTAGTCTGGTTCCAGTTCCAATTTTTGTGAACCGGTGGGAACCGGTCCGGTTCCTGGTTCCATGGGCGGATCCGCCTGCCCGCCCACCCGGACCGGACCGGTTCCCTTTTAATATTAAATTTTTTTTTACTAAAACTGAATACAAAGCAATTGTTTTGTGGCAATTGTTTATGCGGTAGGATGAATACAAAGCTGAATATTGGGAAATTCTTATGCTTTTTGGTTGTTTAGTTTATTTATTAATATAATGATGAAGGTGATGTATTCAATAAAGTCTTGTTTAGTTTCACCTCCTTTGATTTGTCTGTGCGACTTGTGATATTTTGCCGAACCTGATGAGGGATATGTCCAGTTCATAGCTTTAGGAGAGACCCATTTTTCATGAACACTTACTACTCTCTCCACCTCTATATCAACTTACGTACATCCATTCCTTCATTGGTTGCATTTATAATTGCAACAAATGAATCTTTGTTCCATGTACTTAAATTTGGTTTTTCTTTATTTGGCTTGCTTTGATGTCATGTAGTCGTTCTATGTTGAAAACCAAAATTGTTTCGCGTCAAGATCAGTTCCATGGATCCACCCAAGAATCGGACCGGACCGGCGGTTCGGTTCCCGAGTGGATCCATGCAACAAACGGATGGATCCCGGTTACAATTTTTCGGAACCGGTCCTTAGCAAGCGATTCCCGGTTCTAGGTCGGGAACCGCCCGCCCGGACCATGCACGCCCCTACTCCCTACCTCTCTGTTAGGATTGTCAAAGACCCCACCCCCCCGTCTCTCTCTCTCCCTAAGGGTAGGGAGTAAGAATTGTGGATTTCTGTTTTTCCTTCACTTCTTTTTATTCTTATTTTTGGGATTATGTGTTTAACATTACACGTGGGTGGTGTAAGAGCATGTGCCCACCAAGATCCTGATCGAAGGAAAATATAAACCTTACTCAGTAGTGTTGGTGACCATGGAGAAGAGATCAACTCTACTAGGCTTTACTTATTCTATACGAAAGATTTAAAGAATTGCGCGATGCATGTAACTTATTTGTTTGGCATTTTTTTTTATCGAAACTATCGATTAATATTATATTAAAAAAGAAGTACAGCCTGCTAGAACAGCGTCACTTAGTACAATATCATGGAAAAGAGGAGGAGGGAAAACAAGCCAGTGCGACTAGGCCGTGAACCCTGTGGGCTTTGGCGGCCCAATCAGTGGCTAGATTGGCTTCTCGACGGACATGCTGGAGAGAGACATTAGGGCAACGCAAAAAGAGATCTTGAAGAACCACAAAGAGGTGCCGCTCCTTCCATGACTGCGGTTGTTGCTACCGAAGGACTTCCACCAGTAATAAGCAGTCCGATTCAACCAAGACGCGATGGAGATGAAGCCCCTGCTTGATCATATGTTGGAGTGCCAGAATAAGAGCATAGATTTCAGCTTGAAACGTCGATTGGGCTGGAACGTTGCTCGTGAACATATCGGTGAGTACTCCATTAAAGTTTCTATAAATACAAGCCACTGAACCTTGCTGATTTCCTGGTAAAAAAGTCCCGTCAATATTGCATTTTATAGTGCCCTTTGCGGGTGGTTTCCATTGGCGATCAGGACTGATGCTTGATTTTTGAAACCGAGGTTGAGAGGGCTGTAGAATCTGGAATATGCAGCGCTGGGCTAGGGCATTCTCCACCACTCGGATGGGATTCGGGGATTGCTGTCTGAAGATTGCGTTGTTACGCTGACGCCATATCTCCCACAGCAGATAGGCAAGCCTTTCAAAACTTGGGGTGTTCGAGACTGAGTGGCTCTAGTGGCAACCCACTCATCTAGGCGACGTACATAGGTAAGTGAGATAGGGATCTTGATCTTGGCATGATTCCATATATCACGAGTCCAATTGCAATAGAAGAACAGATGTTCAATGGTCTCTGGAATATTTTGATTACATAGGGTGCAGTATGGGTTGGGGGAAATTTGTCTGTGGTATAGGTTTGCTTTAGTCGCAAGGGCACTTTTACAGGCTAACCACATGAAAACACGAATCTTAGGAGCCGTTTCCATATGCCATATCTTTTCCACAATTGAACAGGATTTTGGTATGAAGAGGAAGCAATAGTGGTAGGGTTTTGTTGGATCGAAGACAAATAATGGTAACAGCTTTTAACTGAGAATACACCTGAGGAAGTAGCAGTCCGGACTAATTGATCAGTACAAAGAGAAGGGTTTATAGGGGTACTTAGGATCGCTTCACTTACCTATGCTCTAAAAAGATTAGAAATAAGCTCCTTCTTCCAAGTAGCAGTAGATGAATCTAATATATTAGCAACTATAATGGGTTCCCCATCCGCTGCTTGACCTCCTATTTTACCAATTGTAAGCCAAGTGGCTTCTCTAATGTTAATCTTGGATCTATCCCCCACTAGCCACCGAAGTTTAGGGAGAATAGCATCTCGACCCTTTAAAATACTCTGCCACCCCCATGAAGGTCTATAGCCTGAGGTTGCATTTTGAAAAGAAGACTGTCTAAAGTATAGGCCCCTGAAAAGATGACTCCATATAGCATTAGGTTGCTGGAAAAGACGCCAAGCTTGCTTACCAAGCATCGCTAGATTGAAATTTATGAGATCTCGGAAACCCATGCCCCCCGCTGTTTTGGAGTTCTTTAATTCTGACCAAGCTGTCCAATGAATACCTCATTCACTATTGTTCTTACTCCACCAGAAAGCTGATATCTTCTTTTTTATTAATCTGCAGAGCGACAGGGGAATCTTGAAGATGGACATAGCATACTGAGGTAATGCCTGAATTACTGCTTTCAATAAAATCTCCTTGCCCCCTTTTGATAAGAAGTTTTCCTTCCAACCATCTAATTTTGCGTTAATTTTGGCCAGGATCCAGGAGAACATCTCATGTTTTGAACGTCCCCAATTAGAAGGGATGCCTAGATACTTGCCATATCTGCTTACCACAGGTATTCATATATTTGTTTGGCATTTTAAAAGTAAACATTCGAGTCATAGTAATACATTTCAAAAAAAAAAAAAAAAAAAAAGGAGAGAGGATATGATTGGATATATCAATAATTGAACACAACCATGGAAATTCTCTTTACCTAGGGTATTGAATGGTCATGAACGGGAAATGTATTTCCAGATAATAATAGGTTCTGCACCAACTATTCCGGAAACATTTCCACATACAAAATATTGGCAAAATGGCGTTGTAGACTAAAAGGTTTTACGTATCAACTTGTGGATGGTCAGATTATCATCATATATACACAAGAACTGTAATTTCTATGTTGCCACAACTGCAAAATATAGACTCGCGGATAGCCCCAGTTACGCTAACTTAAAACATAGCAAGAACATTTATGTAAGAAATTATTCATGACATATTGATGAAGACATCAAATTTTTATTTACAGCTATATAAACCATTCGGATGATAAAAGAGTCTCAGGTAAATTCCCAAACTCACCTTCACTTTATTTACCATGTATTACACTAGGAACAACCTAGCTAGGGAATCATTAAACCACACCTATTTAGGTCCTTGAGCGAGGACTCTTAAACATTGACAAAAGGGTAAATCTCGTATCGGAAGTTGCAGCTCCCGCCAACCACTCGCCCACCTTCCTTCTGGTCGCCATAGCTCGGAAGCTCGCCGATTGCGCCCTCGAGACACTCCTTGCACTGGGTCGCCGACAGATCCCTCGTGCACTGCACCAATCCGTACAGCTTCGTCTTCTCCTCCAGTCCCATCTCTCCAGTCGCGTACAGCTTTGGCACCGTGTAAGCCTCCTCGACCAGCCCGGTCAGCAGCCCCCTTACCTTACCGTCGAACGCCTCCGGGTCGCTCACGCTTTTCGGGTTCCACATAGAGAACTTGTTGGCATTGTCGATCTGGCCGAAGAAGTCAGTGTCAAGGTACTTGAACATGCAGTTGTCATACCAGATTATCGCCCCCTTGTTGCGAGGGCAGCGGCGGCGGATCTCGGCAACAGCGTCTGCCACGCAGGCCTCGCAGTCCGATGGCGATGTGTCACCCCGGCACAGCGTGAGGCCATAGGGCTGGTCTGGGATTTGGCCGATGGAGACAGGGCCGAAGCCCGAGGAAGGGGTCTTGGTGTAGAGGAAGCTGGTAAGCTTGTTGAGGTTGGATTCGTACGGGCTGCCCGCGGTGAAGTCCTCGGGGGTGGAGCAGACGTGGAAGAGAGGGTCGGCGCCGAGGGTGGCCCGGAGGAGGAGGGCGGAACAGAGCGAGAGCAAGACAAAGCGGGCCGAAGACATGTCGTTACTTAAAGATTTGATATGAATGTGCTGTGAGGTGAAGTCGTGTCACCTTCGTGTTGTGTTTGCGATGAGAATGAGATGAGTATGTTATTTGCATGCATATATATAGGCGTCGAGGGGACATGAGAGGATATCATCGAAGTTGTTAATCGTCGTGGTTTGACCGAAGGGAAGGACGTTCAGACGTACGACTTTTTCCTTTGCAACTTCGTAAGTTCGATTTTAACCGTGTAGAAATCTTCAAGCATGGGCGGCGTTGTCGGAGTATTTTAAAAGAGATGGGTTTAATTAATGGATTAGCTCGCGGAGCACTTGGCCGCAAATGTGGCTACGACAACTTGAGAGAAACAATTGTATTATATCGAACATGAGTAGGCAATCATCAATGGAAAATGAGATGACCTGCCGTGGGCTATGCTAATCCTCTCCATCTCTACCCACTTAAAAGAAATGTGACAAGGCAATCTCATCATCATTGCGTCCGTAGGAATAGTAGGATTGCCGATGTAAAGATTGGCTGATGAAATTGGTTTGTGCAGTTTTATACCCCCGTTTGCTACCATGCCATAGTGAAATAGGACCAAGTTAAATAAAATTACCATTTAAAGTATCTGGTGATGTCGTTGGGAGAGTCGGGGGCTAGTTAGGTGCTAATGTTGTCCTCTATCAACTATGGCGATTCCTATCCGATTACATTGGGTAGTTATGGAATTATAAAGGTCTGTGACTTTTGAAAGTCATTGTTAATAAAGTTTGTATGTATGAGAATAAATTAGTAGACCAAGCCCTTCATTCTCATTAAAGCTTGGTGAGATTTCTGAATTCTTTTGTAAGATTGAGAGATTATTTCGTAAGGAATTGTGGGGCTAAACACATGTGGGTTATTAGGCGTAATTGAAGATTGGTAAACATTGAGAGTATTTGAGTAACTCGAGTATAGATGTAATATCTATTGTATCGTTTAATTCAAATGCTACATGCACCTATACAAATTGTATATTGGTATTTGATAGTACCTTCATCTCATTCATGCCCCTACCCCTCTTGCCGTATGAAATGAAGCATTTCTAATTTTTTGTTATAGAAATTTTGCAATGGCATATGAAGTTTATAAGAAAAAGGAAGTAAGCCGATTTCCAGTCAAATTAGTTGATGGTTACCTGAAATGCTAGTTGAACACAATCGGAAACACAAATGGTGCTACATAGGTATGCAGCTAAAGCAAATTATATTTCAGGTTTCTAGAACAAGAAAAGAAGCGTTCAGTCTGCTAGTCCATCATCTCAAGTGTTCAAACTTTAAGATTATGACTCTCAAGAGCCACAGGCCTGTGTGATTCTATAATTACTCGATATAATCAGATTAAAATCGTCACAATCAATAGAGGATGGCATTAGCAACTAATTACCCCTCGACACTCCTAACAACATTACAAGACACATTAGATGATAATTTTAATTTAATTTTGTCATATTTTGTCATGGCGTAGTATCAAATGGCCCTATACAACTGCACAAATCAATTTGATAAACCAATCCTTACGCCGGCAATGCTATTATTCCTACAAACACTGTGATGGCAATTGCCTTGACGCTATGATACTTTTTTCAGAACTCAAGTTGTGGTCACTGGATGAAGCCCAGCTAATCAAAGCATTGGGAAATACCTGCTGTATAAAATGGGAAAAGATGAGAAGAACAACAAATTCTGAGATTTTATATCAGTCTAACAATACGATAACATATCATATCAATAAAAAAAAAAAAACGCTGTTTACTGTAGCCATGCTCGTGTCCACGGCCATGAGAACTTCCGGAAGGTGGACAATGGTTTCATTTCTTTCGAGCTTAATCTAATTTGACTATTGTAGGGCACTTAGTACTCCAATATAAGTAGGCATATGGGGTTACCTAAAAAAAAGAATTATTTATCGTGTATTGAAAATAAGATCGTGTACAGAGAACAAAATTTCGTCATTTGACCTTGAACTAGCTTTCGCCATTTTGTTAATCTGAAGTTAAAGCCGTATAAGCACTAAAACTGCGGCCTAATTAAGGCCGGCCGGCACCGTCTTTTATTAGCTACTACTAGTCAACACCACCCCCCAACGAAAAGTGGTTGACTTGGGATGAGATCTGAGCTCGTAATTGCCAAGGGGACCTGTATATTTTCTGGATGGTAGAGAATTCTCTATTAGAGAATACTTTTAAAGATATAATCTAATATTGGGGAGATTATTTAATATTTCTTTATTTTATAAAATAGTTGATTTCCTTATTACTTTAGATTATTTGCTTTCCTGCGCATTTTGTTTGGGTTTAAATACTCTTCTCTTCAATTGTGTATAGATGAATTGGTTCTATCTCCTTTTCTCTTGAAGATCCTAGAATATTTATGTTTTTTTGACATTCCGCTTGTGATTGCTCTTGGAGAAGTAGAGGTGGCAAGGAACTACATGAGATCATGATCAAATATGAGCCTGAGGTGAAACATTTCTAAAGAGCAAGTGAAATCTGTAACAACCGATTTATTAGGATGGTGATTCTCGTGGACCACATCTGTATCCTAGGGCTACGCAATCTGATGCAATCAAAGTGGGAGAGACATTCTGGCATTGGAGAAGTGGGAATTTATTAACAAAGCATATGTTTTCAAAATTAGGGAGTTGCATCTAGTTCCATGTGCCAAATTCATATTCTTCTTTTTTCGAGAAGATTTCCAAAGGATATTCTTATAGTGACTAATGCCGCGCATGCCTGATTACAATTGCATGACTAAGGAGAGAAAAGAAGGTTGTGTTTGCTCTTTTGATATTAATAGGGAGTGAAGCATGCTCTATGATGTTGTATATTTATGGATGGTAGAGAATTCTCAATCAAATAATACTTTTAAAAATATCATTAGATATCGGGGATGTTGTTTAATATTTTGTTATTTTCTAAAATTGTCGATTTCCTTATTAGAATATATTATTTTCTTTTCTATGCATTTTGTTTAGATATAAATACCCTCATTTCAATTGAGTATAGATGAACTAATTCTCTCTCCTTTTCTCTCGAAGATCCTATAATATTTACACCCTAACCACATAAGATCATGATCAAATATGAGCCCGAGGTGAAACATTTCTTCGAAGCAAGTGAGTCTGGTAACAATGGATTTATTAGGATCAGTGATTCTCTTAGACCACATCTGTATCCTAGGGCTACGCCATCCGATGCAATCAAAGTGGGAGAGACCATCTAGCATTGGAGAAGTGCGAATCTATTAACAAATCATACGTTTTCAACATTAGGGAGTTGCGTCCGGTTCCACGTGCCATATCCATGTTCTTCTTTTTTCGAGAAGATCTCCAATAGGAAGGACAATGCTACGACAATAAGCGATCGAATAATAAATTTAACATAACAAAAAAATAAATCGAATGCTGAATTTTCATGGTTCGGTCAGTCGATATGACTTATGTTCACGGGGAGAACAACAAACAATTACACTATAAATTAAATGATACAATGAAGATGACATTTACACTTGAGTTATTCAAACATTCTCAATGTTTTTCAGTCTCCAATTACACTCAATGACCCACATGTGTTTACCCTACAATTTCTCACGAAATCATTTCTCATTCTTACAAAGGAATTCAAAATCTTACTAAGCTTTAATGAGAATTGGGGGCTTGGTCTGATAATTTATCCTCATAAATACAAACTTTAATGATAATGACTCTCAAAAGTCACAAACCTTTGTAATTCCGTAATCACACAATCTTATCAAATAGGAATAGTCATAGTCGATAGAGGACAACATTAGCAATTAACTAGTCCTTGACAATCACAACAACATCACAAAAATACTTCAAATGGTAATTTTATTTAATTTGGTCCTATTTCTCTGTGGCATGGTAGGAAACGGCTTTATAAAAGCTACACAAATCAATTTCATCAACCAATGTTTACTTCGGCAATGCTACTATTCCTCGCTACGATGTAATGATGATTGCCTTTCACATTTCTTTAAGTGGATAGAGACAAGACAGAAAGAATTAGCATAGCCCACGGCAGCCCATCTCCTTTTCCGTTGATGATTGCCTACTCATGTTTAGCTTACTTCGATAAAGCATAGAAAATACCAACTCTCTAATGTTTCTCTCATTTCACGAGAAAGGTGGCGCTTTTGAAATATATTTTCTAGAAAGCTATAATCCAGGAAAATATAATTATTTTTTGGGATTTGGGTGAAACTTAAAAATTAAATATAAAATATTTTCCTCCATACACTCTTTTTCAATAATGTTATTATTATTTTTATTTTTAAAAATCGATTTTCATTATTTTTTATTTCTATTTTCATTTTCCTTGTTTTTCTCTTCTTCTTCAACTAGTTGTTGGCCATGGCGATGGCCAGCGATTGGCCACAAGCGAGCATCAAGCTCACCAATGAGCACGAGGCTCACCCTCCTCTTGCGAGCCCAGGCTCTCCACACGCTAAATCGGCAAGCGCGAGCGTCAAGTTTGAGGGCTTACTTAGGCCCTGTTTGGTAACCATCCAAACAGGGCCAAATTCTGATTCTTTGTTCCCATAATCGGTTTGGGCCTAGAATCGCGTTTGGTAAAATTTTGTTCTCGGAAACAAATTTGTTCGGGAACAGATTGGGAATAGAATCAAGAACCAAAAAAGTTGATTCTTGTTCCGGGGACGAGTTTGAGAATCAAAAATCAAGAATTTTGTTTCTTCCTTGGCCATCTCGCGACCGCCATCTACCACCGCCCGCCACCGTCCGTGCCCGTCATCGCCGTCCGCGCGGTCCCCAGCGAGCTCGCGCGGAGGCTTGCCCAGCCACCGGCGAGGCTCGGCCTCCCGGATCGGCGCGAGGCCGAGCCTCGCCCGGAGGCCAGGTGGCCTCGCCGGGGCTGGGCGAGGCCTCGCGAGGCCGGGCGAGGCCCGCCCGGCCACCGGCGAGGCTCGCCCGGCCTCGCCGGTGGCACTGGCGGGCCTCGCCCAACCCCGGCGAGTCGGCTGGCCCCCGCGGGGCTCGGCCGAGCCTCGGCGGGGCTAGGCGAGCCTCGCCCGCCGGAGCCGGAGGGCCGAGGCTAGGCGAGCTCGTCTGGATGCCTGGCGAGGCCGGCCGAGCCTTGCCGAGGCCTGGCGACGCTCCCAAGTGAGGCCGCCGCCTCGCCAGAAATAATTTTATTTCTATTATTTTCGCCCAATACTAATCTTGAGAACCAAGCCTATACCAATGGCCAGTATCTAACTATGATGAGTGACAAGAACGAGCCTGTTTGTCCCTTCAAAATAGAGGGCGGCGCAGCTCCGGTGGTCGCCGGCCCTCGTAGAGGCCCTCGTCTGAGCTGCCTCCGGTTTAAAGTTCTTTCGGTTTTCTATTGCTGTCACCAGGTTCATGGCAATTCTTATGTGTTGGTGCATTTTCCTTGCGGTTTTGGAAATGACAGAGTGATTATGTCCAATTTGACTTCTTGCATGCTCATTCTGCATGTAACAAACAAACTTTTAGGTTTGGCAGCATTAGTTGGCAACACTTTTCATTGTGTGTGGACTGTCAATTGACAACAGCATCGGGCATGCGAAATAACCTTTTATTAGTCTCAGAGTTCTATACATTATTGTTTCTGCATGTCAGCTCGGGCCCGGTGAGTCGCCGGCCCTCGCGGTCCGGCGACCGGCAAGAAGAAGAAGAAGAAGATGAGAAAAAGAAAAAAAAAAGGAAAAAAAAAAAAAAAAAGGAAAATGAAAAGGAAAATGAAAAGAAAAAAATGAAAAAATGAAAAAATGAAAAAAAAAGAAAAGAAAACAAAGGAAAAAGTAAAAAAATTATTTAAAAATTAAAAGAAATTGATTTGGAACAGAATTAATGAACACGGTACCAAACGCAATTCTATTCAGAATCAAAAATTTTGGACGGTTACCAAACGGCTTAAAATACTTAGAATCGGTTCAGGAACGGGAATAAAAAGAATCGGTTCGATCGAATCGGCTCGAGGAACGGAATCGTTGCAAACGCGCCCTTAATCAACAAGTGAGAGCCTCGTACTCTATAATTTGGACAGGCCCAAGGCCAATGAGTGCAAGCCTCACCATAGGTTTCAAGCTCGCTGACCTTGGGCCTCACTAGATTGGTGAGCCTCAAGCTCACCAACTTCAAGCCTCGCCTATGGCCAGTTGTCGGCCATCACTGTGGCTAGCAAGTGGCTGAGAAAGAAGAAAAGAAAAAGAAATAAAGAATTAAAAAGAGAAATAAGTGGGGGCTTGTAGGTATGTGAGATAAGAGAGAGCAAGTGAGGAGGCTAGGGATCGGCCAAGAAAGAAGAAGAGGAAAACAAAGAAAAAAAGAAAAAAATAACTCGAATTTTTTAAAAAATAAAAAAAAGGAAAGAAGTGCGGGCTTGTAGGAATGTGAGATGAGAGAAAGCAAGTGAAGAGGCTAGTGACTGATCAAGAAAGAAGAAGAGGAAAACGAAGAAAAGAAAAAGAAAAAGAAAAAAAAAGAAGAAAACAAAAAATAACTCTAATTTTTTGAAAAATAAAAATAAAGAAGTGGGGGCTTGTAAGGGTGTGAGATAAGAGAAAGCAAGTGAGGAGGTTGGTGAACAACCAAGAAAGAAGAAGAGGAAAACAAAGAAAAGAAAAAGAAAAATAATTCAAATTCTTTAAAAATAAAAATAAAAATAAAAGAAAGAAGTGGGGGCTTGTAGGGATGTGAGATTAAAGAGAGCATGTGAGGAAAATATCTTTCTCTATTTTAGAAGACTTTTTTCATTTCGTGAAAAATATTTTCCCAACCAATTATTTTCCATGAAATGAATCTTTGGAAAATTCTAAAAATATTTTCTTAAAAATAATTTTCTAAAAAAAAAAAAAAAAAACGGAGCCTTCATGGAAAATAATTTCCAAAAAAATGCTTTCCAATTTTTTCAGTGTTTATTTCATAAAAAATAAATTAGTCAATGAAAACATTTCCACCAATGGAAAAAAACTCATTCAAAAGTGAGGAAATTGTTTTCCACTTTTAAAAAAGGGAAAATATTTTCCACTACTCTTTCTTTCACCATTTTATTTAGTTATTTTTTATTTTGCATTCCTTTTCTTTTTTAAATTAAAATTTTTAATTTTATTTATTTTTTTTTTTTTTCTTCAGCCGATTGTCAATGTGAGGCTCAAGCATCGCCGGATTTGCAACACTTGAGCATTGCTAAAGGGCCATGAGGCTTGGGCCTCGCCAAATCGGCAATACTCGAGCATCACCAAAGGGCAGCGAGGCTTGAGCCCAAGCTCACCGGCTGTCACCATGGTCGACAATCGATTGAGGAATACAAAACGAAAAAAGAAAAATTAATTAAAATTTCTAATTTTTAAAAAAAGAAAATACAAAATAATTAAAAATTCGATTTTTCTAAAAATAAAAAGGAACAAATAAAATAAAATAAAAATGATCAAAATGAGTGCACAGAGGAAAATCAAATAGAATACCTAACGGTATAATCATTTTCATGTTTTAGCCAAATATTGGAAAATGTTGTTATTATGTGAAAAATGATTTTTTAGAAAACATTTTCTAGAAGCGTAACATTTTCTGAAAAACGGAGCCTTAATATTTTAACGCCCCTCTCACATGTAAGCCAAATTTATGACATGAGGAATTTGATGAAGGAGTCACGCATGCAAGTGGATTGTGCAAAACTTGTAAACTTGTATCTGATACTTGTTGACACCTAAAATTTTGATTAGGTTTTAATTAGGTTGTAATTTCTTTTATTTTCTCCTGTTTCTCAAATAATAAATAATAACAAAACAAGAAAAAACAAACAAAAAATAAATAAAAACAGAAAAAAAAAAAAAGAGAGCAGCCCATTAGGGCCGGGCCCCTTCTCTCTTGCATGGGCCCCTTTGGCTCGGCCCATGCAAGGAGGCCCTTTTCCCCCTCTTCTTCTTCCTTCCTCCTTCCTCCTTCTCTTTTGCAGACCACATGTTGCGACGATGACACACAACGAAGTGAGATAGTGATGGGACACCGATTCAACCGCACCCAAGGCTGATTGGCGCACGCCGACTGATGGCCAAACCTCTATCAACCGGCACCCCTTCCACCTATAAATAGACCCCCCAATGAAGGCCAAAGGAGGACGGGCACACCGAGGAAGGTCGAAGGCACGCAAGTTCCGATAGCTTCCCACCGAGAGACTTCGGGGAGATCCGTGAGCAAGCGAGCCCAGATCTGATCGGAGGTCGGTTGAAGAGGAGGAGGTTTGGGGCTTAGTGAGGTTGGCGGAGAAGGAGGTCGTCCTGGTGCCAAATCTGAGAAGCCGAGGACCTGCCGTGTCTGCCGTCCCTCCTAACGCCATCGACCAAGCTCCGCCGAAACCCCCAGCCTCCTCGAGCTATGCCTAACTCCGTTGCCGCGATCGATCCACCGTGCCACACTAGATCTGGAAGCTGAAGGGCCACCGTCGCTCCCCCGTCATTGTCACCCGCACCTGCAGCCCCTTGTCACCGCCTCCATCCACCGCCTTGTCGTGCCACCGCCGTAGAACAGGTAACGGTAGACGCCGATCGCCACCTCCAGTCACGCCCAGTCCGTTATTCCCTTTGCATCTCGACACCTCAGCCGCCCTCACTAGCGCCGCGAAGACTTGAGTAGAGAGAGGTGCCCATCGGGTCTGAGTCGGGTTGAGCGAAACCCCCATCCGGGTAAGGTTTCCCCGTGTTGGGCTTGCGCGTGTGGGCTGGGTAGTGTTGGGCTGCAATTTTTTGTGAAGTGGGCCAAAATTAGCTTGGGCTTTTCCACTTAAAAGGAAAAAATCCTGGGTTAGGCCTGCAATCTCGAGTGGACGACCCGAGTCAGACCCAACCCGAGGATCCAACCTAGTTTGTTTTTATATTATTATAATATAATATAATATTTTCTAAATCAAAAAATCAAAAAATTATTTTCCAAAAAAAACCAAAAATCAAAAATATCCATATTTTCCCAAAAAAAAGAAGCCAAAAAAAAAAAAAAGCCAATAAATGATTTTTATTTTCAAAAAAAGATTACAAAAATGCTTTTATGTCCAAAAAGTGAGAAAATGATCCAAAAATGTTTTTCTTCTACAAATGCATGGAAAACCCCTAAAAAATCCAAAAAGCCTTAGGGTTTAAACAAGATTATGTACCGAAAGGGCATTAGTAATTAACTAGTGTAATCAAGTTCCCGATCCTAATTTCTCTTGTTACGTAGGAGCAAGTATTTGTCCCGATACTTTGTTTGGGTTTCTAATTTACCCACCCCAAATTGATTAGTGGCAACTCCGTTTTAAAATTAACTCACAAGTTAAAAATATCAAACCATTAAGTCTTGAATTGGTGGACTTGGGAGAGTATGGGCTATGCTTAATAAACATAGTCGAACCATTAGCCTCCACAAGGCGCCCGCCCCACGGGGGGCGCAAAAAAAAAGAGAGGTCGCGACAGCTTGGCGACTTCGCTGGGGATTTGAAGACTTAGGCCTTTTTAATCTTGTTTAAATGCTTTGCTAATTTGGTTTTCTTTTTGTACAGGTTAGTAGTTTTTATTTATTATGTTAAAATAAAATATTTTGTGATTATAAATTGTTGTGCATGCTTTACTGTTTTAACACTACACATGGCATACACAACCCGGCTGCCGAACCTGGGCCATCATAGGAAATATAGGATGGTGTTAAGAAAGATACGGCCTCGAACGTGAGACTGCGTTGTAGAGGTTGCATTTCTTTTCCCCGAATTTCTTTAGCCGAGGTTAAGAGGGTACGCTGCCAAAGCGAGACTGCGATGGGTGGATACCTTTCTAATTTCAACAAACTTTTTCAGTTAGAAATTGAGTAGCACATCTCATGCGCATGTTCTTATGTTTGCCATTTTCTTTAAAACCAAAGTAATTTCTTTACTTTTACTCAGTCTTTTTTATTGGCCTATGGCAATTTATGGTAGGTTTTTCGAGTCCCAGTTTATATGCGATGGGAGAAGACAATATCCAGTTTATTCCCGCTCCCAAAATGGAGCTCTTTAGATGGTGGGGTCAATTGGACCAATTTCCCCAAGAGCACGTGAAAGCCAAAATCGGTCACCTCCTATCATTGTTCCAAATCTCTGTTCATCCTGAAGTCCTACAGGCCATGGCACATTTTTGGTGCCCGAGGACATCCACTTTTACGTTCGGTAGGTTCGAGCTAACCCCAACTTTAGAGGAATATAGCATGATCACTAGAAAGTCTCTTGAGAATTGGCTTGTTAGGCCACCAACAGGCATTGACCCATTGCGTGGGTTAGCATGGCTTTTAAGAACTAAAGTCCATGTTGTGAGGCGAACTTTTGAAAATAACCATAACACCTGCGCACTAGCATTTTTGATTGCGTGTTTTGAAAATCAACCCATGACCCAAAAAAGTGAAATTTTCCTTCTAGCCTTTTTCGAGTTCATCATTTTTCCCCATCCAAGAAATGCCATAAGTCCCTTAATAGCATGGGTGGTTGATCAAGTCTCAAGAGGGAAAAATTGCATCAACATGATTTTAGCTGAAACGTTTTTGTCTCTTAATCGTTTTAAAGAAAATACGGAAAAAATCATGCAGGCCACCTCGTAAATTTGCAGGTTTGGTTCTTTTCTCACCTAAGCGAATTTCGATGCCTCATGCAATCATCCGAAAATGATTTCGAAAATCCATTATAGAAATTTGTGATCCTAGAACCGTATATTCCAAACTAAAACTGTTTTAACTAGATAAATTTCTCAAGAGACCCCACTCTTGAGACATTCCAATGGTGTGCTAGTTGGTTTCATGAAAAGAGAGCTTGCTTTGCTTATAGACGTAGCCATCCAATTCCGTTGCTCGGTCTCACGGTGGCACCCCTTATTACCCATATAGGGTGGCCTGATAGTATAGAACCCTTCAGGAGATCTCGCCGCTTTCCAGGAGGAAAATACATACACTCCATTTTACCCATCAAAGCCATGACTACGCATTCGAGATTGCCATTATCGAGGAAACATGGAGCAAGTGCCATCGCAAAAGAATCGTGGTTCCTGAAAGGCTTGAGGGACGGAAAAAGCCCACCGTGCCTCTAAGTCTTACATCTACAATCATCGTATCCCGACAAAATCAGCGAGGGCAACCGACATGAGTAAGCAGAGCTTATACAAAGAGATTTGGGAATAGGCTGGATACATGTCTCAGAGCCAGCCCAAGGAAGCAAGCATCTGCGCAAGAACAATGCTCCCCGTCGCATATAAAATGGAAATCATGTGCCCCTTAGTGTTAATATTGTGAAAGTTTTGTCCCATTGTTTATGGACTTTTGTTTAATATCTAATATTTCACTCTGTCATTTTAATTCCAAGTTTTAGATGTCAAAAGTTAGTTGTCTATAAAATCCTCTTTTGATAAGTAAAAGTAGTTAGACTATTGCTATGAGTCAATCTTTGTCTACTTTCATGCTCATTCATGATTTTTTGCGATACCGGGTAATTATGAATCGCCGACTATCAACCACACACGAATGGCCTCACATAATAAAGCTTGATCAGAATGATGTACAAAATCGCCTTGCTAGCATTGAAGACGACGTAGGGTAGATGTCTATTATCCTTCAACAACTTTCAAAGCAAATGGAATCCACTCAAGTTAAACCCAACTCGGTAGCTGTTTTAAGCGTACTCCTAGCACCTGCGAATTTGCTAGAAGATAACCAACAAGATAAACATGTTGAAAAGATCATGAAAAAACTAAGCCATCTGCAAGAGCAGGATCCCATGGACTTGTCTAATTACACCGGCATTAAAATCTCTGAAGAGCTCAAGGCACCTGAATGCGAAAAGTATGTTGATACCTCTCATCCAGAGACCTACTTGTAAGCCTACCTGGTCCGAAGGATGATTCAATCGTACGAACCAAACCTGATTGACCCCATCTTGCAGTGGTACATTGTAAGGAAGATTAATCTCCTTAAAACCTCGGATGAACTAATTGATGTTTTTCGTCAAGAGTATAAAATTGACATTAGCCCCAACATCGCCCTGCCCTACGAAGAATCGATAGTTGCGGAGCACGAGGAGCCAATAGTCGCAGAGACTGGAGAAGAGGATGTCGATAATGCATTGCACGATAAATGGACGACCGAGTAGTATCTTATTGCTGAGAAGCTTCCCACTAGGAAAGGCAAAGAGCCCGCAGATGAAATCAACAATACTCAGAGTCGAAGCATGATGGGACGGCTTCTCAGGCTTATCGCAAGAGTTAGGGTCCAAAGAATACCGACCCTCATCAACCTAGGGAGCGAAGCTCCCCCATCTCCTACTTCCCTTGACAAAATCTAACTAGTAAAACGAAGAGCTTTACTCAAAAGGTCCGGACCAAGAGTCAAGAAAAGAAAACCTAAGCAACACGAGTTAGCGCCTACCATTGAACGTAGGCAAAACCTAGCAATCAATGAGTTGCCACACCCGCACTTCAAGCATCCCCAAAGAATCCTAAGCCCGTTAGAAGAGGGAGCATTCGTCTTTGACTGCCATGACTTGTCCCCTAATCAATTGCTAAGTTTGTCGCCTAACCATGAGGATGCTGTAAACGCCTTATCCTCATTTGGTAATTTTGACCTGGAAGAAAGTAATGAGATGAACTCGAGAGAATCTAGTTTTCCTGAAGCAACAAAGTTTACCATCGCAATGAATATGCAATGGAAAAACCATTGGCCTAACCAGGATACTGTAGGCTCGTCTTGCCCTCATAGTATCATGACCCGAAGAAATGTGGATACCTAATCTCAGCAAGTATAACGGCACGACTTGCCCTGTGGCTCATTTGCAATATCTTCATGTTGAAATGAGTCAGTACTATAGCCCAATGTCATTCACAACTCGACCCTTCCAAGAAAGTCTTACAGGGCCTACATTGCAATGGTTCGTCACAGCAAATATCAACCTCATAAGGGATTAGAATGAGCTATCTTCCACATTCCTTCATCAATACCAAAACCAGATTGGAACTGAATTGCCTTGCGAGAACTTGGTTCACTTTAGAAGAAGACCAATGGAGGATTTCCAAGCATATGCAAGGTGGTGGAAGGCTTTTATGATGCAAACCTACCCTTAGCTAGCTGAAGAAGAAATGATAAAGCTGTTCATAGGGGCTTTACCTTGCAAGCGTCGTTATTGGTTGCATGGGTTACACTTCCGTAACTTCCATGAAGTGGTCCTCTCATGCAAATATTTTGAGTCTGCTAGAGGCAAAGAGTTCTCAAGTGCTTGATTTCAGAGCCAATACTATCAAAGTGCTCCTTTCTCGTAGGAGTTTTCATGCATTTTCCTTGTTTTTATAATTTCATGTTTCTTATCATATCTAGTGTGCTACTGTTGCATTTTCCATTCCAATAATCTAATATACAGTTCTAATATTTTGTTTTGAGAGTATGAGGAGGTATTCCAAACTAGCCCGATGATGCTATCCAACCATGGAAAGAAAATATCATTCAAGTAGAATACTAAGGGCTGGGCTTCCTCATGCTTTCTTCCCCCCCAAAGATATATACTTTTGATAAAATAAAATAAAAATCTCATTACCAAAAACTTTTGTCGAAACAAGATGTTAAATTTAAACATGTTTGTCTTTCTGACTCACTCATTTTGTGTCTTAGAATATCATCCCCTTTGACTTGGTGAGACAAGAAGCATTTGAAGCTGGCACATCGTGTGAACTCGCCAAATTCGAAGACACCCTTTCAAGAAAGCGGGGGCAAACAAAAAAGATCCTGTTTCAAAAGGGTAAGTCTTATTCCCTGAACATAATATCGAAAATGGCGTCCTCTCTCTTCTATCCACAGGAGACGAAGGATGAGACGTAATAGGCACAAGCATACTATCGAACTTGAAGTATGCATAACATGATAGCTCAAGGCAGGATGTCGCGAGTTCATTGATGGGACTTCCAGCTTCAACGAGCCAAGAAGCACAAAGAATAAATTTCTTATCTTCCTTTGAATTGACTACTAATCCATATAGTTGAAACGATCTCTAGCCCCTATTTAGACGATGACTTAGGGCCTAGAAACCTCACTTCGTGCTCCAGACGCATGCTCTCCCAAGAAGTAATTGCCATCAGAGAATTGGAGGTTTTGATTGTTCATCTTAGATTCCATAAAAGCTTGAAGTACATGACTTTGCTCAATGCTGCTAATGGTCATATAGTCAAAGATAGAAGAAAATTCCATAGAAGGAAGGCGTTGAAGATGAATCAACAACCATCAATCATACATACATGGCCACAAATGAGGAAGGCCAATCGAAAGAAATGTCAAACTGTGTTGAGACCAAGATGCCATCATTGACATTCAAGTATCCCTAGGAGTCAGCAAATACAAACTCTGGAGAAGAGTAATTTGGTATCGTTTCCAATACTCCCCCCTCTTTGAATTCACTTTTGACATATTCCCCCTATTAGCAAGAAGCATCAGGATTCAAGAGCCAAACTTGATGGTTAGGTTTGGCAAATCAATATTGGCCAAGCTAGTACATGGAAATGACCAGTATCAATTAACCTGACTTCGTGTAAAAGGGCGTGTCATCAGAAGCCGGTTTGGTTAAATGAAAAAAGAAGCGTACTACTGACGCCACCGACACCTTAGCCTAGTGCGGGAGAATAATTGACTTAACGAAGCAAAAGACATAGAACTTCGTGTCCCACTCGCCCTTTTGGTCCATCCAATCATCTACAAACTAGTGAAGGGTAATGTTGTATCGCTTTCAAGTTATTCAACTCTTGAAAGAGCTTCTGACTAACATGATCCCTTTTATCTATTGTAGGATCACTTGACTGTAAAAAATGCGGATAACAAATTAAGGAAAGACATGTCAAACTCCGATAAGTTCTCCTAAGCGAAATGGCATCCTGAGCAATCACTAAAGCAAATGACAGAAAATCTTTAGACCTCAACTCACATTTGATTTTGGCTAGACTAAATTGATTTACTTGTACATCTTCTCTTCTGTAGGGGCAAAAGCAAAGATGCCCGATCAAATTCCCAATCCTTGGCTGATCATTCACGTGTCATATCCCTAATCAACAGGGACTCAGATAGCTAGTATAAGCACCTAGAGGGGGTGAATGGGTGCATAAACAATTTATCGAGATATCTTTGAAGCAATACTTGGCAAACAATAGAAGGGAAATTCTTTCTTAATTAACAAAATGAAATACGATCAAAGTAAAGAGAGTAAGGAAGAGAAAATTGAACACAGGGTTTATAGTGGTTCGGCTTATTCCAAGCCTACGTCCACTCTTCCGCACTGACAGCCTACTGTCAACACCTAAATTTTTGCATATAGATTATCTGGGCATTTAATATAGTGTTTTAAATGAAAGATGTTTTTACTTAAAAAGAAAAAAAAAATTAAAAATATAAAAAAAAAAGATTTTAAAAAAAGATTAAAAAAAAAGAAAAGAAAAAAAGTTGGGGCCAATGATCTAAATGTGACTAGCCAAGCCCGGGAGGTCAGATTGGAATTCGAATGGCAAGTTGGGGCCAAAATGCAATTTCCAAAAGTTGAGGGACCAATTCGCAAAATTTGCAAAATTTGTGCCGAGCCCGTAAATCATCATCTTGATCACCAATTAAGTTGAAATTGAATTTGGGCCAACTCGAATCAATCAAATCAAGCCAAAAGACCAAATTTGCCTTGAATTGGGTATTTTCGGATAAGAAAATGGCTAAGTTTGAGGGACTTTCTTGCAAAATTGGGTGGGCACAATTGTAAAATCTGGTCGAGATCTTAAACTACTATACATTTACTTGCTAATTGATCAAAAAACGCAGCCAAATTAATGGATTAAAGCACTCAAACTAGTTACCAAAACCCAGCCCATGATTAGGTCTTAATTCGGAGCTGCTAAGTAGGCATATTGGTGGCCCCACCATATCCTCCTCACCTGCCCAACTAGCCCAATCTCTGCACGTGATGGAAGACCATCATTGGTACTGAAAGTGAACAAGCATTGGTCAGAGATAAGCTGCTCCAGGCACAGGAAAATCGCACCAAATCCGGACACTCAAGAGCTGCGAAATTTGAAAATTTTGGCTAAGTCAGAAAGTGGGTGAGCTGGGTCAGTTGACAGGCTTGGCAGGTGGACAAAAGCCGATCAAGAGATTGATGAATTCGGTGGATAAGATCTATGAAGCATGCTCTTTCGAGATAGGAGAGAGAGGGGACGAGAGAGAGAGGGGAGAGCTCGGGATCGTTCCCCAAAAACACCTTCAGAAGCAACTCCAGAAAAACAAAACCCAGAAATTCCAGACCGACTTGGAGAGAGAAAAGTGAGATTTTCACACACTTGCAGCCAAAATTAGCCAAAACCTTAAACTAGAGAGCGAAACTTCACTCCAAGATCTTTCCAACCATAGGTCGCACGTCCCAAATGGAGATTGGGAAGGCCTCCTAAAGCCCCCCGAAACAGTGCCCTCCTGGCGGGCCAAGAAAGTCCGAAAATTTTTTTAAGTGTCGAGACTGGTTGGTCACGAGTGAGGAAAGCCAGTGTTTTTGAGAAATTTGAGAGACAAATGAGGAAAATATTGACCTTTAACCCAAACTAGAAAACATATATTTTGGCGTGGTGTCAATTTTTTCAACAAAATACGTCTTGAAGTCTAATTTTAGAGGTCAACGAAAACCTTCATTGTCAGTTCTTTTTTTTTGCAGATCTCATTTCCAGTTGAAGAAGCCAACTTCCACAGGCCCCCGAGGATAATTTGTCAGTTTCATCGGCCAAGAACCACTTGAAAAGGAAACTAGGAAGCAAGGTAAGCATCCTAGATGTATTTATTTTCGATTTTGAGCATGTTTTGATCATGAAAATCAAGAGGAAAACCAGCCCGGAAAATTGATTTCTGAGGCTGAAATTTTCTAAGTGTTTGAAATCTCTTCAAGAGTTTTGCATGTGTGCTTCTTGGAGAGGTTGTTTTGATGTTGTTCGGTGGGTCATTCTCTATGATGTTTCTTGCATTTGAAAGCTCATGTTACCTACTTTCACTCGGATTAAGTAGTGTTTCCCTTAGGTCTCGTATACAATGAGTGTCGGGGCTTGAATATGGGCATTCAACCTGTTTGCTTGACTTGGGTTCAAACCCAGATTTGCAAAATCAGATCAAATTCGCATATTTGATGACGATTCCAGCTTGGTTTTCGTGTGTTTTAAGCTGTGATTTCTATCTAATCTTACTCCTTGTATGTGGTAGTTTAACCTTGATGTTTTAGTTCCACATAATATTGCTCATGCGTTGAGATTGAAGGCCGCAAACATGGCCCGAGGAAGCTGATTTGGGGTGATTTCATGCACGCCAAGTGTTCAACGAAATGGGCAAATCAAGTTTCGATCTTGAAACGGTCGATTTGAACCCAGTTATTGTGATATTCATGTGCTGTGTTGTTCAATGTTAGCATATATCGGTTTAGGAAATTATTATTTTTATTTAAATAAAAAATAAAAAAATCCAAAAATCCAAAAATTTCAAAAAATATATATAAAGGTGATAGATGTATCAAATTAAGGCAAAAATGGCATCTATGACATTTTCCTATTTGCAAAAATGTCATTTTCCTAATTTAATGCTATTTTGGTATTTTATGATCATTTTGTAAATAATACATTTTGCATAGATTAAAATTATCTAGAGTAATTTCATGCATCTAGGGTAATTTCATGCATATTTAAATTTCCATTTCGCTCACGGGGTCTGTCCCGGGGTGTGATAACAAGGCCATGTAATATTATTTGCCCGACTTGTATCGGGTTTACCTTTTCGGTGTTTATTTTCAAGTCATTTCAATTTCTTGGATGTTTATTTACGCGCCGCTTTTCATTAATTTGAGTGTAAATTTCTCTTCTAAATTATGTTAAGATTAGTCTAGACATTAAAAAAAAACTACAAAAAACATTTGCATGGACACTTAGTGGTTTCATAAAGATTATAATTAGTAATCAGAATGTGTGGCCATTTAGATAAATAACTTTCCAAGTTAGTGGTACCGCAAGGGCGCTAATAGAAACATTGGCGTAAACAAGTCCCCGTTTCTAGAAATCTCTGGTTGCGTAGGAATCGAGACACCACTCCCGTGTCTCAATTGGTTTCTAGCCGACCCCAATAGGCTAGTGGCGACTCCTAGAAATATTTAGGTTGTTAATAATTGAAATATGAAATCCAACGTCGCGCGAGGTATGGGCTTGGGAGAGCCCGCGCCTAATTTAAGGCCATTGGTCCGCTTCTTTAGCCAAATACCCCTAAACCTTCTTCCTTTTCCTCCGGACGGAAAAAAAGAGGTCGTGACACCTACTGGCTGGATTCCACTAAGAATAAAAGAGAAGTTACACCACAGCTCTTCCTTGATTCCACAGCGTAGATGTTCTACTACACCTCCTCAAGGTCTCTTACAAATATTGACTCTCTTTTGAATACAATGGTTCGCTCAAAGAGATTGTCTAAACAACAGGAAGCTTTTAGACTTTGGAATTTTTCTATCGTGCACACCCTCAATAACTTAGAACGTCTTCTTTATATACTCATTCATGCCATCATACCCGTTGGCACTCACCAAAGGAATTCCTCCAATCTACCCGTTGGACGGAATCAATCAAGAAGATTAATTAGGCTATTAAAGGAACGTGTCGATAGCCCATCAATCCCTGCTCGCCCATACAATCGGGATCTCGGTTTCCATAAGTAGAACTTTCCAAGAATATCCAGGACAATCATCGGATCTTCAATCATCGAGTCAATCTCGATTAATCAAAGGATTTCGTTATGTCTTCTCCAGCCACGAGATCTTCTCCAGTTGATAAGGTCATCCCCTTAACGAATCATCCAGATTTGGATAACCTTTCTTCAACGGATTAGAGGCTGTCAATGAGGATAGACTTTGAGTCTTGAGTCGGCTGTCAGGAGGTCTTCGGACTTTAAATAGTAGAGTCGCAAAACCTTGGACTATTTGAAGGAACGTTTTGTCAACTTCAAAACACTTCAAGAAGATTTCTCCAACAATCTCCCCCTTTTTGATGGTGACAAAACTTTCCTGCTTGATTTGGACAACTTTGACCTGCAAAACATATCTCAAACATATGGGCATATCTTATAGAGATAAATGGCTAACACTAAAGTCGCAACCACGAGAAAATAGGTTAGTCATGAATATGATAAACTATCCATAAGATATCAATAGCGAGTCAATAGCAATCATCCAAATTCAAATCCAAACAAAGAGACACAAGGTTTAAAGTCAAACATAAATCCAAATCAAACAAACCAAAAAAAATAAGTTGTTCAAATCTCTTGCATCTCTCCCCCTTTTTGTCAGCATTGAAAAGGATGAGATGAAAATGGAATGAAGTCAAGATTTCTTGGGAACACGAACAAGCTGGAAATCTTCCATTATTTGAGCGATCCCTTCCGGCCTTTTCAAGTCTTCCTTGGTTGAGCAATATCTTCACCCTTGGCATTGGCCTGAATCGAGCAGAGAGGGCTTGGATCGATCTTGTAAAGACTTGAAGAAACTGACCAGCATTCTGCAAATTTTGAACCTCGCATCCCAAGGCATAAATTTGACCGCGCATCTCCAAGAGAATGTCGAGAATTCTGCGAAAATCGGCTGAGTTATCGGTCTGCGTACTTGCCCGGCACATTACGCGAGATGATGGTATGTCGAGAATAATCTCGCGGGTTTGGCGTTGAAACTTCATGACATTCTTCGGAAATTGAGAGGCATAAACATCCTCTGCGTCGCGGGAGAACGACTGACTCATTCACTTGAATCAGGATATGAGGACTTTCCTCCTTTCTCTTGATCTCCCCCTGTTTTCATGCCTATAGGTGGAGAAGAGTGTTCATCAGGTTCTCCTTCTTCTCTTCTTTCATTTCCAGGTCTTTCCTCCTCTGTTTCACCAACTGCTCTTTCTTCTTCTTCTTTCTCCTTTTCTTCTTCTTCTCTTGCTTCTTCTTCTTTCTTCTTTTCTTCAACATCTCTTTCCTCTTGGCCTTCTCTTTCTCTTCCTTACGTCTCACGCTGTTACGATGAGTGCGGCGAACGACTTAGCTTTTCAAAGCTATTGCCGAAATGTTAAGATCATCATCTTCTTCATCTTCCACAATAAGAGCTCTTCTTTTATGCTTTGAAGCAATCAATGGCTCCTTTCCTTTTCTTTTTGAAGAAGAGGTTTGATGAGTTATTTGGAGTCTTCTCCTTGAATTTCTCCAACTCCTTGTTCAGTTCCTTCAGACGCATTTTGGTTACCATCTTCAGTCCTACAACCACATGATCGCACGATCGAACACAAAAGATTTGCGGAGGCTGAATATTCAGATGTCTGAACAACTTTGTCACAAGGCTTGGATAAGGTAGTTGACCTCTGTCCTTCATCATCGCTCTATACATGTGGAACATGACAGTGTGAGGAAGAGAAAACCTTTTTCCAGTGAGGATGGCATACATCAATTTTGCTTCTGAACTAGAAACATCAGTTTTGGAGGTTGATTTGGGTCGGAGACAATTGATCACAATCTTATGAAGCAGGATGTTGAATGCATTCATCCTTAGGTAGGTGATCTTCTCATATGTTCTCCTATCCTTCACAAGTTCAGTGGCCCGAGCAATGGAAACTTTGATCGGTTGATATCTTCCTCTTTCAACTCCTAACACATCGCCGGCATATTCATATCCACAACATAGTCTTGATCGTGACCTTTGAAAGAAAATCTATTCGTATCCAAAAAGCTAAGATTCGAATAGAAATATGCAGTCAGTTTAGGATATGCCTCAGTAGAATCGGAGCAGATGTCTCGAGTTGAAGGTAATTGAATTTCTCCCTCAAGTTCACCTTTACAGCATCCAGAAAATCAAAATCCACACTTCTAGGGTTTATAACCCCACGCTTCAGCAATTTCGAGTACAAATCCTCTTGTTCCTTCGATCTGAACACTTCTCCCCTTTTTCCTCGACTATTAATCGCAACACCCATTCTCGGTTGAAATTGGCTGTACAATTTGTCATCATCATTTCCATCTACAGGATTCGGTCCCCAGTCACGAGGATCACTTGGAATATTCGCAAGGGTTTCCTCAGCCACCCCTTGTCGAGCAATTCCCAAACTTTCCATTCTTCGCAAAAAGATATATTCGTTCCCATATCCTTTTTCTTTAAGAAAAGCATTGACATAGTTCAAGGGAGTACCGGTTCCTTTTAAAGCAGGATACAACTTATAAATAAAGGCGGGCTTTTGAGTTCTTACAGGATCTGCATCCTCAATGATTTCTTCCTCTTGTTGATGATCAACGCCTTGAGGACTAGATGGATGAGAATGACGCTGCTAAGAATGTTGTGGGCTCGGTTGCTGATCTGGAGATACTTCTTCTTCAGTAAGATCAAAGAGTGTAGGCCCCTCATTCATTCACCGTGGTCCCCTGTTAGCGATTCTCGATGACTTTCTCGAGGATAACATCTTTCTCAGTTTTTGGAAGATTCCTTGCTTGACTTTTCTCAAGAAAGATGACAACTTTTTCAAGGATTAAACAAGTGAGAAAAACGAGAATGGAGGATTGATGCTTTCTAGGGTTTTTTGAGAGTAAGGAGAAGAGGAGTAAACAGAGCACTAAAAAGAGAGATAAACGAACCGTCACAAAGGAAGGCAAAAAGATAACTAATCTTTTTTCGAGAAAATATTCATTTCAAGAATAACTTCTTTTTCGAAAAGGAAACAATGCAATAATTACGTCGATTAAAGATAGCAATAAACCACGATTGACAATCGTACCTTATCAAGATAAAATTCGAGAGAGAGAGAAGAAGAGACTAACTTACAGTCTGATGATCGTACCAAGACTAACTTACAGTTAAGGTCTTGTATGTCTGATTCTGAGAGTCTTTAGACTTTGATCTCCTCATACCTTAAGATGTTGAGTCTGGAGCGAATTGCTTCAAATTGATTTTTCTCCAGAGGCTTTGTGAATATATCCGCCAATTGGTTCTTTGAATCAACATATTGAATTGAGACATCTCCATTTTGAACATGATCTCTAATAAAGTGATGTCGAATCTCTATATGCTTTGCTCTTGAGTGAAGAATTGGATTTTTTGTGAGATTGATAGCGCTGGTGTTGTCGCAATTGATCTCCATGCATGAGTCTTCAATTTCAAAGTCTCTTAGCTGTTGTTTTATCCACAAAATTTGCGAACAACAACTTCCGAGAGCTATATACTCGCTGCCTTTGTGGAGAGAGCTACGTACTTTGCTTTCTTGAAAACCAAGACACTGTCCTACCTCCAAGAAGTTGACAAGTACCCGAGGTACTCTTTCTATCAACTCTGCATCCAGCAAGATCAGCATCTGAATATCCAAGAAGAGTAAAGTCTCCCCTTTTTGGATACCATAGACCAAAACTTGAAGTTGATGAAATATATTTGATAATACGCTTCGCAGCACTCAAATGAGATTCTTTTGGGTCTGATTGAAATCTGGCACAAATGCAAACACTAAACAAAATGTCAGGTCTAGAAGCAGTAAGATAAATAAGTGATCCGATGATACTCCTGTACAGCTTTTGATCGACTTTCTTTCCTCCTTCATCTTTGTCTATCTTCAAGGAACTTGACATTGGTATATCGGCGAGTCTTGCAATTGCCCAGTCCAAACTTTTTAACGAGATCATTTGCATACTTTTCTTGATGAATGAAAGTTCCTTCCTCCAGTTGTTTTATTTGAAGTCCAAGAAAGAAGGTTAACTCTCCCATCATGCTCATTTCAAATTCATCCTGCATAGTCTTAGAAAATTTATTGCACAGACTTTCATTAGACGATCCAAAAATGATATCATCCACATATATTTGAACAAGCAAAAAACTTTTGCTTTCTCTTTTAATAAAAAGAGTAGTGTCTACTTTACCTTTAACAAAACCATTTTGTAATAAAAACTTACTTAACCTTTCATACCAAGCTCGAGGTGCTTGCTTCAAGCCATATAGGGCATTTTTTAATGCGAATCTTTTGGAGTGCAGGTTCCCTTGGGTCTTCAAAACCAGGTGGTTGTTCCACATAAACTTCCTAATGGATAAATCCATTTAGGAAAGCACTTTTGACATCCATTTGAAATAACCTGAAATTTTTATGACAAGCAAATGCAAGTAATAAACGAATTGCTTCTAACCTCGCTACTGGTGCATAGGTCTCATCATAGTCGATCCCTTCTTCTTGAGTGTATCCCTCGGCAATGAGTCTTGCTTTGTTTCTTACTACCTTGCCTTTTCGTCCATCTTGTTTTTTTGAATACCCATTTAGCTCCAATGACAGATTTACCTTTTGGTTTTGGAGTCAGTTCCCAGACATCATTAATTCTGAATTGTCTAAGTTCTTCTTGCATATCTTCAATCCAGCTTTCATCGGATAAAGCTTCTTCTATGCTCTTCGGTTCTGTTTTAGAAATAAGAGCCACAGCACTAGACTCTTCTCGCCTTTTGGATCTTGTGCGAATTCCTTCATTGATATCGCCAATAATAAGATCTTTGGGATGATTTGGACTTATGTTTCCAGTTCTGGTTAATATATCAGATTGATGGTTACTTCCTTCACTAGAATCTTCAACGATCACTTGTTGCTGGTCCTTCAAAGTTTGAGTTGCTTCTTGAGATTTAAACTTTGTAGAGTCCGGAGCAGGTTCAGTCTCTTCGAGATGAGTCTGAATAAACTCATTTTGTGTAGAATCTTGGAATTTGACATTCATTGATTCTTCCCTTTGTTTGAGTCTTCTTATTGTAAACTCTATATGCCTTGCTTGTGGTTGAATATCTGAGGAAGATGCCTTCATCGACTTTTCTTCAAACTTACCAACTCGATCATTTGCATTTTCAATATAAAACATTTGCATCCAAATACATGAAAATATGAAACGATAGGCTTCTTTTCTTTAAAAAGTTCATAGGGGTTTTTTTCTAGAATAGGTCTTAGAAAAACTCTATTGATAATATAACATGATGTTGAAACTGCTTGACCCAAAATCGTAAAGAGATGTTACTTTCAATTAAGAGGGTTCTAGCCATTTCTTGAATAGATCTATTCTTCCTTTCCACAACTCTGTTTTGCTCTGGAGTATATGGAGAAGAGAATAAATGCTGAAAACCAGATTCTTCACAAAATTTGGCAAAATCTTGATTTTCAAATTCACCTCCATGATCTGTTTTTATACTTGAAATAACATATCCCTTTTCATTTTGAACCATCTTAGCAAATTTTTCAAAGTAAGAGAAAGTTTCGAGACTTACTTGCTAAGAAATATACCCAAGTAAATCGTGAGTAGTCATCCACAATTACTAGGCAATATTTCTTACCTCCAATGCTCTGCGTTCTTGTTGGTCCAAAGAGATCCATATGCAAGAGCTGCGGTACACGGTTAGTGGAAACTTGATTTATTGATTTAAAGGAATTTCTTACTGTTTTCCCAATATGCATGGTGTACATAGATCAGACTTTTGATATGATAAATTGGGTAAACCACAAACAAGCTTCTTTGCTGAGATCTTGGCTATCTGCTTCATGTTAACATGCCCAAGCTTTCTGTGCCACATGCTTGCTTCGTCTTGGATTGAGATTAAACATTGCGACTCGTCTGGTTTTAAGTCCAAGAGGTAGATATTTCCATGTCTTCGACCCATAAATGACTCGAGTAGAGTCTTTTTGGTTCCTGAACAAATACCTTCTTGAAAATTGATCCTAAAACCGGCATCACACAGCTGACTGACACTAAGCAGATTGTAATTAAGCCCTTCAACTAAAGAAACATTGCTTATTGTGAGGTTCCCAATCTTCACTGTTCCAAAGCCTACTATTTTTCCTTTGTTGTTTCCTCCAAATGAGACTTTTCCACCATTCACTTGAATAAGCTTTATGAAGCAATTTGAATCTCCTGTCATGTGTCTCGAGCATCCACTATCCAGGTACCATTTCACCTTTCTCTTGATAGTGACCTGCATTTAAAAAGAGACTCAAGCTTTCTTTGGTACCCATATTTTCTTGGGTCCTTTTGAGTTAGTTTGATAAACGGTTTTGCCCGAGACTCTATTGTGGTCTCCATACCATAGGACATTCTTTCTCAAAATGATCTGCACTATTGCATTTTGAATATCTAAGAGCATTGCGACCTCTTTGGTTTTACAAAGGTCCTTTCAAAATGATTTTTGTAAGCATTTCTTGAGGGTCTTTGTTTGATTCTTTCTTTTACTTTAGGAAAATCGATTAAAGGAATAGTTTCAACAGTCATTCCTAAACCAGATTTATTAAAATAAGGTCTTTGAACGAAAGTATTTTTCAAGTTTTTAGATCCCAGAGAAAATCTTTTGGAAATATTTGAAATTTCATTTTTCAAAAATGTATTTTCTTTTAAAAGATTATCTTTACTTTCAATGAGAGAGGAAACATTCTGGTCTAAGTATTTCACTTTTTTTCTAAAACATTCTCTTGATGTTTTAAAGCAGAATTTTCCTTTTGAGTTCAGAAATTCTTTTAAGAGAGGTCTTAAGACTAAAACATAATTAAGCAATGTATTTTGAAACTTTCATTGGGATTTTGAATTTACTTACCTCGAATTCACTTTCGAATCTAAATCGGTCTCGGAGTTTGATTCTAAATCCGATTGTGCCATTAGACATATGTTGGCATAATCATCATCACTATCTTCACACTCCGTATCACTCCATGTTTCTGCTTTGAGAGCTTTTCGATATTTTTCGGATTTTCCTTTCTTCTTCCTTAGAAGAGGACAGTTGGGTCTGATGTGTCCCTTTTTCTTACATTCAAAGCAGACTATATCTCTGTTTGATTCGTCATCTTCAGCAGACTTGATCTGTTGCTTTTGAAAACTTTGTCTCTTTGCATTGAATCTTCTTCCTTTTCTATTCAGCTTTTGAATCTTCATATCATGAGAGCAAGTTCTTCATCATCCATGTCGTCTTGAGTACGTTACATCAGAATCATCATTAGATTTTAATGCAATAGATTTCTTACCTTTAGGATCTTCGTCTTCATTGATTCGTTCCACTTCATAAGATTGAAGGGTCCCAACCAACTCATCGACAGGACGGTGGCATGATTCTTTGAGTCTCTCTGATTGAAGTCTTTATGTGATTCCAATCCTTGGAAAGTCCACACAGTAGCTTGTTCACTTTCATGGGCTCAGAGATTGGTTGACCTTGATTTTCAAGACCATTCACGATTTCTGTAAAACGACTAAACATGTCAGTTATCGATTCTCCCAATTTCATCCTGAAGGTTTCATATTGACCGAGGAGTATATTGACTCTGGTCTCTTTCACTCGATCGGTTCCTTCATAAGTAATGTGTAATCTATCTCATACTTCTTTGGCTGTATCACAAGAAGATATTATGTTATATTCAATAGGTGATAAAGCACAATATAGAGAATAGATTGCCTTTGCATCAGAGTCTGTCTCTTGATTATCTCCTCTGACTCATTTATTTGGACTCAACGGCGTCCTTTCCTCTTTCGAGACGGATGCAGCTTTGGGAATGATTCCTTTTTCTACAACGTCCCATTCCAGAGGATCTTTTGATCTTAAAAACGCCTTCATCTTGTTCTTCCATATGTTGTAATCTTTTCCATCAAAGTAAGGCGGTCTCGTGTTGCTTTGCCCTTCTACAAGCCCGGAGCCGCATACTAGCCATGGATCTTTTACTCGAAGTAAAACACTTCAAACAAAGTGAGTACACAAGCTCTGATACCAATTGAGATAGCTAATATAAGCACCTAGAGGGGGGTGAATGGGTGCATAAACAATTTATCGAGATACGGAAGCAATACTTGGCAAACAATAGAAGGGAAATTCTTTCTTAATTAACAAAATAAAATACGATCAAAGTAAAGAGAGTAAGGAAAGAAAATTGAACACAGGGTTTATAGTGGTTTGGCTTATTCCAAGTCTACGTCTACTCTTCCGCACTGACAGCCTACTGGCTGGATTCCACTATGAATAAAAGAGAAGTTACACCACAGCTCTTCCTTGATTCCACAGCGTAGATGTTCTACTACACCTCCTCAAGGTCTCTTACAAATATTGACTCTCTTTTGAATACAATGGTTCGCTCAAAAAGATTGTCTAAACAACAGGAAGCTTTCAGACTTTGGAATTTTTCTATCGCGCACACCCTCAACAACTTAGAACGTCTTCTTTATATACTCATTCATGCCATCATACCCGTTGGCACTTAACAAAGGAATTCCTCCAATCTACCCGTTGGACGGAATCAATCAAGAAGATTAATTAGGCTATTAAAGGAACGTGTCGATAGCCCATCAATCATGCTCGCCCATACAATCAGGATCTCGGTTTCCATAAGTAGAACTTTCCAAGAATATCCAGACAATCATCGGATCTTCAATCATCGAGTCAATCTCGATTAATCAAAGGATTCCGTTATGTCTTCTCCAGCCACGAGATCTTCTCCAGTTGATAAGGTGATCCCCTTAATGAATCATCTAGATTTGGATAACCTTTCTTCAACGGATTAGAGACTGTCAATGAGGATAGACTTTGAGTCTTGAGTCTGGCTGTCCGAAGGTCTTCAGACTTTAAATAGTAGAGTCTACAAAACCTCTCATATTTAAAATGTTGAATGCATTTTCGAAATGGATTTTTGCATGATGATTTTGTCTATTTAGATCACTGATTCCGCTGAGGATTATTAGAATAAACAGCTAAGTGAAGAATACAAGATTAATTGAGCACGCTGGATGAGGCACGTCAGAATAATGACAGGCAAGCTATATCTTACACAAAATCCCTCATCTATACACTTGTGAGATGAGTGCAAAAGATTTCATAACTGTAGGGTAAGGAGTTCTCTCGTGAATGGTACGATAACCAAAACAGTGAAAGGCATTTCATTGCTCACCCCCTTCTTGAGCCCCATACACTAGTGAAGCTTCTCTCATACCCCAATTAAGAACCACCCCACACTGGGGCAGATCGGAGGCGAAGCAGCATCACAAGGTGAGAAAAGAGATAGAAATTTTTTTGTTCGCACTTGCATCAATCTTCGGGTGTCTTTATTGCATATGAACACTCGCGTTAATTTAAGTGCTTTAGAATGATGAAGAGCAATTCCTTCTCTATGCACTTGTATGCATTGTACAACCCAAGTGAGTTTGTAATTTTACACTCACATTGAGACAAAGCATAAGTTATTGCCATAACCTAGAGTGCCGGCTGAAGATGAAGACTCAAGAGTCTAAATAACGATGCTTCGATTGAACTTGCCTAGATCAGTTCCTCAAGCAACAAAAAAGAAAAAACTAGGGACATAAAAAAAGCAGTGTAGCTGGTAAAAGCAATGTCAAATGCCATATATGAAGAACTGGAATAAAAAATAGGGGCATGAAAAAGCAGTGTGCCCGGTAAAAGTAAGGCCAATGCCCCCTAGTCAAAAATGTAGTCAAGAAAAAGTTGTTGTTGTGGTCTATAAAACCTCCATTTGACAAGAAAGATCAATGACAAATGCCGAGACAGTCACCAACTCTCACCCTCTTACATGTGAGCTAAGTCTACGTTATATTCCCATTGTACAAGTCTCTTCGGACTAGGGGCACCTCAATTAATGTGGGATTTCATATGTTTATAAGCATCGCTTGAAGAAGTACGAGCAAGATTATTCTATCTCTTTTCGCAAGATTCTTGACTTGAAAACCCAGGGATGATCGTGTGGCACTTCGTTCATGAGCCTTAACCTTGACAGTCCCCTTTGATGAGCTACTAACCAAGACTTCATCACAGTTTCGATAAAGACCTCTCACATTGGTAAAGTCGTACCGTTTGCGAGAATACTCGGACCTCTGTTGACATGATGATAGTGAGATAGTGTGATCCTTATAAATCCCGCATCAATGGTCAAGATAGCCTTTTCCATGAGAATGAGCAAAAGTCCTTTCAAACTAAAAGTCCCTCATCTAGCATGCTCAAGACATCTACATTCTAAATGAAGGTTGTCTTTCAAAATCTCCCCCAGTGGAATTCGGATGATGCAAAACTAACAAAGTTGTCATGCATGAATCCCATTTTGAACTCATGAATTTACAGCATATACAATCATGTGTACTTATTGTGCAATAGCAGACATACTCTCAGATATCAGAGATATTGCCTGGTAAGCATATCCCTATCCACATTTGTCTTAAAGTACCTACCACTGTCCAGGTACTCTCTCCTTGACACTCGACCTACTCGAGTCGTCCCTTGAGTTTGAGTGCTTGCAACTGTCTAAGTATCCCCCATCTTTGAGTATCCACCACTTGCTGGGCACTCCCTCTTATCGACACTCAACCTGTTCAAGTTATCCCCAGAGTATTGATACTGCGAACGTCTAGGTATATTCTAAGAATTTGTACTTGTGATCATCCAAGTACCCCTTGATACATGTGTTCATCCAGCTATCCTCCAAGAGTTTATATTTGTGATCATCCAAGTACCCCTTCGATACCTCCAAGCAATCCGGTATTTTTCAGCATCTAGTACTTGTGATCATCTAGGTACTCCTTCAACGCTTACGAATATCCAAGGTACGTCTTCAATATTCCCAATTACCAGGAGGTAGGAGACCTTCATGAATATGTGAGGTACGTCCTCGATATTCCCAATTACCCGGAGGTGGGAGACCTTCATGAATAGGCGAGGTACGTCCTCGATATTCCCAATTACCAGGAGGTGAAAGACCTTTATGAATAGGCGAGGTACGTCCTCGATATTCCCAATTACTAGGAGATAAGAGACCTTCATGAATATCTAAGGTACGTCATCGATATTTCTAATTATCAGGAGGTGAGAGACCTTCATAAATAGGTGAGGTACGTCCTTAATATTCCAAATTATTAGGAGGTGAGAGACCTTCATGAATATCTAAGGTACGTCCTCGATATTCCCAATTACTAGGAGGTGAGAGACCTTCATGAATATCTAAGGTACATCCTAAATATTCCCATTACTAGGAGGTGGGAGACCTTCATGGATATGCGAGATATGTCCTCGATATTTCCAATTACTAGGAGGTGAGAGACCTTCATGAATAGGCGAGGTACGTCATCGATATTTCCCAATTACCAGGAGGTGCTAGACCTTCATGAATATGCGAGGTACGTCATCAATATTTCCAATTATCAAGAGGTGAAAGACCTTCATGAGTATGCGAGGCACGCCCTTGATATCCCCATTATTAGGAGGTGAGAGACCTTCATGAATATTTAAGGTACGTCCTCGATATTCCCAATTACCAGGAGGTGGGAGACCTTCATGAATATGCAATGTATGTTCTTGATATTCCCAATTACCAGGAGGTGGGAGACCTTCATGAATATGAGAGGTTCGTCCTTGATATTCCCATTACCAGGAGGTGAGAGACCTTCATAAATATCTAAGGTACGTCTTTGATATTCCCATTACGATAGGTGAGAGACCTTCATGAATATCTAAGGTACGTCATCGATATTCCCATTTCCAAGAGGTGGGAGACCTTCATGAATATGCGAGGTACGTCCTCGATATTCCCAATTACCAAGAGGTGAGAGACCTTTATACGTCCTCGATATTCCCAATTACTAGGAGGTAAGAGACCTTCATGAATATTTAAGGTACGTCCTCGATATTCCCATTACCAGGAGGTGAGAGACCTTCATGAATATGTAAGCTACATCTTCGATATTCCCAATTACCAGGAGGTGAGAGATCTTCATGAATATCTAAGGTACGTTCTCAATATTCCCATTTCCAGGAGGTGGGAGACTTTCATGAATATACGAGGTACGTCCTCGATATTCCCAATTACTAGGAGGTGAGAGACCTTTATGAATAGGCGAGGTACATTCTCGATATTCCAAATTACTAGGAGGTGGAAGACCTTCATGAATATGCGAGGTACGTCTTTGATATTCCAAATTACCAGGAAGTGAGAGATGTTCATGAGTATGCGAGGCACGCCCTCGATATTCCCATTACCAGGATGTGAGAGACCTTTATGAATATCTAAGATACGTCCCCGATATTCCCATTACCAAGAGGTGAGAGACCTTCATGAATATCTAAGGTACGTCCTCAATATTCCCACTTACTAGGAGGTGGGAGACCTTCATGAATATGCGAGGTACGTCCTCAATATTCCCAATTATTAGGAAGTGGGAGACCTTTATGAATATGCGATGTACGTCCTCAATATTCCCAATTACTAGGAGGTGAGAGACTTTTATGAATATGCGATGCACACCCTCGATATTCCTAATTATCAGGAGGTGAGAGGCCTTCACGAATATCCAAGGTACGTATTCGATATTCCCAATTATCAAGAGATGAGAGACCTTCATGAATATGCAAGGTACGTCTTCGATATTTCCAATTACTAGGAGGTGGGAGACCTTCATGAATATCTAAGGAGGTGAGAGATTTTCATGAATATGCGAAGTACGTCCTCGATATTCCCCTTTTACCAGGAGGTGGGAGACCTTCTCAAATTGCTCTAATAGGCAATCGAAGAAAGGTTCGAGTCATGGAAAAGCGATTCCCTGTCAAAGCGGTCGAAGAAAGGTTTGGATCCTGGAAAAGCAATCTCCTCATGTCACCTGGTAAGATGATGCCTTGATAATTGCCAAATTCGAGGTTGACACCCTATCTCACTCACTCTCGGTAAGTAATTACAAGTATCTTCTTATGCCATTCCATTGTACCAAACTTCTAGTGAGAATGAGTCAAATCCAGAGTCTGAAGACATTTTTCACATCTCACCTACATCTCCAGAATTAAATCTTGACATCTTCTCAAGTCAAACCCATTGTCCCCATTTCCCGGTGAAAATTCTCACCTCAAAGTTTGCCAAACCAATCAATGTCATTGCTCTCATTGATACTGGAGCGAGCTGTTCCATTCTAGATACTAAAGTTCTTCCTGAAGAATTCTGGACTCCTTATATCAGATATTTCAATTCAGCTTCTAGAGATACCTTCTCCACAAGCATCAGAACCACTCCAGTAACTGTCCAGTTTTTTCCTCAATGTTCCATAACCACAAAAATCTTTGGATCAAGTCTCCCCAATAAATATCTAATAATTGGGTGGGATATTATGACTCAAATCTCTCAACTTCGCATCATTCCTGGAAAAGGTCTTAGATATAAAGACCAATTCTCTGAGTTTGTCAACATTCAGAGACTCTTTTCCATACAGATGAGTCTACTCAATCCAATCATGCAAAAGCTGTTAGAATCCTGTTCGGAATCCCATTCAGAATTTTCCCAAAAATGCTCCCATCATTTGTGGAAAAATCCAGAGTTCTTTGTTCGCCTTCCTTTCAAGAAAAATGAAGATATAAATCCAACTAAGGCGAGTCATGCGGGAATGAATCCAGAACAGCTAGTTTTAGCCTAAAGAGAATGCTCAGAACTATTGCAACAAGGCCTTATTGAAATCTCCAATTCTCAATGGGCTTGTGAAGCTTTTTATGTTAATAAACGTGTTGAGCAAAATAGAGGGAAAATGAGACTGGTAATCAACTATTAGCCTCTCAATCTTTTTCTCCAAGATGATAAATTCCATCTACCATCCAAAGACTCTCTCTTTGCTGGACTGACCAAGGCCCATATCTATTCCAAATTCGACCTTAAAAAGCCGGATTTTGGCAACTAGGCATCCACCCTGAAGACAGATCCAAAACAGGATTCTATATCCCGAACCAGCACTTCCAGTGGAAAGTTCTCCCTTTTGGCCTGAAGGTAGCACCATCCCTTTTTCAAAAGGCCATGTGTCGTATTTTCCAACCAATCCTGTCAACTGCAGCCGTATACATTGACGGCATTCGCTCTACACGATCCGATGAACAATCACACCATCAACTCCTTGAGCAATTTGCAGAAATTGTAAAGAAACATGGTATCATGCTTTCTCAAAGAAAGATGAATATCGCCCAGGAGAATCGAATTTCGGGTATGCACCTTAACAAATGTACGTACTACCCAGGGCCACATATTGCTCAAGAATTATTGAAGTTTCCTAAAGACAACTTCACCACAAAACAAGTTCAGCAATTTCTTGGGATAATCAATTATCTCAGGGATTTTGTCCCAAACATTGCAAAGCTTTTGATTCCTTTGCAATCCATGCTAAAAAAGAATCCCCCACCTTGGGGAAAACTCCAGACTAAAGCAGTTGCTAAGCTTAAGGAGATTATGCAAAATCTCCCACCACTGCAAATACCATCAACAGGAAAAAGAATTCTTCAAAGGCGCGCCCCGGTGACGAATCTTGGGCAGCCATCTGTTTGAAGAGATTGATGGTAAGAAACACCTCTGTGCTTATAAAAGTGAAAAATTTTCTCAAACTGAAATACATTACCACTCCACTTTTAAAGAAATTTTGGCAGTAAAAAATGGAATCAAAAAATTTGAGTTTCATCTCATCGGCCATCACTTCCTGGTAGAATTAGACATGGCATCTTTCCCTCAGATGACCAAGTTTAAGCAAAAGCAGATTCAAATTCTCAGTTTGCTTAGATGGGCCGAATGGTTTTCGAAATACTCTTTTGACACCAAACACATTCCTGGTAAAAAGAATGTACTTGCTAACTTTTTGTCAAGACCCAAAGCACCAGCTGAAATCAACATGTACATCAAGCGACTTGCTTTCCATATGCTCAATTATGGTGTAAAATACAAGATTGAGAAGATCAAAGACTTGTCAAGCTGGAAATATCCCCAGGAGATTGTTCAACACAATCGAATGACAATCTTGCTGAAAATCTGGAAAATCTTATGTGGCAATGTCACACGGATCATTCGAGATTCAATGGAGGTTCGATTCTCTATCCTTTTGGGTTACATTTGAATTATCCTTTCATTCATCCTCTTATCTGGAAGGAAGATGATTTCCCGACCAGCTCAAGACTGTTATGGTACTTAACCAATAAGTACTTAATAGTTATTGAAATTCCAACCGGAAGATTCATTGCAAACCTCACCGGGATATTCTTACTCGGAAGAAATGTGGAAAAAGAATGCGATAAAAATCTCTTAGACTTTCTTAATTGGTTTTACTACATATTGGAAACAAGACTTGGAAAAAGAACTGAGAACCATGACACCAAATCCTGAAGTACACACCATCTTGCTTTTCCAACGTCCATGGCATTTTTTTCACAAATAATGGCACCATTATTGATAATCCACAGGAAATAGGGACCACATCTTACAAACCTCATCTGAACAGCAGGGAAGCCCGAATTTACAAATCTTATCCAAGATACTGTTAAATTCGTGAAAACAGTATCGACAACTCCGAGAATCTCGTGTCAAGAAAACAAAACCATTCTGAAGATGTTTGGAATAATGCACCCACTACGTGTGATCATTATGACCTAGCACCAGAAGCTAGGGAAGCACTCGAGCAATACAGACAAGCTGCATCGTCCCAAGAGCACGAAATGACAGGAACAGATGATATTGTCCAATCCACCCAGGACCCCTATGCACGCTTTGGAGGCCTTCTGTCCTAGGATCCCTACGAACAAGGACCTTCGTCCGTGTTCCACAACATGGACATGTCCTTTTATGCACAACCATCCAACTGGCCTCAGCCAAGCATTCGTGCCGACACTCAAGAAGATGACAACACAAACTGGGTTGAAGAGGAGGCATCCCATTGGGCTCATGAAGAAGCATCCTCATCCCGAAGACTGAGTCAAATCCTCTCACCTAAAGACCTTGAAGCCCTTGAACAAAAATACGAGGCACATCCCTAGAAGATAGCTCAGATGACTCAGTTTGTAGCTACAATGCCCGTGACGGACGAGACCGATGAAAAATCGATGTCCGTACAATTTCACTATAGCAAGCTACTGTTCACTTTTTACTGTAGCACTAGGCTAGGGAAGGTACTGTTCACAGTACGGTCACTGTTCATAGTATGCGAATAATTCCCTCCCGGAAGTTTCCGGTGCCTCTGTTTGTATCCGGACCTATTAGTGAGGTCCTTGTTTGTGTCTTTGTGACCTCTTATCGTCTATATAAGGCGAGGAGGATGTATTAAGTTGGGCAGAGTCCCCTGAAGTAAAGTGTTAAATGCTATGTTACTCTTCCTTGCATAAGACACTAGATCCCAAATAAGATATAATCTATTGCATATGCATGGGCAAAATTTAGGTATCGGTTTGTCTTTGAAAGCAACCTTTGCGAATTCACCTTCAAAGATGGGCAACTGTTGACACCTAAAATTTCTTTTATTTTGTCCTATTTATTGGATAATAAATAATAATAAAACAAAACAAGAAAAAATAAATAAATAAAAACAGAAAAAAAAAAAAAGAGAGCAGCCCATTAGGGCTGGGCCTGCGAGCCTAGCCCCTCCTTCTCTCTTGCGTGGGCCCCTTTGGCTCGGCCCACGAGGAGGCCCTTTTTCCCCTCTTCTTCTTCATTCCTCCTTTGATGTGGACATCGAGCCATATCGAGGAGGAGGTGATAGGGACCCATTGTCTATTCCTACTAGTTCGATTACTCGAATGCGGGCCAAACAATCCAGGCAAACTGTTGGCGTCATGGTTTATGATCTTTGGCGTAAAGATGACCTTGGATCAAATCTTGAAGAATCTTGGAAATCTTGGTGCAATTTAATTATCTAGTCACCAAATAATTGACCAAGTCAATTTATATATATTCTTGTTTAAGAATATTCTAGAATATGAATATTCTAGAATATGACGCATTAGATTTTTTAGGGTTGGTTTTAGGGTTTGTATGGCAGCCTATATAAAGGATTTGCCAAATTTCTTTGGGGATAGATAAATATTTTATTTTTTGGAGGAAAAAGTTGAGAGATTCTCTTCTATTGTTCTTTTGAGGACTTGACCTAATCAAGATTCTCTTGTGGCGGTCGATCCAACTTATCGAGCGAGATAGCGAATTCTTTCGCTCGTAGCGTCTATAACGTTGGTTGGTTAACACGCGTTGGTCAACAAATCACGTTCATACTGAGGTTGCCAATCACAGGTTTGATTGGAGGTCGAGGTTTGTAATTCGCACCATCTAGGCCTTCATAAAACGATCCTTCCGCAACAATTCACATCAGTTTGGTATCAGAGCTTGCTTCTGCAAGGTCTATTTATCTTTAATTTTCTGTTAATATTCAGCAATTTGAGATTTATTGAGTTAGGGTTTCGGTTCTAGCTAATTTAGGGATCCAATTGCTTTTGTGCTTCCATACGTAGTTGTTTGCTGTTTGTTTTAAATTTTCTTTTCTAGCATCTTAAATTGTATCTGAGTTCGTCAAAAAAAAAGGAAAAAAAGAGAAAAAAAAGAAGAGAAAGAAAACGCACAAAAAAAAAGTGTGCATGAGAAAAAAAAAAACAGATTCAGCAAAAAAAAAATTAGCCGAACAAAAAAAAAAATCAAGAAGGCGACTCATTTGTTAGTAGACCAAATTGAAACAAAATCAGTAGTGATTTGCCTTTCAATTGGAATTTCAAAAGTTGTACTTATTGGTTTGAAATTGTTACTTGCTGAAACAAAATCAATAGTGATCTAATCTTGTTTGATTAGTTTGATTGATTGTCGTGAGGGGGTTGAGAGACAGGTTTTGAGTCCAATAAATAGCTTGTGAAAGGAGAATACGAGAGGAAAAAGGCAACAGTGTGGAAGCTTAATTGAGGGTAGAAAAAGCCTAGACTTGAGTTAAACACGAGGGGAGTGACAAACATCTCGAGAGAAACATGTGAGGGAGCGATTGGTGAGAATTTTTTAGGCTAACGTTTACTTACAGGTCTAAAATACGTCACGCGAAAAAAGCGTAAATCAACGGGAGGTTGACTCTATACGAAGGGATGAAGCGCTCGTGGAAAGCATCCAGCAATTGAGGGCCATAGTGGAGGAGCTTAGTGGCCGAATGATGGGGAATGGCATGAGGGTTGATGGTGACCGAGAGATACCCCAAGGAAGGCCGCAACATCAACGAAATGCCTCTAGAACACAACATAGAAGGCAGCGGCAATATAATGATGATGAGGTCGACATGAAGGATGATCGAGATGCTCGATTTGAAAGGTGGAATGGAAGCCAAAGGTTTAGACACCGAGGAGATGATGAACTTGGCAACATCAAGATGAAGATTTCTTCCTTCCAAGGGAAGAATGATCTCGATACGTATCTAGAGTGGGAGAAACACATGGAGATGGTATTTGATTGCCAACGATACTCTGAGCTCAAAAAGGTAAAAATTGCAGCTGTTGAATTTACTGATTATGCTATAATTTGGTGATATCAACTTGTGACTAGTAGGAGGCGCAATGGTGAAAGACCGATAGAGACATGGGATGAGATGAAAGCGGTGATGAGGAGGCGTTTTGTGCCAAGTCATTACCTTCATTACCATCGAGATTTGTTTCAAAAGCTACAAAACCTCACACAAGGCAATAAGAGTGTGGAAGAGTATCATAAGGAGATGGAGATTGGCATGATCCGTGCTAATGTGATGGAGGATCGTGAGGCCACAATGTCAAGATTTTTTAGTGGTTTGAGCCGAGACATAGCAAGGGTGGTAGAGTTGCAACACTATGTTGAATTGGAGGAATTGGTGGACAAAGCCATCAAAGTTGAGCGGCAATTGAAGTTGAACTGAAATCACAAGAGTGGAGGAGGTTCAAATTAGAATTGGAGATCCAATTGGAAGAGAGATGAGAAACCAAATTGGAAAGGAAACACCACCAAAACCAAAACCTCAAAGGAGAAGGAGAGGGACGGTAAAGTTGGAACGAATCCAGTTTCAGGTAAAATCGAAAACCCTAACACTAGAACTTGTGAAATTAAACGTTTTAAGTATTTGGGCAGGGGTCATATGGCGAATCAATGCCCTAATAGGAGGGTGATGATCATGACTGGACATGGTGTTATTGAGTTCGAAAGTGAAAGGGAAAAAGAGAATGATGAGATGCCACCATTGGAGGATTGTAGTGATAGAGAAGTGGCTATAAAAGGAGACTTATTGGTGGTTAGGCATTCTCTGAGTGTGCAAGTAAAGGAGGAGGAGCATCATCAACAAAGAGATAATTTATTTCATACAAGCTGTGTGGTGAATAGTAAGATCTATAGTATGATAATTGATGGAGGTAGTTGTGCAAATGTGGCAAGTTGTATTATGGTGGATAAGTTGGGTTTGAAAACAACAAAGCAACCTAGGCCTTATAGACTTCAATGGTTAAATGATAGTGGTGAGATGAAAGTATTGAAGAACAGTTCGAATTCCATTTGAGATAAGGAGATATAAGGACGAGGTAGAGTGTGATGTTGTACCTATGCAAGTGGGTCATATCTTGCTTGGAAGACCATGGCAATATGATCGGAAGGTACATCATGATGATATACTAATCATTATTCATTGGTGATGAATCAAAAGACTTATACCTTGGTACCAATGACACCTAGTGATGTGTATCAAGATCAATTAAAATTACAATGAGAAGCTAGGAGAGAGAGAAAATGTGAGAAATCCGAGGGCTTGCGTGGTGTGTCTAAGACGCAAGGAAAGGGAGAGGCCGAGAGAAGAATTGTGGTAAAAACCAAGGGAAAAGAAGAGAGGAAAGAAAAGAGGCAAAATAATTTTTATGCAAAATCAAATGAAGTGAGGAGAGCTTTAGTTCTAGATCAACCAATGCTTGTACTTGTGTACAATGAGATTTTGTTTTCTACTAACGATCTTGACCCAAGTTTGCCTAGTCCTATTGTGTCTTTATTGCAGGAATTTGAAGATGTCTTTTCTGATGAACTTCCTGAAGGGATACCACTGATTTGAGGCATAGAACATCAAATTGACTTGATTCCTGGTGCACCATTACCTAATCAACCCGCATATCGAAGCAATCCCGAGGAGACAAAGGAACTTCAGTGGCAAATTAGCGAACTATTGGAACGGGGGTATGTGAGAGAGAGTCTTAGCCCGTGCGTCATCCCTGTTTGTTAATGCCAAAGAAGGATGGAACTTGGCGAATGTGTGTCGATTGCCGAGCAATCAATAAAATTACGGTAAAGTATCGACATCCTATTCCTAGGTTAGATGACATGTTGGATGAGTTGCATGGTTCTTGAGTTTTCACTAAGATTGATTTGAAAAGTGGCTATCATCAAATTAGGATAAAAGAAGGTGATGAATGGAAAACTGCATCTAAGACCAAGTATGGATTATATGAGTGGTTAGTAATGCCATTTGGATTAACTAATGCACCGAGCATGTTTATGCAACTTATGAATCATGTTTTGCGTGCTTTTATTGGTTGATTTGTGGTGATTTATTTCGATGACATCTTGATTTATAGCCGAAGTCCTGATGACCATATTGAGCATGTGCAAGCTGTCTTGCAGGTTTTAAGGGCCGAGCAATTATACACTAATTTAAAGAAGTGCTCTTTTGTTACCAACAAATTATTATTTTTAGGATTTGTTGTTAGTGCTAATGGTATATAGGTTGATAAAGAAAATGTCAAAGCAATCCGTGAATGGCCAACACCTAAGACCGTGGGAGAGGTGCGTAACTTTCATGGATTGGCCAGTTTTTATCGACGATTTGTGAGAAATTTCAGCACCATTGCCACACCTTTAACTGAGGTTATCAAGAAGCACGTGGGTTTCATGTGAGGAGAAGAGCAAGATAAAGCATTTAATCTGCTAAAAGATAAGTTAACTAATGCTCATTTGTTATCTTTGCCAAATTTTAGTGCTACTTTTGAGATAGAGTGATGCTTATGTACAAGAATTAGAGCCGTGTTGATACAAGGAAGGCGTCCCATAGCTTATTTTAACAAAAAATTGAGTGGAGCAACATTGAATTATCCTACCTATGATAAGGAGATGTATGCTTTAGTGCGAGCTTTGGAGACTTGACAACATTATCTATGGTCGAAGGAGTTTGTGATCCACACCAATCATGAGATCTTAAAGTACTTCAAAGGGCAGCAAAAGTTGAATAAAAGTCATGCCAAATGGATGGAGTTCATCGAGACTTTTCCATATGTGATCAAGTACGAGAAAGGTAAGGAGAATGTGGTAGCCGATGCACTTTCTCGAAGGTGTGTGATTCAAACTATTTTAGAAGCAAAGGATCTAGGTTTTGAGCATATCATGGGCTTATATACTAATGATGATGACTTTGGGAGAGTATATGAAGCATGTAAACACACTGCATTTAATAAATTTTATAGGCATGAAGGTTGTCTTTTTCGTGAAAATAAACTATGTTTGCCTAAGTGTTCTTTGCGTGAATTGTTGGTGCAAGAAGCACATAGTGGTGGTTTAATGGGGCATTTTGGCATTAATAAGACTTATGTGTTGCATGCACATTTTTATTGGCGACATATGAAGAGAGATGTCACATGTGTTTGTGAGAGATGCATTGCTTGTAAGCAATCGAAATCTAAAACTAAACCGCATGGCTTGTATACACCATTACCTATTCCAACACATCCTTGGATTGATATTTCTTTTACAACGTTTTCCACATACTTGTGGTTAAAACACCATTGGTCATCATAAAATATCACAAAATACACAAAAAAAAATTCCATTTGCACTTGATTACAATTAAAAAAAAAATGACATTGTATGTCACGCCCCGAACCCCGAGCATGCGCACATCCCACTGTGGTCGATCAAATATGCGACATCCCAAGATACGTTGCCGACCCATTCATTTTATTATACATGCGGAAGCGAAACAAATCCCCTGACAACATTTAACTTGGGATAGAAAGGCAGGTAATCAATCACAATACCAAATACTCATTTACAAACACATAGGTTTAAATACAACTCTGAACTGTCTACAAAATAGACCAACTCGACAAAAAAGGGGACTATCCTAAAACCAACTAGCATGACACATTCACCGATACTCCAGTCTCCACATTTCCAGACTTAGGGCTTCGGGTCCTTCACGACCGCCATCTAGGGACCTGAAATTTTAATCCCCAAACCGGGATGAGATAATGTCTCAGCAAGTTCAACCCTCTAAACCCCTATTAGAAAGAAAATACGCCCCGGGTGACCTAGCCACATCACACAGAGAACTTACCTCGCCTTAATTCCTTCCTGCAGGTTAGCACAATTCAAAGCACTTAATCACAGATAGTAATAGTAATTCAAACAATTGGAACGCCATCACTTTCATATAAATCACAATCGCACTTAGCACGCATTCCAATTATTATTCACTGCCACACAAGGGCATAGCCTACTCGCTGTTCGGCTATCTACTGGCATATAACCAAGCATCGTCTCCCCACCTTGGAGTGCGGCTTCGTTAGTACGTTCCCGAAGGAGCATGGGCCCAAAATCAACTGCGACCCGCATCCACCGCGTGGGCATCTCATATAGGGGCAAGTCCGGCTCAACAGCCCAGGACGATTCCTCTTAGTTATCACACAGCCAAAGCATACTCGGCCCCAGGACACTTTATATTTCAATCAATGCTTCCACTTAAAATAATGATCCCAGCCATTTTTCTTTATATTAAAAATATTCAAGAAATTACTCACGTGTGTGGGGACACGCTAATTTCGAATCAAAAAGCCAATATCTCACTTTTTCAAACCCCACTATTTAATATAATAATTAAAATCCAATTTTTGCATCAAAACCCGAAACTTGGATTTTTATGAATAAAATCCCTATTTACCACAATTAACACTCAATTTGCCACATCCATTCATCAAATTCAATTTCTAAATGCACCGCACCGATCAGCACGAAATCCCGAGAAAATAAGGTTCCAAAATAATTTTCAGAATTTATTAAATAATTAAATTTATTCCGAAAATTAATTAAATAATAATATCCATATATTTCACGATCCACGCTCAATTTATAATATCCAATCATCAATTTCAAAAACTGACTACACAAAGAGCGAACGGCACGAAATTCTCGAGAATTTAGGGTCCTGAAAAATTTTCGGAATTTAATAAATAATTAAATTTATTCCGAAAATAATTAAATAATAATATTTTAATAATTTCGAATAATAATATATTATTAAATTATTTAATAATTTCAGAACATTTAAATAAATCAAAAGTAAATTCATTTATGTCTAATCAAGGCTTATTTTAAATAAACCTACTTACCCTTAATTAAGCACACTTTAAATTAAAACACCACCTTAATCTAATCTACTCTTAAACAACCTAAACTAACAACCTAATAATACTTAACATAAACTAAACCTCCCTAAGCATAATTAACCCTCTAAGCGAGGTTTAGTGAGCTAAACTCACCGGATTAGCGAGCCGAGTGGACCAAAACGACAAGGACGACGCGAGGATCGACTTTCCTCAAGACGGGCCGAGCATCCGGGCTCGGGAAGGCGGCCAAAATGGGCCAAAACCAAGCTGGAATACCCATTTTCTAGCTACTGTTTTGGGGTCGAAGGAGGGCGGATCCGGTGCTGGTTCGGGCGGAGGAACGGCGGAGGAGGGCGGCGGTAGCTCGGGTAATGGCTCACGGCGGCTAGGCGGGGCCTCCGGCGGCCTTGGCGACGACGAACGGGCGGCTGGACGGTCAGATGACAACGCTGGAGGGTCCTTGTCACGCGAGCAGCGGCTGAGCAGAGGCGGAATCAGCGAGCTGGGCGGTCGCGCGGGCGAGCGGGCGCGGACGGGCGACAACTCCAACGACGGCAACGAGCGGTAGCGACTTCAGACGAAGCTTCTCTAGTTCGCTGGTCTACTGGGCTTTCGAAGGAGAAGAAGAAGATGAAGATGGAGATGCGAGCGGGTGGGGCGAGCGACGAGGCACACGGGCGGCGTGGGGGTAGATGCGCGGCAGCGACAGTGACGACGTGCGAGCAGGAGCGGACGACCATGGCTGCAGCTCCTTCTTCTCTGTCATCTTTTCTTCTTCGCACCACAACAATGGAGAAGAGAGGCGATGGGGGAGAGAGGGAGGAGAGAGAAGAAGGAGAGAGAGAGAGAGATGGGACCATTTTCTCTCATTTTCTTTTCTTTTTCTTTAATCCCTCAAACATGGCCCACCATGACCTCACATGAGGTCATCTTCCACTCACACCAAGCTTCCACAACAATCCTCCAATGGGTCCAATTTCATTTTCCGCCGAGGCCTAAAATCTTGTACAACCAATTCTCCAATCCCACTTGATTCCCTTCCAATTGAATCAAATTGAAGTCCATAAAATTAATCAAATGTTACCGCACTTCAATTAACATATTCACTTGTCCGTAGAACCAACTTAAATCCCAAAAGTACGACCAAAAGCGGGCCTACTACTCTCTCGAGCCAAATTAGCCATTTTCCGATTTAATTGCTGAAAAACTCTGATTGCATGAAAAATCTTCCGAAGGTGAATCAATGATCCTAAAATGATTCGTGACACACCCAGACTTCCAATTTCTGAATTCGATCTCAATTCCACGGTTAATTTCACTTTGGCACGATACTAGCACGGCCCAACCTACCGAGTAGCCTTTAGAAATTTTCATGCATTTGACATGTGGTTAATCATCTCAAGCCACAACGTACATCTTTGAAACATTGGCAACTTTTGGTTGTCAGCGTAATCTCAAGATTTCAAATACGAACACAGGGTACCCAATCGACAGAAAAGTGGGTCCAGTGCCGATCGACAAGAATTGTGCGATTTGGTGGAATCACCCACACCTGATCACATGCCTCTGTCGAGTCGACCTATCCCCGATCTCTAATCGATTTTTAATTGTGCCGTAATGATCCTTGCAGATTAGCTCGGTCGAAATATCGCTTCCTAGTCAAATTCTCGAGTCTAATGCATTAGAAACTCTTAACGGCTTCACCCGATAGACTAGTTTTCACATGAGTGGCTGACTCAAGGAAAAGAACTATATGCGTGCCAATGAAATGCCCGTCTCAATTTATTGAAAATAGGATTGGAAAATCGGGATGTCACATTGTAAAAGACAAAAAATATTTTAGAACGTTTTGCTTTTTAGTTAAGGTGAGCAAAATGTCGTAAATTAAAATTCTGTGCTTTAGGAAATTTTGAATCTAAATTCATTTATATAGAGCGAACGCCTTGTCATAAATCCATGTACTATGATGTTCTATACTAGTTAGTTATGATAGCTAAAGGTCGTTAGCCAAGTGGTGGCAATTCTTATTTTCCTAGTTGGAGTTTCTCCAAACCATCTCTTGTTCATCGCATAGAAAAATTATGGATTCATCCTGATTCCTAAATAAAAATATTATTAAATTACATCTGCACATATGAAGCATTATCATTTAGTAATTTTAAGCCCACATAAATTGCATTATAATTGGACTGAGTTAAGTGAGGTAGCTCTAACCTTAACAGGATAATCTAGACTAAGCTCAAGAGAACACAAAATTCAGCCAAGACTATAGTAGTTAAAATTTCACATATGGGATGCACGAAAGGAAGGTAAATTAGAAACGACTGCAACAAGAAAGCATATGGAGCTCAAAACTTTGGTCATTGGATAGGGAATGAAAGAGATATCTTATTTTCTCGTCTTGAATGTTACACAATTTCTTTCTTATAATGAAAGAGTCGGATTTATTCCCCACTCTCCTTCACTTTATTTACCGTAATTTCCGCTAGGAACACCCTAGCTAGAGGATGATCAAACCACGCCAAGGTCCTTGAGCGAGGACTCTTGAACATTGACAAAAGGGTAAATCTCGTATCGGAAGTTGCAGCTCCCGCCAACCACTCGCCCACCTTCCTTTCCGTCGCAACAGCTCGGAAGATCACCGATTGCGCCCTACAGACACTCCTTGCACTCGGTCACCGACAGATCCCTCGTGCACTGCACCAATCCGTACATCTTCGTCTTATCCTCCAGTCCCATCTCTCCAGTCGCGTACAGCTTTGGCACGGTGTAAGCCTCCTCGACCAGCCAGGTCAGTAGCCCCCTTACCATGAGGGGGAGCAGAAGTGGAAGAGAGGGTCGGCGCCGAGGGTGGCCTGGAGGAGGAGGGCGGAACAGAGCGAGAGCAAGACAAAGCGGGCCGAAGACATGTCGTTACTTAAAGATTTGATATGAATGTGCTGTGAGGTGAAGTCGTGTCACCTTCGTGTTGTGTTTGCAATGAGAATATGAAGAGTATGCTGCATGCATATATATAATAGAGCTGAAAATGTTGACTTTGACTATTCAATTGAGTGGCATGAACCTTATCAACTCTCCAGAGATATTTCAACCAATAAAACCGTCACAAACTGCTTGTGGACGATAAACGATGTTGATTGGCACCGAGAGTGAAAAAGTAGCCAAAGACAACATGTTTTTCCTTGTACATCATGGAAGTACCAAATGAAGTGCTGGATAAGTTGGAAAAGGCAATTGAGTCCATCCTCAAAGAGCAATAATATGTCGATATTCGATCGCTTCAATCCTTGATCTTAGTTAATATTAAGCGAGTTATCTTGACAATGTGAATAGATTTTTGGATCTTGAATTTAGAGGATCTATGCAAATACTCGAAGGGTATGATAAACAAATGGATCACATAGGTGTGCATGACATAGTTATCAAAAGTGAAACATGCACATATATTGAGAGGCTGATGAATTTATAAAAGTCATATTTTGCAAAGCTGTCTAAATAATATGGATTCTTGCATTTTCTAATATATTCTACTTGAGTAAGAATCGAACACATTTCAAGAAACAATTAAGTGAACATAAGAAATCACATTAAAAATGTAAGCTCTGGTTGTAGTATGACCGGATCTGTCAAGCCAAAGTGAGGTCGATCTTGAGGTGAAGATTCGACCGAGAGCTGCGGCGACTCGCGAGTTCGGCCTAATGGCCATTATTCTTGAACCACTAAGCTTGTGATTTGTTTTTTACTTGCTTTTTTGGTCCACTTTTGAGGCACGACCAATTCATCGAGCTTGAATTCTAGAAATCGAAGTTTCTTATTTTTGTACTTTTCTTCTTTTTCTTAGGGGGTTTTCTCGGTATTGGCTTTTGATTCGAGTGGATGGTGAGGACCAGCAAAGCGCACCACCTATGTCGAGGATCAGAAATGGCAGCCATCCACTAACTTTTCCATTAAATTTCAATTCGCTACAGAAGAATAGTTGCGGTCATGGGGCAAAATTGCTCCTTATCTCGTCAATTATTACAAAAAGAAGAAGAGGAAGAAGAGTCACACATTTCGTTGCTACGTAGGTATCATAAATTGTCTAGTGTTGTGTGATTTAAGTGAAAAATCGTTTTATACCTATTCACCCCCCTCTAGGTACTCGTTCTAGCTATATCAATTGGTATCAGAGCCTGTGTACTCACTTTATTTGAAGTGTTTTACTTCAAAATAAAAGATCTATGGCTAGTATGTTAGCACCAGGGCTGGTGGAAGGGCAAAGCAATACCCAGACCACCCTACTTTGATGGAAATGATTACAACATCGGAAGAACAAGATGAAAGCTTTTCTACGATCAAAGGATCCTGGAATGGGACGTTGTAGAAAAAGGAATCATTCCTAAAGTTGCAGCTGTCTCGAAAGAGGAAAAGAAGTTGTGGAAGCTAGCGGAATGTCTCGGGAAGAAATAATCAAGAGACAAACTCTTGATGCAAAAGCAATATATTCTTTATATTGTGCTTTATCACCTCTTTGAATATAACAGAATATCTTCTTGTGATACAGCAAAAGAAGTGCGGGATAGGTTACATATTACCTATGAAGGAAGCTGATCGAGTAAAAGAGACTAGAATCAACATTCTTCTCGGTCAATATGAAGCCTTCAAAATGAGATCTCGGAGAATCAATAAGCGACATGTTTAGTCGTTTTACGAAATTGTGAATGGTCTACAAAATCAAGGTCAACCAATTTCGATTCCATGAAAGTTAACAAGCTTCGCGTGGACTCTCCAAGGATTGGAATCACATAAAGACTTCAATAAGAGAGACACAAAGAATCATGCCACTATCTGTCGATGAGCTGGTTGGAACTCTTGGTCTTATGAAGTGGAACGAATAAACGAAGACGAAGATCCAAAATGTAAGAAATCCATTGCATTAAAATCAAATGATGATTATGATGTTACAGATTCTGAAGACGATATGAACGATGAGGAGCTTGCCCTAATGATTAGAAGATTCAGAAAGTTGAATAGAAAAGGAAGAAGATTCAACTCTAAGAGACAAGGCTTTCAAAGACAACAGACCAAGACTGATGATGATGAAGCAAATAAAGATGTTGTTTGCTTTGAATGTAAGAAAAAGGGAACACATCAGACCCAACTGTCCTCTTCTAAAGAAGAAGAAAGGAAAGGCTGAAAAGTCTCGAAAGGCTCTCAAAGCTGAAACATGGAGTGATACAAAGTGTGAAGAAAGTGATGATGAATATGCCAACTTGTGTCTGATGGCACAATCAGACTCAGACTCAAACTCTGAATCAGATTCAGACAGCGAATTTGAAGTAACTAATTTCAAAATTCCTGTCAAGGTTCCAAGTATATTGATGAGCTATGTTTAAGTCTTAAGACTTCTCTTAAAAGGATTTTGAACTTAAAAGGAAAACTCAGTTTTAAAACAGCAGGAAAATATTTTGAAAGAAAAAGTTAAATGTTTAGACATGAATGTTTCTACTCTTAAAGAAAATGAAGAAAATCTTTTGAAAGAAAATTCTCGTTTAAAATTTGACTCATCGAATATTTCAAAGAAATTTTCAATAGGGTCCGAGAAACTTGAAAAATTCTTTCAAAGTACAAAGACCTTATTTCAATAAGTCAGTTTAGGTATGAGAATAAACTATTCCCTTAATTGATTTTCCTAAAGTAAAAGAAAGAATTAAGCAAAGACCTTCAAAAGAAGCTTATAAAAATCATTTCAAAAGATTTTTGTAAAGCCTGTAGGTCGAGATGCTCTCAGTGTTCTAAGTGCAAAAGTCCATATCATTTTGAAAAAGAATGTCCTATGGTTTGGAAACCTGTTAAGAAAACTTGGGCTAGTCTTGTTTATCTTACTAACACAAAAGGACCCAAGAAAATGTGGGTACCAAAGAAAGCTTGAGATATTTATTTGAATGCAGGTATCTATCAAGAGAAAGGTAAAGTAGTATCTAGACAGTGGATGTTCAAGACATATGACAGGAGACTCAAAATGCTTTATAAAGCTTGTTCAAGTAAATGGTGGAAAAGTCTCATTTGGAGGAAATAGCAAAGGAAGAATTGTGGGTTTTGGAACTGTGAAAATTGGAAATCTCACAATAAGCAATGTTTCTCTAGTGGAAGGACTCAATTACAATCTTCTCAGCATCAGTCAACTATGTGATACTGGTTTTAAGATCTTCTTTCAAGAAGGAATATGTTCCGGAACCAGTAAAGACTCTACTCAGTCTTTCTTGGGTAAAAGGCATGGATATATCTATCTCCGGACGTGAAACCGGAAGAATCGCAATGCTTGATTTCAATACAAGACGAAGCAAGTCGTGGTACGAAAGCTTGGGCATATTAATATGAAGCAATTAGCCAAAATCTCATCAAAGCAGCTTGTTCTTGGTCTACCCAAATTGCCTTATCAAAAGGCGAATCTGTGTACTTCATGTATTCTGGGAAAGCAGGTAAGAAATTCATATAAGTCTATAAATCATGTCTCAACTAATCATGTACTGCAGTTACTTCATATGGATCTCTTCGGACCAACCAGAACCCAGAGTATTGGAGGTAAGAAATATTGCTTAGTAATCGTGGATGATTACTCTCGCTTTACTTTGGTATTTTTTCTAGCAAGTAAATCCGAAACCTTTTCATATTTTGAAAAATTTGCTAAAAAGGTTAAAAATGAAAAGGGATGTGTTATTTCAAGCATAAGAACAGATCATGGTGGTGAATTTGAAAATCAAGATTTTACAAAATTCCGTGATGAATCGGGCTTTAAGCATATGTTCTCTTCTCCATATACTCCTCGGCAAAATGGAGTTGTGGAAAGGAAGAATAGATCTCTTCAAGAAATGGCAAGAACTCTTTTAATTGAAAGCAAAATTTCTTCTCGATTTTGAAATTTGTTTCAACACTTGCTATATCATTAATAGAGTCTTTTTAAGACCTATTTTAAAGAAAACCCCCTATGACTTATTCAAAGGTAAGAAGCCTATTGTTTCATATTTTCATGTGTTCGGTTGCAAATGCTTTATATTGAAAAATGCAAAAGATTATGTTGGTAAGTTTGAAGAAAGATCAGATGAAGGCATCTTCCTTGGATATTCTTCATCAAGCAAAGCCTACAGAGTCTATAACAAGAAGAGTCAGACTGTGGAGGAGTCAATGAATGTCAAATTTCAAGACTCAGTACAAGATGAATCCAATCAGACTAATCATGAAGAGTCTGATCTTGCTCCAACAAAGTCTCCAACCTCTCCAAAGTCTTCAACTCAAGAGGCATCACAGATTCAGGAAGACCAGCATCAAACCATTTTTGAAGACTCGGGCAAAGAAAGGGATCATCGCCCGAGATAAATCAACCAGCAAGCGGAAGCATAAGTCTAGTCATCCCAAAGATCAAATTATTGGCGAACTTAATGAAGGAATTCGCACCAGATCCAAAAGGTGTGAAGAGTCTAGTGCCGTAGCTCTCATTTCTGAAATTGAACCAAAAAGCATAGAAGAAGCTTTGTCTGACGAAAGCTGGATTGAAGCTATGCAAGATGAGCTCGGACAGTTTATCATTAATGATGTTTGGGAATTAACACCTAAACCAAAAGGTAAAAGTTATTGTGGAGCCAAATGGGTGTTGAAACAAGATGAATGAGAAAGGTAAAGTCGTACGAAACAAAGCCAGACTCGTAGCCAAAGGATATACGCAAGAAGAAGGGATAGACTATGATGAGACTTACACACCAGTAGCAAGGTTAGAAGCTATTCGATTATTGCTTGCTTTTGCTTGTTATAAAGATTTCAGGTTATTCCAAATGGACGTCAAAAGTGCCTTCTGGATTTATCCATGAGGAAGTCTATGTGGAACAACCACCTGGGTTTGAAGACCCAAAGAAGCCAGACTCAGTCTTCAGAATGAAAAAGGCCTTGTATGGTTTAAAGCAAGCACCTCGAGCGTGGTACGACAGACTCAGTAAGTTTTTAATACAGAATGGATTTGTTAAAGGTAAAGTTGATACTACTTTATTTATCAAAAAGGAAAACAAAAAGTTTTTACTTGTTCAAATATATGTAGATGATATTATTTTTGGATCATCTAATGAAAGTCTATGCAAGAAATTCTCTAAGTTTATGTAGGATGAGTTTGAAATGAGTATGATGGGAGAGTTAACATTCTTTCTTGGACTTCAAATTAAACAATTGAAGAAAGGAACTTTCATTTATCAAGAAAAATATGCTAATGATCTTGTCAAAAGATTTGGGCTTGAAAAGTGCAAACAGACCGACATACCAATGTCTTGTTCCTTGAAGATAGACAAAGATGAAGAAGGGAAGAAAGTTGATCAAAAATTATACAGGAGTATCATCGGTTCACTTCTTTATCTTTCTTGCTTCTAGACCGATATTTTGTTAAGTGTTTGCATCTGTGCTAGGTTTCAATCGAGACCCTAGAGAATCTCATCTCGGTCTTTGCGAAACGTATTATCAAATACTTTGCTTCATCTTCAAGCATTGGTCTCGGTATCCTAAGAAGGGAGACTTTAATCTTAAGGATATTGAGACGCGAATCTAGCAGGTTGTAGAGTTGATAGAAAGAGTACTTCAGGTACATGCGGTGCTTACTTGAAACGAAAGTATCTTGGTTTTCAAGGAAGCGAATCTTGTGGCTCTTTCAACAACGAAAGGAGTATGTAGCTCTTGGCAGCTGCTGTTCGCAAATTCTGTGGATTAAGCAACGGCTTCAAGACTTGAGTAATTGAAGACTCATGCACGTAAATCGAGATGCGACAAAGCACTAGTGCAATAAATCTCACTAAAAATCCAATTCTTCACCCAAGAGCAAAGCATATAGAGATTCGACATCACTTCATCAGAGATCATGTTCAAAATGGAGAAATCTCAATTCAATTTGCTGATTCAAAGAGTCAACTGGCGGATATATTCGCAAAGCCTTTGGAGAAAAATCAATTTGATTTTATTCGCTCCAGTCTCAACATTTTGAAGCTTAAGGAAGTTAAAGTCTAGAGACTCTCAAACTTTCAGACTCAAACTCAGACTCATGGATATTAACTGTAAGTTGTTATTTTATTCTGTCTCGAAAAGGTATGATTATTTACGAATTACCGAGAAAAAGGGAATCGTGTCTTTTCAAAAATATAACTTCCATTAAAAATGGCAGTTATTGATTTTAAAAGAATTCATCGGTTCATCTTCCTTCGTACCTTGATTGGTTTTTCCTTTTTTTAAAACGAGCTATATATATACAGTTTTTTCTTCTCTCTATCGTCTAAACCCTCGAAAAGCATTTTTCTCTCAATCTCGTTTCCATTTCGTGTTCAAACTCGAAAAGTTGTCAACTTTTCTTGGGAAAACGATTAAAGAAATCTCTCGGTGTCAAAGAAAGATGTCTTCTTCAAGGAAGTCCTCAAGAATCGCAGCGAGGGGACCACAAAGAGCAAGAGAGGGTCCTACCCATGTTGATCTCACCGAAGAAGATGACTAATCAAGTCAGCAACAGAGCCCGATTCGCTCTCCAGCACGTGATTCTTCTCCATCTACCCCACAAAGTGCGGGTCACCATCAAGAGGATGAGATAATCGAGGATGCAGAGCCTGTAAGAATACAAAAACCCTCATTTATCTATAAACTCTATCGTGCTTTGAAAAGTATAGGAACTCCGTTGAACCACGTGAATGAGTTTCTCAAAAGTAAGAACTATGGGAATGGGTATCTTTTTCTGCAACAAATGGAGGAGTTGGGAATTGCTCCTAGAGGAAGGGCAGAGGAAGCACTTGCTAGTATTCCTAGTGATCCTCGTGTGTCTAGACAGACTCCTACTGATGGGAATAACGATGATAAAATGTTCTATGATTTTCAACCGAGATTGGGTGTTGCTGCAAAGGTGAAAGGAAAAAGGATGGATTTGTTTAAATCCAAAGATTAGGAGAATTTGTTTTTCAGGCTGTTGAAGAGAGGGGTGATAAACCTTAGAAGCGTTGATTTTGATTTTTGGATGCTATTCATGTGAACTTAAGGGAGAAGTTTGATCTACTTCGCAACTTGAGCAATTTTGCTCGACGACACTATCGAAGGATATGCTCAAGCGGCGCATATTTCTATTCGAATCTTAGCTTTTGGATGCGAATAGAATGTCCTTTAGTGTCCGTGATCAAGACTACATAGTAGATGTGGACATGTTGGCTGATATCATTGGAGTAGAGAGAGGATCATATCAACCGATTAAAGTTTCCAAAGTGCTCGTCTTATGCTTGGATCTTGTGAAAGGCAATGAGTATAGAAGGGAAAATTGTCTACACGAGAATGCATGCTATCAACATTTCTGCACAAAATTGTCATCAACTGTCTTAGGCCGAAATCGACATCAAAGACAGATGTGTCAAATTCGGAGGCAAAATTGATGTATGCAATCATCAAAGGGAAGAAATTCTCTCTTCCTCACATCATTCTCTTTCACATGTATAGAGCAATGGTGAAGGACAAGGGACAACTGCCTTATGCAAGTCTTGTGACCAAGATCTTCAAACACTTGAAAATTGAGCCCCCACAATCTCTGTGTGTTCAACCATGCGATAAAATGGTGGTGGGTGCGAATGGTGACAAAAATGCGTCGAAAGAACTTGAAAAGGAAATGGAGCGATTCAAAATGAAATCTCCAAGTACCTTCCGCATCCAAAAGGAAAGGAAAAGAGCAAATCAATCCACCATCCAAAAAGCAAAAGAGGAGACTCTTGGTGGATGAAGAAGAAGAAGAAGAAGAGGAGGATTGCACTATTTCTGCATTGATAAGGAGAAGACGTTCTGTATCTGAATCAACGGAACGTCAGGAGAAGGAAAAAGAAGAAGAGCAAAAACAGAGAGAAGAAGAGAGACAAGAAAAGGCAAGAGAAGAAGAAAAAGAGAGAGAAGAGACAGAGAAAGAAGAAGCAGAGCAAGAAGCTGGAGAAGAAAAGGAGGCAGCCAAAGAAAAGTCTGCACATGAGGATGAAGATCTTCAAGTCATTGCAGAGATTGACCCTCATTCTTTTCCATCCGAGGCTTTCGAAACAGGGGGAGAAGCATTAGAAACAGGGGGAGGAGTTGAGCACAGGAAGACTACATCTGTTCCTCGTGAAGATGTGAGTCGCTCTAAAGCAAATCCAGAAGATGTTCAAATGCCTGGAGAAGGTCATGATACATCAACATCGAAACTGCGCGATTTCATAAAAGATCCATCGTCTGCGTTTACTCCATCAGACCAAGCAAATGTCAGTACACAGACGGATAATTCGGCAGATTTTCGTCGCATACTTGATATCCTTCTGGAAATGCGTGGTCAAATCTATGCTTTGACTGTGAAATTCAAGTCCGAAGAATCTTTGGGAAAGCATCTTCTGTTTCCCTTCAAGATCAAATCAAAGATCTCTCTCTTCAAATTCAAGCCAATGCCAAAGGAGAAGAGGTAGCTCATCTAAGGGAAGACTTGAAGAAGCTGGAAGGATTAGTTTAATCCATGGGAGATTTTCAGATCGTTCGCATTCCCAAGCAGAATTGACTACTTTCTCACCTTTTTAATGATGACAAAAAGGGGGAGAAAATGCCAGCTTTGAACTCTGAACTTTGAACCTTTTGAACTTTCAACTTTAAATTTTATCTCTTTTATGTGTTTTGATTTGGGTGTGAGCTTGAACTTGAACTTAGTCTGTAGTGTGGATTTTGATATATGAATGCTTGCAGTTACATCAAGTATTGTTATATGGTTTTACTTGTGAAGGACTAACCAATCTTCCTGTGGATGCAGAGTCTGGTTGTTCTTTATTAATTTTTATGAGATAGCCATATTACTTGAGTAATATTTTGCAGGTCAAAGTTGTTCAAATCTACAAGAAAGTTTTGTCACCATCAAAAAGGGGGAGATTGTTGGAGAAATCTTGCCAAAATATTTTGAAGCTGACAAAACGTTTCTATCAGTCTAGTCTGGACCATTACAGTCTTTCTGTTTAGAGTCTGAAGACAGTTGGACATCAAGACTCAAGACTCAAGACTCAAGACTTAAAGATATTCTCATTGACAGTTTTCTAATCTAGTGTCGAAAGGCTATCTAGAACCTAGGTGTTTGGTTAAGAAGTTAGTCCTATTCTCTGGAGAAGATATCTTGGCTGGGTTAAGCTAACGGATTCTTTCTATTCAAGATCTGATGATTGACGAAGTAATCTTGGAAAGTTCTATTCTTGGAAACCAAGATCCTGGTTGTATGGGCGAACAGGATTGATGGGCTATCGTCAAGTTCCTTTAATAGCTCGAAAGATCTCCTTAATTGATTCCGTCCAACGGGTAGATTGGAGGAATTCCTTTGGTAAGTGCCAACGGGTATGATGGCATGAAGGAGTATAAAAGGAAGTCGTTCAAGTTATTTTAGTGCATGCTCGATAGACGAATTCCAGTCCAAGTTCCTTGATATTCAGTCGATTCATTCGAGCAAAATTGTATACACAAAAAGAGTGTTTATACTTAGTGGTATCTTGAGCAAGTGTAGTAGATCATCTACACCACTGAATCAAGGAAGAACAACGCTGTAACACTTCTTTGTTCATAGTGGAATCCAGCCAATAGGCATCGGTACGAAGAGTGGACGTAGGCTTAAACAAAAGCCGAACCACTATAATCATTGTGTTCAATTCTCTTTTCCCTTCTCTCAGTCTTTCAATTGTTGTTTATATCCATCAATTATCTAGTGTTGTGTGATTCAAGTGAAAAATCGTTTTATACCTATTCACCCCCCCTCTAGGTACTCGTTCTAGCTATATCAAATTCAATATGAGACAATTCTTTTTAGTGGTATTATCCACAAGAAGGTGCATGGAACCTCATGTCACGGATTGCTACGTACGCCCATGATAGTCGAATTATAATAAGGACAAAAGAAGTAAATCCATTTCCGCTCCCGGAAAGATGTAGACTCTCATGGCCGTGGACACGTGAATAATTATGGTAGACAGATTTTTTTCTTCTTCTTCTTATTGTTTCTCGATATGATCATATCTGGTGATCGTATTATAGATTAATATAAAATGTCATAGATTGGTCGATAAAACGAGCACATTTTTATTTGTAATTATTGGTTTTTCATAACGAAATTGTTTTTGATACGTGACGCAAAACATCAACTCACAATGAGTGAGTATATTTTTTTTCATAGACTTTCATATTAGAATAATGTGTTATAAACTCAAATAACTAAGCCTCGGTAGTCCCAAGAGGTGGCTGGTCAAGTGGTGGCAATATTCATTTTCTTGACTAGTCGAATCTACCTTTAGGTGTATAGATTTACGTTTTCACGATAATTATTTGGAGTCTGCATGAGTGGATTTTCTCAAGGCTAAAAATCCCCCCACCCTACTCTCCTTTTTTGGGATAAAATTACCAAAATTAGTCATAACTTTATTATATGAATGCCAATTCGATTCTAAATATTTTAATTTTGTCAATATGACCTTAAATTTTTACTTGAAATTCCAATGTAACTCTTCCGGAAATTACCGTCTGATATTACTGATATGGTGATCCCCAATAACTCCACATCAGCTTGCCATGTAGGATAGCTCATGTTGACTGGACGCCACGTCAGCAATTTTCGGCTACAATTGGCCGGAAGAATTACATTAAAATTTCCCGTAAAGGCTTAAGTTTACATTGACAAAATTGAGAAGTTTATGACTCCTTTGGTTATTATCCCTCTTTTTCATGTAGTCAAATGTTCTTGGCCGAGCGCCGTTGCCAGCCTCACGAAGCCGCCATCCCGGCCGTTGAAGCCCTCGCCGCTGCCGAGTCAACCCGCCCCGCGTCTCCCTACCTCTCTGTCAGGATTGTCAAAGACACCACCCCCCCCCGGCCCGGGGTCTCTCTCTCCCTAAGGGTAGGGAGGGTAGGGAGCAAGAATTGTTGATTTCTATTTTTCCTTCACTTCTTTTTATTCTTATTTTTGGGATTATGTGTTTAACATTACACGTGGGTGGTGTAATAGCATGTGCCCACCAAGATCCTGATCGAAGGAAAATATAAACCTTACTCAATAATGTTGGTGACCATGGAGAAGAGATCAACTCTACTAGGCTTTACTTATTCTATACGAAAGACTTAAAAAATTGCGCGATGCATGTAACTTATTTGTTTGGCATTTTAAAAGTAAACATTCGAGTCATAGTAATACATTTCACAAAAAAAAGGAAAAAAAGAAAGAGAGAAAGGATATGATTGGATATATCAATAATTGAACACAACCACGGAAATTCTCTTTACCTAGGGGTATTGAATGGTCATGAACGGGAAATGTATTTCCAGAATAATAATAATAGGTTCTGCACCAACCATTCCGGAAATATTTCCACATACAAAATATTGGCAAAATGGCATTGTAGACTAAAAAGTTTTACGTATCAACTTGTGGATAGTCAGATTATCATCATATATACACAAGAACTGTAATTTCTATGTTGCCACAACTGCAAAATATAGACTCGCGGATAGCCCCAGTTACGCTAACTTAAAACATAGCAAGAACATTTATGTAAGAAATTATTCATGACATATTGATGAAGACATCAAATTTTTATTTACAGCTATATAAACCATTCGAATGATAAAAGAGTCTCAGGTAAATTCCCAAACTCGCCTTCACTTTTTTACCATGTATTACACTAGGAACACCCTAGCTAGGGAATCATTAAACCACACTTATTTAGGTCCTTGAGCGAGGACTCTTAAACATTGACAAAAGGGTAAATCTCGTATCGGAAGTTGCAGCTCCCGCCAAGAACTCGCCCGCCTTCCTTCCCGCCGCCATAGCTCGGAAACTCGTCGATTGCGCGCACAAGACACTCCCTGCACTCGTTCGCCAACAGATCTTCCGTGCACTGCACCAATCCGTACAGCTTCGTCTTATCCTCCAGTCCTATCTCTCCAGTCGCGTACAGCTTTGGCACCTTGTAAGCCTCCACGACCAGCCTGGTCAGCAGCTCCCTTACCTTGCCGTTGAACGCCTCCGGGTCGCTCACGTCTTTCGGGTTCCACATGTAGTACTTGTTGGCATTGTCGATCTGGCCGAAGAAGTTAGTGTCAAGGTACTTGAACATGCAGTTGTCATACCAGATTATCCCCCCCTTGTTGCGAGGGCAGCGGCGGTGGATCTCGGCAGCAGCGTCTGCCTTGCAGGCCTCGCAGTCCAATAGCGATATGTCACCCCGGCACAGCCTGAGGCGATAGAACTGGTCTTGCAAATCGCCGATGGAGCCAGGGCCGAAGTCCGAGGAAGGGATCTTGGGGTAGAGGAAGCTGGTAAGCTTGTTGAGGTTGGATTCGTACGGGTTGCCCGCAATGAAGTTCTCGGGGGTGGAGCAGAAGTGGAAGAGAGGGTCGGCGCCGAGGGTGGCCCGGAGGAGGAGGGCGGAACAGAGCGAGAGCAAGACAAAGCGGGCCGAAGACATGTCGTTACTTAAAGATTTGATATGAATGTGCTGTGAGGTGAAGTCGTGTCACCTTCGTGTTGTGTTTGCGATGAGAATGAGATGAGTATGTTATTTGTATGCATATATATAGGCGTCGAGGGGACATGAGAGGATATCATCGAAGTTGTTAATCGTCGTGGTTTGACTGAAGGGAAGGACGTTCAGTCGTACGACTTTTTTCCTTTGCAACTTCGTAAGTTCGATTTTAACCGTGTAGAAATCTTCAAGCATGGGCGGCGTTGTCGGAGTATTTTAAAAGAGATGGGTTTAATTAATGGATTTGCTCGCGGAGCACTTGGCCGCAAATGTGGCTACGACAACTTGAGAGAAACAATTGTATTATATCGAACATGAGTAGGCAATCATCAATGGAAAAGGAGATGACCTGCCGTGGGCTATGCTAATCCTCTCCATCTCTACCCACTTAAAAGAAATGTGACAAGGCAATCTCATCATCATTGCGTCCGTAGGAATAGTAGGATTGCCGACGTAAAGATTGGCTGATGAAATTGGTTTGTGCAGTTTTATACCCCCGTTTGCTACCATGCCATAGTGAAATAGGACCAAGTTAAATAAAATTACCATTTAAAGTATTTGGTGATGTCGTTGGGAGAGTCGGGGGCTAGTTAGGTGCTAATGTTGTCCTCTATCAACTATGGTGATTCCTATCCGATTACATTGGGTAGTTATGGAATTATGAAGGTCTGTGACTTTTGAAAGTCATTATTAATAAAGTTTGTATGTATGAGAATAAATTAGTAGACCAAGCCCTTCATTCTCATTAAAGCTTGGTGAGATTTACGAATTCTTTTGTAAGATTGAGAGATTATTTCGTAAGGAATTGTGGGGCTAAACACATGTGGGTTATTAGGCGTAATTGGAGATTGGTAAACATTGAGAGTATTTGAGTAACTCGAGTGTAGATGTAATATCTATTGTATCGTTTAATTCAAATGCTACATGCACCTATACAAATTGTATATTGGTATTCGATAGTACCTTCATCTCATTCATGCCCCTACCCCTCTTGCCGTATGAAATGAAGCATTTCTAATTTTTGTTATAGAAATTTTGCAATGGCATATGAAGTTTATAAGAAAAAGGAAGTAAGCCGATTTCCAGTCAAATTAGTTGATGGTTACCTGAAATGCTAGTTGAACACAATCGGAAACACAAATGGTGCTACATAGGTATGCAGCTAAAGCAAATTATATTTCAGGTTTCTAGAACAAGAAAAGAAGCGTTCAGTCTGCTAGTCCATCATCTCAAATGTTCAAACTTTAAGATTATGACTCTCAAGAGCCACAGGCCTGTGTGATTCTATAATTACTCGTTATAATCAGATTAAAATCGTCACAATCAATAGAGGATGACATTAGCAACTAATTACCCCTCGACACTCCTAACAACATTACAAGACACATTAGATGATAATTTTAATTTAATTTTGTCATATTTTGTCATGGCGTAGTATCAAATGGCCTTATACAACTGCACAAATCAATTTGATAAACCAATCCTTACGCCGGCAATGCTATTATTCCTACAAACACTGTGATGGCAATTGCCTTGACGCTATGATACTTTTTTCAGAACTCAAGTTGTGGTCATTGGATGAAGCCCAGCTAATCAAAGCATTGGGAAATACCTGCTGTATAAAGTGGGAAAAGATGGGAAGAACAACAAATTATGAGATTTTATATCAGTCTAACAATACGATAACATATCATATTAATAATTTTAAAAAAAAAAAACGCTGTTTACTGTAGCCATGCTCGTGTCCACGGCCATGAGAATTTCTGGAAGGTGGACAATGGTTTCATTTCTTTCGAGCTTAATCTAATTTGACTATTGCAGGGCACTTAGTACTCCAATATAAGTAGGCATATGGGGTTACCTAAAAAAGAATTATTTATCGTGTATTGAAAATAAGACCGTGTACAGAGAACAAAATTTCGTCATTTGACCTTGAACTAGCTTTCGCCATTTTGTTAATCTGAAGTTAAAGCCGTATAAGCACTAAAACTGCGGCCTAATTAAGGCCGGCCGGCACCGTCTTTTATTAGCTACTAGTCAACCACACCCCCCCCCCCCCCCCAACACCCAACACACGAAAAGTGGTTGACTTGGGATGAGATCTGAGCTCGTAATTGCCAAGGGGACCCGCAACTTTTTTTTATTTTATTTATGGGAGGAAGCATGCCTTGTGCTGATGTATATTTTCTGGATGGTAGAGAATTCTCTATTAGAGAATACTTTTAAAGATATAATCTAATATTGGGGAGATTATTTAATATTTCTTTATTTTATAAAATAGTTGATTTCCTTTTTACTTCAGATTATTTAATTTCCTGTGCATTTTGTTTGGGTTTAAATACCCTTCTCTTCAATTGTGTATAGATGAATTGGTTCTATCTCCTTTTCTCTTGAAGATCCTAGAATATTTATGTCTTTTCGACATTCCGCTTGTGATTGCTCTTGGAGAAGTAGAGGTGGCAAGGAACTACATGAGATCATGATCAAATATGAGCCTGAGGTGAAACATTTCTGAAGAGCAAGTGAGTTCTGTAACAATCGATTTATTAGGATTGGTGATTCTCGTGGACCACATCTGTATCCTAGGGCTACGCAATCCGATGCAATCAAAGTGGGAGAGACATTCTATCATTGGAGAAGCGGGAATTTATTAACAAAGCATATGTTTTCAAAATTAGATAGTTGCATCTAGTTCCATGTGCCAAATCCATATTCTTCTTTTTTCGAGAAGATCTCCAAAGGATATTCTTGTAGTGACTAATGCGGCGCATGCCTGATTACAATTGCATGACTAAGGAGAGAAAAGAAGTTTGTGTTTGCTCTTTTGATATTAATAGGGAGCGAAGCATGCCCTATGCTGTTGTATATTTATGGATGGTAGAGAATTCTCTATTAGATAATACTTTTAAAAATATCATTAGATATCGGGGATGTTATTTAATATTTTGTTATTTTCTAAAATTGTTGATTTCCTTATTAGACTATATTATTTTCTTTTCTATGCATTTTGTTTAGATATAAATACCCTTCTCTTCAATTGAGTATAGATGAACTAATTCTCTCGAAGATCCTACAATATTTACGCTTTAACCACATAAGATCGTGATCAAATATGAGCCCGAGGTGAAACATTTCTTCAAAGCAAGTGAGTCTGGTAACAATGGATTTACTAGGATCGGTGATTCTCTTAGACCACATCTGTATCCTAGGGCTACACCATCCGATGCAATCAAAGTGGGAGAGACATTCTAGCATTGGAGAAGTGCAAATCTATTAACAAATCATATGTTTTCAACATTAGGGAGTTGCGTCCGGTTCCACGTGCCATATCCATGTTCTTCTTTTTCCGAGAAGATCTCCAAGAGGAAGGATAGTGCTACGACAATAAGCGATCGAATAATAAATTTAACATAACAAAAAAATAAATCGAATGCCAAATTTTCATGGTTCGGTCGGTCGATATGACTTATGTTTGCGGGGAGAACAACAAACAATTACACTATAAATTAAACGATACAATGAAGATTGCATTTACACTTGAGTTATTCAAACATTCTCAATGTTTTTCAATCTCCAATTACACTCAATGACCCACATGTGTTTACCCTACAATTTCTCACGAAAAATTTCTCATTCTTACAAAGGAATTCAAAATCTTACTAAGCTTTAATGAGAATGGGGGCTTGGTCTGATAATTTATCCTCATACATACAAACTTTAATGATAATGACTCTCAAAAGTCACAAACCTTTGTAATTCCGTAATCACACAATCTGATCAAATAGGAATAGTCATAGTCGATAGAGGACAACATTAGCAATTAACTAGTCCTTGACAATCCCAACAACATCACAAAAATACTTCAAATGGTAATTTTATTTAACTTGGTCCTATTTCGCTGTGGCATGGTAGGAAACGGTTTTATAAAAGCTACACAAATCAATTTCATCAACCAATGTTTACTTCGGCAATGCTACTATTCCTCGCTACGATATAATGATGATTGCCTTCTCACATTTCTTTAAGTGGATAGAGACAAGACGGAAAGAATTAGCATAGCCCACGGCAGCCCATCTCCTTTTCCGTTGATGATTGCCTACTCATGTTTAGCTTACTTCAATAAAGCATAGAAAATACCAACTCTCTAATGTTTCTCTCGTTTCACGAGAAAGGTGGCGCTTTTGAAATATATTTTCTAGAAAGCTATATTTCAGGAAAATATAATTATTTTTTGAGATTTGGGCGAGACTTAAAAATGAAATATAAAATTTTTCCTCCATACACTTTCAATAATTTTATTTTTATTTTTATTTTTAAAAATCGATTTTTCATTATTTTTTTTTTTTAAAATCTATTATTAAAATATTTTTTATGTCTCTTTTCATTTTCCTTGTTTTTTCTCTTCTTCTTCAACTAGTTGTTGGCCATGGCGACGGCCAGCGACTAGCCACAGGCGTGTGACATCCCAGATTTTTAGTCATGTTTTATATTTAATAAATCGGGCATTTCATTGACGCGCCAATAGGGCTGTTCTCAGAGCTAATCACTCTCAAGATAACTAGACTATCTGGGAAGCCATTAAGAATTTTAAGGCAAATAGACTTGAGAATTTGACTAGGAATCGGTTTCTCGACCGTGCTCATCTATCGAGATCATTACGGCACAGATATAAATCAATTTGAGATCAGATATAGGTTGGTTCGATTGAGATGTGTGGCTAATCGTGAGTGACACCACTAAATTGGAAAATTCTCATCGACCGACACTAATATGATTTTACTGTCGTTTTGGTACCCTATGTCCGTAATTGAATCATCGAGATTTTCACGACAATCGAGTGTCGTCATTGAGTCAAGCGGGTTCATTGTGGCTCAAAGAAAATCGACCATGGGTCATTTGCACTAAAAATTTCTGAAAGTTACCCGGCAGCCTAAGTCACACTAAAAACGCGTCGAATGGAAATTAACCGTGAATTCGAACCCGATTTCAAAAATTGAAAGTTCGTTGGTGTCACGAGCTATTCTAAGAACGTCGACTTAGTCTCAGAAGATTTTTCAGAGATTCCGAGATTTTTACGGAAAATCGGTTCGGACGTCACGGAAAATTAACGGAAATTCATATGGGCCGAATTTAATCGAGTTTGGACTTTCAAGCTGAGCATTTGAGTGTTTAGGGATTTATGGAAAATTGTTCGGGATTTTTCTTCAGCAAATGACGTTGATTTGGAAATCGAATGAAGAATTGGAGCCAAAAAAATTAAGGAAATCCGGAATTGGACTAAAGGCTGCATTTTGGCTTTAATTTGGAATAAATTGTGAAATTCGAAATTTGGCTTGAGACAGTAACTTTAGGCTTGAAATTGGATTATTGAGGGATTTTATTTCTAGAAAGAAATAGGGGACAAAGCTTTAAATGGAAGGGATTATGTTTGTGGACTTTTGCTCTTGTCCTAATCCTTTAAGCAAGAAAATTGCAGCTGCCCTCCTGTCGTTGTCTCCCCCTCTTTCACCGCCCCTGTCTATTCTGGTTTCTCTTTCTCTTGCGTCGGACGCTGCAGTTCTCTCCCTCGGCCAGCATCCGTTTTTATTTTCCCGCAGAGCCGATTTCCAAAGCAGCTGCTCCACCGCCCGCATCTTGAAGTCAGCCCACTGAAGCCACCGAGTCTCCTTCCTTCACGTGGTCTCGCTTGCTGCTTCACCACCAAACCAGCTGCCTCTCCAACGAAGCCTTGCTGACCGAAGCCTTTCCCCTTTGAATCGACGTCACCGAAGCTCAGCCCATCTCCGCGTCTTCAGCCCCATCGATCCACTCTGCCGTCCACCGAAGAAATCTCCACGTGGTGTTGAAGCTGCTTCCTCGTCCACGCGTGGGTCAACAACCCACCAAAGCCTCCCCGGACGTTGACTCCTCCAGCTGCCTCAACGAAGACCAACCTGCTTCCCTCTGCTTGTTCGTGAATCCAGCGAAGACCGAAGACCACCATCTTCGGTTTTGCTCCATTGAAGCAGCTGCCACGATCGTCTGCTCCATCTTCGTGTCCTCTCCTGCCATCTCACGCTGCCAGCGTTTTCGGTCTCCTCAGCCAGCGAATCCAGCAGCGTGTGACTTCGGCCCAGCCCAGTTTTCTGCCACCGTTTGAAGCCAGCGAGATCTGCAAGCGGTGATTAGCCCAGCAGCAGTAAGCCGGACCAATCCAGCAGCTCTTCAGTCTGCAATTCTTGCTGCTTCTCGCGCGGCCTGAAGCTGCAGCCCAACGAGCCTGCAGGATTGATCCTTTTGAGGCACATCTTCAGCAATAACAGCCCATGTTCAATTGAATTGAAGCCCTCAAAAGCAGTCCAGCCCATCTTGAGCCCAAGAAGCCAGCCCGTCTTCAGCCCAAGAAGCCAGCCCGTCTTCAGCAGGCCCAACCCAACTTGGGTCCAGCCCAAAATCAAGGAAAAATCTCAGTTGGGCTGAGATTTGTTGGGCCAAGTTCAAGGCTCGGTCCAAGCCCGCTAGTGTTGTTGAAAGTCCGATTTCAACCACCGTCGTGTCGTCGTCGCAGTGTCCTGGTCCCTGCTTTTAATCAAGTGAGTAATCTCACTAATTTTTGCTTAGTAGACTAATGATGCTTAAGGATTGATTAGATTTAATTAAGTGCAATTAGGTGGTTAGATTAGCATGGATCAGTGATTATTAATTAATTGCATTTCATATTAGTTAGGTGATTAGTGTACTTAGCTAGAGAACTGCCTATACTATTTATTGAATGCATCTCGAGATTTTTCCCGACCCTTATCGGGCTTCAATTAGGCAATACAGGCCTAAATTGGATTTTTAGTATTTATTTATTAATTTTGGAAATTATTTATTTATTTATTTATTTATTTATTTATTTTCCAAAAATTAGGCTGGGATAGCCAACGACCGAAATTTCGTGCTGATTGCAGTGGTGCTTTCTATTTATTTAATTGAGCACTGGTTTGTGGAAATTGAGTGAGTTGATGAGTATGTGGGGATTTATCCCAAGATTGATCAATGTCGGTGTTAAATTAGAGATTGACTGTGAGAGGTTGTGAGTTGAACCTCGGAAGCCGCCAAAGTATGGCTATGCCAGTTGGGCCGAGATTTGCCACCGAATTTGGAGTCGGTCGCGCCCATTGAGCCATAATATGACACCTATCAAAGGTCGCGCCCGTTGGGCCGTAAATTGCCACCTAATAGAGGTCGCGCCCATTGGGCCGTAAATTGTCACCTAATAGAGGTTGCGCCTGTTGGGCCATAAATTGCCACCCGATAGGGGTCGCGCCTGATAAGGCCGTAATCCACCACCTATTAAAGGTCACGCCCATTGGGCCGTAATTTGCCACCTAAAGATAGGTCGTGTCCTTTGGACCGTAATTTGTTGCCAAGAAAAGTGGTAGACTATGCTCATGAAGTCGGGAGTAAGATTTGAGACTGAATAAGGGAGATGACCGGGGAATGGTCGGATTGACATGAAATCGACTAGGTTGATTGATCGAGATATCGATCTGTGATGTGATTGCTAGGGTGCCTATTGAATTGTGCTAATATGCAGGTGGATTTTGAGGCCATGGTAAGTCTTCTGACCCGTGCGTGTATAGGCAGCCCGGTTAGCGTATTGGTTTCCTAATCAAGTCTTAGTGGGGTAGAACTTGCTGAGACATAGTCTCATCTCGGTTGTGGGACAACATTTCAAGACCCTGATGAGGAGCCTGAGGAGAAAGAAACTGAAGAGGAGTACCTGGAGGAGAACCCCGATGATGATCCAAGTACGAACCGGATGAGGACTGAGATCTCATCCTCTATTGTGAATCCTGTCTAAATATGAATAGTGTGAGACCAGAAAGTTATGAATAGTTGTGTGAAGTACTTTGAGTTATACTATGTATAAAAGCATGGTTGTGAATTTCAATATGAAAATTATGGTCTTACTTTTCTATCCCATCGTTTTAATGTCTAGGGATTTATAACTTCTTCCGCATGTGCTATTAAGAATTAAAGGGTCGGCGATAGGTAGTCCTGGGATATCGCATTATAAAATCGACCAAAGATAAGGGATGTGTGCGTGCCTGAGGATCGAGGCGTGACAAGGTGAACCTCAAGCTCACCAACGAGCACGAGGCTCACCCACCTCTTGCGAGCCTAGGCTCTCCGCACGCTAAATCGGCAAGTGCATGCGTCAAGTTCGAGGGCTTACTTAATTGGCAAGTGAGAGCCTCTTACTCTATAATCTAGAGAGGCCCAAGGCCAATGAGTGCAAGCCTCGCCATATGGCCATAGGTTCGAGCTCGCTAACCTTGGGCCTTGCTAGATTGGTGAGCCTCAAGCTCACCGACTTTGAGCCTCGCCTATGGCTAGTTGTCGGCCATCGCTGTGGCTAGCAAGTGGCTAAGAAAGAAGAAAAGAAAAAGAAATAAAGAATTAAAAAGCGAAAGAAGTGGGGGCTTGTAGGTATGTGAGATAAGAGAGAGCAAGTGAGGAGGCTGGGGATCGGCCAAGGAAGAAGAAGAGGAAAACAAAGAAAAAAATAACTCAAATTTAAAATAAATAAATAAAAAAGTAAAGAAGTGCGGGCTTGTAGGAATGTGAGATAAGAGAAAGCAAGTGAAGAGGCCAATGACTAACCAAGAAAGAAGAAGAGGAAAAAGAAAAAAATAACTCTAATTTTTTGAAAATAAATAAATAAATAAGTGGGGCCTTGTAAGGGTGTGAGATAAGAGAAAGCAAGTGAGGAGGTTGGCGACCAACTGAGAAAGAAGAAGAGGAAAAACAAAGAAAAGAAAAAGAAAAAAATAATTCAAATTCTTTTAAAATGAAAAAATAAAAATAAAAGAAAGAAGTGGGGGCTTGTAGGGATGTGAGATTAGAGAGAGCATGTGAGGAAAATATTTTTCTCTATTTTAGAAGACTTTTTTCATTTCATGAAAAATATTTTTCCCAACCAATTATATTCCATGAACTGAATGCTGGAAGATTCTAAAAATATTTTCTTAAAAATAATTTTCCGCAAAACAAACGGAGCCTTCATGGAAAATAATTTCTAGAAAAACATTTTCCAATGTTTTTAGTGTTTATTTCACAAAAAATAAATTAGTCAATGAAAACATTTCCACCAATGGAAAAAAACTCATTCAAAAGTGAGGAAAATATTTTCCACTTTTCAATTCCACTACTCTTTCTTTCACCATTCTGTTTAGTTATTTTTTATTTTGCATTCCTTTTCTTTTTTAAATTAAAATTTTTAAGTTTTATTTATTTTTCCTTTTTTTTTCTTTAACCGGTTGTCAATGTGAGGCTCAAGCATCGCCGGATTTGCAACACTCAAGTGTTGCTAAAGGGCCATAAGGCTTAGGCCTCGCCAAATCGGCGATACTCGAGCATCGCCAAAGGGGAAGAGGCTTGAGCCCAAGCTCGCCGACTGTCACCATGGTCGACAATTGATTGAGGAATACAAAACGAAAATAATTAAAAATTCGATTTTCCTAAAAAATAAAAAGGAACAAATAAAATAAAATAAAATAAAAATGATCAAAATGAGTGCACAAAGGAAAATCAAATAGATTACCAAACGGTATAATCATTTTCATGTTTTAGCCAAATATTGGAAACTATTGTTGTGTGAAAAATGATTTTTCAGAAAATATTTTCTAGAAGCGTCACATTTTCCAAAAAATGGAGCCTTAATATTTTAACGCCCTCTCACATGTAAGCCGAATTTATGACATGAGGAATTTGATGAAGGAGTCACGCATGCAAGTGGATTGTGCAAAACTTGTAAACTTGTATATGATACTTGTTGACACCTAAAATTTGATTACATTTTAATTAGGTTGTAATTTCTTTTATTTTGTCATATTTCTCGGATAATAAATAATAATAAAACAAAAAAAGAAAAAATGAACAAAAAAATAAATAAAAACAAAAAAAATAAAAAAGAGAAAAAGAGAGTAGCCCATCGGGCTCGGGGCTCGCGAGCCCAGCCCCTCCTTCTCTCTTGCGTGGGCCCCTTTGGCTCGGCCAACGCGAGGAGGCCCTTTTTCCCCTCTTCTTCTTCCTTCCTCCTTCCTCCTCCACTTTTGCAAACCACACGCTACAACGACGACACACAACAAAGTGAGATAGCGATGGGACACCGGGTCGACCACACCCAAGGCCGATCGGTGCACGCCGACCAACGGCCAAACCTCCGTCGATCGGCACCCCTTGCACCTATAAATTGGCCCCCCGACAAAGGCTAGAAGAGGACAGGCACACCGAGAAAGGTCGAAGGCACACAAGCTCCAATAGCTTCCCACCGAGAGACTTCACGGGAGGACCGAGAGCAAGCGAGCCTAGATCTGATCGGAGGTTGGCCGGAGAGGAGGAGGTTTGGGGCTAAGTAAGGTCGGCCGGAGAAGGAGGTTGTCCTGGTGCCAGATCTGAGAAGCCGAGGACCTGCCATCGCTGCCATCCCTCTTGATGCCGTCGACCAAGCTCCACCGAAACCCCCAGCCGCCTCAAGCTATGCCTAACTCCGTTGCCACGATCGATCCGTTGCACCATGCCAGATCTGGAAGCTGAAGGGCCGTCGTCGCTCCCCCGTTGTTGTCACCTGCACCTGCACCTGCAGCCCCTTATCACCGCCCTCGTCCACCGCCTTGTCATGCCACCGCCGTAGAATAGGTAATGGTAGACGCCGACCGCCACCTCTAGTCACGCCCAATCCGTCGTTCCCCTTTGCATCTCGACGCCTCAGCCACCCTCACCAGCACCGCGAAGACCTAAGCAGAGAGAGGTGCCCATCGGGTTTGAGTCGGGTCGAGCGAAACCCCCATCCGGGTAGGGTTTCCCCGTGTTGGGCTTGCACGCATGGGCTGGGTAGTGTTAGGCTGCAATTTTTTGTGAAGTGGGCCAAAATCGGCTTGGGCTTTTCCGCTTAAAAGGAAAAAATCTTGGGCCGGGCCCACGGTCTCGAGTGGACGACCCGGGTCGGACCCAACCCGAGGATCCAACCCGGTTCGTTTTTATATTATTATAATATAATATAATATTTTCAAAATCAAAAAATCAAAATAAAATTATTTTCCAAAAAAAACCAAAAATCAATTCCCAAAAAAGCCAAAAAGTCATAAAAAGCCAAAAAATGATTTATATTTTCAGAAAAAATCGAAAAATGCTTTTATGTCCAAAAATGAGAAAATGATCCAAAAATGTTTTTCTTCTACAAATGCATGGAAAACCCCTCAAAAATCCAAAAAGCCTTAGGATTTAAACAAGATTAGGTACCGAAAGGACATTAGTGATTAACTAGTGTAATCAAGTCTCCGATCCTAATTTCTCTGGTTGCGCAGGAGCGAGTATTTCTCCCGATACTTCGCTTGGGTTTCTAATCGACCCACCCCAAATCGATTAATGGCGACTCCGTTTTAAAATTAACTCACGGGTTAAAAATATCAAACCATTAAGTCGTGAATTAATGGACTTGGGAGAGTCCGGGCTATGCTTAATAAACATAGCCGAACCATTAGCCTCCGCAAGGCGCCAGCCCCACGGGGGGCGCCGAAAAAAAAGAGGTCGCGACAGCTTGGCGACTCAGCTGGGGATTTGAAGACTTAGGCCTTTTTTATCTTGTTTAAATGCCTTGCTAATTTGGTTTTCTTTTTGTACAAGTTAGTAGTTTTTATTTTATTATGTTAAAATAAAAATTTTGCGATTATAAACTATTATGCATGCTTTACTGTTTTAACACTACACATGGCACACACAACCCGGCCACCATAGGAAATCTAAGATGGTGTTAAGAAAGATACGGCCTCGAACGTGAGACTGCGTTGTAGAGGTTCCTTTCCCTGAATTTCTTTAGCCGAGGTTAAGAGGGTACGTTGCCAAAGCGAGACTGCAATAGACGGATACCTTTTTAATTTCAACAAACCTTTTCAGTTAGAAATCAAGCCGCACATCCCATGCGCATGTTCTTGTGTTTGCCATTTTCTTTAAAAGCAAAGTAATTTCTTTACTTTTACTCAATCTTTTTATTGGCCCATGGCAATTTAGGGTAGGTTTTTCGAGTCTCAGTTTATATGCGATGGGAGAAGATAATATTCAGTTTATTCTCGCTCCCAAAACAGAGCTCTTTAAATGGTGGGGTCAATTGGACCAATTTCCCCAAGAGCACGTGAAAGCCAAAATTGGTCACCTCCTATCATTGTTCCAAATCTCTATTCATCTTGAAGTCCTGCAGGCCATGGCACATTTCTAGTGCCCGAGGACATCCACTTTTATGTTAGGTAGGTTCGAGCTAACCCCAACTTTGGAGGAATATAGCATCATCATTGGAAAGTCTCTTGAGAATTGGCTTGTTAGGCCACCAACAGGCATTGACCCGTTGGGTGGGTTAGCACGGCTTTTAAGAACTGAAGTCCATGTTGTGAAGTGAACTCTTGAAAACAACCATAACACTTGCCCACTAGCATTTTTGATTGCCTGTTTTGAAAATCAACCCATGACCCAAAAAAGTGAAATTTTCCTTATAGCCTTTTTCGAGTTCATCATTTTTCCCCATCAAAGAAACGCCATAAATCCCTCAATGGCATGGGTGGTTGATTAGGTCTTGAGAGGGCAAAATTGCATCAACATGATTTTAGCCGAAATGTTTTTGTCTCTTAATCATTTTAAAGAAAACACGGAAAAAATCATGCGGGCTTCCCCGAAAATTTTGTAGGTTTGGTTCTTTTCTCACCTAAGCGAATTTCAATGCCTCATGCAATCATCCGAAAATGATTTCCAAAATCCATTACAGAAATTTGTGATCCTAGAACCGTATATTCCCAACCAAAACTGTTTTAACTGGATAAATTTCTTAAGAGACCCCACTCCTGAGACATTCCAATGGTGTGCTAGTTGGTTTCATGAAAAAAGAGCTCGCTTTGCTTACAGATGTAGCCATCCAATTCCGTTGCTCGGTCTCACCAATGGCACCCCTTATTACCCATATAGGGTGGCCCAACAATATGGAGCCCTTCAGGAAATCTCGCCGCTTTCCAAGAGGAAAATACATCCACTCCATTTTACCCATCAAAGCCGTGACTACGCATTCGAGATTGCCATTATTGAGGAAACATGGAGCAAATGCCATCGCAAAAGAATCGTGGTTCCTAAAAGGCTTTGAGGGACAGGAAAAAGCCCACCATGCCTCTAAGTCTTACATCCACAATCATGATATCCCAACAAAATTGAAGCCATCAATCCCTCACCCAATCAGCGATGGCAACCGGCACGAGCAAGCAGAGCTTATACAAAGAGATTTGGGAATAGGCTGGATACATGTCTCAAAGCTTGTCCAAGGAAGCAAGCATCTGCACAAGAACAAGACTCACCGTTGCATATAAAATGGCAATCATGTGCCCCTTAGTGTTAATATTGTAAAAGTTTTGTCCCATTGTTTAGGGACTTTTGTTTAATATCTAGTATTTCACTCTGTCATTTCAATTCCAAGTTTTGGATGTCAGAAGTTGGCGGTCTATAAAATCCTCTTTTGATAAGTAAAAGCAGTTAGACTATTGCCATGGGTCAATCTTTGTCTATTTTCATGCTCATTCATGTTTTTTTGCGATAACAAGTAATTATGAATCACCGACTATCAGCCACACGCGAATGGCCCCACATAATAGGGCTTGATCATAATGATGTACAAAATCGCCTTGCCAACATTGAAGACGGCGTAGGGCAGATGTCCATTATCCTTCAACAACTTTCAAAGCAAATGGAATCCACTCAAGTCAAACCCAACTCGGTAGTTGTTTTAAGCGTACTCCTGGCACCTGTGAATTTGCTAGAAGATAACCAACAAGATAGACAACTTGAAAAGATCATGAAAAAACTAAGCCATCTATAGGAGCAAGATCCCATGGACTTGTCTAATTACACCGGCATTAAGATCCCTGAAGAGCTCAAGGCACCTGAATACGAAAAGTATGCTAATATCTCTCACCTAGAGACCTACTTGCAAGCCTACCTAGTCCGAAGGATGATTCAATGTACCAACCAAACCTGACTGGCCCCATCTTGCGGTGGTACATTGTAAGGAAGATTAATCTTCTTAAAACCAAGGAGGAACTAATTGATGAACTAATTGATGTTTTTCGTCAAGAGTATAATATTGACATTAGCCCCAACATCGCCCTGCCCTATGAAGAACCGATAGTTGCGGAGCACGAAAGAGCCAATAGTCGCAGAGACTGGAGAAGAGGATGTCGATAAAGCATTGCACGATAAATGGATGACTAAGCAATATCTTATTGCTGAGAAGCTTCCCACTAGGAAAAGCAAGGAGCCCGCAAATGAAGTCAACACTACTCAGAGCCGAAGCATGATGGGACGGCTACTCGGGCTTATCGCAAGAGCTAGGGTCCAAAGAATGCTAACCCCCATCAACCTAGGGAGCGAAGCTCCACCATCTCCTACTTCCCTTGACAAATTCCAGCTAGCAAAACAAAGAGCTTTACTCAAAAGGTCCGAACCAGGAGTCAAGAAAAGAAAACCTAAGCAGCACGAGTCAACACCTACCACTGAACGTAGGCAAAACCTGGCAATCAATGAGTCGCCACACCCGCACTTCGAGCATCCCCTGAGGATCCTAAGCCGGTTAGAAGAGGGAGCATTCATCTTTGTCCACCATGACTTGTCCCCCAATCAATTGCTAAGCTTGTCGCCTAACCATGAGGATGACGTAAACGCCTTATCCTTGTTTGGTAATTTTGACCTAGAAGAAAGTAACGAGATGAACTCAAGAGAATCTAGTTTTCCCGAAGCAACAAAGTTTACCATCGCAATGAATATGCAATGGGAAAACCAGTGGCCTAACCAGGATACTGTAGGCCCGTCTTGCCCTCATAGTATCATGACCCCCGGAGAAATGTGGATACCTAATCTCCGCAAGTATAACGGCATGACTTGCCTCGTGGCCCATTTGCAATATCTCCATGTGGAAATGAGTTGGTACTATAGCCCAATGTCATTCACAACTCGAGCCTTCCAAGAAAGTATTACAAGGCTTGCATTGCAATGGTTCGTCACAGCAAATATCAACCTCATGAGGGATTGGAACGAGCTATCTTCCACATTCCTTCATCAATACCAAAACCAGATTTGAACTAAACTGCCTTGTGAGAACTTGGTTCACTTTAGAAGAAGACCAATGGAGGATTTCCGAGCATATGCAAGGCGATGGAAGGCTTTTATGATGCAAACCTACCCTCAGCTGGCCGAAGAAGAAATTATAAAGCTATTCATAGGGGCTTTACCTCGCAAGCATCGTTGTTTGTTGCATGGGTTACACTTCCGTAGCTTCCATGAAGTGGTCATCTCGTGCAAATACTTCGAGTCTACTAGAGACAAAGAGCTCTCAAGTGCTTGATTTCAAAGCCAACACTATCAAAGTGCTCCTTTCTCGTAAGAGTTTTCATGGGTTTTGCTTATTTTTATAATTTCATGTTTCTTATCATATCTAGTGTGCTACTGTTGTATTTTCCATTCCAATAATCTAATATATGGTTCTAATATTTTGTTTTGAGAGCATGAGGCGGTATTCCAAACCAATCTGGTGATGCTATCCAACCATGAAAAGAAAATATCATCCAATGAGAATACTGAGGGCTGGGCTTCCTCATGCTTTCTCCCCGCCAAAGATATATACTTTTGAAAAAAAAAAATATCTCATTACCAAAAACTTTTGTCAAAACAAGATGTTAAATTTAAACATGTTTGTCTTTCTGACTCACCCATTTCGTGTCTTAGAATATCATCCCCTTTGATTTAGTGAGACAAGAAGCATTTGAAGTTGGCACATCATGTGAACTCGCCAAATTCGAAGACACCCTTTCAAGAAGGCAGGGGCAAATAGAAAAGATCCCGTTTCAAAATGGTAAGTCTTATTCCCTAAACATAATATCGAAAATGGCATCCTCTCTCTTCTATCCATAGGAGACAAAGGATGGGACGTAATAGGCATAGGCATACTATTGAACTTGAAGTATGCATAACATGATAGCTCAAGGCAGGATGTCGCGAGTTCATTGATGGGACTTCCAGCTTCAACGAGCCAAGAAGCACAAAGAAAAAATTTATTATCTTCCTTTGAATCGACTACTAATCCAGACAGTTGAAATGATTTCTAGCCCCTATTCAGACGATGACTTAGGGCCTAGAAACCTCACTTTGTGCTCCAAACACATGCTCTCCCAATAAGTAATTGCCATCAGAGAATTGGAGGTTTTGATTGTCCATCTCAAATTCCATAGAAGCTTGAAGTACATGATTTTACTCATTGTTGCTAATGGTCATATAGTCAAAGACAGAAGAAAATTCCACAGAAGGAAGGCGTTGAAGATGAATCAACAACAATCAATCATACATACATGGCCACAAATGAGGAAGGCCAATCGAAAGAAATGTCGAACTGTGTTGAGACAAAGATGCCGTCATTGACATTCAAGTATTTCTAGGAGTCAGCAAATACAAACTCTGGAGAAGAGTAATTTAATATCGTTTCCAATACTCCCCCTCTTTGAATTCACTTTTGACATATTTCCCTTATTAACAAGAAGCATCAGGATTCAAGAGCCAAACTTGATGGTTAGGTTTGGCAAATCAATATTGGCCAAGCTAGTACATGGAAATGACCAATATCAAATTCACCTAACTTCGTGTGAAAGGGCGTGTCATCCAGAAGCCAGTTTGGTTAAATGAAAAAAGAAGCGCACTACTAACGCCACCGGCGCCTTAGCCTAGTGCGGGAGAATAATTGACTTAACGAAGCAAGAGACATAGAACTTCGTGTCCCACTCACCCTTTTGCTCCATCCAATCATCTGCAAACCAGTGAAGGGTAATGTTGTATCGCTTTCAAGTTATTCGACTCTTGAAAGAGCTTCTGACTAACATGATCCCTTTTATCTATTGCAGGATCACTTGACCGTAAAAAATGCGAATAACAAATCAAGGAAAACATATCAAACTCTGATAAGTTCTTCTAAGCGAAATGGCGTCCTGAGCAATCACCAAAGCAAATGACAGAAAATCTTCAGGCCTCAACTCACATTTGATTTTGGCTAGACTAAATTGATTTACTTGCACATCTTCTCTTCTGCAGGGGCAAAAGCAGAGATGCCCGATCAGATTCTCAATCCTTGGCTGATCATTCATGTGTCATATCCATAATCAATAGGGACAACCATCAACATCCATTTGCGAATAACCCTTTTGATATTCAAAATTTAACATATTTGGAAACACCTTTATGTTAACCCCTAAAGTTGTCAATATGGTCTTTTTTGAGTCAAAACCATTCACTTGTTTTAAGAGTACAAACTCTCTCAAGTTTAAAATGTTCATGTATTTTCCAAATGGATTTTTGCATGATGATTTTGTCTATCTATATCACTGATTCCGCTGAGAATTATTAGAATAGACAGCTAAGTGAAGAATACAAGATTAATTAAGCATGCTAGATGAGGCGCGTCAAAATGATGACAAGCAAGCTATATCCTACACACAGTCACCCATCTATACACTTGTGAGATGAGTGTAGAAGATTCCATAGCTGCAGGGTAAAGAGTTCTCTCGCGAATGGTACAATAACCAAAACAGTGAGAGGCATTTCATTGCTCACCCCCTTCTTGAGCCCCATACACTGGTGAAGCTTCTCTCATACCCCCCGTTAAGAACCACCCCCACACTGGGGCAGATTGGAGGCGAAGCAGCATCACAAGGTGAGAAGAGAGATAGAAATTTTCTTACTCGCACTTGTATCAATCTTCGGGTGTCTTTATAGCATATAAACACTAGCGTAATTTAAGTGCCTTAGAATGACAAAGAGCAATTCATTCTTCTAATTTTGATGCGACTCGGCTAATTGTCTATGTTTCGAAGAATTATGTATCCCACCTTTGGCATAATAAAACAAATCATGCAATAATGAAATACTCAAATGTTTTTTAATTTCAAACATGATCTTATGTAAACTATTAATATCATTTTCCCTATTAAAGACATTAATTCTCTCATAGAGCATATCTTGTGCTTTAAGAGACATGTGAATCAGTCACTTGTTGATTGCATAGTGGAATCCAATCAACAGGAAATTTAATAAGGCAATAATGATTGAATCCATTTGACCCAAAAGATGATATTACGTGACATTTTTCCCTAGTTCAAGATTATGACAAAAAGGGGAGAAGATATGAATATGCATATGTGTTGATTGGTTGATATTATCTATGGCATAATATTGACCTGCGATTATTTTTCTATATATTGTTATGCTCAATTTATTTGCTATCTTATGATATCCTTTGATTTAAATTAATATTTTTAATCATGTTTACAAATCTGTATATTCAAAAATTGTTTTGTCATCATCAAAAAGGGGGGAGATTGTTAGGGAAATCCCTTATGATATTTTGAAGATGACAAAATAAATCAAAGGTGTCATCTACGGCATCAAGATTGATTTGATTGATTCAATCTATTTGATTGACGATTGGATCTTGAAGACAAGATCTTTCTATACGAAGAAGCTTTACTTATGGGAAACCAAGATTCCGTTTGTATGGGCGATCGGAATCAATTTTATAGGTCTGGAGTCCAATGGGTATATTGGAGACGATTCTCCAAGGACTTTGCAATTTTGAACCCAAGAAACATTTTCAAAGAGTGGGCAACTGGAAGAGTTTTTGAAATTATAGAATGGGATTTTTAGGGTACTATAGAATCTATTGTTTTTTGTTTAATGCCAATGTAGTATAGTTATGAAAATCAGCGTGGTCTCATTCAATTAAAAGAACTAATACTTTTATGCATTAGAAAATGTCATGAAACCATAAATTATAAGATTTTACATTTTACAACGTTTTCCACTTACTTGTGGTGAACACACCATCGGTCATTGTAAAATATCATAAAATACACAAGAATCCCATTTGCACTCGATTACAATTTTAAAAAAAAAAAAAAAATGGCATTCCACTTCTGGACCAGTAGAAATGTACGAAAGGTGGTCTTGTCCTTTCCTTTCCATTGTAAAAGACAAAAAGAACTTTGGAATGCTTTGCTTTTTAGTTTTGATGGGCAAAATGTCGTAAATTTTAAAATTTTGCGCTTTAGGACATTTTGAACCTAAATTTGATTAGATATAGTAAACACCTGTACAGAGTCATAAATTCATATACCGTGACGTTCTACACTTGGTTATTTATAATAGAGGTTGGTCAAGTGGTGACAATATTTATTTTTTGGTGGGAATTTCTCGAAACTTCTCTTGTTGACACCAAATTATTGGTGACCCCATTCATTGCATAGAAAAATTATGGATCGATCTCGACATCCAAACAAAAATATTAATTACATCTACACATTAGGAGCATTACCATGTAGTAGTATTAAGCTCACATAAATTACTTTATAATTGGACTGTTACCTCTTATCTTAATAGGATTATCTGGACTAAACCTAGGAGAATACAAATTTCGGCCAAGCACATGATATGATTGGATATATCAATATTTGAACACAATCACCGGAATTCTCTTTACCTAAGGTATTGAATGGTCTCAAACGAGAAAGGTACTTCCACAATAATAATAAGTTCTGCACCACCGTCCAAAAAAAAAGAAAGTTGCACCAACCATTCCAAAAACATTTCTCCATACGTAACATTGGCAAAATGGCTATGAAAAATGCCACATAATTTGTAGACGATAAAGTTTTATGTATCAACTCATGGATGATTGGATTTTCATTATACATACATACATACATACATACATACATACATATATATATATATATATATATATATATATATATATATATATATCAATCAATCATGACATATTGATAAAGACATCAAATTTCTATTTGCAAACGGCCTAAATAAACCATTAAAATAATGAAAGAGTCTCAGGTAAATTCCCAAACTCGCCTTCACTTTATTTACCATGTATTACACTAGGAACACCCCAGCTAGGGAATAATCAAACCACACTTAGTTAGGTCCTTGGGCGAGGACTCTTAAACATTGACAAAAGGGTAAATCTCGTATCCAAAGTTGCAGCTCCCGCCAACCACTCGCCCACCTTCCTTCCCGTCGCAACAGCTCGGAAGCTCGCCGACTGCGGCCTCCAGACACTCCTTGCACTCGGTCGCCGACAGATCCCTCGTGCACTGCACCAATCCGTACAGCTTCGTCTTATCCTCCAGTCCCATCTCTCCAGTCGCGTACAGCTTCGGCACAGTGTAAGCCTCCTCGACCAGCCCGGTTAGCAGCGCCCTTACCTTGCCGTTGAAAGCCTCCGGGTCGCTCACGTTGTTCAGGTTCCACATGTAGAACTTGTTGGCATTGTCGATCTGGCCGAGGAAGTCGGTGTCAAGGTACTTGAACATGCAGTTGTCATACCAGATTATCGCCCCCTTGTTGCAAGGGCAGCAGCGGTGGATCTCGGCGCCAGCATCCGCCACGCAGGCCTTGCAGTCCGATGGCATGTGTCTCCCCGGCACAGCGCGAGGCCATAGACCTGTCTTGGTATTGGCCGATGGAGCCGAGTCCAAAGCCCGAGGAAGGGCTCTTGGTGTAGAGGAAGCTGGTGAGCTTGTTGAGGTTGGATTCGTACGAGCTACCTGCGGTGAAGTTCTCGGAGGAGAAGCAGAAGTGGGAGAGAGGGTCGGCGCCGAGGGTGGCCCGGAGGAGGAGGGCGGAACAGAGCAAGAGCAAGACAAAGCGGGCCGAAGACATGTCGTTACTTAAAGATTTGATATGAATGTGCTGTGAGGCGAAGTCGTGTCACCTTCGTGTTGTGTTTGCGATGAAAATGAGATGAGTATGTTATTTCCATGCATATTTATATATATAGGCGGTGAGGGGATATGAGAGGACATCTTCGAAGGTGGAAATTGTCGTGGTTTGACCAAGGGGAAGGACATTCAGACGTACGACTTTTTCTTTCGCAGCTTCACATGTTCGATTTTTACCGTGTAGAAATCTTCAGTCATGGGCGGCGTCGGAGTTTTTTAAAAGAGATGGGTTTAAATTGATGGATTAGCTCGCGGATTACTCGGCCGCAAATGTGGGCTACGACAACCTGAGAAACTATCGTATTATATTGAACCAGAGATGGCTCGTGAAGTAGTCTTATGTATCGGATTCATTTTGGGGGAGAGAAGGTCCATTTTCGCAAGAAATTGTTCTCACTTGTGTAACTAAGTTGACGCAGGAACCTTCAATAGGCATTAAAAGGGTAAATTATACAGGAAGATGTAGGTCTGCTTTAGGGCTAATGACTCCATCAAAGTATGCTAAACATGACTAGGCAATCATCAACGGAAAAAGAGATGAGCTGCCGTGGCTATGCTAATTCTCTCCATCTCTACCCGCTTAAAGAATTGTGAAAAAATCAATGATCATCATTCCGTAGGGAGGATTAGTAGCGTCACCGATGTAAAGATTGGCTGATGAAATTGATTTGTGCAGTTTTATATGGCCGTTTGCTATCATGCCATACATGATCAAGTTAAATAAAATTACCATTTTAAGTATTTTTGTGTTTCATTGGAGTGTGGGCGGCTAGTTAATTGCTAATGTTCTCCTCTATCGACTCTGGAAATTCCTATTCAATTAGGGTAATTACGAAATTACAAAGGTTTGTGACTTTCGAGTGTCATTATCATTAAATTTTGTATGCATGAAAATAAATTGGCAGATCAAGTCCTTAATTCTCATTAGAGCTTAGTAAGATCTGTGAATTCGTTTGCAAGATTGAAAAATTATTTAAAAAGAAATTATGTGATTCGATACTTGTGGGTTATTTGGTGTAATTGGAAATTGGAAAACATCAAAATTATTTGAGTAATTCGAGTGTGGTTGTAATTTGTTGTATCGTTTAATCTGTAAAAGGAATTATTTACTAATCTCCCAATGAATATAGATCACATGTTTCTTTGTTTATTTTATTATTCGGCTTCTTCTTTTCAAAATACTATCCTTGATTTTGGAGATCTTCTCGAAAAAGAAGAACGTGGGTGTGGCACACGGAACTGGATGCGATTCCTTAAAGTTGAACACGCACACTTACATTAATGGATTTCCGCTTCTCCCATGCCGGAACTGCTCCCACTTCGCATCGGATGACGTAGCCCCAGGATATAAAGATGGCCCATAAGAACCATCGATCACGGTAAATCGATTGCTGCACAACTCACTGTGGATCGGCATTCGCTGCTTTGAAAAAATGTTTCCCCTCGAGTTCATGTTTGATCATGATCTTATATGGTTAGGGTGTTAACATTCTAGGATTTTCAAGAGAGGGGAAAGAAAATCAGTAAAAATTATCTATACTCGATTGACTTTATTGGAAAATCATGTTTATACTTGAATAATATACATATGAAAGGAAATAATCTAATCTAATAAGAGAATAAGCTATCTTGGAAAATAACGAAATATGAAATAATATCCCTAATATTTAATGATATTCTAAGAGTATTCTCTAACAATGAATACTCTATTATTCATAAATATACATTAATATTGGGCATGCTTCAATCCCAGTTAGACTAAGGCCCTATTTGGTAAAAAGTGTTTATGTTCCCGGAACAAAAATTTTTATTTTTATTTTGTTACGGGGAAAAAAAAAAGAAACAGAAACGTGTTTGGTAAAACTTTTGTTCCCAAAAACAGAAAATCTATTTTTTTGTTCTCGAGAACAAAAACAAGAAGTAGAAAAAAAAATTACTTCTTGCTTCTGAGAACAATTTGGAGAAACAATTTTTTTCTCTCTTATTTTTTATTCTTTTTCTTTTCTTCTTTTTCATTCTTCTTTTGACCATTCGCCAACCTTGGCCATGGTTGGCGTCGGCAACTAGCCAAACGAGAGCCAACGACCTTGCCGGAGGGTCGTCGGCCCTCGAAGACGCTGCACCACGGCGAGACTCCTCGGCCCGAGCCTCATCGTGGCTAGGCTAGGCACGGCGAGGCAAGCCTCGCTGACCGGCACCAAGATGGCCTCGTGCTCGGCAAGCCCAAGCGAGGCCAAGCCTCACCAACTAGTGCGAGGCTTGGCCTCACTAGTGGCCAGGCGAGGCTTGCCTGGCCACCGAGGCCACCAGCGAGGCTTGGTCTCACCCATATCTGACAAGACTAAGCCTCGCGGTGCCCCCAGGCCTTTGGGAGGCTCCCAAGCTAGAGAAGAAGAGGAGTTTAGAAAGTCATAAAGAGGTTTTTCACAAAACACTCACTTTATTTAAGGGATTCTGCCCAACACATTACATCCTCCTTGCCTTTATATAGACAATAAGAGGTCACAAATAAACAAGGACCAAGCTCATGAGATCTGGGCAAGGCCGAGTCTCGCCGGCCATCGCCTTGCCCTCGCTTAGCCGGTTGCTAGCCACTGACAACTTGCTAGAAAGATGCAGAAGGAGAAAAAAGAAAAAAGAAAAAAAGGAAAATATAATAAAAATATTAAGAAACTAAAAGAAACAACAAAATTATACAATTTTAGCAAAAACATTTCTTTCCCAGGAGTAAAAATTGTGTACAGTTATCAAGTGTATTCTTATACTCAGAAATTGTTCCCAGGAAAAAAAATTATTTTTGTTCAAAAATTATTTCTCGAAACAAAAACATTACCAAACGCGCCATAACATTAAAAAAAAACAAACAGAGCCTTCTATCTTCTCATTTGTCATGCAATTGCGATCGGTCATGTACGGAAGTAGCTACTGCAAGAATTTCCTTATGCCGATTCCAAGAGGGTGACGCCACAAGATTCTAGATTCTATCCAACGCGCGAGGTAGGAAAAATCAAAAAAGGATGCGGGTCCCCTTGGCAATTACGAGCTCAGATCTCATCCCAACTCAACCGTTTCTAGTGGAGGGGAGGTTGACTATAATAGCTAACGAAAGATGGCGTTGACCTTAATTAGGCCGCAGTTTTCGTGCTCATACGGCTTTAACTTCAGAGAAGACAACGTGGCGAAACTAGTTCGAGTTCAAATGACGAAATTTTGTTCTCTGTATTCAGTCTTATTTTCAATACAAGATAAATAATTCTTTTTTGGATAACCCCATGTAATCCCATTCTCTCTAATAGTATTATAGCCTACTTTTATTGAATTACTTAGTGCCATTAATAGTCAAATTAGATTAAGCTTAAAAGAAATGAATCCATTGTCCACCTTTTGGAAAGATGTCAATTCCTGTGGCCGTGGACACTGAGAGTGCTAGTATGAACAAAATAAAAGAGTTAGGGAAGAGAATAAGAACAAAAGATTTATAGTGGTTCGGCTTAATCCAAGCCTACGTCCACTCTCCCACGATAACAGCCTTCTTGGCTGGATTCCACTATGCAATCAACAAGAGATTACAACCCGAGTGCAAACACTTAGTAGATCACACTATCTCACTAAGTCACTCCTTTGGTATTTCACTCACGATCACAAACGTTTAAGCTTCTCCAAAGACAAGTGAATAAACAAAGATTGCTCAGACTTTGGAATTATAAATTCTACGCTCCGTCTCTTACTTGCTCATCGGTCCATGATCTCCTTAAATACTCCTCCACTTCCAAACTACCCGTTGGACAGCATCCCGGAGAATCGTCTTCCAATATACCCATTGGACAGCTCGTATCTAGAAGATTTGGTAGCCGTTGAGTGACAAAGGTAGAATCCCAAATTGATTCCGATCGCCCATACAAACGAAATCTTGGTTTCCATAAGTAAAGCTTCTTCGTATAGAAAGTCATTATCTTCAAGATCCAATCGCCAATCAAATAGATTGAATCAATCAAATCAATCTTGATGTGGAATCCAAACCATATCACTAGCCGTTGTATGATTGGGCTTGAGTTACGATTCATCGAAACGGATGTAAAGTCCGAGTGGAGATCGAGTCCGGTGATCTTCAGACTTTGAGTCTTGAGTCCAGCGGTCTTGGACTTTGACACGAAGTCCGCAGTTTTCAGACTTTGAGAATATCCTTTACATGTTCTATAATCTGCATGGTCTATTACTTAACCATCAAACATGTTAGTAGCCTTTGATTTATTTTGTCATCTTCAAAACATCATAAGGGATTTCCTAACAATCTCCCCCTTTTTGATGATGACAAAACAATCTCTGAATATGCAGATTTGTAAACATACTTTTAAATCAAAGGATATCAGAAGATAACAAATAGATTGAGCATGACAATATATAGAAAAATAATCGCAGCTCAATATTATGCAATAATATCAAACCAATCAGCACATATGCATATTCATATATTCTCCCCCTTTTTGTCATAATCAAAAAGCGATAATAATGGATTCACGTAGAGAATGATAATCAATATCTTGCATGAATCACAATCTCCAAAATCAGCCTCTTTTTTTTTTTTTTTTTTATCGAATATTAAAGATATGCAATATAGCTCACTTCGATCATATATATTGGGAAATATCCAATGAAAATCACGGATGCATCATAACTTGCACGTACCATTTTTGTCATAATAAAATGATAATATCAATACAAGATTTATTTATGACAAAATGTAATAAAAGATGCACTAACCGGATTTTTAGATAAATTCTGACACATTTACCTTTCCTTTCATTCATAATAAGATCACGATCAATCCAAAAAGATTTTTCCATAATTGATCAAAGCTCCCCCTCAATTTGTTGCCTTTTTTGAGATGATCACGATTATTTTCCTTTTCTTTTGGATTTGATTTCTCCCCCAATTGTCGCAGGAGATATTTTCTGATTGCACCAAAATTTGCGTAGATTCGCAATCATCCTTCCCTTAAATAATTTCCTGCAATCAACTCATTTCCCTTTTTGGTATCCATCAATTTGGATCCTTCCATGACGTTAGAGTAAATATGAAAATCTCCATAATCAATATTCTTTCTTAATTCATCGTAACAAAGTATTCAAAGAAAGAATATTATGCACAATGATATTTTGAAAAATAAATTTTCACTTAGTCATAGACAATAAAATCAGAGAGAATAAAATCCTTGAATATCTCAAAAAAAATATCTTGCAAAATTAGTATAACGTAGAATCAGATTTTTACTTTGCAAAATATGACAATTTGAGAGCATAAAATTAAACCAAATAATCTGAATTATCTCAAATAATCACACGTACTAAATCAAATCTTAACTCACAAATCACAAAAACAAATCATACGATTCTTTCTTCCATAAAGCAAAATATGATCATTATAAAATCTCAATCAACCAAGGATATATTGAATATCAAGCATAATGAGAATTATTGCCCAAATTAAATTGAGAATAAAAATTCCTTACCAAATCCTCTTTCTTCTTTCTTCTTTATATCCTGCAAAAATAACTTATCTCTTCTTTGGTACCCATTTTTTCTTGGGTCCATGAGAGTTAGCAGAATATGTTGCTTTTATCCAATTTTCCTTAATAGGTCTCCGGACTTGAGAAAGATCTTGTTGCATAAGTCGAGAATTCTCCTTTTAAGTTCGAAAATCCTTTTAAAAGAAGATTTGAGATTTGAACAAAGCTCATTTATATACTTTGAAACTTTGAGAGGAATTTTTGAATTGCTTACCCTCGATTTCCTCATCGGATTCCGAGTCCGTATCCGAGTCGACTTTGATTCCCGAGTCCGTGTCCGAGTCGACTTTGATTCCCGAGTCCGTGTCCGAGCCGACTTTGATTCCGAGTCTATATCCGAGTCGACTTTGATTCCGAGTCGTATGTGTCCGAATCGACTTTGATTCGAGTCTAATGTCCGAATCGGACTCAGATTTTGAATGTGCCATCAAGCATATATTTTCTTGATCATCATCTTCTTTCATGATTCTTTTATGGCCATTATGCTTGTATTGACTTCTTCCATCGAATTTCCTTCCTTTTCTACTCAGCTTTTTGAATTTCTTGACCATAAAGGCAAGTTCTTCGTCATCCATGTCATTTTCTGAGTCTGTTTCATCAAAAACAGCATTAGATATTAAAGCAATGGACTTTTTACCTTCGGGATCTTCGTCATTAAGTTGTTCCACTTCATAGGATTGAAGAGTGCCAATCAATTCATCAACGGAGAGTGGCATAATCCTTTGAGTCTCCCGGATTGAGGTCTTGACATGATTCCATTCTTTTGAGAGACCTCGCAAGAGTTTGTTGACCTTCATTGGAGAAGAAATTGGGTGACCTTGATATGCCAAACCGTTTACAATTTCTGTAAAACGATCGAACATATCTCCAATTGACTCTCCTTGCTTCATCTTGAAGGATTCATATTGGCCAAGCAAAAAGTTTACTTTTGTCTCTTTTACACGATCGGTTCCTTCATATGTAACATGAAGTTTATCCCAAACTTCTTTTGCTGTTTCACATGAAGAGATTCTGTTATATTCAGTAGGAGACAAAGCGCAATATAAAGAATAAATTGCTTTCGCATCAAGCGCTTCTCTTTTGGACAACTCCGTCCGAGACATAGGAGCGGGGGGTTTAGTTTCTTTGTCTTTGCCATTCTTATTTGATGTGGACGCAACAAAGGGGGTTGATTCCTCTTTCCACAACATCCCATTGTAAGAGATCTCTGGATCTTAGGAATGCCTTCATTTTGTTCTTCCATACGTCGTATTCCTTTCCATCAAAATATGGTGGCCTTGTGTTGCTTTGCCCTTCCATAAGTCCCGGTGCCAACATACTAGCCATAAAGAATCTTTAGCTCAAAAGTAAAAACACTTTTATAAACCGAGCACTTGGCTCTGATACCAATTGAGAGTGCTAGTATGAACAAAATAAAAGAGTTAGGGAAGAGAATAAGAACAAAAGATTTATAGTGGTTCGGCTTAATCCAAGCCTACGTCCACTCTCCCACGATAACAGCCTTCTTGGCTGGATTCCACTATGCAATCAACAAGAGATTACAACTTCGAGTGCAAACACTTAGTAGATCACACTATCTCACTAAGTCACTCCTTTGGTATTTCACTCACGATCACAAACGTTTAAGCTTCTCCAAAGACAAGTGAATAAACAAAGATTGCTCAGACTTTGGAATTATAAATTCTACGCTCCGTCTCTTACTTGCTCATCGGTCCATGATCTCCTTAAATACTCCTCCACTTCCAAACTACCCGTTGGACAGCATCCCGGAGAATCGTCTTCCAATATACCCATTGGACAGCTCAGTATCTAGAAGATTTGGTAGCCGTTGAGTGACAAAGGTAGAATCCCAAATTGATTCCGATCGCCCATACAAACGAAATCTTGGTTTCCATAAGTAAAGCTTCTTCGTATAGAAAGTCATTATCTTCAAGATCCAATCGCCAATCAAATAGATTGAATCAATCAAATCAATCTTGATGTGGAATCCAAACCATATCACTAGCCGTTGTATGATTGGGCTTGAGTAACGATTCATCGAATCTGGATGTAAAGTCTGAGTCTGGTGATCTTCAGACTTTGAGTCTTGAGTCTGGCAGTCTTCAGACTTTGACACAGAAGTCTGGCAGTTTTCAGACTTTGAGAATATCCTTTACATGTTCTATAATCTGCATGGTCTATTACTTAACCATCAAACATGTTAGTAGCCTTTGATTTATTTTGTCATCTTCAAAACATCATAAGGGATTTCCCTAACAGACACGAGCTTGTCTACAGTACACGGTTTTTTTTTTTAATTTATATAATATGTTGTCCTATTGTTAGACTAACATAAAATTTCACAAATTGTTATTCTTTCCATTTCTTCCCACTTTATACAGTTGGTATTTGCCATGCTTCAATTAGCATTACGAATGTAAAGATTGGTTTATCAAATTGATTTGTGCAGTTTAATGCAGCCATCTGATACTATGCCCTAACAAAATATAACCAAGTTAAATTAAAATTACCATTTAAGGTGTTCGTGTAATGTTGTTAGGAGTGTCAAGGGCTAATTAATTGCTAGCATCATCCTCTATCGACTTTGACGATTTTTATTTGCTCAGATCAGGTAATTATAAAATCACATAGGTTTGTGGCTCTCGAGAGTCATTATCATTTAAAGTTTGTACGTATGAGATAATGGACTGGCAAACCAAGCGCTCTTTTCTTGCTCTAATAACCTGCAATATAATTTGCTTTAGCTGCATTCCTGTGTTGCGCCATTTGTGTTTCCGATTGTGTTCAACTGGCATTTCAAGTAAACATCACTTAATTTGACTGGAAATCATGTATCTTACTTGCCTTTTCTTATAAACTTTACATACTATCCCAAGGTCACTATAAACAAAATTATCTGAAATAGCTCTATATCATAGAGCAAGAGGGGAAAAGAGATCATCTCTACAGGCAACATTTAAAAAATGAGGTTGGGGAAAAACAGTAAATGAAATTGGCGAAATATGATAAAATCTATTACAACGCGAACAAAAAGGTACTAACTATACTGTATTAATTACTCAATCACAAACCCTATTCATATAATCCATGAATGAGATGAAGGTACCTATACTAGTATATAATTTGTATAGGTGCATGTAGTATTTGTATTGATTTGAAAAAGTTTAGTTGATTTTGCGGAACTATCCCGAGAGAAAATTACAAATTGTCCGGTAAGGAGCTCCACTTCTAGAACTATTTGACAGAAAATGTAATGGAGACTTGGGAAATGGCTTTTCCTCTGTATATTTATTATAAACATTTACATTGCATTGGTAAATTTATAGTGTAAGAGACAAAAGAATAAAACAGGAAAAAATATTAAATGAATCTCTATTTTCCTATTTTCCTATTTACCAAAACTAATCCACGATTGACTGAATCACAATCAACGGAATCGGAATCTTCAAGATATATTTCCAACACTATTCTTTGGATAAGTCTATCAGATAAGCCAGACTTCTAGGGCAAATGATGAAAAGTAAAGTTTGTTAAACATCAAGGTTTGACTAGTTAGCAAATACTACCTCGTACGTATTTGCGTTCTTCTTCACATGTATGATTACGAGGTTTTACATCTTGCATTTATTTCAATGCATTTTTTCTCCGTGGGTTGAGACATATTTTTTGATAATTACTCGAATCTAGAAATCCTTTCACCGCACATGGCAGACGAATTTATCTCACAGGAAAATGGAGAGTTGAATCCAAAAACTTAAAATGATAAATAAGGAAGGCCACATGCTTATAAAAAGCACGTAAATCTCATAAGCAAATGATATTGGATACTTTAACACCACTCTTGCATGCAAGCTAAATTTACAACACAAAGGAATTTGATGAATTGGGAGTTGCACTCCCAAAAAGAATTGGGGCAAAATCTGAATTTGATACCGTGAGCAAATAGATGGTGTTAAAATGCACTTATAAATTGTGTTAGAAAAATCTCATATTAATGAATTAGTGTGGTATACAGCACTTAATATATTAAAATTGTCCCATAACTCGTTGGTTTAAGTTTTTGAGTGAATGTGGGTCTAACTGAATATATTAAAAAGCTCAGACTTAGGCTTCTTTTTTGTGATCTCCCCAAGCGAAAGGTATCAAACTTGGTGGATGAAGCTGGGCATAATTTCCGTTTGATGGGCATTATGGTGTAACAATGTAGGCTAAATTAAGGGGGAGCTCACATGTGAATGGAAAATTGTTAGGATATACTCAAAGAAATCCCACATCGGTGAATTGGTGTGACATAGAGCAATTAACATATTATCCTTGTTGGCCCATAACTCATTGACTTAAGTATTTAGTAAATATAAATATAACTAGATATGTTAATAGGCTCAGACTTAGGCTCTCTCTTTGTGATCTTTATCCTAGTCGGCCCATAAATCATTGATTTAAGTTTTTGAGTGAATGTAGGTCTAACTAGATATGTTAACGGGCTCAGACTTAGGCTCCTTTATTGTGATCTCCTAGGCTTCCATTGTTCCCTCCTAACAAATAGAGGGAAATCTGTACATATATTAATGTTGTGTTTGACAATCAAGATAAAATTCAGGAAACCACCGCTTCGGCGGCCTAGCTGGATAAGAGCTCCCATGATGTCTACCTAGGACGGAGGAGTTCGAATCCCATGGGATGCACGGGATTTTAAGCACGACGTCAGGGTGGTGGGTCATCCGCTAGCGTCGCCCCAGGGTTTAACCATCGGCTACCGACTGCCGATTGTACGGGATTCCCTGGTGTCGCGACCAAATTTTCGGGTGTTTGGACCACCTAGGGTTTGGCTAATGGATTGTTAAGCCTAGACTTAACTCGGGCTCTCCCAAGCCCATACCAATTCGCGACTTAGGTTCAAGTTCTTAACATGCAATTGATTTTCAATTAGAGTCGCCACTAATCTATTTTTGGTGGGTCGATTAGAAACCCAAGTAAAATAACGGGAGAATTATTTTACTCCTACGAACTAGAGATTATGGGTACGGGGACTTGGTTACGCTAGAATTCTCTAACGCCCTTTCGATACCTTTCTCTTTATTTAAAAAAAAAAATGTTTGGCAAGCATTTTGAATTGATTTTAATCTATCTCCCTAACATGCGTGATGATCATGTGAGTGCACAAACCACCAATTTAACATCCAAGAAAGCAAATAATAAAAAGCAGAACTTACCTCATAGCAACGAAAGCATCTGCATTGTTAAATTAAATCCATATCAACAATCCTAGATATGGTTTCTAATTAACACGCAATTTCAATTTTTGTTTTTGCTTTTCTTAATGAAAATCATGCGATGCATGCTAAGAATCTAACATGACATGGTAGCATGACCTAAACTATATGACATAAATAAATGCAATAATTAAATGCAATCTAAATGATCTAATTCTAATGACATGCAATGCGATGCAATGACATATAAAATTACTTCAACTAAAATGACATGCATTTCATGAACCTAATTCTATATGACATGCAAATGACATTTTTATTTTAAAAATGCAATCTATCCTAGAAATTGCAACTAATTTATATCCTAAGACAATTTTTATGAAATTTGAAATGATCTAGCTAGATTAAGATTCTATCTAATTTAAACTAGGATTAAGTCACATTAAATCCTAATTTAAACTAAGACATTATCTAAATCTAAAATGCAATTTATCTGAAAAAGATTGATCTAAATTTAAAATGAAACATGCAATTCTAATCTAATATGCACAATGATTTTTTTATGTTTTTTTTTTATAAAATTCGAAATTAAAATTGCAATCCTAGATATGCAACAAACCTAATCCTAATTAAGATTTTTTTGATTTTTCTTTTTACGAAAATAATTGACTCAATTAACTTGACGATAGCAAATCAAACAAGATAAGATTGATATCTAAAAATTAGCGAACCATATCTCGCGTATGAGATCGGGTTGGCCAATTTTAAATTAAATCGAGAATCGAATCTCGGGCTTGAGATTGGATTGTCGATTTTTGTAAGGGATTGCGAGTCGGATTTCGGGCGCGAAAATCAAACTGTCAATCCCTAATTCGAGAGCTCCTCGAGTTGCGAATATCACGCTAGGGATTTCAATCATGTGCATCAACAAATATATCAAATAAGGAAACGGAATTTTCGGAAATCAAAATAGACAAAATTTTTACCTATTCCGAATATTGGCTCCCAAATTCCGATCCTTGAACGACTACGGCTACTCGCAACGTGATATGGTAATGCTCGGCGAGGCTCACAGCTCGGAGTTGGATGTCGGGACTGGATTTTGGTGGTGTTGCGGCTTGAATGGACAGCAATTCGTCGTTGGGCGTGGCACGGATCAAAGCAGCAACGGGTCGTCACGGGATCAAGGTCAACTCTTCATTGGCATGCACGTAGTAGGACCAGGAGCGTCGAGGCAGTCAAACCCTGCAGAGAAGTGCTGCCTTTTGACTTCTCTTCCTCCGACGAGTGCTCCCCCTCCTCGCGTTCTTCTTTTCTCTGGAGTTCTCTAATTCAGATCACGTGGCCATGGGTTTTCCTGACTTGGTATTCTCGACCTTGGCTGACAGGTTGTGATAATGGGAAAAACTAGCAACGGGAAGCAGCAACAAAGACACGTCATGGCTGTCGGTGACGCATGGCGAGGGGCTAGGAGACAATGCAAAGCTGCGACTGGCTTCGATCAAGAGGGCCTCAACCGTCTCTGCTGTTCACTCTTTCGTTCGTGTATTCTCAATGTGCGCTTTGAAATTCTGAGTTGCTGACTCTCACCGTGGAGAACATGGGTTCTCTTCTTCTTCTTTTTGTGGCCGTGTGTTTCTATTGTGTGCCCCACTCGTTTTACTCTCAATGGCCGTATATGTCCATCTTTTTTTTTCCTGTGGTGTAGCGACCTATTTATAGGTGAGTGAACTAGGGTTTTAGATCAACATCCACGAGAATTTTTCGAACGCAATATTCCTTCACCAATTTTATCCCATATTGATAAGGATTCAAGATTATGATAGAATTTTTCTCTAAATCCAAATCTTTCAAAACCAAATTGCAATATTCTTTTACCCATCGGCCTAGCCAAAAAGATTCATATCTCGGAAAAATTTTAAAATATTATATTCCCACGAGATAATTTTTAATTATTAAAAAACACGGGCTTGGGCCAACTTGCTCGCTTCGTGGGCTTAGTCCAATTAATTTGAACCCATCCGCACCGGTCCAATAAAATAAAATGCCAATTAAAATAAAATGCACCTAAATCTATATGCTATGTAATTAATAAAATTAAGCCCTAATTTCCTATGCAATAAATAAATTAATTAAATCATCAAAATTTAGGTGTCAACAGCTGCCCCTCTTTGAAGGTGAGCTCGTAGAGGTTGCATTCAAAGACAAATTGAAACCTAAATTTTGACCATGCCCATGCATTGAATGACTTGATTTTTGATTTTTGATTTTTTTTCCGGAAAATGAATTCCATTTTAAAATGCAATTAACATGATGCATGAAAATGCTAATGCAAATGCATGATGTGAAAGGAAAAGAGCGTACCTACAAATTACTTACCAGTCAGTGCGGTAGAGCATCTTGAGGTACATGATAAATCTTTGTTTACTCCACAAGTACCCAACTCTCACTCATGTTCCTTGAAGAGTGTAACAGGTAATAGATTGAGACATTGAGATTGAGAATAACATTCACATCCAAAGTGAAATGTTCAAAGAATTGAGTTGAGACATCCGGATCAGCATCGAGATGTCTAAATTTTTTAACTCGAAATACCTAGATCCAAACTAAGGTATAACAAGAAGGATCGAAAAACATTAAATGTTCAACGAAAGAATTAAGACATCCAGATCTGATCGAGATGTCAAGAGTTTTGAATTCGAAATACCTAGATCCAGACTAAGGTATAACGAAAAATGTCGAAAAAACATTCACATCCAAAGTGAAATATTTAGACGAAAATAATTAGGACATCCAGATCCAAACTGAGATGTCGAAATTTTGGAAATCGAAATACCTAGATCCAGACTAGGTATAACGAGAATAGTTGAAAAACATTCACATCCAGAGTGAAATGTTGAATGAAAATAATCAAGACATCCAGGCCCAGACTGAGATGTCAAAATTTTGGGAATCGAAATACCTAGATCCAGACTAGGTATAACGAGAATAGTTGAAAAACATTCACATCCAGAGTGAAATGTTGAATGAAAATAATCAAGACATCCGGGTCCAGATTGAGATGTCATGATTTTTGAATCTCGAAATACTTAGATCCAGACTAAAGTATAGCGAGAAAAGAACATTCACATCCAGAGTGAAATGTTCAATGAAAAGAATCAAGACATCGGGTGCGAAAGACGGAGATGTCATGATTTTGAAAGCTCGAAATACCTAGATCCAAACTAAGATATAACGAGGAAAATCGAAGAACATTCACATCCAGTGAAATGTTCAAAGAAAAGAATCAAGACATCCGGGTCCGGACTGGAGATGTCATGATTTTTGTACTCGAGATACCTAGATCCAGACAAGGTATAACGAGGAAAGTTGAAGAACATTCACATCTAGAGTGAAACGTTCAACGAAGAGAATTGAGACATCCGGATCCAAACCGAGATGTCTAATTTTTTTGGAAAATGGTAAAGAAACTTACCTGGAATATCTTACCTTCAAGGAGGGTAGAGTGATCCAAAGTAGTTGGTGTTACATATCCAGGACCCGTACTTTTCTACGGTCGCCTAGCATTGCAACATTGATTATCCGACCAGGACTCGAACTTCTCTTCGATTGCCTGAATCTGAGGAAAACTTCTGGGGGACAACTCCGTCGAGTCGAGTATCAATGCATTTGAAAGAGAAATACCTATACAATGATAAGTATTTAAGGTATGGATGGAGATATACTTACCTAGTATCATCTCTGTTCCCAGGGAAATGTCTCCTGAAATTTAGATATCATGTGGAGGTCTTTCATCTCCTGGTAGAGGTTTCTCATATCCTAATATCATGAAACATTCTGAAAGGAACTTGAATTACCCGTCAGACATGATTTAGAGCTTCATCAAAGAGATAGACAATCTGAGCTACTCTAGAATGCACATTTCAAAATTTAGTGAGGTTTTCATCAATTCAATCGGGGTTCATGCATAATGACCTTTGCATCACCCAAATTTTCACTTGAGAGAATTATCATTCAAGACAATCTTCACTCATAACATGGATTTCCTAAGAATACCAAATGAGAGACCTTCAGTTAGAAAGGACTTCCACTCACTCTCATTTAGAGGCTATTTTATGAGAATCACTCCATCTCACTATCATCATACCAACAAGGGTCCGAGTATTCTCGCAAGCGGTACAATCTTACCAATCTAAGAGGTCTTTAACAGGGACCATAATGAGGGCTTGGTCAATGGCTTAACAAAAGGACTCTTTGAGTCAAAGCTATTGAAAGAACAACTCTTTAATCATCTCCGGGTTTACAAGTCAAGAACTGCAAAATGAGAAAGAAATAATCTTGCTCGTACTTTTCGAGCGATGCTTATAAACATATGAACTCCTATGTTAATTCAAGTGCCTTAATCTGAAGAGACTTTGTAAATGACGTAGCGTAGGCTAGGTTCATGGGTTGAGAAATAAAAGGATCATTAGGCTCAAAATATGTGTGAATGGTGAGAGTTGGTAATCATCTTGGCATTGCCACTAGCTTTCTTTTTCACCATCAGGGATTGTCTTCATGAAATGCCCCAATTGATTGTAAAAACTCACCTTTTGAGTTCTTTGAGTATTGCTCCATTAGGATTCAATTCTTGCAATTGACAGTCACCTTATCTTGACTCTCTTTTTCATCTATGGGCATTAGCCTTGCTTTTACCAGGCACATCGCTTTTTCATGCCCCTAGTTCTTATTCATTTTTTTCACCTTTTTTATGGGCATTGGCCTTGCTTTTACCAGGCACACTGCTTTTTTCATGCCCCTTAGTTCTATTTTAGATTCAATTCTTGCGCACAATGTATGCGTCAAGCAATCACACTTTGAATGACATTCGAACTTTCAAGGGTCTTCATCTGCCTTTTGCCTTGCCCCAGTGTGGGGGATGATCACCAACTGGGTTTAATTTGAAATGAATTCATAGGCTCAAATGGGCTATGCAATGGATAAAAGTGTGTACGGTAGAGAAAGAACTGATCTTCGTCATTCTAAGGTACTTAAATTACCACATGAATTTAATGTAATAGCATGACAAGAAGATTTATGCAAGTGAGAGCAAGAAAATTTCAATCCATTTTCTTCACCTTATGGTATCGTCTTACCTCCAATTTGCCCCGATGTGGGGTGGTTCTTGACAGGGATAATTTGAAAAAAATATCCACAAGTGTATAAGGCTCAAAGTGGTTAAGCAATGGATCACCTGTAGTGTTTGGGATAGAGAAATGAACTGCCCCTCATCATTTCGGTTATCGTACCTTTCGCGAGAGAACTCTTTACCTTGCGAATATGGAACTTCTTACACTCATCTCACAAGTGTATAAGTAGGGGACTGTGTATAGGATAGAGCTTGCCTTTCATCATACTGACACGCCTCATTCAGCATTCTTAAGCATTGATGTCACTCCATTAAATTGTCTATCTTGACAAATCCCCACATGAAATTGGTGAGCTAAATCAATATGAAAATTTTCTTTTCAAAAGAGTCCAGCAACTTTAAGTATAAAAAGCGTTTGTGATTTCAAAACAAACAATTTACTACACTCAAACATGATTTCAAGCATTCGTTCAAGGAATTGTCCCATGAAGGAATTGTCTTAGCAATGGATGTCATTGGATTGTTTCTATCAATCAAAAGTGAAAATTCACTTTTTAATTTGATGAATGCTTCATTCTGCTTTTGCCCCCGCACAAGAGAACGTGCATGAATAGGATACTATGCAATTCAAAGTAAATTCAAATTGCACAACCATTTTGGCTCGGATCGAGATTTTGTCTCAGTCATGTCACTACTAGAATCTGTAGTGCCCCCAATTTGTCATCTGCAAGGAAAAGAACGGAGTGTCAATTCCAAAATTGATTATGTTCATGAACACAATGTATCCATTTCATCCAAGACGGATGATTCTCTTTTTGACTTGTTCCAACATTTTCTCATGGAAATGGCATCACACACAAATTGTAAAGAGATGTGCCACACATCACACTTTGGAATCTAGATGATCTTCTTTTGACTTGTCCTCAATTTCCTATTGATGTGCAAGGAAATCGCTCAGGACAAGTAAAATGATAAGTAGTGTTTAAAGTCCTCTTCACTCTTGGGAGATGTCATCACAATCAGCTAGAAATGATCATTTGCCCCCACATCTATTTTTCCTCCCACTATCATTGGAAATTGACGCGTTATTTTCAAACGCCTCTGTTATGCTCGAGACATGAAGTAAATGAGTTAGAAAAACAAACAAGGGTAACCTAATGCATGCTTTTTGGAAATGGCTTGAAAAATGATCTATTTTTTTTGTTCTTTTGGAATTTTTTGGATGAGGAAGCATGAAGAAGCCTAGTCCTCAGAATTCTCCTTGGATGATATTTTCTTTTCATTGTTGGATATCGTCACCGGGCTAGTTTGGTGTACCCCATCATGTCCTCAAAACAAAACTTGTAATTCTATTGATATTCATCAATCAAATTACATTTATTGGAATGTGATGCTCAAGCACTAAAGCAAAACAGAAGAAATTTTACCAATCCCTAAAAAGCAATAAGAATTCCCACACGGGGAAGGTGCAATTGAACATGCCCCTAATTAAATAAGGAAAGCAAACTACTTAGGATCATGAATCATGTGTGCTTGAGTTCTTCACCCTCCTTGATCTTGTGATGCAAATCCTCTAGGTCGAGATTATTCCTTCTAGATATATCACTAGTCTCTTCATAGTGGCATCAAATTCAGCTATCTCAGGAAAATAGGACGGTTCGAAAGTCCTCTTGGCTCTCTTCTTTGAGTCATAGTTTCCTACTCATTTTGATCCGCTATTTTAGCCCTCGGCCGGATGGGTGAGCGAGATCACTCCATAATCACCTAAAGGAAATAAACGGGAACATGTAAGCATGAGGTGTAAATAGAGAGTCAATCCATGACAATGATTTAATCGATTTTTCTATTTTTTTCATTTTTTTTATTTATTCATGAAAAGTCTATGCAAGAATGGAATTTCCTAAAAATGGATATCCTAGTAAAACCAAATTTTCTAGACATGATGTAAAAACAAATTCTCCAAAGTTTTTAAATGCATCATTCCCTAGCAATTTCTCATTTCATTTCAATTGACAAATGAATCAAATCAATGATTGACCTAGGCTTGTCATGGACCAACCCAAGAATATGACAAAATAAATTGCATGGTATAGGGAAAGAAGACTTACTTCACCAAGAAGAATCAATGGCAATCACATAGACATGCACATGGTAAGTGGCTCGATTTCTACTCTATAAGGCTTATCAAAGTGGAGCCACAAGGATGATCAGACTAGCCACGAGCTTGTGGACTACGTCGGGTCCTCATGACTCCGGCTTAGTCAAAGAGCCGACCCGGGTCGCGAGCATGCGGACCGAGGTGGGTACTCTTGACACCATAAAAGAAACTCCGGGATTGAGATGGGTGACTCATACCGCGAGCATGCGGTCGGAGTGGCGAACATCTCAATACCATCCTAGATGATCCTAATGCGGCCCAGGTCCGGCGGCAGGTTGTGTGTGCAATAGTGTAGTGTTAGATGCAAGGCATGCGCAACAGTTTAAATCACACAACACTTCAATAACTTGAATTTAAAACCTTAATTCCCAATTCCAACCTGCAAGACAATGGTTAGCAAAGACTACTCCCCTTATACCTCCCAATCTGCAAGAACATTTAACACCTAAATGTTAGGGACGTACTTGGAATCCTCGCTGCCAAACAAAAGCATTTTTTCAAAAAAGAAAATTGGCCTAAGTCCACTAAGAATTTCAACTCTAGTCCCCAGTGGAGTCGCCAAGCTGTCGCGACCAAATTTTCGGGTGTTTGGACCACCTAGGGTTTGGCTAATGGATTGTTAAGCCTAGACTTAACTCGGGCTCTCCCAAGCCCATACCAATTCGCGACTTAGGTTCAAGTTCTTAACATGCAATTGATTTTCAATTAGGAGTCGCCACTAATCTATTTTTGGTGGGTCGATTAGAAACCCAAGTAAAATAACGGGAGAATTATTTTACTCCTACGAACTAGAGATTATGGGTACGGGGACTTGGTTACGCTAGAATTCTCTAACGCCCTTTCGGTACCTTTCTTTTTATTTTTTAAAAAAAAAAAAATGTTTGGCAAGCAGTTTGGATTGATTTTAAATCTATTTTCCTAACATGTGAGGTGATCATGCAGGTGCGCAAACCACCAATTTAACATCCAATAAAGCAATTAAATTATGCGAACTTACCTCAAAGCAACGAAAGCATCTGCATTGTTAAATTAAATCCATATCAACAATCCTAGATATGGTTTCTAATTAACACGCAATTTCAATTTTTGTTTTTGCTTTTCTTAATGAAAATCATGCGATGCATGCTAATAATCTAACATGACATGGTAGCATGACCTAAACTATATGACATAAATAAATGCAATAATTAAATGCAATCTAAATGATCTAATTCTAATGACATGCAATGCGATGCAATGACATATAAAATTACTTCAACTAAAATGACATGCATTTCATGAACCTAATTCTATATGACATGCAAATGACATTTTTTATTTTAAAAATGCAATCTATCCTAGAAATTGCAACTAATTTATATCCTAAGACAATTTTTATGAAATTTGAAATGATCTAGCTAGATTAAGATTCTATCTAATTTAAACTAGGGATTAAGTCACATTAAATCCTAATTTAAACTAAGACATTATCTAAATCTAAAATGCAATCTATCTGAAAAGATTGATCTAAATTTAAAATGAAACATGCAATTCTAATCTAATATGCACAATGATTTTTTTTTATGTTTTTTATAAAATTCGAAATTAAAATTGCAATCCTAGATATGCAACAAACCTAATCCTAATTAAGATTTTTTTGATTTTTCTTTTACGAAAATAATTGACTCAATTAACTTGACGATAGCAAATCAAACAAGATAAGATTGATATCTAAAAATTAGCGAACCATATCTCGCGTATGAGATCGGGTTGGCCAATTTTAAATTAAATCGAGAATCGAATCTCGGGCTTGAGATTGGATTGTCGATTTTTGTAAGATTGCGAGTCGGATTTCGGGCGCGAAAATCAAACTGTCAATCCCTAATTCGAAGCTCCTCGAGTTGCGAATATCACGCTAGGGATTTCAATCATGTGCATCAACAAATATATCAAATAAGGAAACGGAATTTTCGGAAATCAAAATAGACAAAATTTTTACCTATTCCGAATATTGGCTCCCAAATTCCGATCCTTGAACGACTACGGCTACTCGCAACGTGATATGGTAATGCTCGGCGAGGCTCACAGCTCGGAGTTGGATGTCGGGACTGGATTTTGGTGGTGTTGCGGCTTGAATGGACAGCAATTCGTCGTTGGGCGTGGCACGGATCAAAGCAGCAACGGGTCGTCACGGGATCAAGGTCAACTCTTCATTGGCATGCACGTAGTAGGACCAGGAGCGTCGAGGCAGTCAAACCCTGCAGAGAAGTGCTGCCTTTTGACTTCTCTTCCTCCGACGAGTGCTCCCCCTCCTCGCGTTCTTCTTTTCTCTGGAGTTCTCTAATTCAGATCACGTGGCCATGGGTTTTCCTGACTTGGTATTCTCGACCTTGGCTGACAGGTTGTGATAATGGGAAAAACTAGCAACGGGAAGCAGCAACAAAGACACGTCATGGCTGTCGGTGACGCATGGCGAGGGCTAGGAGACAATGCAAAGCTGCGACTGGCTTCGATCAAGAGGGCCTCAACCGTCTCTGCTGTTCACTCTTTCGTTCGTGTATTCTCAATGTGCGCTTTGAAATTCTGAGTTGCTGACTCTCACCGTGGAGAACATGGGTTCTCTTCTTCTTCTTTTTGTGGCCGTGTGTTTCTATTGTGTGCCCCACTCTCGTTTTACTCTCAATGGCCGTATATGTCCATCTTTTTTTTTTTTTCCTGTGGTGTAGCGACCTATTTATAGGTGAGTGAACTAGGGTTTTAGATCAACATCCACGAGAATTTTCGAACGCAATATTCCTTCACCAATTTTATCCCATATTGATAAGGATTCAAGATTATGATAGAATTTTTCTCTAAATCCAAATCTTTCAAAACCAAATTGCAATATTCTTTTACCCATCGGCCTAGCCAAAAAAGATTCATATCTCGGAAAAATTTTAAAATATTATATTCCCACGAGATAATTTTTAATTATTAAAAAACACGGGCTTGGGCCAACTTGCTCGCTTCGTGGGCTTAGTCCAATTAATTTGAACCCATCCGCACCGGTCCAATAAAATAAAATGCCAATTAAAATAAAATGCACCTAAATCTATATGCTATGTAATTAATAAAATTAAGCCCTAATTTCCTATGCAATAAATAAATTAATTAAATCATCAAAATTTAGGTGTCGGCAGTACTGCCCTCTTTGAAGGTGAGCTCGTAGAGGTTGCATTCAAAGACAAATTGAAACCTAAATTTTGACCATGCACATGCATTGAATGACTTGATTTTTGATTTTTGATTTTTTTTTTCCAGAAAATGAATTCCATTTTAAAATGCAATTAACATGATGCATGAAAATGATAATGCAAATGTATGATGTGAAAGGAAAGAGCGTACCTACAAATTACTTACCAATCAGTGCGGTAGAGCATCTTGAGATACATGATAAATCTTTGTTTACTCCACAAGTACCCAACTCTCACTCAGGTTCCTTGAAGAGTGTAACAGGTAATAGATTGAGACATTGAGATTGAGAATAACATTCACATCCAAAGTGAAATGTTCAAAGAATTGAGTTGAGACATCCAGATCCAGACTGAGATGTCTAAATTTTTTAACTCGAAATACCTAGATCCAAACTAAGGTATAACAAGAAGGATCGAAAAACATTAAATGTTCAACGAAAAGAATTAAGACATCCAGATCCAGACTGAGATGTCAAGAGTTTTGAATTCGAAATACCTAGATCCAGACTAAGGTATAACGAAAAATGTCGAAAAAACATTCACATCCAAAGTGAAATATTTAGACGAAAATAATTAGGACATCCGGATCAAGGCGAGATGTCGAAATTTTGAAATCGAAATACCTAGATCCAGACTAGGTATAACGAGAATAGTTGAAAAACATTCACATCAGTGAAATGTTGAATGAAAATAATCAAGACATCCGGCCCGGGCGAGATGTCAAAATTTTAAGGAATCGAAATACCTAGATCCAGGACTAGGTATAACGAGAATAGTTGAAAAACATTCACATCAGTGAAATGTTGAATGAAAATAATCAAGACATCGGGTCCAGTTGAGATGTCATGATTTTTGAATCTCGAAATACTTAGATCCAGACTAAAGTATAGCGAGAAAAGAACATTCACATCCAGAGTGAAATGTTCAATGAAAAGAATCAAGACATCCGGGTGCAGACAGAGATGTCATGATTTTTGAAAGCTCGAAATACCTAGATCCAAACTAAGATATAACGAGGAAAATCGAAGAACATTCACATCCAGAGTGAAATGTTCAAAGAAAGAATCAAGACATCCGGGTCCGGGACGGAGATGTCATGATTTTTGTACTCGAGATACCTAGATCCAGACTAAGGTATAACGAGGAAAGTTGAAGAACATTCACATCTAGAGTGAAACGTTCAACGAAGAGAATTGAGACATCCAGATCCAAACTGAGATGTCTAATTTTTGGAAAATGGTAAAGAAACTTACCTGGAATATCTTACCTTCAAGGAGGGTAGAGTGATCCAAAGTAGTTGGTGTTACATATCCGGGACCGTACTTTTCTACGGTCGCCTAGCATTGCAACATTGATTATCCGACCGGGACTCGAACTTCTCTTCGATTGCCTGAATCGAGGAAAACTTACGGGGACAACTCCGTCGAGTCGAGTATCAATGCATTTGAAAGAGAAATACCTATACAATGATAAGTATTTAAGGTATGGATGGAGATATACTTACCTAGTATCATCTCTGTTCCCGAGGAAATGTCTCTGAAATTTAGATATCATGTGGAGGTCTTTCATCTCACAGTAGAGGTTTCTCATATCCTAATATCATGAAACATTCTGAAAGGAACTTGAATTACCCGTCAGACATGATTTAGAGCTTCATCAAAGAGATAGACAATCTGAGCTACTCTAGAATGCACATTTCAAAATTTAGTGAGGTTTTCATCAATTCAATCGGGGTTCATGCATAATGACCTTTGCATCACCCAAATTTTCACTTGAGAGAATTATCATTCAAGACAATCTTCACTCATAACATGGATTTCCTAAGAATACCAAATGAGAGACCTTCAGTTAGAAAGGACTTCCACTCACTCTCATTTAGAGGCTATTTTATGAGAATCACTCCATCTCACTATCATCATACCAACAAGGGTCCGAGTATTCTCGCAAGCGGTACAATCTTACCAATCTAAGAGGTCTTTAACAGGGACCATAATGAGGGCTTGGTCAATGGCTTAACAAAAGGACTCTTTGAGTCAAAGCTATTGAAAGAACAACTCTTTAATCATCTCCGGGTTTACAAGTCAAGAACCCTGCAAAATGAGAAAGAAATAATCTTGCTCGTACTTTTTCGAGCGATGCTTATAAACATATGAACTCCTATGTTAATTCAAGTGCCTTAATCTGAAGAGACTTTGTAAATGACGTAGCGTAGGCTAGGTTCATGGGTTGAGAAATAAAAGGATCATTAGGCTCAAAATATGTGTGAATGGTGAGAGTTGGTAATCATCTTGGCATTGCCACTAGCTTTCTTTTTCACCATCAGGGATTGTCTTCATGAAATGCCCCAATTGATTGTAAAAACTCACCTTTTGAGTTCTTTGAGTATTGCTCCATTAGGATTCAATTCTTGCAATTGACGAGTCACCTTATCTTGACTCTCTTTTTCATCTATGGGCATTAGCCTTGCTTTTACCAGGCACATCGCTTTTTCATGCCCCTAGTTCTTATTCATTTTTTTCACCTTTTTTATGGGCATTGGCCTTGCTTTTACCAGGCACACTTTGCTTTTTCATGCCCCCTTAGTTCTATTTTAGATTCAATTCTTGCGCACAATGTATGCGTCAAGCAATCACACTTTGAATGACATTCGAACTTTCAAGGGTCTTCATCTGCCTTTTGCCTTGCCCCGGTGTGGGGATGATCACCTGCGGGTTTAATTTGAAATGAATTCATAGGCTCAAATGGGCTATGCAATGGATAAAAGTGTGTACGGTAGAGAAAGAACTGCTCTTCGTCATTCTAAGGCACTTAAATTACCACATGAATTCAATGTAATAGCATGACAAGAAGATTAATGCAAGTGAGAGCAAGAAAATTTCAATCCATTTTCTTCACCTTATGGTATCGTCTTACCTCCAATTTGCCCCGATGTGGGGTGGTTCTTGACAGGGGATAATTTGAAAAAAATATCCACAAGTGTATAAGGCTCAAAGTGGTTAAGCAATGGATCCTGTAGTGTTTGGGATAGAGAAATGAACTGCCCCTCATCATTTCGGTTATCGTACCTTTCGCGAGAGAACTCTTTACCTTGCGAATATGGAACTTCTTACACTCATCTCACAAGTGTATAAGTAGGGATTTGTGTATAGGATAGAGCTTGCCTTTCATCATCTTGACACGCCTCATTCAGCATTCTTAAGCATTGATGTCACTCCATTAAATTGTCTATCTTGACAAATCCCCACATGAAATTGGTGAGCTAAATCAATATGAAAATTTTCTTTTCAAAAGAGTCCAGCAACTTTAAGTATAAAAAGCGTTTGTGATTTCAAAACAAACAATTTACTACACTCAAACATGATTTCAAGCATTCGTTCAAGGAATTGTCCCATGAAGGAATTGTCTTAGCAATGGATGTCATTGGATTGTTTCTATCAATCAAAAGTGAAAATTCACTTTTTAATTTGATGAATGCTTCATTCCTGCTTTTGCCCCTGCACAAGAGAACGTGCATGAATAGGATACTATGCAATTCAAAGTAAATTCAAATTGCACAACCATTTTGGCTCGGATCGAGATTTTGTCTCAGTCATGTCACTACTAGAATCTGTAGTGCCCCCAATTTGTCATCTGCAAGGAAAAGAACGGAGTGTCAATTCCAAAATTGATTATGTTCATGAACACAATGTATCCATTTCATCCAAGACGGATGATTCTCTTTTGACTTGTTCCAACATTTTCTCATGGAAATGGCATCACACACAAATTGTAAAGAGATGTGCCACACATCACACTTTGGAATCTAGATGATCTTCTTCTGACTTGTCCTCAATTTCCTATTGATGTGCAAGGAAATCGCTCAGGACAAGTAAAATGATAAGTAGTGTTTAAAGTCCTCTTCACTCTTGGGAGATGTCATCACAATCAGCTAGGAAATGATCATTTGCCCCCACATCTATTTTTCCTCCCACTATCATTGGAAATTGACGCGTTATTTTCAAACGCCTCTCTGTTATGCTCTGAGACATGAAGTAAATGAGTTAGAAAAACAAACAAAGGGTAACCTAATGCATGCTTTTTGGAAATGGCTTGAAAAATGATCTATTTTTTTTTTGTTCTTTTGGAATTTTTGGATGAGGAAACATGAAGAAGCCTAGTCCTCAGAATTCTCCTTGGATGATATTTTCTTTTCATTGTTGGATATCGTCACCGGGCTAGTTTGGTGTACCCCATCATGTCCTCAAAACAAAACTTGTAATTCTATTGATATTCATCAATCAAATTACATTTATTGGAATGTGATGCTCAAGCACTAAAGCAAAACAGAAGAAATTTTTACCAATCCCTAAAAAGCAATAAGAATTCCCACACAGGGGAAGGTGCAATTGAACATGCCCCTAATTAAATAAGGAAAGCAAACTACTTAGGATCATGAATCATGTGTGCTTGAGTTCTTCACCCTCCTTGATCTTGTGATGCAAATCCTCTAGGTCAGAGATTATTCCTTCTAGATATATCACTAGTCTCTTCATAGTGGCATCAAATTCAGCTATCTCAGGAAAATAGGACGGTTCGAAAGTCCTCTTGGCTCTCTTCTTTGAGTCATAGTTTCCTACTCATTTTGATCCGCTATTTTAGCCCTCGGCCGGATGGGTGAGCGAGATCACTCCATAATCACCTAAAGGAAATAAACGGGAACATGTAAGCATGAGGTGTAAATAGAGAGTCAATCCATGACAATGATTTAATCGATTTTTCTATTTTTTTTCATTTTTTTTATTTATTCATGAAAAGTCTATGCAAGAATGGAATTTCCTAAAAATGGATATCCTAGTAAAACCAAATTTTCTAGACATGATGTAAAAACAAATTCTCCAAAGTTTTTTAAATGCATCATTCCCTAGCAATTTCTCATTTCATTTCCAATTGACAAATGAATCAAATCAATGATTGACCTAGACTGTCATGGACCAACCCAAGAATATGACAAAATAAATTGCATGGTATAGGGAAAGAAGACTTACTTCACCAAGAAGAATCAATGGCAATCACATAGACATGCACATGGTAAGTGGCTCGATTTCTACTCTATAAGGCTTATCAAAGTGGAGCCACAAGGATGATCAGACTAGCCACGAGCTTGTGGACTACGTCGGGTCCTCATGACTCCGGCTTAGTCAAAGAGCCGACCCGGGTCGCGAGCATGCGGACCGAGGTGGGTACTCTTGACACCATAAAAGAAACTCCGGGATTGAGATGGGTGACTCATACCGCGAGCATGCGGTCGGAGTGGCGAACATCTCAATACCATCCTAGATGATCCTAATGCGGCCCGGAGTCGGCGGCAGGTTGTGTGTGCAATAGTGTAGTGTTAGATGCAAGGCATGCGCAACAGTTTAAATCACACAACACTTCAATAACTTGAATTTAAAACCTTAATTCCCAATTCCAACCTGCAAGACAATGGTTAGCAAAGACTACTCCCCTTATACCTCCCAATCTGCAAGAACATTTAACACCTAAATGTTAGGGACGTACTTGGAATCCATTTCGCTGCCAAACAAAAGCATTTTTTCAAAAAGAAAATTGGCCTAAGTCCACTAAGAATTTCAACTCTAGTCCCCGAGTGGAGTCGTAGCCTGTCGCGACCAAATTTTCGGGTGTTTGGACCACCTAGGGTTTGGCTAATGGATTGTTAAGCCTAGACTTAACTCGGGCTCTCCCAAGCCCATACCAATTCGCGACTTAGGTTCAAGTTCTTAACATGCAATTGATTTTCAATTAGGAGTCGCCACTAATCTATTTTTGGTGGGTCGATTAGAAACCCAAGTAAAATAACGGGAGAATTATTTTACTCCTACGAACTAGAGATTATGGGTACGGGGACTTGGTTACGCTAGAATTCTCTAACGCCCTTTCGGTACCTTTCTTTTTATTTTTTAAAAAAAAAATGTTTGGCAAGCAGTTTGGATTGATTTTAAATCTATTTTCCTAACATGTGAGGTGATCATGCGGAGTGCGCAAACCACCAATTTAACATCCAATAAAGCAATTAAATTATGCAGAACTTACCTCAAAGCAACGAAAGCATCTGCATTGTTAAATTAAATCCATATCAACAATCCTAGATATGGTTTCTAATTAACACGCAATTTCAATTTTTGTTTTTGCTTTTCTTAATGAAAATCATGCGATGCATGCTAATAATCTAACATGACATGGTAGCATGACCTAAACTATATGACATAAATAAATGCAATAATTAAATGCAATCTAAATGATCTAATTCTAATGACATGCAATGCGATGCAATGACATATAAAATTACTTCAACTAAAATGACATGCATTTCATGAACCTAATTCTATATGACATGCAAATGACATTTTTTATTTTAAAAATGCAATCTATCCTAGAAATTGCAACTAATTTATATCCTAAGACAATTTTTATGAAATTTGAAATGATCTAGCTAGATTAAGATTCTATCTAATTTAAACTAGGGATTAAGTCACATTAAATCCTAATTTAAACTAAGACATTATCTAAATCTAAAATGCAATCTATCTGAAAAGATTGATCTAAATTTAAAATGAAACATGCAATTCTAATCTAATATGCACAATGATTTTTTTTTATGTTTTTATAAAATTCGAAATTAAAATTGCAATCCTAGATATGCAACAAACCTAATCCTAATTAAGATTTTTTTGATTTTCTTTTACGAAAATAATTGACTCAATTAACTTGACGATAGCAAATCAAACAAGATAAGATTGATATCTAAAAATTAGCGAACCATATCTCGCGTATGAGATCGGGTTGGCCAATTTTAAATTAAATCGAGAATCGAATCTCGGGCTTGAGATTGGATTGTCGATTTTGTAAGGGATTGCGAGTCGGATTTCGGGCGCGAAAATCAAACTGTCAATCCTAATTCGAGAGCTCCTCGAGTTGCGAATATCACGCTAGGGATTTCAATCATGTGCATCAACAAATATATCAAATAAGGAAACGGAATTTTCGGAAATCAAAATAGACAAAATTTTTACCTATTCCGAATATTGGCTCCCAAATTCCGATCCTTGAACGACTACGGCTACTCGCAACGTGATATGGTAATGCTCGGCGAGGCTCACAGCTCGGAGTTGGATGTCGGGACTGGATTTTGGTGGTGTTGCGGCTTGAATGGACAGCAATTCGTCGTTGGGCGTGGCACGGATCAAAGCAGCAACGGGTCGTCACGGGATCAAGGTCAACTCTTCATTGGCATGCACGTAGTAGGACCAGGAGCGTCGAGGCAGTCAAACCCTGCAGAGAAGTGCTGCCTTTTGACTTCTCTTCCTCCGACGAGTGCTCCCCCTCCTCGCGTTCTTCTTTTCTCTGGAGTTCTCTAATTCAGATCACGTGGCCATGGGTTTTCCTGACTTGGTATTCTCGACCTTGGCTGACAGGTTGTGATAATGGGAAAAACTAGCAACGGGAAGCAGCAACAAAGACACGTCATGGCTGTCGGTGACGCATGGCGAGGGGCTAGGAGACAATGCAAAGCTGCGACTGGCTTCGATCAAGAGGGCCTCAACCGTCTCTGCTGTTCACTCTTTCGTTCGTGTATTCTCAATGTGCGCTTTGAAATTCTGAGTTGCTGACTCTCACCGTGGAGAACATGGGTTCTCTTCTTCTTCTTTTTGTGGCCGTGTGTTTCTATTGTGTGCCCCACTCTCGTTTTACTCTCAATGGCCGTATATGTCCATCTTTTTTTTTCCTGTGGTGTAGCGACCTATTTATAGGTGAGTGAACTAGGGTTTTAGATCAACATCCACGAGAATTTTCGAACGCAATATTCCTTCACCAATTTTATCCCATATTGATAAGGATTCAAGATTATGATAGAATTTTTCTCTAAATCCAAATCTTTCAAAACCAAATTGCAATATTCTTTTACCCATCGGCCTAGCCAAAAAAGATTCATATCTCGGAAAAATTTTAAAATATTATATTCCCACGAGATAATTTTTAATTATTAAAAAACACGGGCTTGGGCCAACTTGCTCGCCGTGGGCTTAGTCCAATTAATTTGAACCCATCCGCACCGGTCCAATAAAATAAAATGCCAATTAAAATAAAATGCACCTAAATCTATATGCTATGTAATTAATAAAATTAAGCCCTAATTTCCTATGCAATAAATAAATTAATTAAATCATCAAAATTTAGGTGTCAACACCTGGGTATCAAAAAAAAAAAAAGAAGATAAAATTAAGGACAACCTATTTGTGATATCCTCTAAAGAAAGATACTAGGCTTATGTCGTTCACTCCTAACAGACGAAGGGAACTTGTATATATATTAAGGTTGCGTTTGACAATCATGACAAAATTCATGATAGGATGAAGTTTATCATATCCTGTGTTTGACACCCACTCAACATATGATAAAATTGGATATACGTGGAATATAGGTCAAATAAAATTATCTCATGAGAGAGGTGTGATAAATGTGGATGAGATTTTTAATATCCATAATAGGAAAATTATTTTTCTAAAATAAAACAATTCTTAAATTAACAAAATTAAAATTATATAATGTAAATAATAGTTGAATTTTAATATATGGAATTCAAAATAATAAATAAATAACAATTAATTTGTTATATTTAATCTTAGCGTTATTTACACATTACATTCGAATTTAATGCTATCTTATTAATTAAATTAAAGTATGTAAATATAAATTTGCATTTATTTTATGAAATATTTTAGGTATTAGTATTTTGTATATTAATACAATTCAATATTTAATAAAATTTTATTAGATAATGTTGGAAGGGGAAGAAATAAATAAATAAATAAACTATAAAATGAGAGAAAAATAAAATAAAATAAGCAAATAAAAATAAAGTAAGCAAGAGTGTCACGAGATATTTTTACCATCTCTATTTGTAAAATTTTTGTTCATTTATAATTATTTATCGTTTATACCAAACAATATATATGATATAATCTGAATATACACAACTTTATTACTGCAATTATCAAACAATGGATAGGATATAACAAAATCCTTGAATTTCATATCTTATCATATCAAGTCTTATCCGTATTAGAAATCTAGACGATCAACGTAGCCTAAGAGTACGTAAATCATGCAAACGAGTGACTCGCAATATTTTAATAGAAATGAGTCTAATACCATAAAATTGGAGTAGAAACTAAGTATAATACCATATTAGAAAGTTCACCCCAAAAGTTTAAGCACATAGGTAGAAAGAGATATGCATGTACATCAAAAGCACATAAACCACGTATATAAGTGATCCACAGTATTTTAATAGAAACGAATATATTTCTTCTGTAATTATTTATTTTTGCTTAATACAGCGATTTCCAACATCAGCACATGAGATAAGGTGACAAATTTATAATTTTACTGATGACCGATTCACAGAGCATGATAACATCCCCTAAGACAATAGCAGATGACATTCATTTGACTGCTAAATTGCGTTTTCTGGGCAAAACAGAATTTTTAAATTCTAGAGAATTGGTGATGTTGGGTAATCACACACGTTTCCAGCGTCCTCTTAGTCGGCGTCGCTGATTATCTCAATTTTCTTCTGATCTTGTTGTGACTTGGCCAATTATCTATGCTACGAAGAATTATCTATCTCACCTCTGGCAACAAATCACCCAGTAATGAAATACTCAAATGTTTTTGAATTTCCAACAAGAACGTATGTAAATTATTTGCGTCATTTTGCCTTATTGAATATAGTAGTTCTCTCGGAGAGCGTATCTTGCACTTTCAAAGACATGCGAATCAGCAACTTGCTGAATCAACCAAAGCCCTTTGTCTCATGCATAATTTAAGAAGGGTCATCTACGGCTTATAGGTTTGGAATAAGGACTTTGCAATTATGAACGCAAGAAACCTTTTCAAAGAGTGGGCAACTGGAAGAGTTTTTGAAATTATAGAATGTGATTTTGATGGTACTACAAATCTATTGTTTTTGTTTTATAACGCTGTAGTATAGTTATGAAAATTAGCGAGGCCTCATTCAATTAAAAAAATTAATACTTTTATGTATTCTAAAATGTCATGACACCATAAATTTTAAGATCTTACATTTTACAACGTTTTCCACATACTTGTGGTAAAAACACCATTGGTCATCGTAAAATATCACAAAATACACAAAAGAATTCCATTTGCACTTGATTACAATTTAAAAAAAAAAAATTGACATTGTAAAAGACAAAAATTATTTTAGAACATTTTTCTTTTTAGTTAAGGCGAGAAAAGTGTCGTAAATTAGAAATTTTGTGCTTTAGGAAATTTTGAATCTAAATTCAATTATATAGAGTGAACGCCTTTACAACGTCATAAATCCATGTACTATGATGTTCTATACTAGTTAGTTATAATAGCTAAAGGTGGTTAGTCAAGTGGCGACAATATTTATTTTCCTAGTTGGAGTTTCTCCAAACTATCTCTTGTTGACACCAAATTTATGGTGAACCATTCATCGCATAGAAAAATTATGGATTCGTCTCGATTCCTAAATAAAAATATTATTAAATTACATTTGCACATCTGAAGCATTATCATTTAGCAATATTAAGCCCACATAAATTGCATTATAATTGGACAGAGTTAAGTGAGGTAGCTCTGACCTTAACAGCATTATCTGGACTAAGCTCAAGAGAACGAAAATTCAGCCAAGACTAAAGTAGTTGAAATTTCACATATGGGATGCACGAGAGGAAGTTAAATTAGAAACGATTGCAACAAGAAAGCATGTGGAGCTCAAAACTTTGGTTATTGGATAGGGAATGAAAGAGATATCTTTCTTTTCTCGTCTTGAATATTACACAATTTCTTTCTTATAATGAAAGAGTCGGATTTATTCCCCACTCTCCTTCACTTTATTTATCGTAATTTCCGCTAGGAACACCCTAGCTAGAGGATGATCAAACCACGCCAAGGTCCTTGAGCGAGGACTCTTAAACATTGACAAAAGAGTAAGTCTCGTATCGGAAGTTGCAGCTCCCGCCAACCACTCGGCCACCTTCCTTTCCGTCGCAACAGCTCGGAAGCTCGCCGATTGCGCCCTCCAGACACTGCTTGCACTCGGCTGCCGACAGATCCCTCGTGCACTGCACCAATCCATACAGCTTCGTCTTACCGTCCACTCCCTTTTCTCCAGCCGCGAACAGCCTCGGAATTGAGGAGGCTGCCTTAGCCAGCCTGGTCAGCATCGCTCTTGCCTTGCCGTTGAACAGCACAGGGTCGCTCACGTTGTTCAGGTTCCACATGTAGAACTTGTTGGTTTTGTCGATCTGGCCAAGGAAGTTGGCATCGAGATACTTGAACATGCAGTCATCGTACCAGATTATCGCCCCCTTGTTGCGAGGGCAGCGGCGGCGGATCTCAGCGCCCGCATCTGCCACACAGGCCTTGCAGACTGAGGGTGATGCGTCGCCTCGGCACAATGCAAGGCCGAAGACCCGGTCTTGGTATTGGCCGATGGAGCCGAGGCCAAAGCCTGAGGGAGGGGTCTTGGTGTAGAGGAAGCTGGCGAGCTTGTTGAGGTTGGATTCGTACGGGCTGTTCGCGGTGAAGTTCTCAGGGTTGGAGCAAAAGTGGAAGAGTGGATCGGCGCCGAGGGCGGCCCTGAGGAGGAGGGCGGAACAGAGCGAGAGCAAGACAAAGCGGGCCGAAGACATATTGTCACTTAAAGATATGATATAAATGTGCTGTGAGATGAAGTTGTGTCACCCTCGTGCTGTGTCTGTGATGACGATGAGACGAGAGTGTTGTTTGCATGCATATTTATAGGCATTGAGGGGATATCAGTGAAGCCGTCAAATTGTCATGGTTTTTGACCAAAAGGAAGGAGTTTCAAAGGCTGCGAATTCTTCTTTTCCAGCTTCGCAACTACGATTTTTAGTGCGTAAAATACGTTCACCGTGGGCGCCGTCGTTGGAAAAATTTAAAAGAGATGGGGTTGAATGAAGTGGATTAGCTTGCAGATCACTTCGACGAAAATTTGGGCTAAAACCACTTGAGAAACTATTGTATTATATTCAATCACAGACGATTAGCTAAATATTCTTCCGACGGATTGATTTTGAGGAGAGAAGGCCAATTCTCGCAAGAAATCGTTGGTGTATCTATATACGTAGGATGCTACACTTTGCATTAAAAGGGTAAGTTATGCAGGAAGATGTAGGTCCACTTTAGGGTTGATGAATATTATCAAAGTAAGGTAAAAATTAATGATGTCGCAGACTTCACAAGGCCATCTTCAATGGAAAAGGAGATGAATAGAAAGTTGGTATTTTCTGTGCTTTGAATAGCTGTTCATATGTTTTATACGCATTCGAAACGATCATGTGACCGCCAACCAGTATCTCATAGAAGGAAGCAAAATGGAGGCAATCGTCATAGCAATAGTAGTGGCATCACCAGTGTAAAGATTTGTTTATTGATTTGTGCAGTCATATCCGGCCGTTTGTTGCTATGCCATAGCATAATATGACCAAGTTCAATCCACGACTTTATCATTTGAGTCAGTTTTATAATATTGGTAGGAATGTCAAGCGCTAATTAATTGACAGCCATAGTCCTCTATCAACTGCGACAATTCCAATCGATAAAATTACCAAAAAGTTCATAAATCCATACTTGTATTAATTGAGTTTTAAACTTTTTAATTTGGTCAATTTAATGCTAAATATTTTTTAAAATTGGCTAGATAAATTTATCAACATAGTCAATCTAGACAATTTTGGTCGGAAACCACTGATGTAGACACCGACCACCCTACGTAACACGGTAGGCAATGACGTAGACAAATTTTATTAATTTTATCTTTTATCTTTTTATTTCTCCTTCTTCCTTTGTCCATGCTAGGCCTTTACGGTGGTCAGCAACTGGCCAAAAGCAATGACAGGCAAGGCCGAGCCTTGCCTAAAGATAATGAGTCACCCCTCATTAGCTCCTGGGGAGATCCCGGCCAAGGTGTCCTCACCCAAGGTTGTTGAGGGCAACCCTGGCTAGCCATCATCGAGGCCGAGCAACCAGTAGAGGAAGAAGGAGAATAAAAAAAGGAAAGAAAAAAAAAAGAAAAAAATTGATAAATATTAATAAAAGTTGTTTACGTCATTACCGGCATAATGACCAATATCCACGTTAGTAATTTTCGACCAAAATTAGCCAGATGGACTATATTAACAAATTTTCAATGGGTTTTGAATTGAATTGGCTAAAATAAAATGTTTAGAACTAAGTTTGCACAAAAATAATAGATTTATGAGTTTTTTGGTAATTTTCCCTTGATCAGATCGGGTGGTTATACAAGTTTGTGACTTTTGAGAGTCCTTACCATTAAAGTTTGGACGTATGAGATTATGGATTAACAGACCAAGCCCTTCTTTTTGGGTCCTAGCCACTCGAACTATAATTAAATTTTTGTCGCATTTTTGTGTTGCGCCATTTGTGCTACTGCGATTGTCATCAACCATCATTTCAAAGCATCACTTAATTCGACTGGAAACCATATTTTTTACTTCCTTTTTCTTGTCATCTTATATACTATTTCAAGGTCATCATAAGTAATAATTGGAAAGAGTATCATTTTACATAGCGAGAGTGGAAAAGAGATCATCTCTGCGAGCATGACATAGACAATAACGTCGGGAAAAAACAGTGAATGAAATTAGCGAAAAATTTAAAAATCTAATACAACGATAATGAAAAGGTACTATTTTATGTTGTACTAATTATCAATCGCAAATGCTATCCTTATATCCATGAATACCTATACCTCTATATAATTTGGGCAGGTTCATTTGGTATGGGATAATTGTCCAAAAGTTCTAAGCTTGTAATACCATAATTAGTTCATTTCTAAATTTATCAATTATCTCAATTTTTAGTCACGATCCTTTTAATAATTTATCAATATACCTGTCAACTTAGTTTGGTTAAAATTTGTTAACATGGAATCCAACCGTCTTACATGACAAGGATAGCACTGACGTAGATAACTTTTACAACTTTATTTAATTTTTTATTATATATTTATTTATTTTCTAATCTTTTCTTTCCTTGTTTCTTCCTTTTTGGCCTTTGGTTGATTGCTGGTGCCGAAAACTGGCCATAGGCCAAGGTCACCCTTGCTGGCTACCCTTGCCCAAATGTGGTGAGGGCAACATCGGCTTGAAATGAGAGTCGGGGTGGTCGTCGTTGCCAGATCTAGCAAGGTGGAAAGCATGGCCCTCACTTGCGGCTGGTAGAAAAAGGAATAGAAAGGAAGAAAAAGAAAAATTAACTATAAAAACTAGCAATATTAGCGTTGGTTGTACTATGCAAGACAACTAACATTTACGTCAAATATTTCCATTTAAATTGGCTAGAAGGATTACATTAACAAATCATTATAATGTTTAAACTAAATTAGCTCAATTAAAAATGTTGGACTAAATTGACTATTGTGCAATATGTTCAAAATTTTGTGGACAATTTTTACTATATAGTATTTGTATTAGTTTTGCAGAGATACCCCACGAGAAAATTACAAATTATCCGGTAATGCACTCCACTTCCTCTTTCTGACATTAATTTTTGAAATGATAGACTTGCGGGGCAAATGGGGAAAAGTAAAGATCAAGGTTTGACTAGTTAGACAAACACCACGTCGAACATATCTTTCTAGGAGATATATATTGGGTATTTCTCAATGCATTTTTATCTGGTCCAGACATATTTTTTAATAATTACTTAAGTCAGAAGTCTCCCTGACTTGCGCACAGAAGACGTAGCTGTCTCGTACTAGAGATTATTAAAAGGTTAATCCAAAAATTCAAAACTGAAACGTAAAGAGAAACTCTTTATGTATAAATTTATATAAATTTCGTAGACAAATGATATAACATACATTAACATCCTCTATTACGTGCAAATTGAATAGAAACGATATTAGGAATTTGATGAATAAAATAAAAATGAATTATTCCGTCTGCGATTTTTTAATTATTGCTAGCGATACACGGTGATTTGGAACATTAGCACATAAAATAATATTAAATATTACTTGGTCAGAGCATGTCCTAGAATGACATTCCATCTGGTTGGTAGACTGCGTTTACTGGGCAAATCAGAATTTTAAAAATTCTGGAGAGTTGGTGATTTTAGGTAATTACGCACATTTTGCAGTGCCCTCTTCGTCAGCGCCGCTGTTTCCAGGGCAAATCAGAATTTTAAAAATTCTAATCTCGTGTGTGACTGGGCATATTCCAAGGCTCTCGCTTGGAATTCGAAATTGCACTTTCGCATGGTTAAAAAAAACATAAATTTCGTCCGGATCATCATTTTCTGTAGTTGATTTTGCTGGAACGACTTTTGTTTTATCATTTTATCAGAGTGAAGGAATAATTTACTAGTTTAACAAATGCATTTGGTTTGACTAAAAGTTTAATGTATGACATTACACTACAGTACGTATCCGAGCTGCTCAATTTTTATTTTATTCGGCGAATCTAATAATCTTCATTTATTTCTCATGTCAGCACCACAAAATTTTCTAATAGACATTTTCAAAAAATGATTAACAATATGATAGAGTTAAGTACATTCAAAATTCTAAACATCCATTATTACCATGCAAATTCAAAAGAAAAAACTCCTAAACCATTATAATATGAAAAAGTCATCACTACATATTTTTAATAGATATCTTTAAAAAAATAATTAACAATAGGGCATATTAAGTATGCTAAAAATTCTGAACATCCAAAATCATCATGCAACTTCAAAAGAAAAGGCCCCCAAAAACATTATTACATGGAAGAGAAGAATTAATAAATTGGACTATTGGTCACACTGAATCAGATGAAAGTTGAGCACTTAAAATACACGGACTATATTGTAAGACATATATATAACTCATTAACACAATAACTAGTGGCTTATCTGCCAAAAAAAAACTACTTTGTATTGGAAAAGAGGTTAGCCGGTTTCGTCCTGAATGGCAAAATGGCAAGATATAAGCTTAAATCAAAAGTGGGCTCCAAGTTTAACATGGTCTTCAAATTGGAAACTTTTAAGTGGCAACCGCGTACTGAAACCGTGAGGAATAATGTCAGTGACAACGGCGTCTCCAGCCATAGTGGGATGAAAAGACGCGAGCCTTTCATTAGCAGGCATTGTTGATTAATAGTTTCTATGGAGCGCATCTTGCGCTTTTAGAGAAATGCGAATGAATAGTTCCTATAGAGCGCATCTTTTATCAGCAAGCGTTGTGTCGTCCCTACTTCAAGAGGGTCATCTATGGCTTATAGGTTTGAAAGTAATTGCGGATCCTACCCATATCGCCAACGCCAACCACCACTATCGACGACCGAGTTTTTGCCATTTTGACCTAAATCGTTGCTGAAGTTGCTTAACTCGAATCATGTGCCGATCCATGTTCACATGCCCACCATGTGATCCGATGTCTTGTGTCCGTAATACGAGCTGAGTTATACAAGACGTTCTCCCAATTGATTTGGTTCGCTTGTATGCAAAGCAAGATTGAGGTACATAACCTCGAGATACGATGCTCGGCATATCTCGCTTTTCAAGAAACAAACCTTAGTTCACATTCATTTTTATGAGAAACTCGTTATGGGTTTGCGCATATTGTGATAATTGGCGATCTACTGTGTACGTTGTCATAAATGATATTCTAGATCTAAAATCATCAAAAGAGGCAAGTCAGACTTGATCAAGCTACATACTTCAGCTCTGACACGTTTCTTCTATTCAATCTTATCCATACCGAAAATCTCGGTATTATCCCATTCCACTGTATCCCTCCTTTTGTTAAATTTCATACTCAGTCCTGTCGATATCGTAGGTATGAGTTCATGATTCAAACCTTTGATTGAATAAACATCCGAAACGTAAAACTTATGCTTAAAACTCTGGAAGCAGAGACTGAAAGGAAATTGGTCATTTCTGAGACAGCTAAAGGTGCAGATAGATCAGCTCTTCTTCTTTGCATTCTTTGATGGCAATGTCCAGCACTTCATTATTGGAGGAAGGCAACACATTGCAGCATTGCCGTCTCGGCGCCTGCAACTGAGTCCGACACACAAACACAATCTCAGTCACTCATTTCCAAACCTGGTCCAAACTTCAGTAAATAATCAAGACTTACCTGCTTCTCAGTGAGGTCCATTTTGTGTGCATACACCCTGATCTCCTTGATTTTCCTCGGGGAACCGCCGTCGTACTCACAATTCAGATCCGCTCTCTTGTAAGTGGTCTTGGTCCTGCCCTTGCTCTTGGATATCTTCTCGAAAAAGAAGATCGTGGGCCTGGCACACTCAACCGGATGCAGTTCCCTAGTGTTGAAAACGTACGCTTCCGTCAATGGATTTCCACTTCTCCAATGCCGGAACGTCTGTCCCACTTTGATCGCATCGGGCAAGTACACGTGGTTTGGGAACACTTGGATGGCATATCCCCAGGATACAGAGATGGTCCACGAGAACCACCTGTCGTAGCAAACTGTTTGTTGCAGAATTCTCTGTGGGTCAGCGTTCGCTGCTTTGAAGAAATGTTGCAGGGCATGGAGAGTGTTCATTCCGGGGAAAAGTGGGTCTATTTGGTCTAGACTGTGGATGGAGACTAAAGGTGTCACTGGATGCGCCGTCAGTAGACCAAGCGCATTGCCACGGATGTCGAACTGGTTCCATTTAATTTGAAGATGGCCGGCGACAGAGTTGATGATGGCGACAAGATTAGGATAAAGATTAGTAAAATAGCCAAAGAGCAATGTCTAGTCTGACTTCAGTATATATGGAACTCCATCATGGAAGAGGCTCTAAATGGCATATATGTACTTAATGCAAAGATACTGAAGTGATAGGCACGAGAAATAGATAAATACTCTTGATCGATCAAAGCATATGAAGATGGCTATTTTTCGCCAGTTGTGCATATGGAGAATCTCATTTCTCGGTAAGAGAGGATGTCGATCTCAAATACGCTATTTTTGTGCCAAATTACAGTTTCGAACCCAAGCGTGCATTGTTGGCCAGAAACACTCCAGAATTAATTAGCATCTCAACTGCAAAGCGTATGAGCAGACAGAATTGCTGTTTAAGAAACTCAAATATCCAGAGTCAAACTGTACCTAATGTGCAAATGGTCAAAATATACAGGCAAAGCTTACTTTTAGGGGCATGACAAGCTGTAATGTAAAGCTCGAGCTTAGATTTCAATGCATAGTGATATCCATGACAAAGCACTCGATGAGAAAGATCGATAAGAGGGCTGTTTTGCTTGAATGGAAAAGACGAAGCAATACCTGATGGAAACCAGGCTCATGAATCATCCCAATTCCAAGCTCTGCCAAGCAAGCAAAGACCCGACCATCGCCCCCATAGAGATGAGCATACCGATCCATACATGAGTCGATCACTCTTGCCAAGACCTTGGCCAACGGTGAACTTATGGCAATACCCGCTCCTAAAAATGCCATCTTGAATCCGAATTCTTTGTTCTGCTCAAGATTTTCTGAGTTAGCCCCGATATAGTGCCATAGCCTGTGGTCGTACTTCGAAAGAGTCTTCACTAAATTCTCCTTAATAAAAACAGTGCTTTCATCCGCGAAGACGTACCATCGAACGTTAGAATGGTTACGGGCTACAGCTTCTAGGACCATGCGGGCTATACGGATCTGAAACCTGTGCTGAGCTCCGTGAGTGTATCGGAATCCCGATGTATCTTCAGATACACACAAAGGAGGAAGAGAAGAAGTGTCGTTGTAGGAATCTGCATCTGGAGGCAGTCTGTCAAGAAAGGCGCAGCCTCGCATGGTGTGCGAATTCCACCAGAGCTTGACATACTCCTTGCTCTTAGGCCACGAATCTTGACTCGTGAAGATGCCGAACACAATATGATTGAGGTTCGTCGGAGTAGATAACTCTTGCAAGGGCGAGTATAGAGATGAATACTGGAAGTAGATAGTATGAATAGTAAGACCAACAAGTAGATAATCAATATCGAAGATAAAACTTTTAAAAGGTTAATTAACCGAGACGAAGAGTGGGTTTTGGTAGGAGACTGCAGAGGTTGCATTTTAACAGCACAACACAAAACAATGTTAATCTTCGCTCCCCTGATGCAAAAACATCACATTTCTCAGTGATTGGAGAGAGAGAGAGAGAGAGAGAGAGAGAGAGAGGCAATCTCTATCTACAGATGAAAGAGCCTTTGGACTTGTAAAACTTGATACCAGATTGATTCAAGTCAACGGGCTAATTCAGTTAGAAGATGGAGAGTTATGTTCACACAATTCTATGGCATTGAAACAAGCAGCAACTTTAGTTCCAAAGTCTAAAACGATTGCTTAAAGTGCACTTTTACCAAACTAAGAGCCACCTACATGTGCAGAACCAGACAATCAGGCACTTGTATTGGAGGAATGAGTCCAGATTCAGCAACTCCAGGCAAAAGCGATCGCATCTAGTCATTTGCACCCGGTATAAAGATTTTAATTTAATACCAAACAACTAATTGACGTTAGGAGATAAAAAGAACAGGGACACATTGAAGTAATTACAAACATAAAAAAATTTACATGTGTTAAGATATAAGATCTCTGTCAAAACCAACCTGCAGATACCATTTATTGCTTACACTAAATGCAGGTATTTCTGGAATCTAAAGCAACTTTTATTGAGCTCTGACACAATAACTAATTTAAAGTGTCTGATCTTCTCCAAGTAATATACTATCCAATGAATGCACCCTCAAAAGAAAGATCGAAGATCTGATACAAAAGACAGTGTATAAGTAACAGAAACCGCTTGTTCCAAATTTTAAGATGCATGTAAATAACCAACGGAAGATACAAGGCAAATAACTAACAGAAGATGCAACAAGAATGGAAATCTTGCACCCAAATTTGAGAGCTTATCATTGCCATATCACCAAACCAGAAGATTAAGGTGTTGCAACACAATCGATGAAGTATAGATTGCACCAATCCTGTCAACTTTTAAATTCCCAGAGCAACTCATTTAAATCAATAAAAAAACATCAGCTCTTTCGCAAAATTTGGAAACCGTTATATTACATTGCTCAGCAACATTATGCCTCTGCTGCAGTGCAACCTCACATCCAATCTCTTCAGACAGTTCCTCCTTAAGATAAAGCCATAAACCAATGAGCGAAATAGCTTTCAGCCTATGAATCACTCTTGAAGAGCCTGCGCAAGAAGAGTCAACCCGCCTTTCAACTTTACGACCCAATCCAGCAGTCTGCGAGGAAGAGATAATTCTGCTCCAAATGCCCAGGAACACAAAGCACAGCTGGCAGTACCTCCAACAGTAATGCTAGTGATACAAAGGCCAGTCCATGCTATCAATTTGCAAAGTGATGCGTATTATACCAAACAACAGCCTGCCACATTACTGTGTAACCTCCTAATCTACCTCGAAGACCTAAATTAACGGGAGTACTTGCGATGTGCTATCTCTCCACAAGAAAGAATCTTCTCATTCTTGACCTGCACACAGCAAGAACCACTTGCTATAATAGTAGATTATGGAGAGAAAGCAGAAGAGTAGAAGCCCAACAATTACTCGTTTCACGAGCTGTAGAAATCACCAGACTAAAGTTATTAAACACACTCACCTTCTTGACTAGCGTTTAACTTACGAAAAAAAAGCTTCACTGGGCTCGCGGATTTCACAAATATATTGATCAAAGATTTGGAATGCTAGTTTAATATATGAGAACTTTTAACCCAAGATAAGGAGTTCATCAACTTATTTATTCTATCTAGAAATAAAAACAATCAACAAAATATCTCCTAATATTTTTTAGATGAAGGAATCTCATGAAAGTTGTATTTATTTAAATCATATAAACCAATGATACATGAAAGTTGTGTTCAATGAGGTTAATAAATCAACTGCAGTCAGTAATCTATGAAGGCGATTTAGTCTAGCTTTGCTTCATCCATTCCTAGATGAAGTAGGATAGAGCATTGATTGTTGGGTGTCTACAAAGTCATAATCTTACCAAAGCCTATTGTGACATTAATATAACAAACTGAGTTCAACTTTTCCTGCATGCGTAACCCATAAGCCATCATCAACATGATTATGCAAACTACACCATCTTCATCATTATTAGCAACAATTAATATCAAAATGCATGAAGATATGACTATGTTGAAAACAGCAACGGACTTACAGTTTAGAATTTTGACTCTGGCAGCTCCAAGATAGTCTTGAGAGCTGCTTATCTTCCAGTGAGGAAATCTTAATTGCTACAGCAGAAGCCAGCTAAAACTGCATTGAAATAAGTTCATTATCACCGCATTGTCTGATATGGATAACCATTGATCCATTGATGATGGGCAGAACATCACAGCACTGACGACGCAGGGCCTTCATCTGAAAAGAAGAGGGAATAAGAACTTGTTAAGACAATGCAACTCAATACAAAAGGAAAATTCATTAAAGCATTTAGGACATTGCTAGTGTTAAATGAGACAAAATAGGATGTCTCAGATATAAAGAGCATTCAGAGGGAAGGAATCCAAATCCATAAAAGATCTACCTGTTCGATATCATGCTCTAGCTTCCTTGAAAACACAGTGATCTTTTTTAGGTTCTTCAATGCATTTCCTCTGAGACAATGCCCGACAATCTGCCCCTCATAGCTGCTCCGGACACCATTCTCATCTGACAAAATACTATGCAAAAAGAAAGTAACAGGTCTTTTGCAGGGATCCTTGGGAAATTCCCTTGTGTTGAACATATAGCGATTTGAACTGGCACTTATACTCCTTCTCCATGGAGTGAAGGTTCTCTGCAATGCAAGGAGGTCTGGAAGAAGCTTATTGCCCTCATAAACCTGGACCGCATAGCCCCACGAAACAGAAATAGTCAAAGATTTCGTACGATCATAGCAGACACTTTGTTGCAAGACCCTGGCAGGGTCAACATTTACAGCTTCAAAAAGAAGCTCCCAAGCTTGGGTTCTATTCATGTTGGGGAAGATTGGATCCACCGCATCCAAATGATGAAGGGACACCAGCGGTGACAATGGATGAGCAGTCAACAGGCCAAACAAATTCCCACGCATATCAACCTGCAATGCACTATCACTGTTCAAGAATCTATTGAGCCTGACATACACCTCACTTAATCAACCTCAGATACATCAACATGAGTTATTTGGATAGTACATTGTCACTGCCATCGCACAATACATGATTTCCAACAAATATGACATGTAACAATCAACAGAGATCAACCCCACCCCCACCCCAATTAAGGAGGCAACTAGAATTCAGAACATCATCATGTAGATTTAGATTCCCCAATTTCAATGTACTTAAATGCTTATGATGATAAAGTTTAAAACTTTAAAAAAAAAAAGAAAAACAGCACTTTCCAAAACACTAACCACTCATTCAGACATCATTCGGTGATCAGAAATCTAAACCAATGGTAGCACCGAGACTTTCATTGTTTGCTTGAACAAATATATGCACCAAAGTTAAACTCCACGGCTCAAATTGGTATTGCACTAACTACTCTGTACAACGAATTCAAATAAACAAGGACAATCTCCAAATTAATTAGCTTGCTATATGCAACTCGGGAAAGATAAATATTGCATTAAAGAAAACAAATTTGGGTACCTGATGGAACCCGGGCTCATGAGTCAATCCGACCCCCAACTCCGCCAAGCACGAGAAGATCCTGGCATCGCTTCCATACAAATGCGAGTACCGCACGAGGCACGAGTCCAAGACCCGGGCCAACGCAATGGCAAGCGATCGACTTATCGCAAATCCACCGCCCCCAAAGGCCATGTCGAAGGAGTACTTGATGTTCTGGTCGTAGCTCTCCGAATTGCTCCCGACATAGTACCACTTGGTGTGATCATACTTGGACAGCACACTGACCAAATTGTCCACGAAGAACACCGTGTCGTCGTCCCCAAACACGTACCACCGAACCCCCGGCTCCCCGCGGTCCGCGACCTCCTTGACGACCCGGGCCACCCGGATCGCCGACCGGAGGCCGCCGGGGAAAGTGTACGGGAACCGGGAGGTGTCCTCGGAGACCAAGGTGGGCGGGAGGTCCGGGGCGGGGCCGCCGTCGGGGAGGCGGTCGAGGAAGGCGAGGGCGCGGTGGAGTTGGGGGAGTACCAGAGGCGGAGGTAGGGCCGGCGGCGGGGGAAGGAGAGGGAGGAGGAGGCGACGGCGAAGAGGAGGTGGCGGCGGGAGGTCGGGGTCGCGGGGGTGGCCTGCGGGGGAGCACGGGGGAGCCTGGAGGAGGGAGGCGGCCTGGCGGTGGTTGGAGAGGAGGAGGTAGAAGATGCACGAGAGGGAGAGGGCGAGGAGGATGTTCTTGACGCGCGACGGCGAGAGGGTCTTGAGGACGGCGGAGGAGGTCGAAGAAGACGGCATGTCGCCAGGCGCACGGCGGCGGATCTTGATCCGCGGCGGTGGCGGTGGCGTGGTGGCGTGGCGGTGGCGGTGTCGTGATTGGTGGGTCTTTGAGCGGTGGGTTGGTTTGGGGATATATAAAGAGACGGTTGACGGAGGAAATGAAGCGGAGCCGGAGACAAGGGCGTCTCGACTCGATTTTGCCTTGGTTTTTACGTCGGCCCGCGGACATCGCGATACGATGTTACTTCCGGTTCTTGATTTTACGTTAAGATGTCATTTCCGGTTCTTGATTTTCTTGGAGCAGCCCAAGATCGGGAACTTCACGTGAGCCAGTTCCCTTTTTGGCTTAGTTTCTACTTGGAAGGAGATATTTCCCGCCGCCGCCGCCACCCCGAGTAGCCCGCTCACGATGAGGGCTACTTGGGCCTCTTCATTTTTCTGAACCCAACCTAATATGCTAGGAGAAGGGCTTCACGGGGATCCGAGGTGGGCTCCTCTCCCTTTGGAGGGGTTGGCGGGGAAACCCAACGGGGACTTTATCCCATAATCCCAGTTAAATCCCCTGTAAATTGAGGCTAACTGGGCACCCTGAGATGTCCGATTCAGGGTGGAGCAGTTTATGGACCTGCTCAAGTCCAATCTTTGAAAGATTGAATCTCAATCAAGAAAATCTAGTCAGTCCACTTTCTAAATGATTTTCGAGTAACATGGCGCTTACTACGCGTGGACCGACTTCATTACACCTTGCGGATCATGTTATGTTTTCGGAAAGGGAATTCGGGTCTTGTGTTAGCATTGCTAGCTTCATCTTCTATTCTCGATGTGATGGTGTCGGTTTTCGAGCCATGCGCAGGCACTTTGAGATGAGCTACGGAGCTCGACTGATACGTGCCGGTTTTGCATTTCCTTCCGCAAACATATGAACAAGTTAGATGTATCAATCGTAGAAATTGAACCAAAAGTTAATATAAAGCGTCTTTTATTATTGATTTGGAGCCTTTATTACATATGCAACTTCATATTCAAAGAAAAGAAAAAGAAAAAATTAAATTAAATTAAAAATAAAAAATAATAATTTGAATCTTTGAAAAAGTATGAAGAAAGAAAGAAGCGGGGCTTGTAGGGATATAAGATAAGAGAGAGCAAACAAGAGGCCGGCAACCGACCGAGAAAGAAGGAGGAAACCAAGAAAAGAAAATTAATAAAATAAATTAGAAGAAACTAGATCCGGCACAATTTGGTCCGTGCGTCTCTCAACAGAACGCAGTTTACCAAATTTGCAGAGCACGAGAACAGTGATCGACCATGTAGCATGAAGAGAATCCAAAAGTTAGGACATCAGCCTGACAGGACAGTCCATAAATTGCAAGGGTTACAATTGCAAGAATTGCAGTCACAGATTGTCAACTAAAATATCCCAATCATGAGAAGCACTGGCCAATGCAGATATGCTTTTCCTCACTCAATGATGGAAGGCAATGAAATTTTGGAAAAGAGAAGGCTTTAAGATTATGCAGATTGGAGATGGCAGATGCATTATTCACCCCGATCGGTAGCTCGGGTAAGAAGGAAGATACCACTAAGGCCGTGATGCACAATCTGAAATCAGCATATAATAGTGAAATAGGAAAGAGACCTTAGGTTGAGAGCGGAAGCAGAATGCTCCCCCAACTCAAGACAGGGCAATTAGACCTGCGAAGAACGCACTTGTACCTGTCAACGTAAAAGCAGGATTGATCTTATACTATCTGCTATCTAGGCAAGAATAATCATGGCCCGAGTCATGACATCCAAATAGTGTTCATGTATTAATCATTTATACAGATTGTCATCATCAGTGACTGATGATTAGAATGTGACTGTCGAAAGTCGTCGTCATTCATTAATAATTAGGAGAGTTACCTTATTTGTGTCTGAACTTGTCTTTCGAGAACTGAGTTCGCGATATGGCTCAGAAGTCCCTCGTCCCGAGAGGGTCGTAATCATATGTTTCCCCAGCTTTTACAAATCGACCTTTCACGCGTTTTCTCGTGTCTGCTCTGGCTTTCCGAGAGGCATATCTTATTTGTTTCCCAAACCTGCAGACGACAGAAGTGCAGATCTATTAACATCTAGAAACCGAAAGTCCGTACAAGCATCGGTGATTGAGGAGCAGCCACAATTGAAACGGTTGGATAGTTTTTTATGACCGTGTAGTTCCCATTTTCAAGCATAAAAAGAACGTATTTTTAACGTTCTTAAAGTTGAGGAACTTACGTTCTTGTTTTCTTCTTTTCATTATATCTCATCTTAGCTTTATCTCTCGCCTGCGGACAACTCGCCTCTAGTTTCGATTCCCACGGTGATTCACCAGTTAGAAATACCGGCGACATTCCACAGTCTTGGTAATCAGCTGCGCTACTTTCTCCAGTGATATTTGACAGGGATAGCGATACGCTTGAATGAACCGGGCCAGTAGGATATCCAAAATTCAAATTTCTGGTACCCCCAGGACTCATAAGCATGCAATTCGTGCCTCCCTTCATAGACTGCACCCCATTTACTGAACTGGCCATGTAAGAGGAATGAATAGATACCGAGTCCTGTTGCACCGAGGACGATGCCTGAAGAAACAGTAAAGGTGACTGTGAGAATGGATCAAAAGGTATTATTCTCAAGTACCGCAAAAAGGAAAAGTGAAAGTGAAAGAATATGGAGAAAGCTCGGCAGAAATTTTTCTTCCGCAACAGACGATGCAATTGACTACTGGAACCCGTCATGCTTAGTTTGAGAAATGGTATCGTTCATGTTATCTGTAGATCAATGCTAGCTGACCTCCATGGCATTCTCGATCGGTCCATTTGACTCAGTTGCAGACAGATTTTTCTCCATCAAAAGGCTCTCCATATCTCCGTCTTCTAAAAGAAACCTGTTCTGATTAGGTTGATAGCCCAAAATCTCATCACCATTTCCATGATGAGGAAGATTTTCCATGCCAAGACTCTGGCAAAGATCGCTGCTCCCATGAAACCCGAGATTTTTGGAACCGGAGCAACCCAAGGGCACCTGCAATTTGTGCAATAAGGGACTCAAAGGATTAGTCTGGATGTTCATCAACAGATTCTGCAGCAAACAGTTTGCTTGCACCCCTTTTCGGCATAAACATCGACTCTCTTCTCATTGAAATAAGAAACTGAGACAAAAGAAGCATTACCTTGGGCAAATTAAGTTCCCGAGCAGCGAAAGGTGCTTGATCTTTGCATAACTGTGCATAGTTTGCGTTAGGTGTCAACAATGCAGTCGGCCCCATCCATGGCCCAAACTCATTTAGCTTGCTTATCGCCATCCTGAATGAACCCTCGCAGTCCCTATTCTCCAACAAGCTGCTCATGCCATTGCCATCCATCGGCAGAGCGCTCAGCGGCCCCCACCTGCTATCCAAATCGCTCGAACAAGGCGGATCAAGAACCGAGGACCATAAACTCGTGAACTCCGACAACGTAGGGCAACCCGTGTAGCAGTTCAGCACCTGGCGACGGTGTCCAGGCCCAGAGCACCCATTGCCACTCCAATCACAGTCTTGGCACAGCGACAATTTCTCGTCCGTACATCGAACCGCCGCATGCTGCGAACAGCACTTGTCGCACAGCAAGGACCGCGCATGACGACGCGAGAGCGAATTAGCGGAGTGGACGCATCCATCGCACTGCAGACAAAGGCGGGCCGAGTCCGATTTGCAGTATACCACAGCCCTCACTATACCACACAAGTCGCACACGGGATCCATACCCTGACAATTCCCTCCTTCGTTCCTCCTTCCTCTCGTGTGCTTTTCGCTCGAATCCAGCTCTAGCCAGATCAGAACTTATTCTTCCCAAACTCGTGGGCAACCAACGAACCCTGCGACGAATCCCCACCACCTCAGGAGGGTCCGACGCACATTCACCCGAGATCAAGAAATGCCAAATCCATTTAGCTGACGCGGACAGAAGCCACTTCTACCGAAGCAAATCGAGATAGCCAAGCTCAAGGCATTATGAGGAGGCGAGTTCGGTCATCCATTACTTCTTAAAAGGAAAAAAGAACGCCTTGCCCTGCCGAGACATGCAACGTGATGGCGAGGTGCGGTTGAGCTGAACATCTTCGGGCAAGTGCTGGCTGAGTTTTTATTGACGCTGTTCCTGAGTTTTCTGGGCGAGCGCCATGTGGCCGCATGTGAGCTTCAAAACTGATACAGTGTTGGGGGTGGTATGGCCAGCCGTCGAACTCGGACGCTGCTCATCTGGTGGTGGCAGTGGAAAGGCAATGAAGTAGGGGATCAACTGGTGGGTTCGTTGAGAATCTGGATTAGCATGGGTTGACGAGCTGAGGTCACTGTTTCCGCGGAGAAGGATAAATGGAAAACGAGAAAAAAGCAATGAAAAAATGCCTGCCGACGTGGTTGGGCGAGCTTGGCTTCTTGGTCGGGGGGAACATGAATCGCTTGAGTTTGCAAGAAAATATTCAATCCGATTAGATTATGCCACCGTTTTGTGCGGGAACGACTGGAATTAGCGGGATGGATAAACTCCACGGTGCACACATCTGTCTATCAATTCCACGGGAAAATGTTCCCCGTTTTTCTCAATGTCCTCGAAGAACATTCGAGAAGCTTCGCAGGAGTTACGATCAAATCCGTTCGCCAAATGATCGGGATAAGTGCAAAAACCAAAGACAAGGTTTTGGCAATTAATCAATTGAGAATTTAAGGTTTTGTTTTGGTCGATTGAGGAATCAGCATGTTAAAAACCCACGATCGGATTTTGAGGTTGCCGTTGATAGAATTCAAGCACATGTCGTTTGTTGATGTGGCATTATGCTACGGAGGAGGACGGCCGGCGATGACTGAGCTGTCCCATCAGCGAATTTTGATGAATATTGATCGGAATGGCTATATTAGAATTTCATGTAAAAGTTTTTGATTGAATTCATAAAATTAGGCACTAGACTAGTATTCACCGATTCCACTAAATTGGAACCAAGAACGGAATTGGCCCCTATGGGAATTGCCGGTTCCAATCCGATTCGATCCAGTTCCAGGCGATTAAGGCGGTTCCAAGTACTTTTGCACACTCCTAATTACATGCATAACCGGATTGAATGATCCAATTAGCTAGTTAATTTGCACATGCATCCCCCCCCCCTAAAATTATGAAGAATCTCGGGCTAATTCTCCAAAAATCCCCAAACTTTAGGTCCAGTCCCAAATCTACTCTGGAACTTTCTTTTGTCTCAAAAAAAAAAAACCTTAAATGTTAGATCTAGTCCCAAATCTGCCCTAAACTTTTTTTTTTTTTTTTATCTTGGAAGAAACCCCAAACTTTAGGTCTAGTCACAATTCCGCCTTGAAATTTTGTTGTCTTGGAAAAAAAAAAAAAAAAAAAACCCCAGCTTGAAACTTTAGGTCTTATCCCAAATTTACACTATTTTTTTTGTCTAAAAGAAAATTGTCTATCCTAAATTTGCCCGAGTTAGCCCTCTGTCCAAATGTTGCGGTTAGTCATCCCTAATTTTTATATCCTAAAATGGTTTTATTTTGAAGATAATTTTCTATGTTGCTTTGCCGATGTGTATTTATCGTCGATGTGGAAATGTCATGTTAAGTTGAGACTGGAACATGGGATTAATTGAGAATAAATTAAAAATTGATAAAAAAATTTAGACAAAACAAAATTTGGGGTAGATTTGGGACTGAACCTAAAATTTAGGATTTTTTCTAAGATAAAAGAAAGTTTGGGGCAAATTTAAGACTGCACCTAGTTTTTTTTTCCCTAAGACCAAAAAACGTTCGAGGTAGATTTGGGACCAAATTTAACGTCTAGGGTTTTTAGGGAATTGACCCGAAAAATCTCGACCTGTTGAAAGAGCATATTTCCAATTATGGAAATGATGTGTCATCAAAGTGAAGAGATGAAGTTGATCTCTGAATCAAAGAAATGACCAGTTGCGAGTCCACCTCCATGATGTTTGTCAAATTATAGTTTTACTTAGTGCGGTTTGCTTTGCAATGTACTTCGAATTTCTTTCTTGTGAGTACATGTCCCTACCAGCAATTTGTTTATCTATTCTCAGCTCGTAGAATTAGATTGATTGGGCCACACCCAATTTAAATCCTATGATTTGCGCATGATGCTGAACTAAGCAACCGCGGATTTTTCTCCATCCTCTGAACCACGGATCGTTCTGGCCCAACAAGTTCTCGTGAAACAGATATGCAGAACAACGAAATGAAACGGAATTGCTCGAGCATGAAGTGTGCCTACTCGGACCGTGATTGAGCAAAACAAGCTACACAAAGTCCGCTTTCGAGATTCACCATTAGATCATTTGGGATACATTAATATGAATCTAAAAGGTCTTAATTAAAATTGTTGAAATATTATCCCACATCACTTAGTAATGGGATTTAAATACTCTTTATATTCATATGATCTTCCTCCATCTATCAGTTTAAACTTTTGGATTGAACTTTCTAATATAATATTAGAGCCGGTATTATCCCTTTTGCGAATATGTCTCCATCCCCACTAGTCAAACTGCACATGTGTATATGCAACATAATGAGCTAGCGCATTTACAAAAATCTTTTGTTCGTATTATGTTGACATAAATTGAACTAATTGACAAGAACAGAAGCCGGGACCACAAAATTGATGATTGGGATTAAGCAAACCTGCAAGTGCATGAAGTTCTACATTGTCCGGAGAGGGTCGAGATGACATGTTTCAGAGCATGCATTCAGCGACTTCCATTCTGTTAGCATGGGACTACCGCTCTGTCATTCTCCACCTCATGAGTTTTCACTTTATAACACGCACCGAAAGAACGGTCCCTCTCGTCGACCCAAACACAAGCCGGGGTTTTCAATGAACAAAGGGCCATCGCTGAAACCCGCTGAAACCCGCTGCCACGATGAGGGTGATTGTTGTCGTGTCGGGGCGCGAACTGGCGACCGAAGTCACCCGCCAAGAGACCGTCCTGGAAATCAAGCAGAGATTGGAACGGTTTCTCGGTATCCCGACATCCTCACAAACTCTAGCCGTGTACGGGTTGGAATTAGTAGACGGCCTCGACATGGATGACTACCCTTTCATCATCGAAGGAACCAAAATCCAACTCACCATTGAAGACGCCAATCGTCCTCTGTCTAATGGCTATAGCAAAATGCGGGTCGTCGTGAAGTTCCCCACGAGGAAAATCGGTGTGGAAGTCGATCAGACCGAGACGGTCCACAGCCTCAAGGAGAAGATACACATCCTGGAGGGTACGCCGATCTCCAGGATGTCGCTCTTCTTCTCCGGGAGAGAATTGGAGGACGATTTCCGGTCTCTGACCGAGTACGGTGTTGGGGAGTCTTCGGAAATAGTTATCTTCCTAAAGAACAGCAGCAGGCAGAGGCACGACCCCCCTAGTAGGAGGCTCAGCATCGTGGTTCAGACCTCGTCGAGCCTGCTCAATGCAGCCGCAATTCCTCTGGAAATGAAGGACTCCTGCACCGTGGGTGACTTGAGGCAGATGCTGCTGAGCCGCCAGATTCTTCCCGCGGATGACTATATCTTCATACACAAGCAGAGGCTGATGCGCTGCGATTGCAGCCTGCGTTGGCATGGCGTGGAGGACGGTGAGACGCTCTATGTATTCAAAGGCACCGTGATGCGCGGTTCCTTCTGAGCTCCGACAACCGAGAAGTTTCAATCGTTATGCAGACCACAAGAATCAAATCAACAGTAGTATTTATCTAGGTAGGAGTATCAATGGTCAGAACAAGTTGTTCTTTGTGCATTGATCTAGGCACAATGCGTTGGTTTTCTGTTTTCTTTCACATGTTAGCATCTTCCTCCTTTTAGGGTCTATCTTTTACATGTAAATCAATCTCATAGCCTAATCTCTGAACTCTAATTAACAATCTTATCAATTGAGAAAAGTTCTATCATGTAAATTGGAGTGAAGATTTGAGAAATACGGGCATGAAAAAAAAAATCTGAAAGCCAGTTTTAGCTAGTTTTTATTGTGTCGTAGATGTGAGTGTACAGTCCATACGCTTTAAAAGCTGCATCTCTTTTGAAATGAATGTGAATATAGAATTCTTAATTTAGGGCCGTCAGCTTAGTTTTGATCTTTATATGAAATTAACGAAGTTGAAGGTTCGCATTGTGAAGTTAATTTGTAATAATTTGATTGAATGAGATAAGTCGAGGACAATACAAATGTTAATCACACTACGTGTAGATGCTATCTTTTGAGTAAATTCATGTTATCTTAAGAAAAATTTATTAGCACAACAAAGATAGTCAATCTTGTACCTATTTTTATTAGATTAACGTAAGATGACGTGTTTGTTGTGGCTATTGCAAACTACAGAAGTATTCGATGCCACGCCCACGTAGTCGTATAATATGCAAATTAAGACGCTGAAACTAAGGGACAACAATGTTTCTAAAAGAAGAGATTTTTAAGAATATAAAAGACAAAACGAAAGACATTAATTCAAGTTCAAATACTACGTAACGACTGTCTGATCTTCTGGAGAAGCATCGGCACTGTCGACAGCAACCGCCGGAGGTGAGGGTTGATCAGAATCATCAGGATCAACGGGCTTGAAGAAGAGGTAAATGTGGGAGCAGTCCTTGATCCCCACATCGACGAGACGAGCCCCGTCTTCATCGTCCTTGATCGGATGGCTCCGATCACTGTCACCGGGCAACAGGATCAGACGGTCGCAAGGGAGCTTCTGCTGGGCCCCGATCACCTGCTTGAGATCCGCCACCGTACTGTCGCCAGGCACGTCGGCAGAGAACAGGATTCCAGTCAAGATCTCCACCACCAACTTCATTTCTTGAAGTCTAAGATCGTCGCGCCGTCCATTCTCGGGGGGCACAAGCCAACAAGACCTAGGACTTCTTCGCGCATCCGGAACCCGACAATGCACGATGCATTTTCGTGAGTTCTCGGTGGTTAGTTATGGGCATGCCTTTGAGGTGGGTCTGAGGATCGGTTTGGGAATGAGAATTTTGTGGCGTTTCTATACCTCTTCTCTTTGATCCGATCATCTTTCTCGCGTGCCACGCGACCTAAAAGCGAAATAGTAAATGAGGGAAAGCTCTTTTCACTCGAAAGATCTCTTTGACCAATTCATCTTCCGTTAAACATACTTTTCTCCTAACTATCCCATTAATCTTAGCTGGGGGTTACTTTGAATTCCTAACCTCTCTAACGTATGCTGCATGAAGGTGATGGATTTCGATGTTAACATAGAAATTGTTTGTGTGGTGTCTAATTAACTGGGGGATATTAGGTAGACAAATCGGTTAATTAGACATTGTGCGAAGCACAGATCGACCAAGCAAGTTCTCTTGTGATAATCACCACCTCACCCATGTGCCAAAGACTAGTATACCATCCTATCCGACCATAGCCACTTCTGAAAAAAAGTGACGGGAGTATAAATTCCCCCCATGGCCCCCCAATTTTCCTAGTGAACATTCTTCTTCCCCACCTAGGAGGAAATACCCCCGAGTTTTATGTCTTGGATTTCATATGAAGCCTTTTCAGAACATGCTTAGGTCTAGCTTGTTCATGTTGTAAGTGAATCAATTCCACATTTTGGGAAAAAAGAAAGAAAGAAGGCGATCCTCGACTCGAGCTTAAAAAATAGATATATCTAGAGATCCAATATCACTTTTTAGTCCCTAATTTCCACCTTAGCATAAAAGTTTGTAAAAATTGTTGGCCCATGCTATTTCCACCCATTTATTAGCTTGAGACCCCGTGTCACATTGAATTGACTATATTATCTCTTGTGGGTCTCTCTCTTGGTTTAAGATTATTTGTTGCCTTTTTCCTTGTCTTTTTTCTTTTGTTTCAATGTTCTAAAAGACAAAACTACCCCCATCCATTTCAAATAACTTTTCTCACCCAAGTTCAATATTTCCTTCATGTTTGCCTTCTTCATACTTAATCTCCATTATTGTAATTTAAGCAAGCACTCATCACATATCGAAATGAAGAAATGTTAGTTCTATCTACAAATTATTTACTTTATTTCCCTAAATTATCCTTCTAATCACGAATTTTTTGACCTTGATATTATGGTTGATGTATGCATTTATACACAATTTACTTATTTGTCATGGAAGACAACATTGTTTTTTTGCTTAAATGCATCTATTGATAACAAACTACCAATAGAGAATGTCAATCATGTCTACAAGTTCATTTGAAATTTTAGCAAGTAATTTCTAACATGATAGGATCTTTTGGGTAGTGTGCGAATGCACTTTCATACTCAAGATTACATTCTCCCTATAAAAAAGTCAAAGACAAATATGTTCTTCTTAATTATGATAGGAGAGGTAATAATTGTAATCAACATAACATTCCTATTACAATATAGAGAATGAAAATTGGATATCATTTCATTGATTGTCCTTTGGAATTTGTTGCTATAAATAGAAGAGCGAATCAAGGTCACTTAGGACGCGTTTGGTAACAATTTTGTTCCCAGGAGTAGATTCTGATCAAAACTGATTCTTTTTTATTCATTAGGGAACCGATTCTATGCATTTTAAGCCGTTTGGTAATTGTCCAAAATTTCGATTTTGGAATAGAATTGCGTTTGGTACCGTGCTCATTAATTCTGTTCCAAATCAATTTCTTTTAATTTTTAAATACATTTTTTACTTTTTTCCTTTTTTTTCTTTTCTTTTTTTCATTTTTTCATTTTTTTCTTTTCTTTTTTCCTTTTCTTTGTCCTTTTTATTCTTTTTTTTCCTTTTTTCTTTTCTTTTTTTCTTTTTTCTCATCTTCTTCTTCCTCTTGTGGCCGGAAGCCGGATCGACGATCGGCTAGACGAGGGCGCGACCTCACCGGAGCGTTGCCGAGGCTCGGCCTCGCCGGATCTGGCGAGGCCGAGCCTCGCCGGTGGCCGAGCCGGCCTCACCGAGGCGGCCGAGGCCGCTGTGCCACCGGCGGGCGGGCGAGGCTTGGCCTCGTCAGATTTGGGGAGGCCGAGCCTCGCCGGTGGCTGGGCAAGCCTCCGACGAGCTCACCGGTGGCTGGGCTTGCCTCCGGCGAGCTCGCCGAACCTCGCCCTGGTCTGGCGAGCTCGCCGGACCGGCGGCCGGCGGCGGCGGACGGCGGATGATGGTGGGTGGCAGTGGACGGCGGTCGCGAGATGACCGAAGGAAAGAAAAAGATTTCTTGATTTTGATCCTCAAATTTGTTCCCGAAACAAGAATCAACTTTTTTTTTTTTTGTTCTTGATTCTATTCCCAATTTGTTCCCGAAACAAAAATTTTACCAAACGCGATTCTAGGCCCAAACTGATTCTGGGAACAAAGAATCAGAATTTGACCTTGTTTGGATGGTTACCAAACAGTGCCTTAATATATTAAATATGCCTCGCACAATAAATAATTGAAAATTTGACTATTAGATTCACCAAAGAAAATGAAAGTTGAGTAGTTAAGATACACATAATACAATGTAATGATGTATATTAAATTTATATATAAATGAAATGGGAAATAAAACTGCTAGACAGTTCTTCTCACTTTTTCTTTTTTTTGTGCTTAGCTACTTTTTCAAAAATATTTTCCTAGTAAAAAAAAAAGAAATGTAAAATTCGTTAACACAAAAATTAACTTTTTTGCTCAAATAATTAGTTAACTATCTACCAAATAATTATTTTTTGGAAAAGGGATACACCAATTTTGTTTCAAATGGAGAAAGAAAAGGAAAAAAAAAAAAAACCAAAAGAGAGAGAGAGAAGGCAAGCAATAATCTTAAAAAATCAAGAGCGAACCCCACATTTAACGTTAGGGCTTGAGGTGTTTTTTTTCTCTCTCTCAAAGATTTTCTGACGTTTTTGGCTAGTCAGTGCTAATGGGGTAGTCCGTATTAGCAACATCATGTTATATTTTTTTTAAAAGGACTAATTCAAGGGGGAAAAGGAAAAATATATGACAATAAAAGTGAGGAGATGCAGCTTCCAAATTTCCTTGGATCCTCTCTTAATCGCCTTCCCTTTTTGGGCCATTCTCTGAATTATACCTAAACGGACAATTTGCTTCATCGTTATCAGATGATGATTCTCTCTACTTTTTCTCAGCCGCTCAAAGATCCCATTTCCCCCAAAAAAAAAGGGAAAAAAATCAATGGATAATTACCATTGATTGTTTCAAATTCACCTAACCAAACCGCGTCGTCAGTTCGCAAAAGATAAAAGAAAAGCGAAAAACACAACCTTGTCAGTTCCGAAATCAATGCGTCTTATTGGCATGGAAAAAAAAACGGCGATTGACGCTGCTGATCCGGTCTATTCTCTCTCTCTCTCTCTCTCCACAGGCCTCACTCATCTAAGGCCCGATCTATCTGTATCTCGGGGCACGTCTGTCTCTTCCTTTGTCGTTTCCTTAATGATTGCCAACTATATTCCCAGGATAATCCCTCTTGAACATGACCCCTCCCACCCACCAAACATTTCCTTCCCCGGGGTTCGTTCCTCTACCGCGCCACCCCACTAGGCCATGTCGTGCTCCCTAGCTCCCCCGAATCGCCTTTCATAGGCCCCACGACGAACCTACGTCTTGGAGATTCGCTTTCCCTGATAAGGGTCCTAGAGGTAAGCAAAAAGAACCACCAGAATTGGGCCAAAACAATTGATCTTAAACGGTTTCCGAGGGCATTGATCCGGTTCACCATTCCATAAAATTGGAACTAGTGAATTCACTAGCATTCTATCAAACTCTCACCAACCTCTAGAGTCTCCAGAATATGATCAACTCGAAACCCTTATAGAACCACTCATTTGGACCGATTTTTTAATTTTTTTTTAATATGTAAAAGACTTTCTTCTATTTTACACCTCACTCATGCGCATAGGCATGTGAGTAAGATGATGATCAAATCAAAACACAAAATTAGTTGCTCAATCAAATCAAATTTTGCCACAAATTATAAAAATCTCTATAAAACGTTCAATTTTATATGTAATTCAGTAATTGTAAAGTGCATTAATTATCAAGAACATCTTCAATTTAGTCTTGAACATTAATAAATAAATAAATAAACAAACAAACTGAACATGCCACTAATTTCATTAAGAAATCGAATTCACCGGTTTCCAATTCAAAAAATTAAGATAATGATAGAAAACTTATCACTCCTAATGAGTTTACGGTTCAATCATGAACACAATTGTCACATCTTTCTAAATAGATCTGAATGAGATCTCACACAATCCGTGATTATTGCATCATATTAGTTTGACCAGCATCGAAACGGGCCTTCAAGTACGTCGATTTCCCCTCTTGATCACTTTCATGTCGTAGCGGCGAGGGTGATGAAAGACGAGGGGGTAAGTCACATGACGATCACAGACAAAACACGATGAGTTTCACGGGACGAACGGTGCGAGCGGCACTACTCAAGAGTCTCCCCCATAAGGAAAGTCGTGAACCAACCAACAATACTAGTTTAGTAAAGCGTTCAACTACCTATCAAAGTTGGACTCCGGAAAGCCTACGCTGTCAACTACCATTCTTCTTCTTCTTCTTCTTCTTCCTCGTCCCATGCTCTCTCTCTCTCTCTCTCTCTCCAGTCTCTCTCACCGCCCATTCTTCTCTCTGTGTATACAGGACAGGAGGGACCACCGCTCTCTTGAGAGTCCTCCTTTTGGCCGTCCCCTATTAATACTAAATTAAATCACTTCAGGTCCGCACACGCCCGAGCTTCAGCCTCACTTTCACTCCCCACCCGCAACCACCAACACGTTCTCTGTCCGTATATTCATCAAGCTCAATCATACCCAGTGTTGAAAAACTTGCTCTCTCTCCCTCCTTCTCTGCCGCTCCGTCCCGGAACTGCGCTTTCGGGAAGAAAAAAAAATGTCTCGCCTGGACCATTCCTCTGATGATTCGTACGCGGACTCTAGAGGTACCTACTCCGAGCTTGAAAATCTCTCTTTTTTTTTTCTTTAGTAGATTCCTCCTATTAGCGAGAAAAACTTTGTCTCGAGGAGCTATAAAGATGTCGGTGTCGAACATCTGCAGCAGAGGATGTCGGTCAAGATTGTAAGCTGGAATTCTCGGAAGATGAGGAGACGCTCATAACTAGAATGTTCAAGCTAGTTGGCGAGAGGTGGGTTGGGTTCTTCTGCCGCTTCCGATTCTCGTCGTCGTGAACTCTTTTGTTGTTCTGTTGTTCGGGATATGACGTGACCTTAACGCGAGTTCATGTGCTTCTAGGTGGTCGCTAATCGCCGGGAGAATTCCAGGGAGAACGGCGGAGGAAATCGAGAAGTTCTGGACTTCAAGATACTCGACCAGCGAAGACTGAGGAAGACCATCTCTGTTCTGTGGTGCTTTGGCAGCTGATGAAAGAAGCAATTTTGGCTTTTATTTGAGCGTAGTCTGGATGTGCTTTTGCTAGTTGCTTTACTAGAAGATGGAAATCGTCTTCAGGGTATTGTGGTGTTACTTTTTTTTTTTGGGGGGGGGAGGGAGGTGGGACGAAGGAACAAAAGCGGCCACTCTAATGCAGAATCATGTAGATTTGGGTTGGGTTAATATTAGTGTGGAATGATGATTCGCTTTTGGGTAATTTTCAGACACCATGATCTCGCTGCTTGTCTGTTTAGGTGAATTTGGACTGTATGCAAACGAAGGTCTATTTGAATCTTCAGTATTACTTTTCTTCGTGAGTCCTGTTGAAAGAACGGAAACAGAGGAAAAACAGAGTGGAAAACAGTAACGGCGCGTATTCCTTGAAACTGTTCGTAAAGTAAATCGCTTTTGGAAATGTAAAGATTCGATGGATTACGATGAGACTTTTGAGTATAGCGACGAATCTTGGGCTTTTAAAGTTTCAATTCGGAACGGTATCCCTCAAGATTTAGCAAGTTCGCTCGACCAGCATGAAATCAAGGGTTGATTTTGTTCCCTCCACAATGCAGAACATGATGGTCGTGCAAGTATAATGGAGCCAATTGGTGCACCATTCATGGTATGGTTGGACGTCTTTGTACTTTGGAGTAAATTTGGGGATTGCATTGCCTGTGATTATTTTCCTAAGAACACTCGTGATTTCTTTCCTAAGAACATGGCTTGAGTTTGAACTCAAAAGGAAAGTCCAATCCCATTTCCCTGTTTTTGTTGGTTTCCTTAAAAAGGGACAATTCGATCTAATTTTCTTGTTTTTATTAGATTTCCTAAAATTGGTTCGCTATTTTGGATGAGAGAGAGAGAATGTTATAAGAGCAAACAGGAGAAGTCTTGGGGCTAGATTGTGAGATAATATTTGAGTTTTGTTTTGGATGTAATTCAAGGTTGGGAAACACTTGAGAGAGAGAGAGAGAGAGAGAGAGAGAGAGAGAGAGAGAGAGAGAGAGGAGTGTTGGGGCTGGAATGTGAGATAGCATTTGGGTTTTGCTTTGGATGTAATCTAAGGTTAGGAAAAATGAGTGATTGAGTGATTGAGTGATTATAAACTCTGCATTCTCAAGATTCATATTGGACTTTTTGGCGACTTTATCTCCTCATGAAGTAAATATCAACACTTGAGTCAAATCAGTAAATTTCAGGTGTTCCTTATCGTTCCTTACTTATTTCTCTGGTACTTTCTTCTTCTTTGAATTGGACTTGGATTATAAGATCCATTATCTTTCAAGTAAATTTCACAATAGCTCTTTTCATTAGAAGAGCTTTTCATTTAAATTCAATATGCATTCCCTTTAAATTCTTATTATCACTTCTCCTTTGCATCATGCAACCATTGCTAGTGATACTCATTTTAGTTAATTTTAGTTCTACATTCATCTAGGAGGAGAGGATTAGTCCCCCCCCCCCTGCAAATGACCCTTACTAATCACAATATCTAGCAAATATATAAACTGGGAAGTTATTGTTAGGACTATTGTAGGCGATAAAGTTACTCTCTTGCTGTATAGATTGTCAAGGCATATTCTTATTTAGTGTTGAACATAACTCGTTTCTTTTAAATGTCGGATTGCATTCTATCCTATCGATTAGCTTCTAGATTTTGTGGACCAGTCCCAAAAACCCTAGCATTTTAAGTTGTCCTTACATAATGAGGACATTGCTGAAGTATGCTGATGGATCTTCTCTATCAAAAGCTGGCCCATTACATTCGCCCACTCAGAACATCTCCCATCACATACTTAGGCCTTGAAAGAATACTTCCGCACATGATACTGTAATTACATTGCCTTAGGTTAATTTCTTTATTTTTTGGTAATGGTTATCCCTGCAATCTCAATAGATTAATTTATTTAGAGATTAGAAGGTATAATTATACCAAATTACACGAAAGAAACGGCAAAAACAAAATTGAGGAAGAAGCCCTTGCTGTCCTATTCGAGTGTCTTTCTGGCACAAAAACAAAATCCATGTCGAATGCAGAACGACATAACCCTTCTTTCAGTTTACTTCACTTTCTTATGTGACCATTCAACTGATGTCCGCATTAATCCGCATCTCTCCTGCATTGTTCATTGATTAGTTAGTAACCAGCTGAAATGGCTCGCCGACGTCTCAAACTATGCTACATCACCTCGGTGGTATTCTTAGTCATTCTTATCGCCATCATCGTGACCTTATCCTTCACGATCTTCAAGCCCAAAGATCCTCAGATTACGATCCAGCCCGTTGGCCTCAAGAACTTCAACTTCAACATCACAGGCGTCACGTTAAACACGCTCGTCACGATCCACAACCCTAACTACGGCAGCTTTGAGTACAAGAACGTGACCGGTTACGTTAACTACCGCGGGTCGACGGTGGCTGAAGTCCCCATCGCGCACAACAAGATTCCCGCTCGGGCAAAAGTCAACATGACCACTTCGACGGATCTGATCGTTGGTAAATTGATATCGAACCCGAGTTTCTGGGAAGACATTGCCTCGGGCTACTTGAACTTCACTGCTACGGCGACTTTGCCTGGGAAAGTCAGTCTGGCCAAGATCTTTAAGTTCCGTGCCACCACTTATACCTCCTGCTACATCTTAATTTACATTCAATCTAAGGATGCGGACTCTAAATGCATTACCAAGATAAGGCTATAAAGCTATAATTGTTTCTTGGTATACCTAGTTTTGTTTTAGACAATAAGTATTCATACCCAGGCCTCGTTCCAGCGAAGTTCGCTATATTTCGAATCCACATAGTTTTAAGTATAGTTGATTACAAGGCTTTGGCTGGCTGGTTCTTCTAGTCCTGCTTATATAGCAGCATGTTTGCAACTATATATTGCAATATAACCTAGTTTTGAACTTTATTAGTCTTTCCACGTCGTATTAACTTGTCAGAGCTAGAACCTCACCTCTTAATTATGACCCACGAGAGTATATGCAAAATGGTTAAATTTTCGCCCATGTGTCCCAATCAATCAGGCCATCTAAGAAAAGTGGGGAAAATTGCTAAAAAAATGTCCTAAATCTATTAGTTCGCTTCCACATGTGCATAAATCAATTGGGTCGGTGACGCATCCTAAGAATATCGCATTTTAGTTGACCACCGAGGGATGTGTGCGTGCCCGGGGTTCGGGGCGTGACACCGCTTATCGGCATAGATTCTATTTTTGAGTTATCACAATATTTAAGAATGAAAGTTGAAACAGTAAGGAAGGTCATCAAAGCTAACTGTTATGCATGCCCATTTTCATTTATGGCAAAGTCTTTTGCAAATCAACCAATGATTCCAAAGGCTATGATTTTTATTTTAGCATTTTTTGGACCGATTGTTTTTCCTTATCAAAAAAATGCCATTAATCCTTCAATTTCATGGGTGGTTAGCCGAGTTTGTGACAGGTTAAATTATGTCAATATGATTTTAGCTAAAACACTTTTGTTATTAAACCGTTTCAAACAAGATGAAGAAAAGACCATGCATGCCCTTCCTAAGCTTTTGCAAATATGATTTTTCTCCCACGTAAGAGAGTTTGGGTACCCTATGAAACAATTTAAGATAGATGATTTTAGGCATCATACGAAAATTCGAGATCCTAGAGTGTTTTTCTCTGAATAAACAGTACTCACATTGGAATAATTTTTTGAAAGATCCTAATTCTAAGGCATTCCTATGGCACGTTGAATGGTTCCATGTTGAGAAGGCCCATTTCTCTCATAAGCATGATGAACCAATCCCATTACTTGGCCTCTCTAGTGCTACTTCTTATTACCCATATAGGGTGGCCCTTCAGTATAGAGCTCTTCAAGAAATTTCTCCACCTCTCAAGACGGAATTGTTCCAAGTTCATTTTACTCGTACAAGCTATGACTACTTCAACAAGTTCTAGATGATCCTTGCAACACGGAGTGAATGTCATCTAGAGATTTTGGTGCCTAAGAGGCTAAAAGGTAAGGAGGAGATTCACCATGCGTTGGCATTCTACATCCAACAACACCGGATTCCTGCCGCCTTGTGTCCAATAGTTCTTGATGTGACTAAGAAGCACACTCAGCAAGCGCGAATTGAGCATCTTAAGCGGAAAGTGAAAATGATTGAAGCTGAGAATAAGAAGCTCCGTAAGGCATTGGGCTCCCAAAAGCATATAAAACGAGACGTTTTGGATTTTGATTTCAATTCTTCGCTCAATGTTTGGGAAGTTTGATTTTAAGTTTTAGTTTAGGGAATCTGATTTCAATTCAATTTCACAACACCCATTTTCATTAGAAGGGCTTTTCACTTAAATTTCAGTGTGCATTCCCTTAGATCCTTGTAATCCTACTCATGCGTATTAGGGGTGAGCGGGTCCAGGGTGGGTAGGGTCTAGACCTGGACCCTGTTCCCTACCCTGTTATAACCGGTTATCCTTTTCTGGACCCTGTTCCCTACCCTGTTTTCATTGGACCCTATTCCCGGCCCACCCTGTTTTTCCAGTCTGGGAACAGGGTTGACCCTGTTTATATTGGAACATGTTTTGCATAAAAATTAACCTTAGAAAAGCAAGTCTAGATGATTAAAAAATGCTAAAGTTCTTCACAGATTCTCCCATATCTGGTCTTATCGGCTTCAAAGAATCACAGATATCATTAAATAGAATCTAATCAAGTTCACAATTAATATGCCAGGAGACACTATATAGAGACACCAAGCAATTAAAGTTTAATTGTAACTACCGATTTCACCCTCAATTCTTCACCCAATTGCTTCTTTTTCATCTCTTAGCATGCAATCACAAAAAAGATCAGCCTCTTCACACAGCCACCCCAATTGAGCAGCAAACTTTAATCAAAATTCTAACATCAACATAATAAATCATGAGCAAAATGCAAGCTTTCTTCACAGTAATTCGCACTTCTGAACATGCGAAAAACATTATAACCATCAATTTCCACATCATCTCACAAATGTCGATAACGCTCAAATCAAGCTATAGTACCTTCTCTCTAGGCTTGGGGCTGGTGAAGACAAAGTGGGACCTAGAGAGCAGGCGGGCCTCGTCGGGACGGGCTGAGGAAGGAATCGCGGCAGGAACGGCGGCTTTTGGCGTCTGGTCGCAGCGGTGGTGGCGCCCAGAGGTGGTGAGCAAACCAACAAACGTCGGCAACGGGGCTCGGGCGGAGCAGCAAGGCAACGGGAGCTTCGCGAAGGGGGGCGGCAGTAGATTGGCAGCAGGGGAGCTCGGGAAACAGTGCGCGGTGAGACCGTCGACTCCTCGTCAGGCAGGAGGAGGTCCCGCCACAAGGCGAAGGCGATGGAGAGCCCGAATGCGCCGGACGGCGAGAAGACGACTCGCGGGACGCCGCAGTTGCGAGCGAAGTGGTGGGTCCACCCGAGGAAGAAGTCGGAGATGACCGCGCAGGGCGGGGAGGGGTGGGACTCGAACCACCAAGAGAGGAGCGGGAGGTGGAGGGTCGCAGAGGGCGCGGACTTTGGCGACGAAGCGCACCCGCGGCGGGTGTGGCGCGGCAAGACGAGAGGCTGGAGCGAGGAGGAGGCGAGGAAGGGGTCGAGCAGGTGGAGGTTGTCGGGGGTGACGACGCCGGTGACGGTGACGGCGGGGGCGGCGGGGCGGGGGAGGAGGAGGAGCTTGGCAGCGGTGGTGCGAGCTCGAGGGGAACCGGGAGAGGAGCTCAGGGAAGTCTGGTTCTCTGCTCTGCGTCTGCGCCTCTGTCTGCAGGTAAAGAAAGAAAAAAAATTAGCGTTTCGCTTTAGGCATAAAAACCGGTTCTCCAACCGGTTCCCAAACCGGTCCGGTTGAACTGGTTCCCGGGTGGGTAATCCCTCGGAACCGGTTCCCGGACCGGTTTAAACAGGGTCTGCGTTTTGGGAACCGGTTCCCGGCCCGGTTTTAACCGGAACCGGTTCCCGACCCAGTTTTCCGGGTGGGCCGGACCGGGAACCGGGTAAACCCGGTTCGGTTGCACACCCCTAATGCGTATTGTGTAACCATTGCTATTAATACTTTGCTTGATTTATTTAGTCCTACATTCATCTAGGAAGGGAGGGTGGTTCCTCCAACCACAAATGACCCTTATTAATCACCATATCTATTATCTAGTAAGTATCTGATGGATTTATTAGATGGGCTTAAGGCCCATCCGCCCCTACTGGGCCCAAAAAGCCCGGCCCACGGGAATAAGGCCCGTGGATAGGGGAAGGTATAAAAGGGAGGAGAGAGAGAGAGAGAGACGCACCACTTGGCATAGGAAAGCAACGTACGTTTCCTTCCCTTCCTTTTTCTCTCAAAACGCTCACGGCGACGCACAACTCCCTTCAAGGCCAATCGGATCGAATTGATCAGAATTTCTTCCTTTTCTTCGGCGTCGGTGTCTAATCTGTGGCTAACAAGGTACGCTCGAATCCGTGGTGTGCTTTACGATCGGTGATACGTGTTTTCCGGGCTTCGTCTTCCGCATTGATTTAGGGATTCGATTCAGTGTCGAATCCGGTTTTCGGGATCCGTTATTCCCAACATTGGTATCAGAGCCCTAGTTCACGTTTTCCCGATCAATTTGATGTTTTTTTGATTGAATTTTCGCAAAAACACTTCGGCCGTACGGATCGGGGCAGAATTTCCCGACACCCGAGCACTGTACGTCGTTTTTTCTGTGTTTTCGTATGTCGAAATCGAAATCTGAAAGGCGACGTCGAGACGAGTCCGGAGTGGTGAAACGCGCGACAGCGGCGTCGAGACGAAGTCCGGGGAGTGGATGCCGACCGTCGCCGCGCGGGACGCCGACGCGCCCACCGGGAGGCGCGTGTGGGCGCGACGCGCCCGAAGCCGCGGCTATGACGCCGTGCGCCACACGCGCCGGCTACGACGCACGTGCGCGCCGGCGACCGCAGCGGCACGCGCGGTCCGCGGTCACCGTGCGGCGTCACGCGATGACGTCCGTGCGTCATCCAACGGTCGGTAGCCGCTCGGATGACGTCACCGATGACGTCACGCGCGCCGGGCGGTCACCGGCCGGCGACCCGACCCGTCCGCGTCGCGGATGCAGCACGCGCCCGCACGTGCGCGGATGAGCGCACGTGCGTCATCGCCCGCACGCGCGAGGCACGTGCGGTCGGCCGCGCGAGCGGCCCGACCGACCCTTCCGGTCCGCCCGGTCCGACGACCCGCACACCCGTTGACTCGACCCGCTGACCCGTTGACCGTTGACTGACCGTTGACTTTGACCGTTGACCCGAAAAAAAAAAAAAAAAAAAAAAAAAAAAAAAGGCATTTTGTCCTTTTTCATGTATGCCTATGTGGCTTATATGTAATCCATTTTTTTATTTTTTTATTCTGCATTTGTTGCATAAATTTTTTTTGAAAATTATGTATTTTCCCGTATGTGCATTATGGATTATAAGTGATCCATTTTTAGTTCCGCATTTGTTGCGGGAACTATGATGCGTCATGCATGGATACCGCAATCCCGAGAACGGACGAGGGAAATGCAAGACTTAAAAGGCGATGAAAGAGTTAGGCGATTATCGGTGGCATGACGGTGATTTAGTATCACATGTGGTCAAGGTCAATAAGATGATACAGAAATCATCTCGGAATGGTTATCTAATGCCGGATTTTGAGAAGGTGCGGCTATGATGAACACTCTTCCACCGAATGGCAAGCAGTGTTAGATCGGTTATGGGAGGTCAACGTGGTCCCGAGCTATAGGGAGCTAGTGGAAGCTTTTGTAAGAGAGTACTATAGGATTGAGTTTGCCAAAACTTCAACCCTTAGAATGAGCGCCACATGGCGTAGGGTGAATGCGCCTTGGTGGCGACATGAATGCTCTCCAAAAGTTTTTTCCATGGTTGGCAAATGTGCCTTCAGTTTTCTCAGATGTTTTGACTGATAGATTAGAAGGGACATTCCCTAATTATTTCTTTGATTCATTATGTAGTGTTTACTACCTACTTGTTGTTGATGTAGCAACTGATATATTAGTTGTATCATGTGAAAGCATTGTTATTTTATTCGATGTTAAGACTTTATTTGCTTTTTGTTACCGGCGATTCTTTGTGGGTAGTTAGTCAGGTAGTTATAGAAGTTTTTGTAACTTCATAGGACTTATTTTGCATATGACAATTATATTAATAACAATTTTGAGTTAGGATTTTGGAGGATGATTGGAAACATAGTGACCTTTTGATTACGAAACCTTACTTGAAATTGTTCATTGATATAATGGGTCTCGTGCAAAAGTAGATGCATAAGTGATAGGCATTAATTATTCGTGCATGTATGTCCGATGTGTTCGGGACGATGGTTTCAAAGCAACTAAGAACGTGATTGCTGATATGAACGGCAACAATTGTAAAATATTGAATATGAAGATTCAATATGTGCTGGAAAAGCAAGAAGCACTAGAAGCTCTTGACCATATTATGGAAGATCTTAAGGATGCCGTGCGCCACCTTGAGCTAGTAGAAGACTGCCTATCGGCATTTGAGTTGATAATAGATATTAGCAATGCTGGTTCTAGCTCAGAAAGGGCTTTGTGCTCTAAGCGCAAGCGTATTGATTCGTTCAATATGTGCACATGCAAAGGATCAAGTCCTTATTGCAAGAAATCAAGAGTTAACCAACACAAGAGAGGAAAACGTCCTCAAGTGCAGAAAATGTCAAGGGTGAGGTGTTACAATTGTGACAAGAGAGGTCACTATGCTCGCGACTGTCATGAGCTAAAGAATGTATACACCTCCTGTACATTTGAGAACTTTGCTTATGTGCCAAGTTCTGTATTATTGGCTGAATCCAATCCTTTGTGGATTGTAGATTCATATACGACAGACCATGTAAGGAAGGATAGAGGATCCTTCGTGGAATTTTGACGAGTACCAACTGGAATTAAGTGGATCTATGTGGGATATAACTCCAGAGATGAAGTTAAAGGGATTGGCACCTGCCAATCGAACATGCGTGGTGCACGCACCTTGTTCCTACATGATGTTCTATATGCTCCGGGGATTCATCGAAATTCAAGTGTCTGTCTTGGTGTTGGTCAAGCTTGGTTTTAGTATGAACTTCCATAATAGAGGTGTAGATTTGTATTTTGGTTACAAACTACTATGGTTGTGGTTACTTTCTGGATGGTTTCCTTGTATTAGATGTTGACTGTGGTCATGTCAATATTTGTTCCATTGTTTCACGTATTCTACTTAATATGATAATGATGTGAATGTAGTGGCATGCTAGACTTGGTCATATGGGCCAAGGACATATGAAAAGACTAGCCAAAGAGGGCTTATTGGGCAATATTGAAAAAGTCGATTTGCCTAGATGTGAGCATTGCCTAGAAGGGAATATGACAAGGAAACCATTTAAAAAGGTAAAAGAGCTGAATTTCCTCTGCATTTAATCTAATTTGATGTCTGTGGTTCAATGAAAGTGAGAGGTAGGCAATGGGCTGTTTATTTCATCACTTTTATAGATGATTCTACTCGATTCGGATATGTCTATTTGATTTCTCATAAATCTGAAGCATAAGTTGTTTCAAAATGTTTATGAACTTGGTAGAAAATCAATTAGACAAGAAAATAAAAGTATTTAGATCCGATTGAGGTCGAGAATATCTATCTGATGAGTTCAGAAAATTAAGTGATGAAAATTGAATAGAAAAATAGTTGTCTATTCCATATACTCCTCAACAAAATGGTGTTGCGGAGAGAAGAAACAGAACCCTACTGGAAAAATGATTAGGTCCATGATGGCGCATGCTAACTTACCTATTACTCTTTGGAGTGATGCGTTGTTAACTGCTGCCTAATACTTAACCGAGTGCCTTCCAAATCAGTTACTTCCACTCCATATAAGTTATGGACAGGTAGAAAACCGGACTTAAGTTTTCTTAAGCCATGGGGATGTGCTGCCTATACACATGAGTCCTCTCACAACTTTGGGAAATTAGGTCCCAAAAGGAAATAAGAGTATTTTCATGAGATACTCCGAACACTCGAAAGGGTATGTGTTCATAGGTGAGAAGGAAAGTGGGAGTATAACTGAATTTGAATCACGAGATGTCACATTCTTAGTGAATGAATTTCGTAAGAAGGGCGAAATAGGAGAAGATTAAGTCCCTATTTGAATCATTGGATCAAGATAATGATATCAGTGGAGTTCATCCAAGTGGGAGTAATATGAGAAGTGATGAATTGAATTCAACTCATTCTCAATTGCAATCACATGATGAGACGACATCATCATTACCTAATCCAAGTGGGAGCATAATGGGAAATGATGTGCTAAGTGTACAAATACTCATATGGCGAATAAGTTGCCAAAGTATTTCCCGTCGACGTTTTGACATTGAAGGGGAAACTTTTATGAATGCTCCACAAGATGAGGATGGGCCAAGAAATATTAATGAGGCTCCGAATTGCCCTAATAAGGAAAAATGGATTTATGCAATAGAAGAGGAAATTGAGTCAATGAAATCAAACCAAGTTTGGGAACTGGTTGATCTTCCAAAAGGACGCAAAGCTATTGGGAACAAGTAGGTTCTCAAAATAAAGCAAAAAGCTGATGGCTCGATAGAAAGGCATAAGGCTCGCCTTGTTGCGAAGGGTATAATCAACAGGAAGGAATTGATTATGAAGATACGTTTTCTCCTGTAGTAAGATTTGCCTCGATTCGCATTATTCTGGCAATAATGGTTAGTATGGATCTTAAGTTACATCAAATGGATGTAAAGACTGCTTTCCTCAATGGAGAGTTAGAGGAATAAATATATATGGAACAACCTGCTGGTTTCATAGTGAAAGGCCAAGGAGAAAAGGTATGTCGACTTTGGGGGTCGATATATGGCCTTAAGCAGTCGTCAAGATAATGGTATATACATTTTCATAATGCCATAATGGCATATGATTTTACAATGATTGACGAGGATCATTGTGTATATATCAAAAGATCCAAGGATCAATTTGTAATCATATCATTATATGTTGATGATATACTAATTGTCAGAAGTAATATGGAGTTATGTTAATGCTGTGAAGAATTGGTTATCTTCCAACTTTGATATAATTGACATGGGTGATGTTGCATACATTCTTGGAGTTAATATTTCAAGATTGCAAACCCAAAGACACTCCTATTGCAAAAGGTGAAGGATTGAGCCATAGACTGTGTCCAAGGACTCTATAAGAGAATGAACAAATGAAATATGTTCCTTATGCTAGTGCTGTTGAAAGCTTGATGTACGCTATGATGTGTACAAGACTTGACATATGTTTTGTAGTTGGAATGGTAAGTAGATACCAATCCAATCCAGGTCAAGCACATTGGAAAGCCGTTAAAAGAATACCGAGGTATCTAAAAGGACTGCTGATTATACGATGAGTTATTAAGGAAAGGATCTGCAACTTTAAGGCTATTTTGATATTGATTGGGGAGGAGATTTAAATGAAAGGAAATCTACCTCTCGGGGTTTGTTTTTCTTACCGAATAATTGCACCATATGTTGGAGCAAAGTAAGAAACAAAAGTGTATAGCCTTGTCCACGATGGAAACCGAGTCCGTGGCATTATCGAGCAAAGATATGAGAAGATGTTTGGCTTAAGAGATTATTGGATCATTTAGGTGTTATTGGAAGTGCTGCAGATTCGTTATTGGTTAACGATGATAGCTAAGCAGCAAAAGTGTACACCAAATATCCAAAGTATCATGGCAAGACCAAACATATAGATACCAAGTATAACTTTGTCAAGTATATGGTTGCACGAAAAGATGTGAACTTAGAGTACATACTACGCATAGAATGGTAGCAGATCCTATGACAAAGCCAATACCTAGAGATGTGTTTTGTGGCCATATGAAATCTCTAGGGTTGCGTAGAGGGTGATGTACTGAATATTGTAATTTCCCTAAGTGTTCACAATTTGATGAATTTGTGTTTTCATCATTAATGCCTATGAATCTTTGTTTGATCTTTATGCATCTTAATGCTCAGTGCATTACTTTAAGTTGAGAAGTATGTCGGATAGATATAAGATTAGCCCACTCACACGGGTAATTGCCTCATTTCTTGTGTGATAAATAGAGATGAGACTGTTTTTAAGCTTATTATCTAGGTGATAATCGAGAGCTCAAGCTTAAAATACGTATGTCGCCTTGGCGGAGTGTTAAGATGAGGACATAATGCTTGTGATGTCCGAAAGTAAAATACCCCACATATTTTACTTTATCTGTCTAAGATGCCAGATGTGAGTTCTGATGAATTTAGTGAATGAGTAGATAGGTGAACTCAAGTTAGACATTGGGTATGTCCGAACTATCATCCGTACGGTATTGAAAGGTGTAGACATACGCTCCATGGGAAAGGAGTTAATACCGTAATACGTATTTCATACTACGTATGCATGAGACGACCAATAAGAGTGGCAAAAAGTTTGATCTCAACTTTTATGCGTGTGAGGCTCTTGAGGGAATGAGTTCCTCAATTTTTTAGTCCCCTCATGACTCTTACTTATTCTCAAGATTTCTATTTAGTGTTTGCTATCTTAGGATGTTGCCAATGGTCATGTGTTTGATTCGATCTAATGGGGCATTTCTAGAAAAGCGAGCTGGACTGAAATTGAGAGTTTGAAGGAAAGAGGAAGATCGATTTTGGAGAATCACATTATAGTTTTGTATTCACCGGTTAACCAATTATGACTGTCTTTGTGATAATCATAATTGTGAATACAATAAATATCATTGTTTAAAAGAGATCAAGAGAGATATAAATGTGATTGATCGATCTAGGTACCGCATACTAAATCTACTCGGAGTGTGATGCCCATTATGAGCTGCTATATATTCCTAACGGATGTATAGCAACGAGCTCTCAAAGTATCTTTGGTCGCACGGATTATTCAAGTATGAATGTTGAAGAGAGGAAAAAGAGGATTCTGTTCGGCCCACCATGTTAAGTGAGAGTCTATGATGGATTTTCTCTGATGAGGATGAGTAGGGCCTGTCCGCCCATGTTGGTTTTGTACCACCATGTGCGAGTGGGAGATGATGGATTTATTAGATGGGCTTAAGGCCCATCCGCCCCTACTGGGCCCAAAAAGCCCGGCCCACGGGAATAAGGCCCGTGGATAGGGGAAGGTATAAAAGGGAGGAGAGAGAGAGAGAGACGCACCTCTTGGCATAGGAAAGCAACGTACGTTTCCTTCCCTTCCTTTTTCTCTCAAAACGCTCACGGCGACGCACAACTCCCTTCAAGGCCAATCGGATCGAATTGATCAGAATTTCTTCCTCTTCTTCGGCGTCGGTGTCTAATCTGTGGCTAACAAGGTACGCTCGAATCCGTGGTGTGCTTTACGATCGGTGATACGTGTTTTCCCGGGCTTCGTCTTCCGCATTGATTTAGGGGTTCGATTCAGTGTCGAATCCGGTTTTCGGGGATCCGTTATTCCCAACAGTATCCACCGAGATGTCATTACTAGGATAGAAGGACGCTATTATAGGCAATGAAGTTACTTACTCTCTTGCTATATTGATTACATGGCATATTCTTATCTAGTGTAAAACATGACTTATTTCTTGTAAATGTCAAATTGCATTCTATCTTATCGTTTAGCTTATAGATTTTGTGGACCAATCCTTTAAAAAAAAAAAAAACTAGCATTATAAATGCTCTTTGGTAAGCAAGACATGGCTGAAGTATGCCGATGGATCTGCTCTATCAAAAGTTGGCCCATGTCATTCGGCCACTCAAAACAACTCCTATCACATACTTGGCCCTTCATAGAACACTTTCTCACACGATACCTTAATCACGTTGCCTTATGTTAATTTATTTATTTTTGGTAATGTTTATCCTTACAATCTCCAGAGATTAACTAATTTAGCGGGGATTAGAAGGTATAATTATACCAAATTACACGAAAGAAACAGCAAAAACAAAAGAGGAAGAAGAAGGACTCGGTGTCCTATTCGAGTGTCTTTCTGGCATACTAACAAGACCCTTGTCAAATACGAAGCTCCGTAACGTGATGAACTCAATCTAAGTTGTACCTTGTTCATTACGTTCATCTCCCCATTAGAATCCACTTAGAGCTTCCTGCGTTTGCATCATCATCATCCATTCGATCTTGCACGCTGATCTTCACAGCTTTATCCTCGAATTACAGAAGCATTCAACATCCATACTCCAAAGTAAAACAAAATGAGATTAAAAAAGAAATGACACGAGCCTTCTTTCAGTTCACTTTCTTATATGAACATTAACTGATGTCCGCATTAATCCGCAACTCTCCCGCAATTTTTCATCGATTAGTAACCAACTGAAATGACTCACCGACGTCTCAAAATATGCTGCTTCACCTCGGCGGTTCTCTTGGCCATTCTCACTATCATCATCGTGACCTTATCGCTTACGATCTTCAAGCCCAAAGAGCCTCAGATTACGGTCCAGTCCATCAGCCTGGGGAGCATGCTGTTCAACGTCACCATTTTAAGCATGCTCGTGACCATCGACAACCCTAACTACGGCAGCTTTGAGTATAAGAGCACGATGGATTATGTTAACTACAACGGGTCGACAGTGGCTGAAGTCCCCATGGCGCAAAACAAGATTCCTGCTCGGGAAAAAGTCAACATGACCACTTCGACGGATCTGATCACCGATAAGTTGATATCGAACCCAAGTTTCTGGAAAGATGTCGCCTCGGGCTGGTTGAACTTCACTTCTACGGCGACTTTGCCTGGGAAAGTCCATGTGGCGAAGATCTTTAAGTACCATGCCACTACTTATAGCACTTGCTCCATCCAATTTCACATTCAGTCTCAGGCTGTGGACTCTAAATGCAATACCAGGATAAAGCTATAGTTGTTCCTAGGCATACCTAGTTTCATTTTCGACAATATGTATTCATACCTATGGCCTCGTTCCAGCAAAGTTCGCTTTATTTCGAATGCACATAGTTGCAAGTATATTTGAATGCTAGGCTTTGGCTGGCTGGTTCTTCTAGTGTTGCTGCATCATGTTTGCAACTTTATATTGCAATATAAACTAGTTTTGACCTTCATTTGTTTTTCCATGTCGTATTAACTGATCAGAGCTAGAACCTCACCTCTTAATTATGGCCCATGAGAGCACATGCAGAATGGTTAAATTTTCGCCGACGGTAGTTCCCAGTCAATCAAGCCATCCAAGAAAAGTACCATATTTGTCTTGCTTAAGCTTCAATTACCATATGATCACGGCGCGGATATTTAAGAGAAGGCAAGGGACCAAACACAGTGACAACACCAAAAAGTCAACAATAGGACTACATGGTTTAAGTCCAACTAAGAGAGTCGACAAGAAAGCAATCATGCGAAGTCTTTCTTTCCAAGCTACACTCATGTTGATCGAAGTATCCAATTTATTGGAGAAAATTATAAATAAAAAAGGAGTCTTGAAACCTACTTCATTCATATCAATTCAATCATAAACCTTTTTAATTTTGTCAATTTTTTTTTTTTGATAACCCGGGAACCTCCGTACAGCCGGCAGCCAGTGGGGTAAACCCGGGGCAAACTGAGCCGCCACCACAGACCCAGCCGCAGGTGAGTCGCGTAATGGGGATGAGGGGTTTTGAACCCCTCCCCCCTCGGTGGGGGAGAAAGCTCTAACCATCGCGGCCACCGCGGGTGGTGATTAATTTTGTCAATTTAATCTTAAACATTTTGATAATTTGTTATCATAATTCATCTTGTAAGTGGAAATCATTGATGGGACATTGATTATCTTACATAGCACTACCGGCGCTAAAGTAGATAATTTTTATAATTTTTATAATATTAAAAATTATAAAATTTTAAAGTCTTTTTTTCTTTGTTCTAGTGAGGGTCTAGCGAGGGTGGCCATCACCCCATCAAGGGTGACCTCACTTAGGTAGGGCGAGGGTCCGCTCATCCAAGTGGGGGAAGCCTCTCCTTATATCACTGATAGCCACCCATCACTTGTGACCGGTTGTCAACGAGAAGGAAAAAAAAAAAAATAGAAAAAGGAAAAAAGTAAACAAAAAAAAATTAAAAAATTATCCATGTCAATGATGGTACACCACTTAGACGGTCGGTGCCGACTGGATCGCTATATCAATATTTTCAGTCAAAATTGATCAGAATGACTATATATCACCAAAAGATTTAAGATTAAATTGGTACAATTGAACACTCTTTTCAAACCCTATCAAACCCTAGCCTCTTTCTATTCTCATCCATTTCTCTCTATTTACTTTTTTTTCTTCCACCGAAAGCTCCCTCGACTGAGGGAGGCTCCATCTTCTCGATTCGAATTGAGATTCTCTCTCCCCATCTGATATGGGGGTATTTTATTATTTTTATTCTAATTTTTTTTTCTTTGCTCGCTGCTGATGCTCTTCTCTGGTCGATGGGCGATCTTCACTTCCGAATTGGTATTGTTATCCTTACAATCTCAAGAGATGAGCTAACTTAGCCGAGATTAGAAGGTGTAATTATACCAAATTACACCAAAGAAACAGCGAAAACCAAAGAGGAAGAACAAGCACTTGCTGTCCTATTCGATTGGCTTTCTGGCATATTAACAAAACCCATGTCAAATACAAACCTCCGTAACGTGATGAACTACTAAGCACGTTCTAAGATCGAGCTAAGCCGTACTTTTGTCCATTTCGTTCATCATCTCATTAGAATCCACTTGGAGCGTCCTGCGTATACGTCGTCATCATCCATTTGATCTTGCACGCTGATCTTCATAGCTTTATCCTCGAATCACAGTAGCATTCAACATTCATGGCCCAAACAAGATAAGATTTAATAAGAAACAACATGACCCTTCTTTCAATTTACTTCACTTTCGTATATGAACAGTAACTCATGTCTGCATTAATCCGCATCTCTCCTGCGTTGTTCATTAATTAGTAACCAACTGAAATGGCTCGCCGAGGTCTCAAAATATGCTGCTTCACCTCGGCGGTTCTCCTGGCCATTCTCACTATCATCATCGTGACCTTGTCGCTCACGATCTTCAAGCCCAAACAGCCTCAGATTACGACCCACCCCATCGGCCTTGAGAACATCCTGTTCAACATCACTGGTACCAATGTCATGCTAGATGTCACGTTAGGCATGCTCGTGACGATCGACAATCCTAACTACGGCGGATTCGAGTACAAGAGCACGACGGGTTACGTTAGCTACCATGGGTCGATGGTGGCCGAGGTCCCCATCGAGCACAGCAAGATTCCCCCTCGGGCGAAAGTCAACATAACCACTTCGACGGATCTAATTGTCCATAAATTGCTATCAAACCCGAGTTTCTGGGAAGACGTCGCCTCGGGCTGCTTCAACTTCACTTCGATGGCCACTTTGCATGGGAAAGTCAATCTGGCAAAGATCTTTAAGTTCCACGCCACTGCTTATAGCACCTGCTACATCTTATTTCACATTCAGTCTCAGGCCGTAGACTCTAAATGCAATTCCAGGATAAAGCTATAGTTGTTCCTAGGTATACCGCTTTGTTTTCGTCAATAAGTATTCATACCCAAAGCCTCATTACATTGGAGTTCGCTATATTTTGCATGCATATAGTTCCAAGTGTAGTTGATTACAAGGCTTTGGCTGGCTGGTTCTTCTTGTGCTGCTTATATTGAAGAACATTTGCAACTATATATTGCAATTTAAGCCACTTCATTAGTTTTTCCATGTCGGATTAACTTATCAGAGATGTAACCTCACCTCCTAATTATGGCCCACGAGAGCACAGGCAAAATGCTTAAACTTTCGCCAACGTTAGGTCCCAATAGATCACGCCATCTAAGAAAAGCAACATAATTATCTTAATTAAAGCTTCAATTACCACATGATCACGGTATAGATGTTTCAGAGAATGCAAGCGACCAAGCACAGTGACCACCAGAAAGGTCAAACAACAAGACTCCATTGTTTGGGCCCAACTGTGAGAGTCGACAAGGAAGCAATCATGAGAAGCCTTTCTTTTCAAGCTACTCTCATGTCGATCGAAGTTTCCGGTTCCACGGCCAGTGGCCCGTTTTCAGATTTTAATAATGACAAAAGGAGAAGAGGCGAAATAAGTATAAAATAATCAAAGGGGGACGATTGAGGACAAAGAGAAAATCTTGTCAAAGACCATTAAATCTGTCACGAGAGAGCATAAATATCGTGTTATCATTCACGGACATTTTCGACATGTGATGAGGTCTCTTTAGACTATATTTGCGTGAGCTTAAAGACAGGATGACCAATGACAATCACGCCGTTCTCTATCTTTTTGCCCTAAATTGCCGGCGGCTGTATTACTTGCATTGCATTGAGCTATACCGAGGATTCTTTGTAATATTTATTGAGGAAGAGAATAACATTTCTTCTGAAATGCGACATGGCGAAGCTCTGTCATTGAGGTGGTTGGGTAGTTGTGATAGAGGCTTAGAATTGGCGTGGCGGTGCCTTATGCCTTCCGACGATCTCGAGTTCGAACTAGGCTATTGACAGTAGTTGTCCTTGTGATGTAACATCACATCTACTTAGTGGGATTAGCTATCACACCATAAGTCAAATCGATTGGCTATTTGGATATTTATTTGGAGCAATAGCGTAATCACTATTACTATCAAAACAGTAATAATTATTATTAAGAAAAAGTATCAAAAAAATCATAAATTCATTATATTAATTTCAATTCAATTATAAACATTTCAATTTAATCAAATTTAATTCTAAACATTTGCATTCATACCAATTAAGTTCATCTGACTAATTTTAATCGAAAAACGTTAATATGAATGGCAACTGTCTTACGTGACACAATTAACGTTAACGTGAACAAATTTCATAATTTTTTAATTTTTTTTTTCATTGTGGCTAGCAAGGATCCCGGATGAGGGCAACCAACCCCTCGGAATTATGAATTAGAAGTTTTAGAAATACGCTTCTTAATGTCTACTATAGAACTCTTACATCTAAGCGTCTTTTGCCGTTGTGTGAATTGTACTTTCATAATTACCCATCTTTATATACAATTAATAGTGAGTATACCCTCAGAAATATAGATGATTTCTGGAGAGCCTTTCTTTTTAATTCTTATTCATACCCCTTTTGAAAAATCAACATCACCCGACATAGTTAGATTAGTGAAAATGGCTGATTCTTTCACTCTATAAACGATCATTTATGTGGAGTAATTCCACCCGCAAATCAAATCAGTCGATGTCTGATTGCAAGAAGAAGGTGGCCACTTTCTGTACTCTCTGTTTAGGGATGCCGGTTCCTAGAATGCTAAGAAAAGGAGAGGTTAGATGATTCGCAACACTCCATGTGCTAATCCGCATTTTTCCTCAGTTGCAGTGGATTTCGCCGGTCCAAAGGTACAACTAATCAAAACCGCATTGGGATCTGCATTACCGTCGCTTTCGGAAAGGACATGATGCTCACTGAAATGAGGCTTTATCCTCATGAGAATTAGGTCAGCGAACAGTGCATAGATAGTGAGGGAGAGACGACGTACTTGCATGGCTGTCTATCATACATAGGGCGAAAGAGACATTTGATGTTCATGTGTGGAACTATTCCTTTATTATGGTGAATTCACTAAGGTAAAAAGAGTAGTTAAAAAAAAAGGGTTAATATTACAAAAAAAATCTCAAAATTAGTGTATATGTGAAAAATTTATCATAAGTTAATTTTGTAACCATATAAAATCTCAAACTGATATATTTATGATAAATTTATATTTCTTTCATTTCTATCAAATTTTATTATCAAATAACTGAATTTGATCATGCGAGGCAATTGACAAGTGTACTGGTTTATTCATTTGTCATAAGCATACTAATTTGTGATTTTTCATGATATTAATTCAATTTAACGAAAATTAAATCATGATAAATTTGTTGTAACTTGGAATTTGTGTGGTAAAGAAATTAGTTTTGGATAAATTTATTATATGTATACTAATTTTGAGTTTTTGTGGTCAAAAAATTAATATATGATAAATTTGTCATATATGTATCAATTTAATGTTTTTTGTGACTAAAAAAATTAATTTTGAGTAAATTTGTTAAAAGTATATAAATATTAGAGGTATGCAATGGGAACCACCCAAATTGAGAATCGCTTAAATTGGACCGGATCAGCTAGTTCTAGGCGATTCTCGAGAGAAGGCGATCTGGTTCTCGATTCTCTTTCCTGGAACTGGTGGCTGGTCAGTCCAGTTCCTGATTTTAAGGTGGAGAACCAAACCAACCGATTAATTATATATAATATATATAATTTTAAATTCTCAAGAAATAAACCCTAAATTAGGAGTGTAATTGACGTGGACGTCATCGATGAAAATGGGAGCCACAAGTTGAATCCCGCTCCTTCTGCACCACCAAAAAAATAAATAAATAAAGGAGAGAGAAAAGAACAAAGCTTGAAAAGACCGAAACGCAAGTTCAATCCTACTCGTTCATCTTCTTTTTTCTCGATCATATCTCCATTGTAGACTGCCCTGGAGCTTTTGTGTTTTTCATCTGCGTTTGGCTGCTGCAACTCCTACCTACTACAGATGAATTAATATATATTTTTGGCTTGAAATAGCAAACTTACCAGTTTCACTAGACCGGACCGAACCGGACAAGATTGGACCAATCCCCGCTTCTAGAATCTGGGAACCAATCCTCCCGATTCAATTCCCGATTCCACCTAAGAATCGGACTAGACTGGGAACCAATGAGTCCTAATTAATACGAGATTTTATATTGTATTAACCGTAAAAATAACTTGACAAATTTATCTTCATACTGATATGTTTTTGGGTGAAAATTTTCTCCCATTGCGTTTTTATTTTATGATAACTAAGTCAAGTATTCTTTCCTATATTCACGTCAGTTGTTTTTATCTACTATCAATTTGGATCAACGGTTAATTTATAACTCTAATTAATATCCATATTGATAGTAACAGAAGTGTGTACTTGAATAATGGGAAAACTACTAAAAAAAATCATGAATTTGTTGCACTTATGCCAGTTCAATTCTAAACTTTTCCATTTAATTAATTTAATTGTAAAACTTTTGATAATTTGCCAATGTAACTTATTCCACTAATTTTGGTTAAAAATTGATGATGTGGACGCCAGCCATTTTATATGGTATTGCCGACGCTAAAATTTTTAAATTTTTTTAAATTCTACATAAGTTTTTATTGATTTTTACTTTCTCTCCTTTATTTTATTTTCTCGTTTTTTTATTGTTAAGAGTAGGCCGATGGTCAACGACCTCTACTAGCCACTAGCCAAGGGCCTGTGAGCCCTTGCCAAATTCTAAGCAAGGATTGCAAGTCCTTCCCAAATGCGGTGAGGGTCGCAACCCTCGCCCAGCTTTAAGCAAAGGCCACGAGACCTAGGTCACCAAGCCTCAGCTGATGGCCATCCTTAACAATAAAGGAAAGAAAATAAAGAAAATAAATTAACAAAAAAAATTTCCACATCAGCGTTGATCATGCTATGTAGGACATTCAATGTACACGTTATCAATTTTTGGTCAAAAATTGACTAAATAAACTACATTAGTAAATTAATCAAAGATTTAGAACTAAATTAGTTGAATTAAAAGGTTTACAACCGAATCGATACAAGTGCAATAGGTGTAGAACTTTTTAAATATACAAAGTAGCTTGTTACTAGAAATCAATATTTCTATTTAACTTACTTAAGAAAAACTCAAAGACAGGGTTTCCAAACTCATTTGAAATCTTTAATATTTCCAAAGCTTCAACCTCGAGAGGGTACTCAAATAAATGAAGATTCGAAACTCAATCACACTTCACAAAGCAACTGAGGGTTGAAGAATCTACTCTCTTCGGATCTACTCACTCGCTTTGGCTCTAGGTGCTTACTCTAGAAAGTTGAGCACTCTGCGAGCCTTTGAAGCTCATTTCCCACGACATAGTGGGTTTATTTAAAAGTGATTTTGTTATGAACTGATGTCTACTTTTGCAACTCTTCTCTCTCCATTTAAAGTTAGATATAGATTTGAGTGCTCTTCTATCCCAATCTAGATATAGATCTGGGACTTACAATTGTGCTCTTTCAACCTATTAATATTGTTGTTGTCTTTATAAAGTGATGGTGTTGAGGATGCTAAACCTAGGCATGCACCGCATTTTGGCAAAGTCGTAGCTATTGGAGAGGGAAATCATGTGTGCTTATCACTGATGATGATACAAGTTTCGGTGATCAGCCGTTGGTTGTGTTATGATGCTATGACAAATTCATTCTTGTAGAGTAAGCAAGTCTTTGTAGGTGGTACCAAGTTGATTCATTTTTCATATTTGCATTGAATTGTAATCTTTGGGATTGATTGTCTTGTATCTCTCTTTCACATAGGTAAAACTTAACGTGTGCTTATTACTAATGATACAAGTTTCGATGATCGGCTATCAATTACACTATGATACTATGACAAATCCATTTTTGGAAATAAGAAAGTCTTTGTAGGCGGTATCAAATTGATTCATTTTTTAGATTTACATTGAACTGTAACTCTTCAGGATTAATTTTGTCTTGTATGTCTTTCACATGAAATGAAAATTTTCCTTTGCATCCCAAAAATAAAATAAAATAAAATAAAATAATAATAACCGAGGGTTCGAGCGCAACAAAGGCAATCGTTCTTGGGTCGTATGCAAATCCCACAATCCGAGGCCGTCGCGTCCCCTGATTGACTTTTCCGCCGGCTATTGGAGTGCAATTATTTGTGATTCTAGAAACGTGGCGATATCTAGAACAAATCTAAACATATTGAGAAAATAGCATCGCGGATTGCGTCATGGGAATAAAAATACGAAAGTCAACAATTGAATTAAGAAAGTCTTTCTGGTCGTCCTTCGTGCTTCCCAGACACCCCAGACTATTTCCATAGATACTCCTCGAGTGGGTATACTCTTGTTTATGTTAGGATGATGGTGGTTGAAAGGCCGGCGATGGAATTGATTTTATGATTATAGAGAGAATAATTAGCTCAGATTAATAGGAAACATAAACTATGCAAGATAGGCAGCATCATAGGGTACTATTTAGAAATGGTTATCCTAGGAAACGCAAGCTGTCACGACCAAAAGAAAACATGTTCAAATTATTTTTGTTTGTGAAAATTTATTACTCCATTTTGACACGATACGATGACATTTATCTGTCGTAACTCAAGTTGTAACATGGTGTTAATTGATAAAGGTATAGAGACAGTAATGATAGTGTCAAGGGAAGGGACGGCGGTGATGATGATTGCGCATCAGGTGGTGGTAAACTGGTAATACAGGTGAGGGTTCTGATGGGAGGGGCAACGGCAATGCAGGAGGCGTTTGTGGAGGTCATGGAAGAGCCGCGAATAATGAAAATGTTAGGTATTTTTAATTTAGACCCACTTTCACGCTTAGGAAATATACTTTAAATCGTGTTTAGGGCTCCAATCATTGACATTTTGACGGTAATCAAACAAATTATAATATGACGGAATGTATAAAACCTCAAATAAAAGTTCTTTGATTCAGATTTTTTAAAAGAGAAAATTAAATCGAGTAAAAGGAGGGAGGGAGAGAGATGGGGGGAGTGAGAGAACACGACGGCCAGGGATCACCGTCACGGCGAGTTGTCAACATCCCTCAATATTAGTATTCCTGACAAATCATATTAATAGTAAATTTCTCTCTGTCTCTCTTCCCGTGGACGGTAAGGCTTAGCAGACAAATTTGGAATGCCCATTTCACATTCCTTTTTTTTCTAAACTAGAAGATTAATAAATAAAAATCATATAACAAAAAAAAAGTGTTAACTATTACCACTTATTAAGTATTGTCAAGGGAAAAAAAAGTATTGTTAGGGTCCTCTTTGTTTATACTTTTTAAAAATCAAAAAGCAACTTTTTTTCTTTCCCATTGGACATTACGATCTTTATACCCATTTGATAAAATTATGAAAAAGTTATTTGTAAATCTACTTGTCAAAAAATATATATTGTGAAAGTTTCAGATTAAGGAAAAGACAAAACTTAAAAATTTCTCTATACAAGCCCCAACTATTAATATATAGAAAATAACATATGTTATGAAGTTAGATTATAATATCATGAAGTTATTTTTAAGTGTAATTACTTGTTCTCATAGAATAGTTATTTTCTGTATTTACTTTTTAGTGTAGTTAACAAATTGTAATTCAATGAGCAGTACGATTATTTAAAATTAGATTATTAACAATTTTTTGTTATACTTAAATAAATTTCAATTGTTATACTACTTAACCAGAATTTACAATTAATATCTTAATTAGTGAGTAATATTATTGATATGAAATTATTGTTAACTCTTAATTATATTCTAGATATAAAAATCATTATATCGTTAATCCAAGGATAAGGTAAAATGAATTCGCTGGAAATTCCTTATTCAATTCCATTCCTTCTCACCACAAAACACAAAACTCCCCATTTCATTTCATTCCCACAATGACCTAATTCCATCACAGCAAACGTAATTCCATCACTGCAGACGCAAGATAAACGTAATCCTTCTTAGGCTATGAGTGGGGATGTCGAATCAAAACATTTTTTCCCCTTTTTTTGTTTTCACTTGAGTCACGATTTCATGAATCATTTACATGGCTTTCTTTGTCAAATTGCCGTGTTCAATAATAGAGCAGATGAAAATAGTCCAAGATGCCATTGCGTAAGACTATCTAGATGTATGCCTAGTCTCCTGATATTGACCATGCACGATAGACCACCCCCTCCTCACATTCATTGTATGTTGACTATTACAAAAAGAGCATGCTCCTCAAAACTTCATTCTATTGGGGGATCAAGCTTTGCGGTCTCGAGCAAATTGCACTTATCTTCCAATAAGGCGATGATTTAACGCAATTCAGTGGGCCATCCAATTTTATAAAGCGCCAGCCCTCCCTCACCAACTGTCAATCTCGAATTCTCTTTTTTCAAAGGTACCTGTCTGAGAACATGCCCGGGAATCACGCAGGCGGACCATCCATCCGTTCCTTCGCAGGTTTCATTGAAAGCCACTGCCATTTTGGTCAGAGCACCAGCACTAGGCTTACAAACTTAACAATCCGTTTCTTTTTTTTCTTTTTTTTTGTATTTTTCTAGTATATTTTCTCGCTCATGACAGCCTATTTGGGTCTTGAATCCTGCCCCCACCACCTTTCAAGTGTCCTGGGCAGACTTCCATTTGAGCATTTGACTCGATTTGACAAATTCGTTTTGGTTAGCGACATAAAAACTTGAAATTGGGCCATTCACGGGATTTTGTCATGCTAGTAAAAGGGTCACGTAAAGGATAATTATCTCAAGTCTTACCGCTTGGGGTTTAGGTTCAAGGAACCATTGACTGAAATGTTCTGATATTTGTAGTAAATTGTGTGTCCGTCGTCTTAATTTAATAGGCGCATATTGCATTGATTGAATTATATAAATTGATTGTGCTTATCTCTGATATTTTCCTATACATTGAACCAAATTTTTTTTATTAAATACATGCCCTAAAGGCTATGTTCTTAGGTTTCATCTTTGTGAATAATTGACACTCCACTGGTTGCTGACCTACCCAACAAAGCATAAAATAAAAGGTTGAGTAACAGAATCCACTAAACCATATCCTAATTATATTAGCTTGCCGAGTACTAAACTTAGTTATATAAAACCCAAAAAATAATTGCCGGCGCGAGAAATTGGAGTCCATCTCCACTAGGGCTTATTAAAAACGTTAAAAATAAAGGGGCCTAAAGAAAAAGTTTGCGAAGAGAACGTGGGGGGAATATAGAGAGGATGTTGATGTCGGTTGATTATTCATTCAAGCCGACTCGAGTCGTCGTTGCTAAAGCGGCCGAATTGTGATTGAATTTTATAGATTATTCTTTGATTTGTGAAGGAATTAGCAATTATCTAATGCAATATCGTCCTTTTATCTTTGATTATCATGTCAACAAGTAGTTTATATATACTTGCTTTGCCCTTTCCATGTCAAGGGTGGAATGCCTGATATGCACGTCATGAGTATTAATCAATAAGTTGAGCAACTATCCCCAAAATTATTAATCTAAGTTTATTAGTGACCACATCGCATTAATATATTAACATTCCGAGAGAAGATGACTTAAATTGGAAGTTTTGTAGTACAAAATATCATGTGTTCTCACGAAAAAGAAAATAAAAAGTCTTTGATTTCACATGATAATTAATACACATCAAAATTGAATTACAATCGAACAATGTGGGGAAAAGGTAATGTATCTATCTAAGTAATAATTCTTTCATATAGACCAATTCTCTGTACTCCTCCGGATCCTTAAAATCAAATCACTGCAGAGGTCGTTTTAGTAATTATTTGATTGATCACCTAACCTTTCTTGCTAAGCCATTTCAAGCCAATTTGTTCATTGTAATCCTAGCTTTTTTGAATAGATGTCAATGCTTATCCAGAGCGGAAAACAATGGTTCTTGTCACGGGACACGGCCGAATTAGGTCAAGTTCAATTCTTTTATCTTGTCAAACAGTGGGTTATCTCCTTTCACATCACATAATTAGCGATGCTGACTTGGGAAATAAATGCGCTAAACATACATTAGACTCAAATTCTCAGTATGAAGTCCACTCGAAATTGCACGTAAAGACGTTGGATCATTCAGAGGAGCAACGATGCACGCGGCACATGCGTTGTTCCTTACTCGAGGAGGAAGAAGACAGCCCTTTTAAGTGCGTCGCAAAATCCTATCACCGAGTACCTTCTCTAGAAGAAGACGAGCAAACCCCATGCTACAGTGCATGTTAAGGTGCTCAAGTATCACAGTAAACAAGATCTGGGTGTGATTTCTGATGTAATCGGATCTTGTATTAAGCATGTGTTAAACGAGCTTTACCACTAACTGTCCAAGTAAATATATTAAGGACAACCCCAGAGAGAGTTCTTCTGTTGTATCACACACCGCACAGTTCTTTAAGAAGCTCTTAGAGAATCCTTCCCTGACTTTCATATTTGCTAAAGTGGACTTTTCTTCTTTAAATTATACAAGAAATAACAGCACCTACTCTCTCAAAGAGAATAAGTTTAGCAGGAGAACTTATGTGAACTTCTAGAGAGAGAGAGAGAGTCAAGTTGGAAGAAGAATCAAAGTGAAGTATATTTAGCTGAAATCGAGCTCAACAACTCCTGTGGTTCTTTCTTGCGGTGGTCACCTGCCTTCAATGCTGGTGCACATGGAGGGGCCTCACATTGGCCTGCAAGCGTTGGGGATGAGCTAATGCACTATACTTTTAATAATTGATTTAGTGGGCAGGGTCCATGTATTTGCCCCCACCATTTTTTAATTTTGTATAGCTATAAAGCGAATGAATAAGAGGCTCTCATCCACCCCATGGATTGATAATCTGATCAACATATAAATTATGTATCATATAGAATTGATGTCCTCGAATATTATATATTATAACACATAATATAATGTCCATGAACACATGTCGAGTTATATGCTAATTAACGTAAGCGTGAGCTAGGGTTCGGTGGTTGCAGTGTTATTTCTAAGAATGTGGGAGTTAGTAAGGTTTTCCCTTGCTTCTGTCTTTATTTATAAGAAGAATTTGGAAGAAAATGTAAGTGATCACCTCAATGTCTCTGATAAGATATTACGATATGGAACAACAAGAAGGGAACAAAAAAAAGTGAGGGAACAATAATTAGACGGTAAGTAAATTTAAATGAATTTAAACTTTCTATAACATGGTAACTTAGTAGAAATGCACAGATAATCTACCGCATCATATATGAAGGTTCCAAAGATGCACATGCATCATGATCGCATATATGTCTCGAGAAATAAACTTTTTAGCCACTATTCAAACTTTCTAATAAACAATGCTTCAACTGAGATGAAACAGAATGACTTTTTATATTATTAAAAAGGCATCAACCATTTTTATGATATCAAGCCTTCTGATATAGAAAAGAAGCTATGGATGTAAAAAATTTGTTGGAGGGATAAACGATACAGCTGAGATTAATTTGTTGAATTAATCCTAAAAAACAAATAACCTCAACGCGTTAATTGAAAAATTGACGATGATCCTCCCATTTCAGTCAAAAAAGAGAGAGAGAGAGAGAGAGATGTTAGAGTCATGTTGCATTCTCTTGCCCACGTATTTGCGGCATGTCTGAACTTGAACATGGTCAACCATAGGCAACAAAAGCATGGACATAATCAAACACAGGAATTCGAAATGATATTTTGATTTACATGGGGTTTACAATAAGAAAGAAAAGGCATTGGGCCACATTCCCGTCAACGGTAAACTTATTTACAAAAGTTCTACACAGTTGATGGGAGAGGAGGAGGAGGAGGAGGAGGAGGAGGGAGAGAGAGAGCGAGCGAGCGAGAGAGAGAGAGAGAGGGAGAGAGGGAGGGAGAGAGGGAGAGAGAGATGGAGAGATGGAATCGATTCAACCAAGCTGATAATTCATGAACATGGACAGAGGAACCAAGCAAAGTCCTTTTTTCCTCAAGCTTGAGCACTCGTAGTTCTGCCCATCAGTACCGTACATCATCTTCTCATTTTCATTGCTTTCTCTCGCCTTCAATCCCATGCAGCTCTCCGATGCCCCACCGCTTCCCTACATATCAAATTTCATTGAACTCAGTTCAGAAACTAAGTTTAGACGAAACCCTTCTTGTATCCCTAAATAGAAAGGCATAAAAACAAAAAGAAAATGTTATAACTCACCAGAGAAAGATGAAGAGAATCGTCTGTCATCCGGGTGCCTATCATCTCCACCCGCTTTAGATGTGTGATCTGCGAATGCCCATTTGGCCAAAACTCGAGTAAAACAACAAATAAAAGGCAGACGCAGAGCAAAGGTATCTCCATAGGAATATAAGTTTTTCCGATTCATAGCGAAGCAGAAGCTTAACCGGAGACCTTTGGACTGTTCACAGGAGACGTGGCGGTGTCCTCTAGCGGATCTTCATCTGTGATCTCCCTGGTCCTCATCCTCTTGATCGTGCTCAGCCTCCTCGGAGCCTTCGGCTCGGCGGCGGCGGCACCATTCCGGTGGATGGCATAAGACGCGGCGTCCGAAACCAAAGAGGAGGTTCCGAAGCCGGAGCAGAAGCTATCTTCTCCGTCATTGTTTGGCGAGAAGTCCTGGAGATAAGTAGTCCAACCGCTTTCTTCGCCGCCCCCATCGTCTCGGTCATCATTGGGCACAGTCTCCTTCGTCAATCTGGAGTCCTCCATTGATGTGGAGGCTCTCTCACATAGAAAGAACAAAGGGGTGGCGTGTAAAATCGAATCGGAATACAGGTGGGAAAGGAGTCGAAGGGTTGTTCTCTGAAACAGAGTTTTATAACAGAGGAAAAAATAAAAATAAAAAAACAGGGGAGGTTTATTTATACACGAGAAAGAAAGGGGGAGGGGCGGGGCCAAGCCATTTGATGAGAATCCTGGCGTGGGGCCTATGGGGGAGAGAGAGTTGAGGAAGTTGAGAACAGCAGTTGCAACGGAAATGCCAATGCGCAGAGGGAGAGAGAGAGAGAGAACGTGCGAGAAAATACAAAGGAAATGGAGGGGGTGGGAGAGTTGACCTTTGCGGTTGAAACTTGAGAGAGAGAGAGGGCAAAGCTCCTGCGTATATCTTGGGCCTGCCTAGACCCGGTCGTGCTGCCAAATAATCTGAACCGTCGCATATGATGAATTGCACGCACACTGCCTAGCGATGCTCACATCACATGTGCAGGGTTCGACGTGGGCAAAAATCTAAAAGCGAGATAAGAGTCAAGAGATGAGACAAACAGGGGGGTAAAAAGGGCCTGATCGGCGGGATCATTTATCCTTCTCATCGTGGATTGAGGCGAGTACATAGAAAGGTTTCATGAAATTTTGAACTGGGGATGTAATGGGTAGTCTAGAAAAAGGATAGTAAGTGATTCATATTGTCTGGATGGCTTGATGATTGTCAATAATGTTAGGAGGTAAAATGATTCTCCCAATCTATTCCTAAATTGACAGAGTACTCTAAAGTCAAGGAATTTTTAAAACAAAAGTGACAATTTTTTTTTCGTTGACAAGTGGATTTTATATGTTATGCTAGATGGAGACATCTATAGACTTACTAAATTATTGGGACAATCGACCTTCATTGAACCAATAACCAATTATGGGCGCATAGCTCATTATTTTCTCAAAGTAATTGAGAATCAGTATATCCAACCACACTTTTTTATACACGAGAAAGCCAAAGAGACCTTTGAAAAGGAGGGCTCGGACTCCGTAGTCATCCTTTTTTAAAGTAGCAATTGATTAGGTCTAACATCAAGGCCGAATGGAACGAGCCATGGACGAATTGGACTCTGCTATAATTGCCCAATCGGTATAATACTACACTATAATTTGGGGGAAAACTAGAGATTATTTGGGACGTAATCTTGGTCCCCTCCAATTAATTTCACAGCTTCGGTTCATTAATTTTTTAGAAATGACACATGTGGCTTATGATCTTTGATCTAATGTGTAATATTGTCCATAAACTTTTAATTGGTCAATATGGTTCTCGAACTATTTATTTATGTTTGATTTTGTTCCTAAACTATTTAAATATGCTCGATGCTGTCCTTTTGTTCATTCAAGTTAATAGAGTCTATCGATGCGGCTTTCAATCCATTAAGTTTCAAAACAGTAGACAATAAAAAAAAAAAGGTGCACATGGATTATCCGAGTGAGATATTGATTTCAAATTAGGAAAAAATAATCCACATTATTAAATAAAAATGGACATGTTAATGTGCTAACTTCTTTTTCTTGTTCTTAAAGTGAAATGATGAAAAGATAGACATGTTAATTCATCATTTTTAAAAAATCAACTCAACATGTAATATTTTGCGTCATTACATAACATCTAATTTGTCGTTTAAGCAAATGAAATAATTATATTGAATATTAACTAATTGTTCTAAAATCATATTGAATAGATTAAAAATTTAGGAATCAGATTAAAATTCTATGGCCATTTTTGTTGTGACCCTCTAGTTTTTTTCCTGGTTCAGAATTTTCACCCAATGGACAAATCAAATAGAAACCTTGTCCCTTGCCACATTAGATTGGTCCATCGAAATGATTTGTTCACCTAATCCACTCTACTTTTTTTTTTTTGGTCGAAAGTGGAAATATTTCATTAACTAAGCAAAAGATGAGAGGCCCGGTAAATAGGCATCATTACATAAAAGGTCCAACAGAATTTGAGGAGAGGACAAGACCCAATTTAAAAATAAGTAATTTTTCTTATGTGCTTGGGCTATCCAATCTGCAATATGATTAGCCTCTCTAAAGCAGTGTACTATTTGAATATTTGAGAAGGCTCTCATTCTTTCCTTACACTTGCTGACAAGAGGTTGAGTCTCCCAACTCAACTATTCGGAACTATTCTACTTGCGTACTCTGTTTTAAAGCGTTAATCACGATTTGACATCCTACATTTGAAAAGATCGGTGCATGATGCATGACGGTAATCTTCAGGTGACGTCGTGGGGTAAGTGTTTGTGAGATTGGCTTCAACTAGACGTTCGAGGATGCATAATAAACCTTTTGCAACACGGATATCGAGGGGATTCAATGGCTGTCGGATAGTTTTTTGAGCAGAAAAACGAAGGCAGTGCCGGCCAGTTGTTTTTGCTGGGCCACAGGAGGCTCAAAGGCCGTGTGCTCATGCGTCGATGGGCTGTTGCCTTTCCCGTCCATGCGATCGCCTCCTTGCTGTATTATATCCGTTCCGATCCCTTCCGCATTTGAATTCAAGATAATCGTCGGGTATTCCATAAATATCTGATCTTTGCTTATAAAGCAATTTAAATTTTTTCATAAAAATGGATCGAAATCTTTACATATCATTCTTTTTAATTTTGACCATTTTTTGCCTCTACTTCTTTTTCACGGGATGCGAGTGTGCTCTTGTTCTCTAGTACACGGAAAAGAAAACCAAGGAAGGCAATGCCAAAAAGAAAAGGAAAATGGCGTTGAGATTCTCTCGATCAATTACTCGCCTCGATTGACGCTCTCCCAAATTGAGAGATCCCAATAGAAGAATTAGGACGTTAATGGCGCTTTCCTATGATTTTGACCGACACCCTTTAAAGAAAACTTCATTTTTCCCAAACTTTCATCGAAAATAGATGGATAAATAAAGAGAAAGAGGACACCAGAAGTGTCAAAGGTTCTATACGATATTCACTATGGTATCAAAAGTTTTTGTTGAATCACTTATGCACTAATTTAAAAAAAAAAATGGTCACTTAATTGTCAACTCTGATCACTTTTAACAGAAATTTGATATGACAATATTTTAATAATTTTTCCATCTAATGTGGCTCACCTGACTTAGTATAAAGAGTCCACAACAATGTCGTTCAATTGCTTGCACAACCCAAAACGATGCCATCCACAAGAAAAACCTAACGATCAATTTATCTATCTCTCTCTCTCTCTCTCACCCCCATTTGAGGTCTACAACAGCTCTTGGGTTTCATTTTGGCTTCAAGATGGATGGGAGGAGGAGACAAATCTACTTGAGTTTAATTTAGACATTCTATCAAACATGTGGCGAGCAATTTCCTAATGGTGTTTACATTCAACTATGGATGCGGCTAAGAACGGCAATGACAACAATCTCATAGTGGCTAAAGTACAACGAGGCGATTTTTTTTCAGTGGAGAGGATGACAGTGCTTGGCGTGGTGGGTGGTGGCTCAATGGGCGGTGGTGGAGACAATGGTGAGGGAGGAGATTACGAAAAAGAGGGAGAGAGTCAGAACCACGTAGGCTAGAAATCCAATGTCATTTTTTTATGTCTATGTCAACTTGGTCTTTAAAAAATATGCCACGTCATATTTTTAATTAAAAAAGTCCGTAATCAACTTAGTCAGAATATCTCGTCATTAGAACTTTATTGATAAATTTTCTCCGATTTGATATTTAAATGATCTAGTGAAAAAAATTTATACTAAAATGAGTGTCCTACATAACTTTTAGCACTTTTAATGTTCTTTTTCCCGAGATACAAAATCGAACTTAGAAGATCAAAACAGCATATAAATAAGTGTTGTTGAATCGAAATGCAAGAACTTGCCTGGAACTAGGATGGAAGAAAAACAAATCAAACAAGCTTGACCATTTCAGTTAAACGACCTTTGCTCCTTCAAGGGCAACTACATTGCAGAAACTAGTAGAAAGAAAATAAAGCTTGAAAGAAAACTTCAAATGGCCGTTGGTCGCGGCGGAGTAAATGAGCTAGGGTTTCTGCAAATTGACTTGGCCATGGCCAAGCCGAAGAGACTCGTTCTTTCGCTTTGACCTCATCAGCATGGAGTAAGCCAAAGCCAATTACGAGCGACGAGATTTCCCACTTGCCTTTGGCCCGCATGGGGCCATGAAAAGTAGACAGGCACCCAAGCTAGGATAAGAAAGAGGGTGGCATCAGGCGGGTCTTCCTCAGATTGAAAGCGTTGGCTCCGTTCTGTAAGTTTTGGCAGCATTCGCTGGAGCGGGCAACGACTGAGGACACCCGCTAGCAAAAGTTCTAGGGCTCTTTCTTCTCTTTCTTTGGACTCCATCTTTAAGTAGAGAAGTTTCCTCACACCTTCGTCACGTGGCTTGAAAAAAAAGCGAAAAATTGGTGACGATGAAGAAGTTATTGAAAGTTGAAATGTTCATTGTATCTTTCATTTCTTTCAATTATTTAGTCTAGATATAATTTGGTAAAACCGCTCAAAGCATGACAAATGTCATTTCTAACTTAAGTATATGGAAAATATATAGGTATATATCTGCACACAATTTGAGAAAATAACTTCTTACTGACATAGGAACGAATGTACATCCAGACTCATACGTCGTCTACCTTTGATTGATAATGGAGAGAGAAATAGTTTCTGTATGCACTGTTAGGATTTAAAATTTTTGCTACTTACAGTGAATTGAAGCTAAAGCTCTCGAGCTCTTAAAGTTAAATTCACTGATCGAGGACGGATGTGCCATGCGTCCATGTCGACAAGCATCTTCTGGCTGATATAGACACTTCACCAAATTTCAAGCCTTGTATTTGGAAGATGATGTAAAAGCTTTCGATGCTCAAAGCAGGGTGAAGCGATGTATAGTATACTCCTTATTTTGTTTATCAGAACTTTGTATAACATTAGAAGGTCACTAAATGTTGGTGGATCATGAAATATCTGCATAACTCCCACTTTAGCAATCGAAAAATCATCAACCCTACTGAAAAAACATAGTTCGGTCAGCTATTCATGGCATGGGCAAAAAACTAAATAAACCCAACTGATGCGAAGCGGGGAATCGATAATAAAAGGGAATTATTTCTAATCAAACACAGACACCAGTATGTCTAGCCCAAGGGCAATAAATAAAAGTATATACAAGCATAGAGCGTCACATTCAAGCGTGCACTCTTTAGCTACCTAAGTATCACGAGGATCATAAATTCTAATGTGATGGGTACGTAGGAGTAAATGCGTCTTTTTTCCTTTTGTCATACAGAATATCACTCCATTTATGGTCAAAGAGCGCCAACATACGCCTAGAGGAATTATTGTTGATCAATAACATCCTGCGGCTTTAAATAAAAGGAGGGAAAGTAAAAAGATAACGAAACGGAAATGTCGCTTTACCTTCGAAAAGCCCGTGCAATGTTTGAAATGACACGAAACTGCCGGCATGAATGGCATCCTCAACTTTATGGATACATAAATACTTAGACAGAAAGGTGCCATTTGGAACCAACTTTGTGAAAAACTGGCTCCTTAATACTTTGATTTAACACTAAATAGCATAACTTGATGTAGAACTTGAACTCGAATCCTTGACATATCCCACCATCTCGTAGAGCATATAAAAAGCAAGGCGAAATACAGTTGACGGCCTTTTCTCCTCTCTTTTTGTGGCGGAGAAGCATAGGAATTCAAAGGCAGTGACTAGCTTAGACAAAAATAAAACCTATGTTAATGATGTGTAGCTAAGCATCATTTTCGAAAAGTTTCTGTGACGTAGACGTTGTCATCCTTACCCCCGGATTAGCTAGTTCCAGACATTAAATTTTACATCTATCAACTTAAGTTAATGTAATCTAAGATTTGTTTGCTATGTGTCCTTCCAATCCAGCAGCTTATCAATATGCTATTTGCTTTATATTAGCTCACGCTGATCATGCATATGGGTCATTGTCTGTCTTCTCGCTGTGGTCGTGGTCGTGGTCGTGGTCATGGTCATGGTCGTGGTCGTGGAGTCCATACAAATGCTTCAGTTTTATTCGTGAGATGAGGAGCATCTAGCTTTCTCTATGGTTCTGCCTATTCGGAGACGGGAATATTCCTAAAAAGATGTCGTTTTGTGTCTCACAGATGTGTTACTCCAAGCCCTAAAGAAAATGTTGGTTTGTGTCCCACTGATCTCTAGCGCAATCAAGCGATCCAGAGGCTATTACGGTCCACGATAACGTGGTGGCATCTTCATCAGTTGCTCTAAATGAAGAGGAATGACAGAGTTGAACTGGGTTTGATGCTTGCCGTTTTATGGTCCTCTCAATTTAATGTGCTTCACCATCTTTTTCAGACGTTTCTATCGTTCTGAAGTCAAGACTTTGGTTCCGAGTATTGATACATCGAACAGATAATGTAATCGGATGGAATGATCTAATTAACTTGGATATATCTCTTGAAAGGAGTATCCTAGACACGAGCTTAATCTCTACCCGCAAAAATAAAGACCAATGCTAACAAAAACCTCGCCTTTTTCATCATGTTTTGAATGTGAATTTCAATTTTACCACCCGATTCTCAAGGATAAATGCAAAATCATTTTCCATATTTTAGATTTGATATTTGAATTTGCTTTAAGAAGTACAAAATTATTCTTAACGTATTCCTATGCCAAGCTATAATAAGTAGAATAGGTATATCTCATGGAGTGCTTGTGTAAAACTTACATATATGCATATGCTAATACAAATGAATGACATGTGAAAGATCATTCTTTGAAGAATAATGTACTCTCGAAATTTAATAAAGACGGCAAGACAAAGTATTTCATGAGCCTTGTTTGTCACAAAAATTCAAGTAAAACTGTTCACTCTTAAGAGAAAAAGAGAAGGAAACGAGTCACTTTGTGATACAGTTTTCACAATGAACTAAAGAACCACTCCGTTATTGCATGGAGATGTTTGTACTATACCGTTTCCAAAAAGCCTTGTAAGTGTCAAAAATATTACTCAAAAAAGTTACAGGTTAGCTGACTTTCGGCAACTTATTGGCAAATTATTAATATTTTTACGAAATTACTAGCTTGTTTTTTGCAGCTTATATCATCAGTCTTCTTTTACTAACTTTTATTTGTATGACATATGTAACTGTCAAATTTACCAATTCATAAATAAATTTACGAATTTTTATTTGAGTCATTTATCAATTTCTTCAACTTAAGTAAATAACTAATTTTTGTTACTAACTCTCATTTAAATTACTTACCAATGTTCATTGATTTCTTTATTTATCAACTTTTGTCATAATTTATCTACTTTCGTTTGTCTTTATTGCAAATGACTTAAATTTATTAGTTATTACATTAGATAACCAATCTTCATTGTGGGACTTGCCCCTTTTTCCCCCATTAGATTCCCGAAATGGTTTATCGATTTGAATTCTTTTAAAAATTTCTCTTTTATTGACCTTTCTTATGGATGCTTGAAATTTACCAACTATTATATCAAATTACCAACATTTTACTTAAGTGAATTATCATTATTATCTAGTTAAGGAACCAACTAGTTTTAGGTTACCAACTCTCACCCAATTTGCTTATTACCATTTTTTTTTAATATTATCTACTTTTTTTTATTGAGATATCACTTTTATTTTTCATGGTTGCCAACTTTTTAAATTTACCAAGTCTACATAAATAAATCGATCGATAATAGAGTGGTCATAACTTTTATTTAATTAAGTTAAAAATTTAAGAATGTTGCATTGCCAACTAATAATTTACCAAGCAATTTGAGTTGGTTACTAATGTTTATTTGACTTTACAAAATACCAACTTCTATTATCTCTGGCCAAAAGAAAATTCTCTTACTATTTATCAACTATTTGTTAAAATTTATCGATAATTTTTTATTGATAATTTTTTACATTTATCAAATACTTATTAAAATTTACCAACAGGCCTACCTCTTTCTAGGGAGATCAGCGCTTGAGGTTTGACTACAACGAAAGAAATCCTATTGGGTGGTAACATATAATCACAGTAGCAAGATTGGGACAAATTGACTTTGCCCAACGTCAAAATCAATTATGGAGCTTCACAGGAAGGGCCTACCACATTGAATTAAGGGAGAGGGCAGAGGGACTGGTGTGGTCCTTCACCTGTTTGATGAGCTGCCCCTCACATGCTACGCGCGCCCTAATTTTCTGCTCCTTTCTCGAGAAAAATTGTTTGGATCGACCGAGATGTGTCATCATCAATCACGCCATACCATGCAGCCATTCCAATCAAACTTGGAGTTCTCTCTCTCTCTCTCTCTCTCTCTCTCTCTCTCTCGAAGGGCATGAATTTTGAATGAATATTACTTACAAAGAATATGACTTCGACGAATCACTAGAGTTGGTCACGTTAAAATAAGTTTGATTTGATATGGTCATCATCTTAGAATTAAAGAAGCCATTTAACCAGCTCTAGACTTATTATATAAATGTAAATTTAGTTTTAGTTTTTTCAAAAAAATTGTTTAAAAAATCATAAACTTATTATATAATGATCAATTTAGTCATAAATTTTTCAACTATGTCAATCTAATCATAAACATTTTAACGATTTATCAATTTAGTATCAAATATTTCAATTGTGTTAATTTAATCATAAACATTTTGACGATTTACCAATTGAGTTCGAAGCTTTTTAACGATTTGCAGTTTAGTCACTCCAGCAAATTTTGATCATTCAAATGGACGCCTTTTGTATTTTTTTTTACTTTCTAATTTCTTCTTGTTTTTTACTTTTCCTTTTCTTTACCTTTTAATTTCCATCTTTCCCTTTTTCCCTCCACCGGCCATTGTCGAGCCTCATAGATGGCCAGTGGAGGTCACCGGCCTTAAGCGAGGGACACTTGTGTCACGGGCCGATCGATCACTCTTGATCACTTGTAGATTAACCTGTGCGGCCTTAGGATTTTACCCCTAAGCAGCCTTTCTCATATTCGACTCACAAGGATCTTAGAGAGAGAAAACTCTAGAGAGAGAAGCTCTGGATTGTATTTCATTTGTGAATGAGATGATACAATGAGGGAGAGAAGACTCCTATTTATACAAAGACAAGACAAACCACATCCGTAGATTTCTCCTCAATCTAACGGTGGAGATTGCATATCCCCAACTACCAATTACCCGCATTTATTACATACGAATACATTTATAGTATCGCTCGTCCCTAGGAGTATTCTAGAAGACTCGAGAAAACTCTAGTAGTCGGGGATACAAGTCGAGAGTCGCTTGATCCATAGTCGTGTCACGGTCGTCCCATAGGAACCTCTTGGATCGTCGTTCTTTTGGGCGTGACATTCTCCCTCACCTAATCAAGCAACGCCCTTGTCACGTCTTCGGCATGGAAGGCATCAATCTCCTTCTTGAATTGCCAAAGACTCTCCGCGAGCTCCCAACTTGCTTCGCTCTCCGAAAGACCTTTCCATCGGATCAAATATTCTCGCTTGGGCGCGCAATACTGCTTATGTATGACTCGATCCGTCATGATGCTCTCGACTTCTCGATCATACGAGGTTTTTGCCCCGAGTGGCACCTGTTGAGACTCCTCTCGATCTGGATCTTCCTCATCAACCTGGAAAGGCTTAAGCATACTCAAACGGAAAACTGGATGTACCTCGAGTTTTGGTGGTAACTCCAGCTTGTATGCGACCTTCCCGACCCATTGTAGCACACGAAATGGCCCCTCGTAGCGACAGATCAACCCTTTGTACACGTCATTGTATCGAAGCACCATGTGTAGCTTGGCCAACACTTGGTCCCCGACTTGGAACTCCACATGCCATTGCTTCTTGGAGGCTTTGTGTAGACACGCCCTTGCCAAGTCGGCCTATTCTCAATCAACTTTGCCCAATTCACTTGCATTGTACTCACGTAGTGTCGGAGATAAATCTCCAAGAGTGCATTGACCCGCTCCGTCTGACCGTCGGTTTGAGAATGCAAACTCATGGACATATTTAGCTCTAACCCCAACAGCTTGAATAACTCAGACTAGAAGCACCCCATGAAATGAGGATCACGATCGCTCATGATCGTTTGTAGCACCCCCTAGTACTTGACCACATGCTTCATGAACAGCTTGGCCGCTTCCTCGGCCGGGCAATCCTTCTTCACATGCACAAAAGTCGCATACTTGGAAAAACTGTCCACCACAACCATGAGAGTCCAACTCCCTTTGGAATCCGGCAGGTTGACGATGAAGTCCATGGAAACACTTTCCCATGGACGAGTTAGAACGGGAAGCGGCTCCAATAGGCCAGGTGACGAACGTTGCTCCAGCTTGTCTTGTTGACACACCATACAAGTCTTCATATAAGCCTCCACGTCGTCCCGCATTTGAGGCCAGTAATATCGATCTTCAACAAGGGCCAACGTGCGGTGGATCCCTAGATGACCCGCCCATTTCGAGTCATGGCACTTGCGCAAGATCTCATTCCTTAGCTTCCCATGGAATGGCACGTATAAACACCTTCCCTTGGTGTAGAGGAGCTCGTCCTACTCCAAAATTGTCGGGTCTTGCCTTCCTTTGCATACCCGATGAGGGCTTGACCTCTTGAATCATGCTTCTACCCCTCCTTTATGCAGTTGACCCAAGTACAACTCGATCGACTCACTGAGCTACTCATCAGCTCCATCTTCCGACTGAATGCATCAGCCATGGAGTTGGCCTTCCCCGGCTTATACTCCAACGCGTAGTGGAACTCCGCTAAAACTTGCCATTGAGCTTGCTTCGAACTTAGCTTCTCCTAGGTCTGGAAATAGCTCGTGGCTACATTGTTTGTCTTCACGACGAACTTTGATCCCAGGAGATAATGTCTCCACGTTCGAAGGTAGTGGACCACTGCGGTCATCTCCTTCTCTAGAACGGTATACCGATGCTCTGTATCGTTCAACTTCTTAGACTCGTACGCCACTAGATGCCCATCCTTGTTCATTAGTGTGTAGAAGGTAGCCAGAGTGTTGGTCAGGCCGAACGACATGACAAGGAACTCGTAGGAACCATACCGCGTCACACAGGCTGTCTTTAGCTTGTCCCCTTCGGCGATCCGAACTTGGTAGTAACTCGATCGAAGATCCAACTTGGTGAACCATTGAGCCTCACCGAGTTGATTGAAGAGATCCGCAATGAGCGGGATCAGGTACTTGTTCTTCACCATCAACTTATTCAGTGCCCGGTAGTCGATGTACATCATGAGTGATCCATCGTGCTTCTTTTGGAATAGGACCGACGCACCAAACGGAGCCTTGGACGGCCGTATGTAACCCGCGTCAAGCAACTCCTTTAGCTGCTTCCTCAGTTCTTCCAATTCCAGGGGTGCCATGCGATATGGCACCATGGCAGGCGGTCGAGCGTCAGGCACTAGCTTGATCCAATGATCCACCTCTTTCTTGGATGGCAATTTCTTCAGCAACTCTAAGGGCATCACATCCTTGAACGAGCCGAGGATTTGGGCTACCTCCATCAGGACTTCCTTCCCTTTGCCCTTATCATCCTCAATCTTCAAGGCTGCAAGAATCGTCACCTCACCCTTCCTTGCCCCTTTGGTGAGTTGCATAGCCGAGATTATCCGTCAATCATGATCCGACTCATGATGGACATGGATCACGCATTGATAACGCTTGTCCAACACGCATATACACTCGGCAAAAGGTAATATAACAACATGGATCTTATCTAGGAATTTAATCCCAATGACAAAGTTATAGTCATCAAGGGGAATTACCTCTAGAGTTTCCTTGCTTCGCCATTGCCCCAATTGAAGCTACACGTCCCTGCGACACCGATTGCAGGGACTTCCTTGGAGTTTACCGTCTTGAGCCACCGGCTCCCTTCTCAACCTGTAGGTTAAGTCTCTTTACGGCTTGCTCCAATAGAAAGAGGTCGGAGGCTCTCGTGTCCACGAGCACACTCATTGTGGACTCTCCGATCTTCAAGTCCGTGAACATCAAGTCTTTAGGCTCCTTCGCCTTCTTGGACTTGATCGTGCTAAGGAGTCGCAGCGAACCTAACCGCGATTCCTCCTTAGGTTCATCCTCCTTACACAGGGCGGTCAGCTTGGCCTTGTTCGAGTAATCCCGTGCCATGTGCGGACCATCACAAAAGAAGCATTTATAAGATCGTACCCTCCTTTGTCCTCCTCCGCTTGACTCCGCATGAGCTTTGTAAGGATTAGCCGATGGTCTACCTCCAGTCGAGCGGTTGTATTTCCCCTGATTTCCCCCACCAGTGGCTTTATCCCTTAGACGAGAGTCCGATCGGGATGTGAAAGGCGCCTTGTATTCTATGAGCAATTCGGCTATGGTCATGGCGTCGTGAGATCTCTCATGTTGAACCGCTTCAGCTCTTACTTTGTCCATGGTTTGAGACCACTCATGAACTGGTGATACGCTTCAATCTCGTTCATTGAAGGGATTTGGAGTAGCAACTTCGAAAACCGCTTGATGTAGTCACGTACACCACCCTTTTGCTCGAGACGTTTCAACCCGTCACGAGCTTCCTCCTCCGCATAAGCGGGAAAGTAGTTTCGTCGGAACTCCTCAACGAATCTACCCCAGGTCATGATAAGATCCCCACACCTATCATCCGACCGACGACACCACCACAACAATGCACTATCAGCTAGATACATCGATGCAGTGTTTACTTGTGTTTGGTCGTCGTTAATCTCCATGGCTTGGAAGTACTGCTCCATGTACCATAGGAAGTTGTCCACGTCTTTGGCCACCCACAAGTCACGAAATTCCTTTGGCTTCGGTGTGTCCACTCATGGACCTTGCACGGTGATCACCCCATTCACGCATGCAGCTTCCAATTCAGCGAGCTTGCTCTTGAGCTCCGCTATCTCCGTGCGCATGGCCGCCATCGTGGCCTCCAAGGGTTCATACCATTGTGTGAATTCTTCCCGTAGGGTCCCCAGCAACTCGTGTCGGAGCTCTCCCATGCCAGTCTTGAGCTCTTGCACCTCAGCAACGAGCTCCTCCCTTCCGGTGTCTACTCCGCCCACAGTCTGGGTCAGGTCATTAACCGATTCTTGGACATCGGTGACAAACAACTCTAACTTCATCATGCGATACGCAAGATCCCCCGTTGGATCCCTTGAACTTGAACCACCACGGGTCTTCTTCCCCTTGGTAGTGCCCTTCTCGGCGTTTCTCCCACGATCTACATCGTCACCACCCATGGCAAGTGCCTCATCGGATCGTGGATCAGCCATTGTGCATGGAATGATCTTGCTTTGATACCACTTGTCACGGGCCGATCGATCACTCTTGATCACTTGTAGGTTGACCCGTGCGGCCTTAGGATTTTAACTCTAAGCAGCCTTTCTCACACTCGACTCACAAGGATCTTAGAGAGAGAAAACTCTAGAGAGAAAAGCTCTGGATTGTATTTCACTTGTGAATGAGATGATACAATGAGGGGGAGGAGACCCATATTTATACAAAGACAAGGCAAACCGTATCTGTAGATCTCTCCTCGATTTAACGGTGGAGATTGCATTTCCCCAACTACCAACTACCTGCATTTATTACGTACAAATACATTTACAGTATCGCTCGTCCCCATGAGTATTCTAGAAGACTCAAGAAAACCCTAGCAGTCGGGAATACAAGCCGAGGGTTGCTTAATCCATAATTGTGTCATGGCCGTCCCATAGGAACCTCTTGGATCGTCGTTCTTTCGGGCCGTGACACTTGTGCCTAAGTTGGTGAGGGTGTCAAGGCCATTCTCGGTGGCCAATGACCTCCGCTAGTCATCGATGAGGCACAACAATGGTCATCAAAGGGAAAAAAAAAATTGAATAATGACAAAAAAAAAAGGAAAAGGAAAAGGAAAATAATGTAAAAACTGAGGTTGGGACACCTGGAGTGCCATAACTTGGCACGGATGGACACTTAAGTGCCATAATTTTAAAATGGTACACTTGAATGCCAATATCGGAGTAAAATGGGACACTTAAGTGCCACTCTGGCGAAAATCTGGCCAAATGGTTGACGTGGCCATTTTCCGGCGAGTTTGGTCCAAAACGGTGTCGTTATGCATGCTGACGTGGCGGAGAAAATGCAAAAACGACGCCGTTTTGTGTCTACGTGTAAATAATAATTAAATTAAAAATTAATTTTATTTAAAATATTCAAAAATTTAAAAAAATTTAAAAATTAAGAAAAATTTAAAAATTATAAAAAATTAAGAAAATTTTTAAAAAATTTAAAAAAAGGGGGGTAGGTCGAAGGGGCGGCGAGGGTTGAGCCCTCTACCGCCCCTTCGACCTACCCCTTTTTTTTAAATTTTTTTTTAAATTTTCTTAATTTTTTAAATTTTTTAAATTTTAAATAAAATTAATTTTAAATCTAATTTAATTAATTTTTATATTATTATTTACACGTATACATGAAACGGCGTCGTTTTTGTATTTTCTTCGCTATGTCAGCGTGCAAAACGACGCCGTTTTGGACCAAACTCGCCGGAAAGTCGCCACGTCAGCCATTTGGCCGGATTTTTGCCGGAGTAGCACTTAAGTGTCCCATTTAACTTCAAAACTGGCACTCAAGTGTACCATTTTAAAGTTATGGCACTTAAGTGTCCCTCCGTGCCAAGTTATGGCACTCCAGTTGTACTTCTGCCTGTAAAAACTTAAAAAAAAATCAAAAATTGTCCACATAAGCGCCGGTCATACCACGTAAGATGGCTGTCACTAACTAGACCACCATGTTAGTGCTTTTTGGCCAAAAATTGACTAGAGTGACTAAACTGACAAATGGTCAAAACATTTAAGATTAAATTGGCAAATGGTCAAATAGTTTATGATTAAATTGACCAAATTAAAAAATTTAATATTACATTATTTGTCATGCAATAGATTTATGACTGAATTAGTACAACCAAAAGATTTATGAGTGAATTAACATCGTATAATAGATTTAGGACTCTTTGGATATTTTTTCCTAATTTTTTTCAATTTTGCCAATTTAGTCATAAACTTTTACTTAAAATTCTAATGTAGTCCTACTAGTCATTTTTTGTTGAGTATCGTTGATGTGACGGTGTGTCACATGGGACAGTCGTTAGTGACTAAACTGCCACATAAAAATTAAGTGAAAAGATTAAATTGGAATTTTAAAAAAAAATTAGAATTAACTTGACAAAATTGAAAAAATTTAGATTAAATCGGCATTGTTGCAATAGGTCTTGTAATAATTGGATAATTTTTTCTCGTAAAATCGAAATCCCACATTTCTTGATATGGTTATACGGGCCATAAGCCAATCCACTAACTCTTGATTATATCTTCTTTTGTTCTCATAATCTAAGGAAGTCAAGAATTTTACGTAATTCATCTAGCACCATGATCGACAGGCTCCCCAAAGCACAAAATTACTTAATTGAGTCTGAAAAGATTGCACAAGTCCGGGTATTTTCTTTCGATAGCTCTCTGTTCTGTCAAGCTATCAATATGCATATACGTACAAGACATTTTCACATAACAATTAACATTTACTCTTTGAGAATATATCAGGAGGTATTCCTTTTTTGTAAATGCCAAGTTTGCTTTCAGAGCTATGTTAGGCGACTTTTTAATTAATTTCATAGTATCGCTATTGTAAATTACCAAGTTAGGTGTCAGTGTTCACTTAAAACCATATGTAAAATTTTGCATAGAAAAAGGTGTGGTTTAATATTCAAACACTTTAACATTTCCACTTACACATAAGCTAGACTTTCGCCTAAAACTTAAAGCAGTTGAAACTAAGAAAATGTTGTGCTCTGATACGATGTAAAATTTTATGAGATCATTATCAGTTATTTTAAAATTTTAAAGTGGTAGACGAATGCGTAATTTAATATTTGAATACTTTAACCCTGTAAAATTTTTGGCATTGATAAAGGATTGTATGTGTTAATACTATAGATTCTTTTTTTGATAACTTAAGCTTTCGCTTCAAGCCTAAAGAGGATCTTATTTCTCTAGAACTTTCTAACTTGACGTGGTCATCGTAAAGAGTATCAATCCTCTTAGAGGTGACAATCTAGTGTAGTAATTGAATGTCCTAATTAACTAATAGAGTTTGCCCTAGTGGCCACTCTTTTAACATGGAAGAGGGAGATGGGGAGATCGAATCCCCACCTTCTTAAGGGAGTTGGGGTAAGGACGATTTAGTTTCAAGTGTGGGTTTCGACTCTCATGCTCTACAAGGAGGCATGTCAAAAGTTTGAGAGTGAGAATTAGAGTAAGAATAGAGTAGGACCGACAAAAAAAGAAAAAAGAAAAAAGAATGTCCTAATTAAGATACCTCTCATCTTATTTTGAATATTAATGTACATGAGATATACTAGGAACATGGATATTGTCAAATAGTTGGAATTAATCATTTCCTTATCGCCCAAATAAAAAGTTTCCTTCTCAATAACTAATGGCGATATTGAATATCTAGGTAGACCATACTTTTGTCCATATCACCTGTTGATGAATAGCCGCATCATTCATTCTAATTAAAAGCATTAACTATGGGATTTGTTGTTAACTGAGCTTTTACCGCTATATGTTGTATTTTTGCGTGACGGTATGAGAAATCAAATCAAAGCGTGATCTTGCTAATCTAACAGGGATCTCATTCAGATCATGCTATTTTCTTGAGTCAAAATGTTGACATTGCAATGTTTCGGATGCAAAAGTGACTCATTAGTTACTATTTTTCACAAATATCTTCCAAAAGAGTACTTCAAAATGATGGTTGTCGATAATCCTTAATTTAAATATAATGTAATCCCTAGCTCTTTTTGGCTTCTAGTTCCCAAACCGAGTACAGAAAGTCTTTGTAAACGAAGGGAAACCACATGTTATATAAAAAAAGCATATAAACTCATGCAAATCATACTTTATTTTCTCAACCTAGGTTGGATGCGGGGATAATGAGTGCAAGGTGTTGGTACAACATAGGCAGACTTGGAATCGAGTGCACTTTAGATTAGTAATGAGTCCAATCTAATAGTCTAAAGTTATCCAGCTTATGTCAACTACTCAAGTTACATATGATCTTCTTGACTTAGGAGTATTACAGTAACTTTATACACAAAAAAACTTCTTGATTTAGGAGTATTACAGAAATTCTGAATTCAAAAGACGCTCTTGAAAGTGTTGGTGTTTGAGTTGTAAGCTTGTAGACGAACACCTATCTTCCTAGTGATGAATATTCAATTTCCCGCCTAATTTTCTTCCTAAAATCAACTACTATAATATTTTCCATGTTGACCGCGCCTCGATTTATTTCCATAATCAGATGACACTAGTTGCGTTCTGCGGTGGTTCTAGGAAATCTTTAATGTGGGATCCAAATTGCAAACAACGATTTGATAATTGTCATATTATCAAGATGAACCCTAGAGAAGTTATTCTGTGCATCTAGCATGGATGTTCTTACATAGGATATGGTTCGAAGGTTTAATTGTCAGACAGAAGCATGAGAGAGAGAGAGAGAGAGAGGATCAATACTTGAGCAGCAAAACCAAAAGCGAAGAAAGTTTATAATCCGTAGGCATTTCTCTCTATGGGTGAAGCTACTATATGTAAATTGAAACAGCGGTATAAATGTGAATAGCTGGAAGAGACATGGAGAAATGAATGTCTGTAGAGGGAGAGATACGTACGTGTATTCCAAGTTACGTGAATCGGGAGTATGGTAGCCGTCATTCGATGCACTATGCTCCTCTCCTTTTCAATTCTTTCTCTCTCTCTCTCTCGCTCGCTCGCTCGCTCGCTGGCTCTCTATAATATCAATATCAATACAGAAACAGTAATTACACCTCCCTCTCCGCCATTAAATGCTGGTGCACCCTCTCAATACGCTCTGCAATTACTCCTTCCCTCTCTCTGTCTCTCTGCCTCACTTTCCTCCATCCGCTCCCTCTTTCTCTGTCTCTCTCTTTCCCTCTTCTTCATCTCTTTCTCTCTCTGTTATTTTTTCCTTTCTCCCTGCATCTGCCCCTCCAACATCAACTCCGCCTCTCTCTCTCTCCCTCTCCCCCCACTTCAATTTTTTTTTCTTTTTTTTTTGGTCGATCTCCCCGCTTCATTCACTTACGCATATATGCGTTCTTAGTTCTCTCACCACCACCAACTCAGTCCATAAAACAACCCCGAGAGACCCAGCAGAACAGTTGCTTTTTGTTCAAGGAAGGGTGACCGTACAACCAGATCTAACATCCCTTGTCGAAGCTTTTTCCAATACCGAAGGCTTTCCTGAGGTAGGCCAAGAGAAAATTCTCTCTCGCATGCGTTCGCTTTACACTTCTTTCTATTTCTGGGTGTAAAACTTTACCTAAGGAAAAATTGGGTTCTGATCTTTGCAAGATCACTGTTGGGACAGGGTTTCTTGATGCAAAACGCTTGCAGTGAGTCTTATATTTACTGGGTTCTCTCTCCTTTCTTGTTTGCAGATATAAGAGCGCATTACCACAGAGAGAGAGAGAGAGAGAGAGAGAGAGAGAGAGAGAGAAAAAGAGAGAGAGATTTCTGGAGAATGTTTTGAAAAAGGAAAGGAAAGACAGAGAATGTTCTCGTTAGATTCACTCCGACATCTTAGGAGGCGTTTCATATGCTTTTAGCCTGATTTTCGTCTGCCAAAAGGGACCATTTCACAAAAAAATTGTTAATCTTTGGCTTTATCTTCAGTTTTTTTTATTCTGCTTTTCTCGTGCATTGGCACTTAAACCCCCCCTCCGCCCCTCCCCCTCCCAAAAAAAATTAAAAAACAAAGAAATTCGAGACAAAATCTGAGGGTCAGCCCAAGTACCATTAGTTTTCCTAAGGATAGGACAATATAGGGGTTCAAAAAGGTCAAACCTAGTATTGCGCTTAACGGTGCTGAAGGAGAGAAGAGGATAAAATCAGTATTTGCTTCACTTTTGGAACTAGGGTTTCTAGCTTCTTCGTTAACATGCCAGCTGGAATCATGATTCCGGCAAGGAACATGTCGTCATCGCCGATGATCGGGTCCAATGGAAATGCCAGTGGGTATGGATCGTCTTCCGGGCTCACCCTCGGTCAGGTAAGCTCATTTTTGTGTCCTTATTATTCTCTTATAATTACCCTAACTTCTTTTTGTGCCCTATGGGGAGTGTAAAAATGAGAACACTATGTTGGGAATGATCTTCAGTAACTTAATGTTTCTTAATGTTTCTACTAAACTTGAATCTCATTTTCCGAAAAAATGAAATTCATTTTTGATTCTCAAGACAACCATCTCGATATTCAAGAATCCATATAATATGTCTGTTACATGGTTAAAAAAAATCGTTCAATGGGCATAAAACCCCCACATTAACATACCAAAATCACCTTCCACAAGAGACATGTACATGTTTTCGCAGCCAAACATGATGGAAGGCCTTCATCATCATCAGCTTCACCACCCCTTAGACATGGCTCATCAGACCCCATCAGAGAGCGAACTTGCTCGGCTCCGAGATGAAGAGTTCGAGATTAGCACAAAGTCGGGGAGCGAAAACCAGGAAGGTCAATCCGGAGACGACATGCAGGATCTTCAGCGTCCCAATAAGAAGAAGCGATACCATCGTCACACCCAGCATCAGATCCAAGAGATGGAAGCGTGCGTTGCCGAATCCCTCTGTTAACATGATCGTCAATTTTGTTTCTAATTGATATACCCCTTTTGAAAACTGGTTCGAGGAAAAAATGTTGCAGTTTTTTTAAGGAATGTCCGCATCCAGATGACAAGCAGAGGAAGGAACTCAGCCGTCAATTAGGCTTAGAGCCTTTGCAAGTCAAGTTTTGGTTTCAAAACAAGCGCACTCAAATGAAGGTATATTTAATTACCAAAACTAGCAGATAAAGAAACGTAGGTGTGTGTGTATGTGTCTATATATATATATATGTATGTATGTATGTATGTATGTATGTATGTATGTATGTATGTATGTATATTGCGGGTAACTTCAATCTTTTGGTCTTCTAAGAAGTGGGCTTTGCCCTAGTCAAACCTATGCTTATTATATAGTGCTAGTTTTGCTTTTGCACTTGATTATAACTAAGTTGAGTGCATTTTTTCTTCTCTTGCAGACACAGCACGAGCGCGGCGAGAACACACAGCTCCGAGCGGAGAATGACAAGCTTAGGACCGACAATATGAGGTACAGGGAGGCACTAAGTAATGCCACATGTCCCAACTGTGGAGGGCCAACAGCCATCGGAGAGATGTCATTCGATGAACACCACTTGAGATTGGAAAATGCACGTCTAAGAGAAGAGGTACATCGTTCCATTTCTTTTCCCTGTGGTATATATATGCTTATATTATAACAGCTAATAGCATTGGATGTGTTGAGTTAGAAGTAATAACTACAGGCCTTATATTAAACATTGAACCGATGGTACTTTTGAGTCAAGACTTAACATAAGTCAGAATTCTCGCACTCTAACGTACATATTCTTATTTTGCATCCGTATATTTTGCAGATCGATAGAATTTCAGCTATTGCTGCCAAGTATGTGGGCAAGCCAGTGGTGAACTATCCTCTTCTTTCCCCTTCGGCTCCACCTCGTCCACTCGACCTTGGAGTCGGAGGTTTTGGGGGTCAATCTAGCGTAGGAGGAGAGATTTATGGAGCTGGAGACCTTCTCAAGTCGATTGGCGCCCCGACAGAAGCCGACAAGCCAATGATCATTGAGCTGGCGGTCGCAGCCATGGAGGAATTGGTCAGGATGGCCCAGATGGGAGAGCCCCTCTGGAGTGAGAGCTTGGATGGCATTTCATCAAGTGTGCTAAATGAAGATGAGTACATGAAAACATTTCCTCGGGGTATCGGACCAAAGCCTGCTGGATTTAACACAGAAGCTTCACGAGAAAGTGCCGTTGTCATTATGGATCACATCAACCTTGTTGAGATTCTCATGGATGTGGTAAGGGTTCTATTAGTTCTCCTCTTGGGTGCTCCAAATCGTGAGGCGTTCTTGCTTTTGACCAGGTATTGATGCACAGCACTGAAAAAAATATGGATTCGTTCTCGAATGATATCTCGCATTTACTTTTTCCGCAGAATCAATGGTCGACAGTTTTCTCCAGCATTGTCTCACGAGCTGCAACATTGGAAGTACTATCAACAGGAGTAGCTGGCAACTACAATGGAGCTTTGCAAGTGGTATACATACATATGTATTTGTCAATTATTACTAAGGATTATACTTTGTTGATAGTCCTAAATCACATGAGCACGTGTAACCTTTTGCTTTTTCTTACAACTCCTGTCTTCTAAGCTCTCTAAACATCGAATTAATGCAGATGACAGCTGAATTTCAAGTTCCTACGCCACTTGTTCCAACTCGCGAAGTCTACTTTGTTCGGTACTGTAAACAGCACGGTGATGGGGCTTGGGCTGTTGTTGATGTTTCCTTGGACAACGTACGCCCAAGCCCGATTGTCAGGTGCCGAAGAAGGCCTTCAGGATGTGTAATTCAAGAAATGCCAAATGGATATTCCAAGGTAAGAAGAATCCCCATGTTTTAGCTAGGACTACATATGTAACTCAAAGCATTCACTTCGATTTGATACATCCTTATTTACTCTATCATTGTGCCCTAGGTTACATGGGTTGAGAATGTGGAAGTGGATGATAGAGGAGTCCACAGCTTATACAAGCAGCTTGTTAATTCTGGTCACGCCCTTGGGGCTAAACGGTGGGTCGCCACCTTAGATAGACAATGTGAACGCCTTGCCAGTGCCATGGCAACAAATATTCCTAATACCGACGTCGGAGGTAATAATATTTTCAAGTCTATTCTGATCCCTCAATAGTAATTACACGCACATTTCGACTTCACTTTTGTTAAATACAAAAGTTTCTGGTTGTCATTAGCCAAAGAATCATGAAGTCCTTTCTTTTAGCTAATGAATGTTTTGTTAGAGGTGGTCTTGCTAGTTGTCACACTCATTTTCAACTCCTGAGTTCGCTTACATTTGGCAGTGATAACGAGTCAAGAAGGAAGAAAGAGCATGCTAAAACTAGCCGAGAGAATGGTGATAAGCTTCTGCGCCGGAGTCAGCGCATCTACAGCTCACACATGGACGACATTATCAGGGACAGGTGCCGACGATGTGAGGGTCATGACCAGGAAAAGTATAGACGATCCGGGTAGACCCCCCGGTATAGTACTGAGTGCTGCGACTTCTTTCTGGCTTCCGGTGCTGCCAAATAGAGTCTTCGATTTCCTCCGTGATGAGAATTCTCGAAGCGAGGTATCAAATTTCCTTTTCCCGTAGTTATACATGCTGAAAACAAGTCCAAGTGCATGTCCATCCTGGTCTCTAGATTCGTGGTTCTAAGGTAGTTATTCTAGTTGTCTTCAATAGAGATCATCTTTCAGTTATTCGACTCAAGTAACGATTTTCTACTACTACTCATCGCGAACCTGCCTTTTTCTTTCATAAACAAAACAGTGACTATTCGTGAACAAACATTGGTATTCAATTAATTCGAAACACTGCTGAATTCTAATTTTCACTGATCCTAATAAAGAACAGACCATGTTTCACTCAAGCACTTGATAACTGGCTACTTTCTGCCCCAAAAATTGGAGGCTGTTTTATTCCAGATGAAATTGAAGGCTAGATTCCTGTTGTGATCCTAGTTGACATGTTTTTTTTTTTTTTTTTTTGGTAAAAGGTCCTAGTTGACATGTTATTCTGTAAAAAACTTAGTTTCTTCTTTTTGCTGTTTTCTTCATTTCGAGATTGCCTATCACTGCTAATTGAAGCATTGCCTAATTACTGCGATACAGTGGGATATTCTCTCGAATGGAGGGGTGGTTCAAGAAATGGCGCACATCGCAAATGGCAGGGACACTGGCAACTGTGTATCTCTACTACGAGTAAATGTCAGTTTGCGAAAACTTCCATTATCAGTACTTTTACCAAATCTACATATCCTACAAGATCAATCATCTCATCATTCTTTTTACCAAATTAATTCTCTTAGAGTGCTAACTCAAGCCAAAGCAACATGCTGATCTTGCAAGAGAGTTGCACCGACTCTGCCGGTTCTTTTGTAATTTACGCTCCGGTGGATATCGTCGCTATGAATGTGGTACTGAACGGTGGGGATCCAGATTATGTCGCGCTTCTTCCTTCAGGGTTTGCAATACTGCCTGATGGTTCGGCCATGCAAGGTGGCAATGATCAACAGGCAGTGGGATCGGGTGGTGGGTCTCTCCTCACAGTGGCATTCCAGATTCTGGTTGATTCAGTTCCTACTGCTAAGCTCTCTCTTGGGTCAGTTGCGACTGTTAACAATTTGATCGCTTGCACTGTCGAGAGGATCCGGGCTTCATTGTCGTGTGAAAGTGCATGACTCTGCAGTCTAATGTCCAGGTAAGTCGAGATTCTTAAAATAAAGTACGTGGCAAGCATTATCTGATGTTATTTTGGTTCAATTAAAGAAATGTATACACAAGATTTGGTTTCTTTTTTATAGGAGCTGAATTGCAGTGTTCTGCAGATGTAGGACATCACAGAAGCAACGTTAAGAAAGAACTCGCAGCTTTTGATGTTCAAGCAGAAACATCAGCTTATATCGAATTTGGAGAAGTCAAGATCGCACCTTACTTGCAAGGATTAAGGGGTTCGGGTATTGACTTCCCAGGAAAAAGTGAAGGCAGGGAAACTAACACGAAACATTACATTTCCTGAGTTTCGACTTCTCTTTTGACCAAGTTTTGAGAACTTCTGTAGTTTAAGCTTAGCTTAGAGCGGTAGTGGTAAAGTTTTCAGTTGCGTAATCCATCAAAAGTTCCTCTGGGTTATTTTTTTCTTAATCCTCTCTCAAAGTAACCCCCCACTGCAACTGTCAATGATATGAACAATACTGGTCCATTTGTTGTTCTCACTTTTTCTCTCTGATGTGCTAATGTCCAAGCAAATTTTAATTTTGGCTCCTGAAACATTGGATCAGTATACTGTAGCAATTAGAAACTTCGAGCGAACAAGAGGCATCGAGTCAAGGTTTTCAGAGGATGCGTCGCTTACCTTCTAACTTGCTGGGCATGACACACGAAATAAAAGAAAAATCTCATGACCAAGATAGAAGTTGCCCGACTTTCTGCTACTGCAATATTCTGAGATGTGTAAAGATAACCGAATAATAACAGAAAGGAAGGATGATGACTGACAGAAGAAATTGCTTCGGGAGGATGCCAAATTATGTCAAAGGTTGTTATCTTACCATTTTTGCAAATTTCTTGCTAAACAATGGCCATGCAGATTTCAGTTTTGGAAGTAGGAATCTGCAATATAACCGTAATTTCAACTTGAAGAGAGCTATTCCTGATAACTCCAGATTTACAAGCAGTGAACAAGAGTCTCAGAGTGCGGACAGAAATCAATCAGTAGTAAAGTTAAACTGTTCTAGATGGAGAATTAAATAACCAAATCAATGACATATTTTATGCCAATCGACTCATAAGCAGCATAAGCAATTGCAGCTTTAGCAATCTTGGTGCAGTAAAAGTTATTCCAGGTGAGTGAACAAAAAAGTGCTGCCAAAACAAACTTAGTTCTTCCCAGATGATGAGTTCAAATCCAATGGTCAATGGCTTTCAGTTAAAAATCTCATAAAAGGGAGCCCCAAGAACAGAAAAATTTCCTAACTCGCGACATTCTCAATCTGATGTCACTGAAAAGAAATAAATTGGATCTTGAATTGGTTAGAAAGCACAGGACGACCACAGCACAGTGTTCGTCTCAAGCCCTCTTTTTCCTTGCCAATGCAGGTTTCTTGCTGATGGTCGATGTAGTCTTGGTAGAACACGGCAGCAGACCCCGCAGAAAGGCCAGCAAACTGAGTCCCAAGAAGGGGAAGTACACCATCAGCAAGTCATCCGATGCTTTACCAGACCCAGTCAATTCTGACAATATAGCAACCTACAAACAGGGAAAAGTCCATTTGCACGAAACATCAGTGCCAAGAGAAATGCATTATACTTTCGCATTGACCTGTATGCCAGAACTGCAACAAACATTATCTTGCAAGAGCTCAAAAGCAGAGTAGATAATTTCAATCTGTGCAATTCACGCATTTCATATCAAACCACTCTTCAATTCGGTAGCACTTATGTCAGTTGTGTATTACATCTTTCTGCAAAGAGAACGGCCGACAACAGATCTCCTCCTTTGAAGCAGCAGGGCCAAACTATTTCCCACTTTAGTATAAACTAACAATTTCTTTGCTTTAGCCAGGATAGCATCTTAAAGCCCATCCATTTCTGTAACGAAGGTGGCAACAATCCATAACCAAATTCAGAAACTACGTTGTTGCCTTTGTCGGGCTACTCGACATGGAATGATCCACTCAAAGAATCAAAAAATTCTTGTCCTTCATAAGAATGTTCGCAAAGACTGGAAGAATGAAGACACTCGGGTCTGCAAAATCTTTGGCTCGACTGCTCTCCTGTTCGAATCAGACCTCACAGGTAAAGCCCGCACTAACTCAATCGACATGGAATGTCAAAAACAAAGTTTTTCACGAGAACAAAAAACAGCGGAGGCGCTCAAATCACAGGTCCCACTCAGCAGTGTAAAAAGGTACGGCCTTTGCCCGAAAAGCTACCTAACATGACAATGGGCAAACGATGCGTGCGGCAATTACCATGGAAGTGGCCACGGAGACGCCGTAGATCAAGCAGGTGGTGCGGAACCAGGGCCTGGCGGCGAGGATCCCGTACAGGTTGAGGATGGAGAGGGGCCAGAGGAACAGGATCTCGAGCCAGACGAGGCCGACGAAGAAGAGGGGCTTCTCGGCGACGAGGTAGTCGCCCACCCGGCCGCTGTACCCGCGTTTGAGGTCGAGCAGGACGTCAGGGAAGAGGGACTCCGGGAGGCACGCCTGGGCGTCGAACAGGGGCGCGCAGACGGCCATCAGGAGGAAGAAGAGGAATAGGACGGCGTCGACCAGCTTCACGAGAGCACCCATTTTCCTTCGGAGTCCGTTCGAGAGGGTGGTGGTGGTGGAGGAGAGGGGATCCGAGGGGAAAGGTTGAAGAAGGGAGGCTGGCTGGTTTGGTTAGATCTGGAATTTGGGGAGAGATATTGAGTGCATGGAAGTGGTGGCAAACGCCTAACAGGGCACTTCCGCATTTTAGCAAATTTCCATGGGAGAGGAGAATATGTCAGTGACAGATGGGCAAAAGACAAGGTGGACTTCAAAAGCTTGTTTTTTTCTTTTTCTTTCTAATCTTCTTTGTTATAATAAGGTTTAGGGACTGAAAATGCTAGGGAAAGCACCGAAAGCTGGAAGCAGAGCTATCTCAATGACATGATGAAGATGAGATATACAGAATACCGAATAACTTGGTCTAGATTCCAATTCCGGAGAGTTAGATAACTTGGGGTTGGATCCTGTCTCCACGACGACTCCATCGTCGAATTGGATGATAACTTTGTGTAGTCCTGCTACGGTGTGTCTAAGAATATGTATTCTGACTTAGGAATGACATTCTACGGATGTAGTCATATGTTTGTTCTATTGCAATGAACCAGGGGTTTAGATGATACGAACAAATGGTATTCAATGCAAATTAAACTGTCTTTTCATTAGGAAGATGGTACCTTAAAAATTCTTAGAAAAGGATCAAAGATGTTTTTTCTTTTTTCGTTTTTTTTTATCCAACTGAGCAAAGCGCGAGATAAGCTCTTTGATTTACAGCGAGGAGACATTCCTATACAATTGTGACTATACGTCACTCTCTGTCTCCTTGTTGAAGTTTAGAGAGTAGGAGGGGGCACAGGTACAAGAGATATACCTGCAGCGCGCTCCTCGTGGCAAACAATCCTGCATATCTAGGTAAATTGTTCCGCAGTCTCGAAAGTTGGTATGTGGTGGTATCTTCAGGATCAGACGTGCTTGCAGTGTCATTTAAGCAAGTTGGCTAATTGTATTGTAGATGGTGTGGATTAATGCGAAGTTGCAGACCACTAAAATTAAAAATTTCAGAGCAATAAAGAATCAAGAGAAGTCAAGCCAAGAAAGGCTTCTTTGATCATTTGATGCTCCCCCACCTCCCGCGCAATTACGAGAAGCTTCGGCTTCTCGACCAGATGATTCACATATATAGTAACAGGGAAGGGTTTCATGCTGCCGTTCTTTTCGTTTGCGTGCCCTCTTTCTGACTCTTTTATTTAAAGGATCCATGCTGTGGAAGCTTCAAGATTCCTTTCCAAGTGATCTTAGTTGGATATCGGTCATCATATTTTCTGCATTTTACCATGATTTGAGGCCATGTTTTGCTAATGATCTTTGAATTTAAAGAAGGAACTGACATGCACAAACTAATTGCTGCACCACATCGACTTTACTTTGGTCTGTGCAGGCTTGTTTCGAAGGATAACCATTCAAGACAATTCCAGGACCTTTCAATCTCTTTTGGCAATGCATGCGATCAAAACCTGAGTGCATTTCACCTTTTGTGCTGTGATAACCTAATCTGTTTTTCTCTTGACATCATTTTGACTTGCTGCATTGTTTCTGTGGTGTTTGGCCGGATTTTTCCCCTCCAAAAATGAGTTTTTTCGATGGAATTTGAATGAAAGACCCTTCCCCCTCCTGCCCCATCCCTCTTCTCCCATCCTTACATTTAAACTTGACTATCTTCTCAAAGGAATATGAAAATCCCGTGGCAGAAAGTATAAAGTTACTACCAGAAGAATCAAGAGCCAACCATCTTTGTTTATGCCATTAGTGCGCCTTGATGGGAAACTGTCTTTGTTTATGCAAGGAATACCCATTCTTCTCCCGGTTAGTTGATAATTGGTGCATCCTCCCTGATGTGCTAATTTGGCTCTGAGAAACAGTCGATCAGCATATTGTAGCAGTTAAAAACTTCATGTGAATAAGAAGCACGGAGTCAAGGGTTTCAGATGAAGCGTCACTTACCTTCTAATTTGCTGGCTATGACACCGTGAAATGAATGAAAAATCTCATGACAGGGATAGAAGTTGAGAGAGTTTCTGCTGCTGCAATATTCTTAGATAAAGGTAACTGAATAATAAAAGAAAGAAAGAATGATGAATGACTGTAGAAATCACGCAGGGTGGACAACAAATGATGTCACAGATTGTGATCTTCCCATTTTCATATATCTTTATTAAACAATGGCCGTGCAGATTCCAGGTTTGGAAGGATTCTTCAATATAATCGTAATTTCAACTTAAAGAGAGCTATTCCTGATGACTCCAGATTTACAAGCAATGAACAAGAGATTCAGTGCGTGGGGAGAAATCAATCATTTATAATGTTTAGCCGTCCTCGAAGGAGAAATTGACCCCCAAATGGATAACATATGCCAATCAATTCATAAGCAGCATAAGCAATTGCAGCTTTTGCCACCTTCACAAGCAATATCATCGCAATAAAAGTTATTTCAGGTGAGCAAACTCAAAAGTGCCGCCAAACCAAGCTAGGTTCTTACCAGATGATGACTTCAAATCCAATGTATAACGGCTTTTGGTAAAAAAATCCTCACAAAAAACAGCCCCAAGATTAGAAAATCTTCTTAACTCGCGACATTCTTAATCCCATATCACCAAAAAGAAAAGAGTTGGATCTGGGATCGGTTAGAAAGCGCAGGACGTTCACAGTGCAGTGTTGTACCTCAAGGCTTCTTTTTACTTGCAAATGCAGGTCTCTTGCCGATGGTCGATGTAGTCGTGGTAGGATATAGCAGCAGAACCACAGAATGGCCAGCAATCTGAGTCCGAGGAACGGGAACTTCACCATCACCAAGTTATCAGACACTATACCGGAGCCAGTCACTTCCAACATTATAGCAGCCTACAAACAGGAAAAAGTTAATTTCCATTAAGTATCAGTGCCAAGAGAAGTGCATTATACTTGTGCATTGATCTGTTTGCTGGAATCCAGCAACATTATCAGCATCTCGTACGAGCTGAAAAGCAGGATAGATTAATTTCGATCTGGGCAAATTCGCTCATTCCATATTCAAAGCACTCTTCAATTCAGGAGCACTCATGTCAGTCAAGTACACATCTTTTTGCAAAGAGCACGGCAGAACAACAGATCTCCTCCTTTAAAGCGGCAGGGCCAAACGATTTCCCGGTTTGCAGTGGCTAACGGTCACTTTGCGTTAGCCAGGAGAGCAACTTGAAGACTATCCATCACCGTAGCGAAGGCTCCATAATCGATGACAAAATTCAGATACCATGTTGTCGTCGGGAGATGATCCACTCGAAAGAATCAATGAGGCGTTAACTAAATCGACATCGAACAACATCGAACAACAATGAGGCGTCCTTCACGATAAGAGCCCCCCGTTCAGCACGTAAAAGTGACATGAAAATGGTCATGCAACGCAGCAATCGCCATTGAAGCGCCCACAGAGACGCCACAGATCAAGCAGAGGCGCGACGATGGGCGATCGGGAGGGAGAAGAGGGAAGAGGATTGCGTCGGATCAGCTTCAAGAAAGAGCACCCATTTTCCCTCCGATCGATTTACGGGGGAGTTCGTACGAGAAAGGTTGAAGAAGACCGACATGGAAGTGGGGGCAAAGAGCGCACCTTTGCGCGGTTTCGCAATTTCCCATGAAGGGAAAGAGAAGGTGGAGATCATGCCGGCCCGAAATTTCGATCTCTATTCCAGGCCCGGGCGGATTCGATCCGGCCCGCCCATCGATTGAGCCCGACCCGAGATCATCATCTTCTCTTCTCCTCTCTCTCTCCCTTTTGCGAGCGTCTGTGAAAGATCCCCCGAGAGAGAGAAGAGAGAGAGAGAGAGGATGAGCGAGACGAGGCCGGTGCCGAGGAGAGAGAGTCCATGGGGAACGCCCGAGGGAGACCATCGCGAACCCAAAGCCCATCGCTGCAACGATCGAGCTGAGGACGTCATTCAAGTAAAATGCCTGCCCCTTTCTCTCTTTCCGATCTTTTTTTCTGATTTCTCGTATCTTTCCCACCACCTTTGAGTTGTTTTCAATTCATGCCTCTTCCCGTCGCCAAGGTAGTAAATTTGCATTCGAGACGCGCACGAACACGTCCCGTCAGTCACTTTTCTCTCTAATTTGCTGTGGCGTGGCGAAGAGTTGGAGTGATGCAGTTTGTCTGTTTGTTAAAATGCTTCTGTGAGTAGGAGTCTTACTGAAACGATGATGGTGGCCGTAAATCGATGAGGGTGGCGACAGGATAAAAAGTTGGGATGTTGGTGGGGGTGATGATGGTGGAAGTATCGGTTCGATTGTCGATTGCATTGACTTGTATAGAATGAAGTACCGAAAGAGCGGAACTGTCTCCATTACATGGTGAATTATCTAGACCATCAAACAACTAACTATGGATCCAATTTTGAAGAGTTAGATAGCTTGTGACTGGAACCCGTTTCCACGATTCTGTCCTTGAACCAAATAAGGCCTTTGTGGAGTTTCACTATGACATGTCTAAGGGTATGTATTGGGTCAGGAATGGCGTCCTACGGATGTAGTTGTATGTGAATTTTGCTGCAATGAACGGGGTTTGGCTGATATGAACCAATAATGCTCGATGCCTCTAAAAGCAACTAAATTGTGCCTTTTCATAAGGTAGATGCTACCTGGATGTTCACTGAGTGTGCCTGAGCTCTCACTCATGCTTAGCACAAGTTGGTGACTGATGTCTTTTCTTATTGTTATTTTGAAGAGGTGAACTGGCAGCTTTTACGGGGGAAAGCTTGTTAAGTTTGATTCAACGTTTGATAGTGTTGTTCAATTTCTAAGATGAGGATAATAGATGATTCTTTTGTGTTCAACTGAGTAAGCACAAGAGAGATTTTTATTTATCTTTTCTCAAGCACAGGATCGTTTTTTTCACAAGCTCTTTGATTTGTGGTGAGGAGATATTTTACTACGATTGTTTCTATATGTTAGTCATCTTATTGAAGTTGAGAGAGTTAGAAGGGGCAGGGGTACTAGGCAATACCTGCAGTGCATCCCTTATGGCAAACAATCCTTCATATCTAGATATATTGTTCTGTAGTCTTGAAAGTTGGTAAGTCGTAATATCTTCAGAGTTCAGACATGCTTGGAGTTTTATCAAAGTAAGTTGACTGACTGTATTGTAATATTGTGGATCAATGCAAAGTTGCCAAACACCAAATTTTAAATTTGAAAGAAACATATAAGAATCAAGGGAAGTCAAGCAAAGAAAGGCTCCTTTGATCATTTGATGCTTCCCCACCTCCTGCCCAATTAAGAGAAGCTTTGGCTTCTCAACCAGATGATTTATATACACCATCAGTCATCTTCTTGATGTAGGATAACACAATCCCGGTTTCTCAGCATTAAAAAAGAAAAGAGAAAGTAGTAACAGGGAAGGTTTCATGCTGGCTGAAAATAAATTTTTATAGCTTTTATAGATTAGTTGATCTAATTAACTAAAATCCATGTAATTAAAACTTTCCCTCCCCCTCCTCAAAAAAAAAAAAAAAAAACACTCAAAAGATAAAAGGGAAGGAGGAATTAGTAACAATGAAGGTTTCGTGCTACTGTTCTTTTCATTTGCATGCTCTCTTTCCAACTCTTCTATTTGAAGGATGCATGCTCTAGAAGCTTCAAACTTCCTTTTGAAGTGGAATTAGTTGGATATTGTCATCTTGTTTTCTGGCTTTTAGTATGAAGTGAGGCTATCTTTTGCTCGTGATCTTAGAATATAAGAATAGGACCTGATATGCGCAATTTATTTGCTGCACTATGCCAACTTTACTTTCATCTGTGCAGGCTTGTTTTGAAGGAAATCCATTCAAGACAGTTCCAGGACCCTTCAAGCTCTTTTGGCAATGCATGCGGTCAAAACCAGGGTATGTTTTACCTTCTGCGTCGTAGAAATCATGCCTTTGATAATGGTTTTGCTTAAACCGCATGGAAAACACTGATTATCTCTTAATATCATTTTGACTCGATGGATTGTTTACATGGTATTTTAGCTTGTTTTCCTCTTTCCTCACACCCCTCCTTCCCTGTCTCTCATCTCCCCTCCTGATTTTCAAACTTCGACCATCTTCTCAAAGGCATACTATAATCCGGATGTAGAAAATTCAAAAGTTACTACCAAAGCAATTAGCATTAGATTATCTCTTCTTATAATATAGAAAGCAAGGGAGACGTTGAGCCATGAAATCGACGCACCTTGAGTGTGAATTTATCCTTGTTTATGCAAAGAATACCCATTCTTTTCCTGGTTAGGACACCATGATGCCGCTATTGCCACTATTGCATCATTAGCTACTTTATAGCTGCATTCCCATGAAAAGTCAAACTCTTTGTATTGTGCAGGGAGGAGCCAACAGCGCCGTTCTACTACTTGGACTTGGAGCCCCCAAAGAGGGAGGTTAAGCTTGAATGACGCAGCCCCTTTTAGACAATGATTGCCTTCTGTTTCAAATCTGCGCCTCTGTTCTTGTAATTTCTTGGATGAAGACAGGTTTTCTAAGTGCGACTGGTTTTTTCATTCTTTTTTTTTTTGGGTGCATGTGTACTTATTTACACCAGCTAATAAAATGAATCCTTAACTCGGTTTTCGTTTTCGATCTGGGAAGCAGGCTTTTGGTCATGTCTTTTACAGTTGTTATTTTTACTGTAGAAAATGTGATGATGAAGTTGTGAGTTCAAATCGTTCGTAAAAGAAAAAACTGAGGAAGTCAATGAAGACTGGAGTAATTGGTTGTGTTGAGAGGCTGCTGCAGGAGTGGCAGTCCAAGTTGACACTAGTTGTTAACCTAGGTTTAAAAGTTCCGGTGGTCGGACCATTGGGTTTTGGTGAATTTCGTTTAGCAATCTGATCTCCAAGTGAAATTACGATTCAAGGAGATCGGATGCAAGTTTCGCGTGACAGTGTTTTGATCATTACGAGATTGATCAAGATCTCCAGGAATGTGATGATTTTGATAAGATCATCCCACAATTCTGATAAGAATGTCAATATGCCCTGGTTCTTCAGAACAACTTTTCGGCCTAGGCTACCAGCATCGTCTTTGGAGTGAGCAGGGGCATTGATTTGCCTTCTCGTCCTATGGGGAGAGAAGGGGAGAGAGAGATTGATGCTCCTTATCAGGTGCCTAATTCCTTCATGAAAACTTGTTCCACACTTGATTTTATTGTCGATCGTCAATGGAAACGCAGACAATACACAACTCGAGATATCGCTAGGACGACTGAGGCACGCCCCCGCCTTCTAATTCACCTAGCGACCGGTTGCTTTGACGAACCAACTATTCACAAAAAAAAGCTACAACACTTTCTTCAAAAGTCGATGATAGGCTCCCCGATCGTCAAGTTGCGCTCCACGGTCCACGGCAAGTCGAAGAGCTTCGCGGTTATGAACTTGAAGATCTTGTTGACGTTGATGTTGTAGGTCGCACTCGAAAAGAAGAGTGTGGCGTTGAGGGCCTTTGCATACGCTCTCGCCTGTTAAAACATCACGAAAACGAGACATGTCATGAAACTGTTAACCCGTCGACTTAAACCGGGTGAGCCTAAAGTTTATCTTCTTCTTTCTTTTTTTTTTTTTTTTTTGGCTGAATTGGGTGGTTGGTCACATCATCTAAAGATATAATTCAAAACCCAAAACTCAAATAGTTCCAAGTCATCCTAGGCAGTGTCTCCATCGACACCTAACATCATCAAGGCATTATTCTAACCGGGCCATCATCCCATTACGTGCCCTAAATTCATCGCTCCTCCCTCTCCTTCCATCCATTATTGCGACCCGTCCCTTTCGAGGTCCCTCGCCCTCGCCTACTCCCGTCTTCGTGTCACGAACGAGTGAAACGCCGGAAAATTTGAAACCTCGTCCCGTCCCGTCTCGACTCAATCGACCGTTGACTTGTAGGTACATTATGCATGATGGTTCCCGGATACATTCGATTGCTGCTGCAGCACCGGGCCAAACTGCCCTTTTTTCTCTCCTCCTTCGGATTGCAACTTGGCCCTCAACTTGCGGAAGAATGTTTCCCCAAAAGCTGTAAGGCCCGAACGATCTTCCTCTTAAAATAATATTCCCTAATTTGATCTCCAAGTGGGTCGTTTGGGAATGGATTGTTCTTCGCTAATTTCTCTATTTAAGATTTAGGGACTGATAATTCGAGGCATTCTAATTGGAATATAATATATATTATTTACCTGGCTTGCTATCGTCCACTGCAGATCTATGGGCAGCTGGATGAAATCGTCGAATTTGGTTCCTACTATAATCGGGATTGCCGTCTGCATAACAAAGATTGATATATAACTAAGATTTATAATTTCAGATTAGTCTCTATATGAGAGAACAATTTCGAAAAAAAAATATATATATTACCTGATTCCATCTCCTTGCTTGCTGATACCAGCTTATGACACTGCAATCAAACAAAGATCTCACACACTGAGTTAAGCATTCAATCTAATTTAAGCCTCTAAATTATCCCGACCCGGGCGACCGGAGGCGAGGCGAGGCAAGATGCGCACCTATTCAGCGTGCACCGGCTAGTCAGGTCGAACATGAACAGGATCGCGACGCAGTCCTTGCAGGCGATCGGGACGTGGTCGTCGGGCCTTCCGTCGCCTGCACCACACCGGATATACGCAGTTTCAGATTCAATCTTAGCGACGGTATCCTTGGATGTCGTACGAGGATGCTTTTTTTGGGGAAAATTCCCGAATGCGTTAGCTTTACCTTCGACTTCCCAGATGCTGTAGGAGATGCGGGCGCCATTGACCAGCAAAGTCTTGTCCATGAGATTCAAGCCTTTCGTCTCCGAGCAGCCATAGATCTCCTCCTTCTCGTCCCCCACGTACTTCACCTTCACCCCACCCAGAAAAAGAACACAAAAAATTCAACAGAATTTGATATAATGAGGACCCGAGAACGATCGCGTCGATTTCGCTCTCCCCCCAGATTCAAAGATCGAATCTTTCGTTCGAGGACTCACTCACCACGAAGCTGGTCTTGCCAATCTGCTGATCGCCCAGCAGCCCGATCTTCAGGGCCACCAAATCCGAATCCCCGTCGCCGCCTCGGCCCGCCGCCGCGGCCACGACGGGCGGCGCCGCGGGCTCCACCTCCCGGGGAGCCACCTCGGCGTACGGCAGCATCCGGTACCGGCAGCGCTTGGCCGACGATGCGGCTGCCGGAGCCACCGCAGGGGACCGAGCAGGCGAGGAGGAGGAGGAGGAGGACGCGGGGGTGGAGGAGCGGGCGAGGATCTGGTGCCAGGCGCGGCGGATGCACCGCCGGAGCGTCCAGAGGCGGCGCTGGATCCGGCGCCGGAGGTTGAAGCGGACCATTTCCTCTGATCCGAGGGACAGCTCCAGGATGTGGGTGTGAGCTCAGCTAGCAGTGTACGAGGATGGCCTTTTCTCTGGAGGAGTGTCTTGCTTTATCGGCCATGGAAAATGGGAACTCTCGAGTGCAAATCATGCTTGGTGTTTAAAAAGGAGGTCGCGATATTTTTGGGAAGGTGGTGTTGAATTTTTATTTTTTTTTTTTTTTTTATTTTATTTTTATTTTGGATTTTTTTATTTTTTATTTGTTTTTATGTTTTTAAATCAGTTGCAACGACCTTGTAGCTAGGAATGCGACTGATTTAACGGGGAGGGTTGACCGGTATGATGACGAAAAGGTGGAGGAAGGTGGAGGAAGGTGGGAATGGTCCGAATTGCCGGCTGATTTGTCCCCCTCCCCATTCCGGTTCGAGGGGCAATTTGGGGAAATTGTGATGTTTTTGCAGCGAGTGATGCCCACCTAGAAAAAAGGCTTTATTTGTCGACAATATGTAATTTTTATATGGAGGCTGCCTGATTTACATACAATTTTTGGCCCATGGACTAATCGATTGATGAATCGACTTGATTGGGATTGGGGGTTGATATTGGGTTTAAATTCGATTCGAAGTGGGAAGTATCGAAAGACAAAATTAATCCATATTAATTTCCGTCTTTGATTTCTTTAAGAAATGGTATGGGAATCATAGGACTTGATATGTAAGGAGGGTCATTTGATATGTACCATAGAGTTGATGATATTTTTTTGTTTTTGCAATTCGAAGTTAAATTGTATTTCCATAATCTTGATTTGGAGTGAATTTGAACTCACTCTCATGCATTCTAGTATCTATGTACGTGCTTTCTCAATGATTAAAAAAATTATCATCGACTTTGCTCTACATATTAAATACTCTCAGCACATTTGAAATGTATATTTTACATCTTTCTGATCTAGACTCAGTTGCCTTCATGTACACCCAAGATCCATGCTCGAAAAAGCAAAAAATAAATGTTGGGGATCATGTAATCTGGAAAAGAAATTGACGACAAGGAAAATTATGCATGGTGCATCTCGAAAGTAAAGAATATAATAATTGTAGATTTTGAAATTGAATTGGGTATTTGATACGGAGAGGAAAGTTGCTGATACTTTTTGTGATTTCCCATAACCCTTGCTCCTTCCATCTCATTGCTTTAAAAAAATCATATATATTAGATCCCATCAGTCATATTGCCTTATTTGCAACAAAAAATTGTTGATCGTGTTTTAACCATATTTTAAAGGCTCTAAGAATTATGCAAGGCATGAACATGTACAGTGGAATAAGGTTGTTAAGATGTCAATGACACTTTCTTGCGAAAAATAATGGGATGAAATTACTTACCCATCTATGCTTAATTTAATGGCAAGTCATGCTGCTTTCACTTTTCACATGTATGTACATAAAAGGGTTTCCACTTCAAAGTGAAATTTTGTTATGGCGATACCCCTTAATTGTTCACAGGTATGCGATGACCACGTAATCCGATGACGGTAATTGAATAAAGTAATAATCGATTACGTGCTTTTAACCTATTCGAGAAAAACTAGTCTCTTGGTGCCAAACAGTCGGCACCGAAACGAAACCCTTACAAAGCCCTCCTCAGATCGAAGTCTAGGAAAGACCCTCAAGAGAACCCATCACAAAGAAGCAAATCAATCTTTGACTTATGTCTCCACTGCAATTATTTTGACAAAAAAAAAAAATGTGATGGCGAAGTATGGTAGTCACTGGGGCCAGCGGCGGAAACATGGAGTGCGCAGAAGTCTACAAAACCCACCAAACTATTTATTACCACTGCTACCCCCACCCTATAAATATCTTATTCAATCAAGAAATCTGCCCTGCAATACATAGAGAGAGAGAGAGAGAGAGAGAGAGAGATTGTAAATGTTTAAAATATGATTGGATGTTGGAAAGTAAGGGTCTTGAGAATCATATGTTAAGTGCACGGTAGCTATTCCGGCAAAAACCTCAATGATTAGATGTCTAATCTCCTTCCGGATATTCCCCACTTTTGTTCTAGAACTTATTACTCATTATCTGATGTGATGGCGATTTTAACTAAACCCACAAATTTGTAAAAACATAGAAGAGTCCTTTCGTGTATGAGCAATCTCAATGACATCGTCATGGAATTTCATAGATGTGATTGTATATTTATATTCGTGGATGTAATTTTCCGCCGCAACGCACAATTTCACAAAAATTTTGACAATATCTCTCTTTTGGAGGATTGAGATTCTGGAGAAACGTGTTACTAATACTAATAGTATGAGTCCACTAATCCCTTTTAAAATAAGCAAAAAAAAAAATGGTATACTTAATTATATATGAGATCTAAGAATTGGGCTGACTACTCCAACAGCATTCATTTATAAATCAGTTGCTTGTACGAACAAATCTCTCCTCGAGAGAATAGATGGGGTGATTCAAGTGCCCACCTAGGGTCATTTTTTATATTTTTAAGGAAAATTGTTTATGATAAATTATTTTTTGACTTTTCGATATTTGGATGACGATAAACTAATGGATCTTCAAAATACATGTTCCATGGTCTGAAAACAACGAGTTTGAATTAGGGGAAAAAGACTTTCCCTCCTAATAAGATGGAAACCGTTTTTTCCTAAATCACCAAAAAGACAAAAACAAATCAACTGAACTCAGCTTAGTTTGCTAGGAGAAGGGTTTCACGGGAATTAAGGCCGGAAGACTCGAATCCTTACAATTATCATTACCCCATTTTACTGTTGAGATTGACTCTGAGAATAAAAACGGTTTAAGAATATGCTTAGATCCAGTTTTTATCTGTCTTTGTCCTACCGTGAATGATTTCGTCGATTATTTTCAGTAAATTAAATGCGTGAAATTTTAAATAAAGAAGAGTTCGCGGACAATTAGGTTGGCCATACAGGGTTAGGTTGACCGGCCTACGTAGGAAGAGCCGGTCGAGGAAGCATGTGCGATTAGGCCACGTAAATTGTCGCGATCCGAATCTTTTTAGATGCTCGATGCGAATACGTGGAGACCCTAGAATCCACAAACCAGGAAGTGGGACCCACGTCAATGATCGATTTATTTTACTTTTCAAAGTGATGCCGACCAATGGCCCTTGTCCACATCGCATGGTGCCCACGGTGGCTGCCATAGTCAAAGGAGTTAACGTGGGTGCACCTCGTGAGCTTTCATGATTTTTTTCTTTTTTAAAATTAACAAATAAATCACCCGTATCATTCACCGACACGAATACATAAAAAGGATATTTTCATCCTCCGCGAAATTACTCAAACATAAGTTGTTATTGATAGTAAAGATATTTTATCATTTTATTATTTCAATTGATTCGGATGATTATTTTTTGGAAACCACTTTACAAATTATTTATTTTTTGTAAAATAAATGGAGTATAGATTTAGTTGCAATATCTATTGCCATCGATACCATAACCTACTCATGGGAATTTACAAGCGAATTGCCAGAGTAACGTCATAAAAATATGACCAATCTAACTCATAAATCACCGTATCTTGAAAATTAACATATATGGCGGAGATAATGATTTACGAGTTAAAGGGATATCCTCATTTATACAAGAGATATACGCCATTGATTTGTTCTTTTATCACATGAAGGAGTGCAATCGAAAACATTTTCTTTATTATCTCTAATTTGATAAATACAGGATTTTTTTAACTTCGATTATAGATATATGTGTATCTAAAAATTTAATATAACTCATAACATAAGTAATTTTAAAATAGAAGTTCAATTTTAAATTTCTAAAATCATTACTTGAGCAATTTTCCCAAGACATGTTTCCATTTGATGCTTGTGCTGGTTTCCTGTGGGCCTGAGGTCACCTCTTTCTAGGAAGACCAGGGCCATCCCTCGGCTCCAATATCTGGATCTGGCAGGTATAGACTTAGCCTAGGTTAGAGAAACATATTTACATGAATTTGGAAACATATCTAGCCTGAGGTCACCTGTTTGTTTAAAATTGTTTCTATTCCCGGGAACAAAATTTTATATTATTTTGTTTCAAGAATAAAAAAAATAACATAAACATGTTTGGTAAAAATTTTGTTACTGGAAATAGATTTGGAACAGAAAAAAAAAAAGTTATTTCTTATTTCTTGAAATAATTTTGAAAAACAATTTTTTTCTTTCCTCTTTTTTTCTTCTCTTCTTCTTCTTCCTTTTGTGATGCCGGCGACTGGCGAGACGAGGGCCGGCGACCTCGCCGGAGCATCACTGACCCATGAAGACGTTGAGCCATGACAAGGCTTGTCGGCCCAAGCCTCGCCGTAGCTAGGTGAGGCCGACCTCGCACCCCTTGGGCGAGGTCAAGCCTCACTGGTGGCCTTGGTGGCCAAGTGAGCCTTGCAAGGCCACCGGTAAGGCTTAGCCTCGCTAGCCCTCGCGGTGGCTTGGCGGGCTCCGGCAAGCTCACTGGAGCTCACCTAGCTAGTCGGCGGGCGCTAGTGGCCGGTGGCCGGCGATTGGCCACAAAGAGAAAGAAGGAAAAAGAAAGAAAAGAAAGAAAAACAGGAAAAAAAGGAAAAATATAATAAAAAATATTGAAAAATCAAAAGAAACAACAAAATTATACAAGTTTACCAAACACATTTCTATTATTCCTAGAAATTATTCCTGGAAACAGAAACAAAAAAAAAAAACTATTTCTATTCAAAAATTATTTCCTGAAACGGAAACGTTACTAAACACGCCCTTAAAGAGTCTCTCATTTTAGAAACACTGATTTCATATAACACGAGACAAACAGTGCAATGAAAATTATAAGATATTTTCTATTTATACCGAGAATAACGGTTGTAAAGGAGAGTGCAAATTTCGGTACCAGTTGTAGCTAAGGGCGCGTTTGTTTGTGTTTTTGTTTAAAAATTGTTCTAGGAACGAAATAGAAAAAAGTGTTTACATTCGGGGAACAATTTTTGAACAAAAACGCGTTTGGTAAACTTGTTTCGGGAATAAAAAATAAACGAAACATGTTTGGTAAATTTGGATAATTTTTTATTTCTTTTATTTTTTTTTTTTTTTTTTTTTTTTTTTCTTCTTTTGGCGGCGACCGGCCGGCGAGGATCGGCCTCGCCTTGATCCGGCGAGGCCGAGCTCTCCTAGCGGCGGGCGAGGTGCGGCCTTCTTAGGGCCACCGCCGGCGAGGCCGAGGCTCGGCCGCCGGGCGAGCTCGGCCTCGCCGGATCTAGGCGAGATCGAGCTCGCCCGGCCGGCACGAGGTCGGCCTTGCCTTGATCCGGCGAGGCCGAGCTCGCCCCGGCGGGCGAGGCCGAGGCTCGCCGACCGGCCGTGGCGAGCTCGGCCTCGCCGGATCCGGGCGAGATCGAGCTCGCCCGGAGCCGGTGCGAGGTCGGCCTCGCCATGGCGGACGAGCTCGAGCTCGCCCGGCCATGGTGAGGCCGACCTCGCCCGCCGAGCGAGCCTCGGCTCGGGAGCCTCGAGCTCGCCCGTGCCATGGTGAGGCCGACCCTCGCCCGACGGCAAGCCTCGGCCTCGCCCTCGTGGCCGGGCGAGGCCGGCCCTCGTCGGCGGTCGCCGGCCATGGCGAGGCCGGCGACCGGCCAAAAGAAAAAGAACAAGAAAATAAGAAAAAAAAAAAGTGTTTCTCAAAAGTGTTTGAAACAAGAAACACAAAATTTGTGTTTCTTGTTTACATTTTTTTTTTTCGGGAAAAAAAAAAAAAAAAACGAAATTTTTGTTCACAGGAACAAAAATAGGTCCAACCAAACGCACCCTAAATCACTCTTTTTTTTTTTCAAATAATGAAATGGCTAAAGACAATGGAGTTATTTTGATAATTTTGCACTTACCCCGTTGGTATTGCGCTAGATGTGGATTAATAATTCCAAGTACATTAAGATCAATCTATCATATGGTCATATTAAACTAACTGCATACTTTAATTAGATGGCATATATGGCCCACTTGCATAAATATACATTTAAATAAGCGAACATATCCATGTCTACATGTTTGATACATTATTTTGCAAGGAGTTATTATTTAAGAGACATATATGTTAAGATGGCTATCGATTTCTATCAACTTTTCTTTTCTTTGATCATAATCCCTATCAATCATTTGACTCGAGCTCTTTCTCTCACCACCTCTACTCTCAAATTAAATCACACACACACATATTATATATATATAGACACACACACACAACACATTGGTTTTGTAATATGAAAAAATCAATCACGATGACAGACTGGCTCATTCAATAAACCGTTGTGATCTTTTCGATCTCAAAGGGAACTCTCCGAGGTGAAGACAAAGCTGGTTTGGACCAACATCAAAATTTGGAGAGTACTCAGTTCAAAGCAGTTATAATTGTTGCAGAATGGAGTCAGAGAAGCAGAGCCAGATCTCGGACTCTGCGTCATGCCGGACTCCACGAGCATTGTGGACTAAAATTTGGCATACTTAAACCTCCCCCAAGATTGTAATTGTCGAAATGGTTTACCTACTAAAGCAATTCTATTCAGGAGAAGGATTACAGAGGAGGATACTTGTGAGTTATGTCGACAACACCCCGAAACCTTAGAGCACCCGTTTATTCTGTCCCTGGACGAACAAAATCTAGTCGGATTAAGCCTTGCAGATCAAGATTATTAGATAGAGATTAACAAGAATCGAAGAATGGCTACTGAATTCTAAAAGTTCCTCAGTTAGTTTTCACTTCCTCATGGCTATCCTCTGGCAAGTTTGGAAATCGAGGAACAACCTCATCTTTTGGAGAAAAAAGCCTGGCCGAAGTACTTGGTGAGCTTTGCTCAAGTGTGCTTTCGAAATATCAGTAGGTGAAACAAACCTAGAGAGAAACCCGGATTTGAGTGATGAAGGCTTACCTTAGTTATGGTACTGTCCGATGAATGGGTCACTCAAGATAAACATCTATAGCTCATTTAAAGAGGTTTCGATAGTTATATCTGTAAAGACTATCCTGATTACTTGATGGATGAATTTGTCAGATTTGTAAAAGTGAACTCGGCCAAGCGCGCCAACTTGTCAGCAAGGCCAAATCCAAGTTGTTGGGCTTTGATAATCTGTCTCAAGACTATTTTCGTCGAGATGCCAATAGAGCTACAGTTCGATTTGCAAAGATCCTGCTTGACAAGCACTGAGCCCAAGATTGGCTTGCCAATCCTCTCGAACCGCTTTGAAATTTATTTTGTTTTGATTCTTCCGTTCCTTTATTGCAAACTTTACACTAGTAATGATTAAAAAGAAGAAGAAGAAGAAAAAGACAATATGGATGCGCTCAAAATGTCGGGAATTCGATCGGCTCTTGATTTTTGACCGTTGGCCCTCGACGGGGAAACGGGAAGGGCACTTCGGAGGTTTCGATATAGGAGAAGGGCAATTACGTCTTCCTGGGGGAAGAATGCTCCCCAACTTGCAAAAATGGATAACGAGTGCATTTCGGATTCCGGATAACAAAAGACCTTCGGGCCTCTGGAGCGTCCGCTCAGAAACTTTCCCAGCTGGGTGCGCTTTGGCTCGCGACGATGGTCTCTTCCCTCTCCTATCCATTGCAGACATGGTCAGCACCTTAATTTCCTGCACTCTTTCGTTCTTTTTCGTGTTCGCTGCTGCGAGTGCGACGTTCTTCGTGCGTGTTGTTCTGGCGCTCATAGTACCCTGTGTATTTTCTGCCCTTGCGAATGGTCAATTCGAAGTTCTACTGAAATTTCAGCATCTGGGTTGTCGAGAATTTGAGAGGGTAGTGGAGTGATTGGGTGTGCGTGGTCGGTGGAGGGTCGTAGAGCAATCGGTCTTTGGTGGCACTTGATGTTCCTCCGGATTATGCATTTCCCTCGAAGTTATGTCCGTCGTTTAGAGGTTGGCTGTTGATGTCCATGGGAGTTGGATTCTTCTTTTTTATTAGAGTTGGTCTGCATTGATTCGATTCAATTAAGTGGTGAAGCGTGGTGTTGGGCAAAATGTCGAAGTTGCGGGAAAAATTATGAGAGTGGGAGAATGTTGAAGCTGTGTGCTTTTGCTGACTCGATGATTTTATGTTTCACTCTGTGACTCTCTCATGTGGTTATGACGCAAATTCAGGGTTCAGGGTCTAAATCCTACACCTTCGCTAGAAAAGCCACCTCTTTTGTTGTGCAAAATGCTTCGAGAAAGAGAGAAAAATCTTAAAGCTTCTTTGCAGTGTACTCTGTGGCCTGGGATTTACATTGACAATGTGTTTCTCTGTTTTCTTCCATGTCATAAGTCTCACTGACGAAATGTCGATAAATTCTTGGTTCTTTTTGGCCAGAGAAGTATCATCGTTTCTTCCGATTTGAAGCTAAAAGGCACAGTTTATTGTATAACGGAATCAATCAGCCCATGCCAAAGTGCCAGAAATCTGTTTTTAGTTCCTTGTGGATGAGGCCTTTTTTTTTTCCCCAATTGAACCTCAAATTTATTTTACTCTTCATGCAGTAGTGGTATCTATATAGGAGGTTCTTGTATGTTACCCTTTGCTCTTGCTCCTTGATGAGAGTTTGGAGTTGGAAGTTCGTTATTCAATTTTATGTTGATCCTTTTAATGAGGGCCAACTTCTCAAATTTGAGTACTAATTGTCAAAACATTCTCTGTTTATCATATTACAGCAAACTGAGATCAGCAATTTTGGGTGAAAAAAGTGGCATATGCATTTCTTCTGGTCCTGTAACTCATGTTAAATTCATGAGAAGCAATATAGAATGTAAAGAATCTCGCATAGGGAAGCAGCCAATTGAGGTGCCAAAGAATGTGACAATCACATTAGAGGGCCAGTCTTTGAGAGTGAAAGGTCCCCTTGGAGAGCTTGCACAGATTTATCCACGAGAAGTGAAAGTTGAGAAGCAAGAGTCCGGATATCTCAAGGTCAGCAAGGCATTGGAAACTAGAAGGGCCAACCAAATGCATGGCCTTTTTAGGTGAGCTCTAACTTGGCTATCCTTGCAAAAGAGTCTCTTCATTATGTTCTTGTTTCTTTTTATTGAGTCAACTAAAAGTTGTAGAGGTTGTTGTGCTGCTTCCTCTATCCCCTCTTGAGTAGAAGTGCAATTAGAATGCTACTTCTGGATGATTTAGAGGTCGCATCCAATTGTGGAAACAGTTGGCTAATGTGGCATTTTCCTGGCTATAAAGATGGTTGGCTGTGCTTATTCTATAAGCTTTGAAGAGCTTTTTTGTTGTCTGTCATTTGTGGGACTTGTATAAAATCTGTAATAAGAACACCTATACTTGGGAAGATGTGTTTAAAACACATTGACACGCCTGGAATTCATCTCTTCAACTAAAAAAGAGTGAATTACCTGTGATTGACCTCAACCTCTGTTATATAATGTATCCTTTCCTAAGACGGTATATACAGATGGAATGGAAACATGTCAGCTCCAGTGTCAACTTGTGGAAATTTCATGAAATTGGAAACCAACATTGAGGATTTTATAAATAGCTGGTATCTCTAAGATGAAGTTTATGATTGCTAAATGATTCTTTGATGGAAGAAGGAACTATTCATGTGTCAGTTGCAGTACCCTTTCTCTTGCTTATCTGTGATATACACCTTCTTCATCTCCTCCCAGAACCAATTGAAGTATTGGGTGCTTCAAATGTGCCTTCTTGTCTTTGAAGATAGTATAGTTTCTCTTGAAACCATGAATGACTTCTTTACCGAAGTGTTCTGTTTAGCATCATATTCACACATTGATTGAATCTCGCATTTGCAGGACGCTAACAGATAACATGGTTGTGGGAGTTTCTAAAGGGTTCGAGAAGAGACTTCAGTTGGTCGGAGTGGGGTATAGGGCAACGTTGGAGGGCAGGGATTTGGTGTTGAGTCTGGGGTTTTCCCATCCCGTCAGGATGGCCATTCCCGAGGGCATACAAGTGAAAGTAGAGGACAACACCAGGATCATCATCAGTGGTTACGATAAGTCTGCCATTGGTCAATTCGCTGCTTCAGTCCGAAAGTGGAGACCTCCAGAACCTTACAAGGGGAAGGGGGTGAGATATGTGGATGAAGTCGTCAGATTAAAGGAAGGAAAGTCAGCGAAGAAAAAGTGATGGCCCTATTTCTTTTTCTTGCTGTGCCATTCTTCTCCATGTCTTTTGTTTGTAACTTTTTTTTGGCTGAATTCATTTGTAACTTGTACCGGTTGCATCTGTATGCCTTGGAAGTAATCTGATAAGGTTTTGCTTAGTAATCATTTGTCAAAATACTATCTCATTGTGCTCATCCTTACATGTTGCTTGGATAATTTGGCCATGGATACAACTTTACTTGATTTCTTGTTTCTCTCGCCTTGGTAGGCTTTTATTTAGCAAAGTTCCTCATCCATAGGAGGATACCAAGAAAGCAGGCATATCGATATGAGAAAATGTTTGGTTTGACACCAAGTCTGCATATTGATGGTGAGTGCCAAGACAATGATGTTCTTGTCTTGACAGTCTAGCTGATCCTAGCTAATGATGCATGTATCATGAGAGCTTCTCTTCGTTGTTTTTCTGTAGCTCCATTAGAGCATTGGCTGTGTAAACCCCTTCTCTTCTTCTTTGCTTATTCTCTTACATTACAGCACGGGTACAGGTTCGGATAGGACAACTGGACCCTAAATTCATAAATTATTATAAGCAATTGGAGCAAAGTTCTCAAGAAGACATTTGTGATCTCGTAACTTCATAGTAAACATCCAGTTTGGATTGTCTACATGCCAGAATCGCACCAACAGAACATATTGCAAACAAAGCTTCATCAACACCATGCGCGTTTCAGAACTCAGCGGTTTTTATATCCTCAAATAAGAGAACAAAAGAGATCTGAAGGGGACACAAAGGCAGATACTACCGGGGAAATGAGGTTTTGAGTTCTCCAGTAACCTGGCCCTGTCAGAAAAATAGCAGGGCCAGAAAAAAGGAATGTTGCTACATTATTCCTGCAAATTCTTATGATTTTCTAACTGATTATTAATACTGTAATTGTGTGAAGGTGTGGATGGTATGTGTAGTAATGACTACTTCTAGAGTTCTACTAGTGTGTGTTTTTGGGTGTGGGGGGCTCAGAACTGCCAACAAAGTATCTAACCTAGGAAGAAAAAAGTTACCCTTGTTCCATCTGCCTCTAAGGACTCCAGTTCCAAAAGCTCTGCATCTACCTGAAACAAACTGAAAACAAATTGGTTTGCTACTGTCAGATCTTGAAAAATTGGTTTACCAGAAAACCCAGTCATTCATGACATTGCTAGCCAAATTCAAATTTCAAATTAACTGAGATTATTTTTTTTAACGCCTCCTTACCCTATCTGTTCTTTCTGGAAATCGGAAACAACCTGAGATAGGAAAGTACTGATGATTACCTAAGAACTTTCTTCCTCATCATCCTCAACCTCAGGAGTTGATTCAGAAGTAGATTTTTCAGATGATGCTGCTGGCTCAGCTTCGTCTTCTTTGACATTCTAGTATCAGGCCATGAAACAACATATTTAGCTTAATTTTGCATGGAGCTGCCGTGAGAAGGTCCGTGTTCTTTTGTTTTCTTTAGAAGCCATCATACGAGCTATACTAATTCAAACTAAAAATCCAAACGAGAATGGAAAATACCTCATTCTCGTTATATGATTCCATAGCCTTGTCATAGTCCGCCTTCCTCTCCACGGCTTTTTCTATGTACGGACTTTTCTCCTGCATAAACGGTAGGCTTGAATAAAGAAGTTCGCAGTGCAGTGCAGTGCAGTGCATTTGTTGCGTTCATAGTAGTTCCTCTTTTTTTTCTTAGGCTTCACAGCTTTGGTGAGCTAATGCTGCATTGAGAAGTTGAGAAGGGGTTGTCTTACGGCTAGAGACATTGATTTCCATCTCTCACCACCAGCTTTTGTGACCTGCACGCCATTTCAAGCACAACTAGTTGGGGTCTGAGAGACTGCTAAGGCAAACTTTTAGCTGGGATCTTTAGTAAGGCATAAGATCGAAAAGTGTCAAAGGTAATCCAATATCGACAAAAAGAGACCAGGCTCTGGCTCATTGCGAGTAATGCAACAGAACCAAGAGAGACACCCAGTAGGAATTTGGTTCTCTTCCACGCTGCAGCATGACTGAAAATGAGACGACGGACGTCTATTGATTAGAACTATTATTCGGATGAGCATCTTGTTATTGGATGCCTGGCTAAAGGCTAATGTCAACTCCGAATCGCGACGTGACTTCCATCACTTGAAGCAAAATGAAACCAAAAACACAAGAAAGGAAAAGGAAAGAGATGCAAATGATTTAACGAGATCAACTCGACTCTCATCACTACTCTGGAGCCACAGAAAGCTAAAAATAGTAAAAGACGATCGTAATAGCTGAGATCGCCAGGTAAAATCCGAGTTTCGAGACTCACGGCGGAAACGGATTTGTTCTCTGGATGCTCCTCTTTGTAACTCTTCCTGAAATCCTCCCTATCATCATCCACAACACCATACATGTAAAAGCGACTAACAGTAACCAAAAAAGAAAACAGAATCTATTGAATGAGTCCAAGCGCGACTCACATGAAAAGGAGAAAAGCAGTGGGAGGACGCTTTGGTCTCGCAGGACCGGAGCTGCTCCCGACTCCTTTCTTCTTCGAAATACTCTTTCCATCCTTGCGCGGCTTCAGCGTCCTTGATGAAGAAGCAGAGACGCGAGTCATTGAGCAATCTCAGTTTCCGATGCATCAGCACGAGCAAGAGAGTATATATAATCACTCAACAGTAGCCACCTCTTCGAATCACAAAAACACATCCTCGATGACAAAGAGTAAGGACTGCAATGCAGAGAGAGCACGCGGTCGTAGTCCACATAATAGCAACGCAAGACCGCCGGCGCATTCGAAAGGCCTTCCAATAATGATGACAAAAACGTTCAATCTTCCCTAAGGCGCAGGTGCAGGAACGATCCGGCATACAAGAAGCACCAAAACGCGAGAACCTCGACAGACGAGGATCGCGATATTCCATCGAGCACGAATCGTCACTGCGAAGCACAGTTCAGTGACATCATCTAACTCCAGAACGACATCTACACACTGCCACGAAAACTCGAAACACTACGTTGCCACGACCACGACTTCAGCTGATCATGTCTACCGGACGACTCGCCAAACAGTATACGGAAAAATAACGACAGCTCGAAGCGAAGCGAAACGAAACGAAAGAAACGAAACAGGGAGAGATCGAGGAGCCTACGGTGGGCGAAGCTTCTTGTGAGCGATCATGACGTTCTTCCGACCTTTCATCGCTGCTGCTGCTGCTGCGACTCTGAGAGAGAGAGAGAGAGAGAGAGAGAGAGGAGAGGAGAGAGATTGTGCGCGTTTCAAATTTATACGAGCCGTCGAGCAGGAAAATCCACCTCGAGTTCGTTATTTTGGCGGGAGGGCGACGGGCTGGATCCCTGGGACGACACTGCTTTCACTGGCGCGAGTGTAGAAAGGAAGGGCACTCTCCGGTTCCGTCCCGACACGTGGCGTCAGCAGGACAGCTCGACCGCTGCCGTGCCTTTGGACGCGGGACGCCTTGAGTGGGACCCCCCTCAGGGGAGGAGGAGTGGCGTGCTGCTCCCTTCTTTCGGAAAGTGCGAGTGCACCGTGCGTTGAAACGCAATTAAGGGTGTAAGTTCAAGGACATCTGGGCTATTTTCAATTTAAGAGAATATTAGTTTGTCTTTTTGCGTTAATTGTTATTTAGCCAGTGATTTTATAAAAATAGAAAAATTATTAAGGTGCACATGAGAGGGTGGGAGGTGAAATTGGCCTCGCCTTAGTCGGGGATGTAATGTATAATGGAGTAGTTAATGTACCTCGATTGGCTTATAATCCATTTGCTTAATTATTTTTATTTTTTTGAGGCCCTCGGTGGTCTCTCTCTCTCTCTCCAATCGAAGGTATCGTGCTTCCGTTGCCCTATCCAACAAATGATATTAGAGTTAATGGTAGGTTGGTGAGACTTGATGTGGATCGATATATCGAAGGTAAGTGGTTGGCTCTATAATAGAATCTTTTCTCTTGGGTTCGTGGTTTGGCTCTATAAGTTTGAAGGGCGGATGTTGTTCTTTTTCATCTAAATTTGGTCGAGTTCTTGAAATGAGGCAATGTTGATGCGGAAAGAATACCTAGCTTAAGGTGGGCAGGCCCAACACAAAACGGTCGCACGTGAGGGGAAGATTCATTAAGGCGTGGGCTTGAGGTTTGAAGGGCGGATGTTGTTCTTGTCTTCAGCATAAGCTAAATTTGGTCGAGCCAATTTGGCTGGATTTTTATTGGACGAGCCGGCCATTACTGCGTCGACAATTTTTATTTATATTTTAATAGGTGGAGATTTGAAATGAGGCAATGTTGATGCGGAAAGAATACCCAGCTTAAAGTGGGCAGGCCCAAGATCTCGAACCGAATCCTTGAAGCCGCGAGCTCCAACCCGGTCCGACCAACGCAAGGCACAAAAAAACGGTCGCACGTGAGTTCGGCAAGGCGGCGGGGCACGCCCTCGCCGCCATGGGGGAAGATTCATTAAGGCGTGGGCTTGAGGATATTAGAGGAATAAAAAAAAAAATTAAAAATTAAAAATTAAAAAAATTAAAAAATTAAAAAATATTAAAATATTAATAAAAATATGCAAGAGTAGTCTCGCATCACTTATGTTTGCATTACGGAGCAATTGGTATATCATAGTCGGATATCGTTCATTCGTTTAAGCTCTTCAATGAGGGTGAATTTAACTACACATGTTGACGAGTTCAAATTTTGATCCATTTTGATGCTTTCTCGAGATGAATATATTGGACATCGACCCGGCACAAATCTTAAGAAATTAAGAAGAAATTAACTAAATATGTAACTAGTATAATAGACAGATTACTGAATAAATAAAATCAATATGCCGTTGTGAATTTCTAATCTATAACATGCTTTGGCATTCAATCTAATAAGAAAAGGAAATAGAAAATCCACCTCCTCCATCATTTTTTCAACTTCTTTTTTCATGCCAATTTCTTCCTATAACCAACTTCACCAGAACATAATTTTTGCCCAAATCGGTTACTCCTTCAATAAGGGTTCCTTATTGTCCTGCCACTCATCCAACCTCTTCATTGCTTCCTCCACCTGCAAAAAAGACCTACATTAACCATGTCCAAGAAACATTTGTCGAACGGCTTCTTCGTCGCGCGGTCAATTTAGCATGAACGCATACGAAATCGCGTTAACATGATCGCGTTACCTCCTTGTTCCAATCTGTCCGGAACGTGATCCACATCAAGATCAGGGTCTGCATGATCGTGCCGGCAAGCATACCGCCCCATATCCCCTGCCACCACCAACCACGACGAAAATTCACCTCGATTTACATTTCATATCTTAATCGTCGCGATGGCCATTTACAAAGAAGAGAAAAAGGTTCACCGAGCTTGAGCCAGTTATAACTTACCTTGGCGCCGAGTCTGAAGTAGAACCCCAGAAGCGAACCCAACGGAATGCCAAGCACGTAGTAGCATCCAACGTTGATGTAAGCCACGAACGCCTGCCATCCGCACCCGACCGCCACACCTTCATCAATTTATATGCGATCAGGACTTAGATGGTAGATCGATATTATCACAAGATCGGTGTGCAGGAAAAGAATGGTGCTAGTTTAGCCATTAGCTACTTGAACAAATCCTCCTTACCAGACAAAACGGGTTGAATGCCATTCAAGAGGAGGGTGAGGGCGAGCAGAGGGCACAGATCGGAGACAGCGGCAGCCACGGCAGCTCCCTCCGTGAAGGCATAGCTGATGACTCCACGGAGTGCGAGCACTGCCACTGCCGCAATCACAGAGATGACGAAGGAGATTATTGTCACTACCACCACCGAGAATGCCGCCGACCTTGGATTCCCAGCTCCAAGCTCATTGCTCACCCTGACGCTGTTTCCGACGAACGGAAGATCAAACGCAAGACGTCAGGGCTTTCTTCAATCGAACTGGAATCAATACATGCACGAGAGGAATTTAAGGAAGCAGAAAGGGACTAACCTGGCAGCAGCATTCAGGCCAACTGAGATCATGAACACCCACCCGGATATAGTCATGCTGCAATTTGCCCGAAGTCACAAAAGTAGTTCATTAGCATGTGCCTAATCATTTCCGAATTAAACTAATAATCCTCTGGACCCCGCATCCACATAAACAATTTCAATTCGATCCACCGTCGCTAAACCAACCTGGATGTTGTCCGTAGCATCCTATATGGAACGACATATAATAATGGAGATGAAGACAAGAATTCGTCACATGAATGACTAACTGCTTCTTCCTAGGATTTAGTCTAAATGGGAAAACAAAGCGTCAACACATCATAATGAAGATGAAGACAAGAAATCGTCGCGTGAATGGCCATCCACTTCTACCTAGGGTTAGTCAAAATGGAAAAACCAAGGCGTCATTCATATTCCAAGGCGATCGGCAGAATCTCAGCAGTCGCGTCAATTTTTTATACCGGGAATCCGACGGTTGACCCGATAAAAGTCCGACTCACAGAGCATACGAAATGTGTACATCAGAAGTTCCTAATCCCTCAATCACGAGTCGATTCTTCTTTCGACGATCTTTCCCATCATCGGTTTCGATAAGCCTTCTCGACCCTTATCGAAGTACTCGCAGGAAAACGCTTCCATGGCTCGGTTCTTGTGAAAACCGCGGCGCGCGAACGGCTTGCTTCTGTCAGGATTTGCCCGGCGCTCCACAGCTATTGAGTAATAGCGACGAAAGGTGCTCATCTCAACGCACGGCAACGTTCCATCAGAAGCTTCACAAGATCCGCACCACCCCAACCGAGATGACATCATTTTTCCAAAGAGACATCCCGGCCAGCTTTCTCCACGTGGTACCTTTAACGTGCGACTTCTAATGGCGACACAGTTCGTCGTTTTTGATAAGCATGCAGAAACCACTTTCGTTCTTATGCTCATCTGTATTTTGCAGTCTTGCCATGTTTTCATTAAAGAGCAACGGTTGCTTCACATGGATGGTATCATTTAACTATAACCAGCCCCAAAACACTTCAAATTGTCAAATTTTTACTTTCACTGTACTTACTACCTCGCCTTGCGCCCTCGGAATTCGATTCGGTAACTTCTTAATGCTAACTCACAGCGCTGGATCTTTCCGGTCATGAACACATTTTCAAGAACAAGTGCACATAATATAAGAAATCTTGCTGTTGCGTGTAGTGAAATAAGCTAAGAAAACTTACCATGTGCATGCAGATATTCTTCCCTTTTCTGGTTAGAAATGAAGCTAAAAGCATAAGGAGAGAAATGATGCGTTTTGGCTTACCAAATAGAGAGAGAGTCCAGCGCCAACTCAGCATTCTCCAGCAGCCCGGCGAGCAACACGAGTATCTGGAAATACCACGTCTCCAGGCACAGCATCACCGCCGACGCGGCGGAGAGCTTGAAGAACCCGAACAGCCCGGAGAAGGCCTGGACGCTGAAGCCCGTCCACGTGCTCCGGCACCTCTCGCTCCGCACGATGTACACCATCTGCGCCACCACGATCACCCACCACGACAGGCTCAGCACCAGCGACGCCCCCAGCAGCCCCAGCCCCGCCCAGTACACCGCGACCCAGCTCAGCGCCAGGTGCAGCACCAGCGTGGCGGTCGAGATGTAGGCGCTCGGTGCGACGATGCTCTGCGCCTGTAGGAACTTCTGAATGGGAAAGTTAAGGGCGTACGCGAAGATCTGCGGGATGAGGCCGTAGACGAACACGGCCGCCGCCGAGGCGATCTCCAGGGGCTCCCCGAGGAACAGCAGCAAGGGCTTCGAGAAGACGTAGACCAGCGTGAGGAGGAAGCCGGTCGCCGTCAGCAAGACGGCGGCTCGCTGGAGGTACACGCCGAGCATTTCGTACTTGTGAGCTCCGTACGCTTGCCCGCACAGCGTCTCCACCGCACTCCCCATGCCCAGCTGACATATTTTTTAATCAACGGAGTTATAGATGAGATTCACGTAAAGATCGAGCTTTATACTAGAGATCAACAGAGTGCGGTTCTACCATGAGGCCGTAGGCGAAGACCTGGATGCCGGTGTTGCCAAGGGAGGCGGCGGCGAGCTCAAGGTTGCCGAGGTGGCCAGAGAATATCTGGGTGGACATGGACATTATATAGTTGATCATGTAGACGACGACGGCGGGTGCCGCCAGGTGGAAGAGCAGCTTGAGCTCGATCCATGAGGCGGCCCGGACCCGGGCCCCGAGAGTCAGGCTTGGGTCGGAGAGCACGGATTCGAGGTGGCCGCTTGTCTCGTGGTGGTCGGGACGGGGTCGGTGGGGCTGGGGAGACGGAGGTGGCGGGACTTGGGTGGACTCCGGTAGAAGGTCGTACTTCCTGTCGCCGGCGGCGGCTTGCGAAGAACCCATTTTGGTGCGGGAGTCGCGCGGCGGCGGCGAGGCGGTGGTGGCGGCTGCGGCGGCGGCCGTGGAGAAGAGGGACGAGAGTACTTATGGATTGAATTGGCAAGAACGTGGGAGAGTCGAGAGGGGTTTTTAAAGAATGCGAATGTGCTGGTGATAGAGAGGAAGAGAGGAGGAAGAGGAGTTGCTCTCCGCGTTAACTGAGTCGAGGCTGTACGTTAATTAATTACCTCATCAGCTGTCAGCCATTACGTCAATTCCAAACGAGAGTTGCTGTGTCAGGGTTTTCATTCGTTTATAGGACCATTCATTTACTAAAAGATCAAAATAACCCGATTTGGATTAGGTAAAAAATAATCGAATTTAATTAGATTGACTTAATTGATCTATTTAACTCGTTTTGATTTCTTTTTCATACAATGTAGGATTAGTGATTCATATCCTATTCGATCCGATTCACACCAATCCATTCATAATTCATATTATTAAAAATAATTAAATATTTAATTAAATCTATAAAAGCTCGTATGAAAGTGCAAAGTGAGCAAGTGCGAGATTGAGTGAGAGTAAGATATAATAAAAATGGAGTTATGGAGGTGGCTTGAATCTAATTAAGTTGTAGACCCATTTATGACTCATTTAATACCCACATTATTTTCAGACCTGTTTACAATCAGTTTACTTAATATAACTAATTCATTCATGGTCCATTTAACATTTATAGGGATTAAGGAATGGGCCAATGACTTATTTTGACAGGTCTAATTTATAGTCAATAATGAGTCACACTTTGGTGCCTTTAGTTTCACATTTTTCGAGTTGTAATATCTGATCAAATTCGATTCAAGAATCGGACTCACCAAATTCATCCGTGTACAAATGTGAAGTGATATTTCGATTCGTTCACGTGGGGACATCCAAACCGCAAAAAACTATATCGATGACGACCATCTTTGATCCATAGAGTTGTCTAACGACAGAACTCTTATAAATAGTACGATGAACGGGAACCGAAGTAACGCATAAAAAGGAGAGAAAGCAAGAACAATATGATAATGCGATAAGCATAGCCGCCGTTAAATGGAGAGTGTCGTTTCGTGTAGAGAAGACAAGAATGAAGGCAGATCGTTCACGAGTTTCATTTTCCGTTTCTTGGGGTTCGACATTTCCACGAATTGAAGGAATAAATTCCCTAAAGAAAGAAAGAGAAATCCAAAGACATTTCCTCGGTCGGCGATTGAAGGATTTGGACGGTTCATCTCCATGTGGACCTTCCACAATGTTGATGGTTGGCGAAAGATTAAGTGCCGTGATCCTTGCTAACCATCTAAAAAAAGTCACCAAAAAAGTTGGATAAAGAGAGGATTCGGTATTTAAAATATTCTAATATTCTAAGCTAAGTATTGGTTCAATAATTAAACACATCTATACAGATTTTGAATTCATACTTCCCACTCTGATACCACAAAAATTTTGTGGGAACGCCAACAGTTGCTCTAAAATGGGTGAATCATTTAATGAAGTCATGATATGTTTTCAATCGGTACTAAATAATTCCCTTTTGTCGAGATGACCGGAATCAATTGGGACAAGTAAAGCCTAGGAATAATCAACATTAATGTCCAAATTTGTTACATGTACCAAACCAACTGCCGAAGTTTGATTTGTTGCCTTGCCAATTTGGACCTTAAATTGACTTTTGACCAATCGGCGTCATAGAAGGTGGCGTCAACTAGGCAAGCGATGCTAATAATGGTTCATAATGGAGTAGAATCCAAATCAGAGTTTCCTTTCTCTCTCTTTTTTAATCTCGAGAGTAGGAAGGAAAAATTGGGCTTTGGGAGCCATCGCCAGAAGAAGCGTACGGCTGCACAAGTTTTTTTTTTTTTTTTTTTTTTTTTTTGACCAATACGGCTGCACAAGTTGCAGGAGAGAAAAGTGACAAAAAATTGTTTCCCCCGCTGTATAAAATCTGTAGAATCGTTTCTGAAAAGAGGAATCTAAACAGCGCGTCCAATGAAATAGATTTGAACTCAAAATTTAGGACCGGATGACGAGAATCATCTCCACAACCACAATCTCGAAACCATTGCTCTCCGTTTTGAAAAAACAACGTTGGCTGATTACGATATTAAAGCCATATATTACAGTTAACTTTCCTAATGTGTTAAAATTTGTATATATATTAAATTATGCATTCATCTTTTTTTTTTTTGTCGAGAAATTATACATTCGTTTAATAGCGTATACTTACAGTTATTAGTAGTCTACAAAATTTTATTGGGATAATTGTCTGAAAAGTCATAAACCTTTCGTACGGTGGTCGATTTTGTTATAGATATTTTAATTGTAGTTATCAATTTAGTCATAAACTTTATATTTGTCAATATAAGGGATGGAATTTATAATGGTTTTTTTTTTGGGGCGGGGATGCCAAGTTGGAATTATAGGAAAAGACTTGGAGATCAATTTTATATGCTAATATCCAAATGAGAGATACTAGTAAAGTGTTTCTTATGTTGAGGATAAGGTACATGTCTTAAGGTTTGATATAGGAAAGTAGAAGATTTTGCTCTTTAAAGAAAACCCCGTCTTGCACAGTCAGTTTTGTACGCTACCAGAAAATATTAGGCACGCACGTACTTCCACATAGGATTGTAGATCTTAATCCCTGCTTGTTTCCGATGATTCCAGCATTTTTGTCGAGTTCCAGTGACGCTCAATCCAATTAGTCGTGATGTTTCTTAATAGCATTGGATGGTGCAATTACATGCATGCTGTTTTTAGTCTACACAGATGCCATGATAATTGCTACTACTATGTCATTCCTTGTTTTAATATATTTTAATATATATATATTGTTATCATACCATAGGCTAATTTGATCTGCTTAGGTCGTCATTGCATGCCGTGTTAGATTAAATTATAGTTCTCTTACTCGTCCTTAGAAGTAGGTCGCACATAGATCACATTAAATTTCACCTTCATATGTCATTAATTCAAGTTAGAATTCACATAGACATAATTTAGATTAAAATTGCATCCATAATAAGAAAATTGCAAAAAGAATTAAATGTCATCATACCAAAAGATCATGTCTAGGCTATGCATGCATTTTTAATTAACATCTGATAGATATTGGGAAATTAATTAGTAAAATTATACTTGGCTTTCCATTGACGTTAGTCCTATTTCCTAGCAATTTATTTATTGCTTTGATTATTGAGTGTTATATTATCTAATTGCACACCCCGCATGATTACACTTGTATGATTAGTGATTTAACTTTAAAATCCATCAAGATAGCTTGTAAGGCATATTTTAAAGAGAAAATGTATCAAAATGGTGTTAGATTAATTTGGCGTAATCAAATTTCCGTATATATGAATTTATTGTTTATAAAAGTAAATTGTAGGAGAACACTTTACTAGCACTTTACTTGGGTTTTTAATTAACCCTAACTCATTAGCAACAGTTCCAAAAGATAAGAAAATTGCATGTTAAATCAGGCATCAAATTGTAATCGATAAGGCTGGAAAGAGCCCATCCTAAATGCGAAACAAACTTCATTCCCATTTAGTAGTCCATTAGCTTTATCTTATATGGTTCATACCTAATAAAGTCGCGGCACTTGGAATAATTTTGCACATTTACTAAAGTAGTTGCAGTGGATGGGTAATAACGATCAATAATAATTGGCAGGTATCATTTTAGTAATTCAACACTCGATAAAAAAAAAAAGAGTAAATGGATGTAAAGAGGAGGATACAACATTGTTTTTCCTCCTCCTTTTTTTCACTTGTATACGAGTTTCTTGTTACAGGATTTATTATATGGAGCCAGAAGAATTGGTTGCTCCCTCATGCCCTTTTTCCTAAATGCCATCACAGTTACAGAGGTTGCCTGTTAAAGAATGAAGATGTCGAGGATTGTGCTCGCCGATACATTTCCCCGTCTTGCACAGTCGTTTCTAAGTATGATTTCTTCGTCCTCCAACTTCGGAGTGACAAATCAGATGAGAATACACTCCTATCTACGGAAGGGCTCCAATGGCAGCAAGGAAAACCAAAGTGCCGGCAACAAGTTCAAGGAGGCATCTTGAGAAACAGCAGAGTTGTAAATAGCAGCGTCACCAGTAAATTTTCGATGCAAGCGCCTGCATGTCGATGCGTCACAAAAAACTTAGTACTTGAGACCAAAATGCTATAACGAAGAAGCACCACATATTTGCAACGCAAAGACACCGCTGATGAATATCTTACTACTGATGGGATTTCGTTAAAGAAAGAGAACACTGTCGTGAACTTCTTACGAATCGAGTCAGAAACAGTCTCTTATCAATCTATGCACCTTGCATCCAATTCCAAACCCTGGGGCCAACTGATTCAATAATTTCTGAATAAGCCTAATTAAGGCTCTGTGATCGAATCTCTCTATTTAATTTAACAGAAAATAAAAGGAGGGCTTGATTCAGCAAGCAGTGACCTCAAATATATCCCACATTCAGATCACTCAGGTACTCAAGCCTGTTGAGATGCCAATCAAAAAGACACAAATTTTGGATCCCTATAGTGACTTAATACGCAAAAATTCACTGGTGAGCTATCACATGCACTCGAAGAGACTTTAATATGTGTCAAACAAGGGCAAATGGGTAGTTATCGTTCAAGAAGACATGATATAAAAGTAATGACAGATGCAATATTTGGCTAGAAAAGGGCATCAAATTTCTTTACCACGATGTGCAGATGATGTTTTGGGAAGAGCCGGAATTTTGCCAGCTGCTATGCCGAGGAAGAGCAAACGTGTCAGGAACAGAAGTGCCGAAACCAAAGTAGGAAAGGCTAAATACTGACATAGAAGAGAAAGACAGGTAGTTGAGATATACTTTTGTTGCAAGAAGGCAAAGGAATGAGAGAAGTGGAGGACGGCCATGGAGCTGCAATGTTGTCGTTGAGATCACATATGAAGCTTACTCCTGACATTTGATCAAATGTCGCATCTGAAGGTAAGCTTGGTAGAAGACAGCCAGATTCTGGAAACAAATCAATGGAGTTCTCAATTTCTCAGGAAGAAAGATACAGCAACAATGGAGTCAAATTAGTTCATATGGTACTTATGCAAATGCTTTGAAACTTGTGAATTTGGCCTACCAAGGCAAAGTTGTTGTCGAGGTTGTTTAGCACTGAATATCTTGAATCAGGATCTTACATGAAATCAGAGATAGCACAAGTTGTACCCTTTTGGATTGTTTTATTCTCAAAGGCCATGTTATACTGGGTAGTAGACGAGTGAATATGAGCCTAAAAATCATTATGATTTTCAGAAGAAATACGAGCTCAAACTCTTTACTTCATGCTTCGAAAATAAGATTTTATTGTAAAATCATAAACCTTGCAACCCTTTCTATCCAGTGATGCTTCACCAAAGAACCAAGTAGGAATGAGACATTAGACTTGAGATAGAAATTTGTCACTTAAAAGACAAAATGAGCCACTGCATAATCTTAGTATGTAGGATAGAAGGCAATCATAAGATTAGGATGTTACCTTGCGATAAAGCTGAAACATCCAGTTCAGAAACCCCCATTATAGAGGAAAAAGCACAAGAAAGTCTTCGGTCAGTATCAGTTCTTTAGAAGACTGAATGACAGTAAATTGCTCGCTTAGCTGCAAGTAGGGAAGAAAAGGGAGAGAAAAAGGATTTGCTTACCTTGAAGAGAGAAATCCTTGAGGTTTATATGACAAAGATTATAGAGATTCTTTGAGACATTGGCTTGCTGCAATTTCATTCCAAGATATGTAGCACAATTTAATGCTTGCAAGTTGGTTAGAAAGCTCTGCTCCTGCAAGTGGGAAACATAGCTCTCCATTGCTTTACAGCAATCAGTTTGGTCACTTATCAGTCCCTCACATTCTTTTGAAATTGTTGTGATGTTTGGGAATTTCAGTGGACAAACTGTCAGATAAAGAACATACAAGAAAATCAAAAATAGGGATTAAGATAATTCCAGAAATTTCCTGAAAGCTCTCAATGAAGACCAGTACTGAACAGAATAAGATTCCAAAAAAGCGATCAACCATGCACATTTGCATGCATGTGTACCTACACATTCAGATGCATGCTTACCCTTGTTTGTATTGCAATTGGAGAGGCCTCTAAGGACACTGTTAGCGGAGGAGGGATCCAGTTTACTCGCCAACCATCGCAGGACAATATTCTTACAATCATCAACGTTATTTGAGTGCTCAGGTGAGATAGGATTCCCATCTGAACTCGACATGCCATTCAAGGATAGTTTCTGGGCTGCATCTAAAATTGCATTTTGGCAAGTTTGGTCACAGCACTCCTTAACGGGATCGATTTTTTGACAAGCAGTTAGAAGTCTTGAGGTGTCCACACTGCTCTCAAACTCATTGACATCAGTGATAGGGCAGGAGGCTGCGGTGAGGTTTGTGGGAGAAACAGAGCATATGCTTTGAAGAGTTCCATTGGCACCTTGAGCCTCTAGGATTGTTAGAACATCTGAGAGGCAATGGTTGGAATGAGTTGCATTTAAAGCAAGCATCCCAGAGTTTTTACTAGACTGCCCCATGAGAATGACCAGCGTGGCATCAAACTGAGGACAACATACCACATTAGCTAAATATGGCGCAAATGAAGCCCAACAGTCCGTCGCTGTTATACTCATGATGCTTTGTGCCGCTGAAAAATTCAAGCTGCAAAGTCCTGATGAACCAAAAGCAAAACCAGCAGAAAATTAGGCCATGTGCACTGCCCTCCACAAAAAGATAGTTCTACTCCAGTCAAGAAAGTCAAGTGGGATAGGCCTTAATTGACCAAAATCTGTGTGGACACAAGAAAATGCAGGATACTTCAAACTCTCGTACAAAGAAGACACAGGGTTTAGTCAATGCCAGAGTAACTGTCACATTTCACACCAGTTTGCAATCATGGATGCAGTTACCCTGCATTATTGCACAAAATCCTGTCACGTGTCCATGAATAATCCACTGTTGTACGTGATTCGAGAAGAAGTGATGCAAATGGGAGCTTCAATAGTCAGGTCAAAGCTAACTAAAAGAAAAGGGTGCTCTAAAAGCATGGTAATTGGGAAGCTTTCCACAATAGTCATACTCAGGAAACTCAGCGTGGTTTGTCCCAAGCACACTTGGGATACTTTTAGCCAAGCATAAGTGACATTGTTTAGGCAAACCTTTGTTCCTATGTTATTTGAGCAAGTGAATCGCACCTGATAATTTGGGCACAGTGGCATTTGTGAATGGCATCAATGGTGCAGGAGCTAAACTAGGGAGAAAAGGTTGAGGTTCTGCACTGGGCGAGATTTTTGGAGTCACAGCACTTCTCTTTATTGAAACTAAAGCATTGTGTTCATCACCAAGAACTGAGCTGGAATAGGAGACATTTAAACCTGCAGAGACAAAGGAGCTACATGATTGATAGCCTGTCATACACACGACGGAAGACATAAATATTGCTGATAAGCAGAGAGTTATCCGCTTGTATTGATTTGCTGTACGATAAAATTAATAACACTAAAGTTCTCACTTTTGAATAGTAAAAATGGTTCTAAAGCAACACAACATAACTTGGAAATTACAAATTTGGGTCCAAGCAGACCCTAGAAGCCACCTTAGAAAGTTGTGAAAGCAACATTCTGAGTTTCCTTCAGTCTGAGAGAACATTGCACAAAATAGACACCATAACTTCTGTATCACAAGTTTCCCACAAACTGGAGAATGATTTTGTTAGCAGGAATATTACAGACCATCCTGCTGAGTTTAGCTTAGTTGATTTACCACCTAGAAACCCATAAACACATTCTAATTCTCCTGCAAGTAATTGTCGCAAAGAAAAAAGGGCTTTGAAAACCTTCACTATCTTAACTACACAGAAACCCAATCTGATAAGCTACCATCGCTCCAAGAAACTAATCAGGTCAGTCAGTAAGACTCCCAGCAAAACCATCAATTTAGCTTTTCATCAGTATTCATAACAATGTGTTCTGCAGCACAACTTGGCTAAGAAACTTGCATCCACAAAAGACACCACCAATTTATTCTGCATTATGGACCTGAAACGTGATGCTGGTTGCCTTTTCAGAGCCCTCTTTGGAAATCAAAGCGCATCCCAAGTTTTAGCAATTCTTCATTGAACTTCCTCATAAGCTCTAACATTACAAATCAATTATGAACCTTGGTTATGCATCCAAAAGGATTGATTTGATATACCAACAAATCATCTCAGATGTCAAAAATTTCGTTCCCATGTCACCTTCTGCTTCCACAAGCTTTGTTGCTGAGATACCTTCTGCTAAAATTCGTCCCTATCCTTTTGGTTTTAACAGCTTTTTCACCTTAAAATATTTTCCAATATGAGGTCCAAACTCCAAAGCATCGAACTACGAAGAAATTGCACCAAAACAACAGCGTCGACAAAAACTGGAGCTGGAATCAAAGTTGTCTGTCCGGCGGCAGAAATTTAAAAGGCTAGATTCTTGATAAGCGGAAGAGCAGAGAACTGACACGACAGAGGAAACCAGGAAATCAAGCACACTCGGGTCCTCCAAAAATAAGCATTCAAGACAACCCAATTTGTTAAATTTGCCAAAAGGGAAGATTAATGCCAAATAAAGACACCGGCAGTGAAAAAAACCAAGAACAAGAACAAGAACAAGAACGCTTACAAAGAATCGCTAGCAGAACACGCCGAGGCGCGAGGCCGCCGCCCAGCCTCGCTCTCATGCCTTCACCCTATGGGTTTCGCAGCAGCAAACGCAGAGAATGTGAATGCAAGATGAACAGGCCGGGGGAAAAAAAGGAGACTAATGCAGGAGTGGCGAACCCACCTCAATGCCTCTGCAATTGAAAAAACGGGCACTGAGAATCTTGCGTATTAAATAGACCGTACGGAGCGTTGAAAAAGAGAAAGGCCGAGGAGGAGGAGGAGGAGGCGGAGGAGGAGGAGGAGGAGAACGGGAACTTCGCGGAGCGAGGGAGGGAGGGAGCCAGCGAACACTTCACTTGGACACGCTCCGTGAACAGTAGCTACGCACGAGCGAGGTCGAGCTGGGGGTGGGCGGGGGGAGGAGAGAGAGGATCACGTGCCGAGAGTCCGGAGTCACGTGGGGGGAGGTTGCTTCCGGGAGAATACACTCGCAGAATGCCAGAATGTATTAAAACCGAAAATTGGAATGTAACCGTCATATTTCATGAGGTTAATGTCAAGAAAAACTTTAAATTCGTACATTTACGATAAATTAATTTTAAATTAACTTTTTAATCACAAAAAATTCTAAATTAGCGCATCCATGATAATTTACTCCAAACCAATATTTTAATCACAAAAAAGTCTAAATTGATATATTTGTGATAAATTTATCGTAATTTAGTTTCTGTTCAATTGAATTAATGTCACAAAAAACTATAAACATGTCCATTTATGATAAATGGAAAGTAAATCCTCAAACTAGTACACTCGTTAATTGTCATGTGTTATTTAATTTAGTAATTTGATGATAAATTTTAAGGGAAACTAATTGCGGGTAAATTTGTTATAGGTGTATCAATTTGAGCTTTTTGATGGTTAAAAAAATTAGTTTAAGATAAATTTGTCATAAATATAAGAATTTGAGATTTTTTTGATCTATTAACCTTATTTTATTTAAATTGTTCATCCATATGTTTCGTTATCAAGGTAAATTTCCGTGCCTCACTAAAAATTAATGAAAAGCCATTCGTTCGACTCGAATTTCTCTTAGCCCATTCCGTGTCGCAACGTGTGTTAAATTCAAGCTTCTCTCGATAATTATATGTCGCCTTGTCATATTTCACATATAGACACCACTAAATTCCATGACCTAGATCAACGCATTTCACTTATTTTTGTTTTTATGAAATACATCTAATTCACGTCTGAGATATTCGTACAAAAAACACATAATGATCTTGATGGGGATTGTCACTAGTAGTTTTAGCTAGATTCGGGTGGCATACACCGCCACTATCTTATTTACCTTTCCTTTTGCCATTTGGGGTTGCTTCGGGCATTGAGCTCGTGTTCCCGGAGGAAGCGTGACATTGCGGGGTTTGACTCCGTGCGATGCGCAGCGGAGAAAGGACAGCCGTTTGATTTAGCATGAAACGAAACTTTGGTTTTAAGCCTTCGCTTCTTGCTGTGGTCATCTTCTACCTCTTCATCTTTGGACCCGTCGTTCCGTCGTGGAATCGTCATCGTGCCTTGGATTTTTCTATTCATTGGTGGCTTTGGATGCATTGTTTGTCTTGTGGGGAGCTCGAGAGATTTGCGCGTGACAACAGCCTTCCAAAACGGGGTGGGGAGGGGGAGGGGAGGGACTTGGCGTGTAGTTTTATTGCCCACTTGCGTACGCAAGGACAACAAACATTAACATTCCCGAAAGAGATGCCTCATAATCCCCCTCTTGTCCCCGACTCCCGCATGCAGCCCAAAATCCCCATGGAATAATTTCCCTTTTTTATCTCACGGGAATGTGGGGGACACTTGCTATGCCCTCAAGAAAAAGAAAAAGAAAATATGGCTTGTCGAGCCATACATTTTTGTTCGCATAATTGATTCTCACACTTTCAAATATCGCGCGACTCAAGGAAAAAAAAGAAAAAAAGAAGGTCATACTCAAGCGATTGGTTGAAAGGTTAAGGCACTGATTATGGCGTGCTTTTCTGGAAGTCCCGAATATTGTTATTATTATTATTTTTTGAGTGGATGCTTTGTTCTTTTTTTTTTTTTTTTTGGGTCGACTAAAATGGGCTAAGAGGAGTCTGGTTTTATGGCTAAATAAGTCGGTGCCATTATGGGCTGGGCGGTCCATCCTTTTTCATGCGAAGTGCACCCGATAAGATAAGATGGACTGGCCTTTTGTAAATGAGAGTTTCAGATTTCGTTTTCGAAATGAGACACGCAGGAAGTCGTGAATGGTGGCGAGGGACAAAGCCTCGGTGCTTATCGGCCTGCACGATTAGTCCATTCACTGGGACGAGCTCCCACTAGCTTTGCGAGGCCCAGTCCAATATCAATCGGTCCAGTTCTGGGGTCGGTTTATTGCGCACCCTCTTCCCCTTAAATTAGCCTCAGTTTTGAGCTCACCGCCGGGGCCTCCTCATTGGCACCTCTAAGATGAGCATCCTACGGTAGATATTTGATCTGGAGATTCTCAAATCATCCGAGGCCGCGGATCTAACGAGTGTTGACTCTCTCGTGGCAATGGCGATCAGGAGGAGATGAAATGTCGTAAACTTTGGGAACCCAAGTCACCTGGCGACGGGGACAAAGGCCCCATAACCTATTTTCTTTAATGAGGGTGAGTGCGGGTCAGGTGATTGCGTGATGACTTATGGCCTTTCATTTTTTGGATCCAAGGAAAGGAAGAGATAGTTGAGTTTTTTTGGAAGAGACATCTGAGTTATGTGTCTGCCTCTGTGTGTGTTTGGGAGAGAGACAGATGAACCGAATAATTATAAGGACCAACATTTATCTTTCAACAATTCTAAATAAAAAATCCCCATTTGTTGCACTGTTTGCTTTCTAAAGGCGCCCTTACTATATGATGGATTTTTTCTTTATTGATGGGCCTGAGTTGGCCCGTCCGCCCATGTTGGGCCTAAAAGCCCGGCCCACAGGATTAGGGCCCATGGACGAAGGGGTATGTTTGTATTTTAGAGGGTACATATATAAAGGAGGAGAGAGAGGGAGGACGCACCCTTTTGGCACAAGAACGTACGTACGTTCCTCTCCCTCTCTCCCTCCAAGAAAAAGAAGAAAAACGCTTATGGCGACACCGTCTTCCCTTCAAGGCAAATTGACATCATCGGATCAGAATTTCTTCCTCGATCTTTAGCATTGGTGTTTAATCTGTGGCTAACAAGGTACGCTCGATTCCATGGTGTGCTTTAGGATCGGTGATACGTGTTTTTCCCGGGCTTCGCTTCCGCATTCGTTTTAGGGGTTCGATTTAGTGTCGAATTCGGTTTTCAAGGATCCGTTATTCCCAACATTGGTATCAGAGCCCTAGTTCATGTTTTCCCGACCTGTTTGACGTTTTTGATTGATTTTTTGCAAACAAATTTTCGACCGTACGGATCGGGGCGTGAAATCCCGACACCGGAGCACTGTTCGTCCCTTTTTCTGAGTTTTTGTAAGTCGAAATAAAATTCTGAAAGCACTGGGTGAAAGAGGTCGTCGAGGCGAGTTCGGCAACATGTCGCGCCGCCGGGCGACGCTGCACGCGCCTACATGCGCGGCCAGAAGGCGCTGCGCGTGTGCCACACGCGCCGGTGGCGAACTGGTACGTGCGTGCCGGTGGCTAGCGAACCGGCACGCGCCGGTCGGCGAACCGGCGCGTGCTGACGTCATCGTGACGTCATGGTAACCGCCGGGATGATGTCATCGGTGACGTCATCGCCGACGACCATTGGCCGGCCGGCGACCCGACCCGACGGCAACCTGACCTGACCCGCGCGAAAGCCCGGCACGCCCGCGGCATGTGCCGGATGACGTCTGCGTGACGTCATCCCGTGCACGCGCATGGCACGTGCATTCGGTTCGTCCGAACCGGCCCGACCGGCGCGACCGGTCCGACAGGCTTGACCGGTCCGCCCGGTCCGATGACCCGTTGACCGGCGTTGACCCGTTAACTTTGACCGTTGACCGTTGACCCGAAAAAAAGAAAGAAAAGGAATTTGTTTCTTTTTCATGTATGCCTATGTGGTTTATACGTAATCCATTATTTATTCTGCATTTGTTGCATGAATTTTGGAAAATTATGTATTTTCCCTTATGTAAATTATGGATTATGGGTAATCTATTTTTAATTCTGCATTTGTTGCAGGAACTATGATGCGTTATGCACGGAAACCTGCAATCCCGAGAACGGACGAGGGAAATGCAAGACTTAAAAGGCTGATGTTAGATTTAGCTAATTATCGGTGGCATGACGGTGATTTAGTATCACATGTGGTCAGGGTGAATCAAATGATACAGGAAATCATCTGGAATGGTTATCTTATGCCGGATTTTGAGAAGGTGCCGACTTTGATGAACACTCTTCCACCTGAATGGCAAGCAGTGTTAGACCGGCTATGGGAGGTCAACGTGGTCCCGGGTTATAGGATGCTAGTGGAAGTTTTTGTAAGAGAGTACTATAGGATTGAGTTAGCTAAAACTTCAACCCTTAGATTGAGCGCCACATGGCGCATAATGAATGCGCCTTGGTGGCGACATGAAAGCTCTCCAAAAGTTTTTCCATGGTTGGTAAATGTGCCTTCAAAATTCTCAGATTTTTTGACTGATAGATTAGAAGGGACATTCCCTAATTATTTCTTAGATTAGTTTGACATGTTTTTTGAATGTGAATATCTCTTTCTATGTTGATATTTTCCTCTGTATATATTACTTAGTGTAATGTATAATTGTATTATGTGAAAGCATTATTATTCTATTGGATGTTAGATATTGTTACTTTCTGTTATTGTTGGTTGCTGTGGGTAATTAGCTGTGGGTAGTTTTAGAAGTTTTGTAGCTTCATAGAATTGATTTTGCATATGACAATCATAGTAATGATAATTTTAAGTTAGGATTTTTTTGAGGATGATTGGAAACATAGTGACATTTTGATTCTGAAGTCTTACTTGAAATTATTCATTAATATGATGGGTCTATGTAAAAGTGGATGCATAAATGATAGGCATTAATTGTTCGTGCATATATGTCGATGTGTTCGGATCGATGCTTTTGAAAGCAACTAAGAACGTAATTGCTGATATGAACGGCAATAATTGTGAAATATTGAATATGAAGATTCAATATGTGCTGGAAAAGCAAGAAGCACTAGTAGCTCTTGACCATATTATGGAAGATCTTGAGGATGCTGTGCGCACCTTGAGCTAGTAGAGGACTGCCTATCGGCATTTGAGTCGAAAATAGACATTGGCAATGCTGGTTCTAGCTCAGAAAGGGCTTTGAGCTCTAAGCGCAAACGTATTGATTTGTTCAATATGTGAGAATGCAAGGGATCAAGTCCTTGTTGCAAGAAATCAAGAGTTAACCAACACAAGAGAGGAAAATATCCTCAAGTGAAGAAAATGTCAAGGGGGAGGTGTAACAATTGTGACAAGAAATGTCACTATGCTCGCAACTATTGTGAGCCGAAAAATGTAAACACCTCTTGCACATTTGAGAACTTTGCTTATGTGTCAAGTTCTGCATTATTGGCTGAATCCAATCCTTTGTGGACTGTAGATTCAGGAGCGATAGACCATGTAAGGAAGGATAGAGGATCCTTCGTGGAATTCCGACGAGTATCTACTGGAACTAAGTGGATCTATGTGGGATATAACTCCAGAGATGAAGTTAAAGGGATTGACACCTGTCAATTGAACATGCGTGGTGGACGCATCTTGTTCCTACATAATATTCTATATGCTCCGGAGATTCGTCGAAATTTAATGTCTGTTTTGATGTTGGTTAAACTTGGTTTTAGTGTGAACTTCCGTAATAGAGGTGTAGATTTGTATTTGGATACAAACTACTATGGTAGTAGTCACTTTCTAGATGGTTTTATTGTACTAAATGTTGACTGTGGTGATGTTAATATTTGTCATTCCCTTATTTCACGTCTTCTACTTCATATGATAATGATGTGATTATGTGGCATGCTAGACTTGGTCATATTGGCCAACAACATATGAATAGACTAGCCAAAGAGGGCTTGTTGGGCAACATTGAAAAAGTCGATTTGCCTATATGTGAGCATTGCCTAGTAGGGAAAACGACAAGGAAACCATTTGGAAAATATAAAAGAGCTGAATTTCCTCTGCATTTAATCTATTTTGACGTCTGTGGTTCAATGAATATGAGAGGAAGGCAATGGACTGTTTATTTCATCACTTTTATAAATGTTTATACTCGATTTGGATATGTCTATTTGATTTCTCATAAATCTGAAGCGATAAGTTGTTTCAAAAGATTTATGAACCTGGTAGAGAATCAATTAGATAAGAAAATAAAAGCATTGAGATCCGATCGAGGTCGAGAATATTTATCTGATGAGTTCAGAAAATTATGTGATGAAAAGGGAATAGAAAGACAGTTGTCTATTCCATATACTCCTCAATAATATGGTGTTGCGGAGAGAAGAAACAGAACCCTCTTTGGAAATTGTTAGGTCCATAATGGCGCGAGGCTAACTTACCTATCACTTTTTGGAGTGATGCGTTGTTGCCGCTTGCTGTATACTTAACCGGGTGCCTTCCAAATCAGTTGCTTCCACTCCATATAAGTTATGGACAGGTAGAAAATCGGACTTAAGTTTTCTTAAGCCATAGGGTTGTACTGCCTATACTCATGAGTCCTCTCACAAATTTGGGAAATTGGGTCCTAAAGGAAATAAGAGTATTTTCATGAGATACTCCGAACACTTGAAAGAGTATGTGTTCATAGGTGAGCAGGAAAGTGGGAGTATAACTGAATTTGAATCACAAGATGTCACATTCTTAGTGGATGAATTTCCTAAGAAGGGCGAAATAGAGGAAGATTACTCCCTATTTGTAATCTAGGATCAAGATAATGATATTAGTGGAGTTCGTCCAAGTGGGAGTAATATGAGAAATGATGAATTGAATTCAACTCATTCTCAATTACAACCACATGATGAGATGATATCATCATTATCTAATCCGAGTGGGAGCATGATGGAGAAAGATGTGCAAAGTGTACAATCTCCCATACGGCGAACAAGTCGCCAAAGTATTCCCCGTCGACGTTTTGACATTGAAGGGGAAACTTTTATGGTTGCTCCACAAGATGAGGATGAGCCGAGAAATATTAATGAGGCTCTAAATTGCCTTAGTAAGGAAAAATGGATTCATGCAATGGAAGAGGAAATAGAGCCAATGAAATCAAACCAAGTTTGGGAACTGGTTGATCTTCCAAAAGGACACAGAGCTATTGGGAACAAGTGGGTTCTTAAAATAAAACGAAAGGCTGATGGCTCGATAGAAAGGCATAAGGCTCGCCTTGTGGCGAAGGGGTATAATCAACAGGAATGAATTGATTATGAAGGTACATTTTCTCCTGTAGTGAGATTTACCTCGATTCGCATTATTCTGGCAATAGTAGCTAGTATGGATCTTGAGTTACATCAAATGGATGTAAAAACTGCTTTCCTCAATGGAGAATTAGAGGAAGAAATATATATGGAACAACCTGCTGGTTTCATAGTGAAAGGCCAAGAAGAAAATGTATGTCGACTTTGGGGATCGATATATAGCTTTAAGCAGTCGTCGAGACAATGGTATATACGTTTTCATAATGCCATAATGGCATATGATTTTACAATGATTGACGAGGATCATTGTGTATATATCAAAAGATCCAAGGATCAATTTGTGATCATATCATTATATGTTGATGATATACTAATTGTCGGAAGTAATATGGAGTTTGTTAATACTGTGAAGAATTCGTTGTCTTCCAACTTTGAGATGAAAGACATGGGTGATGTTATATACATTCTTGGAGTTAAGATTTCAAGATTGTAAACCCATAGATAATCCTATTGCAAAATGTGAAGGATTGAGCCATAGACTGTGTCCAAGGACTCCACAAGAGAAGGAACAAATGAAATATGTTCCTTATGCTAGTGCTGTAGGAAGCTTTATGTACACTATGATGTGTACAAGACCTGACATATATTTTGCAGTTGGAATGGTGAGTAGATACCAATCCAACCCAGGTCCAGCACATTGGAAGGCCGTTAAGAGAATATTGAGGTATCTAAATGGAACTGCTGATTATATGCTGAGTTATTAAGGAAATGATCTGCGACTCTAATGCTATTTTGATGTTGATTATGGAGGAGATCTAGATGAAAGAAAATCTACCTCTGGGTTTGTTTTCTTACCGAATAATGGCACCATATGTTGGAGCAGTAAGAAACAAAAGTGTATAGCCTTGTCCACGATGTAAGTTGAGTTCGTGGCATTATCGAAGACGATATAAGAAGGTGTTTGGCTTAAGAGATTTTTTGGATCATTTAGGTGTTATTGGAAGTGCTGCAGATTAATTATTGGTTAACTGTGATAGCCAAGTAGCAAAAGTGTACACCAAATATCCAAAATATCATGACAAGACTAAACACATAGATACCAAGTATAATTTTGTCAAAGATATGATTGCACGAAAATATGTGAACATAAAGTACATACTACGCATAGAATGGTAGCAGATCCTATGACAAAGCCAATACCTAGAGATGTGTTTTGTGGCCATATGAAGTCTTTAGGATTGAGTAGAGGCTGATGTACAATATTGTAATTTCCCTAAGTGTTTACAATTTGATGAATTTGTGTTTTCATCATTAATGCCTATGAATCTTTGTTTGATCTTTATGCATCTTAATGCTCAGTGCATTACTTTAAGTTGAGAAAGTATGTCGGACAGATATAAGATTAGCCTACTCACACGGGTAATCGCCTCTATTTACTGTGTGATAAATAGAGATGAAACTGTTTTTAAGCTTATTATCTAGGTGATAATCGAGAGCTCAAGCTTAAAATACGTATGTCGCCTTAACTGGGTGTTAAGATGAGGACATAATACTTACTGTGTCCGAAAGTAAAATAACCCACATATTTTACTTTATTTGTCTATGATGCCAGATGTGAGTTCTGATGAACTTTGTGAATGAGTAGATACGTGAACTCAAGTTAGACATTGGGTATGTCTGAACTGTCATCTGTACGGTATTGAAAGTGTAGACATACGCTCCATGTGACATCCCGATTTTCCGATTCTATTTTCAATAAATTAAGACGGGCATTTCGTTGGCACGCATATAGTTTCTTTCCTTGAGTCGGCCACTCATGTGAAAACTAGTCTATCGGGTGAAGCTGTTAAGAGTTTCTAACGCATCAGACTCGAGAATTTGACCAGGAAGCGACCTTTCGACCGAGCTAATCTGCAAGGGTCATTACGGCACAAATAAAAATCGATTAAAGACCGGAGATAGGTCGACTCGACGAGGCATGTGATCGAGTGTGGGTGATTCCACCAGATCGCACAATTCTTGTCGATCGGCCTTTGGACCGACTTTTACGTCGATTGGGTACCCTGTGTTCATATTTGAAACCTTGAGATTACCCTCAACAACCGAAAGTCGCCAATGTTTCAGAGATGTACATTGTGGTTTGAGATGATCAACCATAGGTCGAATGCATGAAAATTTCTAAAGGCTACCCGGTAGGTTGGGCCGCGCTAGTATTGTGCCAAAGTGAAATTAACCGTTGAATTGGGACCGAATTCAGAAATTGGAAGTCTGGGTGTGTCACAAATCATTTCAGGATCATTGAATCATCTTTAGAAGATTTTTCTTGCAATCAGAGTTCTTTGGCAAATTAATCTGAGAATGGCTAAATTGGTTCGGAAAATTAGTAGGCTCGTCTTTAGTCGCGCTTTTGGAACTTAAGTTGGTTCTATGGACAAGTGAGGACGTGAATTGAAGTGTGGCGACATCGGATTAATTTTATGGACTTCAATTTAATTCAATTGGAAGAGAATTGATGGGAATTGAATAAATTGGCCGTACAAGAATTGGACCCCGGCGGAAAAACAAGATGGACCCATTGGAAGATGTTGTGGGAGATAGTGGAAGGTGACATCATGGATGATGTCATGGTGGTGGGCCATTTTTGTGGATTAAAGAAAAAAAAAAAGAAAAGAAAATGAAAGAAAGGGTCCCATCTCTCTCTCTCTCCTCCCTCTCTTCTTCCTCCCCTCTCTCCTCCATCGACCGCTCCTCCATCTGCACTTCATCTTCTTCTTCGGACGCCCAGCAGCAAGGGAGATCGTCGAGCAGCCGCCCGGAGCCGCCCGTCGCCGCCGTCCGCTGCCGCCGCCCGCTCGCCCACGTGTGTTGCTCCGCCTTTCTTCTCCCCCTCCATTTGTTGCTCGAAAATCCTAGATCTGGTCGGACGCCAAGCGGAGGCAGCAGCCATCGTCGTTAGGAGCCGTCGCTCGCCGCCAGCCGAAGCCTCGCCGTTGGACCGCTCGTCGCCGCCGCACGTCTGCTCCGCGCCGCTCGCCTCTCCGCTCCGCCTCAGCCCGCGTCTCTAGCCCTTCGTCCAGCTGCTGTTCGGAGCCAGCTCGCCGTCGCCAAGGTCGCCGTGACGCTCGCCGGAGCTCCGCCCGGCCCGTCCAAGCCCCGTCGGTCCTCCTCCGCCCTTTCCGACCCGAACCGGCGCCGGATCCGCCCATTCTCGGCCTCAAACCGCCATGGGCAGCAGCTGCAGAAAATGGGTTTCTCAGCCCCTTCGTGGCCCGTTTTGGCCGCCTTCCCGAGCCCGGATGCTCGGCCCGCTTTGAGGAAAGTCGATCCTCGCGTCGTCCCCGTCGTTTTGATCCGCTCGGCTCGCTAATCCGGTGAGTTTAATTCACTAAATCTTGATTAGAGGGTTAATGATGCCCTAAGTGTGCTTAGTCTAAGTTAAGTATGTTTAGGTGGTTAGATTAGTTGATTTAATTGTGAATTAGATTAAGGTGTTTGTTTAATTTAAAGTATGCTTAATTAAAGGCTAAGAGAGTTTATTTAATATAAAGCATTGATGTGACATAATGGGGTTTTATTTTTGAATTATTTAAATGATTTCGAATTCTGGAATTTATAATATTATATTATATTCCGGAATTATTAAAATATTATTTAAAAAAAATAAAAAAAATAAAAAAATTATTTTTGACCCCGGTTGCTCAGAATTTCGTGCCGATCATTTCGCTGCCGTGTAGTCGGATTGTGAAATTGATGAATGGATATCATAAATTGAGCGTGAATCGTGAAAAATATGGATATTATTATTATATTAATTTTCGGAATAAATTTAATTATTTAATAAATTCGAAAATTTATTTTGGGACCCCAAACTCTCAGAATTTCGTGCCGCTCGCTGCTGTGCATTTAGAATTTGATATTGATGATTGATTGTGGCGAATTGAGTGTGATTGCGATTTATGAGGACTCTTTAGAAAACCCTAAGTGTGGGAATTGATAGGAGATTGGCCGTGATTGACCACCTAGTAGAGGTCGTGCCTAATAAGGCCGTGATGAACCACCTATGAGAGGTCGTGCCCAGTGAGGCCGGGATGGACCACCTATGAGAGGTCGTGCCCAGTGAGGCCGTGATGGACCACCTAATTAAAGGTCGTGCCGAGTGGGGCCGTGATTGCCACTGGTTGTTAAATCTTCCTATAGGGCCGTGATTGAGAGCAATGATTGATTTGCTAGAATGACATGTAATCGGCCAAGTCGATTGATCGTTTGAGACGATCCAAGTGGTTGAATTGTTACGATGATGTGATTGTGCCATGGTTGTTTGGTTATCATAATTGCACGTGGTTGAATTATATAAATTGTGCTAACGCAGATAAAGGCTAATGCGAGGTAAGTCTTACGTGTGATGTGGCTAGGCCACCCGGGGTATTTTCTTTCTAATAGGAGTTTAGGGGTTGAACTTGCTGAGACATTGTCTCATCCCAGTTTGGGAATCAAAATTTCAGGTCCGTGGTGGATGGAGCGGCCGGATAACTTTGATTGGCCTTGAGGAGTTGCGAGAGGTGAAGTCATAAGATTGGAGAACGTGTCCGACTTGTAGATCGTAGGGACAGTTCCTTTTAAGAGCCGGTCTTTTGTAGACCTTTTGCTATAGGCTTCTATTTGTAACTCTGTTGAATTATGAAAGTGTTATGTTGTGGTTTTGCTTCTGCTTTTCTATCCCGTATTTTGTTGTCGGGGATTTGTTTCGCTTCCGCATGTGCATAATAAAATGAATGGGTCGGCGACTCGTTCTGGGAAGTCGCAATTGAATCGACCAGTGTGGGATGTTCGCGTGCTCGGAGGATCGGGGCGTCACACTCCATGGGAAAGGAGTTAAGACCGTAATACGTATTTCATACTACGTATGCATGAGACGACCAATAAGAGTGGCAAAAAGTTTGATCTCAACTTTTTATGTCGTGTGAGACTCTTGAGGAAAAGAGTTCCTCAATTTTTAGTCTCCTCATAACTCTTACTTATTCTCAAGATTTCTATTTAGTGTTTGCAATTTTAGGATGTTGCCAATGGTCATGAGTTTGATTCGATCTAATGGGGCATTTCTAGAAAAGCAAGCTGAACTGAAATTGAGAGTTTGAAGGAAAGATGAAGATCGATTTTGGAGAATCACATTCTAGTTTTGTATTCACCGGTTAACCAATTATGACTGTCTTTGGGATAATCATAATTGTGAATACAATATATATATATATATATATATATATATATATATATATATATATATATATATCATTGTTTGAAAGAGATCAAGAGAGATATAAATGTGATTGATCGATCTAGGGTACTGCATACTAAATCTACTCAGGATGTGATGCCCATTATGAGCTGCTATATATTCCTAACAGATGTATAGGAACGAGCTCTCAAAGTATGCTGGTTGCACGGATTATTCACCGGTATGAATGTTGAAGAGAGGAAAAGAGGATTCTGTTTGGCCCACCATGTTAAGTGAGAGTCTATGATGGATTTTTCTCTGATGGGACTGAGTAGGGCCTATCCGCCCATGTTGGTTTTGGACCACCATGTGCGAGTGAGAGATGATGGATTTTTTCTTTATTGATGGGCCTGAGTTGGCCCGTCCACCCATGTTGGGCCTAAAAGCCAGGCCCACAGGATTAGGGCTCATGGACGAAGGGGTATGTTTGTATTTTAGAGGGTACATATATAAAGGAGGAGAGAGAGGGAGGACGCACCCTTTTGGCACAAAAACGTACGTACGTTCCTCTCCCTCTCTCCCTCCAAGAAAAAGAAGAAAAACGCTTACGGCGACATCGTCTTCCCTTCAAGGCAAATTGACATCATCGGATCAGAATTTCTTCCTCGATCTTCAGCATTGGTGTTTAATCTGTGGCTAACAAGGTACGCTCGATTCTGTGGTGTGCTTTAAGATCGGTGATACGTGTTTTTCCCGGGCTTCGCTTCCGCATTCGTTTTAGGGGTTCGATTTAGTGTCGAATCCGGTTTTCAGGGATTCGTTATTCCCAACACTATATAACAACCATTAATTGAGAGATGGAAAACAAAGCGCTCGGAGCTTATAATGGTTCATTATGGTATAATCTTGCATCTACTCTCCCAAACTAATAACCTACTGGATCGATTCTGCTAGTTAGTCGTTGAAAAGTTTTCATAGATTATGTCACTTATGCTCAAGCACTTTATGTCAAAACTGGTGCTGCTTATATCCAAGCAGATAGATCTCATTATCTCACACCTAAGCATAAATTATTAAACAGCCAACACTTCTCAAAAGATTACAATATGAGGCTCACAAAAGATGACAAAAATGTAGGCAAAGTTTTCTCAAATTTTGGAATCACAAACTCTCGGTCTCTTTATCTCTTCGGTGGATTGGTCTTCTTTTATATTTCTCAGCATCTAAACTTCCCATTGGACAATTTTCAAATAATCAACCTCCAATCTAACCATTGGTTTGGGCTAATAAAGTATCAATCAAAATTCCCGTAAATTTAATCACATACACAATCAAATCTTGGTTCCCAAAACTTGAGTGCTTCAACTATAGAAAGTATTTTACATTTGGGATGATTGTCAATCAAGAAATATATCTCACATAATTGATTTATCTTGTACATATAATCTTTTTATTGATGGTCAATCAAAATCTTCTAAGTTGGGAATCCATGTCAGATCACAAGCTATCAAGAAATGAGATAATACATTTAAATAATTATCTTGAAAATCTTGACAAAATTGTCATCACAAATAGTGTAGGCGTTGTGCTTATATTCACAGTGTTATATCCAGCTCTCCTACTATCTATAGATATCAAACTTTCATAGGCCTTTGTTTATATTAAGCTTTTGTAATACTCTATTCATATCCATTCAGCATGCTGTTGATATTTACACAGTAGCCTGCTTATATCCAAGCAGTACGCTGTTTATATCCGTGCAATAGTTGATTGTGGCTTCTCAATTATATTCAACAATTCTTCCCAAGACACTTTAATAGCGATAGCGATGCAGATTCTGTCAACTTAAAACCTTGTTCTTTTAGTCATTTAAATTTTCTTACTGGTCATATCAAAGGTTCTTTTAAAGCGGATATTCCCTACAACACAAATGACTTTTGCATTTATCAAGATCAATATAAACCATGGATAGTTTTGTCAATTTTTATTATGTTAAGAGGTTTTCTCATTAGTACAAACACCTATCAATATTACATCAGTTTCAATATCTTAGAGCTCACAGAGCCACCCCAAAAGCTAAATATTTAAAGGCTCTCTCGGAGAGCAAGACCTTGGTGTATAATGCATCCCTAATCGAGGGGAACAGGGTCGAATAAAGCTGACGAAATTTGGTCCTTGGATTCGTGACTAGGAAGGCCATGTCCATCTTCATACTGGTAAAAGAACTGAGAAGCTCGTGCCAAATTCAAACAGGCACTAAGGAAAGGTTTGAACCCGAGAAATGGGTAGTCCTCAAACACGTCTTTGTTCATCCTCTTCCAGGTCTTGCGCACTATATGCCTGATGTGATCCCGTGCGGCCTCCTCTGAAGCGCTAGTTTCATTCATGTAGCATTCCAGTGCTTTGAAGTTGTCTCCTCGTGCCAATTCATACTAAGTGGACAATATTGACAGGTGACAAATATAAGTTCCATTATTCATATCACATGCGTATCAAATAATAAAAAAGAATAGAACATCATCATGAACGATGATGTACTCTTCTTTTATAAGTGATTATTTACAAGGAGAAAAATAAATGTCAAATTAAGTTACCGATGATGTGCTGAGATCGTTGTTGAGTCGAAGGATCTTGCTAGAACAGTACATGACACTTGGAATATTTGAAACGTGTTCAAGTCCCTCTTCCATCAATCTGTCCGTGGTTAGGAAGTAGCTGTCCAACAGCAACATCAGCCCACCGATTGAATCCACCGCATTGTCCACGTACTCCTTCAGTGTCGGTTTAATGCCCTTGTTGTACCAATGGACCTCCTTCATGTATGCCTTGCATTCACCGGCCCACCATAGGATTGAAATTCGAAAAGTATGTCAATGACCAAGTCTAGGGATGTTCTTTTCTCCTACATTTTGGGATTCTCAAATGTTCAAAGAGAAGTTATAACGAAAGTTAGAGGTAGAAAAATGACTTGTCTGATGTGGACAAGCAATTATTAGGTGAGAGATTTAGTAATTCAAGATTACCAGTTTCCGCAGGTAAAGAATGGGGTTGATTCCTTGCTCTCTCATTGTCCAATACCCAATTTCGTTGGTTGGGTTGTACAAGGCCATGAAACTATCTCTTATTGTTGGAGGAAGCCTATCTATGTCCGTGATGTCCCACCTAGATAAGTTATCATCATTTCAACAATCTTATGAATTTTATCATGACTCAATACGTTTTTTAGTAATAATGAAAATTAGTGCCTATTGTTACTTTATTAGCCCAAACCAGTCAATCACATAGAAGAAAAACAAGCTGACATAAAACATGATATGTTTGAAACACATCAAAGAATTTGTTTCATAACATATAATTTTTCATATTTTTTTGATTGCATTCAAACTAATTAATTTTGTCTTTTTTCTTGGCAATAACAGTTACAAGGGAAAATGATGATGGTGGTGACACTAAACAAACCTAACAACGAAATTTGTTAAGAGCTCAAGCTCTTTCGACGTCCCATATATATCATAAACGTCGTTGATAAGTGTCACCATACAACCAATCTTTGCATTAAATTCTCTGAAAGCTGTATGATGAGGCTCGAAAATCATTATATTGCTCCAAAAATAGTTTTCCACTAGCCTGTCCCTACAGAAGGTCATCTTGTTTGCCCCAAGATCAACCCACCACCTGAAAAGTTTGTCATAAAATGACAAAATCAATCAAAATGCGCTAACCGACCAAAATAAAAAAAAAATCAAAATGCGCTCCTACGTGGATTCCACCTCAAACGTGATGTTGGCTGCATTTATGAACATTTAAAGAATACTTGTGTATACCTTGCCAGATTGCTAACTTCCTTCCTGTGGATTGACTGCACTAAATTGAAGTCTAATTTAGCCAATCGTAACAAAGAGGGGATCATGTCTTGCTGTTTCTCATACATGTCCATGAACCACTAAGCCTCCAACCTGTTGGGCCTCCAATGGATTGGCATATCTAATGCATGATTCACGTGGCTCGCTAAAGTAGTGGGAACTTCATTGAGGTTTAGATCCTTCAGATGCTTAGAAGTGAAGTTCCAAGCTTCATTGAGTATGGTTTCACCTTCCAATCCATGGAAAGAAGCTTCATAAAGGCTAAGAAGCCCCTTCACATCCTTGTGGAGCAATTCGTTGAATGTGCTAGTCTTGTTCATAAACCTTTGAAGCACATCTACATTTCCAATAAAAGGAATGGTAAGGTAAATTTCAATTCATCAACATGATTTACAAAAGGTTAACTAATTAGTGAATACCTTGCTGTACGTTGTATCCATGTTGTCTAAGAAGCCGGAATTGAAGGGAAGCGGCATAAAGATCATCTGAAAGTTGAGTATCTTTAATGTTGTTATAGATGGAACTAAGAGCGCTCTTGATCTCAATCTCGAAATGATATCCTAGTCCTAGTCTTTGAACCCCGTCAATAAACTCGAGTTTGGCCAGCTGATTCATCTCCTGGTCAAATAGACCCTTGACTTTTTCCTTCAACCTTTGGACTTGCACCCTATATTCATCATCCTAGGCCCATGAAAAACCCATAAAATGAGATCCGAAACAAAGTCAATGCATAAGCAGAGTTCAATATTGCCTCTTGTATGAAAACAGATCGATTCTCGTTTGAATGTCTTATATAAATCATATATAGAAGAACATAAGAAGTAAACATCCATATATCTAATTCAAAGTACAATTTTCTTTTTATTTCTAGGTCGTTTTTGTGTTTGTGGACTCATCCCCTTGAAGTACATAAAAAATAGGAAAAAAGTATTCATTCAATTGCTGTACTTATGTTGTTTTTGTAGTCAGTAATATCCTTAAACTTACAATTTGCACAATCAAGTGCTTGAACTTGTGGAATTTCTGTTCTTCCGTCACTAATTCTAGCAAAGTGAGCCAAGGTATTGATCGATGCCAAAAAAAGGTTTGCTATTCAAATAAGCAGTGCCATCATGGGATAAAATGTTACTGAAATTTGCTTACAGTTATCTTGGGTTATTGTTATTGTAGTTTCGCAAATTGAATATCCACAACGGTCTCAAAATTTTCCACATTCTGCTAGCATTGACATACGCATGAGCTTCAAATTGCCGGAACCATAGACCAAAAAATTTGATAGGAAATTTCCACAGGTTCAAGGACCAAATTTAAAAAAAATAAAAAATTAGGATCGAATGTGAATATTTTCCATAGAACTTACTAGGTTTTGGGAAAAATTATGAAGAAAATCTTAAACTTATTACACTTGTGTCAATTAAGTTATAATATGTTTGGTTTGGTCAATTTAGTCATAAATCTTTCGAGAACTTGCTCATGGAGTCCACATGGCTAATTTTGACAAGAAATCGTTGATGTGAATACTGGCCGTCCTACATGGCATATTTAGCGCTAATGTGGACAATTTGTAATATATTTTATGAATTATTTCTTTCCTTTTATTTTCCTTTTCTTTTTGCTAGTGGTTGGTTGTCAACCACAGGTGATGGCCAGTGAGGGCCTCTCTTGCCAGATTTGGCAAGGGTGGGACTTGGCTAGACTACCCTAGCCTGAGCGAGGGCAAAGGCTACCCTTGCCAAATTTGGCAAAGCCAACCCTAGCTAGGCTAGTGCGAGGCTCGCCAAGCCTCACCCTTGCCTAGGTGATGCCCGGGGATATTGTCTTGGCTTGGGCAAGGTTCGGCCTCACTAGATTTGGCGAGGGGGCCCTTGTCGAGACTCGTCCTTGCTTGTGGTGGGTGGTGGTGTCTCTCGCCCAAGCAAGGCTAGCACTTGCCAACTTTCACCTATGGCCAATGGCCCATGACTAACCACTAGCAACGAAAAGGGAAAAATAAAGAAGAAAAAAAATACAAAAATACAAAAAAAAAAAAAATATAAAAATTGTCACCAGGTGTTCATGTAAAACGGTAATCATCCATATCAGTGATATTCGGCCAAAATTTAGTGAATGGAATTTATTGGCAAATTGTCAAAAGTTTTAGAACTCAATTGACCAAATTAAAAGATTTAGGATTGAAGTTGTAGGAGTGCACTAGTTTTGGTCTTTCTTGGTAATTTCCCCCAAGATTTTGTGCTAAAAAAGGAAGATAATCATTACCATGTAATTAACACCGAGTGACTGCACAAAGCCATAGTCCCAAACGCTAGGCTGCCAATTCGCCGAGCGTCTCACATTTTCCTGATCTTCAATCTTCATAGCACACGTCATAAATTGAGGGCCGGAGGAGGTGGAGGAGGAGGGAGAGGAGGAGCGAGGGTGTCTAAAGAAAAACAGAGAGGTTTGGTTATGACGAATTGAGGAGGGGAGGAAGCTTTTGAACATAACAGGAAGAGCCATCACGAAATTTGTTGCGAATCTCTTTGTATACTGACCATCCTTTATATAAAGGTGTTGTTGCGGAGCATCAATCATGAAGGAAGTTTGTAGCTGCTATTGGAGCGAATTTTCCCATTCGCTCGAGCCATTCTCTAATCATTGCATTTCATTGTTTCTACGTGCACAGAGTTATACCGACACTGATATCACGATCCCTTGGGAAACACGTTTTATTTGTTGCAAGTTCAGCACATGTGATCCAAGTCCCACCGTCAGGCTTGCAGGATAACAATCATTTGTCCTGTGGCCACGAAAAAATGTTTTAAAAGAAGGGAAAAACCACGAAAAACCCTAAACTTTGCCTAGAGTGACACATTTACCCAAACTTTTTTTTGTGTCGTGAAAAACCCCAAACTTTGCCAACCGTGACACATTTACCCAAAACTTTTTTTTTGTGACACAAAAAATCCTGAACTTTCATTATGTGACACATTTACCCCAGAATTAGAGGGCATTTTGGTCTTTTCATATTTACAAAATTTTTTTATAATTTTTATAATTTTTTTCTTCTCTCTTCCCTCCGCCGGCCGGCCGGCGAAGGGAAGCCGGCGTCCGGCAAGGGCTGCCCTCGCTGGCGTCGGGCGAGGGTCACCCTCGCCGGCCTCGAGCTAGGACGGCCCTCGCTGCGTCGGGCGAGGGCCGCCTCGCCTGCGTCGAGCGAGGGTGTCCCTGCCTTCGCCCGACGTCGGCGAGGTCGCTGGATGCCGGCTTCCCTCCACCGGTTCCGCCATGGCCGGCGAAGGGAAGAAGAAGAAAAAGAAAAAAAAAAAAAAAAAAGAAAAAGAAAAAGGAAAAAATAGAATAAAAAGACAAAAATGCCCTTATGGGGTAAATGTGTCACGGTTTGGAAAGCTTGGGGTTTTTCACGTCACAAAAAAAAGTTTGGGGTAAATGTGTCACTCCGAGTAAAGTTCAGGGTTTTTCGTGGCTTTTTCCCTTAAAAGAACGATCTATGGACCACCAGTTTGCATGGGGGCCTGTATTTACGGAATGGTGGACAACAACGTTGTCCATTTCACGTGGATCATACCGCAAAAAAGAAAACATTTTAAGGGACCACCGACATAAAAAGTTGGTTATATTAAATTTGTGAGAGCTACATATCTTTTCTATGCTAATTTTTTTTTTTAAATCGGGTTTTTGATTTTTCTTTTTCTTCTTCCTTGGTTGATCGCTAACTAAAGTGGTGGCCAGCGATTGACCACAGGCCAGCTTGAGCCTCGCCTCACCTGGCGAAGCCGAGCTTGGGCCTTGCCCAGTCTAGTGAGGCTTGATCGTGTTGGACTCTGGTGAGATCAAGCCTTGCTAGCCTAGGGCGAGGTTGGAGCTTGCCAATGGCCGATTGCCGGCCATCGCCATAGCTGGCGATCGTCCAAGGCCAATGAAGAAGAAAAAAAGAAAGAAAGAAAAGAAAACAAGAAAGGAAAAAAAAAGAATTAAAAGTTAAAAGATCAATTTTTAAAAAATAAAAAAATATTAAGAATGAGTGTACGTAGGAAAAGATTTTCCTTACTAAATAGCGGGTAATACTTTTAGTTCATTTTAAAATTTTAATCGAACATTGGAAATATGTGGTTATTTTTCTGAAAAATAGCTTCATAAAAAATAATTTTTGAAAATTTTATATTTTTCATAAAATGAATGGGGCCTCATCTCTAGTCCCCTTGCAGAGGTCACGAAACATTCTATCGTGCACATAAGATAAGGGGTGAAAAAGGGCTTATACAGAGAAAATTATAAATTTTAATCTTGGAGGTTGACATTTTAAAAGAAAGCCGAAGATTGCAATAAAAAGAAAAAAGAAGGTGTGGAAAGAAATTTAACAGTTGGCATCTATTTTGGGTTATGTTAGGGGTGAATGATAACAATTCTGTTCCAGAAATAGGTTCTGGAAGAGAAATAGATTTTTCTATTTATATTTCTAGAAAAGTTTCTAAGCAAAAATAACCGTTTAATAATGACAAAATTTCTACTTTAAAAATAGAAATTCGTTTGATAATGTCACAATTTTTTTTTCTTTTCGGACGGTGGTGGACCGGTGACTGGTGGTGGCGGCGACCGGCGGCGGAGGCGGCGGCGGGCGAACGGTGGTTGACGGCGACGGATGAAGGACCAGTTGATAAACGATGAGAAGAATTTTTATTTCTCATTTCTGGTCCAGAAATAGAGAGGTAGAAAATTTTTACTTCTGATTTCTATTCTAAATATATTTCTGGAATACGAATCTATTTCAAAAATGGAAAAATGGAATAGGTTTATCAAACGGATTTCTATTCCAGAAACAAGTCTGGAATAGAAAAATTATTTCTGGAATAGAAATAGATAGTTGTCATGCATCCCCTTAATGGCCTCGGGAAACGGGAACCCAATCTTGCATTACTCGCGATTGATTGAGATGGGTGAGAAAGAATGCTTGACCGATTTGGCAGTCACCCCTTGAAACACTCAAGGCTACAGGAACCTGCAAACCCCATTTTTGTGCTTTCTAGATGAAACTCTGGATATCTAGTGCTTAAAGGTGTGGTTATCTTTTAACGTGCAATTGCCCAATTGATATATCTTCCCAATCAATAGTCTCTTCTACTAAATTAGATCAAAATTTAAGCATTAGGAGAAATAACACGAGATATTTTAGTAGCGTGATTGGCATAACTATTTAGAAATTTCTTATCCGCTAATTCTATTTCATGGTCAATTGTGGGGTTCTATCCATAAGCAGTTACCATTTGCCTTCATCCTTATTCCTGCAATCTTTATCGCTTTCATGATCAACTGGCATCTTTCCTTTGCATTATCGATTTCCAGCTTGCACCGATTCTAATTTATCGATAACAGCCATCCGTCTTTGTTATTGACTTGTGATGGTAGTATGCACCTGACTTGTCGACGACACACCAAAAGCTTTATCCTGATTCGGATGTTTTTGGAACGAGTGAAGACACTTTTCAGGATACTTTCTAGATAGTTACATTTTTATTATCGTGCAAACGGTTTCAATGAAAGTATTGACTTTAAGATATAATGTCTCACGTAGGAATACAATAACGTAGTCACCCCCCCCTCCCCTCTTTTTTTTTTGGGTCTGTGGAATAATGAATTTCAAAGTTTTCTTCGATTATGAATTCAAACCCAAAGAACGTTATGGAAAGATAGCAGTATTGTTGGAGAAGGGAAAAGTACCAAAAAAGTCCTAAATCTTTTTTTTTTTGTGCCGATTTAGTTGTAAATATTTTTACATTGTGCCAATTTAGTTATTTCCGGCCAATTTTGGCTGGATTTTGTTGATTGGACGCCGGCCGGCTGATGTGGCCTGATCGGCGTTGATGTTGACAACTTTTAATAATATTATAATATATTTTATCTGTTATATTTTTATATTTTTCTTCTCCTCTTCTTCCTCCAGCCGGTCGCTGGACCTCGGCGACCGGCCAGAGGCAACAGTCGACGAGGTCGAGGTCGACCTTGTCGGCCACCTTGCTAGTGGCTGCAAGGGCGGCAAGGCTCGCCCTCGCCGGATCCGGCGAGGGTTGAGCCTCGCCCATGGCCAGCGAGGCTTGACCTCGCCAGATCTGGCAAGGGTGAGCCTCGCCCACCTGGCGTGAGACCACCCTCGAGGTCTAGGCGGCGAGGGTCAAATTCCGTAATTGCCGAGAATCAAGGAACGTTGTGATTGTCGCGGAGATTGCGATCGCCTTCAACGACAGCGGACGACGACGGCCCATCCGCCTCTGCGCCGAAAAGCGTCGAGATCCGGATCATCTTTGGGCGATGACTCTTCCAACTCTACACTGAAAACCACAGCCCCCCGAAAGATCATCACTCCACTGCAAAGCAATCAAAAAGAGAAAAAGAACAAAAAACCCTAATCGAGGAACAAAAAGATGGGAGCCAATTGGCGCGGGGAGAGAGGAATGGACCTAGATGAAAAGCGGGCGGCGGGAGGGCGGCGGAGGGCGGGGGCCATTGAGGTCTTGGAGGAGGCGGTAGTGGCTGTCGTTGAGGCTTTGCGGTGAGGGTCGACCCTCGCCTCTGGCTAGTCGCTGAGGTTCGGTGACCGGCTGGAAGAAAAAGAGGAGAAGAAAAAAAGAAAAAGAAAAAATTCAAAAATATTAAAATATTATTAAAAATTGTTCACGTTAGCACCGATCAAGCCATGTTAGCCGGCCAGTGTTCAGTTAGCAAAATCCTGCCAAAATTGACCAGAAATGATTAAATTGGCACAACGTAAAAATGTTTAGGACTAAATCAGTATAAAGACAAAAGGTTTTGGACTTTTTTGACACTGCTCCTGTTGGAGAAGAACACAAAACTCGGTCCAATCTAATCAATCGACATTTCAACCTTTCAAAATAGCCTCGCACTGTTCTGGACGTTGGAGAATCTTTGTAACACCGTTTCAATGAAACTCAATGGTAGAAGAAAACTTTCTGTACAGCCACCGTTTCAAATTGGCATTGAACCAGCGTCGGTCAAAGTCGACCGATTTTTATTTTATTTTATTTTCTTCTATATATTCCTATTCTTTTCAATTTTTATTCAGTACAAACAGCTAAATATTCAACATAATATAAAAATTCGATCGCCACGAATATAATTTGTGATTACATAATCAGCGACCACACAAAGCACGGAATAGCATGTGCTTCTATGCCCAAGCCCATCAATAGACTTCATGTAAAATAGTTTCGACATCTGAGAGCTCACAGAGACATCCCAAAAAACTAAGAAAGACACATAAGATCAAAGGGTCTTTCCATAAGCAAGACCACTGGTCAAAATGCATGCCTAATCAAGGGGCACGGGTTTGTATAAAGCTGACACAAGATAGTCCTTGGTATCATTATTGGGAAGGCCGAATCCATCTCCGTATCGGTAAAAAGTATGAGAAACTCGTGCCAGGTTTAAACAGGCACCAAGAAAAGGCCTTAATCCGGGAATCGGGTAGTCTTCAAACACGGCTCTATTCATCGACTTCCAGGACTCACGCACCATATGCATAATGTGTTCTCGAGCGGCCTCTTCCGACGTGCCGGTTTCATTCATGTAGCATTCCAGTGCCTTCAAGTTGTCTCCTCGTGCCAATTCATACTAAGCATGGACAATTATTGTTTGGTTATAAGCATAAATCCAAATACTCATCCCACTTTCGTATCAAAGAAACAAAAAAGAAGATGTACTCTTTTTTTTCTTATTAGCCACCATTTACAAGGAGAAGAACAATATAAAAGTAAGTTACCGATGATGTACTGAAATCATTGATGAGTCGAAGCATCTTGCTAGAACAATGCATGATGCTCGGGATTTTCGACACGTAATTAAGTCCCTCTTCCGTCAATTTGTCCGTGGTTAGGAAGTAACTGGCCAACAGCATAACCAGCCCTCCGGCTGAATACGTCGCAACATCCACGTATTCCTTCAGGGTCGGTTTAATGCCCTTGCTGCACCAATGGACCTCCTTCAGGTACGCCTTGCATTCATCGGCCCACTATAGGATTGAAACTCGGAAAAGTGAGTCAGTGACCAAGTCGAGGGACGTTCTCTTCTCATACTCTTTCGGATTCTCAAACGTTCAAAGTAAAGTCATAACGAAAGTTAGAAGTAGAAAAATGAGCTGACTGACATGGACTAAAAATTACTGGGTGAAAGATTTAGCAAGTTGAAATTACCACTTTCTGCAGGTAAGGGATGGGGTTGATTCCTCGCTCTCTCATTGTCCAATACCCAATTTCATTGGTTGTGTTGTACAAGGCCATGAAACTATCCCTTATTGTTGGAGGAAGCTTATCGATGTCTGTGATGTCCCACCTTAATGAGTTATCACTATTTTAGCAATTTTATGAATTTTACCGTCATTCAATAACAATAATGAAAATTAATGCCAACCATTATATTATTAGCTCAAACCACCTACGTAAACCATGATATGTCCAAAGCGCATTGAAGAATATATTTGGCAATATATAATTTTTAGTATTTTTTTCCATCGCATTCATAGACTAATTAATTCCGTCTTTTTTCTTGGCAATAATAATTACAAGGGAAAATGATGACAGTGGTGATACTAGACAAACCTGACAATGAAATCCGTTAAGAGCTCAAGCTCTTCCAGCGTCCCATATACATCATAAACGTCATCGATAAGTGTCACCATACTAGCGATCTTCCCATTCATTTCTCTAAAAGCTGTGTGCTGAGGTTCGAAAACCATAATACTGCTCCAAAAATAGTTTTCCACTAGCCTATCCCTACAGAAGGTCATCTTGTTCGCCCCAAGTTCAACCCACCATCTGAAAAAAATTGTCATATGATAATTAAGTCAATCAAAATGCACTCCCATGCTGCCAGATTGATTGTGTACCTTGCCAAACTGCTGACTTCCTTTCTGTAGATTGACTGCACTAAATTGAAGTCTAATTTAGCCAATCGTAGCAAAGAGGGGATCATGTCTTGCTGTTTCTCGCACATGTCGATGAACCACCGAGCCTCCAACCTGTTTGGCCTCCAGTGGATTGGCATTTCTAATGCATGATCCACGTGGCTCACTAAATTAGTGGGAATTTCATCGAGGTTTAGATCCTTCAGATGCTTGGAAGCAAAGGTCCAAGCTTCATCGAGTATGGTTTCACCTTCCAATACATGAAAAGAAGCTTCATAAAGGCCAAGAAGCCCCTTCACATCTTCATTGAGGGATTTGTTGAATGTGCCCGACTTGCTCATGAACCTTTGAAACACATCTAAAGGAATGGAAGGGTAAATTTTGATGCATCGACATAATTCACAAAAAATTAACAGTTGGCGAGTACCTTGTGATACGTTGAATCCATGTTGTCTAAGTAGCCGGAATCGAAGGGAAATGGCATCGAGATCATCCAAAAGTTGAGCAACTTCGGTGTTCTTATAGATGGAACTTAGAGCGTTCTTGATCTCTGTCTCAAATTGGTATCCTAGTCCTAGTCTTTGAACTACGTCAATGAACTCGAGCTTGGTCACCGAATTCATCTCCCTGTCGAATAGACCCTTGACTTCTTTCTTCAACCTTTGGGCTTCCTCCGAATATTTATCCTCCTAGCACATGAAAAACTCGGAAAAATGAGATCTTGATCAAAGTCAATGCACAAGCACTATTGAGCTCTTGCCTTTTTGTTGAAAATATGCCGTTTTGACCAGGTTTATCGATATCTCCTATAGAATATTGCTGTGGCTGGCCGTAGAATTGATACTGTGGCAATGGATGAATGTGAAAATTGATTTTACATATCTCGAACGTCATATATAAATCGTATACAGAAGTACACAAGATGTATACATCCATAAATCAGATTCAAAGTACAGTTTGTCCTTTGTTTCCATGCCGTTTTGGGGTTTACGGACTCGTCCCATCAAAGTAAATAGAAATTAGGGAAACGGTGCACTTCGGTCACTAAACATATGTCTTTTTTTTTTTGGTCGTCGGCGTTGGTAACTTAACATTTGAGCACGGCAAAGTGAAGCCGAGGTATTAATCGATGCCAAACAAAAGTATAATACTCAAATAATTAGTGCTATCATCGAATAAATTGTTACCGATATTGTCAGAACCATGACCAAAAAAATTGTTGGGAAATTTTTCCAAGTTTGAGGACCAAAAGCGAATTTCTCATAGTACTTAAGCTAGGCTGGGTTTTATGCCCAAAAAACAAAAGAAAATTCATTACCGTGTAATCAACACTGAGTGACTGCACAAAGTCGTAGTCCCAAACGCTAGGTTGCCAATTCGCCGATCGTCTCCCGATCTCTTGAGCTTCAATCTTCAAAGTGCATGTCAGGAATTGAGCACCGGAGGAGGTGGAGGAGGTGGAAGAGGTGGCAGCGGAGGAGGAGGAGCAGAGGTGCCTAAAGAGTAAGAGAGAGGGCTGGTTATGGTGAATTGAGGAGGGGAGGAAGCTTGTGGACAATTTCGGAAGGGCCATTGCGAATTTTGTTGCGAGTCACTTAGTATGCCGACCATCCTTTATATAGGGGCTGTTGTGGAGCCCCCCCGACGGAGACGATTTGTAGCTGCTTTTAGAGCAGATTTTTCCTATTTACTCGAGCCATTCTCTAAGCATTGTCATTTATGTACTTTTATTATTATTTTTTTCTGAACCAGCTCTCCTCGACACACCATGATTAATTCGGATGAATAAGAACACGGTGCTTCGGAATTAGAGGTGCTAGAATGAATAAAAGACCCATTCTTTGACTCATTTTTACAAGCAGGTTGTACATGTGTTCTTTAAACATTTAAAGGGTAAGGTGAATGAACTTAAAAATTTACATTTCAATCAGATTGGGTCTTAATGGAAGTTTAGATGAATTATTTTTGTTTCTACATGCAAAAACGTTTTATACATGACGTGTGCAGTAACTAGACTCCTCGCCGTTGATGTGTGATGACGTCAACAATACATGGGAAGCAGCTTCGGTGGACGAAGGCACAAGGCGTGGGAACCCAATGGGGCAGAGGCGCATGAGGGCACTCGTGGCAGCGAATGCTAACAAAATTTTCGAATCTAGCTCATCTAATGATGGTGCTTGTTGTTGCTCTAGACAATCAAAGCCGAAGCTGAATCGGGGGTCTTCTTTTTAAAAATTTATGACACTCGAATAAGTTGAAAAAAAGTTATAATACTCAACTAAACATAATACATATGGTACTCTAGTAAGCGTTGAATGAAAGTTATGGAACTTGAACCGGTGATTTTCCCGAATCCCAACTACCACGAAATGCCTTGAACTTTCTACTTTCCTTTTTTTCTTTTTAATCAAAATCAGTATCTCAAATTATAAAAACATTCTCTCGTAGACCATCGAGAGTAAAAAAAAAAAGGCAAACATATGAAAGAAAATGAGTGAGGACTCTCCAAATTTCAAGAAGAAACGGTAAGAAAATGTCATAGAACATCTTTGCGACGTTCGGTTAGGAATAAATGCGAAGCACTGTATAAAAAATAGATCGAACGCCGAACGAAATCCCGAGCTTGGAGATCTCTGCACTCAAAGCTAAAGGTCGTTGGCTGTGGATTGAATCTCGTGTAGCAATGTTTTTGGGAGACACACCCCCTGAAAGAAAAGCCAAATCTAATGCCCCCAAAATTTAGCCGCCCCTAATGGGTAGGGCGTCGCTAACACAAAGTTAATATAGGTTTGGTTAGGGTGGCTTTGAATTGTAGGACATCTCTCACATTAGAAACCCTTTCCCCGTACGTGGTGTCCTACAATGCCCACAATAGAAAATCTGCTCTACAGATATAAATGATGCTGGTTGTTGATTATTAAGACTGAGAAATCATAACCAAAACGAGAAGTCGGTGTCCATGAATGAGCTCCAATTTTGAGAATTTGTTTCCAAATTCGAGCTAGTGGACAGTGGGTTGGATGGTGATTGGTGATGGTGCACAGCGTGTAGATTCATGCATCCCATGCACCCTACACATTTATCCATTTGTTAAAATGTCAAGGGAAAAGGAAATCATTGATCGTAATTTATTGCAATACCTCATTGAAATCGTTCATGTCATCATCAAGCAAACTCATGATCTTGAGCAACCTACATAGATCACAGGCTGTTTATCATTGCTCAGTATATCACTAATCAACGAGTTTCCATCAATAATTGGAGCTCATTCATGGACACTGACTTCTCGTTTTGATTATGATTTCTCAGTCTTAATAATCAATAAGCCTCCATCAATAGTTCGTTGAATTAAAGGATACTATACCAAAGTTATAATCTTGATAGGACGGATCTAGAACAATTGTTATTGTTAGTCTAGTGAAATTACATTATCTACTAATAATAAAGTCAAATTCTGTCCAAACTTTCAAACATCTCATCATCGTCAGGCTTGTCCGTTGACGATCATCTGTCTTGTGGCCACGAAACAATGTTTTAAAATTACAATCTATGAACCACCAGTTTGCTTGGAAGCCTGCAACTGCGATAGTGTGGACAACAAAGCCGTCCATTTCACGTGGATCATGCCTAAAAAAGGAGACTTCTTTTTAATGACCTTCGACATAAATAATTGACTGTATCAAATATGTGAGAGCCACCTAAGGGAGGAGATAAATCTGTTGATTATACAGCATTGTCGTGCTTGAAGAGCATTACAAGAACCCAACAACCACAAGTTTGCTTGGAAGCCTGTAATTACGACAGCGTGGACCCCAAAGTCGTCCATTTCACGTGGATCATGCCTCAAAAGAAGACTTCCTTTTAAGTGACCTCCGACCTAAATAATTGACTGCATCAAATATGCGAGAGCCACGTAAGGGAGGAGAGAAACGTGTTGATTATACGGCATTGTCATGCTTGAAGAGCGGTGCAAAGACGTTCAAGATGTGATTAGTAGATTAAACTTTATATATCTAATGCTTCGAAGATGCGGTTGTCTTTCAACGCGCATTATCCTAATTGATATATCTTACCTGGCAATAGTCTCGTCTACTAAATTAGATCAAAATTCAAGCACTAGGAGAAGTGACATGAGATTTTTTTCTAGTAGCTTGATTTGTAGAACTACTTAGAAATTTCTTATCTACTAATGTTATGCCATGTTTTACTAGTTTTTTAATAGATCAGTTCTTTTTCAATAAGCTATTATTTTTCATATTAAGGAGAAATTGCTAAAAATTGAATGATTGTCAATCTCAAGAAATATCTTGGTGAAGTATGCCAATTATGCGTGATATTTTGATTGATAAACAAATATTCTAAAAACTGATTACTTTTCATAGTTCGAGCTACTCTAATTTTAGAAACCGGAAGATTTCATTATATAGGTGAGCAAACCTCCTAAATCTCGGATTCATTGACTTCATCAGCAAGATTTATCTTGTCAACAATTGTCCAACGGATAGCTTGGCCTCTTAAAGATTGTCCAATGAGAAGATTGGTTATTGAAGAGTATAAAAGGAGATCAACAAAGGTCGCAAATGCAATGAGGTCGGAAGTGACAAACAATCCATTAACAGAGAAAGTTTTACATCCTTATATTATCTTTTGAGTGAACTAAAAGTGTAATCTCTGGAGAAGTGTATCAGTGTTATAGTTTGTACTTAGTTGTGAGATAGTTAGACCTATCTGCATCGTTATAAGCTGCATTAGCTTCAAGATGAAGTGCTTGAGTATAAGTGACACATATTACTGTAACTACACAAAGATGCCTAGTTAAATCAAGCTAGTAGGCTATTTGTCTAGGTGAGTGAATATAAGCTCACACCAAATCAAACCACTATAGAGCTCTAAATGCATCGTTCTCTATGTCTGTGCTTCTATCTAATACTGTCTGATAGAAGCGCATCATACTAATTGATTTCACCTACTCGCATATATCAGCTCATGACTCATATCTACGCTTCTATCAAACTTGACACTTATAATTCTACAATAATTTGTCAAGTTTCTTGAAAACACCAATTTACTACCTTTAGGTGATATTGTTAGCCATTACAATTGATATTAGAGCTTGGTGCTAATTTTTTTGGAAGTGTTATTTGACTTCTTGAGTTAAGGATTTATTATAACTAGCATGGTTTGCATACTGAATGCTTGCCTCTAGATTAAAATAAAATGGCGAAAAAGAAGAAAAAAGAGCAGCTTCCTTTCATTTGGAATTGCACACATTATATCGTTGGCTGTGACACCTGAGATGGTCAGTTTGGCGATGCTTAACCACTATATTGGCATTTTCAAGTGAAATATGGATTAGAGGACTTAATTGCATTTGCACTAAAATGTTTAGAATCACATTGGTTCAAATGAAAAGATTAACAATGAATTTAAATTCATATGATGAGTTTAGAAGGTGAAAATGCAATCTTTTACCAAACAGTGTTTGTACAAATGCTCGAAACGCATCAAATCAAAGATCTTTTAACATTAAATCAGGTGAATCTACATAGGACCAACAAAATGTAACAAATCACATTCATTGAGAGCATGTGATTTGTTTTGAATGTAAGAAAGGGGACACATTAGATCCAACTATCCCTTGTTGAAGAAAAAGAAAGGAAAAACTGAGAAATACAGAAAGGCACTCAAAGCAGAGACTTGGAGTGATACCGAATGCGAAGAGAGTGATGATGATTATGCTAATATTTGTTTAATGGCAAAATCAGAATTAGATTCAGACTCTAACACAGATACAGACTCAGACTCAAATAGTGAAATCGAGGTAAGTAATTTAAAAATTCCTACTAAAGCTTATAAATATTTTGATAAACTGTGTCTTAGTCTCAAAACCTCTATTAAGAGAATTTCTGAGCTAAAAAGAGAAAATTCTACACTGAAACAACAAGAAAATATTTGGAAAGAAAAGTTCGAAAATCTAGATAAAAGTTTTATTACTTTGAAAGAAAATGCAGACTCTCTTTCAAAAGAAAATACACTTTTGAAAAATGATATTTCAAGTATCTCAAAAAGGTTTTCTATAGGATTTGAGAAATTGGAAAATATTCTTTCAGCACAAAGACCTTACTTTAACAAATCAAGCTTGGGAATGGCTTCTAAAACCATTCTTCTAATTGATTTTCCAAAAGTAAAGGAAAGAATCAAATAGAGACCTACAAAGGCCTTCTATAGATATCATTTTCAAAAGGTCTTTGTAAAACTTGTTGGTCGTAATGCTCTTAATGTTCTAAATGCAACAGCTCAAAAACACTTTGAGAAAGAATGTCCAATGATTTGGAAACTTGTTAAGAAGGATTGGGCAAAGACCGTATATTGCATTAACTCCATTGGACCCAAGAAAGTGTGGGTACCAAAGAAAGCTTGAGTTTCTTTTTTAAATGCAGGTCACTATCAAGAAAAATGTCAAATGGTACTTGGATAGTGGATGCTCAAGACATATGACAGGAGATTCAAGTTGTTTCATAAAGCTTATGCAAGTTAATGGTGGAAAAGTTTCATTTGGTGGAAATAGCAAAGGAAGAATTGTCGGATGCGAAATAGTAAAGATTGGAAGTCTCACAATCAATGACGTCTCTTTAGTAGAAGGACTCAATTACAACTTATTGAGTATCAGTCAACTGTGCGACACAAGGTTCAAAATCAATTTTTAAGAAGGAATATGTTCGGGAACCAGTAAAGACTTCTCTTAGACCTTCACTGGATGAAGACATGGGAACATCTATCTCTTGGACATCAAACAAGAAAAATCTCAACGTCTAATTTCAATTCAAAAGGAAGCTAATCTCTGGCATCGAAAACTTGGCCATATCAACATGAAGCAAATTGTCAAGATCTCTTCAAAGAAGCTTGTTCGTGGGCTACCCAACCTGGCATACCAAAAATCTGAATTATGCACACCATGTGTGTTGGGAAAACATGTTAGAAGTTCTTTCAAACCAATAAATCAAGTTTCCACTAATTGTGTGCTGCAGCTCCTGCATATGGATCTATTTGGACCAACTAGAACTCAAAGCATTGGTGGAAAGAAATATTGTCTAGTAATAGTGGATGATTATTCACAATTTACTTGGGTATACTTTTTTGTAAGTAAGTCCGAAACCTTCTTATTTTTTAAAGTTTGCTAAGAAAGTACAGAATGAGAAAGGGTATGTTATTTCAAGTGTTCAGACAGATCATGGAGGTGAGTTTGAAAATCAAGACTTTGCTAAATTTTGTGATGAATTTGGTTTTCAACATATGTTCTCCTCTCCATACACTTCATAACATAATGGAGTTGTAGAAATGAAGAATAGATCGTTGCAAGAAATGGCTAAAACACTTTTAATTAAAAGCAACATTTCTTCACGCTTTTGGGCTGAAGTAGTTTCCATAGCATGCTATATCATTAATAGAGTTTTCTTAATGCCGATTCTGGAGAAAACTCCTTATAAGTTGTTCAAAGGAAAGAAGCCAATTATTTTCTATTTTCATGTATTTGGTTGCAAATGTTTTATATTGAAAACTGCAAATGATCGAATTAGTAAGTTTGAAGAAAAGTAAGACAAATGAATTTTCCTTGGATATTCAACCACCAGCAAAGCTTACAGAGTATACAACAAGAAAACTCAATCTGTGGAAGAATCGACGAATGTCAAATTTCAAGATCTTATACAAAATCAAAAACTCAACCTGAAGAATCTGAACCTGCTCCAAATTCTACAAAGTCAAATTCTCTAGAAGTAGCTCAGACTTCAGAAGGTCATCAACAAACAAATTTTGAAGAATCAAATGAAGAAAAAGATCAGCAGACTATCAAACCAACTAGCTACTGGAAACACATGTCTAGTCATCCCAAAGAACTCATTATTGGTAATATTGATGAAGGGTTTTATACAAGATTCAAAATGCATGAAGAGTCTAGCGCTGTGACATTTATTTCTGAAATAGAACCCAAAAGCATAGAAGAAGCTTTAACTGATAAAAGTTGGATTGAAGCCATGCAAGAAGAACTCAGGCAGTTCAGTGTTAATGATGTTTGTGAATTAACTCCTAAACCAAAAGGTAAATCTATTATTGGAGCTAAATGGGTTTTCAAGAACAAGAGAGACAACAGAAGGAAAAGTTATAAGGAACAAAGCAAGACTTGTGGCCAAAGGATATACGCAAGAAGAATGAATAGACTATGATGAGACTTACGCATCAGTAGCAAGGTTAGAAACAATTAGATTATTACTTGCTTTTGCTTGTTATAAGAATTTCAGGTTATTCCAAATGGACGTCAAAAGTGCATTCCTGAATGGATTTATCCAAGAGGAAGTGTATGTGGAACAACCTCCCGATTTTGAAGACCCAAGGAAACCAAACTCTGTATTTAGATTGAAAAATGTGCTATATGGTTTAAAGCAAGCACCTTGAGTTTGGTACGACATGTTAAGTAAGTTTTTAATCCAAAACAACTTTGTTAAAGGTAAAGTAGACATTACTCTGTTTATTAAAAGAGAAATTAAAAACTTTATACTTGTTCAAATCTATGTTGATGATACTATTTTTGGATCACTTAACGAAAATCTGTGCAAGAAATTCTCTAAGTCTGTGTAGAATGAATTTGAGATGAGCATGATGGGTGAACTATCATTCTTTCTCGGACTATAAGTGAAACAATTGAAGGAAGAAATTTTCATTCACCAAGAAAAATATGCTAAAGAACTTGTTAAAAAGTTCGGTTTGGAGAATTGCAAAAAGACTGATATACCAATGTCAAGTTCTTCGAAGTTGGACAAAGATGAAGGAGGAAAGAAAGTTGACCAGAAGCTATACAGGAGTATCATTGGTTCACTTCTTTATCTTACTGCCTCTAGACCTGATATTTTGTTTAGTGTTTGTATTTGTGCTAGATTTTAATCAGATTCCAAAGAATCTCATCTAAGTGCTGCGAAACGAATCATTAAATACGTTGCAACAACATCTAAGTTAGGTCTATGGTATCCTAAAGAAAGAGACTTTACTCTTCTTGGATACTCAGACGCAGATCTAGCAGGATGCAGAGTTGATAGAAAGAGCACCTCGGGCACTTGTCAATTGCTTGGAAACAGGACAATATCTTGGTTCTCAAGGAAGCAAAGTACTATAGCTCTCTCAACAGCAGAAGCAGAGTATGTGGCTCTTGGAAGTTGTTGTTCTCAAATCTTATGGATAAAACAATAGCTAAGAGACTTTGGAATCGAAGACTCATGCACAACACAAGTGCGATTAATCTCACAGAGAATCCAATTCTTCACTTAAAAGCAAAACATATAGAGATTCGACATCACTTTATTAGAGACCATGTTCAAAATGGAGAAGTTTTGATTCAATTTATTGACTCAAAGAATCAGCTGGTGGATATTTTTACAAAGCCATTGGAAAAAAAGTCAATTTGAGTGTATTCGATCCAGACTTAATATCTTAAAGTCTGAAGAAGCTCAGACTCGAGGATAAAAATCTAAAGATGCTCAGACTCAGAAGATCAAGGAACATGACTGTAAGTTATTTTAGTTTTAGAAATTTATCTTTCGGATAAAAAGTTGAAAATGTACGAATGTTTATTAATCTACAATTGATTGATGTTATCTTTCCAAGTTTTTGTAATTATAGCAATCATTCCTTTTCGAAAAAGAAGTTATCTTTTTGACAGTTATCTATTTTCAAAAAGGTAGTTATTTTTGAAAAGGAATTTATTTATTTATTTTTCCATTTGTGACGATTCGTATACCCCATTTCGATTGCCTTATATACTATTTGTCTTCTTCTTTTTACTCACAAACCCTAGAAGCACAGAACATCACCTTCTTACTTTTACTTTCTAGTTCGTGAATCGAGTTCGGAATCTCTCAAAGACTGTGAGAATGTCTTCAAGGATTGCAAGCAGGGGACCACAGCATATGCGTGAGGGTCCTACGCACTTTGACCTTACCGAGGAAGAAGAATCTTCAGGGCAATAGCAAAGTCCACAACATCCTCAACCGCGCCATTCTCCTCAGGCTAGACCACAGAATGTTCAGCAACATCAAGCGGAGGAAGAAATTATTGAGGATGCCAAACCTGTAAGAACTTAAAAGCCTGCTTTTAACTTCAAACTCTACTCTACCTTAAAGGATGGAGGTTCTCCAATGACTTTCATTGATGAATTTTTGAAAGAAAAAAGGGTATCGAAATGAAACCCACCTTTTACAAATGATGGAACGTTTGGGGATTGCTCTTGCTGGCTCGGTAGAAAGGGCTTTTGCGAATTTTCCAAGTGATCCACGTGTTGGAGGATTTAGTCAACCTGATGGAAATGATGATGAAAAGATGTTCACTCATTTTAAGCCTAGAATGGGTGTTGCTACGAATATTCGTGCAAAAAGAGTAGATTTGTTTCGTTCTGAGGAACACAAGCGAATTTACTCTAAGTTACTAAAGTGAGGGGTGATGAACCCAAGGAGTGTGAATTTTGATTTTCTCGATTCTCTGAACGTGAAGTTGCGGGAGAAATTTACATTACTTCAACTTGAATGATTTTGCTCTGAAACTACTGTAGCCCATCCAGAACTTACTGTATATTTCTATTCCAATCTAAGCTTTTTGGATGCGAATAGATTTTCTTTCAGTGTTAGAGACAAGGACTATGTGGTTGATATGGACACTTTGGCTAATGTGATTGGAGTAGAGAGAGGGATGTTCCAATCAATTAGTATGTCTATTGGTTGAGCGACTGTGGAGCTTGTTTGAGATGGAATGGCAGAAGGCAGAATTTCGTATTTGAGGATGAGTCCTCAAATGTCTTGCTTCATAAGATTGTGATTAACTGTCTTAGACCCAAATCCACATCAAAGACCGATGTCTCCAACTCAGAAGCGAAGATGATGTATGCTATCAACACTGGTAAAAAGTTCTCTTTGCGGCACACTATCATGTTTCACATGTATAGATCAATGGTAAAGGACAATGGTCAACTTCCTTATTCAGCACTTGTTACTCAGCTATTCAGACACTTTAACATTTAGCCTCCCAAAATTCTATGTGTTTAAACATGTGATCAAATGGTGGTGGGACTAAAAATGGTTTCAAAGATGCGTTTGAAGGAGCTAAACAAGGCGTTAGAGCGATTTAAGGAGAAGACTCCTGTTAAGTCTCATCAAGACACTGTGGCTGCAAAATGGAAAGGCAAGGAACCAATGACAGCTCAATCAAAAAGAAGAAGAGCACTCATCTTGCAGGATGAAGAAGATGAGGATGATGTTACCATTTCTGCTCTTGCCTTAAGGAATTTACAGTGTTTTGTTCCAGAGATAGAGGATAGAGAGGACTAAGAAGAAACATAGCATAAGAGTGAAGAGAAAGAATCGTTGGGGAAAGAAGCAGAGGAAGAAAGAACTACAGAAGAAGAGCAAAGAGGAGAACAAGATCATCCTGTCACTGAAGAAGAAGCAGAGCATGAAGAGTACTTCTTTCCACCTGAAGGCATTGAAATAGGGGGAGCCGCTGAGATAAGAGGTACTTCTTCACTTGCTTTTACTAGTGATGTTAGTTGTTCTCCTCCCGATCCAGAAGATATATATGCCTCTCAATTTCCTGAAGAAGATTATGAGGTTTCATCTCCGAATTTGGGTGCTCATGTTGAAATGCCATCATCTGCCAATACTCCTCAAACTGATCATGCTGAAGCAATCACTCAAACTGACAACTCAGCAGACTTTCGAAGACTGCTTGATGTTCTTATGGAGATGTGAGGTCAGATTTATGCCTTGGGATGCGAATTTCAGAATATGCAAAACGCTAATCAAGCCTCTTCAGTTTCTTTGCACAATCAAGTTCAGGCCTTTAATCTTCAAGTTCAAGCAACTACCAAGGGTGAGGAAATAGAACAACTGAAGGAGGATCTGAGAAAGCTGGAGGAGACTATCAAGTTGATGAGAGATTTCTAGCTTACTCGTGTTCCAAAACAATCTTAATCCAATTCTCTTTTTCTTCTCTACCTTTTTAATGTTGACAAAAAGGGAGAGAAGTTGGTGCAGATTTGATAGATTTGATTTGATTTGACTTTGATTTCTTGTCTGGTTGTGATTGGTTGTGACTGGTTTGGATGGTTTGGATTGTTGTTTTTGGATTGTGTTTTGATCGTTTAAATGTTTGCAGTACCTTAAGCAGTGTTGGTATTCATGGCAAAGATAGTTGTTTTTACAGGACTAACTTATTTCTTGTGGATGCAGATTCGATACTATCTTTATCTTAGCTCATTTATCTTTTATGAGATATCCTTGTTTGCTTGAGTATTGTCTTGCAGGTCAAAAGCATCCAAATCTGCATGAAAGTTTTGTCACCATAAAAAAGGGGGAGATTGTTGGAGAAAACTTCATTATTTGTTTTGAAGCTGACAAAATGTTTTCATCAGTCTAGTTTGAAAATTTGCAGACTCTTCCATCAAAGTTTGAAGATCGCAAAACCGCTAGACTCAAGATTTAAAGTCTGCCCTCATTGACAGTTTCTAGACCGACGAAGAAGACTTATTTAGAATCGAGTATTTTTGTAAGGATTTGATTCGAGCGGCAAAAGAAGTTCTCACGGCTGGAGATAGCATCTCAAGATCTATTATTTGTTTTGAAATCAATACGAGTAAATTGGATTCGTTGATTGGCGAAGTATACTTGGAAGGTTCTACTTATGGAAACCTAGATCCTGGTTGTATGGACGAGCAGGATTGGTGAGCTATCCTCACAATTCCTTAAGTAACTCGAGATCCCCTTAATTGATTCTGTCCAACGGGTAGATTGGAAGAACTCCTTTGAAAGGTGCCAACGGATATGAAGGCATGGAAGAGTATATAAAGAAGACGCTCTAGTTATTTGAGTGTGTGCGCGATAGGTAAATTCCAAAGTCTGAAGCTCCTTGTTCTTTGCTGATTCATTTGTTGAGCGAAAATTTGTACTCAAAAGAGAGTTTAGACATTTGTAAGGCCTTGAGGAAGTGTAGCAGAGTCTCTACACTGTGGAATCAAGGACATGATACTGTAACGACTCTTTTGATTCATAGTGAAATCCAACCTGTGGGTTGTTAGTGCGGGAGAGTGGACGTATGCTTGGATTAAGCCGAACCACTATAAACTTTATGTTCTTATTCTCTTCCTTAAACTCTTTTATTTTGCTCGCGACTCTATTTAATTGTTAGAGTCTAATTTTCTCTTCAAAGTCTATTATCAACCATACTCAGGTTAAAAGTAAAGTTTTATACTATATTTTGCAAAAATTGTTTGTGCACCTATTCACCCCCCTTTAGGTGCTCGTACTAGCACTATCACACGAAACTGTACCAAGCTAGCTAGAGGATCATCTTTCTGATTATTGTTCCTTTTAAAAGTCACACAACAACTCACCAAAAAAACGAAAAAAAAACGAAAAAAGGTCGCACAGCGAAAAACATAAGCTGCAACGGTCAATAATGAGCTTGGAAATGGATAAACGAAATTCCAATATTATATATTATTCAGGATCTTCGGCAGAAAACACAGTCTTGCTATGCTCTGCGTTGCATATCAAACATTTGATGATACACATAATTCAGGAAAAATTAGGAAATCTCCCACCAATCCTCACAGGAAACAAACAAAAAAATGCTGAGGGCTAACCAAGATAGTTGCTTCAACTCTTGGTATGCTTTCGATCCTTCTTGCTGCTCAAGACAATCAAAGCCAAAGCCAAAGCCAAATTGGGGGTCTTCCTTTTAAAAATTTATGACACTCAAATAAGTCAAGAAAAAATTATAGCACCCAGGTAAACACAATAACTATGGCACTCTAGTGAGCATCGGACGAAAGTTATGGAACTTGCAATTTTTCCGAATGCAAACTATCATGAAAAGCCCAGAACTTTCTACTTTCCTTTTTATCAAAATCAATATCTCAAATTATAAAAAAATTCTCTCGTAGACCATCGAGTATAAACCCAAAAAAAGAAAAAGAAAAAGGCAAACATATGAAAGAAAATGAGTGAGGAGTCTCCAAATTTCTAGAAGAAACGGTAAGAAAATGTCATAGAACATCTTTGCGACGTTTGGTAAGGAATGAATGCGAAGCACTGTATAAAAAATAGACCGAACGCCGAACGAAATCCCGAGCTTGGAGATCTCTGCACTCAAAGCTAAAGGTCGTTGGCTGTCGATTGAATCTCGTGTGGCAACTGTTTTTGGGAGACACACCCCCTGAAAGGAAAGCCAAATCTAATGCCCCAAAAATTTAACCGCCCCTAATGGATAGGGTGTCGCTAACACAAAGTTAATATAGGTTTGGTTAGGGTGGCTTTGAATTGTAGGACATCTCTCACATTAGAAACCCTTTCCCCGTACGTGGTGTCCTACAATGCCCACAATAGAAAATCTGCTCTCAGATATAACTTATGATGGTTGTTGATTATTAAGACTGAGAAATCATAATCAAAATGAGAAGTCGGTGTCCGTGAATGAGCTCCAATTTTGAGAATTTGTTTCCAAATTCGAGCTAGTGGACAGTGGGTTGGATGGTGATTGGCGATGGTGCACATCGTGTAGATTTATACATCCCATGCGCCCTACACATTTATCCATTTGTTAAAATGTCAAGGGAAAAGGAAATCATTGATCGTAATTTATTGCAATACCTCATTGAAATCGTTCATGTCATCATCAACCAAACTCATGATCTTGAGCAACCTACATAGATCACAGGCTGTTTATCATTGCTCAGTATATCACTAATCAACGAGTTTCCATCAATAATTGGAGCTCATTCATGGACACTGACTTCTCATTTTGATTATGATTTCTCAGTCTTAATAATCAATGAGCTTCCATCAATAATTCGTTGAATTAAAGGATACTATACCAAAGTTATAATCTTGATACGACGGATCTAGGACAATTGTTATTGTTAGTCTAGTGAAATTACATTATCTACTAATAATAAAGTCAAATTCTGTCCAAACTTTCAAACATCTCATCATCGTCAGGCTTGTCCGTTGACGATCATCTGTCTTGTGGCCACGAAACAATGTTTTAAAATTACAATCTATGAACCACCAGTTTGCTTGGAAGCCTGTAACTGCGATAGTGTGGACAACAAAGCCGTCCATTTCACGTGGATCATGCCTAAAAAAGGAGACTTCTTTTTAAGTGACCTTCGACATAAATAATTGACTGTATCAAATATGTGAGAGCCACCTAAGGGAGGAGATAAATCTGTTAATTATACAGCATTGTCGTGCTTGAAGAGCATTGCAAGAACCCAAGAACCACAAGTTTGCTTGGAAGCCTGTAATTACGACAGCGTGGACCCCAAAGTCGTCCATTTCACGTGGATCATGCCTCAAAAGAAGACTTCCTTTTAAGTGACCTCCGACCTAAATAATTGACTGCATCAAATATGCGAGAGCCACGTAAGCGAGGAGAGAAACGTGTTGATTATACGGCATTGTCATGCTTGAAGAGCGGTACAAAGACGTTCAAGATAAGATTAGTAGATGAAACTTTATATATTTTATGCTTCGAAGATGCGGTTGTCTTTCAACGCGCATTATCCTAATTGATATATCTTACCTGGCAATAGTCTCGTCTACTAAATTAGATCAAAATTCAAGCACTAGGAGAAGTGACATGAGATTTTTCTAGTAGCTTGATTCGTGAAACCTAGGTAGCACGGACACTCTCCGGAAGTCTTCGTGTCATGTCCGACACTTCGACATGTGTTCGACACGCTCCGACACGTCCCGACATGCTCCGACACGTGGTCAACGAGTGTCGAAAAATCCGACATGTGGTCAACTCTCTCCGACACGCGAGTCCAGAATTCCAACACGTGATTCCAACACGCACGGGGTCAATTTTAAAAATTTCTAATACTTGATGAGTCAAAATATAAATATACACAAAAGAAGTAATAAAAGAAGTAATAAAATTGCTATAAATATATAGGCACGGGGTCAATTTTTTTTTTTTTTCAGTTTTTTTTATAATTGTTTTAATTTTTTAAAAGTCTTTTACTATGAAAGAAATAATAAAAAATGCTATATATGATTAATAAATAAATTTAACAATATCATTTCAGCATTTTTCTTTAAACAATGTTTTTTTCCTCTAAGTTTTATGTATTATTGTAACAAATTAAAATAATGAATGATATTATTTAATATTTTCCGTGTAAATTAATTCTAGGCTATTATTATTATTATTATTATTATTATTATTATTATTATTATTATTATTATTATTATTATTATTATTATTATTATTACTTATTTATGTATTTATATATAAAAATATTTAATATATAAATGTCGGAACGTGTCGAAATTATCTATTTTTAAGAAATGACTTGTCGGCGTGTCGTGTCATGTCGTGTCGCGTGTCCGTGTTGGTGCTACATAGCATGAAACTACTTAGAAATTTCTTATCTACTAATGTTATGCCATGTTTTACTAGTTTTTTAATAGATCAGTTCTTTTTCAATAAGCTATTATTTTTCATATTAAGGGAGAAATTGCTAAAAATTGAATGATTGTCAATCTCAAGAAATATCTTGGTGAAGTATGCCAATTATGCGTGATATTTTGATTGATAAACAGATATTCTAAAAACTGATTACTTTTCATAGTTCGAGCTACTCTAATTTTGGAAACCGGAAGATTTCATTATATAGGTGAGCAAACCTCCTAAATCTCGGATTCATTGACTTCATCAGCAAGATTTATCTTGTCAACAATTGTCCAACGGATAGCTTGGCCTCTTAAAGATTGTCCAATGAGAAGATTGGTTATTGAAGAGTATAAAAGGAGATCAACAAAGGTCGCAAATGCAATGAGGTCGGAAGTGACAAACAATCGATTAACAGAGAAAGTTTTACATCCTTATATTGTCTTTTGAGTGAACTAAAAGTGTAATCTCTGGAGAAGTGTATCAATGTTATAGTTTGTACTTAGTTGGGAGATAGTGAGATCTATCCGCATTGTTATAAGCTGCGTTAGCTTCGAGATGAAGTGCTTTAGTATAAGTGGCACATATTACTGTAACTGCATAAAGATGCCTAGTAAAATCAAGCTAGTAGGCTATTTGTCTAGGTGAGTGAATATAAGCTTACACCAAATCGAACCACTATAGAGCTCTAAATGCATCGTTCTCTATGTTTGTGCTTCTATCTAGTACTGTCTGATAGAAGCGCATTATACTAATTGATATCACCTACTCTCGCATATATCAACTCATGACTCATATCTACGCTTCTATCAAACTTGACACTTATAATTCTACAATAATTTGTCAAGTTTCTTGAAAACACCAATTTACTACCTTTAGGTGATATTGTTAGCCATTACAATTGATATTAGAGCTCGGTGCTCATTTTTTTGGAAGTGTTATTTGACTTCTTGAGTTAAGGATTTATTATAACTAGCATGGTTTGCATACTGAATGCTTGCCACTAGGTTAAAATAAAATGGCGAAAAAGAAGAAAAAAGAGCAGCTTCCTTTCATTTGGAATTGCTCACATCATATCGTTGGCTGTGACACCTGATATGGTCGGTTTGGCGATGCTTAACCACTATATTGGCATTTTCAAGTGAAATATGGATTATAGGACTTAATTGCATTTGCACTAAAATGTTTAGAATCACATTGGTTCAAATGAAAAGATTAATAACGAATTTAAATTCATATGATGAGTTTAGAAGGTGAAAATGCAATCTTTTACCAAACAGTGTTTGTACAAATGCTCGAAACGCATCAAATCAAAGATCTTTTAACATTAAATCAGGTGAATCTACATAGGACCAGCAGAATGTAACAAATCACATTCATTGAGAGCATGTGATCTGAAGACTACACAATAAACATAATAGAATTTCAAGTACGTTTTGGCGTCCATGATTACCATTGAACATTTAATTTCCACAAAAAACTTGATTGGTTTATTTTAAGTCATTAAATCAAATTGTGGAGCCTGCCTTCTTCTCTATCATTTTCATGTCCTTCATTCTCCACATAATTGAAATGTTTTGCATACTGTTCCTTGAAAAGCTTTGAGGACCACGCGTAAGGGAAAGCAAATGTGGCATCTTTACAAGCGATAGAACTCTTCATATCAACTCAATTAAGTCCTTGAAGTAAATTAGACGTGAATTTGCAACCAAAAAAAAAAAAAACAGAGAGAGAGAAAGGAAAGGAAAATAACAAAACGGAGGGAAAGAATCATCCCATGACTCATCAACGGACGGTAGAACCTTAATGGATAAATTACTAAATTACGAAATCTACTTTTATATTAAAGAAATTGCTCTTCAGAGCAACTGCACATCCTATGTGTGCGACAACCTTGTATGTATACATCTATCGATATTCAGATTATTGTTAGAAAACTCAGCATCCGCCTAATAATTGCAAGCCTTTTTGTTAGGGAAATCCCTTATGATGTTTTGAAGATGACAAAATAAATCAAAGGCTACTAACATGTTTGATGGTTGAGTAATAGACCATGTAGATGACAGAACATGTAAAGGATATTGTCAAAGTGCGAAGACGACCAGAAGACTGAACGTAACACATGTCCAAAGTATATTTTGAAGATTTCCGGACTTCTGTGTCAAAGTCTGAAGACTGTCAAACTCAAGACTCAAAGTCTGAAGACTGCCAGACTTTAGTGTCAAAGTCTGTTCTACATCAGAAGTCTGCTGTCACGCCCCGATCCTTGGGGACGCGCCCATCCTTCTACTTGGTCGATTTTAAAGTGCGATATCCCAGGACTAAGTATCGCCGACCCTTTAATTTATTACGCATGCGGAAGTAGTTTTAAATCCCCAGACAATAAAACAATGGGATAGAAAAGCAGGTCATATTTTTTTCTTATTGAAATTCACAACCACACTTTTATTGAAGGCACAACTCTCTTTATAATTACAATACTATTCACAGCATACTTGTCTCACACCTATCTACACTAAGACAGGGTTCACAAAAGGGATGGGATCTCAATCCACATATGGGTTGTACTCAATATCCCTCTCTGGATCATCTTCTTCTTCAAAAGTCTTTCTCCCCTTCAGGTTCCTCCTCCTCAGCTTCTCCTTAGGGTCCTGAAATGGTTATTCAATAACCAATGAGACCACGTCTCAGCGAGTCCTACCCCCTAAGACTCGATTAGTAAACTAATATGCTAAACGGTTGCCTAAGCACAACACGAGTCAGAGGACTTACTTTGGTCTCAGTTCCAACTTGCAATTCAAGGTTAAACACAGATATTCAAACAATTCATGACATCCGATCAAGCATTGGTCAATCGACTAAGTCGATTACATGTCAATAAGACCCTCTCTAGGTCATTCCCACTCATACCATGATCTCCCAATGGTGTACTCATTCACCAAATCACATGTGTTTCTCGGGCGTCGTTTTCGCCAATGACATACCAATCACCGACACCGTACGTTCTTTAAGGCGCCGTTTTCACCAGTGATATCCTCGATCACCGAACCATGTGTCCTTTCTAGGGCGCCGTTTTCGCCAAGGTGATATCGGCAATAGACAACATCGTGAGTTCTTTAAGGCGTCGTTTTCACCAGTGATATTTCCTTAATCACCGAACCACGTTTGTCTATAAGTCATTCACGTGCATTCTTTAAGGCGCCGTTTTCGCCAGTGATACTTCCAATCACCGAACCACATATGTCCAATAACATCGTACCTGATTGGTCTCAGCCAATAACATTCTCGGTTAGCTCTCACCATTCCCTTTACTATATAGCCCATCAACGTACTGGTGCTATATATCCATGCTCGGCCATTACCAATCAAATATTCAATAACAAACAATTTAGGACAATTCCTCAAATTTCACAATTTAAATAAATTTCATAAAAATTGAAGCTCAATTAAATAAACGGACTGCACCACGACAATCGGCACGAAATTCCGGTCACCAGCCATCCCGGTTGAATTTCCGGAAAAATAATTAATTAAATAATTAATTTCGAAAATTAAATAAATAAATATTAAAAATCCAATTTAGGCCCGTATTGCCTGATTGGAGCCCGAAACGGGTCGGGAAAAAATCCCGAGATACATTCAATAAATATTAGAGGCTCTCTACTCGCTAATGACTAAGTCTAACCACCTAACATGCATAATTAAGTCACTAATTTAATTATTCTAATTTAATTATTCTAACCTAATCTAACCACCTAAGTGCACTTAATTAAATCTAACCAACCCTAAGCATAATTAGCAAACTAATAAAGCATTAGTGAGTAAAACTCACTTGATTAAAAGCGGGGACCGAATCACCGCAACGGCGACGCAACGATGAACTCTCGGGCTGGGCCTCAAACCTAGCAAGCCCGCAGAAACTTTGGGCTTGGGCCTGTTCAAATTCTTGGGGCTGAGTTGATATGGGCTTCAAGACTAAAACAGAACTGAACTGGGCTTGAACTTGGGCCAAACTGATGCTGCGAAAATGGGCTGAGCTGGACTGGCTTCTTGGGCTGGCTTGACCTCTTTGCTGGGCCAAAATTGCCTGAAGGTGGGCTGAGCTGGCTGCTGGTTTGCGTGGGCTTAGCGTGCAAAAATGCTGGCCCGAATTCCAGCGGCTCGTGGACTAGATCCGTGTGGCGTGCGGCTTCAATGGATGAGCAAGGGTCAACAAGGAAGAAATCAGCTGACCGAAGACACGCGGGTGCTGAAATTTGCTCGACGAAGACACGAGCTGTTGCTGGGCTGCTCGCTTGAGAATCACGGAGTTCTTGGGCCCATGAAATTTCGGTGGAACCGTGGCGTTGAAGCGGCGAGATGGAGCAGCTTCGCCTGGGCCATGAGGGAGTCAACGAAGAGGAGAGCTCCACCGTTCGTTGACGCAGGCGTGAGCTGAAGACGAAGACGCGTGGAGACTTCCTCCTTCGGTGGTGTTGGCGAGCTGGAGAGAGGACGCGCGCCGACTTCAATCCCGTGGGGAGCAGGTCAACGAAACTGGCGTCTGCTGACCGAAGAAGTGGACGACGCCTGGCAGAAGACACGGATGGAGGAGCAGCTTCGGTTTCGGTGGAGGGAAGACGTGGGCTTTGCTGGCTTACGGTCAACAAAGGGGAAAACTTGATGGTTTTGTTGACTGAGAGAAGGTAGGCCGTGGACATGCGGCGCTGCAGCTTCGGTGAAGTAAAAAAAAAAGAAGAACAGCCGAGGAAATGAAAGCGAAGCCAGAGGTTCACGCGAAGGAGATGAACGGCGGTTGAGCTGGTGTCGCTGGCTGCTTCTGCTTCCGCTGGCTTCTTCGTTGCTGCAGGCGTGCGGAATGGAGCAAAGAGGAGAAGTCTTGGACGGCAGCTAAGTGAGAGGGAAGAGAGAGATGGATAGAGATGAAGTTGAGGAGCCCACCAGCCTTCCTTTTCCACATGATTATCCCCTCAAACCCTTCCTAGCCAAGTCTTCTTCCTTGGCTCACCTTAGGCCAACAATGCACTCTCCAACACATCTCAATTGGTCAAAAAAATGCTAGGGGAAGGGGGCTACGAATTTTTAAAATCATGGCTTCAAATGGGACACTCATCACATCTCAATTTCATCTCATATGGCCTCCAAAAATCATTTTAAAGTCCAAATTAATGCTGCCCTCCTTTAAATCCGAATTTCACAATTTTTCGGGACATCTATTTCTTTGAAAATTTCCCATATTCGACGTCCAATTTGATGTAGAAAGAGCCCACATAATTTTCTATAAATCTCTAACACTCAAAGGCTCAGTCTGGAAGTCCAATTTTCTATCAATTTAGCCCGTCTGAATTTCCGCCAAATTTTCGCGACGTCCGAACCCATTTTCCGTAAAAATCTCGAGACCTTCGAAAAATCTTCTGAGACTGAGTTGACGTTCCTAGAATAGCTCGTGACACCATAGAACTTTCAATTTTTGAAATCGAACTCAAATTGACGGTTAATTTCACCCTGGCGCGTTTTTAGTGTGACCTAGACTACCGGGTAGTTTTCAGAACTTTTTAGGGCAATTGACTCGTGGTCGATTTTCTTCGAGCCACAATGAACCCACTCGACTCATTGGCGACTTTCGATTGTCGTGAAAATCTTGAGGACTCAATTACAGACACAGGGTGCCAAAACGATAGAAAAATCAAATTAGTGCCGGTCGATGAGAATTTTCCAATTTAGTGGAGTCACCCACGATCGGCCACACATCTCAGTCGAACCGACCTATCTCTGATCTCAATTCGATTTTTAACTGTGCAGTAATGACCTCTAAAGATGAGCATGGTCGAGAAGCCGATTCCTGGTCGAATTCTCAAGTCTATTGCCTTAATATTCTTTAATGGCTTACCCAGTTAGTCTAGTTATCTCGAGAGTGATCAGCTCCGAGAACAACCCTATAGACGCGTCAATGAAATGCCCGATTAATTTAATAGAAAACAATACTGAAAATTCTGGATGTCACATCTGCTCACTCTAACAAATTCCAGACTGAACGTGAATGATGAACCATAAGACAGACTATCTTTGAAGCCGAACAGGAAGACGGACTCTATCTTTGAAGTCGAACTGGGTACAGACCTTAAAGCTAAATCTGTTCAGAAGCAGAATATGTTCAGACCCAGATTGCAAAGTCTATCGCAACTCAGACTCAGATTGTAAAGTCTAAAGACTCTCAGACTTTACATCCAGATTCGATGAATCGTAACTCAAGCCCAATCATACAACGGCTAGTGATCTGGTTTGGATTCCACATCAAGATTGATTTGATTGATTCAATCTATTTGATTGACGATTTGATCTTGAAGACGAGAACTTTCTATACGAAGAAGCTTTACTTATGGAAACCAAGATTTCGTTTGTATGGGCGATCGGAATCAATTTGGGATTTTACCTTTGTCACTCAACGGCTACCAAATCTTCTAGATACGAGCTGTCCAATGGGTATATTGGAAGACGATTCTCCGGGATGCTGTCCAACGGGTAGTTTGGAAGTGGAGGAGTATTTAAGGAGATGAAGGACCGATGAGCAAGTAAGAGACGGAGCGTAGAATTTATAATTCCAAAGTCTGAGCGACTTTCGATCATATACTTGTCTCTTGAGAGCTTAAACGTTTGTAATCATGAGAGAAATACCAAAAGAGTGACTTAGTGAGATAGTGTGATCTACTACTAAGTGTTTGCACTTGAAGTTGTAATCTATTGTTGATTGCATAGTGGAATCCAGCCAAGAAGGCTGTTAGCGTGGGAGAGTGGACGTAGGCTTGGATTAAGCCGAACCACTATAAATCTTGTGTTCTTATTCTCTTCCCTAACTCCTTTATTTTACTCTAGTTGTTTATACTAGCTACACACTTTTCTCAGATTTGTAAGATAATATATTTACCTTTGGAGTCTCGAATCTTATAATGTATTGATAGGACTCGTCAGTACGTCGAAAATGGGGGATTTCACATGCAATTAGGCCCGCTTGCGAACGCAAGGACAATCTGAAGTCATCATCCCCAAAAGAGACGCTTCAGAATCTCTCGTCCGAGACTCCCATGGGCAACGTAAATTCCTATGTAATTTTATCCCTCGTTTTTTTGGGGGAATGTGGAATATTTGCTATGCCCCGATCAAAAAGAAAAGAAAATATTTGCTATAACTACTATAAAATTTGGCGTAAGCTCTCCTATCCGGATTTAGATGTAGATCTAAATTTGGAAGCTTTTATCTCTCAATCTAAATCTAGATTTTGGAGTTTTTTTTAGAAGTGTTTGATTTGTAGTAGATTATTTTCTCCATATGACAGATGGTATTGAGGATGCCCATTCTATGCGCACATTGCAAGCTGTAGTTTTTTGACAGAAAGATCTTGATGTGTGCCTGTCACTAACGGTTCTGTTGATGGACCACCGATTGTTTTTGATACTGTAATACATCTAGTCTTTTGGGATAAGAGCGTGCATCCGTGCTCTTCTTTTTTTTTTTTTTTGGATTTTTTTTTGTTTTGTGTCTTTGTTGGGATTTGTTTTGCTGGGAAGCTTTTTATGTTACTTTTGTATTTAATTATGATAGATGAATGAAATTTAAAGTCGTACGTTTTCGTTTCCATAATGAATTCCCATGGTTTGCAATCGGCTCAAGAAGGCGTTGTTTTATGGCTCAAGGAGCAGGTGTCATTATGGGCTGGTCAGTCCATCCTTTTCATGCGAATTCCACCCGAGATAATGTACTGGCCTTGTAAATGAAGTTGTAAATGAGAATTTCAGATTTTTTTTTTTTGAATGAAAAATGCAGAGGCGCATGAGGGCACTCATGGCAGCTAATGGCAACGAAATTTCCAAATCTAGCTCGTCTAATGGTGGTGCTTGTTTTTCGAAACAAGCAACGTAAAGCGTCAAAATAATGCTCAAGAGTGGCGAATTCGGTGGAAAACAACATCGGCGTCGCTCATGTATTGTTGCTACAAACACTGTGTAAAAGGCTCAAGGAGCTCTTCCACAAACAATAAAAGCTTGGGAAAATGATGCTTTGAGCATCATAACTTTCATATAAGGCTTGTTTCAATGCCACAACCTTTTTCCCAATCACTTCAATGTAATTTTAGTGAAAATTGATCACCTCAGTGCCATTGGTGATTTGTGTATCCGGAAAATCCGTCGTAACCTTATTTTAATGTAAAACGTCGGTGTAGCTAACCGACATAGTAAAATCATCAAAAAAGAGGTCTTGCATCACATTTGTTTGCCTTAAATTAACAATTTAGATTAAATTCATCGAGCTCTTGAAATCCTAACTCCACAAACAAGGAATTAGGGCAAACTTAGCTGTTGAAATTTGCAATCGAGAGCAAGAGCTAAACAAGTGGCTCCCGATCATGTCAATTTGGTCAGGACAAAGTGGTGGAGGCTTGGTGTTGCTCTGCAATGTGAAGCTTGTTGGATATTTCAATAATATCTTGAAATATTTACAATAATAGTTTCGATAAAAGTTATGATCGCATTGAAGACCATCATTATTTTTTAACGGTCACATAACGGTTTCTTAACAGTCATTTAATGGCTTTTTAATCGCTTTGTAACGTTTAATTTATTTCTCAAATAAATCCTCCATTATTTTACAACGGCTCTTTTACCGGCTCTATTTTGTCTGAATATAAAAATAAAATCTCATAAGACAATCTTGAAATATACACTGAATGAAAGAGAGAATATCATTTCTTTAAAAAATCTTTCATTTCCTATTTCTTGCTGGGTTATACTCAACGTTGTTTCTACTCCTTCCAATAAAGTCTGTTGTATCTTGGAGGATAGCTGTTAGAAGCCTATCGCACTAAGTTTCGCACTCCAAGGGGCGGAATTATCCTTAAGGACAGTGCTTGTGCTTGCATGCCTCAAACAAATTTATTTATTCTCATTAGCTTTTTCCAACAATCTTAAGGATAACTCCCATAGAGCCTCAAGTTGATACTGTTGTTGATACCTCAATCTCCGCCAGTCCGGTTGCACTACCACCACTACCACATATGTCCTATGCCAAAACTGTCACACCTTGATCCTCCGAGCGCATGCCCATCTCGACTTGGTTGATTAAATAGCAACATTTCAGGACACATCGTCGATCCATTCATTTTAATGCACATGCGGGAGCAGATAAATAATCCCAACAATTCAATGGGATAGAAAAGTAGGGCCATATTTTGAAAACCAACACCACAACACACTTACATATATATATATATAACAAACCGAGTCATAAATTTACAATACAAACCACTCTATTCACCAGTTTACACAAAAGGGGGGGGGTTGTTTAACAATTATAGGTCCTCATCCTCCTCGTCATCTCCCTCCATACTCCAACTGGAGCCTACTGCTAAATACACAGGAGATCCTGGATCTTTAAGGTCAGGGTCCATTGGGTCTACCACCGAACCTTCTCAAGGATCTGCAGTGCCATTTCCAAAAGCAACCTCCATCACATATAGAGGTATCTCAGATTTCGGTATGGGGCCATCTCTCTATCCATTATGATACAGGCGATACCATGCCCTATATTGATGGGGCACCTTCTTGGGTAGACCTGCATCAACCTAGACTATGGACTTCACCAGTTTGTACTCTAGCCCCTCAGGGTGCCCATGGATTGGAATATAGTACTTATGTTCTGTGATCTTCTTCGGTTGCCCAAAATGCTCTGGGGGAGCTGCCATTTAAGGACTTGAAATGTTATCCCACAATGGGGTGATACGGCGTCTTAGCAAGTTTAACCCCTTAAGACCGGACTAGGAAGAAAATATGCCTTAAGGGCTGCCTAAGCACAAACTCGAATCAGAGGACTTACCTTGGCCTCAGTTCTTTCCTACAAGTCGATATAATTCAAATAGACATTCGATTATTTCAACCAATCAAATCATCCAATCAGATTGAACCATTGATCAATCGACTTAGTTGATTCCATGTCAACGAGACCATTCCCCGGTCATCTCAATCAATACTATCTATAAAGTTCGATTATAATCAGGACTGCTCATTCTGAGCTGATAGTAGATAGTATAACTCACTAGAAGCTGCCTTAATACTGATATAGTATACTAAATATGCTCGCTAGAAGCTGCCTCAAAACTAATATAGTGTACTAAATATGCTCGCCAGAAGTTGCCTCAATACTGATATATTATACTAATCAAATCACCATTTTTATCCTTTCCGATTAAAATAGTTGTGTGTGGGTACACGGTCGGCCTTAGCCAAAAATACAATATTTTCACCTTTGAAAATCCCACTAATTTCAACAGTCCATAAACCCATTTTTGGCGCTGTAAACCAACGCCCGGTAATTTTTCAATTAATTACAAAAATTAAATAAATTTAAGAATAAATTCCTAAAATACAAATCACACAAAATCTGCACAAATTAGAACTCAATTAAATAAACGGATCACATCACTACAATCAGCATAAAATTCCGGTTACCGACTATTCCGGTCTAATTTTCAGAAAATAAGTAAGTATGAAAATTAATTATTAAATGTAAATAAATAGAATTTAGGCCCGTAAAGCCTAATTAAAAGCCGAGACGAGCCCGGAAAATTTCCGAACCACTCTAGATAAATACTAGAGCTTGTCTAGGCCTTAATTGCACTACTCTAACCACCTAACATGCAATAACGATTAATTAAATTTCTAATATACTCTAACTATCCACCTAATCCATACTTAGTTTAAACTAATCAACCTTTAAACGTTATTAACTTACTAAGCAAGGATTAATGAGTTAAATTCACTTGTTTAATGATCCGCTTGGATCAAAACGATAGGAATGCGATGGGGCTTGACAAACTTCAAAGCGGGAATGCTTTTCGGGGTCGGGAAAGGCTTGAAAACGGGCTCGACAGTGACTGGAGACCCACTTGATTCTGTGCTGGTTGGGGGCCCAAAGAAGCTGCTTTGGTGTTGGCTTGGGCTGGAAACGAGCGAAGATGGGCGGAGGGGCTGGTTGCGGGTCGAGGCGGAGGTAGGCAGCGGCTCCAGTGACTCCGACGGTGATGCACGGCCTTCTGGCGACTTGTTGGATGGTGAGCTAGGAGAGAATGACATAGCTCTGGATGGCAAGATGGGGACGGTTTGCGTGGGGATGCGCGAGCTAGCATGAATGCGCGACGGCGGTTGCTCGGTCTCCTGCAGGCGGCAGGGGTGATCGGCGGCTTGCTGGCTTAATTCTCTGGAATTTTTGAGGTCTTCAACTGCTGGGAAAGGGGGGTGCTCGACCAAGATGGGGGTGGAAGGAGAGGGGGGGAACCGGCTGGTCTTGAGGGGGCCGCCAATGGTTTCCTCTCATTGTCTTGTCCCCTTGGAAGACCCCACCACAACCCAGCTGGATTCCATGGCCAATTTTCAGCCACCGAACACTCTTCTAGAAGCTTGAAATGGTCCAAGGGTCATGGGCCATGGGGGCACACAAATTTTGATTGAATTTCCTTTAATTAGGATTTGATTCTTTCTTGAATTGGTGTAATTCGACTTCTAAAAATTCAATCATCGAACTCTCGATCAAATTTGTATTTTTCCTCGTCAATTGATCCTACTTGCATCCCAATTTCGCGATAAAAAATGCTTATTTGCATTTTCCGATCGAAAATAGCTCTATGACGATTTTTTTTCGCCAAAATCTCAATTTGTAGAAGAATTTTCGGAGACTGAGTCGACGTTCCTAAAATGACTCGTGACATGACAGAACTTTCAATATCTGAAATCGGATTCAAATTTGCGGTTTATATCAATCTGGCGCGATTTTAGCGTGACCTAGGCGACCCGGTAGCTTTCAGGAATTTTTAGTGCAAATGACTCATGATCGATTTTCTTCGAGCGATAATGAATCTCTTCGACACATTAGTGACTCTCAGTTGTCGTGAAAATCTTCAGGATTCAAATACGAATATAAGGTACCAAAACGATAGAAAAATTAATCTAGTGCCAGTCGACGAGAATTTTGTAGTTTAGTGAAATCACCCACGTTTAGCCACACATCTCAGTTGAACCGATTTATCACTAATTTCTAATCGACTTATAACTGTGCCGTAATGATCTCTACAGATGAGCACGGTCAAGTACTCGAGTCCTAGTCGAATTCTCGAGTCTATCGCATTAAAATTCCTTAATAACTTCCCCAAATAATTTAGTTATCTCACGAGTGATCAGCTCTAAGAATAGCACTATAGGCGCGCTGTTGAAAGGCCCGATTAATTTAATTGAAAGTAGAAGTAAAAATCCAGGATGTCACAAAACCATTCCCTGACATATCGAAGATTGACGTTTTTAATGGCAACAATTTCAAAAGGTGGCAAGAAAGGATGTCATGCCTCGATCTTCAGGCACGCACCCATCCCTCACCTTGGTTGATTAATAGTGACGTCCCAGGACGCATCGCCGGCTCTTTCATTTTAATACGTATGTGAAAGCAAATATAAAATCCCTAGACAATAAAACAATGGGATATGACAGTAGGACTCCAAATTTTCACACTTTAAAAGCAACCACACTTATATACATTGTAAATCATAGTGCAAATATATACAAGGCGAATTGTTAAGTCAGGTTTTAAACCACCAGTTCATAAAACAAAGTCTGCAGAAAGGAATCAACTTCCATCAAAAGAGAATTGTCATATGACTAACTAGTCAAACAAGACTGTCAATTCTTTAGGCTTCATCTTCTACTCTTCGGGCCTCTAGTCCTTTACCAATGCCATCTAAGGACCTGAAAATTATTATACAATAACCAGTGAGATAATGTCTCAGTGAGTTCTACTCTCTAAGACCCGATTAGGAAGCCAATACATTCTAGAGGCTACCTAAGCACAACATGAGTCAGATGACTTATTTGGCCTCAGTTCCATCCTATAAATCGGTATATTTCAAATATACACCAATCACATCAATTCACCAAATCAGATCGAATCGTTGATCAATCGACTTAGTCGATTACATGTCATCACGACCTTTCCCTGGTCGGTACATTCAATACTATCTATTCTGCTCTCTGGTTGTTGCTAGTTGAGGGCTGATTCGGGGTTGATTGAGGCGAGCACGGGTCGGGGATGCTGCAGCAAGGTTGAGCGGCCAACGGCAGGGCTTGGTGGGGCTTGGACAACGACGGACAGTCTTCGGCTGGGCTCGGGGTAGCCTTGGGTCACATGGACAAAGGCTGGAACGGCGGTGAGGTGCGGTGGCACGCGGGGCGGCTCACGCGGGCGGTGGCGCTCGCGGACGGCGTGGGCAACATGTGGCTTGCTCCGGCGCTTCCTTGGCTACTGCTTGTGGTCACACGAACTGAGAAGAGGGGAGAGGATGGCTTGGACGACAGCTTGTGGAGGAAGAAAGGGATGAGGGTCCACTTGCCTTGGTTTTCCACTTCCTTGTCCCCTTTGACCAACCATGGCCAAGTATAGTCCCTTGGCTGTCCTTAGGCCACCAAGGCTCACCCACAACCCTTGAATTGGTGCATTTTGGCTAGGCATGGGGGGAAGCTACGAATTTGGACAATCTGGGCTTCAATTGGACTTAATTTCTTCACAATCCAATCCCATTTGGCCCTTGCAAATTCAATTGACACCTCAATTATCAATTTGGTAATTTTTTCTCACCTATGGATCTATCTTGTATTCCAATTTTGTGATCGAAAACAATCATTCCCTTTTTCTGAACAAAAATGGTCCTATGCTGACTTTTTCCCAAAAAGTCTCGGGTTTTAGAAAAATATTTTGAGATTAAGTCGACGTTCCTAAAATTTATTGTGACATGACAAAATCTTCAATTTCTGAAATCGGACTCAAATTCGCGGTTAATTTTACTCAGACGCATTTTTAGCGTAACCTACGCTACCGGGTAGTTTTTAGAAATTTTTAGTGCAAATGACCCATGGTCGATTTTCTTCGAGCCACTATAAACCCACTCGACACATTGGTGATTCTCGGTTGTCGTGAAAATCTTGAGGATTCAAATACGGACACAGGGTACCAAAATGACAGAAAAATCAGTCTAGGGCCGGTCGACGAGAATTTTCCAATTTAGTGGTGTCACCCACGATTAGCCATACATCTCAGTCGAATTGACCTATCTTTGATTTCAAATCGATTTTATACTGTGCCGTAATGGCCTCTAAAGATGAGCACGGCTGAGAAGTTGATTCATGATCGAATTCTCAAGTCTATTGCCTTAAAATTCCTTAATGGCTTCCCTGGATAGTCGAGTTATCTCGAGAGTGATTAGCTCTGAGAACAGCTCTATAGGCTTGTCGATGAAATGCCCGATTTATTTAATAGAAAACATGACTGAAAATCTAGGATGTCACAAAGGATTTTCTCTATCCTAGATGGCGTGGCTTTTGCACTTACGGAGGCTAAACCAGCTGATAACAAGCTGCGAGATCAATGGATACACGTTAATAAGGTATGTAGGCACACAATTATTAGTACTATTTATAATAAATTGTTTGATGTTTACTGTCTATACAAGGAAGCAAAACAATTATGGGACTCCATGACTACAAAGTACATTGCCGAAGATGTGGACAGACAAAAATTTGTAATTGTAAATTATTATCGATGGGAAATGTCCAATGATAAGGAGATCAATACACAAATCAATGAATATCACAAGCTAATGGAGGACTTGAAGACGGAAACCATCAATTTATAAGAAGAATTTATTGCGGGCTTGCCGATTAAAAAGTTGCCTGAGTCTTGGAATAACTACAAGCAACAACTTAAGCACAAGGACAAGCAATTGTCACTAGCTGATATGATCGTATATTATCATTGAGAATACAACTTGCAAGGAGATCAAAGCTGCCAAAGCTAAGGAAATTGCTACTAGGGCAAATTTGATGCAAGGCAAATCTCAACATTGCCAAAACATGTATAATAACAAAAAACCTGATTACAAACCCAAGGTTGCTCACCCCCACCTTAAAAAAGAAAGGCTTTTGCTTTGTTTGTGGAAAACTAGGTCATCATGCAGCGCATTGCAGCAAGAGAATAATGAAATGAAAGATATAATCAAAAGTCAATTTGGTTAAAGCATATGACTCTAATGATATAATTGTTGTAGTTATTTCTCAAGCTAACATTGTGGTTAATGTGAAAGAGTGGGTGGTAGACTCAAGTGCTACTAGGCATATTTGTGCAAACAAAAATGCATTTTCCTCCTACACCCTAGTAGGGGAAGGAGAAGAAATTATTTATCTTGGTGATTCAAGAACAGCTCAAGTTTTTGGAAAATGAAAAGTTCTTCTCAAGCTCACATATGGCAAGCCTTTGGCCCTGAATGATGTATCACATGTCCCTAATATAAGAGCAAACCTAGTCTCTATACCTTTTTTAGGAAAGGTTGGGGGTGATGGTGTCATTCGAATCTAATAAGATTGTAATGACAAAAAATAATGTCTTTGTGGGAAAGAGTTATTGTAATCAATGAACTTTAGTTCTTAACATTTCCAATGTTATCAATGAAAATGCTACTACTTTTGCTTGCTTGGCTGAATCTATTGATTTATGGCATGGTAGATTAGGTCATGTTAGTATTTCTTATATTAAGAAAATGCAAAAACAAGATTTAACTTATGGAATTAAAAATCCATGTTTTAATAAATGTATAATATGTGTCGAAACAAAATTAACAAAAAAGCCTTGTATTTTTGTAAATAGAGAATCTGATTTGTTGAGTTTAATTCATACTGATCTAGGAGATTTAAAACAAACTATGACTAGAGGAGGTAAACAATATTATGTGACCTTCATTGATGATTATTCTAGATTTACTAAAGTTTATTTGCTTAGGCATAAAGATAAAGCTTTTGATATGTTCCTTTTGTATAAAACTGAGGTAGAAAACCAATTGAATAAAAGGATAAAAAGAATTAGATCGGATAGAGGTGGAGAATATGTATTGGTTAACGAATTTTGTGAAAATGAATGAATAATTTACGAAATTACGCCTCCTTATTCCCCCAAATCTAATGGCATAGCCGAAAGGAAAAATAGGACTTTGAAAGAGATGATGAATTATATGCTTGTTAGTTTTAATGCTCCAAATAATTTATGGGGTGATGCTATTTTATCTGCATGTTACATCCAAAATAGAATACCTCATAAGAAAACAGGTAAAACACCTTTTGAATTATGGAAATGTTACTGTCCTAATTTAAAATATCTGAAAGTGTGGGGGTGTTTTGCTAAGGCTTTCTAATTCTAAGAAAAAGAAAGTAGGCTCTAAATCATCTGATTGCATGTTTATTGGTTATGCTGAACAGAGTGCTGCATATAGATTTCTTGTATTAAAAAGTGACGTGCTTGATAATAATACTATAGTTGAGACAAAAAATGTAGAATTTTTTGAGCATATTTTTCCATTAAGTATTGATACTATTTCTCTTGCACCTCTTCATAAAAACATTTTTGAAAATTCAAATGATGAATTAAGAAGGAGCAAAAGAATAATGGAAGAAACTTCTTTTAAGAATGATTTTTATACTTATCTTATTGATAAGGATCCATTGACTTATTCTGAAGCAATATCTTCCACATAAAGCAATTTTTGGAAAGAAGCTATAAAAATCAAAATTGATTCTATCTTACAAAATCAAACTTGGAAATTAGTTGATTTACCACTCGGTGCAAAACCGATTGGTTGTAAATGGATTTTTAAAAGGAAATATAATATTGATGGTTCTATTGATATAAATCAAGATTATTTGCAAAAGGTTTTAATCAAAAACAAAATGTTGATTATTTTGATACTTTTGCTCCAATTACAAGAATTTCATCAATTCGTGTTTCAATTACTTTAACTTCTATTTACAAACTTGTTGTTCACCAAATGGATGTTAAAACAACTTTTTTTAAATGGTGATTTCGAATAGGAAATTTACATGGTGCAACTTGAGGGTTGTATTTTTCCTGGTCAAGAAAACAAAGTTTGTAAACTCATTAAATCTTTATACGGCTTAAAGCAAATGCCAAAGCAATGGCATGAGAAATTTGATGACATTCTAGTTAATAATGGATTTTTCTCCATTAGAGTAGATAAATGTGTATACACAAAAACCGTTGATGGTGAATCTATAATTATTAGCTTATATGTTGATGACATGTCTTTTTTTGGTACGTGTATTAATGTCGTGAATAAAAAAAAAGTTTTTTGACCCCTAAATTCGATATGAAGGACATGGGGGAAGCTAATATTGTTTTGGTGTTAGAATTGTAAAGAGTGATAGTGACCTAATGCTTACTTAAGCGCATTATGTGGAGAGGCTACTTAAAAATAATGATCACTTTGATGTCAAACTTATACATACTCCTTAAGATTCTAATATCCAGTTAGTGAAAAATAAATGGGATGGTGTGACTCAGTCCAAGTATGCTCAAATTATTGGGAGTTTGATGCATTTGATAAATTATACTCGACCTGATATAGCTTATGATGTATGTAGACTTAGTAGATATACACAAAATCCCAATGATGATCATTGGATTGCTTTGAGCAGATTAATGAAATATTTGAAAGGAACCATGAATTATGGTATTTTATATAGTGGATTTCCCACTGTATTAGAAGGATATAGTGATGCTAATTGGATTTCGGATTCGGATGAGACAAAATCCACTAGTGGATATGTGTTCACCCTTGGTGGAGGTGCTGTAACTTGGAAATAAGCCAAACAAACAATATTTCCTAAATCCACCATGGAGTCAAAGTTCGTAGCTCTAGAATTGGCTGGCAATGAGGCTGAGTGATTAAAGAACCTCTTAGCGGATATTCATTTGGGAATGAAATCGACACTTTCCATGTTTATGCACTATGATTGCCAAGCGGCAATAGTCATTGCAATGAATAGAACTTTCAATGATAAAAATAGACACATCCGATTGAGACATGATGTAGTAAAGCAGCTGCTTAAAGATGGAATTATATCCATCAATTTTGTAAAGTTAAAAGTGAATTTGGCTGATCCTTTGACTAAACCTGTGGGAAGAAAATTAATTTATGACACATTGAAGAGAATGAGAGTTAAGCCAATTGAGGAAAAACAACAGTGATGGTAACCTAACTTATGTGATTGGCGATCCCATGAATTAGGTTCATATGGGCAATAACAAGTCATATGTTGTTCTAGTGATGCATTATTAAAAATTATTGTCCATCCTAAGATGAGAATAGTGCAAAACTACAAGGAAAAAGAGGTTGAGCTAAGTACTTGATGAAATTCCATAGCCATTATTGGTAGTGTATTAAGCTGCAGAATACACTTGATGGAATCACCTATATAAGTGTGGAGTGGGGCCGGTCCTATGAGAATTTTTGACGAAAATCTCTAAAGCACTTATGAATAAACCAAGCACGCACATGGCCTATTAGCGCAAAAATACGTTGAACAATAAAGTTTGTGGAAGTGCAATGTGATTGATGAAAATTATAATCTACAAAAGAAATTTTTGGTTCATAGAAGTTTCAAACTTCACCAATAATTTCGTGAATTATATTTCATTTTTTTTAGGGCTGGTTTATAGCCTAATAAGCACCAGTTCTGATGTATTACACTCCAATAACTTAGCATCATTATTATTTTTTTATTTTCAAAATCTTTTGAAATATGTGGGGGATTGTTGGATATTTCAATAATATTTTGAAATATTTACAATAATAGTTTCGATAAAATTTATGACCACATTGAAGACCATCATTATTTTTAACGGTCACATAATGGTTTCTTAATGGTCATATAACGGCTTTTCAATCATTTTGTGACATTTAATTTATTTCTCAAATAAATTCTCCATTATTTTACAATGGCTCTTTTAACGGTTCTATTTTGTTTGCATATAAAAAAAAATCTCATAAGACAATCTTGAAATATACACTGAATGAAAGAGATAATATCATTTCTTTAAAAATCCTTCTATTTCCTTTTCTTTGCCAGGTTATACACAACCTTGTTTCTGCTCCTTCCAATATTTAGTGTGAAATATAGAAGAAGGTCTGTTGTATCTTGGAAGATAGCCGTTAGAAGCCTATCGCACCGAGTTTTGTACTCCGAATGGAGGAATTATCCTTAAGGACAATGCTTGCGCTTGCGCTTGCATGCCTCAGACAAACTTATTTATTCTCATTAGCTTTTTCCAACAAAGCTGATGTAAAAGATCCGACGTAACTTGCTGGCAAAATGAAATCAACAAAAACGGCAACGTGTATCACATTTGTTTGTCCTAAATCAACAATTTGGCCTTAATTTGTCATGTTCATGAAGCCCTTAGCAAATTGGGGAAATATTAGTTGCCAAAATTTGTAGTGGAGAGTAAGAGCTTAACAAATGGCTCTTGATAGTGCAAATATGGTCCAGACGAAGGTGTCTGCAAAGTGAGCTGGGGCCATATGTCTCTCCCCGTTTAGGGATCTACCGGTAACTGTTAGAGGAATTGCTAATCCAATTAGAGGAGGAATGAAGTAGGAATGCTTCTGTTGTGATTGACCAGATAGTCAAAATAGAAAACTGCGAGTTGCAGAAAAACAGAGCCTAAAATCAACTGACTTCACAAAACTGTACCGACCTAGCTGGAGGATCATCTTTCTAATGATTGTTCCTTTTTAAAGTCGCACAGCAACTGTCATGCCCCGATCCTCCGAGCACGTGCCCATCTCTCCTTGGTTGATTAATAGCGACGTCCCAGGACGCATCGCCGACCCATTCGTTTTAATATGCATACGGAAGCAGATAAACAATCCCCAAACAATAACGCAATGAGATAAGAAAGCAAGGCCACAATTTTCTTCAACTGAAAACAATATCACAACCACACACACACACACACACACACACACACACACACACACACACACACACACACACACACACATAGATAACGAACCATGTCATATATAATACAAGTCAGTCCAAGAAAAACAAGTCTAAAAATAAGAGTGGGGGCTTCTCAAACTATAGGTCCTCGTCATTCTCTTCACCCTCTTCCACAATTTCACATTCTTCCACGCTCCAGTTGGAGCCTTCAACAGACTGTATCGGGGACTCTAGTACTGCAAGAGCAAGATCCACCGCATCTATGATGAAGCCTTAAGGAGGATCAACTGTGCCTTTCCCAAAAATAACCTCCAGAACATATAGAGGAATCTCAAATTCCAGATTAGGACCCTCTCTCTAGCCATATTGAGCTTGGCGGTACCATGATCTGTATCAATGGGGCACCTTATGGGTGAGACCTGCGTTGACCTAGAATACGGACCTTACCAGCTCATAATTCTAACCCTTAGGGCCTTGATTAATTGGAATATAAGAGGTCTACTCCGTAACACTCTTAAGTTGTCCAAAAAACTCAGGAGCTGCCATCTAAGGACCTGAAATGTTATCCTACAATGGGGTGAGATGACGTCTTAGCGAGTCCTACCTCCTAAGACTCGATTAGGAAGAAAATACGCCATAAGGGCTGCCTAAGCACAAACATAGGTCGAAGGACTTACCTTGGCCTCGATCTCTTCCTGCAAGTCAGTCTATCTTAAAGATACACAAATCACATCAATCATTCAACCAATCAGATCGAACTATCGATCAATTGACTTAGTCGATTACATGTCATCATGACCTTCTCTTAGTCGACCAAATCAATACTATCTATAAAGTCTGACCACCTTGTGGATAGCTTACTCTAAGCTTAAAATAGATAGTATATTGTCTCAAAGGTTAAAAGAAAACGGTATACTGCTTTCTTTTCTCAGATGACCTATCGAGCCATCGAGCTGATAAAGTATACTAACTATGCTCACCAAAGCTGTGCGGACCTTAATTTTGCTCACCGAAGTTGTGCGGACCTTAATTTGCTCACCAAAGCATTGCGAACCTTACTTTGCTCACCGAAGCTATGCGAACCTTACTTTGCTCACCGAAGCTGTGTGAACCTTACTTCGCTCACCGAAGCCGTGCGATACTTAAGGTATACTACCACCTAAGCTGAGGTATCAAGTCCGCAGGCTGATATGGTATACCATTCTAATCAACCAATCATTTCTCAACTTTTATTGTACCCGATAAAAATACTTGTGTGAGGGTACACGATCATCCTTAGCCAAAATACAATAATTTTTTTCCATAAATCCCACCATTTTATATGGTTCACCAAAATATTTTTGGCGTTGTAAACTGACAATTGGTTATTTTTCAATTAAATACTAAAAATAAATAAATTTAGGAATAAATTTCTAAAATACAAATTATACACAATCAACACAATTTAAAGCTCAATTAAATAAACAAATCATACCACTACAATCAGCATAAAATTTCGGTCACCGGCTATCCCGGTCTAATTTCCGAAAAATAAATAAATAATTAAATAATTACGGAAATTAATTAATAAATGCTAGAAATTAGGCCCGTAAAGCCTAATTAAATGCCGGAACGAGCCTGGAAAAATTTCAAGACTCGTTAAATAAATATTAGAGCCTATCTACTCATTAATTACACAAAACTAACAACCTAACATGCATCGCTAATTAACTAATTCACTAAACCGTTCTAATTATCCACTAAACTAATCTTAGTCTAAACTAATCAACCCTTAAGCGTCATTAACCTACTAAGTAAGGATTAGTGAGTTAAACTCACTTGGTTAACGAATCGCTTGGTTCGAAACGACGGGGGTGCGACGGGGAACGATCTTCTCTAAAGCGGGCTTGGCTTTTGGGGTTGGGAAGTGGGCCAAAACAGGCCTACATTGAGCTAGAAACCCATTGATTTTAGCCTTTGTTCGGTGTTGGTTGGCAGCCGAAGAGGCAAGATGGAGGCTCAGTTAAGGCAAGGATGGACCAAGGGGGCTGAATCGGGCCTAGGCGGGGCTCTACGGCGGTTGGAGGTGGCTGGGTGGATTCCAGTTGAGGCTCACGACACTGGAAAGTGCTCGGGCAGCAAGTTGGGATGGGGAATGACGGCGCGGCAAGGCGGAGGGAACACGTGGGCGACAGTGACGTCGCAGGCAGCTCCGGCAGGCTTCGGCAGTGGCGTGCAACAGGTGGGTGTTGCTCCACGGCTTCTCCTTGGCTGCTGGGGTTCAAATGGTTGAAGGAGAGGAGGAGGAAGGAGTGTCGGCCGGTTGGAGGGGGAGAGGAAAGAGAGAGGGGGCAAGGGGCCTACCTTGGCTTCCTATCTCATATTCTTGTCCCCCTTGACCATTGCACACCACTAATTGGTCCCTTGGCCACAAATTAGCCACCAATACTCCATTTTAGAAGCTTGGGATGATCCAAAAGCTGTGGGTGGTGGGGGGCTACGAATTTGCTTAGATTTTTCTCCAATTGGACACTTAATCCTTCTTAAATCAACCCAATTTGGCCTCTATAATTTTAACCAACACCTCATTGATTCAATTGGTATTTTTTTTCTCAACCAATTGATCCTACATGCATCCTAATTTTACGATAAAAAATGATCCCCGACATTATTTGGACAAAAACGACCCTATCTCAACTTTTTCTCAAAAAGTTTTGGTTTGTAGAAAAATCTTCTGAGATTTAGTTGACATTCCTAAAATGATTTTTGACATGAGAAAACTTTCAATTTCTGAAATCCGATTCAAATTTGCGGTTAATTTTAATTCGATGTGATTTTAGCTCGACCTAGGCTAACGGGAAGCTTTCATAAATTTTTAGTGCAAATGACCCGTGGTCGATTTTCTTTGAGCCACAATGAACCCACTCGATACATTGGCGACTCTCGGTTGTTGTGAAAATCTCGAGAATTCAAATACGGACACAAGGTACCAAAACGACAGAAAAATCAGTCTAGTGCCGATCGACAAGAATTTCTCAATTTGGTGGAATCACCCACGTTTAACCACACATCTTAGTCAAACCGACCTATTTTTGATCTCTAAGCGATTTTTAACTGTGCCATAATGATCTCTGCAGATGAGCACGGTCGAGTAGTCGAGTCTTGGTCAAGTTATCAAGTCTATTGTATTAAAATCTCTTAATGACTTTTCCAGATAGTCTAGTTATCTCAGAAGTGATTAGCTCTGAGAACAACATTAAATGCGCGTCAATGAAAAGCCCAATTAATTAAATTGAAAGCAGAACTGAAAATTTGGGATGTCACAACAATTGACCAAAAAAAACAAAACTCATGATCTTGAGCAACCTACATAGATCACAGGCTGTTTATCATTGCTCAGTATATCACTAATCAACGAGCTTCCATCAATAATTGGAGCTCATTCATGGACACTAACTTCTCGTTTTGATTATGATTTCTCAGTCTTAATAATCAACGAGCTTCCATCAATAATTCGTTGAATTAAAGGATACTATACCGAAGTTATAATCTTAATTGAACGGATCTAGGACAATTGTTATTGTTAGTCTGGTGAAATTACAGTATCTACTAATGACAAAGACAAAATCTGTCCAAACTTTCAAGCATCTCATCGTCGTCAGGCTTGTCCGATGACGATCATCTGTCCTGTGGTCACGAAACAATGTTTTAAAATTACAATCTATGAACCACCAGTTTGCTTGGGAGCCTGTAACTGCGATGGTGTGGACAACAAAGCCCTCCGTTTCACGTGGATCATGCCTAAAAAAGGAGACTTCTTTTTAAGTGACCTTCGACATAAATAATTGACTGTATCAAATATGTGAGAGCCACCTAAGGGCGGAGAGAAATCTGTTGATTATACAGCATTGTCATGCTTGAAGAGCATTACGAGAAACACCAGTTTGCTTGGAAGCCTGTAATTACGACAGCGTGGACCATAGAGTCGTTCATTTCATGTGGATCATGCCTCAAAAGGAGACTTCCTATTGAGTGACCTCCGACCTAAATAATTGACTTTATCAAATATGCGAGAGCCACGTAAGGGAGGAGAGAAACGTGTTGATTGTACAGCATTGTCATGCTTGAAGAGCGATACAAAGACATTCAAGATGTGATTAGTAGATGAAACTTTATATATCTAATGCTTCGATGATGCGGTTGTCGTTCAACGCACATTATCCTAATTGATATATCTTACTTGGCAATAGTCTCGTCTACTAAATTAGATCAAAATTCAAGCACTAGGAGAAGTGACATGAGATTTTTCTAGTAGCTTGATTCGTGAAACTACTTAGAAACTTCTTATCTACTAATGTTATGCCATGTTTTACTAGTTTTTTAATAGATTAGTTCTTTTTCAATAAGCTATTATTTTTCATATTAAGGTAAAAATTGCTAAAAATTGAATGATTGTCAATCTCAAGAAATATCTAAATGGAGCATATCAATTGTTAAATTAATGTCTCGAGTTTGAATTCGGATAACAATTTGTTAAACCGAATTTTGTTGATGATTAAATTAAACAACGAAATAAGAAGGATATGTTTTGTCACTAGAAGACAAAAAAAAAAAAGGACACACTATATATTTTATTATCTATTTATCTTTAAGGGAGATAAAATAAAAAGGAAGAAAAAGGAAGGTTTTCTTTCCTTTACCTGCCACGTCCCACTTCCCTTTTAAAGAAGGAAAGAGACGTGGGGCCAAAGTCAAAGTCTTGACTTTGGGCACACAATATAAAAGCTAAAAGGAACGTGAAGCCCTATGCACGTCCATGATCCGCTTGAGAGAGGAGCCACAAGTTTTTGAAGCCACGCGAAGCCTTGAAAAGGAATGTGAAGACGTACGTACGCGGACCAAAGACGAATGTTGGAGTTCTTGATTTTGGCATATGTAGAGCGTTTTGTTTTGAGTTTGAATGTATGGTAATTTTGTGCAGTGAGTTTATGTCCAAATGAGTTGTTTATTTATAAACACTTTGAGTTTGGGCTTAAATCTAGGTGTAAGAAACATTCGAGCGTTTAGGCGATTGTAAAATTCGATTATCTAATTATAGTGGATTATTTGTTGCTGGCTCTCCTCGTAAACATAGGAACCAATACTTGGACCGAACCACGTAAATTTTTGGTGTCCTTATTATTTCTAGTTTATTTCTTTGGAGTTTGCGCATTGACATAAATTGGAAGATCTTGTTTCTTCCGCACCAACACCAATTATGCGTGATATTTTGATTGATAAACAAATATTCTAAAAATTGATTACCTTTCATAGTTTGAGCTACTCTAATTTTGGAAATTGGAAGATTTCATTGTACAGGTTAGCAAACCTCCTAAATCTCAGATTCATGGACTTCATCAGCAAGATTTATCTTGTCAACAATTGTCCAACATATAGCTTGGCCTCTTAAAGATTGTCCAATGAGAAGATTGGTTATTGAAGAGTATAAAAAGAGATCAACAAATGTCGCAAATGCAATGAGGTCGGAAGTGACAAACAATCCATTAATAGATAAAGTTTACATCCTTATATTGTCTTTTGAGTGAACTAAAAGTGTAATCTCTGGAGAAGTGTATCAATGTTATAATTTGTACTGAGTTGTGAGATAGTGAGATCTATTCGCATCGTTATAAGCTGCATTAGCTTTGAGATGAAGTGCTTGAGTATAAGTGGCACATATTACTGTAACTACACAAAGATGCCTAGTAAGATCAAGCTATTAGGCTATTTGTCTAGGTGAGTGAATATAAGCTTACACCATATCAAATCACTATAGAGCTCTAAATACATCGTCCTCTATGTCCGTGCTTCTTGATATAGCTAGTATAAGCACCTAGAGGGGGGTGAATAGGTATATAAATATTTTTCTCGTTAATCGCACAATATTGGACAGTTAATAGAATTGAGACAATCAGCGATCAAAGTAAGACTGAGATAAGGGAAGAGAAGATTAAACACAAGGTTTATAGTGGTTCGGCTTATTCTAAGCCTACGTCCACTCTTCCGCACTGACAGCCGATTGGCTGGATTCCACTATGAACAAAAGAGGAGTTACATCACAGCTCTTCCTTGATTCCACAGTGTAGATGTTCTACTACACCTCCTCAAGGTCTCTTACAAATATAGACTCTCTTTTGAATATAATGATTCGCTCAAAGAATTTGTCTAAACAACAGGAAACTTTCAGACTTTGGAATTTTTCTATCGCGCACTTCTTAACAACTAATACGTCTTCTTTATATACTCCTTTATGCCATCATACCCGTTGGCACTTTCCAAAGGAATTCCTCCAATCTACCCGTTGGACGAAATCAATCAAGAAGATTAATTAAGCTATTAAAGGAACGTGTCGATAGCCTATCAATCCTGCTCGCCCATACAATCAGGATCTCGGTTTCCATAAGTAAAACCTTCCAAGAATATCCAGACAATCATCGGATCTTCAATCATCGAGTCAATCTCGATCAATCAAGGATTCCGTTATGTCTTCTCCAGCTACGAGGTCTTCTCCAGTTGATAAGGTCATCCCCTTAACGAATCATCTAGATCTGGATAACCATTCTTCAACGGATTAGAGACTGTCAATGAGGATTGACTTTGAGTCTTGAGTCTGGCTGTCCGGAGGTCTTCAGACTTTAAATAGAAGAGTTTGCAAAACCTTCAGACTAGACTGAAAGAAACGTTTTGTCAACTTCAAAACACTTCAAGAAGATTTCTCCAACACTTCTATCTAATATTGTCTAACAAAAGCGCATCATACTAATTGATATCACCTACTCTCGTATATATCAACTCACGACTCATATATGTTATTATGCTTCTATCAAACTTGACGCTTCTATCGAAAATGAGGGATGCAGTTAGGCCCACTTGGGAGCGCAAGGACAATCTAAATTCATCGTACCCAAAAGAGACGCTTCAGAATCTCACGTCTGACACTCCCATGGGCAACGTAAATTCCTATGTAATTTTATCCCTCCTTTTTTTGGGGGGAATGTGGAATATATGCTATGCCCCGACCAAAAAGAAAAGAAAATATTTGCTATAACTACTCCCAAATTCAGCAGAAGCTCTCCTCCTGATTTAGATATAAATCTAAATTTGGAAGTTTTTCTCTCTCAACCTAAATTTAGATTTATGAGTTTTTTTAGAAGTGTTTGATTTGTAGTAGATTATTCTCTTCATATGATAGATGTTATTGAAGATGGTATTAAGGACGCCGATTCTATGTGCACATTGCTATTTGCAACTTTTTCACAAAAAGATCTCGACGTGTGCTTATCATTGACAGTTTTGTTGATTGAACACCGATTGTTTTTTGATACTGTAATATATCTAGTCTTTTGGGATAAGAGCTATGAGTCATACTCTTTTTTTTTTTCTTTGGATTTCATTTTGTTTTGTTGCTATTTTTAGATTTATTTTGTTAGGAAATTTGTATTTAATTATGATAAATGAATGATCTTTTTTTTACCCAAAAAAAAGTCGTACGTTTCGTTCCCATAATGAATTCTCATGGTTTTTTTTTTTTTTTTTGTCGATCCTACTCTAATCCTATGCTAACACTCACTCTCAGACTTTTGCTCTTGCCTTCTTGCAGGGCGTGGGAGTTGAAACCCACTCCTGAAATGAAATCGTCCCCACCCCAATCCCCCCTGAGAAGGTGGAGATTTGAACCCCCAACCTCCCCCTTCCAAGTTAGAAGGGTAGCCACTGGGGCGAACCCCTAGTGGTTAAATTCTCATGGTTTGAAATAGGCTAAAAAAGGCGTTGTTTATGGCTGAAGAAGTCGATGTCATTATGGGCTGGTCAGTCCATCCTTTTCATGCGAATTCCACCCGAGATAATGTACTGGCCTTGTAAATGGAGTTGTAAATGAGAATTTCAGATTTTTTCTTTGAATGAAAAATGTAGGAGTGAATGCTCATTGGTCACGAAGAACAAAGTCTCGGTGCTTATCGGCCCATATGATTAGTCCCTAATTGGACGAGCTACTAATAATTTTGTGAGGTCCAGTCAAATATCAATTAATCCAGTTATAGGCTGATTCTTGGGAGGAGAGAATCAAGTCGGTTCTCAATTCCAAAAACTTATGAAAACACTTAATTAGAATAGAAGAAAAATGAATTTGCAACTCTAAATGAAGTTATAATTTTATTATTGTAGAAACCATAAGTTAAAATATACTTAAATGAAACTATATTAATTTTTAGATTTCATATTGTGAAATGGACTGATATGCAATTTCTTGTTGAGATGTTTGATTAAATAAGCAAAATGGAAGATTGAAGTATAAAAAAGGAAAAAAATGAAATATAACAATCATGAACGTTAGATGTGATGGTTGGGTCCAAAATAAAGAATTAAAACAAGGGGGGCACGAATAGATGAGCTTTTGCAATTTCGTAGGAAGCTTGTAGTGACTTTCCTAGAGGTGAATTATCAAGGAAATATTAATAGATTACTAAACAAATACTTAGCTTAAACTCTCCCGAACCTATATTGATCTTAACTTTGGGGTCATGATTTAATTAATTAAACATGCAAATCAATTTAATTTGGAGTTTCCGCTATTCTATTACGAATCAATTTGTGACGTCCCCAGCATGTCACGACTAATGTGGAACTACTAGTGCCATTATCTTTCTCGTTTCACTTTTTTTAAGCATGCGGAAGTGGTAGGGACTAGATTAATCCTGAGGTACATGTGGACTTCTATAAACAGGGTAACTTCATTTCTTATTTATTTATATATGTACATCAGCAACAAGTGGGGTATACTGAGGAATTCAAAAGGTTCATACTATTGACTACACCGCCTTGTACGTTGGTCATCCCATCCCCACCCAGCTGTACATGTGGTTGCCCCCTAGCCCCTAACTCTATCAAAAATCTTCTGAGCTCTAAAAAATCCAGCTTCCCTCCTACCTCCCGTCTATGAGGCAAGGCTACCTCCATTTCTTGACCCATCGGCAAATAGTGGGAGTGGACCCACCGTGTGCCCATTGATGTGGGTTTACATCTTGATGAACCCAAGAGTGATCTATCCTGTTGGAGGCCTTATATCAACGACCATTCATGACTTGATTCGAATAAAATATATCCGCAAAACTAGGGTCAATGAATTCATCCTCTTCCTATGTGAAGTCAATAGGTACTCCATAAAAGACCATATGGGAGGTAGGTAGGATTGACATTCTATTAATGTGAAAAGATAAAGTCAACAACCAATGAGTCTAAATCCACAAAGTAGAAAGTCCAACGGTCAATACTACACAAATCAATTATTACTAACAAAGAAAGCCTTAATAGAAAGTTTAGTAAATCACTTGCACATCAACTTACTTGAGAACCTTTTCAAAATACATGACAAATCAATACAAGTAATAACTTTTCCCTATAGATAATCAGTAGCTCAGTTCAAAAGTACTAAAGTTATATTTAATATAAATTCATGCTACCATCATCATCCGGGGAACCCATTACTCCTGGGCATCTCGCACCCATTCGGTAGTGCAATGCAAGGACCTCTAGGGGAACTACATTACACCTTCCAAGTATATGGAGGAACCCAATTGCTCCTCTAGGCATCCCTATTACAAATCAAAGCATTGTCGTCTCAAGGATTGACGGCATTCTCAGTTACATATCCACATCACGCTACAACAATTCCATCATTCAATTTAAAAAGTACGTTTGATGTTACTTTTACCCAGGAACTCAAATGTGAAGCAAATGAATTCCCAGTCATCCTATCCCTTAGACTGACATATTTTCACTCACGCTTACATTGAATGAACTATAAGAGGAATCCCATACTCTAGACCTTAAATTGACCTTATAAGGCATCCCATACGTCTTTAGAATAGATAGTTGTTGCTTAGGTAAACGGATTTAAAAAATTATGAAACTTTAATATGAGGTAGAAAGAAACTCGAGGGACATTTTTAGTGAGGACTCGAAGTTTGATTCAGCTCATATAGTTCTAAATAATTTTGTAATATGTGCCCAAAACGGTAAGGATTTCTAGAATGCAGTTGAGTATGAAAATAAACATTTTGCTGACAAATGTGACCGATAAATTATGGAAAATACGTGATAGCCTAGGACGTCCTCTACAACTTTTATGATGGACACGTGTTAGGATTCTCGACTGAAAAATTTGTGGAAAATGGAAAGTAGAAAGAGGTCGGTTTAGTGAACCCAAAAACAGATTTCAAATCCTGTGGTTTTTCAAATATATTTTTGTCATATAAAGTCCAAAAATTATGAAATTAAAACATGTCATAGAACAGCCAACAAAAGAATAAATTTTTTGAAGAATGCCCCATGAAATTCATCTCGCATAAGTTGGTACAAAATTAGCAAGATTCGGGGTCGAGCTAAAAACTGCATCTGCCTATGTCTATTTACTAATCTAAATTAGGATTTTGGCCATTTCAGTCCTCGCACTTACTCAATATCGACTGTCCATTCTCCTATGACCTAATCACAAGCCCAACTACTTCAAACTCGACAATGTAGCTAGGTCCGCAATCGAAACTTCTAATTAAACAAGGAACTAAACCACGTTCATGAATTAACAACAATCAATCGACATAGGATAGAACGGAGTATATCTACTTGTCTCGGGTCCTAGTGAGTTGTGGTGGTGGCTTGGCAGGATGAAGATGAGGCTGATGGCGACGACGCAAGTGTAAAATTGGGAGAAAAACTCAGTCTTCTTACGCTGAGGAGGGGTCCCTTCGTTGCTGACTTCTGCACTTCACTGGCTACAACGGATGATGAAGAGGAGTTGAAGGGGGCGTGAGGGCAGGGGACGAACGGTTCACTCTTTCTCTCTCTCCCACAGTCGGCGCTGTTCTTCCTCTGGCGGTGATCATTGAGTCAGCATCCCTTGATGCATCGTCGCTCACTTGCCGCAACAGATGGGGTGAACGATGGCTCGATCTGTGGCCGATTCGGCGAGATGGAATGGAAGGTCAGCTGGGGAAGGGGATGTGTCGCAGCTTGGAGGATTGTGTGGCGTCACGTGGTGTAAATCAGCAGCAACCGGTCACGCTGATGTGGTGCCAGTCGCTGAGTTGGTCCGGTTCGGCAATGACACGGTGTTGCAGTGTTACGATTGATAACTTCGCCTGGCTCGAGGTTTTGCGGCTGAGTTGTCTCGGCAATGACGGGGACAAGCCACGGGGGAGGTCTTGGGGGTGGTGCGAATGGTGCTGTCCAATGACGAGCTTGCTAATATAGCATGGACCATGAAGCATTCAAGACTCGCTATCTTGTTGAGCAAAATTTCGGATGTCACACAATTAGAGATCATTCTATGAACCAAATGCTACATATTCGTGACTTGATTATGTTAGATAAATCTAATATTCTTTTTGTACTTTTTCTTTTAATTCAAAAATATTTTTGCAAACAGTCTTTGTCAATTTTAATTCTAAACCATTAACATGCATATTGCGACCTAATTTCAAGTGAACCACCTAAAGTTTGGCTAATGGATTACTAAGTCTGAACTTAGTTTGAGCTTTCCCAAGCTCATATCAATTCGCGATTTAGGTTTAAGCTTTTAGCATGCAAATGAATTTTATTTAGAAATCATCACTAATTAGTTTATGATTTACAGGAGAATTATTTTACTCCTACAAACCATAAAATTTAGATACAAGAGCTTAGTTATACTAGATTTATTTAATACACTTTTGATATAATTTTTTTCATGAAATTTTTTTATCATATAGCTTGAATTTATTTTTTTACTTTTTAGCATGTGAGGTAACCATGCGGGTGTACAATCCACAAATTTAACATCAAATAAAATAATAAATATATTACAAGATTTATCTCATAACAATAAAAGTATCTGCAATATTAGCTCAGAATTCATATCAATAGCCCTAGATATGATTTCTAATTAACACGCAATCACTCAACTTTTAAGGATTTTCTCTTATTTAAATGAAACTAAGTCTTTTTTTTTTTTTTTTTTTTGAGCAAGAAATGAAACTAAGTCTACGCGGAATGCAAACGCACAAAATGCTTAACTCAAAGGACATGTAATGCGTAACCTATTATGCAAAGTGTATGTCACACGTCATTAATTATTTATCGTGATTTAATGACAATAAAATATTAAATGCAACTATCCTAACATGTCATGCGATCCTAAAGATGAAATGACTAGGAGACATGCAAGGAATGACCTAATTCTAGGTGATACACGCATAATATTTTTTATGTTTTCTTTTGCTTTTTATAAAATTCAAAATTAACATTGCCCAATATTTGAACATGCAATTCAAATTAACAAAAAGGAAAATCTAATGTCCTAAATTAATGTTTTGGTGTTTTTTATTTAAAAAATTCGGAATAAATAAAATGTCTAATCTAAATAGGCAAACTATCCTAAAATAGGCATTATTCCAACGAGGATCCGATCCAACTTAAATATACCTTTTGGGTTTTCTTTTATGGAAGCAAAATCAGTTTAAACAAAGGCATAAAATAAAAACAACATGGCAGGGGGAACCCCACGGCTCCTCTCTTCTCAAGAATCCATACATCCCTTATTTGTCACGCCCTGAATCCCAAGCGCATGCTCATCCCTTGGTGGTTGATAAAAATTTGCGACTTCCCAGGACAAGTCACCGACCCTTTCATTTTATTGTACATGTAGAAGTGAATTATTTAGTTCCCCAACATCAACAACTTGAGGTAGAAGAGTAGGAAACGGAATCACAAACAAAACATGTTTTTATAAACAAACCGAGTCAAGTATAAAATCCTATAACCAAAAGACTTCAAAAGGCTGCCTCACAAAAAGGAACTGTCCTATCAACCTACACCTCATATACCCTCAGCTTGGCTCTAGGTCCTCCACTCTACAGCCCTGAAATAAATTGAGCCCACGACGGGGTGAAATATAAATCTTAGCGAGTTCACGCTTTAAACCCTGATTAGGAGGATAATACGCCAAGAGGTGCCCTAACCACACAATCATACAATCACAGAAACTTACCTCATCTCAAATTCACCATGCAGGTCAGCACAGTTCATATACATCATGCATAAAATCAATGCATGCCACAATTGAAACGCCTTACTCAACTTAATAAATCACATGGGTCATGATTATAAGGCCAAATCGTTATGACACGTTCCATACCATGTTACACAATTTTGTCCCATAATTCGGCGCATCTATTTCTAACATGCGTTCCAATTGATAATTACGCCCCTCTAGGGTACGACCTACTTGAAGTTCGGTGATTTACTAGCATAGCCAGGCATCGTCTCACCCCATTGAGCACGGCTACGTCTCTCAAAGACGGCTTTCTCGAAGGAGTATAGGTCTAGACTCTAGTGCAACCCAAATCCCATATAGGGTAAGGTCTAGCGTAAACGCTTAAGATGGGTTCTCTTAACCAATACACGACAATTCAATCTCAGCCTAGGATACCATGCATTGCACTCAAATGTCTCAATTAAATTAGTAATCCTAGCCTATTTTCTTCGTATTAAAAACACCCAATGAAAATAGTCGTGTGTGGGTATATGGTCAGATTAGACTTGGAAAATTCATAACCTTCTTTTTCAAATTCCACTTGGTTTATATAATATATAAAACCATTTTTGGTGTTAAAACCCAACACCCGGGATTTTCTGAATAAATATCGAAATTCACAAATTTTGGAATTAAATACGCAAAATTCCAATCGGCACTCAATTTGTACAATTTAACACTCAATTGCAAAAATTAACCTTATCATTGCAATCAGCATGAAATTCCGGTCACCGGCTATCCTAGTCTAATTTCCGAAAAATATTTAATAATTAAATAATTACCAAAATTAATTACATAATTCAATTTAAATTCTAAAAAAGCTAACTTAAGCCGAAAATGCCCAATTAAATACCGAAACGGGCCGGGAAAATTACCGAACCAATCTAGATAAATAATACAGCTTATTTAGTCCCTAACTAAGCCGTTCTAACCACCTAACATGCATAATTAACTAATTAAATCACTAATCTAATCTAACTAACCACCTAGTCTCTACTTAACTTAAACTAAACACCCCTTAAACGCCATTAGCTTACTAAGTAGAGTTTAGTGCATAAACTCACCGTTTAGCGCGAAAACCGTTTCACCGTGACAGCGGCCGAAACCTGAACTTTCGGTGGCATCAACAGACACTTGGGATGGGCCAAAAAAGCTTTGCAAGCCCACAGCAACTGTTGGGCTTGGTCCTGGGCTTGGGCTGCGGGCTGGACTTGCTTCGTGAGTGGGGCTGGCACGAGTGAGCTGGGCCGAACAAGGAAGCAGCAAGGAGCTGCTGGTGACAACGCGAAGCTTGCTGGAGAGAGACGGACGAAGGTGGCAGCTGGCGCATGCAGGCTCTGCACGGGTCAACGATGGGGCTTCGGGCATTGCTGGGTTGACCGGCGTGATGTCTCGAAGAAGCTGGGGCACGGAGAGGGAACAACACGCACAACACGCGGCAAGGCAGAGGCTGTTTCGGTGGAGTTGAATTGCGTACGTGTGGCAGGCGGTGAAATGCTTCGGTGCTGCTGGACTTCGATTCGCTGGGGTAGAGGGTTGCTTCGGTGGGGCTGAGAATGAAAGAAGATGTGGTTACAATGGAGAGGTGTGTGTTGGAAGATATGCATTTGGTGGATTCCGAAGACCTACTTAGAAGGAATCTTGGTCGATTGTATTTATGTATTTTAGTTAGGAATTGATATATTCAATCTTTTTCTTCCCTTTATTATATCATCAATTGTATTATATTTACAGAGCATTGTACATTGAATCAATACAATGAAAATACAATTCCTACAGAATTCTCTTGATCTTCTCTCGATTCTTCATCTCCTTTCATGGTATCAGAGCTTCGGCTTCTGATTTTTTCCTCGCTTCCGCTCCCGGTTGCCTGCAAAGGAGATATGAAATAATTCAATAGATCTACCTTAGGAACCATTCTCGAGAAAGAAGATAAGAGCTTCTGTTCTTTTACCCTCATTTTTTTCTTACCTCCGTAACTTCCATGGCCGATAACCAGTCCACCCCAGATGCTTCACCACCATTGCAGATCCAAGATGTACCTGCAGAAACGCAACAGCAAGCAATCCAAACTCAACCGGTTCAGTGGAGACCCACACAAGCTCAGTTCGGACTGGGGCAACCCTTTGCGGGTCAACCGTTCCAGTGGATACCTTACCCATGGTATCTCGGGCCAAGCCCGAATACATCATCGCCTTTTTTTGTGGGCCACCAAGGAGCCCACGTCCAATCCGAGGCGAGCCCACCAACCGTGAATGGGGCAAACTCGAACCCCGGAGTGGAGCAGGTAATCGGGTCTGGAAGCGGGTCTGGAGAGCCGGGTATGGGAATGAATCCCTACTCGGGAATTTCAAATGCGGGTTACCAATTCGGCTCAAACGAATCGGGTCAGGGAACAAATCCCTACCCGAATCTTGCACCCGGATTCATGCCGTTCCCCGTCGCTGCCGTCACCGGGCGACCAGAGCCTGGAGACCCCCTGCATGTCTCGACGGCCGACGGCCCTGAACTGAAGTTAATCAGTTTACAGTTAACCGGACCGGAGAATTATCACAAGTGGGCCCGAGACTTCCGGCGCGCCCCGTGACGAAGGACAAGGATGGATTCCTCGACGGGGCGGTTCCGATTCCTTCCAACGAACGCCTCGCTCGATTATGGAGAAAGTGCAACCAGCTCGTAAGGACATGGATCGGCAATTGCATTTCACCAGAAGTCGCGGCTGGCCTACCACCAACAGAGGACTCGAAAACCATATGGACAACATCAAACAGATGTATGGCAAGTTAGATCGGGCATGAATCTTTTCTCTTTTGCAGGAACTCAGCGATTTAAAGCAAGGGAACATGACCGTGACGGCCTGTTATAACAAATTATCGTCCTTATGGAACGATCTCGAAGTCGCAGAAGAAAGGCTTGAAGGACCAGAGGAGACCCTTGCACAATATCGTTCCATAAAGGAAAGAGAAAAGGCAACCCGATTCCTCCTAATATTGAACGACTCGTACCTGAGCTTTTGGTCCCAGATCTTGGCCATGGAGCCCGCGCCTCCGCTTGGGCGAATCTTCCAACTTGCCGTCCAGGAAGAGAGTCAGAGACTCACATCCTCGGAGCCGACGAAGGGAGCAGGAAGTTTTGCACTCGCGAGCCGAGGAGAACGGCGAGATCCGCCGCGGAATCCAGGAGCCAAAACCCTAGCGCACGAAAAAGGAGGGATGCAGGAGGCGCTAGGGTTCCGTTTTGACGAGGGACACCTCCTTAAAAATGAAGGGATGGGCGGTCCAGATCATCCGCGACGATCTGACGGCCAAAAAGGCTTGATCCGCTTCGCTGGATCGGACGGTGGAGATGAGGCGGGTGCAAAAGGATCCGACGGTGGGATTTTTTCTGCATATGCGAAAAATTTCTCTAAAGGAAAAGGTAAATTATATTGCGATTTTTGTCGTCGCCCGCACCATACGATAGAGAATTGTTGGAAGTTACACGGCAAACCTGGAGAAAAAGGGAGAAAAAAGGAATTTTCTACAGCCAATCAAGTTAGTGGGTCCAATGTTGATAAATCTATTACGTATGAGCAATATCAACAACTGATGCAGGCCATGCACAAATTGGACACCGCCAACAAAGGGGGAAATTTTTGACACTGGGGCCAGTGATCACATAGTTTGTGAGAAAGCATTTTTTTCATAAATAAATGCGAAATTGGATTTTCCCATTTCTGTGCAATTACCCAATGGGACTATTACTTATGTTACAATTACAGGGAAAGTCCAACTTAGTCCCCAAATTACTCTCACATATGTGCTTTATGTCCCAGAATTTCGATTCAATCTTGTCTCTGTCTCCAAAGCTTGTCAAGAAAATTCCTGTCGTATACTGTTTGATCCTGACACTTGCTTCTTTCAGGCCCTTTTGACTGGCAAAGTGATGGGCATTGGTAGTCTCTCTGAAGGACTGTACCTTTGGAAAAATTTCCCAAGTAATCTTGATTTGTTATCTATTTTTTCAAATAAAGTGTCATTGTGTAATGCAGCTACCAATGATAAAGAATTCCTTATGCATTCAAGATTGGGTCATAGTTCTTTTTTCCCTTACTCTAAATGTCCAATATGCCCCCTTGCAAAACAGTCTCGATGGTAGCTGTGCGGACGTGTGGTAGCTGCAGGCGTTGTCTCGGTGGAGAGAAAGCGCTACAAGAGAGAGATTTTGGTGGAGAGAGAGCTGCTTCGACGGAAGAAAAGAAGGAAAATGAAAAGCAAAGCAGGAACGGATGGAGTCGGCGTCGAAGGGGAGAAAAGAGGAGAAGCCGAAGGAGGGAAGCAGCTGGCAAAGCTTGCTAAAGAAGCCGCGGGTGGGGGAAAATTCAACAAACATTAGCCATACAATTAATTACACATTCAGATGCATGCTTACCCTTGTTTGTATTGCAATTGGAGAGGCCTCTAAGGACACTGTTAGCGGAGGAGGGATCCAGTTTACTCGCCAACCATCGCAGGACAATATTCTTACAATCATCAACGTTATTTGAGTGCTCAGGTGAGATAGGATTCCCATCTGAACTCGACAAGCCATTCAAGGATAGTTTCTGGGCTGCATCTAAAATTGCGTTTTGGCAAGTTTGGTCACAGCACTCCTTGACAGGATCGATTTTTTGACAAGCAATTAGAAGTCTTGAGGTGTCCACGCTGCTCTCAAACTCATTGACATCAGTGATAGGGCAGGAGGCTGCGGTGAGGTTTGCAGGAGAAACAGAGCATATGCTTTGAAGAGTTCCATTGGCACCTTGAGCCTCTAGGATTGTTAGAACATCTGAGAGGCAATGGTTGGAATGAGTTGCATTTAAAGCAAGCATCCCAGAGTTTTTACTAGACTGCCCCATGAGAATGACCAGCGTGGCATCAAACTGAGGACAACATACCACATTAGCTAAATATGGCGCAAATGAAGCCCAACAGTCCGTCGCTGTTATACTCATGATGCTCTGTGCCACTGAAAAATTCAAGCTGCAAAGTCCTGATGAACCAAAACCATAACCAGTAGAAAATTAGGCCATGTGCACTGCCCTCCACAAAAAGATAGTTCTACTCCAGTCAAGAAAGTCAAGTGGGATAGGCCTTAATTGACCAAAATCTGTGTGGACACAAGAAAATGCAGGATGCTTCAAACTCTCGTACAAAGAAGACACAGGGTTTAGTCAATGCCAGAGTAACTGTCACATTTCACATCAGTTTGCAATCATGGATGCAGTTACCCTGCATCATTGCCCAAAATCCTGTCACGTGTCCATGAATAATCCACTGTTGTACGTGATTTGAGAAGAAGTGATGCAAATGGGAGCTTCAATATTCAGGTCAAAAGCTAACTAAAAGAAAAGGGTGCTCTAAAAGCATGGTAATTGGGAAGCTTTCCACAATAGTCATACTCAGGAAACTCAGCGTTGTTTGCCCCAAGCACACGCGGGATACTTTTAGCCAAGCATAAGTGACATTGTTTAGAAAAACCTTTGTTCCTATGGTATTTGAGCAAGTGAATCGCACCTGATAATTTGGGCACAGTGGCATTTGTGAATGGAATCAATGGTGCAGGAGCTAAACTAGGGAGAAAAGGTTGAGGTTCTGCACTGGGCGAGATTTTTGGAGTCACAGCACTTCTCTTTATTGAAACTAAAGCATTGTGTTCATCACCAAGAACTGAGCTGGAATAGGAGACATTTAAACCTGCAGAGACAAAGGAGCTACATGATTGATAGCCTGTCATACACACGAAGGAAGACGTGAATATTGCTGATAAGCAGAGGGTTACCCACTTGCATTGATTTGCTGTACGATAAAATTAATAACACTAAAGTTCTCACTTTTGAATAGTAAATGGTTCTAAAGCAACACAACATAACTTGGAAATTACAAATTTGGGTCCAAGCAGACCCTAGAAGCCACCTTAGAAAGTTGTGAAAGCAACATTCTGAGTTTCCTTCAGTCTGAGAGAACATTGCACAAAATAGACACTAACTTCTGTATCACAAGTTTCCCACAGACTGGAGAATGATTTTGTTAGCAGGAATATTACAGACCATCCTGCTGAGTTTAGCTCAGTTGATTTACCACCTAGAAACCCATAAGCACATTCTAATTCTCCTGCAAGTAATTGTCGCAAAGAAAAAAGGGCTTTGAAAACCTTCACTATCTTAACTACACAGAAAACCCAATCTGATAAGCTACCATCGCTGCAAGAAACTAATCGGGTCAGTCAGTAAGACTCCCAGCAAAACCATCAATTTAGCTTTTCATCAGTATTCATAACAATGTGTTCTGCAGCACAACTTGGCTAAGAAACTTGCATCCACACAAGACACCACCAATTTATTCTGCATTATGGACCTGAAACGTGATGCCGGTTGCCTTTTCAGAGCCCTCTTTGGAAATCAAAGCGCATCCCTAGTTTAAGCAATTCTTCATTGAACTTCCTCATAAGCTCTAACATTACAAATCAATTATGAAACCTTGGTTATGCATCCAAAAGGATTGATTAGATATACCAACAAATCCTCTCAGAAGTCAAAAATTTCGTTCCCATGTCACCTTCTGCTTCCACACGCTTTGTTGCTGAGATACCTTCTGCTAAAATTCGTCCCTATCCTTTTGGTTTTAACAGCTTTTTCACCTTAAAATATTTTCCAATATGAGGTCCAAACTCCAAAGCATCGAACTACGGAGAAATTGCACCAAAACAACAGCGTCGACAAAAACTGGAGCTGGAATCAAAGTTGGCTGTCCGGCGGCAGAAATTTAAAAAGCTAGATTCTTGATAAGCAGAAGAGTAGAGAACTGACACGACAGAGGAAACCAGGAAATCAAGCACACTCGGGTCCTCCAAAAATAAGCATTCAAGACAACCCAATTTGTTAAATTTGCCAAAAGGGAAGATTAATGCCAAATAAAGATACCGGCAGTGAAAAAAAACCAAGAACAAGAACAAGAACGCTTACAAAGAATCGCTAGCAGAACACGCCGAGGCGCGAGGCCGCCGCCCAGCCTCGCTCTCTCGCCTTCACCCTATGGGTTTCGCAGCAGCAAACGCAGAGAATGCGAATGCAAGATGAACAGGCCGGGGGAAAAAAAGGAGACTAATGCAGGAGTGGCGAACCCACCTCAATGCCTCTGCAATTGAAAAAACGGGCACTGAGAATCTTGCGTATTAAATAGACCGTACGGAGCGTTGAAAAAGAGAAAGGCCGAGCAGGAGGAGGCGGAGGAGGAGGAAGAGAACGGGAACTTCGCGGAGCGAGGGAGGGAGGGAGCCAGCGAGCACTTCACTTGGACACGCTCGGTGAACAGTAGCTACGCACGAGCGAGGTCGAGCTGGGGGTGGGCGGGGGGAGGAGAGAGAGGATCACGTGCCGAGAGTCCGGAGTCACGTGGGGGGAGGTTGCTTCCGGGAGAATACACTCGCAGCATGCCAGCATCTATTAAAACCGAAAATTGGAATGTAACCGTCATATTTCATGAGGTTAATGTCAAGAAAAACTTTAAATTCGTACATTTATGATAAATTAATTTTAAATTAATTTTTTAATTACAAACAAATTCTAAATCAACGCATCCATGATAATTTACTCCAAACAAATATTTTAATCACAAAAAAGTCCAAATTGATATATTTATGATGAATTTATTGTATTTTAGTTTCTGTTACATTGAATTAATATCACAAAAAAACCACAAAAATGTCCATTTATGATAAATGGAAAGTAAATCCTCAAACTAGTACATCCGTTAACTGTCACGTATTATTCAATTTAATAATTAGATGGTAAATTTTAAGGAAAACTAATTGTGGGTAAATTTGTCATCTGTGTATCAGTTTGAGCTTTTTGATGGTAAAAGTTAGTTTAAGATAATTTTTTCACAAATATAATAATTTGAGGTTTTTTTGATCTATTAACCTTATTTTATTTGAATTGTCCATCCATTTGTTTCGTTATCAAATAAATTTCCGCGCATCACTAAAAATTAATGAAAAACCATTCGCTCAACTCGAATTTCTCTTTGCCCATTCCGTGTCGCAACGTGTGTTAAATTCAAGCTTCTCTTGATAATTATATGTCGTGTTGTCATATTTCACATAAAATTAATCACCGCTAAATTCCACGACCCAAATCAACACATTTTCACTTATTTTTGTTTTTATGAAATACATCTAATTCACATATGAGATATTCGTACAAAAAACGCAGAATGATCTTGATAGGGATTATCACTGGTAGTTTTAGCTAGATTAGGGTGGCATACACCGCCACTATCTTATTTGCCTTTCCTTTTGCCATTTGGGGTTGCTTCGGGCATTGAGCTCGTGTTCCCGGAGGAAGCGTGACATTGCGGGGTTTGACTCCGTGCGATGCGCAGCGGAGAAAGGACAGCCGTTTGATTTAGCATGAAACGAAACTTTGGTTTTAAGCCTTCGCTTCTTGCTGTGGTCATCTTCTACCTCTTCATCTTTGGACCCGTCGTTCTGTCGTGGAATCGTCATCGCGCCTTGGATTTTTCAATTCATTGGTGGCTTTGGATGCATTGTTTGTCTTGGGGGGGAGCTCGAGAGATTTGCGCGTGAAAACAGCCTTCCAAAACGGGGTGGGGGTGGGGGTGGGGGAGGGGAGGGACTTGGCGTGTAGTTATATTGCCCAATTGCGTACGCAAGGACAACAAACATTAACATTCCCGAAAGAGATGCCTCATAATCCCCCTCTTGTCCCCGACTCCCGCATGCAGCCCAAAATCCCCATGGAATAATTTGCCTTTTTTTTTTTTTTTTTTTTATCTCACGGGGATGTGGGGGACACTTGCTATGCCCTCAAGAAAAAAAAAAAAAAAAAATGAAGATTATACTAAAGCGATTGGTTAAAAGGTTAAGGCACTGATTACGGCGTGCTTTTCTAGAGGTCCCGAATATTGTTATTATTATTATTTTTTGAGTGGATACTTTGTTTTTTTTTTTTTTTTTTTTTTTTTTTTTTTTTTGGGTCGACTAAAATGGGCTAAAAGGAGTCTGGTTTTATGGCTAAAGAAGTCGGTGTCATTATGGGCTGGGCGGTCCATCCTTTTTCATGCGAAGTGCACCCGATAAGATAAGAGGGACTGGCCTTTTGTAAATGAGAGTTTCAGATTTCGTTTTCGAAATGAGACGCAGGAAGTCGTGAATGGTGGCGAGGGACAAAGCCTCGATGCTTATCGGCCTGCACGATTAGTCCCTTCATTGGGACGAGCTCCCACTAGCTTTGCGAGGCCCAGTCAAATATCAATCGGTCCAGTTCTGGGGTCGGTTTATTGCGCACCCTCTTCCCCTTAAATGAGCCTCAGTTTTGAGCTCACCGCCGGGGCCTCCTCATTGGCACCTCTAAGATGAGCATCCTACGGCAGATATTTGATCTGGAGATTCTCAAACCATCCGAGGCCGTGGATCTAACGAGTGTTGACTCTCTCGTGGCAACGGCGATCAGGAGGAGATGAAATGTCGTAATCTTTGGGAGCCCAAGTCACCTGGCGACGGGGACAAAGGCCCCATAACCTTTTTTTTCCTCTATGAGGGCGAGTGCGGGTCAGGTGATTGCGTGATGACTTATGGCCTTTCCTTTTTTGGATCCAAGGTAAGGAAGAGATATTTGAGTTTTTTGGAAGAGACATCTGAGTTATGTGTCTGCCTTTGTGTGTGTTTGGGAGAGAGACAGATGAACCGAATAATTATAAGGACCAACATTTATCTTTCAACAAATCTAAATAAAAAATCTCCATTTGTTGCACTGTTTGCTTTCTAAAGGTGCCCTTACTCTTTAACAACCATTAATTGAGAGATGGAGAACAATGTGTTCGGAGCTTATAATGGATCATCGTGATATAAGTTTGCGTCTATTCTCACAAACTAATAACCTACTGCATAGATTTTACTAGTCAGTTGTTAAAAAGTTTTAATAGATTATGTCACTTATGCTCAAGAATTTTATGTCAAAACCGGTGCTGTTTATATCCAAGCAGATAGATCTCATTATCTCACACCTAAGCATAAATTAGGGAAAAGTACCAAATAAGTTCTAAACCTATTGCATTGGTACCAATTCAGTCCTAAACTTTTCAATTGAACTAATTCAGTCCTAAACTTTTTATTATTGGTACCAATTCAGTCCATTCAGCCAATTTTGGCCAGCCGATGCTGACGTGGGCGTCAGCCGGTGGCCGGATCGACGTGACAATTTTATGATTTTTTAATTATCTTTTCGAAATTTTTATTATTATTATTATTTTTTTTTTTCTGTCTTCTTCCTTGCGTTGGCCGGCAAGCCTCCGGTGAGGCTCGTCGGCCACTGGGCGAGGGCCACGACCCTCGCCGGCTCACCCAGCCTCTCCTAGGGCCACGGGCGAGGTTGGCCTAGCCCAGATCGGCCGGCGAGGCGGCTTCGCCCGATCCGGGCGAGGCCGGCCCGCCCGCGCGGCCTTGGGCGAGGCCGAGTGGCCCTCACCCGGCCGTCGGCGAGGGTCGCGGCCCTCGCTCGGCCTCGCCCTGTGGCCGCGGGCAAGGCGGCTTAGCCCAGATCCGGGCGAGGCCAGCCTCGACCGCAGCCCTGGGTGAGGTCGAGCGAGGGCCACGACCCTCGCCGGCGGCCGGGCGAGGGCCGCTCGGCCTCACCCGGATCCGGCGAAGCCTCCGCACCGGTGTCCCCGGGAGAGGCCGGGCGAGGGCCGTGACCCTTGCCGGCCAGAAGAAGAAAGAAAAAAAGAAAGAAAAAAAATTTAAAAAAAAATTTAAAAAATCGAAAAATAATTAAAAAATCATAAAAATTATTAGCATCGGGTCACCGGCCGAGGTCCACGTCAGCGTCGGCTGGCCAAAATTGGCCGGATGGACTGAATTGGTACCAATAGTAAAAGGTTTAGGACTGAATTGGTTCAATTGAAAAGTTTAGAACTGAATTGGTACCAATGCAATAGGTTTATGACTTTTTTGGTACTTTTCCCCATAAATTATTATATGGCCAACAATTCTCAAAAGATTATAATATGAGGCTCACAAAAGATGACAAAAATGCAGGCAAAGTTTTCTCAAATTTTGGAATCACAAACTCTCGGTTTCTTTATCTCTTCGGTGAATTGGCCTTCTTTTATATTTCTCAGCATCTAAGCTTCCCATTGGACAATTTTCAAATAATCAACCTCCAATCTAACCATTGGACAATTGTTGAGAAGATTTGGGTAGGTTAAAATTGATCAATTAGAATTCCCGTAAAGTTAATCACCTATACAATCAAATCTTGATTCCCAAAATTTGAGTGCTTCGACAATAGAAAGTATTTTGCATTTGGGATTATCATCAAGCAAGAAATATATCTCACATAATTGATCTATCTTGTACATATAATATTTATATTGATGGTCAATCAAAATCTTCTAAATTGAGAATCCATATCAAATCACAAGCTATCAAGAAATGAAATAATACATTTAAAATAATTATCTTGAAGATCGAGACAAAATTGTTGTCACAAATAGTGTAGGTGTTGTACTTATATTCAGTGTTATATTCAGCTCTCCTACTATCTATAGATATCAAACTTTCATAGGCCTCTATTAAGCTTTCGTAATACTCTATTCATATCCATTCAGCATGTTGTTGATATTTACACAGTAGGCTGCTTATATCCACGCAATACGCTATTTATATCCGTGCAATAACTAATTGCGGCTTCTCAATTATATTCAACAATTCTTCCCAAGACACTTTAACAGCGATAGCAATGTATTCCATAAACTTAAAACCTTGTTCTTTTAGTCATTTAAAAAATTTTCACTGGTCATATCAAAGGTTCTTTTAAAGCGGATATTCCCTGCAACACAAATGACTTTTGCATTTATCAAGATCAATATAAATGATGGATAGTTTTGTCTATTTCAAGTATGTTAAGAGGTTTTCTCATCAGTACAAACACCCATCAATATTCCATCAGTTTCAATATCTTAGAGCTCACAGAGCTACCTAAAAGCTAAAGAGTAAAGGCTCTCTCGGAAGGCAAGACCTTGGTGTATAATGCATCCCTAATTGAGCGGAACAGGGTCGAATAAAGCCAACGGAATTTGGTCCTTGGTTTCATGACTGGGAAGGCCATGTCCATCTTCATACTGGTAAAAGAATTGAGAAGCTCGTGCTAAGTTCAAACAGGCACTGAGGAGAGGCTTGAACCTGAGAAATGGGTAGTCCTTAAGCATGTCTTTGTTCATCCTCTTCTAGGTCTCACACACTATATGCTTGATGTGTTCTCGTGCGGGCTTCTCTAAAGCGCCAGTTTCATTCATGTAGCATTCTAGTGCTTTGAAGTTGTCTCTGATGGATACAAAACGCACAATCCCATGATCTCCATAACCAGAACAAGAACACACATAATTGAGTAGAAAGATTAATGTACCTGTTTTGGGATCCATCGTTTTTGAAGCGGAAGCGGAAAACTAATGTTCCACCCGCAATCTTTCTCCTCTATTGCCCTCTGTATCACTATCTCAATGAGACGCCCCCCTCACCCTTTAGCGCTAAATAAACGCTCTTTACGTGAGGATACTTATGAGAATTAGGGTTAGAAGAGAGACTTGAGCACTATTTATAGAGTTTTCAACCAAGCCCTCTCATTACGGGCCAAGCTCAACTTGGCCCACACTAGCCAACCCCATATTAGACTAATTAAGAAACTTTCTATCTCACCTTAGACCAACCCCGTTTTACGTTAATCGTAAAATAGTAAATTACAATATCAATTAATATAATCAACATTAGGAAAACTCTTACATTCTCCCACTTGGACTATATTAATTGAAATTGTACTGTATGTGCACACCTTGGTCTAGAGATAATTTTTAATAGTCAATCCCATCTCATAAAGTCTTAAACATCGAATCATGGTGATAACTGCATGTATACACACAGAGCCTTTCACGGTCATGAGTGCTTTCAACTTTATCGATATGAATTCAATATGGTAGTGTGGTAAATGGATAACATCTCTTATAGAGAAATTCCATTTGTCAGTCATCATTCTCTTACTTATCATCACAAAAAAAAAATTGTGCCACTAGAGAATGTCTTTATGGTTCTAATGAACCCACATATGCATTATCCTTACGGTTAATCTTTCTACCTTTCTTTATGTATAACAAGACATATGAACGAGACTAATAAGCGGATGCCCCTAGCCTTCACTCAAGGTTTATACAATACCTTGAAACTTTTATCAATATATATATAGACACACACACACACAACATAATAACAATTCATTCAATTAACACTTTATCGAATGTAAAAGTTGATATGATATATATATATTAAAATATTACTAAATTGTAACAAATACAGATGTAAACTATATTCGAGGAAAAAATAAAACACAGCTCCCGCTAAATAACAGTATTCCAAGATACTCCTAGACCCATGCTAATGAGATGTCGCTCAAATATACATGGGTGTAGGTCTTTAATTAGTGAATTTGCAACCATCTCATTTATAGGAATATGATCTACTGCAATGTCACCATTCTGTACTAATTCATTTATGGTAAAAAACTTGACCTCCATGTGTTTAGACCCCTTGAGACTTCTGTTGTTATTAATAAATATCACTGCAGAATTATTGTCACAATATAACTATATAGGCCTATCTACAAAATCAAAAACTGTTAACTCCTTAATGAAGTTTCAGAGCCAAATAGCTTGAGTAGCAGCTGAAAAATATGCTACAAACTTCGCTTGCATGGTAAAAGAAGATATGGATTCCTATTTCTCACTCTTCCATGATATTGTACCTCCTGCCAACATAAATATGTATCCTGTCGTTGACTTCTTATCATCTTGACAGCCAGCAAAATCTGCATCTGAATACCCTGCTAGTTTTAAGTCTGGAATATGTCTATAAATCAACATATAATCTTTTATCCTCTTTAAGTACCTTAAAACCTTCTTGACAGCAACCTAGTGATTGCGTCTTAGATTTGACTGATATTTGCCTAGAAGTCCTGTTGCAAAGGCAATATCTGGTCTAGTGCGAACTTGAGCATACATGATACTTCTGAGCACACTAGCATAAGGTACATTCTTCATTTGAGCTTTCTCAAAATCTGAATTAGGGTATTGTGAAAGACTCAATTTACTACCTTTAATAACAAGAACAATTCCTGGTTTGCAATGTTGCATATTGAATCTTTCTAAAATGCGATTAATATACGCTCTCTGAGACAAACCCAATGAATGGTGAGAACGATCCCTATGGATTTCAATGCCAAGAACAAAAGACGTCTCGCCAAGGTCTTTCATGTCAAAATTTTTAGATAACATCCGCTTTGTCTTATGTAATAAACCAATGTCACTACTTGTAAGTAGGATATCATCCACATAAAGTATGAGAAACAAATATTTCCTCCCGCTGACTTTGGTGTATATACACTAATCTACTTTGTTTTTAATAAATCTGAATGAAGCGATAACACTATGAAACTTTAAATACAAAGCTTGCTTAAGGCCATAAATAAACTTTTTCAATCTACAACAAGCTGACCCGAGTCATTTGCTGCAAGACCTTCCATATGGTGTAACTCCATATCAAAATGAGCTATCAATGCCAAAATAATTCTAAATGAATCTTGAGAAGAAACTGGAGAAAATGTTGTTTCATAATCTATTCATTCTCTTTGAGTGAAACCCTTAGCTACCAGTCTGGCATTAAACTTTTCAATCTTCCCTTTGAAATATCTTTTAGTCTTGAATACCCATTTGCAGCCAATAAGTTTACAACCTTCAGGAAATTCAGTAAGCTCCCAAATACCATTGTGTTTCATAGATTGCATCTCATCTTTCATCGCATCTAGCCACAAGTTTGATTGAGGACATGAGATGGCATCCGTATAAGTTACCAGATCAACAGCATGGCTAATATCATAATCATGCTCTCCTAGGTAGATAACATAGTTTAGTGGTATAGCTGAACGTCTTTCCCTAGTTGATCTTTTGAGTGAAGCTACTTCAACATCATTCTGAATTTGAGGGGCTTGAGGAATTTCATTAGGAACTACCTTAACAATAGGATCCTGGGTCACAACAAACTCAGTTTGTGGCGCATGAGGCTCCATAATTGTCTGCATAGGATGAGACAGGGATTTAGTAATCCTCACCATACTATCATCTTCAATAGTTTGTGAGCAACTGCCATTTTCAGCTACATCAAATTCCAGAAACTTTGCAGTATGAGATTCTACAATTCTTATACCTCCATTAGGGTTATAAAACTGATACCCCTTTGAATGATCTGGGTAAAATACGAAGTAACACCGAGTAGTTTTGGAATCTAACTTACTCATTATTGGATTATATAACTTCACTTCTACTGGACATCCTCAAACTTTAAGATGATTCAAGCTAGGTTTACATTCAATCCACAATTCAAAATGAGTCAATCGAACTGCTTTAGTAGGAACACGATTTAGAATATAAAGAATTATTTTCAAAGCTTCACCCCATAGAAAATTAGGTAAATTGGTCATACTAATCATACTTCTCATCATGTCCATAAGAGTACGGTTACGCTTTTTAGCTACACCATTTTGTTTAGGACTTTTGGGCATAGTAAACTGACCTATTATCTTAGAATCCTCTAAGTATTTAGCAAACGGCCTTTTAAGTTGTCCAGAATCCCCATGCCTACCAAAATACTCACTACCACGATCAGATCTAACAATCTTTATAACTTTTCCCAACTGTTTCTCCACTTCGGTCCAAAAAATCTTGAATTTGTCAAAAGACTCGGACTTTTCTTTAATTAAGCATAAGTATCCATATCGGTAATAATCGTCAATAAATATGATGAAATAAAAATTTCTTCACAAAGTAGCTATGTATGGTCCACTAATATTAGTGTGAACAACTTCCAACAAATCAGAATTTCATACAATGGATTTCTTCTTTATCTTAGTCATTTTACCTCTATAACAGTTTACGCAAATCTCTAGATCACTTTTAAGAGTAGGCAAGATGTCATCCTTTATAAGCCTTTCTACTATTTCTTTAGAGATGTGACTAAAACGTTTATACCACAATGCATAAGACTGTTCTTTAGGTAAAAGCCTTTTGGAAATAACTTTTTCAGCTGAATGAGCAATGTACATGTCGTTGGGAGATAAACTTAATTGATATAATCCATTGACTAAATTGCAACACTCAATCTCGAATCATAAAACATGGAAATATTATTGCTCTTTATTTCAAAAGAATATCCACACATGTCCAAACAAGACATAGAAACTAAATTCCACCTAAAATAAGGTACGTAAAAGGTGTTTCTCAACATCATCCTAAAACTAGAATCTAAAATTAAAATAACATCTCCCACGAACTCGACGTTAATTCCAATGTTGTTTCCCATAGTGAACTTTAATTCATCCTGATTTGGCATCCTTTGGTTTATGAATCCCTGTATGGTAAATGCAACATGATTAGTTACACCACTATCTAGCCACCATGAATTGGTTGAGATTTTAGATAGATTGGATTCACAAATAAATGCCAAAGAATTATTACCTTTAGGGTCACTTTTAGTTCTCTTGGACAACCAAGCCTTATACTTATTGCAGTGTTTCTTTATGTGTCATGTCTCCTTGCAAAAGTAGCAAAGAACACCATCCTTCTTGGAGAATGCTTTCTTAGGACCCAAACAGTTAGAAGGACCATCACCTTCAAAATTTCTTTTATTGTTGGAAGGATTAGTAGCTTCATAATTGCCCTTGTGGGTATAGTTTTTCAACTTCTTACCCTTGTTATTACTAGAACTAGAAGTATAAAGAGCAATGTGGCATTTATCTTTCTTTAATTTCTCTTCCTCTGCTACTACCCTTGCAATTAGGTTATTAATGGACCAAGTCTCATATTGGAAACTATAATTGGTCTTGATAATCCCAAAATCAGGAGGAAGAGTATTTAGAGTTTGATGCATAATGCAAGCAGTGAGAATAACAACATTGAGAGCATGAAGCTTTGTCTGCAAATCCACCATCCTCAGAAAATAATCTCTAACTTCACTAGAACTATCATATTTCATAGTAAATAGTGTTTGCAAGTGTATCCCTATCTCAGCATTAGATGAGACACGGTTTCTAGCCACTGAAGCTTCCATCATTTGCCTAGCAATGCAGTCTGCAGGCAAACCACTTTTCAAGTGTTCCTGAATGAAACACTTCATGGACAGTAAGCAAATTCTATCGCTCTTTTCCTAAGCAGCAAAATGTGTTTTCTAGGCCTTTGTACTCTTGGCAATAAGATCTGTCGGCCGATTGGCAGTAAGAACCATATGAACATCTGCCATCTCCATAGCAAATAGAAGATCTTCTCTCCATCTCTTAAAGTTTAAACCAGTAAGAACCTCAATAGTGACGGAGTTACCGTTTATAGAAAAAGGTGACTGAAAGACAAGCAATGTATATAATTAATATCATGTGAGCATTGTGTAACTTGAGTACAAGTACACATCCAGAGAGTTACCTGCAAAATCACATAATCACCTTTGGGCAGAATACATGACATGTAGTTGTATACTTCTCACATGATAGCGGTTATGAGAATATATTCTAATATTCGTGAATTCATCACCTTTGGGCATATGAACCACTAGAATCAGTCACTCATCTTCCACACCATCATGTATCCCTCCATGAATTAATATATAATCACCTCTTTTTGGAGTATGACTACGCATTAGACCGGGAGACATCCCAATCATTAACGAGACCAAAATTTCTCAAACCTAATCAAGTGTGCCATTTTGGCGGTGACAATTCAATTGAATCGTTAAAACTCTCTCATATCAGAGATATAAGCTTTACTCCTCACATACACCATATACATATAATTTTAACTTTAATGATAGGGGCAACATATCATTGAAATCACATATCATGCTAATTACACTGCCTCATTCATTAATAAAAATTAAACTTTATTGTATATTATTAATGAATAACACTTTTACAATGTTTATGTGATAACATACTAGTAACCCAACACCCGTATTTCCAAAATCACAGAAAAATACAAGAAAAATACGCAAAAATACACTAAAAATACATGTATTTAGGGTTTTTCATGTATGTTCACATTCATAAAATTATCAAACATGTAAAATAAATGCACCACAAGATAGAAAATACTCATACGAACTTGCAGCCACCAACCATGCGCCCATCGGAGCTCCCATGCGCCCACACGTGCCGCCTGAGTGCGCGGTGCGTGGAGCTCATGTGCAGGCGAAGAGAATAGCCAAAATTGGTCCGATTGGTAGCGGCCCAACCAATTCCTGAGTCGACCGTCCGGTCCAACCGCTTGGTCCGAACGATTGATCGGGTCGGGTCGGGTCCGGGTCGCTGACATCAGCACTTGTTTGCATTGCACGTGTGAGCGGCCCCCCGCGCATGGGGGTGCGTGCGGCCTCCCTTGGTGATGCGCCGCCCATGGATTTGCTCGTCTCAACAAGCCCAATTTGAATATACAATTTAATTTGATTTGTATTGAATGAAAAATCACGAAATCTTAAAATTGGGGCAAAAATACTATACATTCGAGTTCTAGGGTTATGGTAGCTCCGATACCACATGATGGATGCAAAACACATAATCCCGTGATCCTAGTCCACATTAGGAAAACTTTTACAGTCTCCTTGTGCCAATTCATACTAAGTGGACGACATTGATGAGTGACAAACATAAGTTCCATTATTCATATCACATGCATATCAAATAATAAAAAAGAATAGAACATCATCATGAACACTCCGATGATGTACTTTTCTTTTATAAGTGATTATTTACAAGGAGAAAAATGAATGTCAAATTAAGTTACCGATGATGTGTTGAGAGCATTGTTGAGTCGAAGGATCTTACCGGAACAGTGCATGACACTTGGAATTTTTGAAACATAATCAAGTCCCTCTTCCATTAATTTGTTTGTGGTTAGAAAGTAGCTGTCCAACAGCAAAATCAGCCCTCCGATTGAATCCACCACATTGTCCATGTACTCCTTCGGTGTCGGTTTAATGCCCTTGTTGTACCAATGTACCTCCTTCATGTACGCCTCGCATTCATTGGCCTAATATAGGATTGAGATTCGAAAATCAAGATGACTACCAAATTCATACCAGAATTTTGGATTGCACATGTCAATGACCAAGTCTAGGGATGTTCTCTTCTCCTACATTTTTTGGGATTCTCAAATGTTCAAAGATAAATTATAATGGAAGTTAGAAGTAGAAAAATGACTTGTCTGATGTGGACAAGCAATTATTAAGTGAGAGATTTAGTAAGTCAAGATTACCACTTTCCGTAGGTAAGGGATGGGGTTGATTCCTCGCTCTCTCATTGTCCAATACCCAATTTCATTGGTCGTGCTGTACAGGACCATGAAACTATCTCTTATTGTTGGAGGAAGTCTAGCTATGTTTGTGACATCATGATTTTCAAGTTCGTTTTCGATGAGATAAAATGGGCTTTTTATCGACGCGCCTATGGCCTTATTCTTTGAGTTGGCCATTCACGAGATAACTAGTCTATCAGGTGAAACCGCTAAAGAATATAAATGCGACTGACTTGAGAATTTGGCTCGAAATCAATTGCTCGACCGTACTAATCTGTAATGGTCATTACGGCATCGTCAAAGTTGATCAGAGATCAATGATAGATCGATTCAATAAAGATATGCGATTAGTGTGTGGGTCCTTCTACTTGATTGTAAAATTTCTGTTGAACGGCACTAGACCGATTTTTTTGTCATTTCTGTACTCTATGTCCGTATTTGAAATATCGAGATTTTTACGACAACTGAGAGTCGCTGCCATACCCCAATCCTCAAGTACGCACCCATACCTTACCTTGGTCGATTAATAGCAATGTCCCGGGAGGCATCGCCGACCCATTCATTTTAATATACGCATGCGGAAGCATATGAAATCCCCAGACAATAAAACAATGGGATAGGAAAGTATGATTCCAAATTTCCACTTTAGAAGCAACCACACTTATATACATTGCCAATCATAGGGCAAATATATACAAGTTGAATTGTTAAGTCAGGTTTAAACTACCAGTTCCTAAAACAGAGTCTGCGAAATGGAATTGACTCCTATCAAAAGAGAATTGCCTTATGACTAACTAGTCCAATATGATCGTCAATTCTTCAAGGTTCCTCTTCTATACTTTGGCCCTCCAGTCCTTCACCAATGCCATTTAAGGACCTAAAAATGGTTATTCAATAACTAGTGAGACAACGTCTCAGCAAGTTCTATCCCCTAAGACTTGATTAATAGGCCAATACGCTTTAGAGGCTGCCTAAGCATAACACGGGTCAGAGGACTTACCTTGACCTTAGATTCCACCTGCAGTTCAATAAAGTTCAAATAGGCACCCAATTACTCACCACAGATCGAATCATCGATCAATCGACCTAATCGATTACATGTCAATTAGACCATTCTCCGATTATTTCATTCAATAATGTCCATTCTCCAAGATAACCTATCGAGCTACTGAGCCAATATATTATATAATTCATTTTCCAAGATGACACACTAAGTTGCTGAGCCACTATAATATACTATTAATTCTCCAAGATAACCTATCGAGTTACCGAGCTAGTATATTATAATATTCATTCTCTGAGATGATATATAGAGTCACCGAGTATATTCATCATAACGTACATTCTCCAAGATGACATGTTAAGTCACCAAGCCATTATGGCATGTCGTCCATTCTCTAAGATGGTCTATAGAATCACCGAGCCGACATTTCATACCGTCTATTCTCCAAGATGACCTATAGGGTCATTGAGCCGGTATACAAGCAATTCTTTCTCAAGATGACAAGAGAGTCATTGAGTTATAATAGTATAACGTCCATTCTCCAGATGATATACGAATCATCAAGCCGTTATAGTATTTTGTTCCAAAGACACAATTAATTTTACCATTTTCATCATATTTGATAAAAGTACATGCGTGTGGGCATATGGTCGGCCTTAGCCAAAATATAATAATTTCCTTTTTATTCACCCACTCCTTTTAGCTGTATAAAAATAGATTTTTGACGTAATAGACCAACACCCAGTAATTTTTCAATTAATTATCAAAATTAATTTAATTTAGGAATAAATCCTAAAATCACCAATAAATCAATTCAGCACGAACTAATGCTCAAATAAATAAATGGACTGCACCATGATAATCAACATAAAATTTCGATCGTCGACTATCACAGCCTAATTTTTGAAAAATAGATAATTAATTAAATAATACAAAAATTAATTATTAAATAGCAATAAATCCAATTTAAGCCGGTAATGCCTAATTGGAAGCCGAGACGAGCCTGAAAAATTACCGAGATTTGTTCATTAAATAATAGGACTTGTCTACTTGCTAAGTACACTAATCATTTGCCTAACATGCATAGGTAAATCCCTAATTTAATTATTCTAATCTAATCTATCTACATAATTACACTTAATTAAATTTAATCAACCCCTAAGCATCATTAGCATACTAATAAAGGATTAGTGAGCAAAAATCACTTAATTAACACACAGATCAGATCAAACCGATGAGAATGGCGTGGGAGACGTTTTTCTCCAAAGCGGGCCTAGGCTTCGAGTCTTGGAAACACCTCAAAATGAACCTACAAGGTGGCTGGAAACCCACTTCTTTCTACTTCTGTTTTGGCTGGTTAAAGGCTAAAATGGCAGGGGGGGTCACTCGGTTGAGGCGGGGATGGCTCGAGAAAGCAAAATTGGACCTTGGCGGGGCTTGGTGGAGCTCGAACAGTGGTTGGCAGCCACTCACGGCGGTCTGAGATGCTCGGACAACTCCTGGAATGCTGGGACAACTGTTGGAACCGAGTGAGGGTGAGAGAGAGGCGGTGGTGCGCGTGGCACGCAGGCGAGGGTGAAACTGACGACGGTAGCGTGCAGCGTGGAGGGGCTGCTGTCCGGTGGTTGTTGCACTTTCTTTGGCCTCTTGTTGGTGTGCAAAAAGATGGAGGAAGGTGGAGAGGAGGGTTGTTGCACGGTGAGGGAAATAGAGAGGAAGGAGAGAGAGGAGAGGAAGGAGAGAGAGGAGAGGGGACCACATGGGCATTTCTTTTCCACAACTTGATCTCCAAGGCTCCTCCTTGGCCAAGTATCATTCCTTGGCTCACAATGAGCCACCAAGGCTCCCCCCCACAACCTTGAAATGGTGCAATTTGGCTAGGCCATGGGGGCATACGAATTTCCAAGCAATTGGCTTTAATTGGACTTGGTTGTTGTTCAATTCAAACTCATTTGGTCTCAATAAATTCAATTGACCCTCCATCAATCAAATCGATATTTTTCCTCATCCACATATCCATCATGCTTCCCAAATTTGTGATAAAAAAAACCGGTCTTTTTCTTAACAAAAACGGTCCTATGCCGATTTTTTGCCAAAAAGTCTCAGGTTTCAAAAAAATCTTTTAAGATTGAGTCAACGTTCCTAAAATTTATTATGATATGACAGAATCTTTAATTTCTAAAATTGGACTTGAATTGGCGGTTAATTTCCATTCGGCACATTTTTAGTGTAACCTAGGTACCGGGTAGTTTTCAAAGATTTTTAGTGCAAATGACCCGTGGTCGATTTTCTTCAAGCCAATATGAACCCACTCGATACATTGGCGACTCTCGGTTGTCATGAAAATCTTGAGAATTCAAATACGAACACAGGGTACCAAAACGACAAAAGAATCAGTCTAGGGTCGGTCGATGAGAATTTTCCAATTTAGTGGTGTCACCTACGATTATCCACACATCTCAGTCGAGTCGGCCTATCTCTGATCTCAAATCGATTTTATATTGTGTCGTAATGGCCTCTAAAGATGAGCACGGTCGAGAAGTCGATTCTTGGTCAAATTCTCAAATCTATTGCATTAAAATTCCTTAATAGCTTCTCTAAATAGTCTAGTTATCTCGAGAGTGATCAGCTCTGAGAATAGTTCTATAGGCGCGTTAATGAAATATTCGATTTATTCGGTAGGAAACAGGATTGCAAATCTAGGATGTTACAACTCTTCCCATCTTATAAAAATTTCGTCCTTGAAATTTTAACCTTACAAAACTTCATAAAAAAGGTGGGGGTACAATTGTCTCATCGACTCTTCATTCTCCTATGTCACTCTTTTAGTACCATGGTGTTGCCAGACCACTTTGACCAACAGAATGGTCTTTGTATGCAGAACTTGCTCTTTTCGATCCACTGTCTGAACCGGGCTTTCGACGTATGACACACGGTTATCCACGTCCAATTCCTTGAAATTGAGTACATGGGTCAAGTCAGGCTCATATTTCCTTAACATTGACACGTGAAAGATGTTGTGCATTTGCGCCAATCTTGGCGGCAATGCAAGACGATACACTAGGTTCCCGATTCTCTCAAAAATCTCAAACGGACCTACATACCTCGGACTCAGTTTTTATTTCTTTCCAAAGCATGAAGTTTCCCTCTATTGGAGAAATCTTCTTGAAGTATTTTGAAGCTGACAAAACATTTCCATCAGTCTAGTCTAAAGGTTTGCAGACTCTGCTATTTAAAGTCTGAAGACCTCCGGACAGCCAGACTCAAGACTCAAGACTCAAGACTATTCTCATTGACAGTTTCTAATCCAAAGAACGAAGGCAATCCGAGCCAAATTGTTTGGTTGAGGATTTGGTCTTATCCACTGGAGAAGATCTATTGGCTGGATATGAGATAACAGATTCATCTATTTGAATTGATCGAGATTGATTCGATGATCAAGGATCCGATGATTGGTGAAATATTCGTGGAAGGTTCTACTTATGGAAACCGAGATCCTGATTGTATGGGCGAACATGATTGATGGGCTATCGACACGTTCCTTTAATAGCTCGAATAATCTTCTTGATTGATTCCGTCCAACAGGTAGATTGGAGGAATTACTTTGGAAAGTGTCAACGGGTATGATGGCATGAAGGATTATAAAAGGAAGACATTCCAGTTGTTCGAAGGAGTGCGCGATAGAAGAATTCCAAAGTCTGAAGCTTCTTGTTGTTTAGTCAATTCATTTGAGCGAAAAAAAACTTGTACTCAAAATAGAGTTTATACTTGTGAGAAACCTTGAGGAAGTGTGATAGAACATCCACAATGTGGAATCAAGGAAGAACTGTGCTGTAACATCTCTTTTTTTTCATAGTGGAATCCAGCCGATAGGTTGTCAGTGCCGAAGAGTGGACGTAGGCTTAGAATAAGCCGAACCACTATAAACCTTGTGTTCAATTTTCTCTTCCCTACTATTTACTTTACCTTGATCGTAATTCATTTTTGTTAAGTAAAAGAGTATCTCCTTTCTATTATCTGCTTAGTATTACAGTGGTATCTCGAAAAATTGTTGTTGCACCTATTCACCCCCCCTCTAGGTGCTTATACTAGCTACATCAATTGGTATCAGAGCTTGTGTACTCACTTTGTTTGAAGTGTTTTACTTTAGAGTTAAAGATCCATGGCTAATATGCTAGCACCAGGGCTGGTGGAAGGGCAAAGCAATACCAAACCACCCTACTTTGATGGAAATGATTACAACATCTGGAAAAACAAGATGAAAGCGTTCCTACGATCAAAGGATCCTCTGGAATGGGACGTTGTAGAAAAAGGAATTACTCTTAAAGTTGCATCTGTCTCAGAGAGAGGAAAAGAAACTGTTGAGTCAAGAGAAATGACTCAGGAAGAGATAATCAAGAGACAAGCACTCGATGCAAAAGCAATTTATTCTTTATATTGTACTTTGTCACCTACTGAATATAACTGAATATCTTCTTGTGATACAGCAAAAGAAGTCTGGGATAGATTACATATCACTTATGAAGGAACAGATCGAGTGAAGGAGACTAGAATCAACGTTCTCCTCGGTCAATATGAAGCCTTTCAAATGATATCAGGAGAATCTATAACTGACATGTTTAGTCGTTTTACAGATATCGTGAATGGTCTTGAAAATCAAGGTCAACCGATTTCTGATCCCATGAAGGTAAACAAGCTGCTGCGAGGACTGTCCAAGGATTGGAACCATATAAAGAATTCAATAAGAGAGATGCAAAGAATCATGCCACTATCTGTCGACGAGCTAGTTGGAACTCTTCAGTCTTATGAAGTGGAGCGAATCAATGAAGATGAAAATCCTAAAGGTAAGAAATCCAGTGCATTAAAATCTAATGATGATTCTGATGCTACAGATTCTGAAGACGATATGGATGATGAGGAGCTTGCTCTCGTGATAAGAAGGTTCAGAAAGCTGAACAGAAAAGGGAGAAGATTCAATCCAAGGAAACAAAGTTTTCAAAAGTATTAGACCAAGTTTGTTAATGATGAATCAAACAAGGATGTAGTCTGCTTTGAATGTAAGAAAAAGGGACACATCTGACCCAACTGTCCTCTTCTGAGAAAGAAGAAAGGAAAAGCTGAAAAGTCTCGAAAGGCTCTCAAAGCCGAAACCTGGAGTGATACAGAGTGTGAAGAAAGTGATGATGAATGTGCCAACTTATGTCTGATGGCGCAATCAAACTTAGACTCAAACTCTGGATCAGATCAGACAGTGAATTTGAGGTAAGTAATTTTAAAATTCCTGTCAAGGTTTCTAAGTATATTGATGAGTTGTGTTTTAGTCTTAAGACTTCTCTTAAAAGAATTTCCGAACTCAAAAGGAAATTTCTACCTTAAAACAACAAGAAAATGCTTTGAAAGAAAATGTGAAATGTTTAGATGTGAATGTTTCATCTCTTAAAGAAAATGAAGTCAATCTTTTGAAAGAAAATGCTTTCTTAAAAAATGACTTATCAAATGTTTCAAAAAGATTTTCATTAGGATCTGAGAAACTTGAGAAAATTCTTTCAGCTCAAAGACCTTACTTCAATAAGTCTGGTCTAGGTATGACAGCAGAAACTATTCCCTTGATTGATTTTCCTAAAGTAAAAGAAAGAATTAAGCAAAGACCTTCGAGAGAGGCTTACAAAAATCATTTCAAAAAGGTTTTTGTAAAGTCTATAGGTCGAAATGCCCTCAGGTGTTCAAAGTGCAATAACCCGGATCACTTTGAAAAAGAGTGTCCTATGGTCTGGAAACCTGTTAAGAAATCATGGGCTAATACTGTTTATATTACTAACACCAATGGACCCAAGAAAATATGGGTACCAAAGAAAGCTTGAGTCTCTTTTGTTAAATGCGGGTCACTAACAAGAAAAAGGTGAAATGGTACCTAGATAGTGGATGCTCGAGACACATGACAGGAGATTCAAATTGCTTCATAAAGCTTGTTCAAATGAATGGTGGAAAAGTTTCCTTTGGAGGAAATAGCAAAGGAAGAATAGTGGGACTTGGAACTGTGAAGATTGGAAATCTCACAATAAACAATGTTTCTTTAGTTGAAGGACTTAACTACAATCTGCTCAGTGTCAACCAGCTATGTGATACCGGTTTCAAAATCTACTTTCAAGAGGGAATATGTTCAGGAACCAGTAAAGACTCTACTCAGTCGTTTATGGGTCGAAGGCATGGAAATATCTACCTCCTGGATGTGAAACCAGATGAATCGCAATGTCTAATCTCAATCCAAGACGAAGCGAGCTTATGGCACAAAAAGCTTGTGCATATTAACATGAAGCAGATAGCCAAAATCTCAGCAAAGAAGCTTGTTCGTGGTCTACCCAATTTATCATACCAAAAGTCTGACTTATGTACACCTTGCATATTGGGAAAACATGTAAGAAATTCCTTTAAACCAATAAATCAAGTTTCCACTAACCGTGTACTGCAGCTTTTGCATATGGATCTCTTTGGACCAACCAGAACTCAAAGCATTGGAGGTAAGAAATATTGCCTAGTAATTGTGGATGATTACTCACGATTTACTTGGGTGTATTTCCTGGCAAGTAAGTTTGAAACTTTCTCTTATTTTGAAAAGTTTGCTAAAAGAGTTCAAAATGAAAAAGGATATGCTATCTCCAGTATAAGAACAGACCATGGAGGCAAATTTGAAAATCAAGATTTTACAAAATTCTGTGATGAATCTGGCTTTAAGCATGTGTTCTCCTCTCCATATACTCCTCAGCAAAATGGAGTTGTGGAAAGAAAGAATAGATCTATTCAAGAAATGGCTAGAACTCTTTTAATTGAAAGTAAGATTTCTTCATGATTTTAGACTGAAGCTGTTTCAACAGCGTGCTATATCATCAATAGAGTCTTTTTAAGACCTATTCTAGAGAAAACCCCCTATGAACTATTCAAAGAAAAGAAGCCCATTGTTTCATATTTTCATGTATTCGGATGTAAATGCTTTATACTGAAAAATGCAAATGATCGAGTTGGTAAGTTTGAAGAAAAGTCAGATGAAGGCATCTTCCTTGGATATTCAACCACAAGCAAAGCGTACAGAGTCTACAACAAGAAGACTCAAACAGTGGAAGAATCAATGAATGTCAAATTCCAAGATTCTACACAAAGTGAATCTATTCAGACACATCTTGAAGAGGCTGAACCTGCTCCAGACTCTATAAAGTCTAAAACTCAAGAAGCAGCTTAGACTTTGAAGGACTAGCTACTAGTGATTGTTGAAGATTCAAGTGAAGGAAGTGACTATCGATCTGATAAATTAACCAGCAACTGGAAACATAAGTCCAGTCATTCCAAAGATCTTATCATTGGCGACATCAATGAAGGAATTCGCACAAGATCCAAAAGGCGCGAAGAGTCTAGTCTTTGTGGCTCTTATTTCTGAAATAGAACCCAAAAGCATAGAAGAAGCTTTATCTGATGAAAGCTGGATTGAAGCCATGCAAGAAGAACTCAGGCAATTCAGTATCAATGATGTCTGGGAATTGACTCCTAAACCTAAAGGTAAATATGTTATTGGAGCTAAATGGGTTTTCAGAAACAAGATGGACGAGAAAGGCAAGGTCGTAAGAAACAAAGCAAGACTCGTCGCCAAGGGATACACGCAAGAAGAAGGGATAGACTATGACGAGACTTACGCACCAGTAGCAAGGTTAGAAGCAATTCGTTTATTACTTGCATTTGCTTGTCATAAAAATTTCAGGTTATTCCAAATGGACGTCAAAAGTGCCTTCCTAAATGGATTTATCCATGAGGAAGTTTATGTGGAACGGCCACCTGGGTTTGAAGACCCAAGGAAACCAGACTTAGTCTTCAGACTCAAAAAGGCCTTATATGGTTTAAAGCAAGCACCTCGAGCTTGGTACGACAGACTAAGTAAGTTCTTAATACAGAATGGTTTTGTCAAAGGTAAAGTAGATACTACTCTATTTATCAAAAAAGGAAAACAAAAGCTTTTTACTTGTTCAAATATATGTGGATGATATTATTTTTGGATCCTCTAATGAAAGTCTGTGCAAGAAATTCTCTAAGTCTATGCAGGATGAGTTTGAAATGAGTATGATGGGAGAATTAACCTTCTTTCTTGGACTCCAAGTAAAATAATTGAAGGAAGGAACATTCAGTCATCAAGAAAAATATGCTATGGATCTTATCAAGAAGTTTGGACTGGAAAAGTGCAAAAAGACCGACATACCAATGTCAAGTTCCTTGAAGATAGACAAAGATGAAGGAGGAAAGAAAGTTGACCAGAAGCTATACAGAAGTATCATCGGTTCACTTCTCTATCTTACTGTTTCTAGACCTGACATTTTGTTTAGTGTTTGCATTTGTGCTAGATTTCAAGCAGACCCTAAAGAATCTCATCTCAGTATTGCGAAGCGTATTATCAAGTACATTGCTTCAACTCCAAGTATCGGTCCGTGGTATCCTAAGAAGGGAGACTTTACTCTTCTTGATATTCGAGACACGAATCTAGCCGGTTGCGAGTTGATAGAAAGAGCACCTCGGGAACTTGCCGTTGCTTGGAAGCGGGGACGGTGTCTTGGTTTTCAAGGAAACAAAATATTGTGGCTCTCTCTACAACAGAAGCAGAGTATGTAGCTCTTGGAAGTTGTTGTTCGCAAGTTTTGTGGATAAAACAACAGCTACAAGACTTTGAAATTGAAGACTCATGCACGGAGATTAGATGTGACAACACCAGCGCAATCAATCTTACTAAAAATCCAATCCTTCACTCAAGAGCAAAGCATATAGAGATTCGACATCACTTCATTAGAGATCATGTTCAAAATGGAGAAATCTCGATTCAATTTGTTGATTCAAAGAGCCAACTAGGGGATATATTCACAAAGCCTTTGGAGAAGAATCAATTTGATATTATCCGTTCCAGACTCAACATTTTGAAGCTTGAAGAAGTTAAAGTCTAGAGACTCTCAGACCCTCAGACTCAGACATTCATGGCTATAGACTGTAAGTTGTTTTAATATTCATGCTCGAAAAGGTATGATCATTCGTTCAGTTATAATTGATTTATATTATCTTTAATTTCCGTGAAAACTGGAAACTTGCCTTTTCAAAAAGATAACTTCTATTTAAAATGGCAATTATCGTTTTTAAAAAGAGACGACTGTTCACTTTCCTTTGTGTCGATTGTTTTTCCTTTTTAAATTGGGTTATATATATATACAGTCAGTTGTTTTCTTCGCTTAACTCCAAAACCCTAAAAAGCATTCTCCTCCCAATCCTGTCCCGACTTTGTGTTCATCTTCGAGAAAGTTGTTATCTTTTCTTGGGAAAGCGAGTCAAGGAATCTTTCAACGACAAGGAACGATGTCTTCTTTGAGAAAGTCTTCAAGAATCGCGAGCAGGGGACCACAGAGAATGAGGGAGGGACCTACCCATTTCGATCTCACCGAGGAAGAAGAGTTACCGAGACAGCAACAAAGTCCGATTCACTCTCAGCCACGTCACTCTCCACCATCTACCCCACAGGATGTGAGTCATCAACCGGAGGAAGAAATAATCGAGAAAGCAGACCCTGTAAGAATCCAAAAATCCTCTTTTATTTACAAGCTCTATCGTGCTTTGAAGAGCATTGGTACTCCGCTGAACTATGTAGATGATTTCCTTAAAGACAAGGGTTATGGAAATGAGTATGTCTTTTTGAGACGAATGGAGGATTTGAGAATTGCTCTGAAAGGAAGGGCTGAGGAAGCACTTGCAAACATTCCAAGTGACTCTCGTGTAGGGGGATTGAATCCGACTGACGGGAATGATGATGATAAACTGTTTAGTGAATTTCAACCTAGAATGGGTGTTACAGCGAAAGTTAAAGGAAAAAGAACGGAGTTGTTCAAATCGAAGGAACATGAGGATCTGTTCTTCAAACTGTTGAAACGTGGGGTGATAAACCCCAGGAGCGTTGATTTTGACTTTCTGGATGCCATCAATATGAACTTGAGGGAGAAGTTCAATCTACTTCAGCTCGAGCAATTTTGCTCCGACACCACAGACGGCTATGCACAATTGACAGCATATTTCTATTCAAATCTCATCTTTTTAAATGCGAATAGAATATCCTTCAGTGTTCAAGACCAAGACTATGTGGTAGATGTGGACATGTTGTCAGATATAATTGGGGTTGAAAGAGGACAATATCAACCGGTCAAGGTTTCAATTGCTCGTACCACACTAGAGCTTGTCAAAGACAGGAATACAGAAGGGAGAGTTACCTACACAAGAATGCGTGCCATCAACATCTTGCTTCACAAAATTGTGATCAACTGTCTCAGGCCAAAATCAACATCCAAGGCGACGTGTCTAACTCGAGGCGAAATTGATGTACGCGATCAATTCAGGGAAAAAGTTCTCTCTCCCTCACACCATTCTCTTCCACATGTACAGAGCGATGGTGAAGGACAATGGGCAGTTGCCTTACTTAGGTCTTGTGACCAAGATCTTCAGACACTTGAACATTGAACCTCCACACACTCTTTGTGTTCGACCATGCGACAAAATGGTGGTGGGTTTAAAAATGCTGACAAAAATGCGTCTGAAAGAGCTTGATAAGGCAATGGAGAAGTTCAAAGTGAAAACTCCAGTCAAATCTCATCCAGTATCTTCTACATCGAAAAGGAAAGGGAAGGAGCCCATGGGTGCTCCATCCAAAAAGAAAAGAACTCTTATCTTAGAGGATGAAGATGAAGAGGATGATCTCACTATCTCTGCCTTGGCATTGAAAAGGCTCAGTCGTTCTGAACCTGAATCAACGGAACGACAGGAGAAAGGAAAAGAAGCAGAGGGAAAAGAAGAGAATAGAGAAGCAGAGGAGAAAGAAGAGAAAGAAAAAGAAGAAGAGGAGAAGGAAGTTGAAGAATAAGAAGAAGTAGTGAAAGAAAAGTCTGCAGATGAAGCTGAAGAGAAAGGCAATCAAGACGCTGACGAGCATGACCATTATTCTTCTCCACCTGAAGGCATGGAGATAGGGGGAGATAATGAGGGAGTCAGCCGCTCTCCAGCCGACCCAGAAGACATTCATGCCTCTCTTTTTCCTGAAGAAGAACATGATGCTTCATCGCCAAATCTGCAAGATTATTCTGATATGCCATCATCTGCAGATCGTGTTGAAGCTAGTACGCAGATAGACAACTCAGCAGATTTTCGCAGAATTATGGAAATTCTCTTGGAAATGCGTGGTCAAATCTATGCTCTGGGATGCGAGGTTCAAAGTTTGCAGAATGCAGGCCAAGTTTCCTCAATTTCATTGAAAGATCAGATCCAAGCCCTCTCTGTTCAGATTCAGGCCAATGCAAAGGGTGAGGAGGTTGCACAACTGAAGGAAGACTTGAAAAGGCTGGAAGGGATCGTTCAGTCCATGGGAGATTTCCAGCTTGTGCGCATTCCCAAGCAGACTTGACTTTTTTCTCACCTTTTTAATGATGACAAAAAGGGGGAGAATTGCAATATTTGAACTTTGACTTGAACCTTTACTTTAAATTTTGTTTGTTTGTTTGGATATGTTTGGATATTTGTTTTGAGTATGACTTAGGTGTGGATTTGAAATTGACTGTTGCATTTATATCAAGTGTTATTGTATGGCCTTACTCATGAAAGACTAACCTATTTTCTGTGGATGCAGAGTCTAATTGAGTTTTTAATCTTTATGAGATATCCATATTGCTTGAGTAATGTTTTGCAGGTCAAAGTTGTTCAAATCTACAGGAAGGTTTTGTCTCCATCAAAAAGGGGGAGATTGTTGGAGAAATCTTCTTGAAGTATTTTGAAGCTGACAAAATGTTTCCATCAGTCTAGTCTCGAAGGTTTGCGGACTCGCTATTTAAAGTCCGAAGACCTCCGGACAGCCGAGACTCAAGACTCAAGACTCAAGACTATTCTCATTGACGGTTTCTAATCCAAAGAACGAAGGCAATCTAGAGCCAAAGTGTTTGGTTGAGGATTTGGTCTTATCCACTGGAGAAGATCTATTGACTGGATATGAGATAACTGATTCATCTATTTGAATTGATCGAGATTGATTCGATGATCAAGGATCCGATGATTGGCGAAATATTCGTGGAAGGTTCTACTTATGGAAACCGAGATCTTGATTATATGGGCGAACATGATTGATGGGCTATCGACACGTTCCTTTAATAGCTCGAATAATCTTCTTGATTGATTCCGTCCAACGGGTAGATTGGAGGAATTCCTTTGGAAAGTGTCAACGGGTATGATGGCATGAATGATTATAAAAGGAAGACGTTCCAGTTGTTTGAAGGAGTGCGCGATAGAAGAATTCCAAAGTCTGAAGCTTCCTGTTGTTTAGTTAATTCATTTGAATGAAAAAAACTTGTACTCAAAAGAGAGTTTATACTTGTGAGAAACCTTGAGGAAGTGTGATAGAACATCCACACTGTGGAATCAAGGAAGAATTGTGCTGTAACATCTCTTTTGTTCATAGTGGAATCCAGCCGATAGGCTGTTAGTGCGGAAGAGTGGACGTAGGCTTAAAATAAGCCGAACCACTATAAACCTTGTGTTCAATTTTCTCTTCCATACTCTTTACTTTACCTTGATCGTAATTCATTTTGTTAAGCAAAAGAGTATCTCCTTTCTATTATCTGCTTAGTATTACAGTGGTATCTCGAAAAATTGTTGTTGCACCTATTCACCCCTCTCTAGGTGCTTATACTAGCTACATCACCCTCATTGGTGACACCTTTAGAAAAACGTGATCACCAAATTGGAATTCCAAATACCTCCGATGCTTATCTGCTTAACTTTTCTCCCTACTCTGAGCAGTCTTTAATCTGTTTCTGATCACTGCCACAGCTTCCACTGATTGCTGGACCAACTCTGGGCTTGTAATATTTCTTTCCCCAACTTCATCCCAACACACTGGTGTTATGCATACTCTACCATACAATGCTTCAAATGGAGCCATCTTGATACTCTGCTGATAACTATTGTTGTAGACAAATTCCACCAAGTGTAGCTGATCTTCCCAACTTCCTTTGAAGTCTAGTACACAAGCTCTCAACATATTCTTGAGGATCTGAATAGTCCTCTTAGATTGACCATCTATCTGAGGATGATATGCCATATTGTGCTAAAACTTGGTACCTAAGGCACTTTGCAAACTCTTCCAAAAAGCGGCAGTAAACCTCGAGTTTCTATATCGTAACTGGCACCCCATGCATTCAAACCACTTGATGTGCATACAGATCCGCATACCTATCCAAACTCAGGTCCTTTTGAACTACAATGAAGTGAGCCGACTTTATCAGTCTGTTGATTACTACCTAAATTGAATCATTTCCTCTTTGACTCATCGGTAATCCGGTCACGAAATCCATCGTGATATGCTCCCATTTCCATTCTAGGATCTCTAGAGGTTGCAGAAGTCCTCCCAACTTGCAATGCTGAGCTTTCACTTGCTGACACGTTAGACACTTGGCGACATGCTTGGTGATGTTCGCCTTCATAGTTGACCACCAATAGTGTTGATGCAGATTTTAATACATCTTGGTACTACCAAGATGAATGCTGGAGCTGCTACGATGTGCTTCTGATAAGATGTACTCTCTAAGCTTTACATTGTCAGGTACAACCAAACGTCCTTGGAATCTCGGTATTCCATCATCAGAAACCTGAAAGTCAGCATTTCTTTTCTTAGTGTCCTCCTGTAGTATCTTCTGTACATCTGGATTCGTCGGTTGGAGTAATTTTATTTTGACCTGGACATCCGGCTTAATTCTGAGGATGACGGTGGCCTACCTCAAACTTGAATACCGAATCTTGAGCTCTCTCGATTAAGTTCCACTCTTTAATCAGTATGTGAGTAACTGAAGACTTTTGACTCAAAGCATCGGCGACCTTGTTCACCTTTCTCGGGTGATATAGAATATGACAATCGTAGTCCTTCAGCAATTCCATCCATCGACGCTGTCTCATGTTCAACTTATTCTGAAAGAACAGGTACTTAAGACTTTGATGGTCCGTGAAGATTTAAAATTTTTCTCTGCATAGATAATGTCTCCAAATCTTTAGAGCAAAGATAATTACCATGAGTTCTAAGTCATGCGTCAGGTAATTCTGTTCATGAGTTCTCAACTGACGGGAGGCGTATGCAACAACTCTGCCATGTTGTATCAACATGCAACCCAGTCCTCTGAACGACGCATCACTATAGATCTCGAATCCTTTAGGATTAGATGGAATCGTCAGCAAAGGTACGGTAGTTAGCTTTTCCTTCAGCTCTTGAAAACTATCTTCGCACTTGTCTGTCCATACAAATTTCTCATCTTTCTTTAGGAGTCTTGTCAAAGGTGATACTAATGATGAGAACCCTTTCACAAATCGTTTGTAATAACCTGCCAAACCCATAAAACTTATAATCTCTATCACGGTAGTTGGACTTGGCCAGTTGATCACTGCTTCTATCTTGCTCGGGTCCATAAAGATCTCTTCTCCTGAGATCACATGTTCTAAGAAAGTAACATGAGTTAACCAAAACTTGCACTTGCTGAACTTAGCATACAACCGGTAGGTTAAGTCACGCTAAAATCGCGTTAGATTAAAATTAACTACGAATTTGAACCCGATTTTAGAATTTGGAAGTTCTATCATATTACAATTTACTTTAGGAACTTCGACTCATCCTTCGAAGATTTTTCTGCAAATCGAGATTTTTGGCAAAAATTCAAAGTAGGGCCGTTTTTGTCCGGAAAATTCAGGGGACAGTTTTTGATCGCATTTTTAGGATGCAAGTTGGTTCTATTGGCAATGAAAAATATGAGTTGGAGTGTGGACACCTTGGTTGAATTTATGGGGATCAGATTGAGTACAATTGAAGGAGAATTGGAGGGGAATTGAATCCAATTTGAGTAGACCATGCACAAATTCGTAGCCCCCATGGTGTGCAACATTTGGACCCTTGAGAGGCTTGCCAAGAAAGTTTTGGCATCTGCAAATGGCTAAGGAAGAGAGCCAAGCTTGGTAGGGCCATGTTCTTAAAATTTGGATATTTTGGTGGCCCCCTCCTTGACCAGTAGCCCTCTTCTACCTTCAGTAGCCACCTTTCTCCACTTGTGACCATTTTGAGAGCTCCAAGTTGCAGAGAAAACTAGAGAGACCCCCAAGCAGTCGACCATTGCCGGTGTAGCCAAGATCGCCGTTTAGTGCCGTCGCGCACTCATTGTAAGCCATGCGTCCCCCGCATGTGCGGTTGCTCATCTTGCGCCGTCTCGCCTCCTGTTGCACCTTGGACTGCCATTGAGCTGAATCGGAGCCTCGTTGTGGCCGTCTAAGCCACCGGAGCAGTCGCCGTTGCCCGCAACAGTAGCTCACCGCCTTGTTTCACCATTCTAGTTGTCCAAGCAGCTTGGTTCCATCCCTGCAGGCTAAGAACATAAACCGAACTCTTAGCCCAGTTGAGACCTTCAGGAGATTTTTCCGGGCCTTTCCAGGCCTCGTTGGGTGTTGCAGCTAGGAGGTTTGTCACCTGTCTCCGCAACGCCATCGCTGTGGACTCATCGGCTCACTAATCTAGTGAGTTTACTCACTAAACCTTACTTAAGAGGTTAATTATGCGTAATGGATGTTTAGTTTAAGTTAGTTAAGGATTAGGTGGTTAGTTAGATTAGATTAGTGATTTAGTTATTTAGTATTGTTAGGTGGTTAGATTAGATTAATTAAGGCCTAGATAGGATGTGCTATTTATCTAGACATGTTCAGAAATTTTTTCGGCCTGTTTAGGCGATTAATTTAGCAATTATAGCCTAAGTTAGTATTTTTTGTATTTAAATTGAATTATTTAATTAATTTTGATAATTATTTAATTATTTATTATTTTTCAAAAATTAGACAGGGATAGTTGGTGATCAGAATTTTGTGCTGATTGTAATGGTGCGTTCAGTTTACACAATTGGATGTCAATTTGTGCAAATTGAGTGTTGATTGAAAATTTGGTCAATTATTCCAAAATTTGTGAATTTTGATATTTATTCAAAAAATCCCAGGCATCGGGTTTTAACACCGAAAATGATTTTATATACTATATAAAATAGTGGGATTTTAAAAAGAAGGTTATGAACTTTTCGAGTTTGATCTAACCGTGTATCAAAGCATTACTATTTTCATCGGGTATTTTTAATACGAAAAAAATAGGCTAGGATCACTATTTTATTTGAGGCATGTGAGTGCAATGCATGGTGTCCTGGATCAAGATTGAATGGTCGTGTGTTAGTTAAGATAGCCTATCCCAAGTGTTTATGTCGAACGTTACCCTATATGGGATTTGAGTCATAGTAGATTCTGGGCTTATACTCCTTTAGGAAAGCCATCTTTGAGAGACGTAGTCGTGCTCAATGGGGTGAGACGATGCCTGGTTACGCCAATAGACCGTCGAACTTCAAGTAGGCCGTATCTTAGAGGGGCATAATTAACAATTGGAACGCATGATTGATTGAGTTAGATGCACCTGATTATAAAACAAAATTGTGTGACATGGTATGAGAAGTGTTATAACAGTTTGGCCTTATAATCAGGATCCCTGTGATTGATTGAGTTGATGAGGTGTTTCAATTGTTGTGTGCTGTGATTATATGCATTGTGTATATGAATTGTGTTAACGTGCAGAAGGGAACTGAGGCTAGATAAGTTCTCTGTATTGTGTGGTTAGGCCACCCTTGGGTGTATTTCTATCCTAATAGGGGTTTAGGGGATGAACTTGTTGATACAATGTCTCACCCCGTCGTGGGTTTAACTTTTCAGGTCCTTCGATGGTGGTTGTGGAGGACCTGAAGCCTGGAGTTTGTGGAGGTGGAGTCCGAAGTATCTGCGTATGTGTCCGATTAGTTTGTCGTATGACAGCTTCTTTTTGAGAGCCGATCTTTTGTAGATTTTTGACTAGACTCGTTTTGTACCTAAACCCAATTGTTTTATAAGAGTGTGGCTTTTGTGAAATGTTGCCCTGCTTTTCTATCCCATTCTGTTTGCTGTTAGGTGTTTATTGTTTTGCTTATGCATGTGTTTAACTGATTGGGTCGGCGATGCGTCTTGGGAACGTCGCATTTGTATCGACCACAGAGGGATGTGCGCGTGCTTGAGGATAAGGGCGTGACATCCTTGTTTAAGTGGTATCAGAGCAGGTTAATGTTTGGAGTGATAAGGTGCGATGGGTCACGGGATAGTTAGTAGGAAAGGCCATTTTAATATACTAATGCATGTGATTGATAGTTGATTTGTAACTTGTTTGTGTGGCCACTCAGTTTCTAATTCTGTATGGAATTGGAAAGTAGGTTTTTGTAAGAATCCTGCACAATGAGTGATTAGGAGTAGAAGACTCCTAGAAAGCGAACCATTGGACCTATGACTTGGGGTAGGATGCTGACTAGGGTCGGTACCTGAGGAGGTCATGGTAGAGCGCCAACTCAGGCAAGCGTTAGTGGAGTAGCACCGCCTCTTGTTGGTGCTAGGGTAGCGGCCCCTGGTGATCCAAGAATGGATGGGATCATGTAGGTGCTAGAGACGATGGGAAATCAGATGGAGTAGCAGGCCCAGAATCAAGCTGCCACTGCCATTATTTCAGCCACCGCTACAGCCACCGCTACTGCAGCCGCCACTACCGCCGCCAATGTCGCCACTGATGCTGTTGCTGCCGCAACCGTTGTCGCATTTGTCACCGCACCTGTCGAGGTTCCACCTAGGAACGTGATTGCTATAAGGCCGATGCATGATTTGGTGGAATAGTTTTTGAAATTGAACCCACCGAAGTTCACTGGCGTAGGAGATCTTGAGGCTGCAGCCCTCTCGATCCAGGACTTAGAGAAGGCATTTGCATTGCTAAGGTCAACTGCGTCCTTGCAGTATATCAGTTGCAGGGTATTGCAAGCACTTGGTGGAGAGCCACCAGAGGAATAGTATTCCCAGAAGGGGTGGTTCTGGAGTGGAATGCCTTTGTCGAAGTGTTCAATGGCAAGTACTTCTCTGATAGTGCCAAAGAACTGAAGATGGCAGAATTTCAGCGCCTTCACCAAGGTATAATGACAGTAGATTAGTATGAAGCGAAGTTCGCTGAGTTGTCATAATATGCCCCCAGACCAGTTGAGGATCTAGTAGACTGAGCTAGAAGATTCAGAGATGGACTCAGACCAGAAGTGAGAAGCCCGCTGGAGCCACTCAATTTGAAGGACTACAATGACATGTATGAACGGGCCCAGCTGATAGAGAGAGACCATAATGAATGAGCCGCCGCATCTGGGTTGCAATTTAGTTCTAATTGGGATGGGAATCGGTTTGGGAAGAGACCGATGACTAGAGGAAGGTATCCTATTACACCTAATAGGAAGGATGGGATAGGAAAGTCAATACTAGGGCTATTCTCAAAGCTAATCACTCTCGAGATAACTAGACTATTCAGGGAAGCTATTAAGGAATTTTAGTGCGATAGACTTGAGAATTCGACCGGGAATCGGCTGTTTGACCGTGCTTATCTTTAGAGCCATTATGGCGTAGTTAAAAATCGATTTGAGATTAGAGATAGGTCGACTCAGCTGAGATGTGTGGCTAATTGTCGGTGACGCCAATAAATTGGAAAATTCTCATTGGTTGGCACTAGACTGATTTTTCTATCGTTTTGGTACCTTATGTCCGTATTTGAATCCTCGAGATTTTTAGGATAACCAAGAGTTGCCAATGTATCGAGTGGGTTCATTGTGGTTCGAAGAAAATTGACCACGGATCATTTGCACTAAAAATTTCTAAAACCTACCCGATAGTCTAGGTTACGCTAAAAACGAGCCAGATTGAAATTAACCGCGAATTTGACTTCGATTTTAGAAATTGAAAGTTCTCTCATGTCACAATAAATTATAGGAACGTTGACTCATTCTCAAAATAATTTTCTGCAACCCGAGATTTTTTTAGAAAAAGTCGGCATAGGACCATTTTTGTTCAAAAAAAATACAGGGATAGTTTTTTATCGCAAATTTGAGAATCAAGTGGATTGTATGGGTGAGGAAAAATGCTGAGATGATTGATGGTGGGTTTATTGATTTTATTGAAGAAAAGTGTCTAATTGAAGCCAAATCACTTGAAATTCATATGTCCCCCTATGCCTATGGTTTTTGGACCATTTCAATGTTGCAAAGGGAGGCATGGGTGGTTGAATTGTAGCCAAGGAAGTGCTGGTGGCTGAGGATGAGGTCAAGGGGACAAGATAGGAGAAAACAAGAGCCAAGTGGCCCCCTCTTGCCCCTCTCTCCCTCCAAGCTGCCGTCCACCCTCATTGTTGTCTTCATTGTGCTTTGCAAGCTTCCAGCAACTAGCCGAGAAGCTGCTGAAGCCCCTCAGCTGTGCCGGAATGCCCTCGACACCACCGCATGCTTGCCGGAGTAGCCAGCTCGACGTTGTGCGTTCGCTCGCCTGTGCTACCTGTTTGTGCATCCCAGCCTATCATCTGCCTCTGTCCATGCATCTAGGAGGCTGTCCAATAGCTGTGAGTGGCTATGGAAGCCTGCTGGAGCCGTCATTTGCCTCACCGAGCTGTTCGCCTGCCTCCGCCGATCTTGCCTCTCTAAACTAGCTTTGTTTCATCTGTTTTGCAGTCAAAATAGAGAGCAGATTTGTGGGTTTTCAGCAAGCTTGTAGGCCTATTTTGAGATGGTTTTGGGCCTCGAAAGTTAAACCCACCTTGGGAAGAGTCAAGCCTCATTGCATTCCTGACGTTTTGAACCGTCCGGCTCGCTGAACAAGTGAGTTGAACTCACTAATCCTCACTTAGTAAGCTAATGATGCTTAGGGGTTGATTAAATTAATTAAGCATGTTTTAGGTGAATAAATTAGATTAGATTAGATTAGATTAGTTAGTTTAATTATCTGCCGATGCATGTTAGGTGGTTAGTAGTGCCATTAGTGAGTAGACATGTGCTATTATTTATTTAATGAACCTTCAAATTTTTCTGGGTCCATTTTGGCGTCCAATTAAGCATTATGGGCTTAAGTTGGATTTATTGCATTTATTTAATATTTTTCATAATTATTTAATTAATTAATTATTTTTCGAAAATTAGGCTGGGATAGTCAACAATCGGAATTTTATGCTGATTATTGTGGTGCAGTCTGTTAATTTTTTTGAACTCTAATTTGTATAAAATTGATTTAATTGTGATTTTAAGATTTTATTCTTAAATTAATTAAATTTGGTAATTTATTGGAAAATTACCAAGCATCGATTTATAGCGCCAAAAATATGTTATGGGATGTTGAAATTGGTGGGATGTTTAAAAATGTGAAATTATTATATTTTGGCTAAGGTCGACTGTGTACCCACACACGACTATTTTATCGGGAATGATAACAGATGTTGAATTAGTTGTATGATTGAGATGATATATTATATCAGTCTACGGGTGATATGTTAGCTTAGCATAGAGCAGTATACCAGTATACTATATCGGTCTACAGGTGATATGTCAGCTTAGTAGAGAGCAGTATACCTTATCAGCTTAGATTGAACATTGTCGATATACTATATCAGCTTAAGGGTAATATGGCAGCTTAGTAGAGAGCAGTATACCCGATCATCTTAGAAGTGAGTTATACTATCTATTTATCAACTTAGCAGTGAGCAATCATGATATGAGCGGACTTTATAGATAGTATGAGAAGAGCCAATCAAGAAAGGGTTGTGGTGACATGTATCGACCGAGTCGATTGATCAATGATTTGATATGATGTTATGAATTAATTGATTGATGTGACTTGAGGCATTTGTAAATGATATTGACTTACAGGGTGGAAATGAGGTTAAGGTAAGTCCTCTGACCCGTGTTGTGCTTAGGCAGCCCTTAGGGCATATTGGCTTCCTAATCGAGTTTTAAGGGGTTGAACTTGCCAAGATATTGTCTCACTAGTTATTGTATAACCATTTTCAGGTCCTTAGATGATGTTGGTGGAGGACCGGAAGTCCTGGAGTTTGGAAAGGTGGATAGACTAGAATTGGCAATTAGATCTGACTAGTAGATCATAGGACTATTCCTTTTGGAATGAGTCGACCTTTTTGTAAATAGTCTGGTCTTGTAGATAAACCTGGTTGTTTATAAAAGGTTTGTTTTGGTTTAAAAAATTGGCCTTACTTTCCTATCCCATTGTTTTATCGTCTGGGGATTATTTATATCTGCTTTCGCATGCGTATATTAAAATGAATGGGCGTATTGGCTTCTTAATCGAGGCAACCCGTTTGTTAGAAGGGGGTTGCCAAGGTTACTTGGCAACTGTCGTGGATACGATAGTTGATGAGCTGAAGATCAAGGACATCACAGTAGTCCAAGAGTTTCCGAACGTGTTTCCGAAGGAATTGCCAAGTCTGCTGCTAGAGAAGGAGATTGAGTTCGTGATCGAGTTAGTCCCTGGGATAGATCCAATTTCTAAGGCTCCTTACCGGATATCGTTATTTGAGTTGAAAGAACTGAAGGTGCGGATGTAAGAATTGTTGGATAAGGGATTCATACGTCTTAGTGGATCACCTTGGGAAGCATCGGTTCTATTTGTGAAGAAGAAAGATAGTTCGTTGCGCCTATGCATCGACTATTGCCAACTCAATCGGGTGACGATCAAGAACAAGTAGCCACTATTGAGAATCGATGACTTGTTTGATCAGCTGCAATGAGCGTCAATATTTTCTAAAATCGATTTGAGGACAGGGTATCATCAGTTGAGGATCAGAAAGGAGGACATACCGAAGTCAATGTTTCGTACTCGATACGGCCATTACGAGTTCACTGTTATGCCGTTTGGTTTGACGAACGCCCTAACTGTTTTCATGGATCTGATGAGCCAGGTGTTTAAAGAATATCTGGATCAGTTTGTGATCGTGTTCATCAACGATATCCTGGTGTACTCAAGAAGTCTTGAAGAGCACGAAAGGCATTTGGGGATGGTACTGTAGACACTAAGGAATCATGGATTGTATGCTAAGTTTAGCAAGTACGAGTTTTGGTTGACTTGTGTTGTTTTTTCTAGTTCACGTGATTTCAAGCAAAGGAATCTTTGTGGACCCGACCAAGATTGAAGTAGTTATCAACTGACCAAGACCGACAACCGTGACAGAGATCAGAAGTTTTTTGGGTTTAGCAGGGTATTACAGACAGTTCGTGGGAGGATTTTCAGCGTTAGCCTCGCCGTTGACTCGACTACTGAAGAAGGAAGAGAAATTTGTGTGGACAGATAAGTGCGAGTATAGTTTCCAAGAGATTAAGCAGAAGCTGACTACTGTATCAGTGTTGACCATACCATCTAGTCCTGGAGCATATGAGATCTACAGTGATGCATCATTTAGAGGACTGGGTTGTGTACTAATGCAACATGGTAGGGTTGTTACATACGCATCCTATCAGTTGAGACCTCATGAGCTGAATTATCCAATGCATGACTTAGAACTCGCCACGATTATTTTCGCTATGAAGATTTGGAGACATTACTTGAGTGGAGAAAGGTTCCAAATCTTCATTGACCATCAAAGTCTCAAGTATTTATTCTCTCAAAAGGAGTTGAATATAAGATAGCGTCGCTAGATGGAACTTCTGAAGGACTATGCTTGTGATATTCTGTATCATCTAGGAAAGGTGAACAAAGTTGCAGATGCATTGAGTCGGAAGTCTTCAGTTGCGCATATGATGGTTAAGGAATGGAGTTTACTCGAGAGAGCTCGAGATTCGGTTTTCAAATTTGAGGTAGGCCACCTTGCAAACCTTATGGCCACCCTTAGAATTGAGTCAGAAGTGCAGATAAGGATCAAAACTCTTCAGTCAATAGATCCGGATGTTTAGAAAATCCTGCAAGAGGATACCGAGAAGAGGAATGCTAACTTTTAGATTTTTGAGGACGGCACACTGAGGTTCCGAGAATGGTTGTGTACCTGATGATGTAAAACTTAAGGAAGAGATTTTATCAGAAGCTTATCGTAGCAGTTATAGTATTCATCTTGGTAGTACGAAGATATATCAGAATTAGTGTTAACACTATTGGTGGTTCGATATGAAAGTGGATATCGCCAAGCATGTCGCCAAGTGTTTGACATGTCAGCAAATAAAGGCACATCATTGTAAGCTGGGAGGACTTTTGCAACCTCTCGAGATTCTCGAGTGGAAATGGGAATATATCACAATGGACTTTGTGACGGGCTTACCAAGGAGTCAGAGGGGTAATGATTCAATTTGGGTAGTGGTCAACAGACTGATGAAGTCGGCTCACTTCATCGCAGTACGAAAGGACCTTGATTTGGATAGGCATGCAAAATTGTACGTGCGTCAGATTGTTCGTTTGCATGGAGTGTCGGTGATGATTACATCAGATAGAGACCTGAGGTTTACAGTTGCCTTTTGGAAAAGTTTATAGATTGCCTTAGGAATGAAGCTGTAGTATAGTACGGCTTATCATCCTCAGATGGATGGCCAGTCTGAGAGAACGATTCAAACCCTCGAAGACATGCTGCGAGCTTGCGTTTTCAATTTCAAATGAAGCTGGGAGGAACAACTTTATCTTGTCGAGTTTGCTTACAACAACAGCTACCGGCAGAGCATTTAGATGGTTCCATTTGAAGTGTTGCATGGCATAGCGCGTAGAATGCTAGTGTGTTAGGATGAGGTCGGCGAACAGAAGATCATAGGCCTAGAGTTAGTTCAGTAATCAGTAGATGTAGTTACCGTCATCAGAGATAGATTAAAGCCCGCTCAGAGCAGCTAGTAAAGCTACGCAAATAAGCGTCGAAGACCATTGGAATTCCAAGTTGGTGAGCACGTCTTTCTGAAGGTGTCACCAATGAGGGGTACTTTGCGCTTTGGCAAGAAAGGGAAACCAAGTTCGAGGTAGATTCTGGAAAGAATAGGGATTCTAGCGTATCATCTTGCATTACCGTCAAGCTTAGCACAAGTGTATAACGTATTTCACATGTCGATATTGAGGAAGTATGAGCCTAACCCGACCCACGTGCTAAATTTTGAAGAGTTAGACTTGATTGATAGGGTGTCATACATGGAAAGATCGGTTTAGATTGTGGATCGAAATGAACAGATTCTATGCACCAAGAAGATCCTGTTGGTTAAAGTGGTCTCACAACACCACGGCACTGAAGGAGCAACCTGGGAAAGTAAAGATTCGATGAGACGACTGTACCCCCACCTTTTTGTTTAAGATTTGTAATAGGTTTAAATTTCAAGGACGTAATTTTTATAAGAGGGGAAGGGTTGTGATATCCTGATCTTTAAGTTTGTTTTCAATGAGATGAAATAGGCTTTTCATCGACGCACCTATGACCTTATTCTTTATGTTGGCCACTCATGAGATAACTAGTTTACTAGGTGAAGCCGCTAAGGAATATAAATGCGAATGACTTGAGAATTTGACTAAGAATCGACTGCTCGACCGTACTAATCTGCAACGGTCATTACGGCACCGTCAAAGTTGATTAGAGATCAGTGATAGGTTGATTCAATAAAGATATGTGATTAGTGTGTGGGTGATTCCACTTGATTGCAAAATTTCTGTTGAACGGCACTAGACCGATTTTTTTGTCAATTTCGTACCCTGTGTCCATATTTGAAACCTCGAGATTTTTACAACAGCCAAGATTTGCCAATGTATCGAAGATGTATAATGTGGTTCAAAAATAATTGACCACAGGTCAAATGTGCTAAAAAATTCCTAAAAGCTACCTAGTAGGTTAGGTCACGCTAAAATCGCGTCAGATTGAAATTAACCACTAATTTGAACCTGATTTCAGAATTTAGAAGTTCTGTCATGTCACGATTTCTTTTAGGAATGTCAACTCATCATTTGAAGATTTTTCTGCAAACAAATATTTTTGGCAAAAAATTCAAAATAGGGCTGTTTTTGTTCGGAAAATTCAGGGGACCATTTTTTATCATGTTTTTAGGATGCAAGTTGGTTCTATTGGCGAGGAAAAATGTGAATTGGAGTGTGGACTCCTTGATTGAATTTATGGGGACAGGATTGAGTTCAATTGAAGGAGAATTGGAGAGATATTGAATCCAATTTTGAGTGGACAATACACAAATTCGTAGCCCCCATGGTGTGCAACATTTAGACCCTTGGGAGGCTTGTCAAGAAAGCTTTGGCAGCTGCAAATGGCTGAGGAAGACAGCCAAGCTTGGTAGGGCCACGTTCTTGAGTATTTTGGATATTTTGGTGGCCCTCTCCTTGACCAGCAACCCTCTTCTACCTTCAATAGCCACCTTTCTCCATTTGTGACCATTTTAAGAGCTCCAAGTTATAGAGAAAGCCAGAGAGACGCCCTAGTCGTCAACCACCATCGGTGCAGCCAAGATCGCCGTCTAGTGCTGTCACGTGCCTGCCGCGAGCCGCGTGTCCCGCGCGTGTGCAGTCCACTTGTCTTGTGCCGTCTCACCTCTTGTCATGCCCTGGACCGCCATCGAGCTCAATCGGAGCCTCGTTGTGGCCGTCCAAGTCGCCGGAGCAGTCATCGTCACCCGAAATAGCAGCTCGCTACCCTGTCTCGCTATTGTAGCCGTCCAAGTAGCTCAGTTCCATCCTTGCAGGCAAAGAATAGAAACCGAACTCTCAGCCTAGCTAAGAGATTCGGGGGACTTTTTCGGGCCTCGTTGGGTGTCGCCGCTAGGAGGTTTGTCGCCTGTCTTCGCGATGCCGCTGTGGATTCACCGGCTCGCTAATCCAGTGAGTTTACTCACTAAATCTTGCTTAGGAGGTTAATTATGCTTAAGGGGTGTTTAGTTTAAGTTAATTAAGGATTATGTGGTTAGTTAGATTAGATTGGTGATTTAATTATTTAGTATTGCATGTTAGGTGGTAACATTAGATTAATTAAGGCCTAGATAGAATGTGCTATTTATCTAGATAGGTTCGTGAATTTTCTCGGCCCGCTTAGGCGGTTAATTTAGCAATTACGGCCTAAGTTAGTATTTAAATTGAATTATTTAATTAATTTGGGTAATTATTTAATTATTTATTATTTTTCGAAAATTAGACCGAGATAACCGGTGACCGGAATTTCGTGCTGATTGTAATGGTGTGTTCAGTTTACGCAATTAGATGTTAATTTGTACAAATTGAGTGCTGATTGGAAATTTGGTCAATTATTCCAAAATTTGTGAATTTTGATATTTATTCAGAAAATCTCGGGTGTTGGGTTTTAACACCGAAAATGGTTTTATATACTATATAAAATTTTGGGATTTTAAAAGAAAGGTTATGGACTTTTCGGGTTTAGTCTAACTGTGTATTCACACACGACTATTTTCACGAGATATTTTTAATATGAAGAAAATAGGCTAGGATCATTATTTTAATTGAGGCATGTGAGTGCAATGCACGGTATCCTTGGTCAAGATTGAATGGTTGTGTGTTAGTTAAGGGAACCCATCCCAAGCGTTTACGCTGGACATTACCCTATATGGGATTTGGGGCGGAGTAGATTCTAGACCTATACTCCTTCGGGAAAGCCATCTTTGAGAGATGTAGTTGTGCTCAATGGGGTGAGACGATGCTTGGCTACGCCAATAGACTGCCAAAATTCAAATAGGCCGTTCCCTAGAGGGGCATAATTAACAATTGTAATGCATGATTGATTGAGTTAGATGCATCTAATTATAAGACAAAACTGTGTGGCACGGTATGAGACGTGTCATAACGGTTTGGCCTTATAATCGAGACCCCTGTGATTGATTGAGTTGATGAGGTGTTTCAATTGTTGTGTGCTGTGATTATATGCATTGTGTATATGAACTGTGCTAATGTGTAGGAGGGAACTGAGGCGTGATAAGTTCTCTGTATTTTGTGGCTAGGCCACCCTTGGTTGTATTTTCTTCCTAATAGGGGTTTAGGGGGTGAACTTGCTGAGACAATGTCTCACCCCATTGTGGGCTTAACTTTTCAGGTCCTTAGATGGTGGTTGTGGAGAACCTAAAGCCTGGAGTTAGTGGAGGTGGAGTCCAAAGGATCGGCGTATGTGTCCGACTAGTTTGTCGTAGGACAGCTTCTTTTTTAGAGTCGATCTTTTGTAGATTTTTGACTAGACTTGTTTTGTACCTAAACCCAGTTGTTTTATAAGAGTGTGGCTTTTGTGAAATGTTGCCCTGCTTTTTTATCCCATGCTGTTTGCTGTCAGGGCTTTATTGTTTCGCTCCCGCATGTGCTTAATTGATTGGGTCGGCGACGCATCTTGGGAACGTTGCATTTGTATTGACCACAGAGGGATGTGCGCGCACTCGAAGATCAAGGCGTGATAATGTTTGTGATGTCTCGCCTAGATAAGTTATCGCCATTTAAGCAATCTTATGAATTTTATTATGACTCAATAAGTTTTTTTAGTAATAATAATGAATATTAGTGCCATTGTTACCTTATTAGCCCAAACCAATCAATCACATAGAAGGAAAACAAGCTGACTAAACCATGGTATGTCTAAAACACATTGAAGAATTTATTTAATAATATATAATTTTCGTATTTTTTTCCATGTGTTCAAACTAATTAATTGTCTTTTTTCTTGGCAATAACAGTTACAAGGGAAAATGATGATGGTGGTGACACTAAGCAAACCTGATAATGAAATCTATTAAGAGCTCAAGCTCTTTCGACGTCCCATATATATCATAAACGTCATCAATAAGTGTCGCCATACAACCGAAATTTGCATTCAATTCTCTGAAAGCTTTATGTTGAGGCTCGAAAATCATTATACTGCTCCAAAAGTAGTTTTCCACTAGCCTGTCCCTAAAGAAGGTCATCTTGTTTGCCCAAGATCAACCCACCACCTGAAAAATTTGTCATGAGATGACAAAGTCAATCACAATGCACTCCTACGTGCATTCCACCTCAAACGTGATGGTGGCTGCATTTATGAACATTTAAAGAATACTTGTGTATACCTTGCCAAATCGCTAACTTCCTTCTTGTGGATTGTAACATCCCAATTTTCCAATTCTATTTTCAATAAATTGAGACGGGCATTTCGTTGGCACTCATATAGTTCTTTTCCTTGAGTCGGCCACTTACGTGAAAACTAGTCTATTAGGTGAAGCCGTTAAGAGATTCTAATGCATAAGACTTGAGAATTTGATCAAGAAGCGACCTTTCGACTGAGCTAATTTGCAAGGGTCATTACGGCACAGTTAAAAATCGATTAGAGACCGGAGATAGGTTGACTCGACAGAAGCATGTGATCAAGTATGGGTGATTCCACCAGGTCGAACAATTCTTGTTGATCAGCACTAGACCAACTTTTCTGTCGATTGGGTACCCTGTGTCCGTATCTGAAACCTTGAGATTACCTTGACAACCGAGAGTTGCCAATATGTCAAAGATGTATATTGTGGCTTGAATTGATCAACCACAGGTCAAATGCATAAAAATTTCTAAAAGTTACTCGGTAGATCAGGATGTGCTAGTATCGTGCTAGAGTGAAATTAACCGTGAAATTGAGATTGAATTGAGAAATTGGAAGTCTTGGTGTGTCAGAAATCATTTTAGGAGGATTGACTCATCTTTCGAAGATTTTTCATGCAAGCCGAGTTTTCAATGAAGAATCAACATATGTTTAATTTGGTTCGGGAAAATTTGGTAGGCCCATTTTTGGTCGTACTTTTGTGACTCAAGATGGTTCTATGGTTAAGTAAAAATGTGAATTGAAGTGTGGTGACATTAGATTAATTTTATGGACTTCAATCTGGCTCAACTGGAAGGGGATTGAATGAAATGTGTTGTATAATATTTTTATGCCACGGTGGAAAATAAAATTGCACCTATCGGAATAAGGTCGTGGGAGTTTGAGATAGTGGAAGATGACCTCATGTGATGTCATGGTGGTTGGGGTCAAAGTGTCTAAGATCTTGACAAGTGGAGAGTGGATATTGGCCCTCAAAAAGTGAGAAGGTCCTATCATCTTCTTCTTCAAGCTTGGAATCGGTAGAGGAGGGGGGATAGACCATGTGACCGAACCAGCAAGCTCGACGCCACCCCTTCGCCCGCTCGACGCCGCTGCTTGTCGCCGTTGCCATCGTCGCTTGTCCCTGCACACAGCTCCGCTCGCCGGCTTGCGCTCTACTTCGCCTTTGTTTGCATGCCAGCACCGCCATCTGTCGCTGCTCTAGGTCACCAGCAGTAGCTCGTCGTCAACTAGGGCTACTAAAGCCACCGCTGAAGCCAGCTCGGCGCCGGTGCCGCTTCTTCTTCGCCCGTGTGCTTGACCAGCTCGCTGCTCCACCTCTGCCTGAACTCCTGGTCGTTGCCCTCTGCAACCGTGCGTTCAAACCGTTGTCTCGTAGCTACTCGACGTCGCCAGAGGTCCCGTCTAGCTCACCGAAGGCCTGTGCAAGCCACTGCCGTCACCCGTCGATCTTGCTCCGCCTATTTCGATTCAAACCGGCACCAAATTCGCCCCTTCTCGGCCCCAAATAGCAACTGATTTTGTGGGTATCTTAGCAGAGGTTGGGCCCGTTTTGGCCAGCTTCCCGACCTCGAATGCTTGGCCTGCCTTGAGGAAAGTCGACCCCGTGGCATCCCCGTCATTTTGGTCTGATCGATTCATTAATCGGGTGAGTTTAACTCACTAAACCTTGATTAGAGGGTTAATGATGCTTTAGGTGTGCTTAGTTTATGTTAAGTGTTGTTAGGTGGTTAGTCTAATTTATTTAAGTATAAATTAGATTAAGAGTATGATTAATTTAAAGTAGGTTTAATTAAGGCTAAGTGGTTTTATATTAGAATAAGCCTTGATTTGACATAAATGATTTATTTTTATAATAAAAAATATTTCGAAAATTTATTTAATAATTTAATAATATATTATTATTCGAGATTATTAAAATATTATTATTTAATTAATTTCGGAATAAAATTAATTATTTAATAAATTCCAAAAATTATTTCGGGACCTTAATTTCTCAGAATTTCGTGTTGATCGATACTGTGTATTCAGATTTTGAATTTGATGAATGGATAATGCAAATTGAATGTTGATTGCGAAAAATAGGGATTTTATTCATAAAATCCCAAGTGGTGGGTTTTGATACCAAAATTGGATTTTAAGAATTATATTAAATAGTGGGGTTTAAAAAAGTGAGATATTGGTTTCCTGGTTCGAAATTAACATGCCCCCACACACGTGAATAATTTATGGAATATTTTTAATATGAAAAAAAGAGACCGGGATTACTATTTTAAATTGAATCATTTAGTAAAATGCAAAGTATCCTGGGCCGAGTGTGGGTTGGTCATGTGATAATTAAGTGGAAATCGTCTTGAGTTGTTGAGCCAGATTTGCCCCTATATGGGATGCCTTTTACAACGGATGCGGGTCGCAATAGATTCTGGGCCCATGCTCCTTCAGGAACGCCGTCGACGTAGTGACGAAGTTGCGCTCCAAGGTGGGGAGGCGATGCCTGTCATTAATGTCAGTAGATAGCCGAACTGCGAGTAGGCTATACCCTTGTATGGCAGTGAATGATAATTGGAACACATGCTGAATGATGTCATAACGATTTAGTCTTATAATTAAGACTCTGATGGTTGTTGGTTATGTGAAAATATTTGTGTTTCGGTTGTTTAAGTTCGTATTATTGCACATGATTGAATGATATGAACATGATTGAATGATTTGAATTGTGCTAACATGTAGAAAGGAACTGAGGCGAGGTAAGTCCTCTGTGTGGTGTGGCTAGGCTAGGCCATCCTAGGGTGTATTTTCTTTCTAATACGGGTTTAGGGGGTGAACTTGTTGAGACAAGGTCTCACCCCGGTTGTGGGCTTACATTTTCAGGTCCCTAGTGGACGGAGTGACCAAATCCTTTTGGTTGGCCTTGAGGAGTTGTAGATGTGAAGTGATGAGGATTGGAGAACGTGTCCGACTTGTAGGTCGTAGGATAGTTCCTTTTTATGAGCCGGTCTTTTGTAGACTTTTGGCCGTAGACTTCTGTTTGTAACTCTGTTGATTTATGAAAGTGTTATGTTGTTGAATTGCTTCCTGCTTTTCTATCCTGTATTTTATTGTCAAGGGTCTTAATATACGTTCCGCATAAGCATATAAAATGAACGGGGTCGACGACACACTTGGGATGTCGCATCTGATCGACCAAAGTGGGATGCGCGTGCACGCTTGGGGTTCGAGGCATGACATGTGGATCGATTGCACTAAATTGAAGTCTAATTTAGCCAATTGTAGCAAAGAGGGGATCATGTCTTGCTGTTTCTCATCATGAACCACCAAGCCTCCAACCCGTTGGGCCTCCAATGAATTGGCATATCTAATGCATGATTCATGTGGCTCGCTAAAGTAGTGGGAACTTCACTGAGGTTTAGACCCTTCAGATGCTTAGAAGCGAAGTGCCAAGCTTCATCGAGTATGGTTTCACCTTCTAATCCATGGAAAGAAGCTTCATAAACTCTAAGAAGCCCTTTCACATTCTTGTGAAGCAACTTGTTGAATGTGCTAGTCTTGTTCATAAACCAAGCACATCTACATTTTCAATAAAAGGAATGTTTAGGTAAATTTCGATTCATCAACATGATTTACAAAATGTTAACTAATTAGTGAATAGCTTGCTGTACATTGTATCCATGTTGTCTAAGTAGCCGGAATTGAAGGGAAGCGGCATAAAGATCATTCGAAAGTTGAGTATCTTCAATGTTGTTATAGATGGAACTAGGAATGCTCTTGATCTCAATCTCGAAATGATATCATAGTCCTAGTCTTTGAACCTCGTCAATGAACTTGAGTTTGGCCAGATGATTCATCTCTTGGTCGAAAAGACCCTTGACTTCTTCCTTCAACCTTTGGACTTGCACCCTATATTCATCATCCTAGGCCCATGAAAAACCCAAAAAATGAGATCCTAAAGAAAGTTAATGCATAAGCAGAGTTCAATATTGCCTCTTGTATGAAAACATATTGATTCTCATTTGAATGTCATATATAAATCATAAATAGAAGAACATAAGAAGTAAACATCCATAAATCTAATTAAAAGTAAAATTTTCTTTTTATTTCTAGGTCGTTCTTGTGTTTGTGGACTCATCCCATTGAAGTACATAAACAATAGGAGAAAAGTATACATTCAATTGCTGTACTGATGTTGTTTTTATAGTCAATAAGATCCTTAAACTTACAATTTGCACAGTCAAGTGCATGAACTTGTGGAATTCTGTTACTCCGTCGCTAATTCTAGCAAAGTGAAGCCGAGGTATTGATCGATGCCCAAAAAAGGTTTGATATTCAAATAAGCAGTGACATTATGGAAATAAAATAATGTTACTGAAATTTGCTTACAGTTATCTTAGGTTATTGTTATTTTAGTTTCGCGAATTGAATATCCACAATGGTCTCAAATTTTTCCACATTCAGCTAGAATTGACATACGCATGAGCTTCAAATTGCTGAAACCATAGACCTAAAAATTTGATAGGAAATTTCCACAAGTTCAAGGACCAAACGTTAAAAAAATAAAAAATTTAGGATCGAATGTGAATATTTTCCATAGAACTTATTGGGTCTTGGGAAAAATTATCAGGAAAATCTTAAACTTATTACAGTTGTGTCAATTAAGTCATAATCTATTCGACTTGGCCAATTTAGTCCTAAGTCTTTTGAGAACTTGCTCATGGAGTCCACATGGCTAATTTTGGTAGGAAATCGTTGACGTGAATGCTGGTAGTCTTACATGACACGATTAATGCTAATGTAGACAATTTGTAAATATATTTTATGATTTTTTTCTTTCCTTTTCTTTTCTTTTTCTTTTTCTAGGAGTTGGTTGTCGGCCATAGGTGATGGCCAACGAGCCTCTCTTGCCAGATCTAGCAAGGGTGAGACCTAGTTGAGGGCAAAGGCCACCCTTGTCACGCCACCCTTGTCACGTCCTGATCCTCGAGTGCGTGCCCATCCCTCAGTGATCGATAAAATTTTGCAACTTCCTAGGACGAGTCGCCGACTCTTTCATTTTATTGCACATGCAGAAGCGAATAACAAATCTCCCGACAGTAACCATCTCGGGATAGAAAAGTAGGACATCAGATTCAAAAACAAAACATGCTGATACGGACCAATTGAGTCATAAACAAAAGTTTACCATCACAAGACTTCAAAAGACCGACTCTCAAAAGGAACTGTTCTATCTGACCTATCCTTTAGATCACCTTAGCTCGGCTCCAGGTCTTCCATCCTACGGTCCTGAAAAATAAAGCCCACGACATGGTGAGATATAAATCTCATTGAGTTCACGCTCTAAACCTCAATTAAGAGGGTAATACGGCTAAGGTGTCTTAACCACACAATCATAAAATCACATAGACTTACCTTGTCTTAGATCATTCTTGTAGGTCAGCACAGTTCATAACATAATCATGTATACATGTCAAATTCACACCCCATTTGGAATGTCTAAGTCAATCACTACTCACACGAGCAAAGACTACACATCGAAGCAAGAAATTACCGACACATGTCAGTTCATCAATTCAACTAAACATGCATTCCAATTAATTAATTGTTACTACCCACACGAGCAGTTTTACCCGTCACACGCTAGGGACGGGTAATATCCATCGACACACGCCGAGGAAGGGTAATATCCACCGACATATGCCGGGGACGGGTTCTCATAACCGGCCCTAACCGGCAAAATAGGCCCACTCGCACATCTCCAAGTTTAAATCCAGAAACCTAACCTAACGAGTTCAAAAAATTTCTAAATTTGAATATGTTGTAAAAGGCATACAAATAAACATTTTTCATGAAGACATCTTAACCCAAATCCTTCTAGATTTGGCTTAGTAAATCGCTCAATCCAGTACAAAAACTGTGTCCGTTTTCCAGAAAGTCTATTTTCCGAAATCAGTTTGGTTTGAGGTTCAAAATATGTGCATTTGGTCTGAAATTTGAGTATCTTAAAATAGAATGTGTGGTAAACAACTTTTATGAAGAAACTATATTTAAATTCGAACCATAAGAGTTGATAAAGACCCCTAGAATCTTAAAAAGGTCACCAGTTCCAACGAAAAGTGAGGTTCCGTTTGAAAATGATGGAGCTAATATCTCCTTCTTTTAAATCTCTAAAAATCTTGAGAAAAACATGTTGTAGCTGAGAATGTCTAAAACATTTCTCAAGAAGGCATGAACATCAAATTCGTAGCATATTTTGGTCCACAAAAATAGCAAACGAGGAGGATCCAGAAACCAAAACTGCAGGAATTCCATTGGATTTGACTAATCCATCATCAATGGTGCTAATCTCACTAATTAGATTAACATTAATTCATTTTAAGGCTAATCTGACTATTCTAGATTATTACTAATCTATACTTAAGCTAATATAAACAACCCTTAAGCATAATTAACCTACTAAGTAAGGTTTAGTGAATAAACTCACTTGATTAAGGATCCACTCGGATCAAAATGACGGGGATGCGAATGCGAGCGATAAACTAACCCATGGCGACACCAAGCTAGGTCCATAAAGGCTTAGAAATGGGCCTAAAATTCCTAGGCTTGCTGCTGGCTTCAACTATTGATTTTGGTCGAGAAAGGAGGAATCGACAGCTGAATTGGCGCGGAAACGGCAAGGAGGAGGACTGGTGGCTTCAGCAGTCCAGGCGGGACTTCTGGCAGGTTGTATGGTGGCAAGCTGAGCTTCAGCGAGCTCCACAAAGGCTAGGGGATGCTGGATGACCAGGGATGGCGACGGACAAGGCTCGGGATGCGGGGACCAAGCGTGAGACGGTGCGTCGTGTAGGTAGTCTTCGGCTGGCTTGTGACGGCAAAGTGAGGCTAAGCTTGGTTTTTTGGGTTTGTTGAGTTCAAAGCAGCAAATGAAGGAGGAGGGGGAAGATGTGCTTGACGGTGGGGTGGGGGTTGAGAGGAAGGAGGGAGGAAGGAGAAGAGGAGGAGGAGGCTACTCGACAATGGGGAAAGAGAGGGGAAGGAGGAGGGAGGGGGACCACCTTTGGTCTTCACTTATCCTCTTTTCTCCTTTGACTTGGCCCACACAACCCAGCTGGATCCCTCAACCATTTGCAGCCACAAAATGACTTCTAGAAGCCTTTGAACTAGTCCAATCGTTGGGTCCAAAGGGGGCATACGAATTTGCATTGATTCTCTCCAATTAGACACCGAATCCTTCTTGAACCAACATAAATTGGCCCTCAAAATTTCAACCATCATACCCTTAATCAAATTGGCATTTTTCCTTGCCAATTGAACCCACTTGTATCCTAATTGCGTGATAAAAAACGGTCCTTGATTCTGGACAAAAACGATCTTACCTCAACTTTTTCCCAAAAAGTCTCGGTTTGCAAAAAAATCTTCAGAGATGGAGTCGACGTTCCTAAAATAACTTGTGATATGATAGAACTTTCAATTTCTAAATTGGATTCAAATTCACTGTTAATTTCAATCTGGCGCGATTTTAGCATGACCTAGGCTACCGAGTAGCTTTTATAAATTTTTAGTGTAAATGACCCATGGTCGATTTTCTTTGAGTCACAATAAACCTCTTTGACACATTGGCGATTCTCGGTGATCGTGAAAATCTTGATGTTTCAAATACGGACATAGGGTACCAAAATGACAGAAAAATAAGTTTAATGCCGATCGACGATAATTTTGTAATTTAGTGGAATCACCCACGTTTAATCACACATTTCAGTCGAACTAACCTATCTTTGATTTCTAATCGATCTTACTATGTTGAAATGATCTTTGCAGATTAGTACGGTCGAGTAGCCGATTTCCGGTTGAATCCTCAAGTCTATTGCATTAAAATCTTTTAATGACTTCACTAAATAGTCTAGTTATCTCACGAGTGATCAGCTCTGAAAATAGCACTATAGGCGCGTCGATGAAAGGCTCGATTTATTCAATTGAAAACATGATTGGAAATCCAGGATGTCACAACCCTTGCCAAATTTGGCAAAGCCAAAGTCCAGTGTGAGGTTGGCCAGATCTCACCCTTGCCTAGGTGATGCTCAGGGATACTACCCTGGCTTGGGTGGGGTTCGTCCTCACTAAATTTGGTAAGGAGGGCCTTGTCGGCACTCACCCTCACTTGTGGTGGTTGAGGGCGTGTCTTGCCTAGGGAAGGCTAGTGCTCGTCAATTTTCACCTATGGCCAATGGCCTATGACTAACCACTAGCAATGAAAAGGGAAATATAAAGAAAGAAAATAAAGAAAATATAAAAAATATAAAAATTGTCCAAGTTAGCATCGGCCACACAAAATAAGATGGTAATAATCCATATTAGTGATATTTAGTCAAGATTGACCAGATGGACTTTATTGGCAAATCATCAAAAGTTTTAGAACTCAATTGACCAGATTGAAAGGTTTAGGACTGAAGTTGTAGGAGTGCAATAGTTTTGGTCTTTCTTGATAATTTCCCCCAAGATTTTGTGCTAAACAAGGAAGAAAATCATTACCATGTAATTAACACCAAGTGACTGCACAAAGTCATAGTCCCAAACGATGGGCTGCCAATTCGATGAGCGTCTCACAATCTCCTGATCTGCAATCTTTAAAGTGCACGTCACAAATTGAGGCTCGAAGGAGGTGGAGGAGGAGGGAGAGGAGGAGCGAGGGTGTCTAAAGAAAAAGAGAGAGGGTTGGTTATGGCGAACTGAGGAGGAAGAGCCATCGCGAAATTTGTTGCAAATCTCTTTGTATGCTAACCATCCTTTATATAGGTGTTGTTACGGAGTATCAATCATGAAGGAAGTTTGTAGTTGCTATCCGAGCAAATTTTTCTCTTCGCCTGAGCCATTCTCTAAGCATTGCACTTCATTCTTTCAACGTGCACAGAGTTCTATCGACACTAATATCACGATCCCTTGGGAAACACGTTTTATTTGTTGCAAGTTCAGCATATGTGATCCAAGACCCATCGCCAGGCTTGCAGGATAACAATCATCAGTCCTGTGGCCACGAAAATATGTTTTAAAAGAACAATCTATGGACCTCCAGTTTGCATGGAGGCCTGTATTTACGAAAGGGTAGATAACAAAGTTGTCCATTTCACGTCGATCATGCCTAAAAAAGGAAACATTTTAAGGGACCACCGACATAAAAAATTTGATTATATTAAATTTGCGAGAGCTACATATCTTTTTCTGCTAGTTTATTTTTTAAAAAATTGAGTTTTTAATTTTTTTTCTTTTTCTTCATCCTTGGTCGATCGTTGACCACAATGGCGGTTGGCAACCGGCCACAAGCCAGCTCCAGCCTCGCTTGACCTAGCGAAGCCAAGCTTGGGCCTTGCCTAATCCAGCAAGGCTTGACCATGTCGGAATCTGGCGAGCTCAAACCTTGCTATCCTAGGGTGAGGCCGGAGCTTGCCAATGGCTTATTGCCAGCTATTGCCATAGCTAGCAATGGGCCAAGGCCAAGGAAGAAGAAAAAAGAAAAAAACAGAAAGATAAGAAAAAAGAAAGAAAAAGAAAAAAAGAATTAAAAATTTAAAAATGAGTGCATGCAAGAAAATATTTTCCTTACTGAATAGCGGAGAATACTTTCAAGTTCATTTTTAAATTTTAATTGGATGTTGGAAAATATGGTTATTTTTCTGAAAAATAACTTCCTAAAAAACAATTGTTGGAAATTTTACATTTTCTGTGAAACGAACGGAGCCTAATCTCTAGTCCCCTTGCAGAGGACACGAAACATTCTATCATGCACATAAGGTAAGGGGTGAAAAATGGCTTATACAGAGATAATTATAAATTTTAATCTTGGAAGTTGACATTTTAAAAGAAAACCCGAGATTGCAATAAAAAGAAAAAAAGAATGTGTGGAAAGAAATTGAATAGTTGGCATCTAATTTTAGTTACGTTAATGGCCTTGGGAGATGGGAATCCAATCTTGCATTACTCGCAATTGATTGAGATGGGTGACAAAGAATGCTTGACCAATTTAGCAGTCGCCCCTTGAAACACACAGAGATGCATGTCACGTCTCGACCCTCCAAGTATGTGCTCATCCCTGCTTAGTCGATATAATAAGGATGTCCCAGGATGCATCGCCGACCCATTCATTTTAATATACGCATGTAGAAGTAGATATAAATTCCCAGACAATAAAACAATAGGATAAGAAAACAGGGCTAATTTTTCAAACCAAAACCAAGATTTTATAAATACACAAGTCTATACACAAAGGTTTACAACAGGGATTGGCTCCCTACAAAAGAGAATTGTCCTACGACTAGCTAGCCAGACAAGATTGCCAATTCTTCGGGCTTCATCTCTTAAACTCCGGGGCTTTCTGTCCTTCATCAACACCATCTAAGGACCTAAAAATGATTATACAATAACCAGTGAGACAATGTCTTAGCGAGTTCTACCCCCTTAGACCCGATTATGAAGAAAATTATGCCATAAGGGTTGCCTAAGCACAACCAAGCATCAAAAGACTTACCTTGGCCTCAGTTCTTTCCTGCAAGTTAGTTCAATTCATAAACATGACAATCACATAATCCACTCAAACAAATTGTACCATCGATAAATCGACTTAGTCAATTACATGTCATCAAGACCATCACATGGTCATCTCGACTATTCAATCTCAATTCTTACTCACGACTCAACGAGCAGAGTCTATAAAACTCTTAGTTTAATTCATGATCCCAAGGACACAATCTATCTTAGGTGGTAATCACGGCTCACTGGGCACAATCTTTAATAGGTGGCAGATCACGGCCTGATTGGACACAACCTCTATCACGTGGCAAATCATGGCCTGATGGGCACAACCTTCACTACGTGGCAAATCATGGCTTGATTAGGCATGATCGACTTCAAATTCGGTGGCAAATCTCGGCCCAATTGAGTACAACCTCTAATAGGTGGGGAATCACGGCCTGATGGGCACGACCTTTAATAGGTGGCAAATCACGACTTGATTAGGCATGACTGACTCCAAATTCGTTGGCGAATCTCGGCCTAATTGGGCGCGGCCATACTTCGGCGGTTTTCCAGGTCCACTCACAACCGTTCATGATTATTTCCCACTCGAACACCAACATTCTCCACTTTTGGAATAATTTTCCATAATCACCAATTCACTCAATTTTCACAAACTAGCGCTCAATTAAATAAACAAAGAACACCACTGCAATCAGCACAAAATTCTGGTCATCGGCCATCCCGATTGAATTTTTGGAAAATAAATAAATAAATAAATAAATAAATAAATAATTACGAAAAATAATAAATAAATGCAATAAATCCAACTTAGGCCCATTATAGCCTAATTGGAAGCCGAAATGAACTTGGAAAATTTCTGAGACTCATTCAATAAATATGAGAGTCTATTTACTCATTAATTACACTAACTATTCACCTAACATACAATGGCAAGTAATTAAATTTACTAATCTAATCTAATCTAACCACCTAATCAATATTAACTTAGAATAATCCAATCCTAAGCATAATTAACCTATTAATTGAGGATTAGTGAGTAAAACTCACTTGGTTCGCGATTCGGTTGGTTCAAAATGTCGGGAACGCAACGGGGACTGACTTTCTCCAAAGCGGTCCTAACTTTCGAGGCCTGAATCCACCTTAAAACGGGCCTAATGGTGACTTCAAGACCCACTCTTCATGCTCTTTGTTTGGTGCTAGAAAAGAAAGAACGGGGGCTAATTTGGTGAGGCGAAGCTAGCGGAGGCGGGCGGACGGCTTGGTGAGGCAATCAGTGGTTGAACGGGGGTTCACAGCAACTGTAGGGACTCCGAAGATCTACTGGATGGCGAGAAGGGCCCAACGGCTCAGTTGGGACGGTGGAAAGACGCGCGGCAAGTGCGGGCTTGCACGCGTCTCCGGTTAGTAGCGACGGTGACGCTAGGCTTCAGGTGGTTGGACAGGCTGCCGGTTGGTTCGTGCGGTGCTCCTGGGTGGTTGCTGCATTAAACGGCAAGGAGGGAGGAGAATAGCTGTGGATGGCAACTGCAAAGGGAGGGGAATAAGATGGGGTTGAAGGGGCCACTTGGTTCAATTTTCTTCTCCTTTGTCCCCTTAAATCAATCCATGCAGCCCCTTTAGAAGCTTTAAATGGTCCAAATGTTGTGTGGGTAGGGGACATACGAATTTGCTAAGGTTCTGTTCCAATTGGACACTTATCGATTCTAAAATCAATTCAATTTGGCTCATGTAAATTCAATTATTAAGTCGATAATCAAATTGGTATTTTTCCTCATCAACTGATCCCACTTGCTTCACAATTTCGCGATAAAAATCGATCCTTGACTTTTTCTGGACAAAAACGGCCCTAGGAAGACTTTTTTCTAAAAAGTCCCGGGTTGCAGAAAAATCTTATGAGACTGAGTCGACAATCCTAGAATTTATTATGATATGACAGAACATTCAATTTCTAAAATCGGATTCAAATACGCGGTTAATTTCAATCTGGCGCGATTTTAGCGTGACTTAGACTACCTTGTAGCTTTCAGAACTTTTTAGAGCAAATTACCTGTGGTCGATTTTCTTTGAGCCACAATAAACTCACTCGATACATTGGCGATTCTCGATTGTTGTGAAAATCTCGAGAATTCAAATACAGACATAGGATACCAAAACAATAGAAAAATCATTCTAGTGCCCACTGACGAGAATTTTCCAAATTAATGGAGTCACCCATGTTTAGCCACACATCTCTGTTGAACCGACCCATCTCTGATCTCAAATCGATTTTTAACTATGTTGTAATGGCCTTTAAAGATGAGCACGGTCGAGTAGCCAATTTCTGGTCGAATCCTCAAGTCTATTTGCCTTAAATCTTTAATGGCTTTCCTAGATAGTCTAGTTATCTCACGAGTGACCAACTTCGAGAATAGCACTATAGGCGCGTCGATGAAATACCCGATTTATTGAATTGAAAATAGAGTAAAAAATCTAGGATGTCACAACTCTTCCCCTCTTATAAAAATTTTGTCCTCGAAATTTAAACCTTACACACTTTAAACAAAAAGGTGGGGGTACAAACGTCTCATCGATTCTTCAGTCTCCTAGGTTATTCCTTCAGTTCCGTGGTGTTGCCAGACCACTTTGACCATGGGAATGGTCTTTGTACGCAGAACTTGCTCTTTTCTATCCATAATCTGAACCGGGTTTTCAACGTATGACACACAGTCATCCACGTCCAATTCTTTGAAATTGAGCACGTGGGTCGAGTTAGGCTCATACTTCCTTAACATTGACACATGAAAGATGTTGTGCACTTGCACCAATCTCAGTGGCAACACAAGACGATATGCCAGGATCCCGATTCTCTCAAGAATCTCAAACGGACTTACATACCTCAGACTTAGTTTTCATTTTCTTACCAAAGTGCGAAGTTCCCATCATTGGTGACACATTTAGAAAAATGTGATCACCAACTTGGAATTCTAAAAGCCTTCGACGCTTATCTGCGTTACTTTTCTGACGACTCTGATCGGTCTTTAATTTGTTTCTGATCACTGCCATGGCATTCACTAATTGCTGAACCAATTATGGGTTTGTAATTTTTCTTTCTCCAACCTCATCCCAACACACTGGTGTTCTGCACGATCGGCCATACAACACTTCAAAAGCAGTCATCTGAGTGCTTTGTTGATAATTGTTGTTGTAGGCGAATTCTACGAGATGAAGTTATTTTTCCCAACTTCACTTAAAGTCCAGTACACAAGCTCTCAGCATATCTTCAAGAGTCTGAATTGTCCTCTCAGACTGATCATCTTTCTGAGGATGATATGCTGTATTATACTGGAGCTTTGTATCTAGAGCACCTTGTAAGCTTTTCCAAAAAGTAAAGGTAAACCTTGGGTCTCGATATGAAGTTATCGTAACTGGCACTCCATGAAGTCAAATCATTTGGCGCAAGTACAACTCAGCGTGCCTATCCAAGTCAAGATCTTTTTGCATTGCAATAAAGTGAGTCGACTTTGTCAGCCTATCGACTATTACCCAAATTGAATCATTACCTCTTTGACTCTTTGGTAATCTGGTCACGAAGTCCATTGTGATATGCTCCCATTTCCACTCTGGGATCTAAAGTGGTTGTAAGAGTCCTCCTGGCTTGCAATGTTAAGCTTTGACTAGTTGACACGTCAAACACTTGGCGACATGCCTAGCGATATCTGCCTTTACACCGGACCACCAATAGTGTTGACGTAAATTTTGATACATCTTGGTATTTCTAGGATGAATGCTATAACTACTACGATGAGCTTTTGATAAAATATCTTCTCTAAGCTTCGCATCGTTAGGTACAACCAATTGTCCTCAGAACCGTAGTGTTCCATCATCAGAAACCTGAAAATCAACTTTCTTTTCTTTGATATCTTCTTGTAAAATTTTCTGAACATCTGGGTCTGTCGACTGAAGTAACTTGATTCTGATTTGCACATCTGGCTCAATTTTGAAGGTGGCCTACTTCAAATTTGAACACCGAATCTCAAGCTTGCTCGATTAGATTCCACTCCTTAACCACCAAGTGGGCAATTGATGACTTTTGGCTTAAAGTGTCGGCGACTTTGTTTGCTTTTCCTGAGTGATATAAGATATCACAATCATAGTCCTTCAGCAATTCTATCCATCAACGTTGTCTCATATTCAACTCATTCTGAGAGAACAGGTACTTGAGACTTTGATGGTCTGTGAAGATTTGAAAATTTCCCCCACACAAGTAATGTCTCCAAATCTTTAACGCAAATATGATTGCTGTGAGTTCCAAGTCATGCATTGGGTAGTTCAGTTCATGAGGTTTCAACTGGTGAGAAGCGTATGCAATGACCTTACCATCTTGCATCAACATGCAAAGTCCTCTGAACAATGCATAACTATAGATCTCATACCCTTCAGGACCAGATGGAATTGTCAGCACATGTGCGGTAGTCAGCTTTTGCTTAAGCTTTTGGAAACTACACTAACACTTATCTGTCTATATGAACTTCTCATCCTTCTTTAGAAGTCTTGTTAGAGGCGTTGCCAAAGTTGGAAATCTTTCCACAAACCTTCTGTAGTAGCCTGCTAAACCTAGAAAACTTCGGATTTCTGTCATTGTAGTTGGTCTCGGCTAGTTAATCACTGCTTCTATCTTGCTTAGGTCCATGGAGATTCCTTCTCTTGAAATCACGTGGCCTAAAAATGCCAGACGAGTCAGCCAAAACTTGCATTTGTTAAACTTAGCATATAGCTGATGAATCCTTAAGGTTTGGAACACTAATCTCAGATGATTTTCATGTTCCTCAACACTTCTCGAATATACCAAGATATTATTGATGAACACAATCACAAATTGATTAAGATATTCCTTAAATACTCGGTTCATCAAATCCATGAAAGCAACTGGAGCATTCGTCAACGCGAATGGCATTATAGTGAACTCGTAATGACCATACCGTGTACGAAATGCTGACTTTGGAATGTCCTCTTTCCTGATCCTTAGCTGATGATATCCTGTCCTCAAGTCAATTTTCGAAAATATTGACGCTCCTTGTAACTGATCAAACAAGTCATCTATCCTCGGCAATGGATAATTGTTCTTGATCATTACTTGATTGAGTTGGCGATAGTCGATGTACAAATGCAATGAACCATCTTTCTTTTTGACAAAGAGAACTGGTGCTCCCCAAGGTGATGCATTAGGATGTATGAATCTTTTATCCAATAATTCTTGCATCTGCACCTTCAGTTCTTTCAACTATGATAAATCCATCCAGTAAGGAGCCTTAGAGATTGGCTTTGTCCCAGGTGCTAACTCAATCACAAACTCAATTTCTCTCTCTGGCGGCAATCCTAGCAATTCTTTTGGGAAAACATCCGGAAAATCTTGCACAACTGCAATATCCTCAATTTTCAGCTCTTCAACTGTTGTACCACGACAGTTGTCAAGTAACCTTGACAACCCCCGTTTAACAAATGGGTTGCCTCTTGCGACGAGATTAGGGAAATCGAGGGTCTTCCTTGGTTCCCTACAAACTTGAAGCTCTCACCCTTTAATGGGTAAAATTGAATCGACTTGTGATAACAGTCCATTTTAGCTTGTTGTTTGGTGAGCCAGTCCATGCCAATTATCAAATCAAAGTCATACATGGCTAAGACTAACAGATCTATTTTCCCCTCTCGCTCACCAATCTCTAACTTGCAACCAGAACAACCTAAAGCAACTAACACCTTATCCTTTAATGGTGTAGATATGCTAACAACAGATTCTAGCAATTCGGGATTCAATCTTATCAACTTAATGAATTGCTCGACAATAAAGGAATGTGTTGCTTTTGGATAAAATAAAGCATAAGCAGGATGGTTGTTCGGCGAAACCATACCTGTGATCATGTTAGGCGTAGCCCTCTTGACCTTGAGTGATAGCATACACCGTGCCTTGAATTAGAGGTCTAAACTATCCTCCTTGCAGTGCAATCAGAGGCACGTTTCCTCTGATTTGACCCAACGGTTGTGGCGGCGGCAATTGTTGCGGTCTCCTCTATCTTTGGGGACAGTTCCTAGCTATGTGACCCAGCTGGCCACACTCAAAATAGGTGCTTGTCCTTCGAGGGCATTGGTTCACTCCATGTTGAGCGGTATCTGAAATCTACCTCCCGTCATGGGCTTCTTTCCCTGACAGATCCCCTTTCTGAAAGAACTAAACCTCAATCCATACGAGGTAGCTTGCTCATTGAATCCTCTTTTTATCATCTAAGCTCGAGAATAGACTTCTCAATAATAAGTCAAATCCAACAGCAGCAAAGGTTGTTTCAACTTAGAATGAAGACCACTTATGAATCTTCAGGCTTTCTCTTCAGGGTCTTCTATCAACCTCGGAGCATACTGTGAAAGCTCCGTGAACTTGACCCCATATTGGTGAATTGTCATACTCCCTTAGCGGAGACGTTGGAACTTCTCCATCTTTTGTTCCCGGGCAGTACTCGAGAAGTACTAATCATTAAAAGCTCCGAGGAAGGTGTCCCACACCTGGACCACGCCTTCCAGGAATACGGTGTCCTTGGTGGCTCTCCACCAAATGTTCGTATTGCCTTGAAGTTGGTAAAAACCAGTACCACCTTCTCCTCTTCGTTGCACATCAGTAGTGCAAACGCTTTCTCTAGATCCTGAATCCAGAGCGATGCGTCTTCAGGGTCTCCTTCACAAATGAACCTCGGCGGGTTCAGCTTCAAAAACTGTTCTACTAACTTGTGAATTGGCCTCCCAGCGGCCATATTCCCAAGTGAAACTTTAGCAGGTGCAACGGCAGGTGCAGCAGCAGGTGCGGCAGCGGGGGTGGCCTTAGTAATGGCGGCAATAGCAGCAGTAGCGGCGGCTTGAGCGACGGTTTCAATAGTGGTGGCTTGATTCTGAGTTTGCTGATCCATCCGATTCCCCATGACTTCTAACACCCGCATTATCCCTTCAATTTTGGGATCACCGAGGGCTACTACCTCAACACCGACAAGAGGTGGTGCTACTCCACTGGCATTGGCTTGTGCATGTGCCCTACCTCTACCTCCTCGGGTATCGACCCTGGTCGGCGTCCTAACCCGAGCTATAGGCCTAACAATTCTCTTACTCAAAGTTCTCTGCTCCGGCTCATTCATGGTTTAGTCTCTATTGAAACCTATCTTCCAAATCCACACTGGATTAGAAAATGAGCGATACACACGCGGCAAATAATTTTACCACACAACTATCATCGACATGCACCAGTCATGAATTTAAAGGCCTCTCCTACTTACTATCTCATATCCATCGCACCTTATCACTCCAATTTCTAACAACCATGCTCTGATACCACTAAACCGGGATGTCATGTCCCGACCCTCCGAGCACGTGCCCATCCCTGCTTGGTCAATATAATAGCGGTGTCCTAGGACACATTGCCGACCCATTTATTTTAATAAACGCATGCGGAAGTAGATATAAATCCCAAGACAATAAAATAGTGTGATAGGAAAGTAGGACCAACTTTTCAAACCAAAACAAATCTTTTATAAAAACACAGGTCTATACATAAATGTTTACAAAAGTGATCGGCTCCCTATAAAAGAGAATTGTCCTATGACTAGCTAGTTGGACAAGATTGCCGATTCTTCGGGCTTCACCTCTTAAACTTTGGGGCTTCCGGTCCTTCATCAACACCATCTAAGGACCTGAAAATGGTTATACAATAACCAATAAGACAATGTCACAGCGAGTTCTACCCCTTAAGACTCGATTAGGAAGAAAATTACGCCCTAAGGGCTGCTTAAGCACAACCAGGCATTAGAGGGCTTACCTTGGCCTCAGTTTCTTCCTGTAAGTCACTTCAATTCATAAACATGACAATCACATCATCCACTCAAACATATCGTACCATCAATCAATTGACTCAATCGATTACATGTCATCAAGACCATCACACGATCATCTTAACTATTCAATCTCAATTCTTACTCACGACTCAATGAGCAGAGTCTATAAAATTCACGGTCCCAAGGACACAACTTATCTTAGGTGGTAATCATGGCCCAATGGGCACAACATTTAATAGGTGGCAAATCACGGCCCAATTAGGCACAACCTCTATCAAGTGGCAAATCACAGCCAGATGGACACGACCTTCAATAGGTGGCAAATCACGGCCTGATTAGGCACGACCGACTCAAATTCGGTGGCGAATCTCGGCCCAATTGAGCACAACCTCTAACAGGTGGGGAATCACGGCCTAATGGGTACAACCTTTAATAGGTGGCAAATCACGGCCTGATTAGGCATGATCGACTCCAACCATAACCGTTCGTGATTATTTCCCACCCAAACGCTAACACTATCCACTTTTGGAATAATTTCCCATAATCACCAATTCACTCAATTTTCACAAACTAGTGCTAAATTAAATAAATAGAGAACACCACTGCAATTAGCACGAAATTCTAGTCATCGACCATCTCGGTTGTATTTATGGAAAATAAATAAATAATTAAATAATTACGAAAAATAATAAATAAATGCAATAAATCCAACTTAGGCCCATTATAGCATAATTAGAAGCTGAAACAGACCCGGAAAATTTCTGAGACTCGTTCAATAAATACTAGAGTCTATTTACTCGCTAATTACACTAACTATTCACCTAACATGAAATGACAAGTAATTAAATTTGCTAATCTAATATAATCTAACCACTTAATCAATCTTAACTTAGACTAATCAATCCTAAGCATAATTAACCTACTAATTGAGGATTAGTGAGTAAAACTCATTTGGTTCGTGATCCACCTGGTTCAAAATGTAGGGAACGCAACGGGGACCGACTTTCTCCAAAGTGGGCCTAACTTTTAGGGCCCGGAACCACCTCAAAACGGGCCTAACAGTGACCTCAAGAGCCACTCTTCCTGCTCTTTGTTTGGTGCTGCAAATGAAAGAATCGGGGTTGATTTGGTGAGGCGAAGCTTGCGGAGACGAGCGGATGGCTTGGTGAGGCAATCGACGGTTGAACAGGGGTTCATGGCAGCTGCAGGGACTTTGGTGGTTTGCTAGATGGCAAGAAGGACCCAACGGCTTAGCTGGGACGGTGGAAAGATGCGTGGCTGGCGTGGGCTTGCGCGTGTCTTCGGTTAGTAGCGATGGTGACGCTGGGCTTCTAGGTGGTCGAACAGGTTGTTGGTTGGTTCGTGCGGTGCTCCTAGGTGGTTGCTGCATCGAACGGCAAGGAGGAGGGAGGAGAAGAGTTGTGGACGGTGGCTGCAGAGGGAGGGGAACAAGATGGGGTTGGAGGGGCCACTTGGTTTAATTTTCTTCTCCTTTGTCCCCTTGACTCAACCTCAGCCAAGTCTAGCTTCCTTGGCTACAATCCAGCCACCTATGCTCCCCATCTAGAAGCTTGAAATGGTCCAAATGTTGTGGGGGTAGGAGACATACGAATTTGCTAAGGTTTTGTTCCAATTGGACACTTATCGGTTCTCAAATCAATTCAATTTGGCTCCTGTAAATTCAATTATTGAGTTGATAATCAAATTGGTATTTTTCCTCACTAGCTGATCCCACTTGCTTCTCAATTTCGCGATAAAAAACGATCCATGATTTTTTCTAGACAAAAACGGCCCTATGACAACTTTTTTCCAAAAAGTCTCGGGTTGCAGAAAAATATTCTGAGACTGAGTCAACGTTCCTAGAATTTATTGTGACATGACATAACTTTCAATTTATGAAATCGGATTCAAATTCATGGTTAATTTCAATCCAGCGCGATTTTAGCGTGACCTGAGCTACCGGGTAGCTTTTAAAACTTTTTAGAGCAAATGACCCATAGTCAATTTTCTTCGAGCCACAATGAACCCACTCAACACATTGGTGACTCTCGGTTATCGTGAAAATGTTGAGGATTCAAATACAGACACAAGGTACCAAAACGATAGAAAAATCAATCTAGTGCCGGCCGTTGAGAATTTTCCAAATTAGTAGAGTCACCCACGTTTAGCCACACATCTTTGTCAAACCAACATTTCTCTGATCTCAAATTGATTTTTAACTGTGTTGTAATGACCTTTAAAGATGAGCACAGTTGAGTAGCCGATTCTTGATCGAATCCTAAAGTCTATTTACCCTAAAATCCTTAAAGGCTTCCCTAGATAGTCTAGTTATCTTACGAGTGATCAGTTTTGAGGATAGCATTATAGGTGCGTCGATGAAATGCCTGATTTATTGAATTGAAAACAGAGTAAAAAATCTAGGATGTCACACTATAGGAACCTGCAAAGCCCATTTTTGTGCTTTCTAGATGAAACTCTGTATATCTAATGCTTGAAGGTGCGGTTATCTTTTAACATGCAATTTCCCAATTGATATACCTTCCCAATCAATAGTCTCTTCCCAATTGATATATCTTCCCAATCAATAGTCTCTTCTACTAAATTAGATCAAAATTTAAGTATTAGGAGAAATAACAGGAGATATTTTGGTAGCGTGATAGGCATAACTATTTAGAAATTTCTTATCTGCTAATTCTATTTCAAGCTCAATTGTGGGGTCCTATCCATAAGCAGTTACCATTTGGCTTCCTCTTTATTCCTGCAATCTTTATCTATTTCATTATCAACTGGCATCTTTCCTTTGCATTATCGATTTCCAGCTTGCACCGATTCTAATTTATCGATAACAGCCATCTGTCTTTTTTATTGACTTGTGATGGTAGTATGCACCTGACTTGTCGACGACACACCGAAAGCTTTATCCTGACTCGGATGTTTTTGGAACGAGTGAAGACACTTTTCAGGATACTTTCTAGATAGTTACATTCTTATTATTGTGCAAACGGCTTCAATGAAAGTATTGACTTTAAGATATAATGTCTCACGTGGGAATACAATAACGTAGTCCCCCTTTTTTTTTTTTCGGGTCTGTAGAATAATGAATTTCAAAGTTTTCTTTGATTATGAATTCAAACCCAAAGAACGTTATAGAAAGATAGCAGTATTGTTGGAGAAGAACACAAAACTCGGTCCAATCTAATCAATCGACATTTCAATCTTTCAAAATAGCCTCGCACTGTTCTGACGTTGGAGAATCTTTGTAAAACCGTTTCAATGAAAGTCAATGGTAGAAGATAACTTTCTGTACAGCCACCGTTTCAAATTGGCATTGAACCAGCGTCGGTCAAAGTCGACCGATTTTTATTTTTTATTTTGTTCTATATATTCCTTTTCTTTTCAATTTTTCTCCAGTACAAACAGCTAAATATTCAATATAATATAAAAATTCGATCACCACGAATATTATTTGTGATTAAATAATCAACGACCACACAAAGCACGGAATAGCATGTGCTTCTATGCCGAAGCCCATCGATAGAGTTCATGTAAAATAGTTTCGACATCTTAGAGCTCACAGAGACACCCCAAAAAACTAAGAAAGACACATGAGATCAAAGGGTCTCTCCATAAGCAAGACCACTGGTCAATAATGCATGCCTAATCAAGGGGCACGGGTTTGTTTATAGCTGACGCAAGATAGTCCTTGGTATCATTATCGGGACGGCCGAATCCATCTCCATATCGGTAAAAAGTATGAGAAACTCGTGCCTGGTTTAAACAGGCACCAAGAAAAGGCCTTAATCCGGGAATTGGGTAGTCTTCAAACACGGCTCTATTCATCAACTTCCAGACCTCACGCACCATATGCATAATGTGTTCACGCGCAGCCTCTTCCGACGCGCCGGTTTCATTCATGTAGCATTCCAGCGCCTTCAAGTTGTCTCCTCGTGCCAATTCATACTAAGCATGGGCAATTATTATTGGGTTATAAGCATAAATCCAAATACTCATCCCACTTTCGTATCAAAGAAACAAAAAAGATCTACTCTTTTTTTTCTTATGAGCCACTATTTACAAGGAGAAGAACAATATAAAAGTAAGTTACCGATGATGTACTGAAATCATTCATGAGTCGAACCATCTTGTTAGAACAATGCATGATGTTCGGGATTTCCGACAAGTAATTAAGTCCCTCTTCCGTTAATTTGTCTGTGGTTAGGAAGTAACTGGCCAACAGCATAACCAGCCCTCCGGCTGAATCCGTCGCAACATCCAGGTATTCCTTCAGGGTCGGTTTAATGCCCTTGCTGCACCAATGGACCTCCTTCAGGTACGCCTTGCATTCATCGGCCCACTATAGGATTGAAACTCGGAAAAGTGAGTCAGTGACCAAGTCGAGGAACGTTCTCTTCCCATACTCTTTCGGATTCTCAAACGTTCAAAGAGAAAGATTTAGCAAGTTGAAATTACCAATTTCTGCAGGTAAGGGATGGGGTTGATTCCTCGCTCTCTCATCGTCCAATACCCAACTTCATTGGTCGTGTTGTACAAGGCCATGAAACTATCCCTTATTATTGGAGGAAGCCTATCAATGTCTGTGATGTCCCACCTTAATGAGTTATCACCATTTTAGCAGTCTTATGGATTTTACCGTCATTCAATAACAATAATGAAAATTAATGCCAACCATTATTTTATTAGCCCAAACCACCTACGTAAACCATGATATGTCCAAAGCACATTGAAGAATATATTTGGCAATATATAATTTTTAGTATTTTATTAGCCCAAACCACCTAATTAATTCTGTCTTTTTTCTTGGCAATAATAGTTACAAGGGAAAATGATGACAGTGGTGATACTAGGCAAACCTGACAATGAAATCTGTTAAGAGCTCAAGCTCTTCGGGCGTCCCATATACATCATAAACGTCATCGATAAGTGTCACCATACTAGCGATCTTGCAATTCATTTCTCTGAAAGCTGTATGCTGAGGTTCGAAAACCATAATACTGCTCCAAAAATAGTTTTCCATTAGCCTGTCCCTACAGAAGGTCATCTTGTTCGCCCCAAGTTCAACCCACCACCTGAAAAAATAGTCATATGATGATTAAGTCGATCAAAATGCGCTCCCATGCTACCGGATTGATTTTGTACCTTGCCAGACTACTGACTTCCTTTCTGTAGATTGATTGCACTGAATTGAAGTCTAATTTAGCCAATCGTAGCAAAGAGGGGATCATGTCTTGTTGTTTCTCGCACATGTCAATGAACCACCGAGCCTCAAACCTGTTTGGCCTCCAGTGGATCGGCATTTCTAATGCATGATCCACGTGGGTCGCTAAATTAGTGGGAATTTCATCGAGGTTTAGATCCTTCAAATGCTTGGAAGCAAAGGTCCAAGCTTCATCAAGTATGGTTTCACCTTCCAATACATGAAAAGAAGCTTCGTAAAGGCCAAGAAGCCCCTTCACATCTTCATTGAGGGATTTGTTGAATGCGCCTGACTTGCTCATAAACCTTTGAAACACATCTATATGTTCAACAAAAGGAATGGAAGGGTAAATTTTGATGCATCGACATAATTCACAAAAAATTAATAGTTGGCGAGTACCTTGCGATATGTTGAATCCATGTTGTCTAAGTAGCCGAAATCGAAGGGAAATGGCATAGAGATCATCCAAAAGTTGAGCATCTTCGGTGTTGTTATAGATGGAACTTAGAGCGTTCTTGATCTCCGTCTCAAATTGGTATCCTAGTCCTAGTCTTTGAACCACGTCAATGAACTCGAGTTTGGCCACCGAATTCATCTCCCCGTCGAATAGACCCTTGACTTCTTTCTTCAACCTTTGGGCTTCCTCTGAGTATTTATCCTCCTAGCACATGAAAAACTCGGAAAAATGAGATTTTAATCAAAGTCAACGCACAAGCACTGTTGAGCTCTGGCCTTTTTGTTGAAAATATGCCGTTTTGACCAGGTTTATCGATATCTCCTATAGAATATTGCTGTGGCTGGCCGTACATTTGATACTTTGGGGATGAATGTGCAAATTGATTTTACATATCTCGAACGTCGTATATAAATCGTATACAGAAGTACACAAGATGTATAAATCCATAAATCAGATTCAAAGTACAGTTTGTCCTTTGTTTCCATGCCGTTTTGGGGTTTACGGATTCGTCCCATCAAAGTAATTAAAAATTAGGGAAACGGTGCACTTCGGTCACTAAACATATGTTTTTTTTTTTTTTTTTTTTTTTTTTTTTTTTGTCGTCGGCATTGGTTACTTAACATTTGAGCACAGCAAAGTGAAGCCGAGGTATTAATCGATGCAAAACAAAAGTATAATACTAAAATAATTAGTGCTATCATCGAATAAATTGTTACCGAAATTGTCAGAACTATGACAAAAAAAATCGTTGCGAAATTTTTCCAAGTTTGAGGACCAAATGCGAATATTTCCCATGGTACTTACGCTAGGCTGGGTTTTATGCCCAAAAAACAAAAGAAAATTCATTACCGTGTAATCAACACTGAGTGACTGCAGAAAGTCGTAGTCCCAAACATTAGGTTGCCAATTCGCCGACCGTCTCCCAATCTCTTGAGCTTCAATCTTCAAAGTGCATGTCACGAATTGAGCACCAGAGGAGGTGGAGGAGGTGGAGGAGGTGGTGGCGGAGGAGGAGGAGCAGAGGTGCCTAAAGAATAAGAGAGAGGGCTGGTTATGGTGAATTGAGGAGGGGAGGAAGCTTGTGGACAATGCAGGAAGAGCCATTGCGAATTCTGTTGTGAGTCACTTACTATGCCAACCATCCTTTATATAGGGGCTGGTGCGGAGCCCCCTGACGGAGACAATTTGTAGCTGCTTTTAGAGCAGATTTTTCCTATTTACTCGATCCATTCTCTAAGCATTGTCATTTATGTACTTTATTTTTATATTTTTTTTCTGAACCAGCTCTTCTCGACACACCATTATAAATTCGGATGAATAAGAACACGGTGCTTCGGAATTAGAGGTGCTAGAATGAATAATAGACCCATTCTTTGACTCATTTTTACAATTAGGTTGTACATGGGTTCTTCAAACATTTAAAAGGTAAGGTGAAAATGAACTTAAAAATTTAAATTTCAATCAGATTGGGTCTTAATGGAAGTTTAGAGGCGCGTTTGGTAACGATTTTGTTCCCGGGAGCTGATTCTGACTAGAAATGATTATTTTTGATTCTGATCCCGGGAACTAATTCTGAGTAAAAAAACGCGTACAGTAACTGTCCAAATTTTTTTTATTCTGGAATAGAATTGCGTTTGATACCGTGCTAATTGATTATGTTTCAAATTAATTTCTTTTGATTTTTAAATAATTTTTAAATAATTTTTTTACTTTTTTACTTTTTTTCTTTTCCCTTTTTTTTTTTTCTTTTTTTCCCTTTTTTCCTATTCTTCTTCTTCATGTGGCCGGTTCTGGTTCGGCGCGCCGACGAGGGCCGACGACACTCGGCCCTCGTCAGCCAAGCCTCGCTGGCAGCTAGGCGAGGCTCGCCCAGCCCTGCTGAGGCTTGACTTCGCCTAGCCTCGGCGAGGCCAGGCTGGCCACCGATGGGGCTGGGCGAGCCTTGCCTAGCTGCCGGTGAGGCTCGCCTGGCCACCGGCGAGGCTCGCCTAGCCCCGTCGGTGGCTGGGCTTGCCTTCGGCGAGCTAGCCGGACCTCGCCCTGGCCTGGCGAGCCTCCGACGAGCTCACCAGACCAGCGACTGGCGGCGGACGGTGGCGGTGGGTGGCGGTAGGCGGCGGCGGACAGTGACAGGCGGTGGTGGACGGCAATCGTGGGATGATGGAAGGGAAGAATGAGAGTTTTACTCTTTTGATTCTTTTTTTGATTCTCGGACGAAGAATCAAAATTGTTTTGATTCTCAATTCTCTTCCCAATCTGTTCCCGGGAACAAAAATTTTACCAAACGTGATTCTCGTCCCAAACTGATTCTGGGAACAAAAAATCAGAATCAGGCACTATTTGGCACGTTGCCAAACAGGCCCTAGATGACTTATTTTTTTCTACATGCAAAACGTTTTATACATGACGTGTGCAGTGACTAGACGCCTCGCCAATGTTGATATGTGATGAGGTCAACAATACATGGGAAGGAGCTTTGGTGCACGAAGGCACAGGGCGTGGGAACCCAATGGGGCAGAGGCGCATGAGGGCACTCGTAGCAGCGAATGCTACGAAATTTTCGAATCTAGCTCATCGAATAATGGTGCTTGTTTTTCGAAACAAGCAACATAAAGTGTCAGAAAAGCACTTAAGAGCAGCGAACTCAGTGGAAAACAACATCAGCGTCGCGCATGTATCGTTGCTACAAACACTGTGTAAAAGGCTCAAGGGGCTCTTCCTCAAACAACAAGTATCATAATCTTCGTATAATGCTTGATTCAGTGCCATGACCTTTTCCCAATCTCTTCAATGCAATTTTAGTGAAAAGTTGATTACCTCAGTGCCATTGACGATTTGTGTATTTGGAAAATCCATCGTAGTCTTATTTTAATGTAAAATGTTTGATGTAGCTTGCCGACAAAGTAAAATCATCAAAAGGGAGGTCTTGCATCACATTTGTTTGCCTTAAATTAACAATTTAGATTAAATTCATCGTGCTCTTGAAACTCTAACTCCACAAACAAGGAATTAGGGCAAACTTAGCTGTTGAAATTTGCAGTCGAGAGCAATAGCTAAATAAGTGGCTTCCGATCATGTCAATTTGGTCAGGACGAACTGGTGGAGGCTTGGCGTTGCTCTGCGAAGTGAAGCTGACGTAAAAGATCCGATGTAACTTGCTGGCAAAGTGAAATCAGCCAAAACGGCAGTGTGTATCACATTTGTTTGCCCTAAATCGACAATTCGGGCTAAATTCGTCATGTTTTTGAAACCCTGGCGAATTTGGGCAATATTAGCTGCCAAAATTTGCAATGAAGAGCAAGAGCTTAACAAGTGGCTCCCGATCGTGTGAATTTGGTCCAGACGAAGCGGTCTGCAAAGTGAGCAGGGGCCATATGTGTCTCCCCGTTTAGGGATCTACCGGTAACTGTCAGAGGAATTGCTATTCCAATTGGAGAAGGATTGAAGCGGGAATGCTCCCGTCGTGATTGACTAGACAGTGAAAATAGAAAACTGCGAGTTGCAGAAAAAACAGAGCGCAAAATCAACTGACTTCACGAAACTGTACCAAGCTAACTGGAGGATCATCTTTCTGATGATTGTTCTTTTTAAAGTCGCACAGCAACCGATAAAAAAAGAAGAAGAAGAAACAAACAAAGGTCGCACAGCGAAAGACATATCCTGCAACGATCAATCATGAGCTTGGAAATGGATAAACGAAAATCCAATATTATATATTATTCAGGATCTTCAGCAGAAAACATAGTCTTCCTATGCTCTGCGTTGCATATAAAACATTTAATGATACACATAATTCAGGAAAAATTAGGAAATCTCCCACCAATCTTCACAGGAAACGAAAGGAAAAATGCTGAAGCCTAAGCAAGATAGTTGCTTCAATTCTCGGTATGCTTTCGATCCTTCTTGTTGCTCAAGACAATCAAAGCTGAAGCCGAATCGGGGGTCTTCTTTTTAAAAATTTATGACACTCAAATAAGTTGAAAAAAATTTATAACACTCAAGTAAACACGATACATATGGCACTCTAGTGAGCTCTGAATGAAAGTTATGGAACTTGTGATTTTCCTGAATGCCAACTATCATGAAATGCCTTAAACTTTCTACTTTCCTTTTGGGATATGTTCAGCAGAAGTCCTAAAACTTGTCCAAAAAGTGCAATTGAGTCCTAAAACTTACAAAAAGTTCAATCAAGTCCTAAAACTTGTCAAGTTGGTTCAATTCAGTCATAAAGTTAACACCGTTAGCATTTTCCGTTAAAATGCTGACGTGCCATTTTTAATTATTTTTTATTTGCCACGTGGATTTTTTTAATGATTTTTATTCATTTTTAAAAAAGAATTAAAAACTAAAAAAATTAAATTTATTCATTTTATCTAAAATTTAAAAAGAAAAGTTATAAAAGTTATTTTTAAAATTGTTTTAAAAAAAAAGCCCTCTTCTCCCGCCGCCGCCGTCGCCCATCGCCGGAGGGGCCGAGCGACGGTCGTCGGCCCTGGGCGGGGGTGGTGGCGAGGGCGAGGGCGAGGGCTGGCGCCCGACCCGGGGCGAGGGCGAGGGCGGCGCCCGTCACCCGCCCGGGCGAGGCTCGCCCGGATCGGCGAGCTTCGCCGGCCCGAGCGAGGGCCGACGAGGCCTTGCCCGGGCGGGCGACGGTCGCTCGGCCCCGGGCGAGGACGGCGACCGTCGCCCGCCCGGGCGAGGCCTCGTCGGCCCTCGCTCGGGGCCGGCAAGGGCCGACGAGGCCTCGCCCGGGGCGGGCGACGGTTGCCGTCCCCGGGCGAGGGCCGAGCGACCGTCGCCCGCCCCGGGCGAGGCCTCGTCGGGCCTCGCTCGGGGCTGGCGAGGCTCGCGCCAGATCCGGGCGAGGCTCGCCGAGATTTGGCGAGCCTCGCCGGCCCCGAGCGAGGGCCGACGAGGCCTCGCCGGGGCGGGCGACGGTCGCCGGCCCCGGTGAGGGCCGGCCACCCCGCCCGGGGCCGGCAACGGTCGCCGGCCCCTCCGGCGATGGGCGGCGGCGGAAGTCCACCGCCCTTTTTTTTGTTGAACAATTTTGTTTTTTTTTAAAAATAAATTTAGATTTTCCTTTTTTTAATAAATTTAGATTTTCCTTTTTAGCTTTTAATCTAATTTTTAAAGATTTTGAATAAAAAATAATTTGAAAAAGCCATTTGAAAAATTAAAAAAATCATTTAAAATATGACGTCAGCGCTACGTCAGCAATTTCCGTTAACTTTCTTAACGGTGTTAACTTTAGGACTGAATTGAACCAACTTGACAAGTTTAGGACTTGATTGAACTTTTTGTAAGTTTTAGGACTCAATTGCATTTTCTGGACAAGTTTTAGGACTTCTGCTGAACATATCCCTTCTATATCCAAGTCAGTATCTCAAATTATAAATTCTCTCGTAGACCATCAAGTTTAACACAAAAAAAAAAAAGAATAAGAAAAAGAAAAGACAAACGTATGAAAGAAAATGAGTGAAGATTCTCCAAATTTCAAGAAGAAACTTAAGAAAATCTCATAGAACATCTTTGCGACGTTCGGTCAGGAATAAATGTGAAGCACTGTATAAAAAATAGACCGAACGCCGAACGAAATTCCGAGCTTGGGGATCTCTTCCCTCAAAGCTAAACGTCATCGGCTGTCGATTGAATCTCGTGTAGCAATTGTTTTTGGTAGACACGCCCCCTGCAAATATAGCCAAATCTAATGCCCCCAAAATTTAGCCACCCCTAATGTATAGGGTGTCGCTAACACAAAGTTGGTGTTCATGAATGAGCTCCAATTGTAGCAACTGTTTTTGGTAGACACATCCCCTGAAAAAAAGCCAAATCTAATGCCCCCAAAATTTAGCCGCCCCTAATGGATAGGGCATTGCTAACACAAAGTTGGTGTCCATGAATGAGCTCCAATTGTAGCAACTGTTTTTGATAGACACACCCCCTGAAAAAAGGCCAAATCTAATGCCCCCAAAATTTAGCCGCCCCTAATGGATAGGGCATCGCTAACACAAAGTTGGTGTCCATGAATGAGCTCCAATTATAGCAAATTTGTTTGGTAGACATACCCCTTGAAAAAATAGCCAAATCTAAGGTCCCTAAACGCAATAGACTTTAGAATTTGACAAGAAATCGACTGCTTGACCGTGCAAATCTACAATGGTCATTACGGCACAAATCGATTAGAGATCGAAGATAGATCGATTCAACAAAGGTATATGATTAAGTGTGGGTGATTTCATCTAATTGCACAATTCTTGTCGATCGGCATTAGAGCAATTTCTCTATCGTTTTGGTACCCTGTGCCCGTACTTGAAATCTTGAGATTTTTACGACAATTGAGAGTCACCAATGTGTCGAAGATGTACAATGTGGCTAAAAAATAATCGATCACAGGTCAATTGCATTAAAAGTTTCTAAAAGTTAGCTGGTAGGTTAGGTCACACTAAAATCGCGTCAGATTGAAATTAACCACGAATTTAAACTTGATTTCAGAAATTGAAAGTTCTGTCGTGTCACGATTTATTTTAAAAATGTCGATTCATCATTCGAAGAATTTTCGCTTAGTTCGGGATTTTTATGGAAAATCAATTCGGACGATTAGGAAAAGAACGAAAATTTGGATGGGCCAAATTGAAGGGATTTTTGGCCTCCTTCATGAGCTATTTGGGGATGGGAACTTGAGGAAACGGTGTGGGCTTCCTCCGCCGCAAAATTGGACATCGAATTGGGGAATTTGTGAAGAAATTGAAGCTCATTTTGGGAAATTCGGAGCCTTGGATGGGGGCTACAACTTTGGCACCAAAATTGAGTAATTTGTGTGATTATATGCAAGAAAGTAATTGGGGGGACAAGGGGATAGACATGGAGACTTTGGGGGACCAAACATTAATTGTGTATATTTTTTTATTGACTTTTCCCCCCTACCGCTGCTTCCTTCGCGCGTCCAGCTGCTTCCCACCTTCGCTGCCTCTCTTTCATTTCCCTCGGAGCAGCTCTCCCCACGTCGTTCTCTCTCTCCCTCACGCCTGTAACTCCCTCCATTTCCTTCGTGCAACTTATTCCACAGAATCTCCATCCAAGCTGCCACATGTCTGTCCCCCTTTGCAGCTGCCAAGTCAACCTTTCCCCAAGCAGCGACTGTAGCAGCTCCTTTCCTTAGCCCATTTCTCCTCTGCCACCGAAGCTGCTCCACCTTCATTTGTCTTCGCGGACTCCCTGGCTGTTGACCGCCAGCTGCCGCACGTCCCCAACAGCTTAGTCGAAGCTGCTTCTTCCTTGCTGCCAGCTCCACCGAGTCAACGTTCAACGCTGCAGCTCCACTGCCCCACGCATCCGCGGCATCTCCACCGACGGCACCCCACCAACGAAGTCAGTCGCCCATCTTTCTTCACGTCAGCCCGTCTCCTTGATCTCCGCCTTTGCACGTTCCCACCGAATCAATCTGCAGCCACGCAAATTTCCAGCCCACGTCTTTAGCCCGGTTCCGTGGCCAAGCCAAGCCCGCAACTCAGCTGCAGAACCAAGGCCGAAGCTCAGCCTTGCTAAGCCGTCTTGGGCCATTTTTAGCTCAGTTCGAGCTCCCCTCGGCCTCACTATGAGCCCGAGTTTCGCCTGCCTTGACTTTGCCGTTGCCATGGACTCATCGGAACGTTAATCCGGTGAGTTTACTCACTAAATTCTACTTAGGGAGTTAATTATGCTTAAGAAGTGTTTAGATTATGCTAAGTATGTTTAGGTGGTTAGATTAGCTTAATTAATTGTTCATTAGATTATATAAATGATTAGTTTAGTTGATGGATTAATTAGTCTAATTATGCAATTAGATTAATGTAATCATGTTTAGACCTTTTAATTAATTAATTAATTAATTAATTCATTATTATTTAAATATATTAATTTATATTTAAATTAAATTAATTAATATTTTCGAGAGCCGCTAGATAGAATTTTGAGCTGATCACAGTGGTGTGTTTAGTTTCCGTGATTGAATGCTGTATGGTGAAATTGAGTGATGTTGGTGAAGTTTTGGTATTTAACTCGAAAATACTAGGTGTTGGGTTTTGACAATGAATGTGATTTTTAAGTATCATAGCAGCTTGTGTGAGTAGTATTGATTGAATAGCTCCCCAATGATAAGTTAGCTTGTGAGAGCAATAATAATTTAGCTTGTGTGAGCATTGGTAAAAGTCAGCTTGTGGGAGTAATAGTGCATCTCAGCTTGTGTGAGCACAAATTTATTAAATTGATAGACTGATGTGTGTCGGTAGTTCATGCTTGTGTGAGCCGTGATTAATTGAATTGATGGACCGATGTGTGTTGGTGGATCACGCTTGTATGAGCAATCAAATTGATTGAATCAATTGATTAGATCGATTGTTTGGGTTTATGAATTGTACTAACGTGTAGGAAGGAATTGAGGCAAGGTAAGTCTTCTGACTTGTGTGGTTAGGTCTCTAAGCATATTTCCTTCCTAGTTGGAATTTAGGGGGTGAACTTGATGAGATATTGTCTCACCTCGTTGTGGGCTCAACATTTTCAGGTCCCTAGATGGCAGTCGTGGAGGATCCCAAGCCCCAGAGTCTAGGGAGATGGAGATTGAAGAATCGGCGAACGTGTTTGACTAGCTAGTCATAGGACAATTCCTTTGTTGAGCCGGTCTTTTGTAAACAAACCAGTGTTGTACATAAACTTGTGTGTTTATAAGAGAAGTGTTTTGGTGGTGATTTGGTTTCCTGCTTCTTTCTATCCCAAGCGTTTGTTGTCGGGGGTATTTATTCGCTTCCATATGCGTATTAAAATGAATGGGTTGGCGACGCGTCCTGGGACGTCGCATATTTATTGACCACCGAAGGATGGGCACGCGCTCGAGAATCAAGGCGTGACATATTCAGTGTGAAATATATAAGAAAATCTGTTGTCTATTAGAAGATAGTTGTCAGAAGCCTTGCATGCCTTAGACAAACTTATTTATTCTCATTAGCTTTTTCCAACAAAGCTGATGTAAAAGATCTGATGTAACGTGCTAGCAAAGTGAAATCAGCAAAAACGGCAACGTGCATCACATTTGTTTGTCCTAAATCAACAATTTGGCCTAAATTCGTCGTGTTCATGAAGCCCTTAGCGAATTGGGGCAATATTAGCTGCCAAAATTTGCAGTGGAGAGCAAGAGCTTAACAAGTGGCTCCCGATCGTGCGAATATGGTCCAGACGAAGCGGTATGCAAAGTGAGCCGGGGCCATATGTTTCTCCCCGTTTAGGGATCTACCGGTAACTGTCAGAGGAATTGCTAATCCAATTGGAGGAGGATTTAAGCGGGAATGCTTCCGTCGTGATTGACCAGACAGTGAAAATAGAAAACTGCGAGTCGCAGAAAAAACAGAGCGCAAAATCAACTGACTTCACGAAACCGTACCAAGCTAGCTGGAGGATCATCTTTCTGATGATTGTTCCTTTTTAAAGTCCCACAGCAACTGACCAAAAAAACAAAAAAGACAAAAAAGTCGCACAGCGAAAAACATAAGCTGCAACGATCAATAATGAGCTTGGAAATGGATAAACGAAATTCCAATATTATATATTACTCAGGATCTTCGGCAGAAAACACAGTCTTGCTATGCTCAAACATTTGATGATACACATAATTCAGGAAAAATTAGGAAATCTCCCACCAATCCTCACAGGAAACAAACGAAAAAATGCTGAGGGCTAACCAAGATAGTTGCTTCAACTCTCGGTATGCTTTCCATCCTTCTTGCTGCTCAAGACAATCAAAGCCAAAGCCAAATTGGGGGTCTTCTTTTTAAAAATTTATGACACTCAAATAAGTCAAGAAAAATTATAGCACTCAGGTAAACACAATAACTATGGCACTCTAGTGAGCGTGGAACGAAAGTTATGGAACTTGCAATTTTCCCGAATGCAAACTATCATGAAAAGCCTAGAATTTTCTACTTTCGTTTTTATCAAAATCAGTATCTCAAATTATAAAAACATTCTCTCGTAGACCATGGAGTATTAAAAAAAAAAAAGAGAGGCAAACATATGAAAGAAAATGAGTGAGGAGTCTCAAAATTTCTAGAAGAAACGGTAAGAAAATGTCATCGAACATCTTTGCGACGTTCCGTTAGGAATAAATACGAAGCACTGTATAAAAAATAGACCGAACGCCGAACGAAATCCCGAGCTTGGAGATCTCTGCACTCAAAGCTAAAGGTCGTTGGCTGTCGATTGAATCTCGTGTAGCAACTGTTTTTGAGAGACACACCCCCTGAAAGAAAAGCCAAATCTAATGCCCCCAAAATTTAGCCGCCCCTAATGGATAGGGCGTCGCTAACACAAAGTTAATATAGGTTTGGTTAGGGTGGCTTTGAATTGTAGGACATCTCTCACGTTAAAAACCCTTTCCCCGTACGTGGTGTCCTACAATGCCCACAATAGAAAATCTGCTCTACGGATGTAACTTAAGATGGTTGTTGATTATTAAGACTGAGAAATCATAATCAAAACGAGAAGTCGGTGTCCATGAATGAGCTCCAATTTTGAGAATTTGTTTCCAAATTCGAGCTAGTGGACAGTGGGTTGGATGGTGAATGGTGATGGTGCACAGCGTGTAGATTCATGCATCCGATGCGCCCTACACATTTATCCATTTGTTAAAATGTCAAGGGAAAAGGAAATCATTGATTGTAATTTATTGCAATACCTCTTGAAATCGTTCATGTCATCATCAACCAAACTCATGATCTTGAGCAACCTACATAGATCACAGGCTGTTTATTATTGCTCAGTATATCACTAATCAACGAGCTTCCATCAATAATTGGAGCTCATTCATGGACACTGATTTCTCGTTTTGATTATGATTTCTGAGTCTTAATAATTAACGAGCTTCCATCAATAATTCGTTGAATTAAAGGATACTATACCAAAGCTATAATCTTAAAAGGACGGATCTGGGACAATTGTTATTGTTAGTCTAGTGAAATTACATTATCTACTAATGATAAAGTCAAATTCTGTCCAAACTTTTAAACATCTCATCGTCAGGCTTGTCCGATGACGATCATCTGTCTTGTGGTCACGAAACAATGTTTTAAAATTACAATCTATGAACCACCAGTTTGCTTGGGAGCCTGTAACTGCCATAGTGTGGACAACAAAGCCCTCCATTTCACGTGGATCATGCCTCAAAAAGGAGACTTCTTTTTTAAGTGACCTTCGACATAAATAATTGACTGTATTAAATATGTGAGAGCCACCTAAGGGAGGAGAAAAACCTGTTAATTATACAGCATTGTCATGCTTGAAGAGCATTACGAGAACCACCAGTTTGCTTGGAAGCCTGTAATTACGACAGCGTGGACCACAAAGTCGTTCATTTCACGTGGATCATGCCTCAAAAGGAGACTTCCTATTAAGTGACCTCCGACCTAAATAATTGACTGCATCAAATATGCGAGAGCCACGTAAGGGAGGAGAGAAACGTGTTGATTATACAGCATTGTCATGCTTGAAGAGCGGTACAAAGACGTTCAAGATGTGATTAGTAGATGAAACTTTATATATCTAATGCTTCGAAGATGCGGTTGTCGTTCAACGCGCATTATCCTAATTGATATATCTTACCTGGCAATAGTCTCGTCTACTAAATTAGATCAAAATTCAAGCACTAGGAGAAGTGACATGAGATTTTTCTAGTAGCTTGATTAGTGAAACTACTTAGAAATTTCTTATCTACTAATGTTATGCCATGTTTTAATAATTTTTTTAATATATTAGTTCTTTTTCAAGAAGCTATTATTTTCATATTAAGTGTTGATACCTAAATTTTGGCAACCCGTTTAGTTATTTATCGCATTAAAAAATAAGAGATTAATTTTAACCCCTAAAAAAATATTAATTAATTAATTAATTGCATAGCATATAATTTTAGGTGCATTTATTTTAATTTGCATTTACATTGGGTCAGTGACAGATGGGTTTGATTTGGTGGTCTTGAGCTTTAAGTTGGCAAGTCAGACTAAGCCCACGAGAGAGAATTTGACCAAGGCCGTGAACATTGTTAGTGGTAAAAAAAATCATATAGATTGGAGGGTTGAATTAAGAAAGATGAGTTTCTCAAGGGGCAATCATATTATACTCATTTGAGTTTTTGGCGATTGGTGGATAAGATGAGGAAAATACTGTCAATATTTTGATAGAATTAAGCCAGCCACTAGTCTAACTAAATTGGGAATGTGATTTGCGGGCAATGGGTGAAAAAAATTTGATTCCTGCACATGTGAAATTTCAAAAAAAAGGAAAGAGATAAAAATCATAATATATTAAGCATCTATGAAAGGAGCAAAGACCGGTTCTCTTTCCTTGGAAGATCCTCGGCTACCCTACGTATATAAAGCAAGACCTATTATTGAGAGAAAGGAGGCCACTCACAATAGAATACACGGCCATTAGGAGGCTTCTTTCTTCGCTTTGTGGGAGGGGTTTTCTTTCTTTTTTTCATATTCAAAGGTCAATAGTCAAAAGACGGAGGGCCACAGAATTGAGATAAACGGCTACAGCATAGGGAGAAGAGAGCGTGAGAGATTGAGGAGAGAGTGGGGTCACGGCCAAGCATCCCGCGGCCGTGACCTTGCTGATTTGTGGCCGCATCTCACTGCCGAGCTTCAACCTGAACCTGCTTAGTCGGCTGCACCACTGTGTCTTGCGGTGCCACTTGGCTATGAGACAACGTGGTGCTGTCCCAGGGCCTATTGCGACGAACCACCGCTGAGATGCAGCACGATTTTCCAGTCCCAAGCAACGGCTAACGAGTTTCCAACAATCCCGGCGAGTCTCCCAGAAGGTTGCAGGTTCCTGTCGAAGTTGCCGTTGTTTTGAGGCTCGCAGTCCCGTCCAGTCACCATCAATGCTGACGGTTATCTTGAGAATTTTCTCGGAGTTTCTCTCATGACTAGCAGCGATTCACTCGAATCAGATTTTTTTTGTCGAGGCTTGTTTCTTCATGCAGGCTTCCTGGTGAGACCCATTCTTGCTGATTCAGATGCAGCTCCTATTCTTGGCTGCACCCGTGAGAACACAGCCGCATCCCCAGCATGATCCAATGACGACGAGCCTCATCGTCAAGTCCCGGTAGCAATAAGCGTTGCCTCCCGCAAGAGTTGCCCTACTTCAATCTAGCGACACAAGTCAAGAACAATTTTCACATTTTTTCTAATACAAATTGAATAGAATCTTAATCTAATTAGATAATTTTCACATTTTTTCTAATTTCGAATTTCATGAAAAATACAAAAAATGTCTTAGAATAAATTAGTTCCATTCTCTAGGATAGATTGCATTTTTAGGAAAAAAAAAATGTCATGTAAATGTCATATAGGATTAGATTAATGAAATGCACGTCATTTAGAGATTGTTATTAGGTCCATTTAATTAGAAATTGCATCTCATTAGAATTAGGTCATTCGGTTATATTGCATTGCATATTGCATGATTTTCATCAAATAAGTGAAAAAAAAAATTGTGTGTTAATTAGAAATCATATTTAGGACTGTTGATGTGAATTATGATCTAACAACGTAGATGCTTTCGTTGCTTTGATGTAAGTTTTTGCAATTTATTCATTGTTTTCCTTGGATGTTAAATTGGTGGTTTGCGCACTCTCATGATCACATCACATGCTAGGTAAATAGATTTAAAATCTATCCAAATTGCCTGCAAAAACATTTTTCAAAATAAAAGAGAAAGGTACCGAAAGGGCGTTAGAAAATCTAGCGTAACTAAGTCCCCAAATTCATGAATCTCTGGTTCGTAGGAGTAAAGTAAATCTCCCGTTGCTTTACTTGGGTTTCTAATCGACCTACCAACAATAGATTAGTGGCGGCTCCTAATTAAAAAATCATTTGCATGTTAAGAAATTTGAACTTAAGTCGCGAATTGGTATGGGCTTGGGAGAGCCTGAGTTAAGTTTAGGCTTAACAATCCATTAGCCAAACCCAGGGTGGTTCACACTTGAAAAAATTGGTTGCAACTTTAAGAGAGAAATTGCTCCCGACATTAAGGGAGAAATTGCTAAAAATTGATATTTAAGGGGCACACTATATATTTTATTATCTATTTATATTTAAGGGAGATCAAAGAAAAAGGAAGAAAAAGGAAGGTTTTCTTCCCTTTACTTGCCGCGTCCCACTTCCCTTTTAAAGAAGGAAAGAAACGTGAGGCCTAAAGTCATAGTCTTGACTTTGGCCACACAATATTAAAGCTAAAAGGAACGCGAAGCCCTCTGCATGTCCATGATCCGCTTGACAGAGGAGCTGCAAGTTTTTGAAGCCACACGAAGCCTTGAAAAGGAATGTGGAGACGTACGTACGCAGACCAAAGATGAATGCTGGAGTTCTTGATTTTGGCGTATGTAGAGTGTTTTGTTTTGAGTTTGAATGCGTGGTAAAGAGTTTATGTCTAAGTGAATTGTTTATTTATAAATACTTTGGATTTGGACTTAAATCCAAGTGTGAGAAATATTCGAGCGTTTGAGCGATTGTAAATTCTAATTCTCCAATTATACTGGATTATTTGCTACTAGCTCTCCCCATGGACGTAGGTACCGATAGTCGGATCGAATCACATAAATTTATGATGTCCTTATTATTTCTCATTTATTTTTCTGGAGTTTGCGGGTTGACATAAATTGCAAGATCCTGTCGTTTCCGCACCAACACCAATTATGCATGATATTTTGATTGATAAACAAATATTCTAAAAACTGATTACTTTTCATAGTTCGAGCTACTTTAATTTTGGAAATTGGAAGATTCTATTGTACAGTTTGGCAAACCTCCTAAATCTCTGATTCATTGACTTCATAAGCAAGATTTATCTTGTCAACAATTGTCCAACAGAGAGCTTGGTCTGTTAAAGATTGTCCAATGAGAAGATTGGTTATTGAAGAGTATAAAAAGAGATCAACAAAGGCCGCAAATGCAATGAGGTCGGAAGTGACAAACAATCCATTAATAGAGAAAGTTTACATCCTTATAGTCTTTTGAGTGAACTAAAAGTGTAATCTCTGGAGAAGTGTATCAATGTCATAGTTTGTACTTAGTTGTGAGATAGTGAGATCTATCCACATTGTTATAAGCTGCATTAGCTTCGAGATGAAGTGCTTGAGTATAAGTGGCACATATCACCATAACTACACAAAGAGACCTAGTAAAATCACGCTAGTAGGCTATTTGTCTAGATGAGTGAATATAAGCTTACACCAAATTGAACCACTATAGAGCTCTAAATGCATCGTTCTCTATGTCTGTGCTTCTATCTAATATTGTCTAATAGAAGCGCATTATATTAATTGATATTACCTACTCTCGTATATATCAACTCACGACTCATATCTATTATTATGCTTCTATCAAACTTGACGCTTCTATCGAAAATGAGGGATTTCACATGCAGTTAAATTCATCGTCCCCAAAAGAGACGCTTCAGAATCTCACGTCCGATACTCCCATGGGCAATGTAAATTCCTATGTAATTTTATCCCTCTTTTTTTTGGGGGGGAATGTGGAATATTTGCTATGCCTCGACCAAAAAGAAAAGAAAATATTTGCTATAACTACTCCAAAATTCGGCAGAAGCTCTCCTCCCGATTTAGATATAGATCTAAATTTGGAAGTTTTTCTCTCTCAACCTAAATCTAGATTTAGGAGTTTTTTTAGAAGTGTTTGATTTGTAGTAGATTATTTTCTCCATATGACAGATGCTATTGAAGATGGTATTGAGGACGCCGATTCTATGTGCACATTGCTAGCCGTAGCTTTTTCATAGAAAGATCTCAATGCGTGCTTATCATTGATGGTTTTGCTGATCGAACACCGATTGTTTTTTGATACCGTAATATATCTAGTCTTTTGGGAAAAGAGCTATGAGCCATACTCTCTCTTTTTATTTTATTTTATTTATTTCATTTTGTTTTGTTGCTATTTTTAGATTTATTTTGTTAGGAAATTTGTTTTTAATTATGATAAATGAATGAAATTTTTTTTTACCCAAAAAAAAAAGGTCGTACGTTTCGTTCCCATAATGAATTCTCATGGTTTGAAATAGGCTAAAAAAGGCGTTTATGGCTGAAGAAGTCGATGTCATTATGGGCTGGTCAGTCCATCCTTTTCATGCGAATTTCGCCCGAGATAATAATGTACTGGGCTTGTAAATGGAGTTGTAAATGAGAATTTCGGATTTTTTATTTTTTTTTTGGAATGAAAAATGCAGGAGTGAATGGTCATTGGTCATGAAGAACAAAGTCTCGGTGCTTATTGGTTCATACGATTAGTCCTTGTCAAGCACCGATCCTCCAAGCACGTGCCCATCCCTCAGTGGTCGATTAATTTGCGACATCCCAAGACGCATCGCCAACCCATTCATTTTAATGCGCATGCGGAAGCGAATAATAAATCCCCAAACAACAACAAGATGGGATAGAAAAGTAGGACCACAAGTTTTTGAAAACCAAACCACACCTTTATACATAACAAACAAAGTCACATACAATGATAGCTGATATATACAAGGTCTGCAAAAAAGAGGGGGGGTAGAGGCTACAGATCCTCTAATCAGTCGAGTCTTCGACTGAATACTCTAGGGTTCCTAGATCTGAAAGATTCGGGTCTATCACTAAATCACCAAGAGGATCTGCCGTGCCTTTTCCAAAAGCAACCATCAACATCGACATAAGGATCTCAGACTCCGGTATGAGACTCTCATTTTGTCCATTCCACTCACGACAATACCATGATATGTATTGATGGGGTACCTTATGGGGTAGATCTACATCAACCCAGACCACGGACCTCACGAGTTCATAGACCCATCCCCTCGGGTTCCCATGAAGCGGAATATAACACCTCTACTTGGTGACCTTCTTTGGTTGGCCAAAATGCTCGGGAGAAGCTGTCATCTAAAGACCTAAAAATGTTATCTATCAACGAATTGAGACGTCGTCTCAGCAAGTTCACCCCTTAAGTCCCGACTGGGAAGAAAATACACCCCAAGGGATGTCTAAGCACAAGCATAAGTCAGAGGACTTACTTTTACCTCCATTCCTTCCTGCAAGTTAGTACAATTTGCATATCCAACCAATCATTTCAACAATTCAAATTATCAAATCAGATCGAGCCATCGATCAATCGATCTAGTTGATTTCATGTCATCAAGGCCATCTCTTGGTTAATCCATTCAATACTATCTATAAAGTCTGATCACATCAATGACCGCTCACCCTAAGCTAAAGATAGATAATATAGCTCACTCTAAGCTGATAAAGTATATTGCTCACTCTAAGCTAACATATCAAGACCTTCAAGTTGATATAGTATACTGACAATGCTCACCAGAAGCTACTAAGGTACATTGCTCGCTCTAAGCTGACATATCAAAGCCCTTAGGTTGATATAGTATATCGGTATAATACTCGCACTAAGCTGACATATCAAAACCCACAGGCTGATATAGTATACTATCCTGATTATCTAACAATTTCATAATTTTTATCATTTCTGATAAAAATAATCATGTGTGGGTACACGATCAATCTTAGCCAAAATAAAATATTTTCCCTTTTGAAAATCCCACTAATTTCCATGATCCATAAACACCATTTTGGCGTTGTAAATCAACACCTAGTATTTTCTAATTAAATACCAAAATTAATAGATTTTGAGATAATTTCCCAAAATTTCAATTTACACCCAAATTGTACAATCCAGCACTCAATTAAATAAACCAATTATACCATTCCAATCGCCACGAAATTCTGGTCACTGGCTATCCCCCTCTAATTTCCAGAAAATAATAATTAATCAAATAATTACCAAAATTAATTAATAAATACCACCAAATGCAACTTAGGCTAGAAAAGCTTAATTAAAAGCCGAGACGGGCTTGGAAAAATTCTAAACCTATCTAGATAAATACTACGACCTACCTATTTGCTAATTGCACTACTCTAACCACCTAACATGCAATATCGAATGATTAAATCACTAATCCGTTCTAACTACCACCTAATCCATGCTTAACATAAAATAATCAATCCTTAAGCATAATTAACTCCCTAAGCGGAGATTAGTGAGTAAACTCATTGGATTAGCGTTCCAGTGAGTTCACTTCGACGAGGATGCGAAGACGAGTCACAAACTCCAAAGTGGGGGCACCAAGCAAGGTTTGGAAGTGTGGCATCCCAAAATTCATAATGACCTCTAGCTACATTAAAGTCTATGAATAGGTGATGGAAGTACCATTAAGTTATTTTATGGCCATTTAATCCATAATTTGCAATAAGATATATGGCCAAGCTTTTAAGGGATAATTATGTGATAGGAAAGAAAATTCTATCATTGGCCATGTGCATCATAAATTGGAATTTATGGATTTGTGACTATAAGTTTAATGGCCTTATTATTTATGCAATTAAATATTTATTTAAATGATGATTAAGATATATTATTAAAATAAAATAAAATAAACTTGGGCCATTTAAGTTTGGACCTTAGGCCCAAGTGAGATGGGCCTAAAGTGGGCCATAAGCCTGGCCCATTGTTGGCGCATGGAGGGGGAAGGAGGAGCCGCATGGCTTCCTCCAAGTGTCTTCAACAAAGGAGACACTTGTCTCCTTCTTAGGGACAAGTGTCCCCCATGCAAGAAGAGAAAGCATGCAATATATAAGCCACCAAAAAGAGAGAGAGAGAGAGAGAGAGAGAGAGAGTGTGGCTGGTTTTGAGAGAGTGAGAGAGAGGGAGAGAGTTGCCGAGAGAGAGTGATATGCAAGAGAGAGGGAGGCCGAGGAGGAGGAGCTCGCTCGTCGCCGCCCGCACACCGTTCGTCCGTTGCCAGTGTGCCGTCGTCCGTCCGGTCTAGAGGCAAGTTGAAGTCCTCTAGCTGCTCTTGCATGTGTGTATGTTACATGTATGTTGAATTTTGGGTGATTAGGAGAGGAAAACCGAAGCTTGGATGGCTTGTTCTTGAGTGGTATTGCTGTTTTCGCTTGAACAGTTTGAGTCAGAATGTTGTGTGAGCTTGCATGCATGTTTAGAGTCCGATTTTGGCTTCGATCTCTCCATAAAAGTTGTAGCTAACATCTTAAATACAACATACTAAAATTTGGTGGAAAATGATGGAGATTTGAGGGGTCAAACTCTCATCTTATGGAGATGTCAGATCTGGAATGTTTTCGCATGAATCCGCTCGAGTCAGAATGTTGTGAGAGCTTGCATGCATGTTTATAGTTCGATTTTGGCTTTAGTCTCTTCATGAAAGTTGTAGCTAACATATTAAAATACAACATAATAAAATTTGGTGGAAAATGATGGAGATTTAAGGGGTTAAACTCTCATTCCACGGAGACCTCAGATCTGGAACGATTTCACTGACATCTTGATGAATTTGTGGTTGCATATTGATTTGTGCTAAGAATATCTCTTCGATTTCTTCCTGAAAGTTGTAGGGGACATCTTAAACTACAACATACTCAAATTTGAAGTGAAATGAACAAGTATAGCCTAGTAAATCGACTAGATCTTGAAGACGGTAATTCTGGAGATGTATTTCGGGACACCCGAGACTTCATGGACCTAAATGACGACTATACTCTGGATATTTGACTTGGATCTCTTCATGAAACTTGTAGAAAACATCTTGATGTATAACATATCCAAATTTCAGAGGAAATGAAGAAGAATAGGTAGGTGAAAACTCAGTATTTCGGAGAAGCATGTACTGGACGTTTCGGTGATGGATCCAGAAGCTTCGTGAGACTGTAGAAATTAATCTAGAAAGAATCTTACTTGTAAGTCTTCATGAAAGATGTACGTAAATGTCTGGGCTCTAACTTGGTAAAATTTCGTAATTTTTGGAGGTCGTATGGATATTTTAATCGAATTTCTTTGGAGACTGTGCATTCTGATTTCATCGGAAAATTACATGCTGTTTTGTGTGAATAATGGATTTGTGTGGAATTCTCATTGGCCGTGTATTTTGCATGAAATCATTATCCTATTGTCTTATTTATTACTTGCCTTAATTCTATGATTTTTGAGATTTTATAAATAATTAAATTTAATATTTTTGAAAATGACATAAACTGGAATTTAAATAAATGAAAAAGGGCATGATAAATGGATTATTTTAATTGGCATAAATTCCATGAATTATAATTTATAAATAATTTCACCATGTAGTATGTGTGATGGGGTCTTGATGTATGCATTGAGATGCATGTGTGAATTCAATGTTAATTATGATTTTTGGTTGCCATTGCATCATATGCCATGCTAAATTGAGACCGAAATTGGTGAACATGAATAATGTTAAATGAGGAGATTGATGTGGTGGATGATAATGCCCCGGGAGTGTCGGGATGCCCGGTGGTATACGGTACATAATTCCAAGGGAGGCCTGGTGGTATGTCGGTACAAAATTTTGGAAGCCTTGGAGGTTTGTGCCCAGGGGGATGCCTCGCGATGCCAGTAGGGGTGCGGGATGCCTGGCCAGGGAGTGTAAATGCCGGAAGCCCTGTCGGAGGTCTTTGCCCGAGGGGAATGCCTCGTGATGCCAGTTGGGATGCGAGATGCCCGGAATGTGGGGGGCCGGATGCCCGGTGGCCTGGAATGGCTAAATGCCGGAGGTTTTCTCGAATGGGATGCGAGTGTAATATATGAGATGAAATTGATGATCTGAGGAAGGGTGATTTGGTGATCAAATTGAAAGTTAAAAGTGGAAATTGAACCATGCATGATATGATATGACATGATGATGATCGCCCATGGCATGATGATATGCATGATGATGATGATGATGATGTATGATGTGATATGATGATGATCACCCATGGCATGATGATATGCATGATGATGATGATGATGATATGTGATGTGATATGATGATGATCACCCATGGCATGATGATATGCATGATGATGATGATGTACGATGTGATATGATGATGATCACCCATGGCATGATGATATGCATGATGATGATGATGTACGATGTGATATGACGATGATCACCCATGGCATGATGATATGCATGATGATGATGATGTATGATGTGATATGATGATGATCATCCATGGCATGATGATATGCATGATATGATGATGATATATGATATGGCATGATGACATGCATATATGTTGTGATATGATGATGTCATGATGATGATGACATGTGTGATATGATGATGTCATGATGATGATGACATGTGTATGGTATGATGGTGTCATGTATATGATGATGATGATATGTGTGTGATATAATAATGTCATGATGACGATGATATGAGTATGACATGATGATACACATGTATTTGTTATGATTGTGATGATGATGCATGATAGTATATGCATGGCTTCAAGGTAAGTAATGCCTGCAATGCATGTATGACTTGTATGATGCATTGAGTGGTTATTGGATTCCTTTACCTACTGAGTGGTTGTACTCACCCATTTTAGGGAATAACATTTCAGACTATATAAGATACCTCTGCTGCCACTGCGACCAGTAGATGAATCAAGTGGTTGGTTATGATTGCAAGGAGGAGGATAGCAAAGGGAGGAACTTTTGGACGCCGACACTGATCGATGGACTTTAAGTATTCAACTGTTGGAGAAGATGTCGGTCATCCTTTGAAGTGTAGCAGAGTATAGAAAACTACGGCATTTTGATGTACCGACTAAAGATGTCCATCTACTCTATGTAAATAAACGTGTTCGGTTTTAACTTATATAAGATGTTTAGTAGGTGTGCATTGTTTTCTGAATATAGGGAAGGGAGTTGTTGGATGTGCTTCCGCATATAAATTGCGTAAGGGACCAATTGAAAAAAAAAAAAATGTAAACCCCCATGGTTGTATGGACCCGCTGCAATTGGAAATGGTATCATAGTGACATGTTAATAAGACAAGTGAAAGGTAAGCGAACTGTGGCGACCCTAATGGATCTGGGGCCGTTGAGGGGTGCCACAGGAAGGGCTCGGAAATGGGCCAAACAGTGCTCAGCAAACCCGGGGGCTTCGGTTCTGGATACTGGACTGAGGAGAAGGTCGAGTGGCTAGTTGGGGCCGAAATAGGCAAGGACAGGTGGCGGAGCTGTTGCGAGTCTAGGCGGCTACTGAACGGCAACGATCTAAGCTCCGGTGACCTCCACATTGGCTTAGGCAACTTGTTGGTGTCACGTCCCAACCTTCCGAGCACGTTGCCCATCTATGTTGGGTCGATATAATAGCGATGTCACAGGACGCATCGCCAACCCATTCATTTTAGTACGCATGCGGAAGTATATAAATAATCCCTAGACAATAAAACAATGTGATAGGAAAATAGGGCCAAAATTTTTTCAACCAAAACCAACCTTTTATAAACACACAGGTTTATTTACAACATCAGGTCGCTTACAAAAATATTGGCTTAATCAAAAAGGGACTGTCTTATGACTAGTGAGTCAGACAGGTTTGTCGATTCTGTTTCCTTCACTTCCCCAAACTCCAGGACTTCAAGTTCTCCATGACCGTCATCTAGGGACTTGAAAATGTTATCCCATAATAGGGTGAGACGACGTCTCAGCAAGTTCTACTCTCTAAGACTCGATTAGGAAGAAAATATGCCTTAGGGGCTGCCTAAGCACAATCACAAGTCAGAGGACTTACCTTGGCCTCAATTCCTTCCTATAAGTCAGTTCAAATAACAAATACTGACAATCATATTATCCAATCAATTAGATTGACTTAATAATCAATCGACTTAGTCGATTACAAGTCAACAAGACCACTCCCCGGTCATTTCAACTATTCCATCTCAATTCTCAATCACGGCTCAATGAGCAGAGTCTATAAAATTCTCACCTATAATTCGCGGTCCCAAGGACACAACCTATCTTAGGTGGTAATTACGGCCCAATGGGCATAACCTTTATTAGGTGGCAAATCACAGCCCGATGGGCACGACCTTTATCAGGTGGCAAATCACAGCCCGATTGGGCACGACCAATTCCAATTCGGTGGCGAATCTTGGCTCAACTGGCATGGCCATACTTCGGCGGCTTTCTAAGTCCACTCACAACCTTTCATAGTTATTTCCCACTCAAATATTGACATTCCCCAATTTTGGGATAATTTCCCCGTAATCATCAATTCACTCAATTTTCACAAACTAGTGCTTAATTAAATAAACAGAAAGCACCACTGCAATCAACACGAAATTCCGGTCATCGGTCATCCCAGTTGAATTTTTGGAAAATAAATAAATAAATAAATAAATAAATAATTACGGAAATTAATAAATAAATACCAATAAATAGACTTAGGCTCGTAAAAGCCTAATTGGAAGTTGAGACGGGCTCGGAAAATTACTGAACCACTCTAGTTAAATACTAGAGCTTGTCTAGGCTTTAATTGTGCTAACTGTCCACCTAACATGCATCGGTAAATAATTAAATTCACAAATTTAATTTAATCCAACCACCTAATCCATCTTAGCCTAAACTAATCAATCCCTAAACATAATTAACATATTAAGCGAGGATTAGTGAGTTAAACTCTCTAGTTTAATGCGAAGATCAAATCACCGCGACGGCGGCGTGACGGCGGCTGAAACTTGGGTTTGCGATGGCATCAACAGGCTTGGACCGGGCCTAAAATTGGCCCAACAAATCTCAGCCCAAATTGAGATTTGTTATTGAGTTAGGCTGGAAATTTCGTGGGTGTCAAGACTAGGCTAATTCTCGCTTGGGTTGCTGAAAATGGGCTGGTCAAATTTGTGTGGGCTAAACAAGAAAGCCCAAAGGAGCTGCTGAAGTTTTGGGTTGGATCTGAGCTGGGCTGGTGGATTGAAAAATTGCTTCACTGGGCTTCAAAACCGGGTTGAACCAAGGTTGAACATGGGCTTCAAATGGCTGGGCTTGAAAATGACATTCACGTGGGCTGCAGGATGCAGACTCACTGGAGATATATCGAGCAGCTGTTGGTTTGCAGTCGAAGATGGAGCAAACGTGCGTTGATTCGGTGGTTGAGTGAATCGGTGGGAGCTTCTTTCATTGATCGAAGACGCCGAAGACTTGAATGCGAGTTGGCGGTGGGGATTCAGTGGTGGCGCAGACAGTAGCTTGGTGGATTGAAGCTGCATGGGAGAGTTGTGTGGGCTTCAGTCTTCGTGGGCGGAGGAAATTGGGCTACAACGCTGGGAAAAAGGGGTCAACAAACGGCAGCCGGTTGACTGAAATTCCGGTGGTCTTGCAGTTGAGGTCGAAAGGGAGACCTAAAGGAATTAACGGCGTGAAGAATTCGTGGACTGGCGGTAGCTTCGGATTTGAAGGATAATTGAAAGAAAACAAAGTTGCAGGCGTGAGGGATGAGGAAATAAATTTTTAAAAGCAAAGTAGAAGACCAAAGCAGCTGGTTCGTCCAAAAGAAAAGAAGATGGACGCATGAAGGAGGAGAAGGCAGTGAGGTGTGCACGGCAAGCTGAGAAGAAAAAGGGGGCAAAAAGTCAAGGATCCATCCTTTAATTAATTGTATGTCCCCCCTAAAGTCTTCATCTTATCCTACTTGGTCTCTTATTTCTTTCTTGCAATAGAAATCCACCAAATAATCCAATTTTGAAGCCCAAAATTGCTGCCCTCTTCTAGTTCCGAATTTCCTCAATAAAGCTTCAATTTCCACCAAAATTTTTCAATTTGATGAAGAGAAATCCCGTACAAATTTCTGTAAGTGTACAACACCTAAAGGCTTGGCTTAGAAGTCCAAATTTCCTTCAACTTAGCCCATTCGAAATTCCGTTATTTTTTCCGTAACGTTTGAATTAATTATCTGTAAAAATCTTGAAATTTCAGAAAATTCTTCGAAGGATGAGTCGACATTCCTCAAATAAATCGTGACACGACAGAACTTTCAGTTTCTGAAATTGGGTTCAAATTCGCGATTAATTTCAATCCAATGCGATTTTAGCATGACCTAATCTACTGGGTAACTTTTAGGAATTTTTAGTACAATTGACCTATGATCAATTTATCTCAAGTCACAATGTACATCTCTGACACATTGGCGACTTTCGGTTGTCGTGAAAATCTCAAGATCCCAAATATAGACACCTAATACAGAAATGACAGAAAAATTGGTCTAGTGCCGTTCGATGAGAATTTTGCAATCGAATCGATCTATCTCCGATCTCCGATCAATTTTTAATGGTGCCGTAATGACTTTGCAAATCAACACAGTTGAGCAGTCGAATCCTGGTCGAATTCTCAAATCTATTGCATTAAAATCCTTTAATGGCTTCCCTAAATAGCCTATTTATCTCATGAGTGATCGGCTTAGAGAATAACACTATCGGCATGTCGATGAAAGGCTCAATTTATTTAATCGAAAACAAATTCTGAAAATTTAGGCTTTCACAGTTGGACGGCGAGCAGGAGCGAACGACGCAGCTTGGATGGCAGAACAGGCGCAGAACATGCGAGCTGGTGTGCAAGGCGCGACGGTTACACGGTGGGGCTTTGGCGATTCGGCGAGCTGCTCAACGGCTAGGGGAGGTTGCTAGCTTCCTTCTTTACAATTTTTGGAGTTTCCTCTGCTTTGGAAATGGGGAAGTTGACGGAAGGGAGGAGAAGGGGACAATCAACAGCCTTGAGGGTCCCTCTATGCCATCATTCTATCCTCTTGTCTCCTTGAAGAGGCCCCACCAAGTATGGGCTGGCTTCCTTAGCAACTTGTAGTAGCTAAAGCTTCCTTAGGAAGCTATTGAAGAGGTTCAAAGGGTTAAGGCATGGGGGGCTACGAATTTTGCTCAAATCTCCAATTCCTCTTTAATCCCCTCTTGAATTAATTCAATTTGGTCCTAAAAAGTTCCATCATCGAGTCCTCAATTAAATTGACATTTTTCCTCATCAAAAGAACCTACTTGCATCCCAAATACGCGATAAAAAACGGTCCCCTGAATTTTCCGGACAAAAACGGCCCTATCTTGACTTTTCGCTGAAAATCTCGATTTGTAGAAAAATTTTTGGAGGGTGAGTCGACGTTCTTAAAATGACTCGCAACATGATAGAAGTTTCAATTTTTGAAATTGGATTCAAATCCGCTGTTAATTTCAATATTGTGCGATTTTAGCGTGATCTAGGTTACCGAGTAGCTTTTAGAAACCTTTAGTGCAATTGACCCGTGGTTGATTTTCTTTAAGCCACAATGCACCTCTTCAACACATTGGTGACTTTTGATGGTCGTGAAAATCCCGAGGTTTCAAATATGGACACAGGGTACCAAAACGACAGAAAAATCAGTCTAATACTGATCGACGAGAATTTTGCAATTTGGTGAAATCATCCATGTTTAGCCATATATCCCAATCGAACCGACCTATCTCTGATATCTAATTTATTTTTAACTCTGCCGTAATGATCTCTGTAGATGAGCATGGTCGAGTAGTCGATTCCTAGTCGAATTCTCAAGTCTATTCCATCAAAATCTCTTAATGACTTCCCCAGATAGTCTAGTTATCTCAGGAGTGATCAGCTCAGAGAATAGCATTATAGGCACGTCGATGAAAGGCTCGATTTGTTTAATAAAAAGCAGAATTGAAAATTTTAGGATGTCACAACTCTTTCCCTCTGATAAAAGTTTCGTCCTAGAAATTTAAACCATTACAATACTTTAAACAAAAAGGTGGGGGTACAGTCGTCTCATCGACTCTTCACTGTCCTAGGTTGCTCCTTCAGTGCCGTGGTGTTGCTAGACCACTTTAACCAACGTGATGGTCTTGGTATGCATAATCTGTTCCTTCTGATCCACGATCTAAATCGGGCTTTCCATGTACAACACTCTGTCGTCCACGTCCAATTCCTCAAAATTAAGTATGTGGGTCGGGTCAGGCTCATACTTCCTCAACATTAACACGTGAAAGACGTCGTGCACTTGCGCTAGTCTCAGTGGTAATGCAAGACGATACGCTAGGACCCCGATTCTTTCAAGAATTTCAAATGAACCTACGTACCTCATACTCAATTTTCTTTTCTTGCCAAAGCGTGAAGTACCCCTCATTGGTGACACCTTCAGAAAAATGTGATCACTAACTTGGAATTCCAATGGTCTCCGACACTTATCTGCGTAGCTTTTCTAGCCGGCTCTGAGTGGTCTTTAATCTGCCTTTGATGACTGCAACTACATCCATTGACTGTTGAACCAACTCTGGGCCTATGATATTTCTTTCCCCGACTTCATCCCAACACATTGGCGTTTTGCATGTTATGCCATACAACGCTTCAAAAGGAGCCATCTGGATGCTTTGCTGGTAGCTATTGTAATAGGCGAATTCGACAAGATGAAGTTGTTCCTCCCAGCTTCCCTTGAAATCCAGCACGCAAGCTCGCAACATGTCTTCGAGGGTTTGAGTCGTCCTCTCAGACTAGCCATCCATCTCAGGATGATATGCCGTACTATACTACAGCTTCGTTCCTAAGTAGCCTACAAGCTCTTCCAAAATACAGCTGTGAATCTCGGGTCTCGGTATGAAGTTATCGTCATCAGCACTCCATGCAAACGAACAATTTGACACACGTACAACTCTGTGTGCCTATTCAAATCAAGGTCCTTCCGTACTGCGATGAAGTGAGCCGACTTTGTCAATCTGTTAACCACAACCCAAATAGAATCATTACTCCTTTGACTCATTGGTAAATCTGTCACAAAATCCATTGTGATGTGCTCCCATTTCTAATCTAGGATCTTAAGAGGTTATAGGAGTCCTCCCAGCTTACTATGCTGTGCCTTCACTTGCTGACACGTCAGACACTTGGCAACATGCTTGGTGATGTCTGCCTTCATACTAGACCACCAATAGTGTTGACGCAGATTTTGATACATCTTTGTACTGCTAGGGTGAATACTGTAATTGTTATGATGAGCTTCTGATAAGATCTCCTCTTTAAGCTCTGCATCGTTAGGTACACACAATCGTCCTTAAAACTTCAGTGTTCCATCCTCAGAAATTTGAAAATCAGCATTTCTCTTATCGGTATCCTTTTGCAGAATCTTCTGAACATCTGGGTCTATCGACTGAAGTGCCTTTATTCTAATATGAACATTTGGCTCAATTAAAAGGGTGGTCATAAGATTCGAAAGGTGGCCTACCTCAAATTTGAATACTGAATCTCGAGCTCTCTCGAGTAAATTCCACTTCTTAACCAGCATATGTATGACTAAAGACTTCCGACTCAAAGTGTCGGCGACCCTATTTGCTTTTCTCGGGTGATACAGAATATCACAGTCGTAATCCTTCAAAAGTTCCATCTAGCGACACTGTCTCATATTCAACTCATTCTGAGAGAATAGATACTTGAGATTGTGATGGTAAGTGAAAATCTGGAATCTTTCTTCGCACAAGTAATGTTTCCAAATCTTCAAAGCGAAAATGATCACTGCGAGTTCCAAGTCATGTGTCGAGTAATTCTGTTCATGAGGTTTCAACTGATGGGAGGCGTATGCAACAACCCTACCATGTTGCATCAGCACGCAACCTAGTCCTTTGAATGACGCATTACTATAGATCTTGTATCCTCTAGGACTAGATGGAATGGTCGACACAGGTGTGATAGTCCGCTTCTGCTTAAGCTCATGGAAGCTACGCTCGCACTTGTCTGTCCATACAAATTTCTCTTCCTTCTTCAGAAGTCGGGTCAATGGTGATGCTAAGGTTGAAAATCCTTCCACGAACCTTCTGTAGTAACCTGCCAAACCCAAAAAACTTATGATCTCTATCACTGTAGTTGGTCTTAGCCAATTGATCACTGCTTCAATCTTGGACGGGTCCACGGAGATTCCTTCGCTTGAAATCACGTGACCTAAAAACGCTACTTGAGTCAACCAAAACTCGCACTTATTGAACTTAGCATACAATTGATGATTCCTCAGGGTTTGAAGTATCAATCTCAGATGACTTTCATGCTCCTCAGCACTTCTCGAATACACCAGAATATCATCAATGAACACAATCACAAATTGATTTAGATATTCTTTAAACACTCAGTTCATCAAATTCATAAAAGCAATTGGAGCGTTCGTAAATCCAAACGGCATTACAGTGAACTCATAATGGCCGTATCAAGTACGAAATGCTGACTTTGGAATGCCATCATTTCTAATCCTCAACTGATGATACATTGTCTTCGAAAATATCGACGCTCCTTGCAGTTGATTAAACAGGTCGTCGATCCTCGGGAATGGATACTTGTTCTTGATCGTCACCTAATTGAGTTGACGATAGTCGATGCACAGACGCAACAAACCATCTTTCTTCTTCATGAATAGAACTGGTGCTTCCCAAGGTGATGCACTGGGATATATGAATCTCTTATCCAACAATTCTTACATCTGCACCTTCAGCTCTTTCAACTCGAATAACGCCATCCGATAAGAAGCCTTCGAGATTGGCTCTATTCCAGGTGCTAACTCGATCACGAAATCAATCTCTCTCTCTCTAGTGGTAAGCTTGGCAATTCTTTTGGGAATACATTTGGAAATTCTTGCACCACCGAGATATCCTCAATCTTTAGCTCCTCAACTATCGTATCCAGACAGTTGCCAGGTAACCTCGACCACCCTTGTCTAACAAACGGGTTGCCTTAAGCGACGAGATTAAAGTAATCGAGGGTCCTCCTCCACTCCCGACAAACTCGAAACTTTCACCCTCTAACGGGTTAACCTGAATCGCTTTACGATAGCACTTCATCTCTCGTTGTTTGGTGAGCTAGTCCATGCCAATTATCAAGTCAAAGTCATACATGGCTAGGACTAATAATTCTATCATTTCCTCTCGCTCACTAATCGCTAACTTGCAACCAGAACAACCCAATGTAGATAACACCTTATCTTTTAACGGTGTAGATATGCTAACCATTGACTCCAGCAACTCAGTACTTAATCCTATTAACTTAACATATTGCTTAGCAATAAAAGAATGAGTCGCGCGAGGGTCGAATAAAGCATAAGCAGTATGGTCGCTTAGTGAAAATGTACCTATAATTACATTAGGCGCGTCCTCTGCCTGATCTCTGGTGATGGCATACACTATCCCTTGAGCCGGGGGTCTGTTCTGCCCACCTTGTGGTGTAAACTACGGCATGACACCCCTTATCTAACCCATCGGTGGTGACGGCAGTAACTGCTGTTGTCCCCTCGGTCTTCTAGGACAATCTCTAGTCATGTGACCCTGTTGGTCACATTCAAAACAAGTGCCCGTTCTCCGAGGGAACGAGGTCATACCATGTCGTCTTCCACAAAAGTGACAAACACCATTCTGATTTGGCGCTGGCTTTCCAATTCCACCTATGGCACCCTCAAATGGCCCCCGATCCATTGGGTTGCCATAGTTCGCTTACCTTTCTCTTACTTGACCTGAAGGTCTATCAATCCTGGGGGTTTATATCTTTTAGATCAGTCCTTGCACAATTTATATGGTAGAAGCGTATCCAACAACTCCCTTCCCTATATTCAGAAAAATTGCATACCAACTAAACACATTTATAGGTAAAAGCCGAACACTTTTATTTACATAGACCAGATGGACATCATTTGTTGGTACATCAAAATGCCGTAGTCTTCTATACTTGGCTATACTTCAAAAGATGACCGACATCTTTTCCAACAGTCATATACTTAAAGTCCATCGATCAGTGTCGGCATCCAAAAGTTCCTTCCTCTGCTATCCTCCTCCTCATGATCATATCTATTTGCTGGTGGCAATGGCAGCAGAGGTATCTTGTCTAATCTAAAATGTTAGTCCTCAAAAGGAGTGAGTACAACCACTCAGCAGTACAAGATTCATCAAGCTATATCAAGTGGTACCATCAATATCTAGACTCATGCAGGATAGAAAAAAACAAGTAGTCAGAGGATAAGTATGCATCAAAATAATGAAATCATTTAATGTAATGGCCCAACGTGATTTCAAAAGAATCAAAATGCATCATGTCCAATTACACCAGTTCCAATCATAGGGCCAAACTGTAATGACACGTCCCATTCCATGCCATACAATTTATTCCCATAAACAAACCACACTCACACTTAATATAATCATCCATTTTAATCATTCAAACGGTTTTATCCCCCCAAAGGACCAATGTTTGCGTCCTTTTGGGATTTTGCACCCAACCTAGCGTCGCAAAAGCCTCTGGGCATGTATTCATAATATAACCAGGCATCCAGAGCGTGTTTCATTACACCTCCAGGCATCTCGCATCCCACCTGGCATCACGAGGAATCTCCGGGGCTCGCCATGAAAATGGTTACCCCAACCCTCCAGGCATGCATCATAATACAACCCCTCACCCTCTGGGCATGTATCATAATACAATTGGGCATCCCGACACTCCCGGGGAAAACCTCTAGGCATGTATTCATAATACAACCAAGCATCCAAGGGGCATCGACTTATTCGAACCTTTGGGCATCCTAACTCCCGGGGCATCGTTGACCCAAGGGTCCATTGGTATCAATTAACATCTTAATTTCCAAAAATACTTTTCAATGCAATGACAAAATGTCTCTCGAGTCTCATCACATCTCAATATTGCATGATATGCCAATGCCAGTATCATCATATCACATACCCAAGATGCATTCACTTTTGAAATCAGTTGAGCAAAGTCAGAGTAAAACAGCTTAAAAACCAGAATGTGCAATTTCAATTAAAATTTCGGAATAACCCCTAAATGAACTCAGAAAATTCTGAATTTTGGATATGTTACAAAAAAGACTTAAAGGAAAACTTTTCATGAAGAACACTAAGTCAGATTCATTGTATATCAAGAGCAGTAATCGCTATACTCTTTATTGACATTCTGTAATCGCCTCCAGATTTAACATTTATAAGGAAAATCGTTTTACTGACCAAATCTTGTCCATTTATTCTCAAATTTTGATATGTTATTCCTAAACATATGGCATACAACTTTTATTAAGGGTTTGAAGTCTAATTCTGGCTAGATAATTACAGAAAATTCAAGGAGTCACCGAAGGTCAAGCTGTTCTCTACAAAACAGTGTACTGATTTCAATAGATTCACTCCTATCTTCATGTTTTTACATTCATGTGGCTATATCTAGATGTCTAACTCAATCTAGTACTCATCAAGTTCAATCCAACACAGCACGACAACAATACATTTAATCCTCCATAGAATAGCGCTCTGTCTTCATCTCAATCATCCAAAAATCCAACATGTAGTTTCCATTTCAGCATTTTCTCACATCTACCAGCACTTTGCCGGATAATCACAGCATGCATAACATAGATTAATGAACTTCTACTTGCCTCAAGCTCTCTAGCTCAATTTCAAGCAAAACAGGATTGGTCCGGCGATGCGGCTCGACGGCGTGAGGTGAGACGCAGCTAAAGTGAACGGCAGCAACAAAGGTCAAACGATCAGCAATGGCAGAGGGCTGGTCCTACTCCCTCTCTCTTGCTCGCTCGCTCGCTTGCTCTCTCTCACGGATTCTCTCTCACTCGCTCACCCGCTCACTCTCTGGTTTTCGGCTCTTCTCTCTCCTCTCCACCCATCCGAACCTTTTATCTCTTTTGTTGCTCACTTTGTTGACAATTTAGTCAACTTGCATGCAAGCATTTGGTGGCTGCAGCAACAAGGGGCAGGTGGAAGTGGCGTGTCTTCAGCTGAAGATTGCCTGAGTTCCGTTGGTAGCCCCACACCAAAACCACGTGGCCATCATTAGCAAAGCTTCAGTCAACACTACTTAACTTAGTTGACTCACTTGCCGACCGAATGGAGAGGAAACTCGGCAGCTTGGGCCGACAATGTTTGGCCGACTCCTTCCCTCCGTGCGGGCTTGCGTGTTCTCACGCACGGCCGAATTCCGTCTCTCGATTCTAAAAAATTCAATTGGTAAAAATCCAAATTCTTCTCTTATTCCATATTCACTTAGGTGGTCTAGTTGGGTCATGTCATCGAGAGAAAATGTGTACATAAATCGATTGGGTTTAACATCGGTGCCGACGATGAAGTCCGAAAATAAATTCATCAATCCACAATGTGTTGTTATTTTTCTGATGTCGACAAAAGTATACGAACGAGGTTGGTCTCACTCACACCTATGAAAGTTTTCTGACAAGACTATGGCTTACTCGGCAATTAGACCATCGCTAAAAGAAATGCATTGGTCCAACAATAATACAAGCCAATGATCGTGTATAGCACCAACGGCATAATCTGACGATACTTTCGTCACTTAATCACGAACCATCGTGCATCCAAGGGTTTTCGAAATTCTCGGATACCACACCACCCTTCCTATTGGGTGGAACATGGAACCTTCCTCCAGTCATGGGTCTCTTCTCATGTCGGTTCCCATCTCTATTCAAATTAAACCTTGATCTAGATGAGGTGGCTTGTTTGTTGAAACTTTTTTCTATCAGTTGGGCTCAGTTGTACACCTCACGATAGTCCTTTAGATCAAACAGCACCAATGGGTTTTTCAGCTCTAGTCGAAGGCCATTCCTGAACCTTCAAGCCTTGTCTTCGGGATCCTCTATCAACCTCGGAGCATACTGAGAAAGCTTCGTGAACTTAACCTCATATTGTTCAACAATCATCATTCCTTGGCGGAGGCGTTGAAATTCCTCCATCGTCTGTTCTCGGGCGCTACCCGAAAAGTACTTGTTATTGAAGGCTCTAAGAAAAACCTTCCATACAAGGACCATGCCTTCCGGAAATTTTGTACCACTGGTGGCTCTTTACCAGGTATTCGTGTTACCTTGCAGTTGATATATTGCCAGGACAACTATTTCCTCCTCATTGCACCTCAGAAGTGCAAAAGCCTTTTCCAGGTCCTGAATCCACAGCGAGGCAGTCTCGGGATCTCCAATACCAGTGAACCTCGGTAGGTTCAGCTTCAAGAACTGCTCCACCAACTTATGGATCGGTCTCTCCATCTCCACAACTATGTTTCCAGCTGGAACTTCGAGAAGTGCAGCAATGGTGGCAACAGCAGCAGTAGCAGCAGCTTGAGCGGTGATGGCAGTGGCGGCGGCGGCTTGATTCTGGACCAGTTGCCCCATCAAATCTCTCATCGCTTCAAGTGCCTGCATGATCCCTTCAAACCTGGGATCACCAGGGGCTGCTACCCTAGCACCAACAGGCGGCGGTGCTATTCCATTAGCGTTAGCCTGAGCTAGTGCTCTACCACGGCCTTCTCAAGTACCAACCCTCGTCAGCGTCCTACCCCGAGTAACAAGCCCTATAGTACGCTTTCTAGGAGTCCTTTGCTTCTGATCACTCATCTTGCAAGTTTTCTACAGAAACCTTCTTTCCAATTCCACACATAATTAGAAGTTGAGCGATTCACACAAACAAACAATTCTACCAAGTCAACTATCACAGACAGGCATCGGCATGAAATAAAGGCTAATCCAATTAATTATCCCATAAACCATCGTACCTTATCACTCCAACCACTAACCTTGCTCTGATACTACTAAATAGGGATGTCATGCCCCGATCCTCCAAATACGAGCCCATCCCTTAGCAGTTGATTAATTTGCAACATCCCAAGACGTGTCTCTAACTCATTCATTTTAATGCACATGCGGAAGCGAATAATATATCCCTAGACAACAACAAGATGGGATAGGAAAGTAGGACCATAATTTTTTGAAAACCAAACCACACCTTTATACATACCAAACAAAATCACATACAATGATAGGCGATATATACAAGGTCTGCAAAAAAGTGGGGGTAGAGGCTACAGATCCTCTAATCAGTCAATTCTTCGACTGAGTACTCTGAGGTCCCTGGATCCGAAAGATCCGGGTCTACCATTGAACCACCAGGAGGATCTGCCGTGCCTTTTCCAAAAGCAACCTCCAGCACCCACATAGGGATCTCAGACTTTGGTATGGGACCCTCATTCTGTCCATTCTGCTCATGACGATACCATGATATGTATTGATGGGGTACATTATGGGGGTAGACCCACATCAACCCAAACCATGGACCTTACGAGTTCATAGACCCATCCCCTCGGGTTCCCATGAAGCGGAATATAACACCTCTACTCGGTGACCTTCTTCGGTTGGCCAAAATGCTCGGGAGGAGTTGCCATCTAAGGACCTGAAAATGTTATCCCACAACGGGGTGAGACGACGTCTCAGCCAGTTCACCCCTTAAGTCCCGACTAGGAAGAAAATACGTCCCAATGGTTGCCTAAGCACAAGCATAAGTTAGAAGACTTACCTTTGCCTTCGTTCATTCCTGCAAGTCAGTACAATTTGCATATTCAACCAATCATTTCAACAATTCAAATCATTAAATCAGATCGAGCCATCGATCAATCGATCCAATCGATTCCATGTTATCAAGACCATCTCTTGGTCAATTCATTTAATACTATCTATAAAGTCCGATCACATCAAGAACTGCTCACCTTAAGCTGAAGATAGATAGTATATCTTACTCTAAGCTGACATATCAAGGCCCTCAGGCTGATATAATATATTGACAATGCTCACCATAAATTACTAATGTATACTGCTTGCTCTAAACTGACATATCAAAGCTCTCAGGTTGATATAGTATATCAGTATAATACTCGCACTAAGTTGATATATCAAAGCCCGCGGGCTGATATAGTATACCATCCTAATCATCTAACAATTTCACCATTTTTATCATTCCCGATAAAAATAATCATGCGTGGGTACACGGTCGCCTTAACCAAAATATAATATTTTCCATTTTGAAAATCCCATTAATTTTCATGATCCATAAACACATTGTTGGCATTATAAATCGATGCCCGGCTTTTTCTAATTAAATACCGAAATTAATAGATTTTGGGATAATTTCCCAAAATTTTAATTCACACACAAATTGGACAATCTAGCACTCATAAAGAAAAAAAAATCAATCATACCATTGCGATTAACACGAAATTCCGGTCACTGATTATCGCGGTCTAATTTCTGAAAAATAATAATTAATTAAATAATTACCAAAATTAATTAAGAAATACCAATAAATGTAACTTAGGCTAGAAAAGCCTAATTAAAAGCCGAGACGGGTTCAGAATTTTTCCAAACCTATCTAGATAAATACTATGACCTATCTACTTGCTAATTGCGCTACTTTAACCACCTAACATGCAATATCGAACGATTAAATCACCAATCCATTCTAACTAACCACATAATTCATACCTAACCTAAACTAATCAATTCTTAAGCATAATTAACTCTCTAAGCAAAGATTAGTGAATAAACTCACTAGATTAGCGTTCTGGTTAGTTCACTTTGACAGGTACGCGGAGACGGGCCATAAACTCCAAAGCGGCGGCACCAAGTGAGGTCTGGAAGGGCTCAGAAACAGGCCAAATAGTGCTCAGCAGGCCCAAGGGTTTTGGTTCTGGATGGTGGACTGAGGAGGTGGCTAAGTGGCTAGTTAGGGCTAAAACACGTAGGGATGGGCGGCAGAGCTATTGCGGGTCTAAGCGGCTGCTGGATGGCAGTGATCTAAGCTCCGATGACCTCCACACCGACTCGGGCAACCTGCTGGACAGCAAGCAAGAGTGAACGATACTGCTTGGACAGCGGAACAAGCGTAGAATGCACGGGCTGGCGTGTGGGGTGCGACGGCTGCATAGCGGGGCTATGGTGGTTTGGCGAGTTGCTCGACGACTAGGGGTGTGTCATCCTGGATGTTTCACTTATGCTTTTAATTAAATTAATTGGAAATTTCATCGAGGTGCTAATATAGCCGTTCTTAGAGTTGATCACTCTTGAGATAACTAGACTATCTAGGGAAGCCATTAAGGAATTTTAATGCAATAGATTTGAGGAATCGACTAGGACCCGACTACTCGACCATGCTCATCTGTAGAGATCATTACATCATAGTTAAAAATCACTTAGAGATCATAAATAGGTCGGTTCCACTAAGATGTGTGGTTAAATGTGGGTGATTCCACCAAATTGAGAAAGTCTCGTCGATTAGCACTAGACTTATTTTTCTGTCGTTTTGGTACCTTGTGTCCATAGAGTTGTTAATGAGTCGAGTAGGTTCATTGTGGCTCGAAGAAAATCGTCCACGAGTCATTTGCACAAATTTTTTTTGAAACCTACCCGGTAGTCTAGGTCACGCTAAAAACGCGCCAAAGCGAAATTAACCGTGAATTTGAATCCGATTTCAAAAATTGAAAATTCTATCACGTCACAGGTCATTTTAGGAATGTCGACTCATCTTTCGAGGACTTTTTTCGGCGAGTTCGGGATTTTTACGGAAAATCAATTTGGACAATTAGGAAAATGAACGGAAATTCGGATTGGCCAAATGGAAGAGATTTTTGGCCTCCGTCGTGACTTACTTGGTGAAAGAAAGTTGTGTGGCCTTTTTCTTCATCCAAATTGGACCTCAATCGGAGAGGTTTGTTCAGAAAGTTGGATTTTGAAAAAAATGAACTAGAATTTGGAATTGAAGGAAATTGCCGTTTTTGTTACCCGAGACTTGTTGTTTGGGGGAAATTTGGTGCAAGAAAGCAAGTGGGGATCAAGTACTTTTGCATGGGGATTTTTGGGGACCAAATTGGACTAAACAAGAGAAAGTGGGAACAAGATTTTTGAGTTTTAGGATTTCCTTTTTATTTCCTTTTCTTTTGCTCACTTGGCCGCACATTCCCTTTCCTCTCTCTCTCTCTCTCTCTCTCCCCCTCGTGTGAATCCCTCCCCCCACCGATGTTCCCTCCTTTTTTCTGCCGTGTCTCACTTCTCCTCCCTCTTATTTGACTTTTCGTGATTCTATCTTATCCTTTCATCCCTTTCCATGCTTGACCGACACGCCCCCATTGCTTTTTCCCTTCTTCTTTTTTTTTTTTTTTCTCTCGCTCGTTCCACTGCAATTTCCCTTTCGTTTGTTTTGATTCTATGGAAGAACCTTGTAGCTTTGCCCACGCCACCAACCTGCCCTTTTCTGCCCATGGATCTTCCACGCTGGCGTCCCCTCCATTGAATTTTTGTTGGCTGATTGCAGCAACCGTTCCCATCAACCCTCCTTGGCTGTGCCACCAACAACTTGACCAACAAATTTCAGCCGTGCAACATCAAATCTAGCAACCCCGTGAGGCTTCGCAGGCCAATTTTCGGGCTCGATCCGTGCTCGAAGGCCGTCGCTACTTTGGAGAAGATTGAGCTCCGTTATGTCCCCGTCAATTTGAATTGAGCGGTTCATTAAACAAGTGATTTAACTCACTAATTCTCGCTTAGTAGATTAATGACGCTTAAGGATTGATTAGTTTAGGTTAAGCATGGATTATGTGATTAGTTAGATTAGATTAGTGAATTTAATTAATTACCGATGCATGTTAAGTGGATGGTTAGTGCAATTAGAGCCTAGACAAGCTCTAGTATTTAACTAGAGTGGTTCGGTAATTTTCTGGGCCCATCTTGGCTTCCAATTAGGCTTTTCCGGGCCTAAGTCTATTTATTGCATTTATTTAATTAATTTTCGTATTTATTTATTAATTTATTTTCCGAAAATTAGATCGGTATAGCCAGTAAGTGGAATTTCGTGCTGATGTCAGTAGTGCTTTCTGTTTATTTAATTGAGCTCTAATTTGTGTTGATTGTGAGTGAATTGAGAAATTAGGAATTTATTCCCAAATTTGTTTAATTTTGGTAATTGATTGGAAAATTACCGAGCGTTGGTCTACAACGTCAAAAATCTATTTTGGGATTGCTGAAATTGGTAAGGGATTCAAAAGTGAAATTATTATATTTTGATTAAGGCTGACCGTATACCCACACACGGTTATTTTATGGGGAATGATAAAATGTCGAATTGGTCGTATGGTTGAGATGGTATACTATATCAGCCTACAGGTGATATGTCAGCTTAGATAAAGAGCAGTATACCGGTATACTATATCAGCCTACGGGCGATATGTCAGCTTAGCAAAGAGTAGTATACCTTATCGGCTTATATTGAGCAATGTTAGTATACTATATCAGCTTACAAGCGATATGGAAGCTTAGTTAGAGAGCAGTATACCCGATCATCTCAGATGCAAGCTATACTATCTATTTATCAGCTTAGCAGTGAGCAGTCTTGATATAATCGGACTTATAGATAGTATGAGATGAGCCAACCAAGAAAAATGTCGTGATGACATGTAATCGACTGCGTCAATTGATCGATGAGTCAATCCGAATTGATTGGATGTTATGATTGCGAGTTTATGATTTAAACTGATTTGTAGGAAGAAGTGGAGGCCCAAGTAAGTCCTATACCTTGTGATTGTGTTTAGGCAGCCCTTAAGGCGTATTTTCTTCTTACTCGAGTCTTAGGGGGTAGAACTCGTTGAGACATAGTCTCACCCTGTTGTGGGATAACATTTCAGGTCCTTAGATGACCGCTCCTCAGTTTTTTGAACGACCCAAGACTGTTATAGAGCAGACATCTTATTTTTCGTTGCATGGGAGCCCTAGGGGCTAGACCTATGAGTTAGTGAGATCCACAATTTGGGTTAATGCGAGTCTCACCCACAAGGTACCCCACCGATACAGATCGCGATATCGTCATGCTCAAGATGGTCAGAGAGAGGGTCTTATTTCGGAATATGAGATTCCTCTGTATATCATGGAGATCGCTTTTGGAAAGGGGACAGCTAATCCTTCTCAAGGTTCAATAGTAGATGCAGTAGACCCGGCCTTTGCAGTACCAGAGTCCTTAGTGCAGTCTGCTGAAGGCTCCAACTGGAGCGTGGAAGAAGGAGAGATCGAGGATGATGATGACCCGGAGTAGATCAGGAACCCCCACTCCTATCTGTAGACTTTGTTTTTTGACTAGTTTGAGTAGGACCTGACTTATCTAGTTCGTATTGTATAATATACATCATGGTTTGCAATGTATATAGGTGTAGTTGTTTAGATTTCAAAATCCGTGGCCCTACTTTTTTATCCCATTGTTTTATTGTCTGGGGATTAATTATATGCTTCCGCATGCGTATTAAATTAAATGGGTCGGCCATGCGTCTTGGGACGTCACTATTTAATCGACCAATGAGGGATGGACAGGCACTTGAGAATTGGGCGTGACAAGGGGAGGTTGCTGGCTTCCTTCTCTGCAATTTTTGGAGTTTCCTTTGCTCTGGAAATGGGGAAGTCGACGGGAGGGAGGAGGAGGGGACAGCTAATAGCCTTGAGGGTCCCTCCATGCCATCCTTTTAACCTCTTGTCTCCTTGAAGAGGCCCCACCAAGTATGAGCTCGCTTCCTCAGCAACTTGCAGCAGCCAAAGCTTCCTTAGGAAGCTATTGAAGAGGTCCAAAGGGTTAAGGCATGGGGGGCTACGAATTTTGCACAAATCTCCTCCAATTCCTTTTCAATCCCCTCTTGAATTAATTCAATTCGGCCCTAAAAAATTCCATCATTGAGTCCTTAATTAAATTGCCATTTTTCCTTGTCAAAAGAACCTATTTGCATCCCAAATATACGATAAAAAATGGTCCCCTGAATTTTCCGGACAAAAACGGCCCTATGATGACTTTTTGTCGAAAATCTTGGTTTGTAGATGTCGCGACCAATTTTTCCGGGTGTGAACCACCTAGGGTTTGGCTAATGGATTGTTAAGCCTAGACTTAACGCGGGCTCTCCCAAGCCCATACCAATTCGCAACTTTCGGTTCAAGTTCTTAACACGCAATTGATTTTCAATTAGGAGTCGCCACTAATCTATTTTTGGTGGGTCGATTAGAAACCCAAGTAAAATAACGGGAGAATTATTTTACTCCTACGAACCGAGACTATGGGTACGGGGACTTGGTTACGCTAGAATTCTCTAACGCCCTTTCGGTACCTTTCTTTTTATTTTGAAAAATGTTTGGCAAGCAGTTTGGATTGATTTTAAACTAATTCCCTAACATGTGAGGTGTTCATGCAGGTGCGCAAACCACCAATTTAACACTCAAGTAAAGCAAAAAAAAAATTGCAGGACTTACCTCAAAGCAACGAAAGCATCTGCAATGTTAAATTAAAATCCACATCAATAACCCTAGATATGGTTTCTAATTAACACGCAATTTTTGTTTTGTTTTCACTTAATTAATGAGAATCATGCTTTATGCAATGCATGCCACTAATTTAACATGAAATGATATGACATGGCAACATGACTTAGCTATATGACCTAAGCGATATGACATAAATAAGCACGTAATCTATCCTGAAGCATGAGATGGATTTATTCTAAAAATAATTTTTTTGTATTTTCCATGAGATTCGAAATTAAAGAAATGCAACACTTAAATATGCAATCCAAATTAATCTAATGACCTAATTCTAATGACGGGCAATTTCTAATTAAATGAACCTAACAAAAATCACTAAATGACGTTCATTGTATGAAACTAATTCTATATGACGTGCACATGATTTTTATTTTCCTAATAAGCATGCAATCTATTTAGGAGAAATTATCTAAACCTATAATATGCAATCCTAGCATGCAATGACGTGCAAAGAATGCCCTAATTCTACATGACATATACATAATGACTTTTTTTTTGTGTTTTTCCTTTTTTCCCTTTTTTTAAATTTCGAAATTAATAATTGCCAAATAATTAAACATGCAATCCAAGTTTTTAAAAAAACTAGCAACCTAAATTAATTGATTTGATTTTTTTTTATTTTTGAAAATTCGAAATAAAATACCTATTAGAACATGCAAACCCTAAAACTACATTTTTTTAATTTTTTTAAAGAAAACTAATTTAAGTAACACCACAGCAAATCAAGCCATATTGATACCCAAATTGACGAACCATATCTCGAGCATGAGATCGGGTTGGCCAATTTCACATAAATCACGAATCGGATCTCGAGCGGGAGATCGGATTGGCAATTTTTTTAAGTAATTGCGAGTCGGATTTTGAGCTCGAAAATCGGACTAACAATCACTAATTTCAAGAAAATTTCATATCATGGAATTTCAATTTCACATTAAAGGAATAATTACACTAAAAAGATAAAATAAAATAGCAAAAATAATAAAACAAAAATAAGATAAAGAAAATACCTAAATTTTCTTTTGCTTTTCTCTTTTTTCTTTTTTTTTTTTTCTGAAAAAGAAAAAGAAAAATAAATCTGGTGGCCGGTCCGGCGAGGGGAAATCGCCAGCTAGGGTTCCGGCGAGGGTTCAGTAGGCACCGGGGTCCGGCGGGGCAGCGGATCGGTGGTGTGGACTTCCAGTGGCATCGGGCAGCCTAGAGGCAGGGGGCTTGGCGGTTGTGGTAGCATCGATTCGCGGCTGAGGAGCGGCGTTGGATGCGAAGGGGTGATGTGGGCACTCGAGGAGGGGACTGACCGCAGCAAAGTAGGCGTCGGGACTCGGTGGTTGATTCGAGCGCAGTGTTCTGGCTACTGGACGCGAGCAGAAGGTGGGCGGAGCAGAAACAGGGGCGGTCGGTGTGAGGACGGCCTGAGATTTGCTGTAGAGGCAGGGGTCGCAGGGCGGAACAGAAGTGAAAACTTGGGTTACCGGGGTCTCAGTGGTGCGGCGAGACTCCGAGTGCGGGCGTCGATCAAAGGTGGAGGCTGGCGAATTGGGGGGCTTCCGGATCTGGCGTGACAGCAGCGTTGGTGTGGCGGCAACGCGAGGGCTCTGCAGGCGGCGGTAGGCGCGACGGTGTTTGGCGGCTGGAGTCATGGTGGCGTGACGATGGGCTGCAGGTGGAGCGGTGGTGGCCGGCGAGGGGCGCGGCTGCGCTGTGCAGGGGCAACGTCGACACTCAGGCGGAGGGAGTCCGCGAAGAAGACAAAAGGCTTTGCTCTGTTTTCTTCTTTTTTCTTCTCTGCTGCACAAGTCTTCTCTCTGTACGTTGCTGTCCCCTTTCTGTCTCTTCTCTTTTCTGCTCTCTGCTGCTTCCTTTTTGCTTCTGACTTTTGTTTTTTCGTTCTCTCTTTTTTACTTCATTCTCCAAAGGAACGAAGGAAACTTCCCAAAGAAAAACTCTCTTTTGTGCGGCCGTGTGTTCAATTGTGTGGCCTCCTCAAACCCTATGCATTTAATTTATTTATAGGCCACGGTTAAGGTTTTAATTTTTCCAAATCCGTATCCACGAAAATTCCTTTTTCCAAATGCAATATTTGCTTTTGATACGATTTAGGATTGCAAAAGGATTCTTCCATGATTTGAAATCTCACACAAATCAATCCGTAAAATCTTTCCGAGGATACGGGCTTGGGCCTATTTACTCCCTTCGTGGGCTTAGTCCAATTGTCAAATTAATATTCTGAACCATCAATTTGAACCCATTTGTCACCGGCCCAATGTAAATGCAAATTAAAATAGATGCACCTAAAACTATATGCTATGCAATTAATTAATTAACTAATATTTTTTAGGGGTTAAAATTAATCCCTAATTTTTCAATGTAACTAATAATTAAAAGGGTCACCAAAATTTAGGTGTCAACAGTAGAAAAATCTTCGGAGGGTGAGTCGATGTTCCTAAAATGACTCATGACATGACATAAATTTCAATTTATGAAATCAGATTCAAATTCGCGATTAATTTCAATCTGGCGCGATTTTAGCGTGACTTAGGCTATCGGGTAATTTTTAGAAATTTTTAGTGCAATTGACCCATGGCGATTTTTTTCGAGCCACAATGCACCTCTTCGACACATTCGAGACTCTCGGTGGTCGTAAAAATCCCGAGATTTCTAATACGGACATAGGGTACCAAAACGACAAAAAAATATATCTAGTACTGATCGATGAAAATTTTGTAATTTGGTGGAATTACTCATGTTTAGTCACACATCTTAGTCAAATCGACCTATTTCTGATCTATAATTGATTTTTAATTGTGCCGTAATGATCTCTGTAGATGAGTAAGGTCGAGTAGTCGATTCCTAGTCGAATTGTCAAGTCTATTGCATCAAAATCCCTTAATGACTTCTCTAGATAGTCTAGTTATCTCAAGAGTGATCAGCTCAAAGAATAGCACTATAGGCATGTAGATGAAAAGCCTGATTTATTTAATTGAAAGCATAATTGAAAATTTTAGGATATCACAGTCCCTAATTGGACAAGCTACTAATAATTTTGTGAGGTCTAGTCAAATATCAATTAATCTAGTTATAGGTTGATTCTTGGGAGGAGAGAATCATGTCAGTTCTCAATTTCAAAAACTTATGAAAACACTTAATTAGAATAGAAGGAAAATGAATTTGTAACTCTAAATGAAGTTATAATTTTATTATTGTAGAAACCATAAGTTAAATAATACTTAAATGGAACTATATTAATTTTTAGATTTCATATTGTGGAATGGATTGGTGTGCAATTTCTTGTTGAGATGTTTGATTAAATAAGCAAAATGGAAGATTGGAGTATAAAAAAGGAAAAAAAGTAATATAACAATCATAAAGTTAGATGTGATGGTTGGGTCCAAAATAAAGAATTAAAACAAGGGGGGCACGAATAGATGAGCTTTTGCAATTTCGTAGGAAGCTTGTAGTGACTTTCCTAGGTGAATTATCATGGAAATATTAATAGATTACTAAATAAATACTTAGCTTGAACTCTCCCAAACCCATATTGAACTTAATTTTGGGGTCACGATTTAATTAATTAAACACACAAATCAATTTAATTTGGAGTTTCCACTATTCTTTTACGAATGAATTTGTGATGTCCCTAGCACATCACAACTAATGTAAAAAACTACTAGTGCCATTATCTTTCTCGTTTCACTTTTTTTAAGCATGCGTAAGTGTCAGGGACTAAATTAATCTTGACTTCTGTAAACAGGTGTTGACACCTAATTTGTGTTTTCAAATATATAAAAAGAAAAAATAATAATTAAAAAAATTAACTAATTAATTAATTTTTAAAAAAGAAAAAGAAAAAAAAAGTGGAAAGGGTCAAGTTGGGCCAGATTCGACCATGGCCTGGACCTTTTTCTTTACTTCCTTGCATAGCCCGGCCCCCAACCTTCTCCCTCCTTCCACCTTGGCGTCTCGAGGCATGCGAAACTTGGAGAAAGCAAAAGTAGCAACAGGGTAGGCGTGGGGAACTGGCGAAGAGACAATAAAGAGCAGGGCATGCATGGGAATCTGCATGCAAAAAGAAAAGAGAGGAGGGGGTAAAAAAATCGGGGAACCTAGAGAGCTCGAGAGCTGGAGGGAGGGAGCTCGAGAGAGAGATGTGAGGGGACAGGTGAGTGAGAAAAAAAGAAGAAAAGAAGGGGAGAGGGGGAGGAGAAACAGAGGAGGACAGAAGGAGAGCTCGAGAGCTTGAGGGAGTGAGTGATAGGGTTCATTGCCCTCGCTGCTATCTCGGTCGCCGTTGCCGCTAGAGTTTCGACCACCGGTGCCTCCGCCTGCCGCCGTTGCTTCAACTTCACCCGTGACCCGCAGTCGCCTCCATCTTCCATCACCAACGCTGTAGGAACCGCTGCAGCGGCTCGCCTAAGCATTGTTGCTCCTGCAGCCAGTAGTAGCGAACTCTATTGTCCCGAGCTCGCTGCCTCAACCCCACGTCGTCCGAGCCATTGCCCTCCAGCTCCGTACGTCATCGCCGTTGCAGCATGCTTAATTTGCATATTTAAGTATGTTTATGGATGTTTAATTGCATGTGCTCTAAAAATGTGGGGTTTGGTTAGGAATTGCCATGTCTTGTCTTTTTAGCATAATTAGGCATTTATTTTCTTGCACATTGATTATATAGCATCCTTAATTTGCATATTTAATTACATTTGTGGATGTTTAATTGCATGTGCTCAATTTTACTGCAATTAGGATTTTGGTAGTTATGATTGTTATTATAATAATTGTGCATCCACAAGATTACCTCACATGTTTGTGGATAGTTATAAAATCAATCCAAATTGCTTGACAAAAATCATTTTTTCTAAAATGAACAAGATTCGGTACCGAAAGAGCACTAATTGGTCAATTAGTGTAATCAAGTCCCCTATCCTAGATTCTCTGGTTTCGTAGGAAGCAGGGCATACTCCCATGCCTCGTTTGGTTTCTAACTAATCCCAATAAGCTAGTGGCGACTCCTTTTTGCAAAATTCCTAAAGGTATCCCAATGTCACGCGGTGTATGGGCTTAGGAGAGCTCGCGCTTAATCAACGGGCCTTAGGTCCGTCCTTTAGGCAATACCCCTAAACTTATTCCCTCCCCCGGAGGGGTAGGTCGTGACAGCTTGGTGACTCCGCTAGGGAATTGCTAGGGAATTGGTTTTAGACCTTAGAGGACTTAGGCCTAAATTTATCTTGTTCAAAAATAAGTTTTGTTTGACAGCGAGGATATCAGGCACGTCCTTAACATGGGTGTTAAATGTTTTTGCAATTGGGAGTTATAGGTGGAGGAGTGATTTTTAACCCCTTGTCTTCAAAATGTGGAGTTGTGAATGAACGTTCATGTTTTGAATTTATGAAGTGTTGCTTGCCTATAAATTGTCATGCCTGCGTTTCCTGCATTGCACTACACCATGGCACACACTACCTGCTGCCGGACATGGGCTGGATAGGATCACCTAGGATGGTGTTGAGGTGGATACTACTCTGACTACAATCATGTAGTACGAGTCGGCCATCTCAACCCTGAAATTTCTTTCTTAATGTCAAAGGTTTCCACCCCGTCTGCAACCACGCGACATGGGTTGGTTCTTTGACAAAGCTGGAGTCATGGGTAACACGACCTAGCCACAATCTTGCTAGCTCGGTCCGGTGATTTTATGGCTTCATTTTGAGCCGTATAGATTAGAAATCGAACCACATCCCATGTGTATGTCTATGCAATTAAAAAAAAAAAGAGAGAAAAGTCGTCTCCAACTATAAGTATCATTCTTCTTTTTATTTGCCTTTTTTTAATTGAATTTTCATCTTGAAATTCGCGAAAATTGATCGAATGCCCTCAGTGTTGTAGGCTTATGATTAAAAAATTGGCAATCACTCTTGATAAGTGAACATTGAATGCAAATTCTAAATACTTTGATTTGGCCTTGTTGAACACATGGTTTTGTTTAAATTTCTAGTTATGGGCTCAAATTCACATTTTGAAAAAAACAATTTCAAATTGCAATTATACATTGGGGCACAACAATTGTAATTGCATTTTTAATCAAATTCTCTCCATTTTGTATATAGATTTCTCAAAACAAAAGTCACTTCATTTTTGCAGGAGTGAAATCACAAATCAATCTTCACAAAATCAATGCCACTTTTGCATGAAAAAATAGAAATAGAGTGGACGTTCGATTGATGGCAGCGGATGGATTGTTTTTTTTTAAATGATGTCTTCTCTTATGATAAAATCTTGGCGAAATACAAAAAATCCTGTAGAAGGACTATGGGGCATGTATCGTCGCCTCGATTTTGTTTTAAGAAGCGACCTAATTGAGAGATCATTTTCTCATTCACATACTGACATTGTCATTTTTTTCGCAGGTTATGCGTGATGCTCCTTGACATTCTCGTGTTTGACCACATAAATAAATGAATTATAGAGTTAGGACAAGAGTTGATTTTTACTCTTATCTATAAAGGAGTTTCTTGTATTTTATCATTATTCTTATTCTTGTTAAGAATCATGTTTTCCATTTTAGGTTTTAATTGTGAATTCAATTGTGCTTTTGTAAATCATGCGACTCACTCTTTTTAATGATGGAATTCAGTTTCATGAAAATCATCATTTAAAAAAAAATCAGAAGTGTTTCAAGCGAACATTTACGTTTACCTTCCAAAATTAATTTCAATAAAGCTTTGCTTAAGACCCTCTCTTCATGGAATCACTTTCTCCGATAAGATGAGGAGTTTATCTGAGATCGACATCTACCCATTTTAAAAGATAAAAGTGTAGGCTCATGGAACTCGAGGAGTAAACATGCGTCGAGGCATCGTCGGCACCAATCTTCCAATAGAGGCGGAATGAAGCTAAATTCCGTTCTAGGAAGTTTCTTTATTTGGAAATTGGGCATCGCCATCACCATTGTTTTTTTTACAAGTTTTATCAAGAGCCGCATCATATGTTACTAATAGGCTAGCACTAGGGCTCTTGCACATTTTGGCAATTAAAGCATCTGAAAATTTGACTGCAAGAACTTTCTGCAATCAACATTAGAGATTCGTGACGCAAATGCCTTACGTGCCAAAATAGCCCATCAATCTCGTTCACTCTACATGATGAGACAAATGAAGGAGGTTGCCAAGCATCCAAAAGGCGAATTAGAAGGAAGAGTAAACTATATCGATTCCAATTATCCATTTTTTGATACCGTTTTTGACATGATTTCCTTGTCCATTGCCAATGTTACATCATGGGCACCAAGTTATATACCATTCCAACAAAAGTGAATGAGTATTCTTATAACGGCAATATTTCTCTCCAATAAGACATGACAAGACATCCAATTTATCACAAAATGAAGTATTTTGTTCCTAAATGAATTCTGTCGAGTACGGGAATAACATATCACATTTCTTCTTCCTTGCAGATGATGAATGGGGGAAAAGGTGCACTCTGATTGTAGAAGTATCGCCTTCTAACAAGAAAGCATGCTGAGACTTGACCATCCATTTGGGGTAAAAGGATGTATATAGTTCCTAAATGATTTCCAATCGAGTGTGGAAATAACATGTCCAATCTTTTCTTTGCAGGCAATAAATGGGGCAAAGCATCTAAAGAACAATGTCCCCAAGTGTGGAAACAGGGAGCACCCACTCTCCTTTCAAAGCAAGATCTTGAAAAACACATCTCATGATCCATGTATAAAATTTTCAAGCTCCTTGTCAGCTAAACGTCTCTTCAAAACGAGCATTTGAAAAAGCAGGAATTGAACTTTGTAAATTGTGGCATACAATAAAGAAGTGCTTTTCATGGATAAAATTAGGGCCATATAGTCATTTTTCAATCAATCCTAGCCATTTCAGGGAAAGTTCATACCTAAAGAACGAAAACACGTGAAGGGTAATTTGTGTTGGTTCCAATTGCTCATTTTGATAACGTCTCTGACATGATACTTTTTTCCTTTGATAGGAAGACATCAGATACTTAAAGGAAAATGCAAGTGAAGGGCAATATCGAGTTACCAAATATCCACGAGGATGAATCCAATAAATGTTAGCACTCAAAAGATAAAAGCAAGTGAAGGGTAATATTGTATCGTTTCCAACATTTTAATCCCTAAATATATTTGCACTAACATATTCTTTTACATTCTTTATAGGGTTACCGAAACACCAGCCGCAGGTAAGTACCCCTTTTCTCAAAAAAAAAAAAAAGTGAAAAATTTCCATTACAAAAAGAACCTTTGGCACTTTCCTAGAAACAAGCACAAAAATGAATAATTGAGGGGAAAAAAAAGAGGAAACTTTCTACAAACTTTTTGAACATCATTTTTATCTCAAAATTGTTTTCTCGTTTTGTGGGTTATTCACTTTGAATCAAATTTCTCTGGAGATTGATCTATTCAGATGATCTTGACAGAGTGAAATGGAGACGTTAACCATGCCAAACAAGAAGTGCTTAGGATGAAGAAAGGCCAACCTATTTCCAAACACATCCTTCAAACACTTTTGAGAGTTGAGTTAAAAGCAACATTTTCTTAGGATGAAGGATTCGTTCACATTGAGCACAAAGATCGAAATGATAAAGGCGTTTCCTTCATCAATCCCCAAGCATTGCAATAATCTCTTGCTACCTCTTTGGGCCGAACAAAGATGATGCTTCAAAGTACCCCTATCAAGAATAACCTTACATTAGGGCAGCATAGTAGGTTATGATCGTGTTGTAGAGCGAAAGATTGAGAAAGATTCTATTACTTTTTTGGTGGTAGCTTCAGAGGAATTCTCATTAGAGCTTGACTCATCCTAAGGTGAAGAAGAGCATTTCATTCTCTACCCAAACACTGATACCCGTTACTTTAACCAATTTGGGTCTGATTGTTCATTTTTGAACCCCAAGCGGTGATCATCTCCCTTCATTGGGGCAAGGCATAAAGATTGACCACATGCAATTGACATTTATGAGAAAACATGAAAAGCATCTCGAAAGTCATAAGAGCTCCAAAAGTTCAAAGGATAAAAAGTTTGAAAAAATTTGGGGGCATGAAAAAGAAGTGTAACTGGTAAAAGTAAGGCCAATACCTGTCAAGAAAAAGAGCAAAAAGGCTGCATCTTATGTGAAAAAAAAAATTATCGAAGTCCGAGCGCCTGCGTAAAAAAAAAAAAAAAAAAAACTATCGCAAGAGCAAAGGAAATTAGAGAGAGGAGTAAAGCTCCTATGCAAAATTGATTAGTCAAGGAACTTTCGAGATGTGTCGTGTTTCAAAAGCCAAATGCTTTTGAAAGGTCGAGTGACCTGGTCACGATGCCATGATAATCACCGACTCTTAAAAACCCCCCTTGAAAATTTTAAGTCTTTAGAGCCTCTCCCGAGCCAACATTACAACCCTCTCCCGAAGTCTCTTCTGATTGGGATGGATTGAGTGAAAATGAGAATACCACAAAAAAGTTATTGCTTAAAGGAGTGGAAATAATTCTATCTTGTCTCGTCTTCCAAGTTCTCGACTTGTAAACCTAATGAAGATAGTGACAAATGTTCCTTTATTGACCTCAAAGCAATAATCCATTTGTGTAAGCCCATGACCAAACCTATATTGTGGTCCTTTCAAAAGACCTTTTTGATCGATCAGATTGTGCTCATCGCGAATGTTTTTGAAAACCTTTGACATGAGTTATCTGATATACCCTCAACAATCAATTACTTCCCACACGAATGGATGTGATCAAGTAGCCATTATATCGAGAGTGTGTAAGAAATCCTTTCTAACTAAGAAGCTCTAGTTTGGCATGCTCAATGAGCTTTTTTCACAAGTCGTAACCATTTTGATAAGAACATGACTCTTGTAAAATTTGATGATTAATGAGACATCCCCGAACAAGATGACAGTTTTGTGCTACATGATATTGATTAACATCGAATGTTTTTTTTTTTTTTAAGTAGTTAGACTTAGCTTGATTAGCTTGTTTTATCAATGCTGCAATATTGCCAATACATCTCTTGATGACGCCCCTAATGACATTTGCTCAAGTCGAGTTTGACAGGATTCCTCAATGAAGCCATGCAGTTTTCAAGGAGTTAGCAGGTGCTTCCCTAAAAACCAAAGGTTCATGGTCAGCCTTAAACCATGTCACCTCCAAAGGTTCATGATCAACCTTAAACCATGTCATCTACAAAGGTTCATGGGTTTTCCTCAAAACCATGTATTTTCAACCTGGTCAAAACCCATTACTACACGGTGAGACTTCCTTTTCTTTCTTCTGATGACACGGTGAGCTTTTGTAGCTCAGAGTCCTTCTCTTCCTTCTTATGACACAGCAAGCTTCTATAGCCCAAAAACCTTCTCATTCTTCTTCTTATGACATGGCGGGCTTCTATAGCCCAGAGTCCTCCTCATTCTTCTTATGACACGGTGAGCTTCTGTAGCCCGAAGTCCTCCTCTTTCTTGTTATGACACGACGAGTTTCTGTAGCTCGAAGTCCTCATTTTTCTTCTTATGACACGACAAACTTCTGTAGCCCAGAGTCATTCTCCTTCCTCTTATGACACATCGAGCTTCTGTAGCCCGGAGTCCTTCTTCTTCTTCTTATGACACGACGAGCTTCTGTAGCCTGGAGTCCTCCTCATTCTTCTTATGACACAGCGAGCTTCTGTAGCCTGGAGTCTTTTTCTCCTTCTTATGACACGGCGAGCTTTTGTAGATCGGAGTTCTCCTCCTTCTTCTTATGACACGGCGAGCTTCTATAGCTCAGAGTCCTCCTCGTTCTTCTTATGACACGACGAGCTTTTGTAGCACGGAGTCCTTCTCCTTTTTATGACACAACGAGCTTTTGTAGCCCTGAGTCCTCTTCCTTCCTTTTATGACACGACGAGCTTCTGTAGCCCGGAGTCCTCTTCCTTCTTCTTATGACACGGCGAGCTTTTGTAGCCCAGAGTCCTCCCCCTTCTTCTTATGACATGGTGAGCTTCTGTAGCCCGGAGTCCTCCTCCTTCTTCTTAGGACACGGTGAGCTTCTGTAGCCTGGAGTCCATCTCCTTCTTTTTACAACAAGGCGAGCTTCTGTAGCTTGGAGTCCTCCTGCTTCTTCTTACGACACGGCGAGCTTCTGTAGCCTGGAGTCCTCCTCCTTCTTCTTATGACATAGCGAGCTTCTGTAGCCCGGAGTCATTCTCTTTCTTCTTATGACACACCGAGCCTCTGTAGCCTGGAGTCCTTCTCTCTCTTTTTATGATACGGCTTGCTTCTATAGCTTGAGGTATTTCTTCTTCTTATTGACAAAACACGCTTACATAATTATGAGTCCTTTTTATCGACCTGATACGTGCCTATGCACCTAGGGTCTCTTTACAATTGAAATAATTTAGGTATCTTCTATCTTTGAATGCAACCTCTTTGAGGCTACATTCAAAGAAGGGCAGCTATTGACACCTAATTTGTGTTTTCAAATATATAAAAAGAAAAAATTAATTAAAAAAATTGAATTTTGAAAAGAAATAATTAAAAATTTAACTAATTAATTAATTTAAAAAAACAAAAAGAAAAAAAAGTGGAAGGGGTTGGGTCGGGCCGGATACGGCCTTTGCCTGGCCCACCATTTTCTTTCCTTCCTCACGCGGCTCAGCCCCAGCCTTCTCCCACCTCCTTCCACCTTGGCATCCTGGGGCACACAAAACCTATAGAAAGCAAAAGCAACAGAAGGGCAGGCGTGGGGAACTGATGGAGAGACAGTAAAGAGCAAGGCATGCATGGGAATTTACATACAAAAAGAAAAGAGAGGAGGGGGCAGAAAAAAATGAGGAACCTAGAGAAAGAGAGAGCTTAAGGGAGGGAGCTCGAGAGAGAGACGTGAGGGGAAATGTGAGTGATAAAAAAAAAAAGAAGAAAAAAAGAAGAAAAAGAAGGGGAGAGGGGGAGGAGAAATAGAGGAGGACAAAGGGAGACCTCAAGAGCTCCAGGGAGAGAGTGATAGGGTTCATTGTCCCCGCTGCTGCCTCGGTCACTGTCGCCACTAGAGTTTCGACCACCGGTGCCTCTACCTACTGCCGTTGCTTTGGCTTCGCCTACAACCTGTAGCCACCTCATCTTTTGTTGCCGACGCCGCAGGAACCGCCGCAGCAGCGAGCTCCATTGTCTTAAGCTCGAGGCCTCAACCCTACATTGTCTCAGCCGTCGTCTTCCAGCTTCGTACGCCGTCACCGTTGCAGCCCTCGCCACGCCACCGCTACCCCTGCGACGCCTATAGCCTGAAGCTCCGATGCCGCTGCTGCCCTCCAAGCGTCAACCTACAGTACCTACTGATATAGCTAGTATAAGCACCTAGAGGGGGGTGAATAGGTGTAAAAACAATTTCTCAAGATACGAGAACAATACTAGGCAAACAATAAAAATGAAGTTCTCCTTTAGTTAACAAAATGAATTATGATCAAAGCAAAGCAGAGAGTAGGGAAGATAAATGAACACAAAGTTTATAGTGGTTCGGCTTATTCCAAGCCTACGTCCACTTTTCCGCACTGACAGCCCACCGGCTGGATTTCACTATGAACAAAAGAGATGTTACAACAATGCTTTCCCTTGATTCCACAGTGTAGATACTCTACCACACTTCCTCAAGGTATCTCAAAATATAGACTCTCTTTTGCGTACAAGATTTCTCTTAGTAAATGAATTGACTAAGAACAATGAGCTTTAGACTTTGGAATTCTTCTATCGTGCACTTACTCGAACAACTGGAACGACTTCCTTATATACTCCTTTATGCCATCATACCCGTTGGCACTTACCAAAGGAATTCTTCCAATCTTCCCGTTTGACAGAATCAATTAGGAAGATCATTCAAACTATTAAAGGAACATGTCGATAGCCCATCAATCCTGCTCGCCCATACAATCAGGATCTCGGTTTCCATAAGTAGAACCTTCCAAGTATACTTCGTCAATCATCGGATCCTTAATCAATCTTGATTTGAATAAAGGAATTCGTTATGTCATATCCAGCCAAGAGATATTCTCCAGTCGATAAGGCCAAATCTTTAATGAATCACTCAGTTCTAGATAGCATTTCTTCAACGGATTAGAAACTGTTAATGAGAATAGACTTTGTGTCTTGAGTCTGGCAGTCCAGAGGTCTTCAGACTTTACATAGTAGAGTCTGCAAATCTTCAGACTAGACTGATGAAAACGTTTTGTCAGCTTCAAAATATTCCATAAAGATTTTTCCAACAATCTCCCCATTTTTGATGGTGACAAAATTTTCCTGCAGATTTGAATAACTTTGACCTGCAAAACATTACTCAAGCAAATATGGATATCTCATAAAGATTAATGGCTTAATGATAACACTAGAATCTGCAACCACAGAAAATTGGTTAGTCTTGCATGAGAGTAAAGCCATTCATAAGATATCAATAATACTTAATATAAGCAGTCAAATCCAAATCCAAATTTAGTCCACATCCAGACACACAAGTCAAGTCAAACATCAAAACAAACTAAAAGTTCAACAAGTTTATGTTCAAAGTTCAAAGATTTCAAATCTCGCATCTGTCCCCCTTTTTGTCATCATAAAAAAGGTTGAGATGGAAATAGAATAGAGTCAAGATTGCTTGGGAACGCGAACAAGCTGGAAATCTCCCATTGACTGGACGATGCCTTCCAACTTTTTCAAATTTTCCTTCAGTTGAGCCACCTCCTCACTCTTAGCATTTGCTTGATTCTGAAGAGCAAGGGCTTGGATCTGATCATTCAAGGAAACTGAAGAAGCTTGTCCTGCATTCTGTAAGTTTTGAACTTCGCATCCCAGAGCATATATCCGACCCCGCATTTCCAAGAGAACTTCAAGAATTCTGCGGAAATCTGCTGAATTATCAGTCTACGTACTGGCTTCTGCTCGATTAGATGGAGTAAAGGCAGATGATGGTACATCAGCATAGTCACGCAGATTTGGCGATGAAACATCATGTCCTTTCTCAGGAAATTGAGAGGCATGGATGTCCTCTGGATCTGCTGGAGAGCGGCTGACTCCTTCACTGGTAGCAGGATATGAGGACATTCCTCTTTTCTCACCATCTCCCCCAGTTTTCGTTCCTTCAGGTGGAGAAGAGTGTTCCTCATGCTCTCCTTCCTCTTGATTTCCTCTTTCTTCTTCTTCAAATCTTTCCTCCTCTGCATCTCTTTCTTCAACTTCTCTCTCCTCTTCTTCTTTCTCCTCTGCTTCTTTTTCCTCTGCTTCTCTCTCCTCTGCTTCCTTCTCCTGTACTTCTCTTTCTTCTGCCTCTTTCTCCTGTCGTTCCATTGATTCCGGAACAGAACGACTCAAGTTCTTTAATGCCATAGCAGAAATGGTGATGTCATCCTCATCATCTTCATCCTCAATGATGAGAGCTCTTCTATTTTTGGATGGAGCATCCATGGGCTCCTTCCCTTTTCTTTTTGCTGCCAAAGAGACATGATGAGGCTTGGCAGGGGTTGCCTCCTTGAATTTCTCCAACGCCTTGTCGAGTTCTTTTAGACGCATTTTGGACACAATTTTCAGTCCTACCACCATTTTATCACATGATCGAACACAAAGAATTTGTGGAGGCTGAACATTCAAATATTTGAATAACTTTGACACAAGACCTAGATAAGGAAGTTGACCATTGTCCTTCACCACTGCTCTATACATGTGGAACAAAATAATGTGAGGAAGAGAAAACTTTTTCCCAGCATTGATGGCGTACATCAGCTTTGCCTCTGAGTTTGAAACATCAGTCTTGGAAGTTGATTTAGGTCTGAGGCAATTGATCACAATCTTGTGAAGCAGAATGTTGAACGCACGCATCCTTGAGTAGGAAATCCTTCCCTCTGTCATTCTATCTTTAACAAGTTCCAATGTGGCACGAGCAATAGAGACATTGATTGGTTGATATCTCCCTCTCTCAACCCCAATCACATCGGCAAGCATATCTACATCCACCACAAAGTCCTGATCTCGGACACTAAAAGATATTCTATTCGCATCCAAGAAACTAAGATTCGAATAGAAATATGCAATTAGTTCAGCATAGGCTTCTGTAGTGTCAGAACAGAACTGTTCAAGTTGAAGAAAACTGAACTTTTCCCTCAAATTGACGTTCACAACATCAAGGAAATCAAAATCCATACTCCTAGGGTTTATCACCCAACGTTTCAACAATTTGGAGTATAGATCCTTATGTTCCTTCGATCGAAACAACTCTGTCCTTTTTCCCCGAATTTTCGCCGCAACACCCATTCTCGGTTGAAATTGGCTGTACAATTTATCATCATCATTCCCATCGATCGGATTCAGTTCCCCAACACGCGGATCACTTGGGATATTTGCAAGGGTTTCTTCTGCCAACCCCTTAGGAGCAATTCCCAAACGCTCCACATTTCACAAAAAGATGAACTCATTCCCATACCCCTTGTCCTTAAGAAACTCATCGATGTAGTTCAATGGAGTACCGGTCCTCTTTAAAGCACGGTAAAGCTTATAAATAAAAGAGGGCTTTTGAATTCTTACAGGATCTGCACCTTCAACGATTTCTTCCTCTTGTCGATGACCAACACCCTGTGGACTAGTTGGTGGAGAATGACGCTGCTGAGAATGTTGTGGGCTCTGCTGCTGATTGGGTGACTCATCTTCCTCGGTGAGATCAAAATGAGTAGGCCCCTCACTCATTTGCCGTGGTCCCCTGCTTGCGATTCTCAAAGACTTTCTTGAAGATGACATCTTTCTCAGTCTTTTGAAAGATTCCTTGCTTAACTTTCCCAAGAAAGATGACAACTTTTTCGAAGATTTAAACAAGAGAGGAAGACAGGAATGGAAGATCGATGCTTTTTAGGGTTTTGGAGTTAAGCGAAGAGGAACCGACTATATATAAGTCAGTCGAAGAGGGGAATACCAAACGTCGTAAAGGAAAGTAAAAGATGCTTCTTAAAAATAACTGCCTTTTTCAAAAATAGATAACTGCCATTTTTAAGGAAAAATTAACTCCTTTTTGCAAAGGAAAAATTGCACTTATCACGGAAATTGAAGATAGCAAAAAATCAATTATAGATAGATGATCGTACCTTTCCTAGATTTAATATGAGAGAAAATAAAATAACTTATAGTCAAGAACCTTGTTTGTCTGAGTCTGAGAGTCTCTAGACTTTAACTTCTTCAAGCTTTAGGATGTTGAGTCTGGAACGGATGATTTCAAATTGACTTTTCTCCAAAGGCTTTGTAAATATGTCCGCCAGTTGGTTCTTTGAGTCAACAAACTGAATCGAAACTTCTCCATTTTGAACATGATCTCTAATGAAGTGATGTCGAATCTCTATATGCTTAGCTCTTGAGTGAAGAATTGGATTTTTGGTAAGATTGATTGCGTTGGTGTTGTCACAGTTAATCTCAGTGGAGGAATCTTCAATTCCAAAATCTCTTAACTGTTGTTTTATCCACATAATTTGTGAGCAGCAACTTCCGAGAGCTACATACTCTGCTTCTATTGTAGAAAGAGCTAATGTATTTTGCTTCCTTGAAAACCAAGACACTATTATGCTTCCAAGTAGTTGACAGGTACCCGAGGTGCTCTTTCTATCAACTCTGCAACCTGCTAAATCTGCATCTGAGTACCCAAGAAGAGTAAAGTCTCACTTTTTAGGATACCAAAGACCGAGGCTTGAAGTTGAAGTAATGTATTTGATAATACGCTTTGCAGCACTTAGATGAGATTCTTTAGGGTCTGCTTGAAATCTAGCACAAATGCAAACACTAAACAAAATGTCAGGTCTAGAAGCAGTAAGATAAAGAAGTGAACTAATGATACTCCTGTATAGCTTCTGGTCAACTTTCTTTCCTCCTTCATCTTTGTCTAGCTTCAAGGAACTTTACATTGGTATATCAGTCTTTTGCAATTTTCCAGTCCAAACTTTTTGACAAGATCATTAGCATATTTTTCTTGATGAATAAAAGTCCCTTCCTTCAATTGCTTCACTTGAAGTCCAAGAAAGAAGGTTAGTTCACCCATCATGCTCATTTCAAATTCATCCCTGCATAGACTTAGAGAATTTCTTGCACAAACTTTCATTAGAGGATCCAAAAATAATATCATCAACATATATTTGAACAAGCAGAAAACTTTTGCTTTCTCTTTTGATAAACAGAGTAGTGTCTACTTTACCTTTGACAAAGCCGTTTTGAATTAAAAACTTACTCAGCCTGTCGTACCAAGCTCGAGATGCTTGCTTTAAATCATACAAGGCCTTTTTCAGTTTGAATATTGAGTCTGGTTTCCTTGGGTCTTCAAACCCAGGTGGTTGTTCCACATAGACTTCCTCATGGATAAAACCATTCAGGAAAGCACTTTTGATGTCTATTTGGAATAACCTGAAATTCTTATAATAAGTAAAAGCAAGTAATAATCAAATTGCTTCTAACCTTGCTACTGGTGCGTAAGTCTCGTCATAGTCTATTCCTTCTTCTTGCGTATATCCCTTGGCCACGAGTCTTGCTTTGTTTCTTACGACTTTTCCTTTCTCGTTCATCTTGTTCCTTAAAACCCATTTAGCTCCAATAATAGATTTACCTTTTGGTTTAGGAGTCAATTCCCAGACATCATTAATACTGAATTGTCTGAGTTCTTCTTGCATAGCTTCAATCCAGCTTTCATCAGATAAAGCTTCTTCTATGCTTTTGGGTTCTATTTCAGAAATAAGAGCCACAGCACTAGACTCTTCGCGCCTTTTGGATCTTGTGCGAATTCCTTCATTAATGTCGCCAATAATGAGATCTTTGGGATGACTGGACTTATGCTTCCAGTTACTGGTTGATTTGTTAAGTTGATGATCACTTCCTTCATTTGAATCTTCAATAACCACTTGCTGCTGGTCTTTCAGAGTCTGAGCTGCTTCTTGAGACTTAGACTTTGTAGAGTCTGGAGCAGGTTCAAATTCTTCAAGATGAGTCTGAATAGATTCATTTTGCATGGAATCCTGGAATTTGACATTCATTGATTCCTCTACAGATTGAGTCTTCTTGTTATAGACTCTATAGGCTTTGCTTGAGGTAGAATATTCAAGGAAGATGCCTTCATCTGATTTTTCTTCAAACTTACCAACTCGATCATTTGCATTTTTCAATATAAAGCATTTGCATCCAAACACATGAAAATATGAAACAATAGGTTTCTTTCCTTTGAATAACTCATAGGGGTTTTTTTCCAGAATAGGCCTTAGAAAAACTCTATTAATAATATAGCATGCTGTTGAAACTGCTTCAGCCCAAAATCGTGAAGAGATGTTACTTTCAATTAAAAGAGTTCTAGCCATTTCTTGAAGCGATCTATTCTTTCTTTTCACAACTCCATTTTGCTCTAGAGTATATGGAGAGGAGAACACATGCTGAAAACTAGATTCATCACAGAATTTTGTAAAATCTTGATTTTCAAATTTACCTCCATGGTCTGTTCTTATACTTGAGATAACATACCATTTTTTTCATTTTGAACCTTTTTAGCAAACTTTTCAAAGTAAGAGAAGGTTTTAGACTTACTTGCCAAGAAATATACCCAAGTAAATCGTGAGTAGTCATCCAAAATTACTAGGCAATATTTCTTACCCGCTTTCCCAATATGCATGGTGTACATAGATCAGACTTTTGGTATGATAAATTGGGTAAACCACGAACAAGCTTCTTTGCTGAAATTTTGGCTATCTGCTTCATATTGATGTGCCCAAGCTTTCGCTTCGTCTTGAATTGAGATTAGGCATTGCGATTCATCTGGTTTCATATCCAAGACGTAGATATTTCCATGTCTTTGACCCATGAATGACTGAGTAGAGTCTTTACTGGTTCCTAAACATATTCCCTCTTGAAAGTTTATTTTGAAACCGGTATCACACAGCTGACTAATACTGAGCAGATTGTAGTTGAGTCCTTCCACTAGAGAAACATTGCTTATTGTGAGGTTTCCAATCTTTACAGTTCCAAATCCCACAATTCTTCCTTTGTTGTTTCCTCCAAATGAGACTTTTCCACCATTTACTTGAACAAGCTTTATGAAGCAATTTGAATCTCCTGTCATATATCTTGAGCATCCACTATCCAGATACCATCTTACATTTTCCTTGATAGCGACCTGCATTTAAAAAAGAGACTCAAGCTTTCTTTGGTACCCATATTTTCTTGGGTCCATTAGTGTTAGTATAATATGCGGTTTTTGCCCATACTTTCTTAACAGGTTTCCTAACCATTGGACATTCCTTTTCAAAATGATCTGCACTATTGCACTTTGAACATCTGAGAGCATTTCGACCTACTGGTTTTACAAAAACCTTTTTGAAATGATTTCTGTAAGCATCTCTTGTGGGTCTTTGCTTAATTCTTTCATTCACTTTAGGAAAATCAATTAGAGGAATGGTTTCCACAGTCATTCCCAAACCAGATTTATTGAAATAAGGTCTTTGTCTTTGAAAGAATTTTCTCAAGTTTCTCGAGATCCTATTGAAAATCTTTTTGAAATATTTGATATGTCATTTTTTAAAAATGCATTTTCTTTTAAAAGATTATCTTCTCTTTCTTTAAGAGTAGAAACATTCATGTCTAAACATTTAACCTTTTCTTTCAAAACATTTTCCTGTTGTTTTAGTGCAGAGTTTTCCTTTTTAAGTTCGGAAATCCTTTTAAGAGAAGTCTTAAGACTAAAACACAGCTCATCAATGTATTTAGAAACCTTAACAGGGATTTTAAAGTTACTCACCTCAAATTCACTGCCTGAATCTGAGTCTATCTCGGAGTTTGAATCTGAATCCGATTTTGCCATTAGACATATATTGGCATAATCATCACTTTCTTCACACTCTGTATCACTCTAGGTTTATGCTTTAAGAGCCTTTCGATACTTTTCAGCTTTTCCTTTCTTCTTTCTCAGAAGAGGACAGTTGGGTCTGATGTATCCCTTTTTCTTACATTCAAAGCAGACTACATCTTTGTTTGATTCATCATCCTCAACAGACTTAGTCTATTGCTTTTGAAAACTCTGTTTCTTTGGATTGAATCTTCTTCCTTTTCTGTTCAGCTTTCTAAATCTTCTTATCATGAGAGCAAGCTCCTCATCATCCATATCATCTTCAGAATCTGTAACATCAGAATCATCATTGGATTTTAATGCAATGGATTTCTTACCTTTAGGATCTTCGTCTTCATTGATTCGTTCCACTTCATAAGACTGAAGAGTTCCAACCAACTCATCGACAGATAGAGGCATGATTCTTTGTATCTCTCTTATTAAGGTCTTTATGTGATTCTAATCCTTGGAGAGTCCACGCAGTAGCTTGTTTACCTTCATGGGATCAGAAATTGGTTGACCTTGATTTTCAAGACCATTAACGATTTCTGTAAAACAACTAAACATGTCAGTTATAGATTTTCCTGATTTCATTTTGAAGGCTTCGTATTGACCGACGAGAATGTTGATTCTGGTCTCTTTCACTCGATCGGTTCCTTCATAGGTAATATGTAATCTATCCCAGATTTCTTTCGCTGTAACACAAGAAGATATTCTGTTATATTCAGTAGGTGACAAAGCACAATATAAAGAATAAATTGCTTTTGCATCAAGAGCTTGTCTCTTGATTATCTCTTCCTGAGTCATTTCAATAGACTCAACAGCTTCTTTTCCTCTCTCTGAGACAGATGCAACTTTAGGAGTGATTCCTTTTTCTACAACGTCCCATTCCAGAGGATCCTTTGATCTTAGGAACGCTTTCATCTTGTTTTTCTAGATGTTGTAATCCATTCCATCAAAGTAAGGTGGTCTGGTATTGCTTTGCCCTTCCACCAGCCCTGGAGCTAACATACTAGCCATGGATCTTTAACTTTGAAGTAAAACTCTTCAAACAAAGTGAGTACACAAGCTTTGATACCAATTGATATAGCTAGTATAAGCACCTAGAGGGGGGTGAATAGGTGTAAAAACAATTTCTCGAGATACGAGAGTAATACTAGGCAAACAATAGAAAGGAAGTTCTCCTTTAGTTAACAAAATGAATTATGATCAAAGTAAAGCAGAGAGTAGGGAAGAGAAATGAACACAAAGTTTATAGTGGTTCGGCTTATTCCAAGCCTACGTCCACTCTTCCGCATTGACAGCCCACCGGCTGGATTTCACTATGAACAAAAGAGATGTTATAACAATGCTTACCCTTGATTCCACAGCGTAGATACTTTACCACACTTCCTCAAGGTATCTCAAAATATAAACTCTCTTTTTCGTACAAAATTTCGCTCAGTAAATGAATTGACTAAGAACAAGGAACTTCAGACTTTGGAATTCTTCTATCGTGCACTTACTCGAATAACTGGAACGACTTTCTTATATACTCTTTTATGCCATCATACCCGTTGGCACTTACCAAAGGAATTCTTCCAATCTTCCCCTTGGACAGAATCAATTAGGAAGATCATTCGAGCTATTAAAGGAACATGTCGATAGCCCATCAATCCTGCTCGCCCATACAATCAGGATCTCGGTTTCCGTAAGTAGAATCTTCCAAGTATACTTCGCCAATCATCGGATCCTTAATCAATCTTGATTCGAATAAAGGAATCTGTTATGTCATATCCAACCAAGAGATCTTCTCCAGTCGGTAAGGCCAAATCCTTAATGTATCACTCAGTTCTAGATAGCCTTTCTTCAACGGATTAGAAACTGTCAATGAGAATAGAGTTTGTGTCTTGAGTCTGGCAATCTGGAGGTCTTCAGACTTTAAATAGTAGAGTCTGCAAATCTTCAGACTAGACTGATGAAAACGTTTTGTCAGCTTCAAAATATTCCAGAAAGATTTCTCCAACACCTACCGCCAAACCCGTGACACCGTCGCGCTAGCAACCCGACCCCTCTCCCGTCGTTGCAACACTAGTTCGACCCCATCGCAGCACCAACATTACACCGTTGTCGCCCGTGCCGTTGCCACCCGCCGCCTCGCCGCTGCAGTCAAGCCCTTCGCCACTGCCGTCAGCGCTGCCAAGAAACCCTAAGCAGAGGAGGTACGAGTTGGGTCGCGACCATCGAACTGGGTAGGGTTTTGATCTATCGGGGTTAGGCCTGCGTGCTTGGGCCGATTTATCTCTGGGCCAAATTGGGGTTTAGGCGTTAGGATTAGTTTAGATTTCTTTCTTGGGCCTTGTTTAATTTTAGAGGGCCAGGGCTTGTCGATTGGGCCTACGAGCTTTTGTTAGGGGGTTCGGCCTGTCGGTCAGGACTGGCCCTTATAGGCCGAGCGGGTCGAACTCGAGTTGGGTCAAACCGGACCGAACCTGGTTTGCCTTTTTTTTTTTTCAAATTAAAATATATATATAGAAAAAAATTTAAAAATTAAAACTAATTTAAAAAAAATAGAAATTAATAAAAAAAATATTTTTAAAAAATTTCGAAAATTAATTAAAAATTTCAAAAATTTAAAAATGTGGGGTTTGGTTAGGAATTGCCATGTCTTGCCTTTTTAGTGTAATTAGGCATTTATTTTCTTGCACATTGATTATATAGCATGCTTAATTTGCACATTTAATTACGTTTGTGGATGTTTAATTGCATGTGCTCAATTTTATTGCAATTAAGATCTTGGTAGTTATGATTGTTATTATAATAATTGCGCGTCCGCAAGATCACCTCACTTGTTAGTGGATAAGTATAAAATCAATCCAAACTGTCTGACAAAAATCATGTTTTTCTAAAATGAACAAGATTAGGTACCGAAATGGCACTAATTGATTAATTAGTGTAATCAAGTCCCTGATCTTAGATTCTCTGGTTGTGTAGGAAGCAGGGCATACTCCCGTGCCTCGTTTGGTTTATAGCCGACTCCAATAGGCTAGTGGTGACTCCTTTTTACAAAATTCCTAAAGGTATCCCAATGTCACGCGGGGTATGGGCTTGGGAGAGCCCGCGCTTAATCATTGGGCCTTGGGTCCGTTCTTTAGGCAATACCCCTAAACTTATTCCCTCCCCCCGAGAGGTAGGTTGCAACAACATGGTAACTTCATTTCTTATTTATTTATATATGTACATCAGCGACAAGTGGGGTATATTAAGGAATTCAAAAGGTCCATACTATTGACTACACCGCCTTGTACGTTGGTCATCCCATCCCCACCTAGTTGCACACATGGTTGCCCCTAGCTTCTAACTTTATCAAAAATCTTCTAAGCTCTCAAAAATCCAACTTCCCTCCTACCCCCCGTTTATGCGGCAAGGCTACCTCCATTTCCTGACCCATCGACAAATAATGGGAGTGGACCCACCATGTGCCCATTGACGTGGGCGTACATCTCGATGAACCCAAGACCAATCTGCTCTGTCGGAGGCCCTATATCAACGACCATACGTGACTTGATTCAAATAAAATATATCCGCAAAATCGGGGTCAATGAATTCATCCTCTTCCCATGTGAAGTCAATAGGTACTCCATAAAAGACCATAGGGGAGGCAGGTAGGATCGACATTCTATTAATGTGAAAAGATAAAGTCAACAACCAGTAAGTCTAAATCCACAAAGTAGAAAGTCCAATGGTCTATACTACACAAATAAATTATTATTGACAAAGAAAGCCTTAATAGAAAGTTTAGTAAATCAGTTGCACATCAACTTACTTGAGAACCTTTTCAAAATACATGACAAATCAATACGAGTAATAACTTTTCCCTATAGATAATTAGTAGCTCAATTCAGAAGTACTAAAGTTATATTTAATATAAACTCATGCTACCATCATCATCCGGGGAACCTCATTACTCCTCGGCATCTCGCACTCATCCGGTAGTGTAAGGACCTCTAGGGGATTTATGTTACACCTTCCAAGTATCTGGAGGAACCCAATGTGTGGTGGGACGCTGCACATAAAAGTGAGGAAAGCCTTCCTTTTTCTTTTTATCTTTTATTTCCTCTTTTGTCTTGTTTTGCACATCCGAAAGTATTCTCTAAGAAGGGAAATTGTTTCTTCTTTCTTCATTCGAGTTGAAATCTACTTGGGAAAACTTTATTGACAAATTCGGTTTAATAAATTGCTATCCGAATTCAAACTCGAGACATTAATTTAACAATTTTCCACCTTGGCTCGATGTTTGAAGTCAAGTTATAGTGCTCATCATGTGACATCCTGAATTTCGGGTTATGTATTCGATTAGATAAGTTGGGCTTTTCATCGACACGTCTATAGTTCTTTTCCCTGAATTGATCACTCACGGTATAACTAGTCTATCAGATGAAGCTGTTAAGGGATTTTAACACAATAGACTTGAGAATTTGACCAGGAACCGATTGCTCGACCGTGCTAATCTGCAAGGGTCATTATGGCACTGTTAAAATTGATTAGAGACTGGAGATGGGTTGATTCAACAGAGGTATGTAATTAGTGTGTAGGTTGATTCGACATTAGACCGATTTTTCTGTCATTTATGTACCTAGTGTCCATATTTAAAATCTTGGGATTTTCACGATAATCGAGAGTTGCCAATGTGTCGAAGATGTACGTTGTGGCTTGAAAATAATCAACCATTGATCAAATATGCTAAAAATTTCTAAAAGCTACCCAGTAGGCTAAGTCACGCTAAAATTGTGCCAGATTGAAATTAACCGCGAATTTGAATCCGATTTCAAAAATTAAAAGTTCTGTCATGTCATGAGTCATTTTAGGAATGTCAACTCATCCTCCAAAGATTTTTTTGTAAACCGAGAATTTTGGCGAAAATTCAAAGTAAGGGCGTTTTTGACTGGGAAATTCAGGGGACTGTTTTTTATTGCATTTTTAGGATGCAAGTTGGTTCTATGGGCAAGGAAACATTTCAATTGGGTCGAGGACACGTTGGTTGAATTTATGGGGGGCGAATTGGATCCAATTGGAGAGGATTTGGTCCAATTTGGGGGAAAAATGTTACAAATTCATAGGTCCCCTTGGTCCCCAACCTTTGGACCACTTCCTTGGCTTCTAAGGGAAGCTTGTTGGTCTGAAATGGCTGAGGAAGACAACCAAGCCTGGTGGGACCTCTTCAAGGGACAAAGAGATAGAATGGAGGCTTGAGGGACCCTCCAAGGCTTTGTTGTCCCCTTTCTTCTTCTTCAGAGTTGCTTTTTCCATTCTAAAAGCCTTTGAAGCTCCAAAGAACCAGAGAAAACTGCAGCTTCCCCCCTTGCCATCGAGCAGCCCGCCAAGGCCACCGGAGCCGCTCACTCACCGTCGCGTGCCACACGCCAGCCACGAGGCCATCGTGCGTCGTCCCTCCTGCCTGTTCATCGTCTGCCTTTGTCTCACCATCCTTGGGCTACTTTAAGCCATCGTCCAACCCATCGAAGCCCCTAGACGCTGTTCTAGCCACCACCGTCGCCCGCTATCATCCATAGCAACTTTGCTAGCCTGTCTTCATCGTTTTAGCCCAACCGGCCTCCGTTCCAGCCCTTTCAGCCCATCAAACAGAACCGGAAGCTAGCAAGCCTTTGTGGGCTTCAAGGCCCATGTTGGATCACTTCCGAGCCTTGTAGGGTGTTGTCACTTCAGAGTTTGTTGCCCATCTCTACTTTGCTATCATCGGGAACTCATTGGATTTCAAAACCGATGAGTTTACTCACTGATTTTCGCTTAGGGAGTTAATGATGCTTAATGGTTGATTAGTTTAGGCTAATTAGGGATTAGGTGGTTAGCTAGAACATATTAGCAATTTAATTATTCATTTATGTATGTTAAGTGGTTAGAGTAGCGTAATTAAAGACTAGATAAGCTGTAGTATTTATCTAGATTGGTTTGAAAATTTTTCGGGCCCGTTTCAGTATTTAATTAGGTATTTTCGGCATAATTTTCTATTTTCAGTATTTAATTGTATTTATTTAATTATTATTTTCCGGAAATTAGACCGGGATAGCCGGTGACCAGAATTTCGTGCTGATTGTAATGGTATGCTCGGTTTTATTTAATTGAATGCTATATTGTGCAATTTGAGTTAAAGTTGTAATTTTTGGGTAATTATCCCAAAATTGAGTAATTTCAGTAATTAATTAGAAATTACCGGGGAGTCAATTTACAACGCCAAAAATGTTTTCAGACACTGTATAAATAGTGGGATTTTTTAAAGTAAAGATATTATATTTTTGGCTTAGGCTGACCGTGGACCCACACGTGACTATTTTATCGGGTGTATTTTAACATGATGAAATTAGGCCAAGTCGTTATTTAATTGAGGATTTGGTGTGCAAAGCATAAGATCCTTGGTCAGGATTAATTTATCGTAGTTCAGCTTTGGTGAGGAAGATTTTATAGCAGCTTCGGTGAGTAAGATTTTATGACAGCTTCGATGAGTATTATTGCATAGCAGCTTTGGTGAGCAATACAGATATTAGCTTCGGTGAGCAGTAATATAGGTATATCTATCAGCTTTGGTGAGCAGTGTTCGAATCGATTGAATTTATAAATAGTATTGTATGTATCGAATTGAGTGATTCGATTGATCAATGGTTTGATTTGTATTAAGTGAGTATATGATTTATACTAACATGTAGGAAAGAACTGAGGCAAGGTAAGTCCTTTGTCTTGTGTGTGTATAGATAGTCTTTAGGCGTATTTCCTTCCTAGTTGTAGTTTAAGGGGTGGATTTGTTGAGACACTGTCTCACCCCGTCATGGACTCAACATTTTCAGGTTCATAGATGGTGCTCCTCCCGAGCATTTTGGTCGGTCGATGAGGGCCACTGAGCGAGTTTATAAGTACCCCGATCCTGGAAGCCACTGGGTCTATGAGCTAGTAGCGACAACAATCTGGGTCGAAGAGAACCTACTTTATAGGGTACCTCATCAATTCAAGGCATGATTTCGCTACAAACCCAATGGATTTCGGGTGGGTCCTCTCAGGTGTTTTGAAATCCCCGCTAAGATAATCGATGCCACTTTAGGGAAGAGTGCAATTGACCCTCCAGATGGTTTGGTGGAGGACCCGATGTCTCATCCGAAGTCGGTGGAGACCGAAGGATCGGCAAATGACTCCGACTAGCTGGTCATAGGACAACTTTATTTTGAGGACCGATCTTTTGTAGACCCTTGTGCATATACTAGTATTGTAAAAAAACTAGTCGGCTTGTATAAAGGTGTGTTGTGGTTTGTGAATTTGTGGTCTTGCTTTTCTATCCCATCTTTGTGTTATCTGGGGATTTATTTATTCCCTTCCGCATGTGCATTAAAATGAATTTGGTCGGTGACGCGTTCTGGGATGTCGCAATTTAATCGACCACCAAGGGATGAGCACACGCTTGAGAATCGAGGCGTGACACATCATCCATGCTGCTCTCCTAACGCCCCGACGGGCACTCACTCTCCACAAACGCCAAGCTTGAGCTTCGCTAAAGGAACAGACTTAGTCATCATATCTGCCGGGTTATCTACTGTAGCAATCTTTTTGACAATAACATTACCTTAGTTAAGACATCTCGAATGAAGTGGTACTTGATGTTGATATGCTTCGTTTGCTTATGATAAATTGGATTATATGCTAAATATATCGCACCTTGGTTATCATAATGTATGCCCACACTTTTTTGTTCTAACCCAAAGTCTGAGAGCAAACTTTGTAACCATATTGCCTCCTTTGCTACAAAAGTTAGTGCCATGTATTTTACCTCAGTCGAAGACAAGGTAATGTGATCCTGTAATGACGCTTTCCAACTAATTGCACCACCCGCTAGCGTAAACACGTACCCTACTAAAGACCTATGAACATCCAAGTCACCAATGTGATCTAAATCCACAAAACCAGTGATCTCACTATCATTGCTATCCTTTTGATACACTATATCCACGTCTGTTGTCCCCTTCAAATATCTGAGGATCCACTTCATAGCTTCCCAATGAGCTTTACCAAGACGTTTCATGTAACGACTAATCACGCTCATAGCTTGTGAAATACCAAGCCTAGTGCACACCATAGCATACATAATACTACCCATGTCACTAGAATAAGAAACACGGGACATATGCTCCTCCTCCTAAGTCTACGGTGATAATTTATCTGAAAGTTTAAAGTACTTCACTAGAGGTGTACTTATAGATTTTGCCGACTGCATACTAAAACATGCCATGATCTTCTCAATATATTTCTTTTGAGATAGACGTAAAACTCTTACAACCCTGTCACGTAAAATCCCCAAACGCAATATTTTCTTTGTAGCATCTAAATCTTTCATCTCAAATTCAGCATTTAACTGCCTCTTCAGCACATCAATATCAGACATATTCTAAGCTGCTATCAGCATATTATCAACATATAAGAGTAAATAAATCAAAGAACCATTTTCCAATCTCTTAAAGTAGACACAGCTATCCATCTTACTTTTTGAATAGTTTTGACCAGCTATGAAAGCATCAAAACGTTTATACCACTGCCAATGAGACTGTTTTAGCCCATACAAAGATTTTTTCAACAAGCAAACATGATCTTCCTTACTCGGAATAGCAAATCCCTCTGGTCCTCATGTAAATTTGCTCCTCCAACTCACCGTGAAGAAACACAGTTTTCACATCTAGTTGCTCTAACTTGAGATCCTACGAAGCAACTAAGGCAAGTAAAACATGAATAGAAGTATATCTTACCACAGGAGAGAACACCTCATTGTAGTCAATGCCCTCACGCTGTGTATATCTTTACCACAAGTCTCGTCTTATACCTCACTGCCTTGACATTAGAAATGCTCTCTTTCCGTTTAAAGACCCATTTACTTCCGACAATCTTTTGGCTCTTGGATACTTTGACAAGCTCCCATGTCTGATTTTGATGGAGTGATTCCATCTCTTCACTCATAGCCTTTAACCACTACGATGACTCCGAACTAGCCATCGCCTTAGAGTAAGACGAAGGCTTATTTGTCTCCACCTTATCACCTATTGTCAATGCATAAACAATATCTGTATAACCATAACGTACCGGTGATTTAATTTGTCTTCTCTGTCTATCTGTGGCTATAATGTACTGTGGTTGTGCTGATTGTCCACTATCACCAACTTCAGGAACTGCGGCCTCATCTGCAGTCTTAACTTCAGTTACCTTTGAGGATTCTTGAGTCTCCACTTCACTAATGACATAATAATCTGTCTTCTCTACTGGTTGTATTTCAGAACTCATTTTTGAATCATTGTAATCTCGTCGAAGATCACATCTTTGCTGATTAGAAAACTCGGTGATCTGGGATCAGTGCACCATAGCCGGTAGCCTTTCACCCCGTGTGCATAAGCTAGAATATGCACTTCTTCACCCTCGCTCAAGCTTACCATCACTTGCATGAGCATACGCAAGACATCCGAATATACATAATCCGGAATAATCAACAGGTTTCCCTGACCATACCTCCTCATGAGTCTTCCACTCGATAGCATATGATGGAGATCAATTAACCAGGTAACATGCCATGTTTACCGCTTCGGCCCAAAATTCCTTGCCAAGTCCTACATGCGAAAGCATGCATCAAGCTCACTTAAGCAAAGTTTTGTTCTTCCATTCTACCACGCCATTCTGTTGTGGTGTCCCAAGTACTGTGCGGTGTCTTACAATACCTTCTTTCTCGCAAAACTCAGAAAAATATTTACCACAGAACTCCATGCCATTATCGGTTCTCAGTCACTTGATATGTTTATCTGATTGCTTCTCAATGAATGCCTTAAATTTCTTGAAGCAATCAAACACATCATATTTGTGCTTCAGAAAGTATACCCATACATTCCTCGAATAATCGTCGATAAATGTCAGCATATATCAAGCACTTCCTTTCGAAGGAACCGAAGATGGGCCCCAAAACGTCTAAATGAATATATTCAAGTGGTCATTTGGTCGAATGAATAGTTGTATTAAACTTAACTCAGTGCCACTTCCCAAAGATGCAGTGCTCACATAAGTCTAGCTTCCATGTCTTTTGATCCTTTAACAACCCCCTTTCACTTAGCATCGTCATACCTACCTTGCTCATGTGTCCTAAACATATATGCCATAATTAAGTCAAGTTAGAGTCTAACTCACCTGATGAAACTGCAGCGGTTCTGGTCACGGTCTCTCCTAGTAGATGATAGAGAGTATTCACTTTCTTTCCCTTCATCACTGTCATGGGACCTCAAGAGATCTTCAGTATTCCACCTTCAGCGGGGTACCAACACCCGATGTCATCGAGTGTCCCTAGAGAAATAAAAAATTTATTGAGCTCTAGTACATGCCTCACATCTATCAATGTGCACACTACCCCATCGTGCATCCGAATCCGAATTGTCCCGATCCCCACAGCCTTATAGATTGCGTTATTCCCCAAAAGAACTTTACCACCATCTGCAGTCTGGTAAGTAGTAAATCAGTTCTTATGAGCCGTCATATGATAAGAACACCCTGAATCTAGCACTTATTCGTCTCCTAACAAAGAGTAGTCACATATAAAACAACTTCTGCATCACTAGTGCTCCCCTCGACAACGTTTGCCACACTGCTTGTGGCATTCTACCTATCAGCTTTATTCCTCCGCTTTGGACAATCTCTCCTAATGTGCCCCTCCTTATGACGTGATTTCAATATGCTTTTACCTGTGCTGCTACTAGGCCATTGATGTTGTTCTCTACCTCGAATCATTAGTGCTTGCGCTACTCCTTGCGTTAGACCATCATCTCGTAACTTTTTCTGCCACTCCTTAAAGAATAAGGCGGATTTTACCTCTTCTAAGGTAATTGTTGTACGCCCCTACAATAGTGAATCAATAAAGTGCTCCCATGACTTTGATAAAGAGGCTAACAATATCATGCCCTGTTCTTCATCATCAAGTATCTTACCGATGTTCTTTAGATCCATAATGAGTTTATTGAATTAATCTAGGTGGGTTCTGATAGACGTACCTTTAGTATATCTAAATTGAAACATCTTATTCAACATGTACAAGTGATTGTTCAAACCTTTCTTCACATAAAGTGCTTGAAGTTTTACCCATAATGCTGCGGCATTCTTCTCCTCAGCAACCTCTATTAAAACCTCATTCGACAAATTTAACAGGATTGTGCTCTTTGCTCTTTCCATTAGCTCTAGTCGCATCCTAAAATTCCTTGCCAATCATTAGGGGTGCTCAAATTAATGTCTTGTATTAAGGACTATGGCCCAACTTAATGGATAAATTTTGGAAAAGGATGATCTATCTTTAGCCATATGTATTGTGGGTTAGAATTTATGGATTCGTGATATCGAGTGTATAGTTATTTAAAAAAATTTACACCTTAGTACTTTGGTTCAATAAGGATTTAATTAGTATTAAAAAGGGGTTAAAATTTGATTTAATTAGGCTTGGGCCTTAGGCCCAAGAGTGTGGACCTTTGATGGGCCAAAAGGCCGGCCCATGAAGCCCATGGAGAGGGCTGCCGTTGACCAAGGAGAGAGGGGAGAGGCCGGCCCAAACCTTCAAGCCCATTATGCATGGGTTTTGCCAGGTGGCAAAAAGGAAAGTCACACCATTGGCCACTTTGGGTGGCTCTTAATCATTGCAAATAATGGTATTGAGGGGGGAATAAAAGGGAGAGTGGCTGGTTTAGGGGGCTGTCACCCAAGCCAAGTAAGTGAGAGAGAGAGAGGGTTGCCGAGAGAGTAAGGAACCGAGAGAGAAAGGGAGAAGCTGCGCAAAGGAGGAGGTCCGCTCGTCCGTCGCCCATCCGTCTGCTCATCAGTTGCCGTCCATGTGCCGTTGTTTGCTCAATACAAAGGCAAGTTGGGATCCATATTCTGCTCCTGCATGTGTGTTTGAATGGTGATAAATCTCGGACGTTTAGGGTATGAGAAACCAAAGCTAGAGTGTGTTGTTTTTGAAATAGCATGCTGTTTTCGAGTTTACCGCCTGACCCCGAACGTTGTAGAGGCTTGCATGCGTGGTTTGAGTCGGATTTTGGCTTTGACTTCTTCATGAAAGTTGTAGACAACATCTCAAAGTACAACATACTAAAATTTGAGATAAAATGGTTGATTTTGTATGGTAAAACCCTTCCTCTACGAAAACGCTAGATCTGAAACTGTTTTGTTAACCTCTTGGTGGTTTTGTGTGTTGCATGTCATTTTTTACCGAGAATTTCACTTCGAATTCTTCACGGAAGTTGTAGAGAACATCCTGAAGATTAACATACTCAAATTTGAGGTAAAACTAGCAAGTGCAGCCTAGTGAAACGATCTTCTTTTGAAGACGGCAGATCTGGAAGTATGGTACTGGACTCCCCAGAATTCGTGGACTATATGGTGACTATCCTTTGAGAATCTTAACTAGATCCCTTAATAAAAGTTGTAGTGGACCTCTTGAGGCAAAACATATAAAAAATTCAGAGGAAATGAAGAAAGATAAGTAGGCGAAACCTTGCTTTTTCGGAGACAGCTAAACTGGACTTTTCGGTACTAGGAACAGGGGCTTTGACCGTCTATAGTTAATTATCTAAGACGAATCTGGCCTTGATATCTTCATAAAAAATCTACCTTAGGGTCTCGAATATAACCTGGTAAAATTTCATAATTTTTTAAGGTCATTCGGGTATTTAACTTGAAATATTTCAAGAACCGTGCAATCTGATGTGTCCGAATTTTGCAAGCTGTAAGGTGTGAGCTATATATCTTTTTTTGTGAAGTTCTTTTGAGTATGTGTTCTTGATGGAGTTTCTAAATTTATGTCTTGTCTATCACATGCTCTGATTTTATGATTTTTGAAGATCATATGGATATTTAATTTACATGTTTTCTGAAATTGTGTAAGCTGGAATTTGGTAAATTTCAAAAAGTCATGATGTATGGATTATTCTAAGTTGTGTGGACCCCATGGATTGTATTGTCATAAGTGATTGTATCTTGCTGCATGTATGATGATGATTGGAAATGCATATAAGAATCAAATGATGAAAATGATCTTGTTTGCCATCACATCATATGCCATGTTGAAATTAAGCTATTATTGAAAATGTGAACTATGATAAGTGAGAAGGCCGTCGAAGGTGTGAGCCGACGATGCCCCGGGAGTGTCGGAATGCCTGGCTAGGGAGTGTAAATGCCGGATGCCCGGTGGCCTTAAATGTCTGAATGCTGCAGGGTCCTCGGGAGTTTCGAGACGCCTGGAGAGTGGGGGAGCCGAAAGCTCGGAGGTTTGTGCCAGGGGATGCCTTGTGATGCCAGTTGGGGTACGAGATGCCCGGAGGTTTGTGCCGGAGGTTGCTCGCAATGCCAGGTGGGGTGCGAGCGATAAATGTGGGATGCAAATACTAGTCTCAGGAAAGAGAAATGTGGCGGCCCAAAATGAAAGAATAAAATTGGGAAATTGAAATTGAATTATGCATGATATGGTAACATGTATGTATGAGTACATGATGATGATGAGTGCATGGATGCATGTGCACCTATGGCATGATGGTATATGTGACATGATGATGGTAAGTGCATGGATGTATGTGCACCTATGGCATAATGGAATGTGTGACATGATGATGGTGAGTGCATGGATGTATGTGCACCTATGGCATAATGGAATGTGTGACATGATGATGGTAAGTGCATGGAAGTATGTGCACCTATGGCATGATGGTATATGTGACATGATGATGGTAAGTGCATGGATGTATGTGTACCTATGGCATGATGGTACATGTATGACACGATGGTGATGATTACATGAGGATGTGTGTGCATGTGGTATGATGACATATGCATGGCTTCAAGGTAAATTATGCATGGATGCATGAATGACATGTGTTATGCTATGATTGTTATGATTGTATTGTGTGATGCATTGAGTGGTTTATTGGGTCCTTTACCTGCTGAGTGGCTGTACTCACCCCTTCGGGGACCAACATTTCAGATTAGAAAGATGCTGCTCCCTGCTGCCACGCGGGGCGTCTTTTACGGCCTTCCTTCGGATATGGAGGTCGAGTGTGTGGAGATCAACTGTCCCACCATCCCTGGTTTGACATTTATTCGGGTTCGTGCATTAGTGATGTATGATGTGGGCTGGCTGAGGGCCCTGTTATTCAGGAGTTCATATCTATTCACGTTTGTCGAGACGGAGTGATGCATGGGATGTTGCCGTTGCCACCACCTGACGCATCGGGATGGGTGTGATGGCCCATGCGTGAGGAGTAGGAGCTGCAATTTTTTGGACAATAGCCGAGACTAGTGGATGGAGGATTTTGCATGATCAACATAGTGGGTCAAGTTGTCTCTTTTTGGGGTTATGGCCGAGTGTAGTCAAAAGTCTTAGCCTTTCTTTTGTTGTACCGACCCGAGAAAATCCATCATGAAAATATGTAAATAAAAGTGTCTTGGCTTTATCTTTTCTTATGATGTTTAGTGGTGTGCAATTGTATCATGGTTGTTGGAGGGAGAATTGGTAGGACTTTATTATGCTTCCGCATATAAGATGCGCTGGGACCGTCTTAACAAAAAAAAAATGCCTGGGAACTGAGGTTCTTCTTTGGTATCTGTGGTGACCTTAGGCGCTTCGGGGTGCCACAACCTGTCCCTTTTTGGTATCAGAGCAATGGTTATAGGTGGAGTGATAAGGAGTCTCATTTGGAAATTGAGGAACATGATGACAATGCACACCATAGGATATGAAACGGAATAAGTGATTAACTTTGAATAACGGGTGATGAGTATTCACTTGTAGATCCCTAGTAGTTTATTTTGAGTTGTCTTTAGGTACCAGTAACATGTATATGTTACTTATGTAGTAGTAGTAGTTGCTTTGAATCGAGACAATGAGTCTCAGATTATTCCTGAGGCAATGCTTGGAAATTGTAGGAAAGTCGTGGTGCGAGCTGGAAGTGCTCATCCATCGAGGGCTAAAGTCTCTGCTGCAAGGGTTGAACCCTGAATGGAAGACATCCTGCAGGCATTGGCCAATATTGGAAATCTAATAGAAAGACAAGTGCAGCAACAACCTGGAGCCGAACGCCGTACTCAAGGACTAGTGGAGCAGTTTTTGAAGCTGAAGCCACCTAAGTTCAGTGGAATGGGAAGTCTTAGGAGGCAAAACATTGGATTGATGGAATGGAACAAATTTTCAGGTTGTTGGACTGAAATGATGCTGAGAAAATAACTTTGGCAGAGTACCAACTAGAGGGAAATGCAAAGTTTTGGTGGAAAGCTTCAAGGGACACAATCTTCCCACCAGGTATTGAGGTTAACTGGGAAGAGTTTGTGAGGGCTTTCAACAGAAAACATTTTTCTGACTGTGCTAAGGATAAGAAAATTACAGAATTTGTTCAATTAGAACAAAAGGAGCTGACAGTAGACCAGTATGAGGTAAGATTTTATGAACTGTCTAGATATGCTCCTAGGCTAATTGAGGATCAAGAAGAGAAAGCTAAGAGGTTTTTGAAAGGGTTGAGGACTGATATTAGGAAACAACTGGTGCCTTTGAACATAAGAGATTATAATGAGATCTATGAAAGGGCACAGTTGGTGGAGCAGGAGTTGGTAAGGGAACATTCGGAGAATAAGAAACCATTGTCTTTTGGTGATGTGAGACGAGGTAAGAGACCCTATACAGGTCAAGGTCAGACCTGGGAGTCTAAGAAGAAAGGAAATTTCGGGAACTTTGGAAAGGGCAGGGGCAGTCTGAATTTGGAAAGGACACCTTATCGAAATGAGAAGTGTCGAAGGTGTGATGGGCGACATGGCCCAGGACCTTGCAATGGGCAATCGAGGACGAATAGGTCATCTGAAGAGAAACTACCCACAGGAAAGGTCGCACGTGAGTATTAGCTCGGTGCAACAGCCACAGCGGAATGTTGTTAGGCCAAACTTACCAAGGAATCCTCAGAGGCCACCAGCACAAGGAAGGGTGTATGCAATCACCCAAGAGGAAACGGAAGCTTTCAAAAATGTTATCTCAGGTACGATCCTTATAAATGATAAAAGGCATATGCATTGTTTGATACGGGTGCTACGCATTCATTTGTGTCTGAAAGATATAAACAGTTGAATAAGATAGAAACTATGCCTCTTGAGATGCCTCTTTGTGTTTCTGCGCCTTTAAAGGATATGTTATTGCCTACGCTGGTGTGTGGAAATTGTAAGATAACAATGGGAGGAAAGGATATGGAAATAGACTTAGTCGTAATGGCCATGTATGATTTTGATGTTATCATAGGAATGGATTGGCTTCATAAGTATCGGGCCAAGATGGATTGTTATAGGAAAGTGATCCAATTTACATTACCTGATCAATCTAGTTGTGAATTTCTAAGAGGTCAGACTCACCTATCTGTAGCACTTATTTCAGCAATAGAAGCCCGTGTGTTACTCGACAAAGGATGTCAAGGGTACCTGGCCATGGTTAGAGATTATACTAAGGAAGAGCCTAAGATTGATGAAATTTGGGTAGTTAATTAATTTCAAGATGTATTTCCAGAGGAATTGCCTGGATTTCCGCCGGAACGAGAAATTGAGTTTGAAATTGAATTAATGCCTGGAATAGGACCTATATCAAAAGCCCCATATAGGATGGCCTTAGTTGAATTGAAGGAATTAAAAGTGCAACTACAGGAGTTGCTTGACAAAGGATTCATTAGGCCAAGTGCTTCACCTTGGGGTGCACCGGTCTTGTTTGTGAAAAAGAAAGATGGATCGATGCACTTGTGCATTGATTATAGGCAGCTGAATCAAGTAACCATTAAAAATAAATATCCTTTGCCTAGAATTGATGATCTTTTTGACCAACTCCAGGGAAGTTCGGTCTTCTCTAAGATTGACTTAAAGTTGGGATACCATCAACTAAGAATTAAGAAAGAAGACATCCCTAAGACTGCATTTAGGACTTGTTATGGATACTACGAGTTCCTTGTTATGCCATTTGGATTAACAAATGCACCGGCTGCATTTATGGATCTAATGAATAGGGTATTTAAGCCTTATTTAGACCAGTTTGTGATTGTTTTTATTGATGACATCCTGATATATTTGAGAGGACCTAAAGAGCATGAACAACACTTATGGATAGTTTTGCAAACTTTGAGAGAGCATAAGCTGTATGCCAAATTTAGTAAGTGTGAATTTTGGCTGGACTAGATAATATTTTTAGGGCATGTAGTATCAGGAGGAGGAATTGCAGTAGACTCGGTGAAGGTTGAGATGGTAATAAATTGGCCGAGACCGACAACACCTACTTAAATATGGAGTTTCTTAGGACTGGCTAGTTATTATAGGAGGTTTATTGAAGGATTTTCACGACTGGCAGGTCCTTTAACTAAATTGACTCGAAAGAACGCGAAGTTTGAATGGAATGGGGAATGTGAAAGGAGTTTCCAGGAGCTTAAAAGGAAATTGACCTCGACTCCAATCCTGACTATACCAACTGGACCTGATGGTTTTACAGTGTATAGTGATGCATCTCACAAAGGGCTGGGATGTGTTTTGATGCAGCATGGCAAGGTCATAGCCTATGCATCTAGACAATTGAAACCTCATGAACTGAACTACCCAACGCATGATTTAGAATTAGCAGCTATAGTGTTCGCCTTGAAGATCTGGAGACACTATTTGTATGGAGAGAAGTTTGCAATTTATACGGACCATAAGAGTTTGAAATATCTGTTCTCACAAAAGGAGTTGAACATGAGACAAAGGAGGTGGATGGAATTGTTAAAGGATTATGATTGTGAGATAAAATACCATCCAGGAAAGGCAAATAAGGTAGCGGATGCTCTTAGTCGTAAGTTGGCTATGGAGATGGCCAGTTTAAGGATGGCAGAATGGAACTTGTTGAAGTCCGTAACGGAATCAGAATTTAAATTAAAAGTAGATTGTCTTACCGGTATGCTTAGTGCATTAAGAATTGAGCTTGAAATTATTCAAAAAGTTAAAATCTTACAAGAGTCTAACCTGGAGATTATGAAAGTGAAAGATGCAGTGTCTTTAGGGAAAAGACCAGAATTTCAAGTCTCTGAAGATGGAGTAGTAAGATGCTAAGGACGACTTTCTGTTCCCGACAACGAAGAATTAAAGAAGGAAATTCTGTCGGAGGCACATAAGAGTAATTATAGTATTCATCCGGGTAGTACAAAGATGTACAGGAACTTACGCCAGCAGTTTTGGTGGAATGGTATGAAAGTAAATACGGCTAAGCACGTTTCTCAATGCTTGACATGCCAACAGGTAAAAGTGGAACATCGTAAACCTGCAGGACTCTTGAGACCATTAGACATACCAGAATGGAAATGGGAGCATATAACAATGGACTTTATACAAGGATTACCAAGGACGTCAAGTAGTCATGACTTTATCTGGGTTATAGTGGACCATTTGACTAAATCTGCCCATTTCCTAGCGGTTCGCATGGACTACCCAATGGACAAATATGCGGACATATATGTAAGTCAAGTGGTACGCTTACATGGTGCTCCAGTAACTATTACCTCAAATCGGGATTTGAGATTCACTTCGAACTTTTGGCGAAGTCTTCAAATTGCATTAGGAACTAAGCTCTAGTTTAGTACTGCTTTTCACCCTCAGACAGACGGACAAACAGAAAGAGTAATCCAGACATTAGAGAATATGTTGAGGGCTTGTGTAATTGATTTCAAGGGAAATTGGGATGAAATGTTGCATTTGGTGGAGTTTGCTTATAATAATAGTTTTCATAAAAGTATAGGCATGGCTCCTTATGAAGCATTATATGGAAGGAGATGTAGGACTCCTATCTATTGGAATGAAGTAGGTGAAAGGAAATTGACAAGACCTGAACTAGTATAAGTTACCACCGAAACTGTTGAAATTATTAGAAAAAGACTTAAAGCAACTCAGAGTAGGCAGAAGGACTACGCAGATAGGCGTATAAGGCCTTTGGAGTTTAGCGTAGGAGACCATGTATTCCTTAAGGTATCTCCAATGAAAGGAATATCTCGATTTGAAATGAAGGGTAAGTTAAGCCCTAGATTTGTCGGACCTTTTGAGATACTTGAAAGGATAGGGGATGTAGCTTATTGTTTAGTGTTGCCTCCTAAGTTGGGAAATTTACCTGATGTGTTTCATGTATCGATGTTGAGAAAGTACCAGTCAGATCCTTGTCACATACTCGATCATGAAGCCATTGAACTGGATGACAAAGTGAGGTACATTGAAGAGCCTGTGCAGATATTGGATCGAAAGGAACAAATTCTTAGGGCCAAGACAATTCCACTGGTTAAGGTATTATGGCGACATCATGATATGGAGGAAGCCACATGGGAAAGTGAACATCAGATGAAGGAAAAGTACCCCTACTTGTTTCAAAAGGACATGAGTAACGTCTAATTTCGAGGATGAAATTCTCTAAGGAGGGGAGAATTGTGGCATCCTAAAATTCCTTGCCAGTCATTACGGGTGCTCAAATTAATGTCTTGTATTAAAGACTATGGCCGAACTTAATGGATAAATTTTGGAAAAGGATGATCTATCTTTGGCCATATGTATTGTGGGTTAGAATTTATGGATTCGTGATATCAAGTGTATAGTTATTAAAAAATTTTACACCTTAGTACTTTGGTTCAATAAGGATTTAATTAGTATTAAGAAGGGGTTAAAATTTGATTTAATTAGGCTTGGGCCATAGGCCCAAGAGTGTGGACCTTTGATGGGCCAAAAGGCTGGCCCATGAAGCCCATGGAGAGGGCTGTCGTCGACCAAGGAGAGAGGGGAGAGGACGGCCCAAACCTTCAAGCCCATTATGCATGGGTTTTGCCAAGTGGCAAAAAGGAAAGTCACACCATTGGCCACTTTGGGTGGCTCTTAATCATTGCAAATGATGGTATTGAGGGGGGAATAAAAGGAAGAGTGGCCGGTTTAGGAGGCTGTCGCCCAAACCAAGCGAGAGAGAGAGAGGGTTGCCGAGATAGTAAGGAACTGAGAGAGAAAGGGAGAAGCTGCGCGAAGGAGGAGGTCCGCTCATCCGTCGCCCGTCCGTCCACTCGTCCGTCGCCGTCCATGTGCCGTTGTTTGCTCAGTACAAAGGCAAGTTGGGATCCATATTCTGCTCTTGCATGTGTGTTTGAATGGTGATAAATCTCGGACGTTTAGGGTATGAGAAACCGAAGCTAGAGTGTGTTGTTTTTGAAATAGCATGCTGTTTTCGAGTTTACCGCCTAACCCCGAACGTTGTAGAGGCTTGCATGCATGGTTTGAGTCAGATTTTGGATTTAACTTCTTCACAAAAGTTGTAGAAAACATCTCAAAGTACAACATACTAAAATTTGAGATAAAATGGTTGAGTTTTGAGGGGTAAAACCCTTCCTCTACGAAAACGCTAGATCTGAAACTGTTTTGTTGACCTCTTGGTGGTTTTGTGTGTTGCATGTTACTTTTTACCGAGAATTTCACTTCGAATTATTCACAAAAGTTGTAGAGAACATCCTGAAGATTAACATACCCAAATTTGAGGTGAAACTAGCAAGTTTAGCCTAGTGAAACGATCTTCTTTTCAAGACGGCAGATCTGAAAGTGTGGTACTGGACTCCCCAGACTTCGTGGACTATATGGTGACTATCCTTTGAGAATATCACCTATATCCCTTAATGAAAGTTGTAGTGGACCTCTTGAGGCAAAACATATAAAAAATTCAGAGGAAATGAAGAAAGATAAGTAGGCAAAACCTTGATTTTCGGAGACAGCTAAACTGGACTCTTCGGTACTAGGAACAGGCGTTTCGACTGTCTATAGTTAATTATCTAGAACGAATCTGGCCTTGATTTCTGCATGAAAAATCTACCTTAGGGTCTCTAATATAACCTGGTAAAATTTCATAATTTTTTAAGGTCATTCAGGTATTTAAATTGAAATATTTCAAGAACCGTGCAATCTGATGTGTCCGAATTTTGCAAGCTGTAAGGTGTGAGCTATATATCTTTTTGTGTGAAGTTCTTTTGGGCATGTGTTCTTGATGGAGTTGCTATCTTTATGTCTTGTCTATCACATGCTCTGATTTTATGATTTTTGAAGATCATATGGATATTTAATTTACATGTTTTCTGAAATTGTGTAAGCTGGAATTTGGTAAATTTCAAAAAGTCATTATGTATGGATTATTCTAAGTTGTATGAACCCCATGGATTGTATTGTCATAAGTGATTGTATCTTGCTGCATGTATGATGATGATTGGAATTGTATATAAGAATCAAATGATGAAAATGATCATGTTTGCCATCACATCATATGCCATGTTGAAATTGAGCAATAATTGAAAATGTGAACTATGATAAGTGAGAAGGCCGTTGAAGGTGTGAGCCAACGATGCCGCGGGAGTGTCGGGATGCCTAGTTAGGGAGTGTAAATGCCGGATGCCCGGTGGCCTTAAATGGCTGAATGCTGGAGGGTCCTCGAGAGTTTCGAGATGCCCAGAGAGTGGGGGAGCCGGAAGCCTAGAGGTTTGTGCCGGGGGATGCCTCATGATGCCAGTTGGGGTACGAGATGCCCGGAGGTTTGTGCTAGAGGTTCCTCGTTATGCCAGGTGGGGTGCGAGCGATAAATGTGGGATGCAAATACTAGTCCCGGGAAAGAGAAATGTGGCGGCCCAAAATGAAAGAATAAAATTGGGAAATTGAAATTCAATTATGCATGATATGGTAACATGTATGTATGAGTACATGATGATGATGAGTGCATGGATGCATGTGCACCTATGGCATGATGGTATATGTGACATGATGATGATAAGTGCATGGATGTATGTGCACTTATGGCATAATGGACTGTGTGCATGATGATGGTGAGTGCATGGATGTATGTGCACCTATGGCATAATGGAATGTGTGACATGATGATGGTAAGTGCATGGATGTATGTGCACCTATGGCATGATGGTATATGTGACATGATAATGGTAAGTGCATGGATGTATGTGCACCTATGGCATGATGGTACATGTATGACACGATGGTGATGATTACATGAGGATGTGTGTACATGTGGTATGATGACATATGCATGGCTTCGAGGTAAATTATGCATGGATGCATGAATGACATGTGTTATGTTATGATTGTTATGATTGTATTGTGTGATGCATTGAGTGGTTTATTGGGTCCTTTATATGCTGAGTGGCTGTACTCACCCCTTCGGGGACCAATATTTCAAATTAGAAAGATGCCGCTCCCTGCTATCACGCGAGGCGTCTTTTACGGCCTTCCTTCGGACATGGAGGTCGAGTGTGTGGAGATCGACTGTCCCACCATCCCTGGTCTGACATTTATTCGGGTTCATGCATTAGTGATGTATGCCGCCGCCACCGCCTGACACATCGGGATGGGTGTGACGGCCCGTGTGTGAGGAGTAGGAGCTGCAACTCTTTTTGGACAATAGCCGATACTAGTGGATGGAGGATTTTGCATGATCGACAAAGTGGGTCAAGTTGTCTCTTTTTGGGGTTATGGCCGAGTGTAGTCAAAAGTCTTGGCCTTTCTTTTGTTGTACCGACCCGAGAAATCCATTATGAAAATATGTAAATAAAAGTGTCTTGGCTTTATCTTTTCTTATGATGTTTAGTGGTGTGCAATTGTATCATGGTTGTTAGAGGGAGAATTGGTAGGACTTGATTATGCTTCCGCAAATAAGATGCACTGAGACCGTTTTAAAAAAAAAAAAAAAAAAAAGCCTAGGAACTAAGGTTCTTCTTTGGTATCTATGGTGACCTTAGGCGCTTCGGGGTGCCATAGCTCTACCCTCTCAGAGACTTTCATTATAATAGGCAACTCATCTTCACCATCCAATGCTTTGGCCAAACCTTGGGTTATTAGTAATGCCTGCATCTTGATACCCCATAACACAAAGTTGTTACTCCCGTTAAACTTCTCAATTTCAGATTTCCTCACAGATATAATTACAGTAACAGAATTTCTAGATAATAATTAGACAAGCAAAAGCTATAAATCACAATCAAGAAATCTGATCCCAAGCTCTAATACCAGTTGTAGTATTATAATACGCGGAAACGACAAGGTCTTGCAATTTACGTCAATGCAAAATCACAATAGAAATAAACAAGAAATAATAAGGATACCAGAAATTTACGTGGTTCGATTCGAGTATCGGTATCTACGTCCATGGGGAGAACCAGTAGCAAATAATCAACTATAATTGGAGAATCAAAGTTTACAATTACTCACACGCTCGAGTGTTTCCCATAGCTAGATTTAACTCTAAACCCAAGTTGTTTATAAATAAACAACTCACTTGAATAAAAATTCACGGCACAAAATTATCAAGTGTTCAAGCTTTAAACAAAATGCTCTGCATACACCAAAATTAGGAACTCCAGCGTTCGTATTTGGTCTGCGTACGTACAGCTTCGCATATCTCTTCAAAGGCTTCACACGGCTTCTCTAGGTTTTTTTCCTTTTTTCTTTTTCGGCTCCCTTCTGCGGCTTGTACATGCAGCAGTCATTTATGTAAAGAAAAGAAAAGAAAACCTACGCCTTTTGTGTGCGTGTGCCCAAGGTCAAAAGTTTGACCTTGGGCCCCACCACTTTCGATTCTTCACGTGCAGAGAACTTCAATGTGCGGTGGGACGCTGCACTTAAAGGTGAGGAAAGCCTTCCTTTTTTTTTTTATCTTTTATTTCCTCTTTTATATTGTTTTGCACATCCGAAAGTATTGTCCAAGAAAGAAAATTATTTCTTCTTTCTTCATCTGAGTTGAAATCTACTTGGGAAAATTTTATCGATAAATTCGGTTTAACAAATTGTTATCCAAATTCAAAGTTGAGACATTAATTTAACAAAAACAATCTTTTAATATATAGAAAAAAAAGTCTCTATTAACATAACCAAATGAGCTATGAGAAGAACAGGATGCCAATAAAGGCTACAAATTCACAACTTACATGAAATTGAAAGAGATAGAGGGAGAAAATCACATTAAAACACGACAGTTTATTCCGAAGTGTTTTTCGATCATGAATTTAAAGCAAAGGCCACCGTTTCCAATCGCATTGTCTCGTCGTTGGTCAAAGCTGACCGGTCCTTCTTTATCGCTATATATTCATTTTCTTCCCAATTTTTTCTCCAATATAAACTATTCGACATAATTAGCACAATAGTGAAGAAAATAACCACAAATTTTATTATCAGTTACGTATATCAGCCACAACTCAAAGCGCCAAATAGCATGAGCTTCTCCGGCGAATTTTATGGAGCTTGTACAACGCCCATATATTGTATAGGCTTCAATTACGACAGTTACCGACCAAAAAAAAATTTACGACAGTTTCAAAGTCTTAGAGCTTCCAGAGCCATCCCCCCCAAAAGTTAATAATAACACGTAAGTCGATAGGCTCTCTCCAACAACGGCACCTCTGTCAGTAATATGCATCCCTAATCGAGGGGCACAGGGTCGAATAGTGCCCTCACAAGGTGGTCGTTTGTTTCATTGTCGGGAAGGACGTGTCCGTCTCCGTACTGGTAAAACCGTAAAAGCACTGAGAAGCTCGTCCAAAGTTCAGACAAGCGTCGAGAAAAGGCCCGAGCCCTGAATATGGGTAGTCCTCAAACACGTCTTTGTTCATCCTCTTCCAGGTCTCGTGCACCATTTGCTTGACATGCTCTCGCGCGGCCTCTTCTGAGGCGCCGGTTTCATTCATGTAGCATTCTAGCGCCTTGAAGTTGTCTCCTCGTGCCAATTCATACTGGCCATGAATGACATTGATGTTTCACAAACATAAGTCTCAAGATCCTCATCGAATATATTAAACGAATAGCACATATTTTTGAATCCATCAATGATGTGCTTTCTCTTCATAAACGACTATACAAAAGGAGAAAGATAAACGTCAAAGTAATTTACCGATGAGGTACTGAGATCATTGTTGAGTCGAAGGATCTTGGCAGAGCAATGCATGATACTTGGGATTTTCGACACGTAATCAAGCCCCTCTTCCGTCAATTTGTCCGTGGTTAGGAAGTAGCTGCCCAATAGCATAATCAGCCCTCCGATTGAATCCACCGCATTGTCCATGTACTCCTTCAGTGTCGGTTTGATGCCCTTGTTATACCAACGGGCCTCCTTTATGTACGCCTTGCATTCATCCGCCCACTAGAGGATTGAAATTCGAAAGAAGTGTGTCAATGACGAAGCCAAGGGACATTCTTCTCTCGTACATTTTTCGAATTCTCAGATGTTTAAATAGAATTTTCATTACGAAAGTCAGAAGTAGAAAAGTGAGTTGCCTTGCACGGGCTAGAAATTATTAGGTGAAAGATTAAGCAAGATTACCACTTTTCGCATGTAAGGAATGGTGTTGATTCCTAGCTCTCTCATCGTCCAATACCCAATTTCATTGGTCGTGTTGTACAAGGCCATGTAACTATCCCTTATTGTTGGAGGAAGCTTATCGATTTCTGTGATGTCCCAACTGGATAAGATATCACCATTTCAACATTTTGTAAATTTTACCAGCACCCGATATACTTATAGTAATAACAATGAAGGTTAGTACTTACTACTACTTTAATTGCCCAGACCAGTCAATTATATAGAGGAAAAAAATCTAACTTAAAAAGTGATATGTTCAAAATACATAGGAGAATTTATATCATATAACTATCAAAATTTGTTGTATCCCTTGTGTCATTCAGAGACTATTTAATTGCTTGTCATTTCTCTTGGCAACAATAGTTACGAGGGAAAATGATGATGGTAATCATATAACACTAACCTAACAAGAAAATCTGTTAAGAGCTCGAGTTCTTCCAATGTTCCGTATACATCATAAACATCATCGATAAGTGTCACCATACAAGCGAGCTTTGTCGTCATTTCCCTGTAAGCTGTATATTGGGGTTCAAAAACCATGGCGCAGCACCAAAAATAGTGTTCCACCAACCTGTCTCTGAAGAAGGTCATCTTGTTCGCGCCAAGTTCAACCCACCACCTAAGAAATTTACCATGCAACAACTAAGTTGATCTAAATGCGGTCCTACAGGTTTGATGCTTGCATGAATATATATAAAGTTCTTGCGCATACCTTGCCATATTGCTAACTTCCTTCTTGTGGACTGATTGCACTAGATTGAAGTCTAATTTAGCCAATCGCAGCAAGGAAGGGATCATGTCTTGCCGTTTCTCATACATGTCCATGAACCACCAAGCCTCCAACCTATTTGGCCTCCAATGGATCGGCATATCTAATGTATGACTCACGTAGCTCGTTAACATAGCGGGAACTTTGTCGAGGTTCAGATCCTTTAGATGCTTAGAAGCAAAGTTCATCGCTTCATCAAGTATGGTTTCACCTTCCAATCCATGAAAATAAGCTTCATAAAGACCAACAAGCCCCCTCACATCCTTATTGAGTGATTCGCTGAATGTGCTCGTCTTGTTCATAAATTGTTGAAACACATCTCTATGTCCAAAAAAAAAAGGAATGGTAAGGTAACTTTTGATACATCAACATGATTTACAAAAGGGTAATCATACGGCGAATACCTTGCAGTATGTTGTATCCATGTTGTCTGAGTAACCGGAATCCAAGGGTAACTGCATGGAGATCGTTCAAAAGCTGAGCATATCTGGTGTTGTCATAGATGGAAATAAGAACATTTTTTTATCTCCGTCTCAAAATGGTATCCTAGTCCGAGTCTTTGAACCGCGTCAATGAACTCGAGCTTGGCCACCTGGTTCATCTCCCCGTTGAGTAGACCCCTGATTTCTTCCTTCAACCTTTGGACTTGCCCGGCATATTTATCCTCCTAGGCACGTGAAAAATTCAGAAAAATGAGATCTTAATCAAAAGTAATCCATAAGCAGAGTAAGCATTGTTGAGAATATGCCATTTTGATCAAGTTTATTAGTATCTCCTATGGAATATTGTTGTGTCGGTCGTATTTGATAGAGTGGCAGTGGTTGGTCGTATACAAAAGTACTCAAGTAGTATAAATCCTTATATCTAATTCAGAATACAGTTTCCTTTTTGTTTCTATGCCATTTTAGGTGTTGTGGACTCTATCTCATCAAAGTAAAACGAAAGTAGGGAAAAGCACCCATACAATCCTCAACTTATGTTGTTTCTTTCTTCCCCTTCTCAACATGATCCTTGAACTTAAAACTTGTACCGAGTTTTCTGCATCATACTTTCCGCTAGCATTGACACGCGCATGAGCTTCAATTTGCCAGAACCATAGACCAAGAAATTGGATAGGGAATTCCCACAAGTTCAAGGACAAGATTGGAAAAAAAGGAATACAAAGTTCAGGACCGAGATGTGAACATTTTCCATAGAACATAGCCAGGCTGGGTATTGTGCCCAACCAAAAAGGATCATTACCGTGTAATCAACTCTGAGTGACTGGAGAAACTCGTAGTCCCACACATTAGGTTTCCAATTTGCCGAACGTCTCACGATCTCTGGATTCGCGATCGTCACAGCGCATGTCACCGATTTAGCGCCTGAGGAGAAGGAGGAGGAGGAGCAGCGAGGGTGTCTAAAGGACAAGAGAGAGGGTTGGTTATGGCTGATTGAGGAGGGGACGAAGCTTGTGGACAAAGCAGGAAGAGCCATTGCGAAAGTAGTAGTGATACTCTCAGTATGCTAACCCCGCTTTATATAGATGGTGTTGTTGTTGAGCACCGGTCATAGAAAAAAGTTTATAGCCTTGGAAATGCGATTATTGATTTGCATAAATAAGAATCTCGTGCTTAGGATCTACTCAAAATTTCTCGAAGGATCCCATACATGCATTCAAATATCATCGTGATTAGAAATCTTTTTGCATCTTTCGACTAAATCTTTTTTTTTTTTCTAAAATGAGTCGATAAAACCTATTGTCTCCTAATAAAAGGAAATCAGCATTAGTAGACAAAAGAGAAATAGTTCGATGGCCAAATATCATAAAAATTCTGTAAGTTATTACTTTTTCATCTAGATAAGTGTATTGAAAGTTCTAAAATTTGTCACAAAAGTATAATTGAGTTCTAAAACTTTTAAAAAGTGCAATCAAGTCCTGAAATTTGTCACAAAAGTCCAATTGAGTCCCCAATTCAAAAGTACAATTAAGTCCTAAAACTTGTCTAATTATTTCAATCAAGTCTTTCCATTAACACCTTTTGAAAGTTTTTAGGACACGACTGTACTTTCGTAATAAGTTTTAGGACTTAATTGCACTTTGGTGACAAGTGTTATGACTTAATTGCACTTTTTGAAAGTTTTAAGACTTAATCGCACTTTCATGATAAATTTAAGAACTTCTAATGCATTTATCCCCTTTTTTATTTATTGAAAAATAAGGCAAAATTATCTAAAGAGTCCTGAACCTACTGTACAATGCTACTTCAATATTAAATTTTTCAGTTTGACTAATTTAATCATAAACCTTTGATGACTTTTTTAATATAATCCTCCGGGTCAATCTGGGTCAGAAATCGCTAAGGTGGATGTTAATTGTCCTATGTTTGTAATTTTTTTTAAAAATATATGATCTTTTATTTTATTTTTTCAATTTTACGCAGGCCATCTTCAAGGCCCCATCGGCCTCCACTAGCCCTTTCAGGAAGATGGACAATGGAAAAGTAAAGAAAAAGAAAAGAGTAGAAATGTAAAATTTTAAAAAAAAATTGTAAAAATCTTCCATGTTAGCGCTACAATGTAAGATGGCTAGTACTAACTTGACGGTCACATTAACTGTTGCTGGCAAAAATTAGCCATATAGACTACATTGAAAAAACTAAAAGTTTATAGCAACATTGGCCATTAAATAGGTTTAGAACTTACGAACAATTATCACTCAAAAATTGCTTCTAGTATTGTAGCACAATTTTGTGAAGACCATTAAATTGATTCATTTCATGTTATAAATTTTGTTCGTTAGTTGGCATATCATTATGTCCGCCATCAAAATGCTTTCGGTTAATGCCACGAAAAACCCAAAACCGATACATATACGATAAATTTACTCTAAACTAATTTTTTGACCACAAAAAATTGAAACTTGTGTACTTGTGACAAATTTACTCTCCGTTAATTTTCGTTAAATTTTATCCACAAATTGCTACGTTAGATGACATGTGACAGTTGACAGGTATACCGGTTTAGAGTTTTATCTTTCGTTGTCATAAATGTATTGATTTATGATTTTATATGATATTAATTGAATTAAATGGAAACTAACATAGGGTAAATTTGTCATAAATGTACCAGTTTGGGATTTTATATGATCAAATATTTAGCTTAGGGTAACTTTGTCATGGGTGTGCTAATTTGAGATTTTTTTTGTGCTAAAAGAATTAGTATTTGATAAATTTATCACAAATATATTAGTTTGGAGTTTTTGTGGTATAAACCTAAATGCTTATTTAGCAATTTTTACTATGAGAGATATATATATATATATATTTATATTTATATATAATAACTATTAAATTTAAATTGAAAAAGTCACAAGAAATCCCAAAATATATCACAATGACATATTTAGACTGAATTTTTCTTTGTGACAAAAAAATCCCAAACCATAACATATTTACACTAAGCTTTTTCTTGTGACATCAAAACCCTTAATTTACACCAGCATGCCATTGGCAAGGTTCTATTAGATGATTTTCTAGACAAAATGTATCATTACTATTTCACTTAAAGCCATGTCAATGTCAAATTCTATTAGATGATTATTTGTCTTTTATCATCCATATAGGCAGATTTTTAACAGTACTCATTAATAGAACCTCAATAAAAGCGACAAGTCGTTTGCTATAAATCTTGCTATCAATCGCAAATATCACAAAATCCTGTGTAGAGGGAGACACACCCCCTAAATATGGCAAAAATAATTCCCCCCAAATTCAGCCGCCCCTAATTGACAGGGCGTCGCTAATGCAAAATCAATATAAGTTTGGTTAGGGTGGCTTGGATTTATAGGGACAGGTCTCACTAGACCGCACCAAACTCGCTATCCATTTACGGTTGTCCTCCAACGCCTACAAATAGAAAATTGGCTTTTGACATGACCGTATGACGGTTGTTGTACATTAAGACCGAGCAATCATAATAAATATGCATAGCCGTTGTTATGAATAAGTTTCAATTGACGCTTAACAAAGGGGCCCTATACTTAAGTTGCAATCTTAATGGGACGGACCTAGAACTACCATTGTTGTCAATTTAGTGAAATTACATCTACAAATGACAAAGTGAGATTCTATCCCCTCTTCTCGCTTCCATCTATAGTAGCCTGTTAGAGATTCGACAAACATACTTTTTTCAGAATTCAAACCTTTTTCGGAACTGTCAAAATCACTTATTTCTACACTTGAAGCGTTGCCAAATTTTCGTTCACAAAACCCCTGTTCACGATCCTTCTAATATATCCCAGAAATCTTCTTCAACCTCACTCTGTTTGCGAATAATCATCCTCTCTAATGGCACCCAACGTTGCAAACACTGTTTCTAAGAGATATATTGGGCTGAGAAGATCACAGAGAAGAACGGCAGTGATCTCTTCTGCTCCAAGGGGACGAGGAAGCATCGATATCACTGGAATACAAGAGTGAAGAGACGCCTCTCGTTAGAAATTCGAGGAACACTCCCCCTTTAAGCCAAAAAAACCTCCCTACTTGTTCACCCAAAACTCCAATTCCAGGACCATCTTCTGGACCGGTTTCTGTATCTGCTTCAGAAACACCTCCAACTATTCACTCACCAAGGTTTGACAATGCCAGCATAGTAAGGAACATGCTGAATGCACTCAAGGAGAAAGATGCTATAACGGAGGATATTTTGAGTCTAGTCAACGACATCTGCTCAGTTTCTTATGAGCGAAATTGAAAATTACTCAAACCCTGCTCCTGAACTAGAAGCTCCTGTGCAGAGTCAACCAGAGAGGGCATATACCTCTCAAAAAGGCAAAGAAAAGATTGCTGAAGAACCATCAAATGTTCCACAAGAACTAGTGGAACCGGAATCGGAAACTCGTCTGGAGGGTAAGAAAGACGATGAAAGGACGACAACTTTCATCCTCCATCGGTGTTTGCAAAGTACAATCTCTCAAATCTCGCTTCTTTCTGTCGTCAAAACACAGTGAATTCTATGATTTACGACTGGCTAGAGGAGTCATACTACGCAGGATAGTTGATTTCGATTATTTTGAAAACCATAGGCTGTTTATCTCAAAAATATTATGATGATATGAAACTGACCAAACTTTGTTATCTGAACGAATCATTTGATCCTCAGTCGGTGGCATATTTTTACTCAAACCTTTTATTTCCCTCTCCCAATGAAATGATTTTTACCGTGAAGGAGAATGTTTTTACTGAGTGTGGAAGAACTGGCCTTAATTCCCTTTGCTTCGCTTCACACATTTGTTAAATACCGGCTTCCCTTGAGAATGCGCACAAAACTTCGACGCATAACTGCTAGCACCAAAATTTGGTAACTTTGTCTGATTATTCGTTGCAAAAAAAAAAAAAAAAAAAAAAAAAGCGAAACCGGCACTGATCTCTAACAGAAAATTAATAAATGCATCTACATGTTAATTGCATTTTTATGCAATATTAAACTCATATAATTGAATTGGACCTGAGTTAGTGGACTTGTACAGATTGGTTTCGAGCTAAATAATCTGGATTAAGCCTGTTAAAAAAAAAAAAAAAATCGGCCAAGCCCATTGTCCACCCTATTGTTGTCACGCCATGATCCTTCGAGCACGTGTCCATCCCTCTTTGGTCGATTAAATAGCGACGTCCCAGGACGCATCGCCGACCCATTCATTTTAATACGCATGCAGAAGTATATAAATAATCCATAGATAATAAAATATGTGATAGGAAAGTAGGGCCAATTTTTCACAAAATACCTTTTTATAAACACACAGGTCTATGCATAAAGGTTTACAAAAGGGATCGGCTCCGAACAAAAGAGAATTGTCCTACGACTAGCTAGCCGAACAAGATCGTTGTTCTTCGGGCTTTAGCTCTTAAACTCCTGGGCTTTCGATCCTTCACCGACACTAACTAAGGACCTGAAAATAGTTATACAATAACTAGTGAGAAAATGTCTCAACGAGTTTTACCCCCTAAGACTCCAATTAAGAAGAAAATACGACCTAAGGGCTGCTTAAGCGCAAACACGAGTCGGAGGTCTTACCTTTGCCTCTGTTCCTTCCTGTAAGTCAGTTTAATTCATAAACTTGCAATCATAACATTCAATCAATTCGGATTGATTCATCGATCAATCGACTCAGTCGGTTACATGTCATCACGACCCATTTCTAGGTCGGCTCATCTCATGCTATCTATAAAGTCCGCTTATATTAGGACTGCTCACTGCTTAGCTAATAAATAAATAGTATAGCTCGCTTCTGAGATGATTGGGTATATTGTTCTTTATCTAAGCTGCCATACCGCCCGCAGGCTGATATAGTATACCGACATTGCTCAATCTAAGCTAATAAAGTATACTGTTCTCTGCTAAGCTGACATATCACCCGTAGGCTGATATATTATACTATCCCAATCATACAACCAACTCAACATTTTTATCATTCTCAATAAAAATAACCGTGTATGGGTACACGATCGGCCTTAGCCAAAATATAATAATTTCATTTCCACAAATCCCACCATTTCATATGGTCCACCAAAATATTTTTGGCATTGTAAATTGACGCTCGGTTAATTCCCTATTAAATACTGAAAATAAATAAATTTATGAATATATCCTAAAATCACAATTTACACCAAATCAGTACAAATTCGAGCTTAATTAAATAAATAGATCACACCCCTACAATCAGCATAAAAATTCCGAAAACCGGCTATCCCGGTCTAATTTCCGAAAAATAAATAATTAATTAAATAATTACAGAAATTAATTAAATAATGCCAATAAATACCAAAAACACATACTTAGGCCTGTAAAGCCTAATTATATGCCAGAACGGGCCCAGAAAAATTTTGGGACTCATTAAATAAATATTAGAGCCTATCTACTAGCTAATTACATAAAACTAATCACCTAACATGCATCGGTAATTAACTAATTCACTAAATCGTTCTAATTATCCATTAACCCAACCTTAGTCTAAATTAATCAACCTTTAAACGTTATTAACCTACTAAATGAGGATTAGTGAGTTAAACTCACTTAATTAACCAATCGCTCGGTTCGAAATGACGGGGGCGCGACAAGGCTCAACTATCTCCAAAGTGGACCTAGCTTTCAGGGTCAGGAAGCGGGCCAAAACAGGCCTCAAGTGCTACTGGAAACCTACTGGGTCGAGTTCTGATCTTGGCTCAGGAAGAGGCTAGACTAGTGCTGGCTGAGGCGAGACAAGATCGGCGGAGCTGCAGCGGCCTAAGTGGGGTTAATCGGTGGCGAAACAGTGGTGCACGAGCCCTAGCTGAGCTCGACTAGACCTAAGGGACATCGACTAGGCCAAATGGAAAATGGAAATGGCGAGGACGGTCGCAAGCGGGGAGAGACGACGGCGTGCAGCAGTGGTGACACCGGCTGTGGCGTGCGACGGGCGAAGGTGGTCCAGCGACAGGCTTGGCTGCTTCGATGGCTTCTCTGGAAAATTTTGGACTTCAAACGGCACAATAGAGAAGAAGAAGAAATGGGGCTGTCGATTGGGTTGGGGGAGGGGGAGAAGAGAGAAGACAAGAGGGGGCCACTTGGCTTATTTTCCCATAAATTGTCCCCCTTGACCAACCTCCACCATCAGCTGCCTTTCATGGACCAAATTCTGCCGCCAAGGCTCCTCTTTGCACTCTTGAAATGGTCCAAAAGCCATAGGTGATGGGGGGGGTTACGAATTTGGCTTGGCTTCTCTTCAATTGGACATCAAATGCCTCTTAAATCAACACAAATTGGCCTTTATAAAATCAACCAACACCCCATTGATCCAATTGGTATTTTTTCTCACCAATTGATCCCACTTGGACCCAATTGCGTGATAAAAAAACGGTCCCTGACAATTTTTGAACAAAAATGGCCTTATGACAACTTTTTCCCAAAAAATCGTGGTTTGCAGAAAAATATTCTGAGACTGAATCGATGTTCCTAAAATGATTTGTGACATGACAGAACTTTCAATTTTTGAAAATCAAATTCAAATTCACGGTTAATTTCACTCTAGCATGTTTTTAGCATGACCTAGGCTACTAGGTAGCTTTCAGAAATTTTTAGTACAAATGACCTGTGGTCAATTTTCTTCGAGTCACAGTGAACCCACTTAACACATTGGCAACTCTCGGTTGTCATGAAAATCTCGAGGATTCAATTACGGACACAGGATACTAAAATGATAGAAAAATCAGTCTAGTGCCGGTCAACGAGAATTTTCCAATTTAGTGGAGTCACCCACGTTTAGCCACACATCTCAGTCGAACCGACCTATTTTTGATTTCCAATCGACTTATATCTGTGCTGCAATGATATTTGCATATGAGCACGGTCGAGTAATCGATTCTGGGTCAAATTCTCCTATCTATTGCATTGAAATTCCTTAATGGCTTTCCCTGATAGTCTAGTTATCTCGAGAGTGATCAGCTCTAAGAACAACCCTATAGGCACGTCAATGAAAGGCCCGATTTCTTGAATGGAAAATAGAATTGAAAATTTTGGGATGTCACAACTCTTCCCCTCTTATAAAAAAATTTGTCGTCGAAATTTAAATCATTACAATACTTAAGCAAAAAAGATGGGGGTACAAACATCTCATCAACTCTTCAGTCTCCCATGTTGCTCCTTCAGTGCCGTGGTGTTACCAGACCACTTTGACTAATGAGATGGTCTTTGTACACAGAATTTTCTCTTTTCTGTCCACATTTGAACTGGGCTTTCAATGTACGACACTCAATCGTCCATGTCCAATTCCTCGAAATTAAGCACGTGGGTGGGGTCAGGTCATACTTCTTCAACATCAACATGTGAAAGACGTCGTGCACTTGCGCCAATCTTGGCGGCAATGCAAGACGATACACCAAGGTCCCAATTCTCTCAAGAATCTCAAACGGTCCTATGTACCTCGGACTTAGTTTCCCTTTATTGCCAAAGCGCAAAGTTCCCCTCATTGGCGACACCTTCAGAAAAACAAGATCACCAACTTGGAATTCCAATGATCTTTAGTGCTTATCTACGTAACTCTTCTGTCTGCTCTGTCTTTAATCTACTTTTGATCATTGCAACTGCATCCACTAATTGCTAAACCAACTTTGGGCCTATGATCTTTCTTTCCCTAACTTCATCCCAACACACTGGCGTTCTGCACACTCTACCATACAACGCTTCAAAAGGAGCCATCCGGATGCTTTGTTGATAACTGTTGCTGTAGGCAAATTCCACGAGATGAAGTTGTTCTTCCCAACTTCCTTTAAAATCCAGTACACAAGCTTGTAGCATATCTTCAAGGGTCTGAATCGTCCTCTTAGATTGGCCATCCATCTGAGGGTGATATGTCATACTGTACTGTAGCTTCGTACCTAAGGCACTTTGCAAGCTCTTCCAAAAAGCAGTTGTGAATCTCGAGTCTCGATATAAAATTATCATAACCGAAATTCCTTGCAGTCAAACTATTTGGTGCACGTATAGATCTACGTGTCTATAAAAATTAAGGTCTTTTCGTATTGCAATAAAGTGGGCCAACTTGGTCAATTTGTCAACCACTACCCAAATCAAATAATTACCTCTTTGACTCCTCGGTAGGCCGGTTACGAAATCCATCGTGATATGCTCCCATTTCCACTTTGGGATCTCGAGAGGTTGCAGAAGTTCTCCCGGCTTGCAATGCTGAGCTTTGACCTGCTAACACGTCAGACACTTGGTAACATGCTTGGCGATGTCCGCTTTCATACCTAACCACTAGTAGTGTTGACGCAGATTCTGATACATCTTAGTACTACTAGGATGAATACTGTAATTGCTACGATAGGCTTCTAATAAGATATCCTCTCTAAGCTCCACATCGTTAGGTACAACCAATCGTCCTCGGAACCTCATCCTTCCATCATCAAAAACTTGAAAGTCAGCTTTCCTCTTATCTGTGTCATCTTGTAGAATCTTATGAACATCTAGGTCTGTTGGTTGAAGTAGCTTGATCCTGATTTGCACATCCAGTTCAATTCTGAGGGTGGTTATAAGATTCAAAAGGTGGCCTACCTCAAATTTGAACACCGAATCTCGAGCTCTCTCGATTAAATTCAACTTCTTAACTAATATATGAGACTCTGCAGACTTCCGACTCAAAGTGTTGAAGACCTTATTCACCTTTCCCCGGTGATATAGAATATCACAGTCGTAGTCCTTCATCAATTCCATCCATCAATGCTATCTCATATTCAACTCCTTCTGAGAGAATAGGTACTTGAGACTTTAATCGTCCATGAAGATCTGGAACCTCTCTCCGCACAAATAGTGTCTCCAAATCTTCAATGCAAAGATAATTGCCGCGAGTTCTAAGTCATGCGTCGGGTAATTCTGTTCATGAGACCTCAACTGACGGGAGGCGTATGCAACCACTCGGCCATGTTGCATCAGTACGCAACCCAATCCTCTGAATGATGCATCACTATAGATCTCGTACCCTTCATGACCAGATGGAATCGTTAGCACAGGTGCAGTAGTCGGCTTTTGCTTCAATTCTTGGAAACTACACTCGTACTTGTTTGTCCACACGAATTTCTCTTTTTTCTTTAGGAGTCTTGTCAAAGGCGATTCTAATGTTGAAAACCCTTCCACAAAACTTCTGTAATAACTTGCCAAACCTAGAAAACTTCTGATCTCTATCACGGTAGTCGGTCTCGACCAATTGATCACTACTTCAATTTTGGATGGGTCTATGGAGATTCCTTCGCCTGAAATCACGTGACCTAAGAAAGCAACACGAGTCAACCAAAACTTGCACTTGCTGAACTTAGCATACAACTGATGGACTCTCAACGTTTGCAGCACTAATCTCAAATGACTCTCATGCTCTTCATCACTTCTTGAATACACCAGAATATCATTGATGAACACAATCACAAACTGATCAAAATATTCCTTGAACACTCGATTTGTCAAATCCATGACACCAGCTGAAGTGTTCGCTAATCCAAATGGCATTATAGTACTCTCATAATGGCCATATTGAGTACGAAACGCTGTCTTCGGTAGAACCTCCTTTCTAATTATCAACTGATAATACCTTGTCCTCAAGTCGATCTTTGAAAGTATCCACACTCTTTGTAATTGGTCACACAATTCGTTGATCTTCAACAATGAACACCTGTTCTTGATCGTTACCTAATTAAGTTGACGATAGTCAATGCATAGACGCAGCGAACCATCATTCTTTTTCACAAACAGAATTGGTGCTTCCCAAGGTGATGCACTGGTATGTATAAATTTCTTATCTAGTAATTTTCGCATCTACACCATCAGTTATTTCAACTTAAACAATGACACCTGGTAAGAAGTCTTAGAAATTGACTCTATCTCGGGTGCTAACTCAATCACAAATTTTATCTCTTTCTCTGACGACAGGCTTGACAATTCTTATAGAAACACATCTAGAAATTCTTGGACTACCGAGAAGTCCTCAATCTTTAGTTCTTCAATTTGTCTTATCTATGACAATTGTCAAGTAACCTTAGCAACTCCCGTCTAACAAATTAGTTGGCTTCAAGCGACGAGATTAAGGAAATCGAGGGTCCTCCTCGACTCTTAATAAACTCGACACTTCCACATGCTAACAAAATAAACTGGGTTATTTCACGACATCAACTCATTACTACAAGATGTTCTTTGAGCCAAACCTTTTTACACATGACATCACAATTACACATCAGCCAACTAGTCAAGTACAACTCCAGTCAGTGATTCTCCTACAACCTTAACACCACGAACTGAAATTCCACAAACTCAATCCAAAATTATGCTGCGCTACTCTGATAAAATCACCCTAAAAACATTCTTCCTCATATCGGTGCATGGTCCTATTCAATCTTGTTCCTTTTTGCCATCCTAGTGGCATCCTATTTGCAGTAACAGTGTCTAAGCTTCTATAGACTCATATTAATAGTCCTTCACCTGATGGTAATGCTGGCTACATCCATAGCACGCTCCCGTTATACCAGGATACTGGATTGATCCATGCTTTCTCCTACAAACTTGACTCACATTTGGTGAGTCCTTTATCTCCTGTCGGGTGACAGCAAGCACTCATTCTTGCACCTAGGGCATGTTCCAAATACCCTTGCAGTGCATTCTGCAGCGCATTCCTTCTGATCTATCCTATCGGTAACAATGGCACTTGCAATCCCATCAGCCTATGTGGACAATCCTTGACCAGGTGGCCATGATGGCGACACCCATAACAAATTCTTGTCCTAGGAAAACATGAGACCGATCCATGTCATCTCTCACAAGAACGACATATTTTATTTTGATTCGGTGCTGACTTGTCTATCCCACCCTTCCTGTTGCGTAGAATAGAACACTTTTCTCCATCGTAGGCTTCTTCCCAATCGGTTTCCATCTTTACTAGATCTGCACTTTGACTCAGACGCAACGGCTCACTCCCAGATCACCTCTCCATGCTGGACCTCAGCAGGTGTGGCAACAATAGTGGTGACGGCATTGGCGGCAGTAGTAACAACTGGAACAACGACGACTCGGTCTTGAGCTTACTGACCCAGCAAATTCCAAGGTTCACTAGTGCCTGAACAATCCCATCAAACCTAGGATCTCTCGGTGCTGCTACACTAGTACTGACCTACAGTGGTACTCTTACACTCGCGCTGGCCTGAGTCTGCGATAGGCCATGACTACCTCGAGCACCGATCCTTGTTGGCATTCCACCCCGAGTCATAGAGGCTACTGTCCTCTTATTAGGAGTCCTCAGCTCTTAATCACTCATGCTACAGGATCCTTATAGAAACCAATTTTCTAATTCCAATACCATATTAGAATTTGAGTGACCCACACAAATAGGCTATCAAACAGCTATCACAAACATGCACCAGCATGAAACAAAGGTCATTCCTACTAACTATCCTAAGAATTTATTGCACCTTATCACTCCAAACATAAAAACTTCGCTCTGATACCATTTAAATGGGGATGTCACACCCTAATCCTCCAAGCACGTACTCATCCCTCCTTGGTCGATTAAATAGCAACATCTCAGGACGCATCGCCAACCCATTCATTTTAATATGCATGTGGAAGTATGTAAATAATTCACAGACAATAAAACAATGGGATAGGAAAGTAGGGCAAATTTTTCACAAAATACCTTTTTATAAACACACAGGTCCGTGCACAAAGGTTTACAAAAGGGATCGGCTTCCAACAAAAGAGAATTGTCCTATGACTAGCTAGCTGAACAAGATCGCCGATTCTTCGGGCTTCACCTCTTAAACTCTGGGGCTTCCAGTCCTTCACCGACACCATCTAAGGACTTGAAAATGGTTATACAATAACCAGTGAGACAATGTCTCAGCGAGTTCTACCCCCTAAGACTCTAATTATGAAGAAAATACGACATAAGGGCTACCTAAGCACAAACACGAGTTGGAGGTCTTACCTTTGCCTATGTTCCTTCCTACAAGTCAGTTTAATTCATAAACTCGTAATCATAACATTCAGTCAGTTCAGATCATTTCATCGATCAATCAGCTTAGTTGATTACATGTCATCACGACTCCTTTCTAGGTCGGCTCATCTCATACTATCTATAAAGTTCGCTCATATCTGGACTGCTCATTGCTAAGCTGATAAATAGATAGTATAGCTCGCTTTTGAGATGATCGGGTATACTGCTCTCTATCTAAGCTACCATATCGCCCGTAGGCTAATATAGTATATCAACATTACTCAATCTAAGCTGATAAGGTACACTGCCCTTTGTTAAGTTGACATATCGCCTATAGGCTGATATAGTATACTGACATTGCTCAATCTAAGCTGATTAGGTATCCTGCTCTCTACTAAGCTGACATATTGACCATAGGCTGAAATAGTATACCATCCCAATCATACAACCAATTCAATCTTTTTATCATTCCCGATAAAAATAGTCGTGTGTGGGTACACAGTCGGCCTTAGCCAAAATATAATAATTTCATTTCCATAAATCTCATCATTTCACATGGTCCACCAAAATATTTTTGGCGTTGTAAACCAGCGCTTGGTTATTTCCCAATTAAATACTAAAAATAAATACATTTAGGAATATATCCTAAAATCACAATCCACACCAAATCAGTACAAATTCGAGCTCAATGAAATAGACAGATCACACAACTCCAATCAGCATAAAATTCCGATCACTGGCTATTCCAGTCTAATTTTGGAAAAATAAATAAATAATTAAATAATTACGGAAATTAATTAAATAATGCCAATAAATACCAAAGACACATACTTAGGCCCGTAAAGCCTAATTATGTGATGGAATGGGCTCGGAAAAATTCTGAGACTTGTTAAATAAATATTGAAGCCTATCTACTTGCTAATTACATAAAACTAACCACCTAACATGCATTGACAATTAACTAATTCACTAAACCGTTCTAATTATCCACTAAATCAATCTTAGTCTAAAATAATCAACCCTTAAACGTCATTAACTTACTAAGAAAGGATTAATGATTTAAACTCACTTGATTAACGAATCGCTCAGTTCGAAACGACGGGGGTGCGACGAGGCTCAACTATCTCTAAAGCAGGCCTAGCTTTCGAGGTTGGGAAGCGGGCTAAAATGGGCCTTAAGGGATACTAGAAACCCACCAGTCTGGTTCTGATCTTGGCTGAGGAAGTGCCTGGACCGGTGCTGGCTGAGGTGAGACAAGACCGGCGGAGCTGTAGTGGCCTAAGCAAGGTTGATCGGCAGCGAAATGGCAGTGCATGGGCTTCGGCTGAGCTCGACTAGACCTAAGGGACACCGACTAGGCCGAACGGTGAACGGAAACGGTGAGGATGGTCGCAAGCGGGAGAGACGATAGTGTGTAGCTGTGGTGACTCCAGCTGTGGTGTGAGATGGGTGAAGGCGGTTTGGCGACTAGATTGGTTGCTCCGATGGCTTCTCTAGAAAATTTTGGACTTCAAACGGCAAAATATAGAAGAAGAAAGGGGGTTGTCCACCGGTTTGTGGGAGTGGAAGAAGAGAGGAGACAAGAGGGGGCCAATTGGCTTATTTTCTCACAAATTGTTCCCCTTGACCAACCTCCACCACCAGCTGCCTTCCATGAACCAAATTCAGCCACCAAGGCTCCTCTTTGCACTCTTGAAATGGTCCAAAAGCCATAGGTGGTGGGGGGCTACGAATTTGGCTTGGCTTCTCTTCAATTGGACATCAAATGCCTCTTAAATCAACACAAATTGGCTTTTATAAAATCAACCAACACCCCATTGATTCGATTGGTATTTTTCCTCATCAATTGATCCCACTTGCATCCCAATTGTGCGATCAAAAATGGTCCCTGACAATTTCTAAACAAAAATGGCCCTATGACGACGTTTTCCCAAAAAGTCTCGGTTTGTAGAAAAAATTTCTAAGCTGAGTCAGCGTTCCTAAAATGATTTGTGATATGATAGAACTTTCAATTTCCAAAATCGGATTCAAATTTATAGTTAATTTCACTCTGGCGCATTTTTAGCTTGATCTAGTCTACCGGGTAGCTTTCAGAAATTTTTAGTGCAAATGACCCGTGGTCGATTTTCTTCGAGCCACAATGAACCCACTCGACATATTAGCTACTCTCGATTGTCATGAAAATCCGAGGATTTAATTACGGACACATGGTACCCAAATGATAGAAAAATTAGTTTAGTGCCAGCCGATAAGAATTTTCCAATTTATTGGACTCACCCAAGTTTAGCCACACTCTCAGTCGAACCGACCTATTTCTAATTTCCAATTGACTTATATATGTGCGCAATGATCTCTACAATGAGCACGGTCGAGTAGTCAATTCTTGGTCGAATTTTCCAATCTATTGCATTGAAATTCTTTAATGGTTTTCCCTGATAGTCTAGTTTTCTCGAGAGTGATTAGCTTTGAGAACAGCCCTATAGGTGCGTCGATGAAAAGCCCAATTTATTCAATGGAAAACAGAATTAAAAATTTTGGGATGTCATAATTGTGGCCAAAATTCCCATATGCAATGCACATGACAAAATTTGGAAAGCAAGAAAACATATTTTTGGCCAATATGGATTTAGGAGACAACAAGATTCTAGTGCATTGGAAGAGCCAAAAAACAAATAGGGAAGAAACGATAAAAGTTTGAAAGAGAAGGGATGATTTTCAAAAAAAAAAAAAAAAAAACGTTCCTTGATTTGCTCCACGATGTCATGATTCGTTCGCCACAATTTATGAAATTTGCTTGGACTACATAAAAGAACATATTCTTCCACTGCAAGAAAAGATGTGAAAAACAAGTCCCATTCGCTATCACCTCCCTCGACAACTTCATCGAAATTCTTTATTCGCCCAAGGCGGCCCTCCATTCACTATAAGACAACACCATCACACGGGGGAAATGGAGATCAAAGAAATTGTGACGTGACTGAAGGACGTCGTAACTTTGCAATTATATTAGAAGCTATGCAAATCAACAAACATATAAAACGAAAATAATAGGACACATGACATTTACATGATTCAATTTGAATATTGAAACTTGCATCCATGAGGAAAGTTGGCAAATATTCTGCCAAGAAATAGAAGAATTATAGAATTACAAATGCTCACACACTTGAATGTTTCCTAGTTTTAATATACCCATTGTATTTAACAATTCAATTCAATGGACTTACTCTATGCACAAACCTTCCGAGCCTCACTTCTCGTCACTTGAGCTCTCTTTTCTACTCTATTATCTATGTCCTCTGCGGCCATCCTTTTGTTGAAGAATTGATGTAGACACAAGATAAATGGCACCCTTCTTCAGAAGCCAATTAATGATGACATTTTAAGTTGTTAAAACAGCACCAAAGATCTCCATAACTAGAATCAAGAGCACATATAATTGAGTAAATGAGACTTGCGTACTTGATTTGAAATTAATCTCCATAACCAGAATCAAGAACACATGTAATTGAGTAAAAGAGATTTGCACACTTGATTTTGAAGTCATTTTTAGAGCTAGAATAAATAACACCTATTATCGAGCAAAAGAGAGATGTAGAATAGCGACGATCCAAAGCTCAAATACATTTTCACTATTGCCATTTTATTATTAGTTTAATGAGATTGCTCCTCACCTCCTTTTAACAAACCTCCTTATGTAAGGATATTTATGTATCAAGGTTATAAAAGATATTTTAACACTATTATAAAGTTTTTTTTTATCACATGCCAAGTTCTACCCGACCTATACTAGTTAGCACCATATTAGATTAATTAAAAATTATTATATCTCACCTTATTAGTTCAATCTCGTAAAACGGTAAATCACATTATTAATTTGTCACGCCCCAAACCTCAAGCACATGCACATCCCTTGGTGGTTGACTAAATTACGACGTTTCCAGGACACGACGCCAACCCAAAATGATTCATGCACATGCAGAAGCGAAATAAACAATCCCCAAACAATAATCAACATGGAATAGAAAAGCAGGACAACTAATTCATAAAAGCCACACTTTATAAACACAACAAGTTTATATACAGAGGCCAACTCTAGGGTTCATGTACAGATCTAGATCAAAAGGGCTACGGAGCCACCTAAACTCTAGACTCTCTGGTCTCTGGCTCTGGGTCTTCCACGGCACCATCAGGAGTGTCTATATCCAAAGGGTGCCCTATCTCCCACTCCCTGGTCCCAACGGGAGGCCTGTCAAAATCACCCAAAGGACCCTCTCGACTCCCATCAGGCTTGTAGAGGTACCACGCCTAGAAACGATGAGGTACCAAGTGGGGTAGGCCCTCATCAACCCTAACAGTGGACTCAACAAGCTCACGGGTCAGACTAGTCCTGGGAACTGGGAAATGGGAACGCTGGAAGTCTACCTCCCTGGGACCCCATAACGCACGTGACGTGCCTCCATCTACAGACCTATAAAAAATGAAACCCACGACGGGGTGAGACGATGTTTCAGCGAGTTCACGCCCTAAACCCCAATTAGGAGGCTAATACACCTAGAGGCAGTCTAATCACACATCACAAAAGACTCACCTTGCCTTAGCATCTTCCTGCACTTCAGTATAGTTCATATAGCATATGCATATAGTAAATGCACTCATCAATTGGAACATCTTACTTTCAAACCAATCAATCACAAGGGTCCCGATTATAAGGCCAAATTATTATGACACGTCCTATTATGTGCCATACAATTTTTTCCCATAATAAAGCGCGGTTAAAACACTCATTCATGCATTCCAATTGATTATTGCCCTACGAGCATGGCCTACTTGATGTTCGGCGGTCTTCCAGCGTAACCGGGCATCGTCTCATCCCTTGAGCACGGCAACATCTACCTCTAGACAGCATTCCCAAAGGAGCTTTGGTCCGGCCTTTACGCACATCAGGGATGGGTTCTAATAACCATCACATGACCATCCAATCCCGGTCAAGGATATTGTGCTTTGCACTCAAATGCCTAAATTAAGATAATGAACTTGGCCTATTTTCTTCGGATTAAAAACACCTAGTAAAATAATCATGTGTGGGTACATGGTTAGATCGAACCATAAAAAATGATATATTTCCTTTTTAAAAATCACATTATTTGATATAGTTCTTAAAAACATTTTTGGCGTCAAAAACCAACACCCGGTATTTTCTGATTAAATACTTAAATTTCATAATTTTGAAATAATAACTCAAAATTAACAATCATCACTCAATTGTGTAAACTAATTGCACCACGACAATCAGCACGAAATTATAACGACCGACTATCTCGGTATAATTTCCGGAAAATAATAAATAATTAAATAAATTACAAAATTAAGTAAATAAACGCAAAATAATTCAATAAATCACTAATTTAGCTTTACACACTAATCTAACCACCTAATTAGACTTAGAAAAATAATGCACTATGCTAATTAAATCATGCAATCTAATTAACCCTTAACTAATCTAATCTAACCATCTAATTAGCCTAATTAACTAACTAAAACCACTAATTAAAATAATCTAACCACCTAAACCAAGCTTAGCCTAATTTAATCCTACCCTAAGCATAATTATCCGTCTAAGTAGAGTTTAGAGAGTAAATTCACTGGATTTGCGTGTCGATGAGTTCACGGCGATGGCGATGCGGAGGCGAGTGAGACTCAAGCCTACGGTGACACCCAACGAGGTTTAGAAAGGCCCAAAAATAGTTCACGAAGCCCTTAACCCAAGGCTGAGAGTTTGATTCTATTTTGGGCTAAAGGAGCTAATCGAGTGGCTCGGTTGGCGCGAGAATAGTAAGGCGGCACTAGGTAAAGTTGTTCGTGGCTCGGGGACGTGACGGCAGCTTAGACGGGTGGCTGGAGTGGTGAAGGTGAGCTGGCAACGTCGGCCAGGGCGCAGGACGCGGGCGGATGAACGTGAGTAAGAGGCGGAACCGGCAGCCTAGACACATAGGCTTGGGTGCTCATAGGCATGCGGACTAGTGACAACGGTAGCTCGGAAAGGCGGTCGACAGCTACAGGGGCTGGCTCGGCTTTCTCTGGCTCTCTTCTTCTACTTTCAGCAACAATGGAGACTAATGCTAAAGAAGAAGAAGAAGATGAAGGTATGTTGGTTGAAGGGGGACAACAAGGCCCATAAGTCAATGGAAAATATCTTGGAACTCAAGTGACTGCCTCACCATCTTCAACCTCATCCACAGCTCATTTTCTTCCCTCAAATCTTCCTCAACAAGCCAAAAGGATGCAAAAATGTTGTAGCCCCCCATGGCTACGAATTTCATACAATTCCCCTCCAATTCAACTCAATTCACTTTCAATTCAATCTCAATTGGTGCCCAAAATTTCCAGCCAAGGTATCCACATCACATCCATGATTTTCCTCACCAATTGATCCATCTTAAACACCAAAAGTTCACACAAAAACGGTCCTCTGAATTTCCCAGTCTAAAATCACTTAACTTTGATTTTTCGCCAAAAATTCGGACGTGTCAAAAATTCGATGTTCCTAAATTTAATTGTGACATGACAGAATTTTCAATTTCTAAAATTGGGTTCAATTTCGTGGTTAATTTCAACCAGACGTGATTTTAGCATGACCTAATTTACCGGGTAGCTTTTAGGAATTTTTAGCGCAATTGACTCATGGTCAATTATTTTCGATCCACATTGTGCATCTTCGACTCATAGGTGACTCTTGGTTGTCATAAAACTCTTGAGGTTTCAAATATGGGCACAGGATACGGAAACGATAGAAAAATTGGTTTAGTACCATTCGACAAGAATTTTGCAATAAGATGGAATCACACACACTTTAATTACATGCCTCTGTTGAATCGACCTACCTCTGGTCTCTAATCGATTTTTGATGGTTCTGTATTGACCCTTGCAGATTTGCACGGTCAAGTAGTCGATATCCGGTCAAATTCTCAAGTCAATCACGTTTATATTCCTTAACCGCTTCACCTAATAGATTAGTTATCTCGTGAGTGGTCAACTCAGAGAAAAAGACTATAGGCATGTCGATGAAAAATCCATTTCATTTAGTCGAAAGCAGGGTTGAAAATCAAGATGTCACAACACTTCCCCTCTTATAAAAATTTCGTCTTCGAAATTTAAACCATTACAAATCTTAAACAAAAAGGTGGGGGCCTTGTTATCTCATCGAGTCTTCACTTTCCCAGGTTGCTCCTTCTGTTCCATGGTGTTGCCAGACTACTTTAACCAACGAGATCGTTTTGGTACGAAGAACTTGATCATTGTGGTCCACAATCTAAACTAGTCTCTCCAAGTACAACACTCTGTCGTCCACATCTAACTCTTCAGAATTCAGCACGTGGATCGGGTCAAGTTCATACTTTCTCAACATCGACACGTGGAAGACGTCATACACCTGTGCCAGTCTTGGTGATAGTACAAGACGATACGCTAAAGTCCCTGCTCTCTCCAGAATCTCAAAGGGACTAATGTACCTCGGACTCAACTTTCCTTTCTTGCCAAAGCATGAAGTACCCCTAATTGGTGACACCTTCAGAAAGACGTGTTCACAAACTTGGAAATTCAATGGTCTTCGACGCTTATCAACATAATTTTTCTGGCAACTTTGAGTGGTCTTTAATCTATCTCCGATAACTGTAACTGCATCCACTGATTGTTGAACTAACTCTGGGGATGTGATCTTCTATTCTCCAACTTCATCCCAACAAACTGGCGTACTGCACGCTCTGCCATACAATGCTTCAAACGGTGCCATCTGAATACCCTGCTGATAACTATTGTTGTAGGCGAACTCGACAAGATGAAGCTATTCCTCCCAGCTTCCTTTGAAGTCTAACACACACGCTCGCAGCATATCCTCGAGAGTTTGAATCGTCCTCTTAGACTGGCCATCCATCTGCGGATGATAGGCCATATTGTATTGCAGCTTCGTTCCCAAGGCAGTCAGTAAACTTTTCCAAAAGGCTGCTATAAAATTCAGATCTCGATCAGAAGTAATCATCACTGGCACTCCATGCAGACAAACTATCGGACGCATGTATAACTCAGCATATCTGTCATGTGCATAATCCTTTCATACGGCAATGAAGTGAGCAGACTGCATCAATCTATCAACCACAACTCAAATGGAATCATTACCTCTTTGACTCCTTGGTAAGCCCATCACAAAAATCTATTATGATGTGTTCTCATTTCCACTCAAGAATCTTGAGAGGTTGCAGAATTCCTCTCGACTTATAATGTTGTGCCTTCACTTGCTGACACGTCAGACACTTGGTGACATACTTGGCGATATCCGCCTTCACACCGGTCCACCAATAGTGTTGATGTAGATTCTAATACATCTTTGTACTACCTAGATGAATGTTGTAACTATTATGATAAGCTTTTGACAAAATCTCCTCCTTAAACTTTGCATCGTTCGTTACACAAAATTGTCCACAAAACTTCAATGTTCCATCTTCAGAAACCTAAAAGTTAGCCTTTCTCTTTTCAGTATCTTCTTGCAGGATATTTTGGATCTCTGGTTCTATCAACTACAACGTCTTGATTCTTATCCGTACTTCCGGTTCAATTCTGAGAGTGGCCATAAGATTTGAAATGTGGCCTACCTCAAATTTGAAAACCGAATCTCGAGCTCCTTCAAGTAAAATCTACTCTCAAATCACCATCTATGCAATTGAAGAGTTCTGACTCAATGTATCTGCGACCTTGTTAGCTTTTCCAGGATGATACAGGATGTCGCAATCATAGTCCTTGAGAAGTTCCATCCAACGATGCTATCTCATATTCAACTCCTTCTGAGAGAATAAATACTTGAGACTTTGATGATCTGTAAAGATCTAGAACCTTTCTCTGCACAACTAATGTCTCCAAATCTTCAGAGCGAAGATAATTGTTATGAGTTCTAAGTCATGCGTCAGGTACTTTAGCTCATGAGGTCTCAATTGACGGAACTCATATGCAACGACTCTACCATGCTGCATTAACACACAACCCAGTCTTCTAAATGATGCATCACTATAGATCTCGTACCTTCCAAGGCTAGATGGAATTCTCAGCACTAGTGTGGTAGTTAGCTTCTGCTTAAGCCCTTGGAAACTACGTTTGTACTTATCTGTCCATACGAACTTCTCTTCATTCTTCAATAGTCTAGTCATCGGCATGGCTATTGCTGAGAATCCTTCTACGAACCGTCTGTAATAACCTGCCAAACCCAAGAAACTTTTGATCTCTGTCACAGTCATCAGTCTTGGCCAATTGATCACTGCTGCAATCTTGGTTGGGTCCACGGAGATACCTTTGCCTGAAATCACATGACCTAGGAAAGCCACACGAGTCAACCAAAACTTGCACTTACTGAACTTGGCGTACAGTTCATGACTTCACAAAGTTTGAAGCACCATCCTTAAATGCCTTTTGTTCTCCTCTGGACTTCTCAAGTACACCAGGATATCATCAATGAACACGATCACGAACTGATCTTGATACTTCTTGAATACACGATTCATCAGATCCATGAAAGCAGCTGGGGCATTAGTCAAACCAAATGGCATTATAGTAAAATCATAATGGCTGTATCGTGTATGAAACGCCGTCTTTGGTATGTCTTTCTTTCTGATCCTCAAATGATGATACCCCGTTCTCAAGTCGATCTTCGAAAATATCGACGCTCTCTGCAATTGGTCAAACAAGTCATCGATCCTCGGTAGCGGGTACTTATTCTTGATCGTCACTTGGTTAAGTTGATGATAGTCGATGCAAAGTGACGCAGAGAAAGCTATGTTTGGAAAGAATTCCAAAAGATGGTGTTTATTTTGAATAAAGAAGTGCAGATTACAATATCTTAGGTGCCTTTTATAAGGAGGTCGCCATCTATAAAATAACCAAATTACTGAAATCTAATAACAAAATAAAGGAAAAAATATTGATAAAAGGGAAAGTTATCAAAACAAAACTAGAAAAAGTTGAAATTTAATAACAAATTAAGGGAAACACGTGAATCAAATATTGTAACCCATTTGTAATCTCAAAGATCACACAATCCTCTTTGATTTATGGGACCGCCCGCTCTTATGACGCTCCAATTTTTCTATAAAGGCATTTGCATGTTGTTCTACATCAGTCTCCTCCACTTCAGAAGAACTTGACCCCGAGTTATGATTAGGATAAAGAGGAGTATCTGGAGGATGATACTCAAATAGGTCCGCTACATTGAATGTCGGGGAGATGTTGTGGTCATTAGGAAGATCAACAACATAGGCATTGTCATTGATTTTCTTCAAGATTCGACAGGGACCAACTTTCTTGTGCTTTAGCTTGTTATATGTACCAATAGGAAAGTGTTCCTTGCAAAAGTAAACCATCACTTCGTCACCCTTAATAAATACCCTAAGGCGATGATGTTTATCTGTAGCAGCTTTGTAAATAGTATTGGAAGTTTCTAGGTGTTGCTTCACACCCTCTTGTATCTCTTGTAATTTTGTTGCTAAGTTTTCAGCCACAGCACTATATCTTGGGACTTTGGGCAAAGGCACGAGATCTAGTGTATGTTGTGACGTTCGCCCGTAGATGACCTCAAATGGAGACTTGCCCGTGGAACAATTGATAGTGTTGTTAAAAGCGAACTTAGCAAGAGCAAGATACCGGTCCCATTGCTTTGGCATGTCACTACAAAGACACCGAATAATATCTTCCATAGTACGATTGACAACTTCAATTTGACCATCAATCTGAGGATGAAAGGAGCTGCTGTACTACAAATCCGTCCTAAATAAACGCCATAGGGTCCTCCAAAAATGACTAGGAAATTTGGTGTCACGATCGGAGGTGATAGTTTTCGGAAAACCATGCAAACGAATGACTTCTCGAAAAAATAAACTCACCACATGGGAAGCATCAGAAGTCTTCTTGCAAAGGATAAAGTGTGCCATCTTTGTAAACGTATCCACTACCACCAAAACAAAATCCATACCTCTTTAGGTTCGGGGAAGCACCAACACGAAATCCATTGAAATGTTGATCCAAGGTCTAGAAGGAATAGGTAGAGGGGTGTAAAGTCTAGTGTTCTGAGAATGGCCTTTCGCAGTTTGACAAATGTAGCACTTTGTCACAAATCGTCCAACGTCCCATTTCAATTGAGGCCAATAATACCGCTCCTCAACTAAGGCAATGGTTTTATCTCACTCACGATGTCCTCCAAGGGAGCCATGATGTAGCTTTCGAATAAGTTGTTCCCACAAAGAGCTTCGAGGAATGCACAACCTGTTGCCAAAGAATAAAAAATTTTCCTGAATAATCATGTCGCCATGAGAACCTGTTGCAGAACTTTTCTCCCAAATTTCTTGAAAATCTTCATCATCAGCATAAAGAGCACAGAGGTGGTCAAAGCACACAACGTCAGTGTGCATGGCGATGAGTGTTGCAGCACGACGGCTAAGTGCATTAGCGACTTTGTTCAAGTGGCCCGCCTTGTGTCGAAGCACAAAATTGAATTGCTCCAAAAAGGAGACCTAACGTCCATACATTCGATTTAGATGTCTTTGGCTCTTGATATACTTGAGTGACTGATGGTCAGTGTTAAGGACAAAGTCATGTTGATAAAGATAGGGCTGCCAATGCTTGATAGCTCGTACTACAGCAAAGTACTCATACTCATAGGTAGATCATCGCTTGCAAACATCATTAAGTTTCTTGCTAAAATAAGCAATAGGCTTACCTTCCTGGGAGAGAACAACACCGATTCATATACTAGAAGCATCACAGTCTAGTTTAAATACCTTTTCAAAATTTGAGAGCGTCAATATTGGTGCCGTGGAAAGTTTTTCCTTGATGAGAGCAAAGCTAGCTTCTGCTTCGTCACACCAATGAAATTTTCCTTTCTTCAAGCACTCAATGACTGGAGCCATAATAGAACTGAAATTTTGAATAAAGCATCGGTAGAATGTCGCAAGCCCATGGAAGCTACGCGCCTCCCCAACGATCTGGGGAGTTGGCCAGTCGCGAATGGCAGCTACCTTTTCTGCATCAACTTGAAGGCCTTCTACTCCGACAATATACCCCAAGAAGTGGAGTCGATCAGCCATGAAGCTACACTTCTTCAAATTAATGTACAATTGGTTCATCTGCACGGCCGATAAGACATCCCTTAGATGCTCCATATGCTGTTCGTCATCTGGACTATATATGAGAATGTCATCGAAGTAGACCACCAAATGCATAAAGGTGCTAGGCACGTTCATGAGGACAAACGGCATGACAAGCCATTCGTACAAACCTTCACTTGTTTTAAAGGTTGTTTTCCATTCATCACCAAGGCGGATGCGTACTTGGTGATATCCACTACATAAATCAATCTGTGTAAAGACCTTTGATCCCGCAAGCTGGTCGGGCATGTCATCCAGGCGAGGGATTGGGAATCAGTATTTGATAGTAATCCGATTAATTGTCCGGCTATTAATGCACATACGCATGCTTCTGTCTTTCTTCGGAGTGAGGAGTATGGGTACTCCATAAGGGCTCATGCATTCGCACAAGAAGCCTTTTCGAAGAAGTTCTCCTACTTGGTCTTGCAAAATATGGTTCTCCTTCAGATTCATTCGATAGTGCGGCAAATTAGGGAGGCTTGCTCCTAGAAGGAAATCAATCTCATGTTGGATATCCCTCAAGGGTGGTAATCCAATAGGTAGATCCTCCATAATAACATCGCTAAATGCCCTCGATAAGGGCTAAAGAGCCACCGGAATGATAATAATGGCTTCTTGATTGCCTTTCTCCACAATCATATACATGCCCTCACGTTTACAGACGTTTAGCATAATCCATGCACTTTGCTTCTTTGGGGCTTGAGAAGTGTTACTCATCGGCTTCAAAATTATCTTCGTCTTTTTCCACACAAAAGAATAGGTGTTCTCTTGAGCCCTATGAGTGATATCAACATCATATTGCCATGGTCATCCCAGTAGGACATGGCATGCATCCATCTCCACTACATCACAAATTATGGTGTCCTTATAGGACTTTCCAATTGAAATAGGTAAATGACATATTTGTGTCACCTTGAGTTCGACCCCTTTATGAATCCACCCAATTGTATAAGGGGAGGGATGTAACTCTGTCTTTTGTTGTAGATGGTGCACCAAAGCCTTGGACACTATGTTCTCACAACTTCCACTGTCGATGATGATATCGCAAACTTTGCCATTGACAGTACAATGGGCATGAAAAAGACTATTCCGTTGTGTGTCTTCTCTTCATGGAGCGAGCACTAATCTCCTAACAATGCAATTAACATGCTCGCCCTCCTCATCCTCCACTTCTTCCTCATCAATCCAGTCATCTTCATATATGTCATCGTCGTGCTCGACAAAATTGGCCATCTTCCGCCGTGGGCAATCACTCAAACAATGTCCCAATTCGTTACACTTATAGCATTTGATTGGTGGTGGCTTAGCGTACGGGTTTTGGGCATTCTAATTGGTGTTACGGTTGTTTGCAATGACTAGTTCCTTGCACACCCCAGTAATACTTCTCGGAGATCGATTCATAATGTTGGTTTGCTGGTTGGAGGATTCTGGAACATCTAGTTATCTCCCCTTTCTAGATGATCCTCGAGCAGAATAAATGTTAGCCCGATTAATGGGGCTAGTTCTCTCTAATTGCATCTCAACCTTTCGGGCCATCTCTTGAGCATCCTCAACGGAGAACAAGACGATGTAGTGAAACACGGTCTTGAATATTAAGTTGCAAACCATTAATATACCGGGCAATCTGTTGTGCCTCCGACTCAACCAGGTTGTTACAGGCGAAAAGTCAGAGAAACTCCTTTGTGTAAGCTTGGACTGATCGGCTTAACTGCTTACAATTATGAAATTGTTGAATAATAATCGTTCATAATCGGTTGGGAGGAACCGAACCTTCAACATTTCCTTCATCCGATTCCATGTTCGGATGGAAGTTCTTCCTTGTCGACGTCGGGTCAGTTGTGTCTACTCCCACCACGCTAAGGTGCCGCCCTTCAATTTGTATGCCACCAATTTTAATTGGCGATCCTCTTCAATCTCCATGGCATCGAAGAATTTCTCAACTTCCCAAAGCCAATCCAAAAAGTCTTCAATATTCAAATTACCATTAAAGGTTGGAAGGTGAACCTTAAGTTGATATTGCTTGGGGTCTCGTCGATATCCCCTGTTCTAGTGGCCTCCACGAACAGGTCGATCCAAGAACTCTTCTTCTCCTTCTGAGTCCTCAACATAGGCTTGTCGTCTCTGTCGGGGATTTGCCCCACATTCCATAGTTGCTTCCAGGTCTCGAGCTACCTAAGAATGTTCAGCCAGAAGATTACTAGATATGGGGTTGGTAGACAAACGTCGGATGGCAACAAGTAATTCTTGAAACCTCTGTTCGGTTTGTTCCGCAAATTGGTTGAACTCATCCCATGTAATAGGCTCATTTCTACGACCTTCAGCTATGGGGAGATTGTCATTAACGCTATTAGCCATCGTCATAGGAGAAACCTGCTCTACTACCAAATGACATAGAGAAAGCTATGCTTGGAAAGAATTCCAAAAGATGGTGTTTAGTTTGAATAAAGAAGTGCAAATTACAATATCTTAAGCACCTTTTATAAGGAGGTCGCCATCTAAAAAATAACCAAATTACTGAAATCGATAACAAAATAAAGGAAAAGATATTGATAAAAGGGAAAGTTATCAAAACACATCTAGAAAATCTAAAATATAATAATAAATTAAGGGAAACGCGTGGATCAAATATTGTAACACATTTGTAATCTCGACGATCACGCAATCCTCTTTGATTTGTGGGACCGTCCACTCTTATGACGCTCCAATGTTTCCATAAAGGCATTTGCATGTTGTTCTACATCACAAAGACGCAACGAACCATCTTTCTTCTTCACGAACCAAACTGGTGCTCCCTAAGGTGATGCACTGGGACGTATAAATCCCTTATCCAACAACTCTTGCATTTGCACCTTCAATTCTTTCAACTCTGACAACGCCATGTGGTAAGGAGCCTTAGAGATTGGCTCCGTCTTGGGGCCCAACTCAATTGCAAACTCGATCTCCCTCTCCGGGGGCAGACCAGGTAGTTCCTTTGGAAACACATATGAAAACTCTTATATAGCTGCAATGTCTCCCATCTTCGGCTCATCAACTATCGTATTCACAACAGTCGCCAAGTAACCTTGACAACCCCCGTCTAACTAACGAGTTGCCTCAAGCAACAAGATTAAGGCAATCAATGGTCCTCCTCGACTTTCAATAAACTCGAAACTTTTAACTGTTAACGGTTTAAACTGAATTACTTCACGACAATAATTCATTATAGCAAGAGGCTCCTTAAGCCAACTCTTTTCATATATGACATCAAAGTTATACATAAGCAAAATAGTTAAGTACAACTCTAGCCAGTAATTCTCATTTCTACGACTTAATTACAACAAGCTGAATTCTACACACTTAACCAAAATTCCATTGCGCCACTCTCAGATAAAAACCTTCCCATAAATATTCTTCTCCTGATCAATGCATGGATCGGCTCATTCCTATCCCCTTCGCTATCCTAGTAGTTCCCTATCTGTGGTAGCGGTGCCTGTGCTCCCTGGACCTGCGTGGACAGTTCTTCACCTGATGGTCGTGCTGGACACATTCATAGCACGCTCCCATTATACCAGGACACTGGGTTGGTCCATGTTTCCTTCTACAAACTCGGCACACATCCGGTGAGTCCTTTGCCTCCCGTCGGGTGACAACATGCACCCTTCCTTGCATTGGAAGCCTGATAAAAATACCCCATTGAGTATTCTGTGGCGCATTCCCTCTAGTCTGTCCCATCGATAGCAACAGTGGCAGCTGCGATCCCATTAGCCTTCTGGGACAGTCTTTGATCAAGTGGTTGTACCGACCACACCCATAACAAGCCCTTGTCTTTTTAAAACACGAGACAGGCCCATGTCTTTTCATATAGACATGACACATGCCCTTTTGGTTGGGCGCTGACTCTCCACTCCCACCCTTCTGATTGGGTGTAATGAGATACCTTTCTTTTGATATCGACCTCTTCCCGAACTGATTACCATCTCCGCTGGATCCGAATCGTGACCCAGACACAACGGCTCACTCTTAGATCACATTTCCATGTTGGACCTCAGTAGGTGCGGCAGCAACGGTGGCTACGGCATTGGCGGCGGCAGTGACAGCGGCAATCGCGGTAGCTTGATCTTGAGCTTGCTAGCCCAATATGCTTCTCAACGTCTCTAGTGCCTAAACGATCCCGTCGAACCTAGGATCGCTTGGTGCTGCTATACTCTCAGTACCGGCCTATAGCAGTACTCTCTCACTAGCGCTGGCCTAAGCCTGCGCTCTGCCTTGGGTACCAACCCTAGTCGATGTCCTACCCCAAGCGATGGACGTAATCGTCCTCTTCCTTGAAATCCTCTGCTCCTAATCACTCATCTTGCAGACTCTCTACAGAACCTGCTTTCCGATTTAATACAGAATTAGAAACTGAGTGATCCCCACACAAAACAAGCTACCAGTCAATTATCAATCACATGCATTCGCATAATAAAAAGGCCTTTCCTACTAACTATCCCAAGACCTATCGCACCTTATCACTCTAAACACTAACCAGCTCTAATACCACTTTGGGCGGGGATGTCACGCCCCTAACCTCGAGCGCTCGCACATCCCTCGATGGTCGACTAAATTGCGACGTTCCTAGGACACATCACTGACCCAAAACGATTCATGCACACGTGGAAGCGAAATAAACAATCCCAAGACAATAATCAACATGTGATAGAAAAGTAGGACAACCAATTCACAAAAGCCACACTTTATAAACACAACGAGTTTATTTACAGAGGCTAACTCTAGGGTTCATGTACAGAAGTCTAGATCAAAAGGGCTACGAAGCAAAAAACTCTAGACTCTCCGGTCTTTGGCTTCGGGTCTTCCATGGCACCATCAGGAGTGTCTATATCCAAAGGGTGCCTTATCTCCCACTCCCCGATCCCAACGGGAGGCTCGTCAAAACCACCCAAAGGACCCTCCCGACTCTTATCGGGTTTGTGGAGGTACCACGCCTTAAAACAATGAGGTACCGTGTCATTCCCTAACCCTAGAGCGCATGCCCATCTCTCGGTGGTCGATAAATATGCGACGTCCCAGGATGCGTTGCCGACCCATTCATTATAATACGCATGTGGAAGTGAAACAAATCCCCTGTCAACCAAAAGCTTGAGATAGGAAAGCAAGAAACCAATCACATCCAAAACAAGCCTTTTTTAAGCACATAAGGTTTATATACAACATTGGGCTATCTACAAAAGACCGGTTCAACAAAAAGGAAACTGTCCTATGACAAACTAGTTAGACTCGTTCTCCGATCCTTCGGTCTCCACCTCCCTAGACTCCGGGGCTTCAGTTCCTCCACGACCGCCATCTAAGGACTTGAAAATGTTGAGCTCACGACGGGGTGAGATAGTGTCTTAGCAAGTTCACCCCATAAACTCCGACTAGGAAGAAAATACGCCCCAATGGCTACCTAAGCACAAGCACTAGTTGGAGGACTTACTTTTGCCTCAAATCCTTCCTGCAAGTCGGTGCAATTTATATAATCATTCAAACATTTCAATCCAATTCAATCATCAATCAGTCGACTCATTTGACTCCACATCATCAATGCCATCCATAAACTCTATCAATTCGAACACTTCTCACCTAAGCTGATAGATATATTCATATATCATTGCTCACCAAACCTGATGTTTATATTACTCACCAAAGCTGCTATATCAATTATCGCTCACCGAAGCTAATATCTATAGTGCTCACCGAAGCTGCTAATGTATTATTGCTCATCGAAGTTACTATAGATCTATATTAGTGTTACTGCTCCTCGAAGCTGTTATAGATCTATATTGCTCACCTAAGCTAAAGTACGATAATTTACTCCTGGCCAAGGATCTTGTGCTTTGCACATCAATTCCTCAATTAAATACCCAACTTGACCTAACTTCATCATGTTAAAATGTACCCGATAAAAATAATCGTGTGTGGGTACACGGTCGGCCTGAGCCAAAAATATAATATCTTTATTTTAGAAAATCTCACTATTTATACAGTGTCTGAAAACATTTTTGGCGTTGTAAATCGACGCATTCGTAATTTCTGATTAATTACTAAAATTATTCAATTTTTGGGATAATTACCCAAAATTACAACTTTCACTCAAATTGCACAATATAACATTCAATTAAATAAACCAACCACATCATTGCAATCAGCATGAAATTTTTGTCACCGGCTCTCCCAATCTAATTTTCGAAAAATAATAAATAAATAAATAATTACCAAAATTATTTAATTAAATACCAATAAATGCCATAATTGTAAATTTAGGCCGAAAAAGCCTAATTAAATACCAAAACGGGCCCGGAAAATTTTCGAACCAATTTAGATAATTAATACAACCTATCAAGTCTCTAATTAATCTAATCTAATAACCTAACATGCAAAATTGGATAATTAAATTACTAATCTAATCTAACTAACCACCTAAACCTTAATTACCTTAAACTAATTACCCCCTAAGCATAATTAACTCCCTAAGCAGAATTTAGTGCGTAAACTCACTGGATTTGTGAGCCAGTGAATCCATGGCAATGGCGACGCGGAGACGAGTAATAAATTCCGAAGCGACGACACCAAACAGAGACCGGGCCGGGCCAAAATCAACCACAAAGCTGGCTGGAAATTTGCGCCTGTTGGGCTTGGCTTCGGCTTGCTTTGCGACGGTTGTGGACGTTGGCAGCTGATAAATCGAAGCGAAGATGGGCTGTTCGTGGGCTGACGAAGTGGAGGGGTGGCCTGCGATGGAGATGCCGCAGATGCGCGGATGAAGAAGCAGCTGGCGCGAGCAAGAATTCGCTGGCCTAAAGCCCGCAATCAACTTTAGTTTTGCTGGAGAGGAGAGTTGACTGGTGGGAGTCCTACATAGACGTGTGGCAGCGGGGAGATGGAGGGGAATTAGAGCTACTAACGGTGGATGCTTCGTTCGGTAGGGTGGCTGGATCAAGGTGAGGCATTGGCTTCGAAGAAATGTAAACAAAAGCAAAGCAGAACAGAAAGAATAAAAATGAAAGAGATGCCGTAGAGATGGAGTCGGCGAGGCTTGCACGAAGAAGGGGGGAAGGCAGTGTAAGCGGGAAGCTTGGTGTAGGGTGAGGAAGAGTCAAGTAAAGTATCCCAAATTCATGATTGTTTTGGGTCCACAAAGTCCACGTGCATATCCTCTATGTCCTCTTAATACTTTCTAGCATATAAAATCCCACAATTAATCCAAATTGAACCCAAAAAATCAGCCCTCATCCTAGGTCTGAATTTCACAATTTGGACTTCAATTTCTTCACAAATTTCCCCAATTGATGTCCAATTTTGATGAAGAAGAGGCCCACACAATTTCTATAATTCCCTTTCACCAATTAGCTTGGTTTGGAAGTCAAAAATCCCTTCAATTTGGCCCGTCTGAATTTTCGTTCTTTTTCGAATTGTCTGAATCAATTTTCTGTAAAAATCCTAAACTCACCAAAAATTCTTCGTAGGATGAGTTGATGTTCCTAACATAAATCGTGACATGACTGGACTTTCAATTTCTGAAATCGAGTTCAAGTTTGCAGTTAATTTCAATTTGACGCGATTTTAGCGTGACCTAACATACCAGGTAGCTTTCAGGAATTTTTAGTATAATTGACTCGTGGTCGATTTTCTTCGAGCCACAATGTACCTTTTCGACACATTGGCGACTTTCGATGGTCGTGAAAATCTTGAGATTTCAGTCAAGGACATAGGGTACCACAACGACAGAAAAATCGGTCTAGTGTCGATCGACGAGAATTTTGCAATCTAGTGGAATTTCCTGCACTCTAATCACACACCTCAGTCAAATTGACATATCTCCGTTCTCTGATAGATTTTCGACTATGTTGAAATGACCCTTACAAATTAGCACGATCGAGCAATCGATTCCTAGTCGAATTTTCAAGTCTATCGCATTAAAATCTCTTAATGGTTTCCCCATATAGTCTAGTTATCTCATCAGTAATCAGCTCAGAGAATAACACTATAGGCACATCGATGAAAGGTCCGATTCATTCAATTGGAAATAGAATTGAATTTTCAGGATGTCACATACCAAGTGGGTAAGCCCTCATCAACCCTAATGGTGGACTCAACAAGTTCACGAGTTAGATTGGTCTCGGGAACTGAGAAATGGGAACACTGGAAGTCTACCTCCCTCAGGACCCCATAATGCACTTGACGTGCCTCCATCTATGGACCTATAAAGAATGAAACCCACGACGAGGTGAGATGATGTCTCAGTGAGTTCATGCCTTAAACCACGATTAGGAGGGTAATACACCTAGAGGTAGTCTAATCACACATTACAGAAGACTCACCTCACCTCAGCACCTTCCTACACGTCAATACAGTTCATATAACATATGCATATAGTAAATGCACTAATCAATTGGAACATCTCACTTTCAAACCAATCAATCACATGGGTCCTGATTATAAGGCCAAATTATTATGACGCGTCCCATTTCGTGCCACACAATTTTGTCTCATAATCAGACGTGGTTAAAACACTTATTCATGCGTTCCAATTGATTATTGCCCTATGGGCAGGGCCTACTCGACATTCAACAGTCTTCCGACATAACCGGGCATCATCTCATCCCTTGAGCACGGCAATGTCTACCTCTAGATGACATTCTTGAAGGAGTTTTCGTTCGGCCTCTATCGAGATTCAGCATCCGTTGATGTGGGGCATTCCATATAAGAGCATCGTCCACTCGACACACATCGGGGACAGGTTCTCATAACCATCACATGACCTTCCAATCCTGGCCAAGGACATTGTGCTTTGCACTCAAATGCCTCAATTAAGATAATGAACTTGGCCTATTTTCTTCGTATTAAAAACACCCAGTAAAATAATCGTATGTGGGTACACAGTTAGATCAAACCATAAAAGTGATATCTTCCCTTTATAAAAATCGCACAATTTAATATAGTATTTAAAAACATTTTTGCCATCAAAAACCAACATCCGGTATTTTATAAATAAATACCTAAAATTTCATAATTTTGAAATAATAACTCAAAATTAACAATCATCACTCAATTGCACAAATTATCACTCAATTGCATAAACTAATTGCACCATGACAATCATCACGAAATTCTGATGACCGACTATCCCGATATAATTTCCATAAAATAATAAATAATTAAATAAATTACAAAATTTTGGGCTAAATAAATTACAAAATTAACAATCATCACTCAATTGCACAAATAACTAATTAAGCTTTAAACACTAATCTAACCACCTAATTGGACTTAGAAAAATAATGCACGATGACGGCGCCGTAGAGGCGAGTGAGACTCAAGCCTACGGCGACACCTGAGGAGGCTTAGGAGGGCCCAAAAACGGTCCACAAAGCTCTTAGCCTTAGGTGAGAGTTCGGTTCTATTTTGGGCTAAAGGAGCTGGTCGAGCGGCTTGGTTGGTGCGGGAACAGCAAGGCGGCACCAGGCGGAGCTGCTTGTGGCTCAGGGACACGACGGCGTCTTGGATCAGTGGCTGGAGCGGCGGAGGTGAGCTGGCGACGTCGGCCAGGGCACAGATGACAAGCGTGGGACGTGGGCAGACGAACTTAAGCAAGAGGTGGAACCAGTAGCTTGGACGCGCGGGCTTAGGCGCTCGCGAGCGTGCGGATTGGCGACGGCGGTGGCTCAGACGAGCGGTCGACGGCTGCAAGGGTTAGCTCGGCTTTCTCTAGCTCTCTTCTTCTGCTTTAGCAACAATGGAGACTAATGCTGAAGAAGAAGAAGAAGAAGAAGAAGATGATGATGATGAAGGTCTGCAGGTTGAAAGGGGACAACAAGCCCCATAAGTCAATGGAAAATATCTTGGAACTCAAGTGGCTGCCCCACCATCTTCAGCCTCATCCACAGCTCATTTTCCTCCCTCAAATCTTCCTCAACAAGCCCGTTTGTTTTAATTCCCTTGGCCCATCTTTTGTTGTCTCTTTTAAGCCCAATTTTCTTTAATTCTCTTTAAGCCCACGCTAGTGTCACGGGCCGATCGATTGGGATCGTGACCGCGCGGCGACTCGGGCACTTGGGATCGGATGGGATCGCCGAAGCACCTAAGCCAAGCCTTACTCGGTCGGAACGCTCACACACTCGCCTTACTCGGATCGTAGAGAGATAAACAAATCTAGAGAGAAGAGCTCTGGAAAGAAGACTTGCTTTTATATTGCGGAAGTAGTGGATTTTTTACAACTGAAGGAGGGCACCCCTTTTATAGTTGAGGGCCTCGGATTACATCATTTGATTTAGAAGTCTACCGGCGGACGAGATCGCACCGCCTCAACTACCGACATAATGTCGTCTACCATCTACCGACATAAATAAAAGGAACAGACTCCCGTAATCTAGCTAAATGACAGCTTCGCCCGCCCTAGCAATTCGGGGAGAAGGTTTGGTGGGAATCCGAGCGAGAGTAGGAGGTCCACGGGCGAGTCGGGGTCGACTCTGGGAACCCTCTCGGGTCGTCCATCTTTCGGCCCGTGACACTAGCATGCCTTTTTAGGCTCAACCTTTTTAGGCCCTATTTCATTGCCTTTTGGCCCAATAAAGTGGATGAAAGGAGAAAACCCAGTCCATCATTTCTTCTTCCCTTACACGTGCATAGCCGTGAGGTGAACACCTGTAAGACTGTGACGTGAGAAAAGAATCGACGAAGAAGGCATGTGTGAGCATTGCCTAACGTGAAGGAGAGACAGACGAGTGCCCAAAGCGGATCCACGCACCCTCTAGAATCGCTGAGCTAGCGTGGTGGAAGGGGATGCATAACAGAAAAGATTGCTTGCTCAAGTGGGGGAGGCATAAGGGGTGCCTCGACAGAAGATTAAGGAGAGTGTTCGGACATTTGGAGGGGGCCTGATCTGTTTTTCTGGCAAAAAAACCAATCACGATCGGAACTGAATACTACATGAACCGGAAAAAAAAAAAAAAACCCGATTTGATTTTCCTTTTCCTTTTGCCTTGCTCACTAGAACCAATTGAATAAGGGATAAGAAAAAAGATATATTTAAGTTGGATGTTAAATTTTTGTTGAGAATTTCATTTTGGCTCGATTAACCGAATTAAATCGAAATAACTCAAATCGGAAAAACGAATAGTTATTTTTCCATTATTCGAATCGAAAATTAAACCGAACTGAAAATGTACAAAATTTCGGTTTAGTTTAGACATGCCTAGTTAATGATAGTGACATGCAGCTATCATGGAATTTATAATTTCATCCAATTAGAAGAGTTGCAACTTCAACCCAAACTTGGGTTAATTTAGCGCATATGACCACCTTGCAACGTATTGCTCACATTCCGTATGGGCTCTCTAAAACTCCAATGATTGTAACTTAATTTCACATTCGAACATTTGGAGGGGGGCTGATCTGTTTCCACATGTGGGTATTGCTAAACCATGTTGAGCCCCGTCTGCATCACAGGTTCATTTATACGGTCTAGTTGTTTAGGACAACCTAAAAATAAGACGAGAGTCGAAGTCGCCACTAGTATCGTTTTTAGGGGTCGGTTAGAAACCCAATCAAGAGTCGGGAGTATTCCCTTGATTCCTACGCAAATAGATATCTAGGTCCAGGGACTTGAGTTATGCCAATATTTCTATTAGCGCACTTTCGGTACCTAAACAGTAGGTTGTGTTTACCTAATATGTTCATGCATTTCTTCTTACATTTTCAAGATCATTAATTATTAAACGATCATGTGAAGTTGCTCATTTTCATACTATTCTATTTCTAGAAAATAAGAAAAGAAAGCAATCAATGGAATTGAAATTACGAGACAGTAAGTAAATAATTAAGGAAAGCAGTAAATCTACCATGCAATCCTAGAAAATTCAAAAGAGAAACACAATTGAAAATGATAAGAAGAATAGAGGACCCGCACCTTGTTAGGCTTTATACAGACGATGAGAATCCAAGACATATGTCAAGGAAATGAATAGTACATGATTATGGTCGAAATGGACATCGACATCCACCATTTTCATGTCTTCTCCATGTTTAGGATCCTAATCTAAACCTAAAAGAGAAAATTATATAACTAGGTACATACAATGGAAAGAAACAAGCATACACATTGAAACAATAAAAAACACGACATCGTGCCAAAATCAATCTTTCGAAAGAAATTCAATGCAAAAAGAAGATTTGGGTCTCAAGATCGGCCGTTGAAATTCATGCCCATGTCCTTCTAAGACACATACCCAATTCATTTTATGACCTATAGTCATTATTGATTAATTGTGTTCTCGCATAGCCAATAACATTTATAAGTTTCTTAAACAAGCAATCTATGTGATCCCAAGGTTCATGCAGCAACCCTACCATACATCTAAAAGTCACATGCATTGCAGGAATTAAACATGCATGCAGGTCATTTAGACCTTATCTCTCAGCTAGTCAAGCAAGAAAGTGAACCGTCAACGGGTCACTTATTGTCAGGAGTATGTGTCAATCACAAATATAGACGTTTCTTATGAATGACGTGATTATATGCATGAGAGTACATGTGATGTTTCAAAGACATCTTTTGAAATCGTTCACAAAAAGTTTTGAGACAAAGTAATGTCTCAGTTATGAAAGACATTCACTTGCCAAGGCTAGCTTGGGGCTCGCATAAATACACTCACAAGCATCGCAAGCATTTTGAATACAATCCAAACCGTGATGTTCACAATTATCAAATTAGGATTTGAGAAAAAATTTGAAAATATTTTGGATTAAGGAATAACTAGGCTATGGAACACATTCAATTGCCAAGGCTAGCTCAAGGTTCGCATAAATGGACTCACAAGCGTTGCGGGCATTTTGAATATGGTTCAAACCATGAATTTTAATAAACTGTTTTTGGAAAACATCACATGGACCAAAGTATTTTTAAATTTGATTTCAAAAAGAAAATTCATCGAAAATCATGTAACAATGAATATCGAGGCATTTAAAATAACTTTTATGAAGATGGAATGACTTAGGTTCATGCACAAACTAACCTAGGAAGCTTATCAAAACAATCACAATCAACTTCATATGAAGGAATTTCAAAACAAGCATATAAAAACAACAAAAATGGGCAATATCTAATGATAATTTGTGTGACATCCTAAATTTCCAGTTTTGTTTTCAATTGAATGAATCGGGCTTTTTATCAACACATATATAGTTCTATTTTTTGAGTTGATCACTCACGAGATAACTAGTCTATTTGGTGAAGCCGTTAAGGGATTTTAACGCAATATATTTGAGAATTCGATCAGGAATCAATTGCTCGACCGTGCTAATCTGCAATGGTCATTATGGTACAATTAAAAATCGATTAGAGACTGGAGATAGGTCGAATCGACTGAGTCATGTGATTAAGTGTGGATGATTCCAACTAATTGCAAAATTCTTGTCGATTGACACTAGACTAATTTTTCTGTCGTTTTGGTATCCTGTGTCCATATTTAAAAACTCGAGATTTTCATGACAACCGAGAGTCGGCAATGTGTCAAATATGTACGTTGTGGCTTGAAAATGATCAACCATGGGTCAATTGTACTAAAAATTCCTAAAAGCTACTCGGTAGATTAGGTCACGCTAAAATCGTGATAGATTGAAATTAATCACGAATTTAAATCTGATTTCAGAAATTGAAAGTTATGTCATGTCGCGAGTAACTTTGGGACCGTCGACTCATCCTCCGAAGATTTTTCTGCAAACCGAGATTTTTGGCAAAATTTCAAAATAGGGTCATTTTTGTCCGGGAAAATTATAGGGTTGTTTTTTGTCGCATTTTTGGGATTCAAGTTGGTTCAAATGGTAATAAAAAATGTTGTATTGGACGATGGCACCTTGCTTGAATTTTTGTGGCTTCAATTGAATTCAATTTGGGGGAAAGGTTCTAAAATTCGTAGGCCATGGGGGAGGGAACATTTAGACCACTTGGTGAAGCTTCTAAGGTAAGTCTTAGGCTGCCAAGGGGCCTTGGATGACAGCCATGACTGGTGGGGCCTTGCCAAGAGACAAAAGATAGAGTTGAAGGCTTTTAGGCCAAATGGGACCCCCTCCTCTTCAGCTGTCTCCTTCTTCCTCATTTAGCTTGCTTTCTCCATTGTTATTACCTTTTGAGCTCCTAAAAACTAGAGAAATCGAGCAGCCCTTTTCCCCTAGTTGTCGCACACTCACCGAGCCACCAGAGCTGCCGTCCAGTGTCGTCGCTCACTCGAGCAGCCACCTAAGTTCCCCGCGTGATCAACCCGCCCATCTCGCCTCTTGTCATGCCCAGCCGTGCCCTCAAGCCATCTCAGGTCACCGTTGAAGTCCCTTGGTCGCCGTTCAGGCTGCCAAAGCAGCCGCCTTCACCCATCGTCGCCCGCTGCAGCCATCGATCCACCCACCTTGCCATTTTAGCCACTGGTTTAAGCTTGCTTGGCCTAGGATAGAACCAAAAGCCCAGCTCAGCCGTGAGCCTTCATGGGCCATTTTGAGCCTCTTTCGGGCCTTGTTTGGTGTCGCCGTCACCGTGGACTCACCGGATCGCTAAATCGGTGAATTTACTTGCTAAAGTCTACTTAGGGAATTAATGATGTTTAAGGGGTGATTAATTTAGGCTAAGTATGATTTATGTGGTTAGTTATAATGGATTAGTGATTTAATTATTTGTTTGTGCATGTTAAGTGGTTAGAACGGATAAATTAAAGACTAGATAAGTTGTACTATTTATCTAGTAGGTTCGGAAATTTTCTCGGCTCGTTCAGGCGGTTATTAATCATTTCTGGCCTAAGTTTGCATTTTTGGTAATTAATTGTATTTATTTAATTATTTATTATTTTCCGGAAATTATACCAGGCTAGTCGGTGACCAGACTTTCGTACTAATTGCAATTGTGTGCTTAGTTTTTGCAATTGAATGTTATTTTGTGTAAATTGAATGGTGATTGTAATTTTGGGTATTTATCTCAAAATTGTGTAATTTCAATATTTAATCATAAATTACCGGGGTGTCGGTTTTTAACGCCAAAAATATTTTTAGGTCTTATATTAAATAGTGAGATTTTTGGAAAGAAATATATATAGCATTTTGGCTCAGACCAACGGTGTACCCACACACGATTATTTTAACATGATGATATTAGGCCAAGTGTATTATTTTAATTGAGGAATTGGTGTACAAAGCACAAGGTCTTTGGCTAGGATTGATTTATCGTGTGTCAGCTTGTGTGAGTATTATTAAATTGTCAACTTGTGTGGGCATTAAATCGTCAGCTTGTGCGAGCATTATTGTATGTCAGCTTATGAGAGCAGTATACTATATCAGCTTATGTGTGCTTGATATGTCAGCTTGTGAGAGCAATATACTATTCCAACTTGGGTAAACTATAATATATATCAGCTTGGGTGAGTTATAATATATATCAGCTTGTGCGAGCTACCATCTATATATCAGCTTATGAGAGCTATAACCATATATTTCAGCTTGTGTGAGCAGTGATCGTATCGATGAATTGATAGATGGTATCTATTGTATTGAATTGAATGGATGGAATTGATTGGTTGAAATTATGAACTGTACTGATGCGCAGGAGGGAACTGAGGCAATGTAAGTCTTCTGACTTATGTGTATAGCTGCATTTAGGCATATTTCCTTCCTAGTCGGAGTTTAGAAGGTGAACTTGCTGAGACATTATCTCACCCTATCGTGGGCTCAACTTTTTCAAGTCCTTAGATGGCAGTTCCTCCGGAACGTTTTGGCCAGCCCAAGAGGATTATTGAGCAGGTCACTAATATCCCTATTCCCGAGGGCCACGGAGTCTAAGTCTATGAACTCATGAGGACCACTATTTGGGTCAATACGGGTCTACCTCATAGGGTACCCAATCGATTCAAAGCGTGGTATCGTCGTAGGCTCAATGGACACAGAGAAGGTTCCTTGCAGGATTTTGAGGTCTCTATGTCGGTGTTAGAAGTCGCTTTTGGTGTGAGTACAGCTGACCTTGCCGGTGGTGCAGTGGTGGACCTAAATCCCCAGGAGACCTCGGAGTTTTCAGTTGGGGATTCGTTAGCCTAGTGGGCTTGTTGGCTTGTTTGCTTTTATAGACTGCTTGTTTATAAACTAGTCTGTATATAAATTGGGGTGTTTATAAAAGTGTTTTAGTTGTGAATGTGTTTCCTACTTTCCTATCCCGTGTTGGTTATTGTCAAGGGTATCGTTTTGCTTTCACATGTGCATTAAAGTGAATGGGTCGGCGACGCGTCCTAGGACGTCGCAAAATTTATCGACCACCAAGGGATGGGCACAAGCTCAAAGATCGGGGCGTGACAATTTGGTGATGAAAAAATTCCCTAACATGCACGACGGGATAACAAACAACTTTTGCGAGAAAGTTTTACTAAATGAGCTACACGTGATTTTACAAAAATTAAACAATAAGCAACATCATGTTACAAAATTGTCAAGACAACAAGACACTTAGCCAATATCACAAGGATTTGTCCTATCAAAACAAGTCTAAAAATCACCAAATTTTCATACAATATAGCCAACATGTTAGTAAGCACGTTTCATTCAGAGGTTAAATACATAATCCATGCAGAAAAAATAGAACGAAAATGTCAAAGGTCTATCCAAATAGGGGTTAGAACAGGGGTCCGGATTTGATCCCATGTCCAGATTCTGATCTAATTTTAAAATTAATGGAAAGTGGTCCAAATGATGAGTGATTTGTGTGAAATCAATGGCATTGAAAACCTCTAAGCGTGCCTTACAACTTTTTAGAAGGGCTTGAGTCCAACTTAGATCAATTAGGTACTCTAAGATTGAGATCTTTAAAGGTGTGCGTGTTAGTAACTAAGAAAAACATAACACAAGCATGCATTAGAAAACCCCAAAGTCATTCAAATGGGACTTAGGATCGGATGCAATGGAAAATTTGGATAACTATCTAATCCTAGGTCAGCATGCAAAATGTCATACAATTTAAATAATACTATAAAATGATTCAAGATTCCTAATGATATGCTTAGGAATCCTAAGTGCGATGAACACTTTTGTGACACAAATTTAACATGCAATATGATATGACCTAAACATGTATGCGAATCTTGTAGCATGCAGTTTAATTGTCAACAAGGCATGATCGCAAAACTTGGTCTCTAAATGACTCAAACAAGCATGATAAGATGCACATACAACAAGATTTCATTTCAACATTAACTTCACTGAACATGAATGATTTCAACCATCTCAAGACATAGAAAAATCCTACATATAGAGCATGCAATGGTGAACATTTCTCGTTGAGAGTTAGAAACCTAAATGTGATCGCATGAATCACAACAAAAATGACAAAACAAAGATGCATATATAAGCTATGTATTACTGCAACACATTTTCACTTTAAATCATGCAATTGACTCACTTGCCAACATTAAGGCTTTGCAAAGCATGTATCGATTGAGCATATACAACATGTATTTCAACTTTTATGAAGGATTTGAGACAAAACAAACTCATTTTTGGACTCAATTATATCCAAACAAAATTCGAAGCAATGTAGGACAGACTGTTGTATGTTCGGATTTAAGTGATTTTGACCTAGTTAATCATGCATAAAAATTCCCAATATATATACAGAGCATGCTTCACATTAATATGAGGAACTTTCATGAAGGAAAGTTCTTCCAGATCTCAACACATAGATTAGTACAAAAATGACAAAATCAGAGATCAACATGGAACAGATTGACCTAGGCTCAAATCTAAGTAGATCTGACCTAGTTAAATACATCCAGAAATCATGAAAAAATTACAAAACATGCATAAGACGATTTGGAACAAAATCAGTGGAGGAAAGACTATTTGAAAATCATCACAGAAGACTACACGAAAATAGTAAAAATCTCATTTCCGAATAAGAACAAAACTTAAAATCCACCTGAACTACTGCAGAATTATTCATCTTTAGAGATGTTTTTTGAGAGTCAAACAATGCTTGATTGGGGTGTGCAATATATCGATTCAAAGTTAGCAATGAGTATTTTCAAAGTCTAAGAGGGCTTGAATTGAAATGAGGTTGTTTCGAACCTCATTTTGGCCAAATCGCCATATCAGTCCTATAGCTATGAAATTCCATATTCAAACTAAATCAACTATAATCATTCAAGTTTATCCAAGAATACTTATCCACATTCAAACTTTAACAACTTATCAAAGATCACATGAGCATAGCATATATCCTTTAGATTGAACCTTAACCCCAACCGGCTAATTTGGCCTCGCTTCACAGGGTTCGAGACCAAGAAATTACCTTTTATCGATTTTTGTCAATTTTGATATGAATTGAACAAGATACAAGCCTTCGAATCGCGATCAAAACTCCAAGGATGTGGATTGGATTGCTATGGACTAGATCAAGGCTCCAGTTTTGCAACACGAACATAAATCGATTCGATTGAACTAACCTTCAAGCACTAGTGAGAAAATAGGTTGCCGGTGTTGATCAGTGGTTAACCAGCCAAGTTTTGAACATAGTGAGGTCAGTGGACGTTCCTACAACAAAATAGAGATAGCTAGACCCTCTGTCACGCCCCGATCCTCCGAGCACGTGCCCATCCCTCCTTGGTCGATTAAATATGTGACATCCCAAGACTCGCCGTCAATCCATTGATTTTAATACGCATGAGGAAGCGAAATACTAATCCCCTGACAATAACAAACGTGGGATAGAAAAGTAGGACAATAAATTTTAGATCAACACATTATCAGCAATCACAATCTGGTTTACAAACAGATGCCAACTCTAGGGTCTAAGTACATGAAGTCTATCTTAGAAAATAACTTCTTAGCTACTCATACTCTTGACCCTTCCGCCTCACGCTCTGGGTTCTTCATCCTATGGATCTAAAAATGTTATCCCATAACGAGGTGAGATGACGTCTCAGCAAGTTCAACCCCCTAAGCCCCGATTAGGAAGAAAATACGCCCTAAGGGCTACCTAAGCACAAGCACGAGATGGAGGACTTGCTTTTGTCTCAGTCCCTTCCTACAAGTCAGTTTATCTCAAGGATTTACAAATCACATCAATTCATCAAATTAAATCGAACTATCGATCAATCAACTCAATCGATTACATGTCATCACGACCTCCCCCCCGGTCGGCCAAATCAATACTATCTAATAAGTCCGATCATAACAGGACCGCTCCCTCTAAACTGATAAATAGATAGTATAGCTCGCAAACTAAGCTGATAAATAATATACTGCTCGCAATCTAAGCTGATATATCAGAGCCCGTAGATTGATATAGTATACTAATAATTCTCCCTCTAAGCTGATAATAATATAGTTCGCAAACTAAGTTGATGAGGAATACTGCTCGCAATCTAAGCTGACATATCGCCCGCAAGCTAATATAGTATACCATCCCGATCATCTATTCAATTTACCACTTTTATCATACTCGATAAAAATACTCGTATGTTGGTACACGGTCGGCTTTAGCCAAAATACAACATTTTCACTTTTGAACATCCCACCATTTTCAACAGTCACAAAATAGATTTTTGGAGCTGTAGACTGACGCATGGTAATTTTCCCATTAATTACCAAAATTATCAAATTTCTGAGATAAATATCCACAATCCCCAATCACATCCAATTTGCACCAAATAACAGCCAAATAAATAAACAGATCATACCACTGCAATCAGCATAAAATTATGGTCACCGACTATCCCGGTCTAATTTTCGAAAAATAATTAATTAATTAATTAATTACGAAAAATAATTAAATAATGCCAATAAATGCAACTTGGGCCTGCAAAGCCTAATTGGAAGCTGAAACGGGCCTGAAAAATTAGCGAACCACTCTAGTTAAATATTGAGCCTGTCTAGGCTCTAACTACACTACTCTAACCACCTAATATGCCATAACAAATAATTAAATTGCTAATCTAATTTAACTATCCACATAATACATACTTAGTCTAAACTAAACAATATTTAAGCGTCATTAACCTACTAAACAAGGATTAGTGAGTTAAACTCATTTGATTGACGATTTGCTCCGACCAAAACGATGGGCACACAATGGCGGCCGATAAATTCCAAAGCGGGTCCGCTAAGCGGGGCCAAAATCAGCTACACAAAGCTTTGCGGTTGGGCTGGGTTTTGCTCCCGCGTTGCTGGTCACGCTGCTTCAGTTCTGCGAAAGTGAAAGGTGGCTAAAGTTCGAAGAGACACGGGCTGCAATGGAGCTACGACATGGCTGATCATGATGAAATGGTCCAAGGAAGGGAGTTCGCGAGGTTGGACCTCGCCCAAAGAAGAGGGCACTGATTTTGCTAGGTTGCTGGAGTTGTCTCGGTGAAGTTGCAGAATCTAGAGGGAGCTCACGGACGGCAAGTCTCGACGTCTAATGAAGGAGATGGATGAAGGAGGATGGAGTAGTTTCAGTGGTGAAGCAACGTTGACCAAGACCAATGATGCTGAAGACGCGTAGCAGATGGCGCAGGCGGAGTTCTGGCACATGAAGAGGAGGAAATGGAGGGGAAATAGCTTGCTTTAGTGGGGACTTTAGCAGAGGAAGCCACGAACACTGGCAGGAGGAGAAGTCGGCTACACAAGAAGCAAGGAGAAGACAACTTGAGAGGGGCAGCTGGCAAATTGGTTCGAGCAGAGAGGGAGGAGAGAGAAGGAATGTCGGCTGAGGTAGAGCCTTCACGCGTGAGCAGCAAGACATGAGAGAGAGAGAGAGAGAAGGAATGTCGGCTGAGGTAAGGCCTTCACGCGTGAGCAGCAAGACACGAGAGAGAGAGAGAGAGAGAGAGAGACGTGGAGGAGTTGCTGGCCGAATACAGGGAAAGAAGGAACGTCGGCTTGGGGGAAAAACACAAGGGAGAGAGACGTGCGGAAATGAGAGATCGAAGAAGGGGGGGAAAGGAAAAAATTAATGAAATTTTCTATAATTACAAATCTTGGTCCCATAATCTCTCATTCAATCTAATTTGGTCCCCAAAAATCCCCATGTTAAAATATTTGATCCTCACTTGCTTCCTTGCATCATAATTCCCCTAAATAACAAGTCTTGGGTCACAAAAACGATCATTTTTCCTCAATTCCGAATTTTAATTCCTTTTTCTCGAAATCCGATTTTTGAACAAACCTCTCCGATCGAGATCCAATTTTGTTGAAGAAGAAGCCCACATAACTTCCTTTTAGCAAATAGTTCACACAGGAGGCCAAAAATCCTTTCAAATCGGCCAATCCAAATTTCCATTTGTTTTTCCAAATCGTCCGGATCGATATTCCGTAAAAATCCCGAACTCGTCGAAAATTCCTCGAAAGGTGAGTCAACGATCCTAAAATAACTCATGACATGACAAAACTTTCAATTTCTGAATTCAGGTTCAATTTCACAGTTAATTTCAATCTAACGCGATTTTAGCGTGACCTAACATACCGAGTAGCTTTTAGGAATTTTTGGTGCAATTGACCCGTGGTCAATTTTCTTCAAGCCACACGTACCTCTACGACACATTGGCGGCTCTCGATTTTTGTGAAAATCTAAAGATTTTTACGAACATAGGGTGCCAAAATGGCAAAAAAATCAGTCTAGTGCTGATCGACGAGAATTTTGCAAATTAGTAGAATCACCCACGTTTAGCCACACATCTCAATTAAACTGACCTATCTCCGATCTCTAATCAATTTTTAACTTGCCATAATGACCCTTGCAAACTAGTACGGTCAAGCAGTCAATTCATAGTTGAATTCTCAAGTCTATTGTGTTTATATTCCTTAATGACTTCACCTGAGTGGCTATCTCCGGGAAAAGCACTATAGTCACGTCAATGAAAAGCCCAACTTATCCAATCGAAATCAGGATGTCACACCCTCCCAAAAGCTTCGATGACCTCCATTTTGTAGAAAACACATAACAAGCCCAAGAATCGGATCAATCTTCACGCCGGCAGAGAAAGCAAGTCACTAGAACAAATTTGGTCAGAGATCTGATAGTCCTAAACCACAGCGAGGTTGAAGACCACTTAAATCACCGATCAGGAGTGATTGGTGGCACGAGATTTTCTGGCAATCGTCAGTTTAAGTCCGAAACATAACCGATTCGTGAATCAGACCGGTCTTTAACGCCTAGGAACAATCAAGCCCGCTTGGAGGCTTCTAATCACTCCAGCAATGAAGTAAGGTCGGAAATGGTCATCAAAGCAAGGATAATGCCGACAGAGGCTAAAACTGGCATGAATAGCTTCGCCGAAGAGGAATCCAGCAAAATCGGTGAGTAGAAAGAGAATGAGTGGTTTTAAGCGGGAAAATAGAGAGAGAAGAGAGAGAGAGAGAGAGAGAGAGAGAGAGATCTAAAGAGAGAAAAATCCGTGTAGAGTGAAGCCCTCTCCCAAAAAATTGGAGGGAAAATGGATATTTATACCCTATTAAAATCGAGCGATTTCAACCGTCGGTCAATCCAACAATCGAAATTTTGATCCAATGGTTAAAATTCAATTTTAAAGGTTGTATCATGATCTCGAGGTGTCAGGTAATTTATCTAGTATGTTTGATTTGCAATAACCCGAGACAAAATCAAGAATTACATCGAAATGTCTGATTAGGGGTTAATTTGCAATTTGATGAAATTTGAGAATCAACTTGTCAAATTTCAAGAAATTACGGGTGTAGAAGTAAAATTAGCATTGAGAGGATTCTAGAACTAGTCGTCAGAGGTCAGGAATCGGCCGACAAGGGACTGAATCGGCCATTTCCTTGCGGTTTGGCTAGGTTTTGACCGGTTCTTGACTGGTTTGGTCTGGTTCTAGCTATTTCGTCTACTTGGGATCCTTGTGAGTCCAAAATTTATACAATTGGGTTCCTAAAGGACCAAATTGAAAATGAATTTTACCATATTTAAAAAGAAATTGGCCAAGTGAGATACAATTAAGCTAATCAAACCTTATGAGCGTAATCTAGATGTATTTTATTGACCTAATTTAATGTTTACATGAAAGGTGACAGGTGAAAATCATGGGTGCTTTGAATTGGGCCTAAAGAGCTAAAATGGTCAAATTTGTAATTCAATAGGCAAAATTACAAATTAACTAAAACTGAACTCAATTAATGTCACGATTGCCTTATCTAATGACCTACCCATATGTAAGATCACTTATCATGTCCGAATTGGCCTTAAATTAAAGCGCTCAGGCTTATGTCAAAAATGGATCTAGGTCTAATATTCAAATTGGATTTAGATTTATGAAATTAAACCATAACCACGAATAGGTCAATTCAAATTTTGACAATTGAAATTAATTGCTTGACTTTCTTATGCTTTGGAGGATAAAATCCCTCAAATTGATAAGCTTTGGTGTGAATTTCTCAAAATTGATTTTGAATTTAGACTTATCTTAAGGAAACGAATGAGAAACAATCGTCCGTTCACAAGTTATGAAATATCGATTTTGGTCCCTTAATTAGGGCTCAAAATGGTAATTCGCATTTTGACTCGTTAAATTGTGAAATTAAATATGCAAACGAATTTAAAACAATTACCTTTTACCAAAAAAAAAAATTAAAACAGTCCCTAAACCAAATGTTGAAGAAGGAATTACATCTAATTATAACTAAAATAAAAGTAATTTTATTTTTAGTTGATTTATAACTTAAAACTAAAAAATGTTGATATCAAGGTCCTTAATCGAATTTTGTCAAATTTTCGACACAAAAGTCAAATTGGCATTAAAAGAAATGTTTATGTGTATTTTTTATTTTTTTCCATTTTTTTGATCGAATGTTTGATCACAAGTCAATCGTTTAGTTGACTTTTACTAAAATATTGATTTTTTTGGTCAAATCTTTAAATTTTCGAGAAATTGATTTGACAAAAGTGAAATTAAAGCTAAATGAAATCTTTTTGGATAAAAAATCAATTTTTGACCCCAGGTTGACATTTGGTCATGGGGTTGACTTTTGGTCTAAAGATTAATTAAAAAGTCAATCCGAAAGTCAACTGTTTGACTTTTTGAGTTTTTCTTGAAAATGAACTAGATATTGCTTAAAAACAACAATGCAAAAGAACAAAAAAAATAAAAAAAACGACGCTTTTTGGCTGAGAAATAGGGTTCCGTTGTGATCATAAACCCAAAATCTCGATTTGTACCTTTTAATGACACGTCGATTAAAAATCAGGTGTCAACAAATACCTTGAAAAATGTGCGAGCTTTGGGTAGCATGGATTTGAATGAAAAGGTGTTTTTGCATAGAAGGGATGAGAGGTTTGAGCAGATAATATAAAATAAATATGAGAGGGTAGGTATGAGTAGTGAGTAAAAAAATAAATACTAATCTTTATAAATAGAAGTGGTGTATTACATGAAGAGAGAGAAAAAAATAGCCATTGTTTCATCAACGGTGATTTTTCTTATCCATAGATGTTTCGTATTTGAAATCTACCGATTAGATAGGCAATAAATTCATGCATATGGAGTTTTTTACAACAGTTGTATCACCTCTAGATGGTCAAAACGGTAACAAGCGCAATACTTGTCATGCCCTGATCCTCCACGTGTGTGCCCATCCCTCTGCGGTCAGGACGCATCGCCGACCCATTCATTTTAATGCACATGCGGAAGAAATTAAATGATCCCCAAACAACAACAATATGGGATAGGAAAGTAAGGCTATAATTTTGAAAACCAACATGACACATATATACATATCACAATCAATTATACACAATACAAACTAATATATATGAATATATATTTATATATAAGTTCTATAGAACAGGGGTGGGGGTTTCACAAAACTACGGATCCTCATCCTTCTCTCCATCATCCTCCACACTCCAACCGGAGCCTTCAGCAGACTGCACCGGAGACTCTGGTACTTCAAAATCCGAGTCCATTGCGTCTACAACCGAGCCTTGAGGAGGATCTTATGTACCCTCTCCAAAAGCGACCTCCAGAACAAATCGAGGTATCTCAGACTCCGGTATAGGACCCTCTCTCTGGCCATCTTGAGCCTAGTGGTACCATGATCTATATCAGTGGGGTACCTTGTGGATGAGACCTACATCAACTCAGACTATGGACCTTATCAGCTCATAGGTCCAGCCCCTAGGGTTCCCATGCATCAGAATATAAGATGTCAGCTCTGTAACCTTCTTAGGCCATCCAAAAAACTCATAAGCTGCCATCTTTAGATCTGAAATGTTATCCTACAACGGAGTGAGACGACGTCTCAGCAAGTTCTACCCCCTAAGACCTGATTAGGAAGAAAATATGCCATGAAGGTTGCCTAAGCACAAACACAAGTCGAAGGTCTTACCTTTGCCTCTGTTCCCTCCTGCAAGTCAGTACAATTGACATTTTCAACCAATCATTTCAACACATCAATACAGATCGAATCATCAATCAATCGACTCAATCGATTACCTGTCAACAAGACCATTCCCCGGTCATCTCAATCAATACTATCTATATAGTCCGACCACCTTGTGGACAGCTTACTCTAAGCTGAAAATGAATAGTATAGCTTACTAGAAGCTACCAAATAAACTGATATAGTATACTATTTATACTCGCTAGAAGTTGCCTCAAATACCAATATAGTATACTATTTATGCTCGCCAGAAGCTGCCTCAAATACCAATATAGTCGCCATTTTTATCATACCCGATAAAAATACTCGTATGTGGGTACATAGTCAACATTAACCAAAATACAATATTTTCTTTTTTGAACATCCCACCATTTTTAGCAGGTAGAAAATATATTTTTGGCATTGTAGACTGATGCCCGATAATTTTCCAATTAATTACTAAAATTATCATTTTCTGAGATAATTACCCACAATCATCAATCACACTCAATTTGCACAAAATGCAATCAATTAAATAAACAAATCATACCACTGCAATTAGCATGAAATTCTGGTCACCGGCTATTCTGATTTAATTTTTGAAAATTAATTAATTAATTAATTACAAAAAATAATAAATAAATACCAATAAATAGAAATTAGGCCCGTAAAGCCTAATTGAAAGCCGAGACAGGCCTGGAAAATTTATGAACCACTCTAGTTAAAAACTAGAGCTTATCTAGGCTCTAATTACGCTACTCTAACCACCTAACATGCGATAACAATTAATTAAATTGCTAATTTAATCTAACTATCCACCTAACCTATACTTAGTCTAAACTAAACAACCCTTAATTGTCATTAACTTACTAAGTAGGGATTAGTGAGTTACTCACTTGTTAAGCAATTTGCTCGGATCGAAACGACAGGGTTGCTATAGGGCTCGATAAACTCCAAAGGGGGACCGCCTTTCAAGTTTTGGAAACGGACCAAAGCGGGCTAAACAGTAACTTGGAGACCCACTAATTTCCAGTTCTAATCAGAGCCGAAAGAAGCTGGACCAATTGGTTGATCGAGCTAGAAGCAGTCCAAGCAAAGCGGTAGGGCTACAGTGGGCTTCATAGCGACAGGCAAGCAGCAAAGCGGCTCCAGCGACAGTGGGGCGAGCTCGAACAGCTCCGAGGACTTCCTGGGATCGTGGCTAAGGCGGAAAAAGAGGTTTGCAACAGCTAAGGCACGCGCAAGCAGGGCGATCACGCGAGGGCAGCGAGCGGGTGCGACCGTGGCGATGCAACTCCGGCGGGTGGCTACAATGGCGAGGGGCTTGCGAGGTCGATGGTTTTGGTTTTCTAAGGAGTTCAAGCAGCCGGAATGGAGGAAAAAAGGGGAGTCGATGGCTTGAGGAGGGAGAGGGGAATCGATTCAGCTGGTGGGACCGGTTTGGTCCCCTTGATCAGTCTCTCCTCATCTCTTTGGTCTTCCAATTGGTCCCCACCACCAGTTGGTGTCCACACAAGTTTTTCAGGCCAAAATACCCCCTTCTAGAAACTTGAAGTAGTCCAAATGTTTGGTCTGAGGGGGGCATACGAATTTGCAATGCTTCCCCTCCATTTGACTTCATTTCCTTCTTGAATTAAGCCAATTTTACTTCTAAAAATTCCATTATCGAGTTAATAATCAAATTGATATTTTTCCTCACCAATTGAACCCATTTGTATCCTAATTGTGTGATCAAAAACCGTTCTCTACATTTTCCAGTCGAAAACGGCCCTGTGACGACTTTTTCCGCCAAAACCTTGGTTTGCAGAAAAAATTTTGGAGACTGAGTTGACATTCCTAAAATGACTTGTGACATGACATAACTTTCAATTTCTGAAATCGAATTTAAATTCATAGTTAATTTCGATCTAGCACGATTTTAGCGTGACCTAGGCTACCAAGTAGCTTTCAAAAAATTTTAGTGCAAATGACCCATGGTCGATTTTCTTCAAGCCACAATGAACATCTTCGACACATTGGCAACTCCCAGTTGTCGTGAAAATCTCAAGAATTCAAATACGGGCAGAAGGTACCAAAATGACAGAAAAATCAATCTAGTGCCGATCGACAAGAATTTCTCAATTTGGTGGAATCACCCACGTTTAATCACACATCTCAATCGAACCGATCTATCTCTGATTTCTAAGCAATTTTTAACTGTGCTGTAATGATCTCTGGAGATGAGCACGGTCGAGAAGTCAATTCCTGGTCGAATCCTCAAGTCTATTGCATTAAAATTCTTTAATGACTTCCTCAGATAGTCTAGTTATCTCATGAGTGATCAACTCTAAGAATAACACTATAGGTGCATCGATAAAAGGCCCGATTAATTTAATTGAAAGTAGAACTGAAAAATTCAGGATGTCAAAGTACTTGTAACGTTAACTTTATGAATTAATACAATAGATGCGTACCAATTGTTTCTTCCATATCTAATGTTATTCAATATAATTGACATATTACCTAAATGTTGTCATTCTAGAGCAATGCACATTCCTAGTTCACCAAGTATATATTCAAAGGCTAGCTTGTCCAACGGTTTGGTGAAAATATCTATTAGCTATAGTTTTCATTCTATAAATTGTACATAGATATCAATATTGTTAACGTAATCTCTAACAAAGTGATGTATCACCTTGATGTGTTCGGCTCTTGAATGTAGTATTGGATTTCTGGTTAGATTTATAGCACATGTGTTATCACACATCATGGGAATACATTCTTCATCTTTTCCATAATCACTTAATTGTTGCTTCCTCCAAATGAGTTGAGAACAATAGCTTCCAAGGGCAATATATTCAACCTCAACGGTTGAGAAGGCAACTGAATTTTGTTTATTCGAGAACCAAGAAATCAGCATGTTCCCTAGCAATTGACAAGTACCTGATGTATTTCTTCTATCTTTCTCATCTCTATCTCATTTGATAGAGCATGACATGAGAGTCTCGATTTTCTTGTATCCTTCCAAACCAAATTTCTTTACTATTTATCTTGTGTTCTTTTCTTAATGTATAAAGATGCCTTCATGAGATTGCTTGATTTGGAGTCCATGAAGAAATTTAGTTCAACAATCAGGCTCATATCGAATTCACTCTTCATCATTTTTGCAAAATCCTTACACATAATGTCATTAGTAGCTCCATCGATTATTTCATCAACATATATTTGAACGATAAGCAAATTTTTACCTTTCCAATTGATAAAGAGGATAGTATCTACCTTACTTTTTTTTAAATTCATAATCTGTCAAGAAATTACTTAATTTTTCATATCAAGCTCTGGGTGTTTGCTTTAGTCTATAAATCATCTTCTTGAGTTGATAAACATCACCAGGTCTACTTGTTTCTTTAAAACCTAGTGGTTGCTCAACGTATACCATTTCTTTCATATAACCATTCAAAAATGCACTTTTGACATATATTTGATATAGTATGAAATCATGAAAATAGGCATAAGATAATAATAAATGTATAGCTTCTAGTGTAACAATAGGGGCATAAGTTTAATCAAAATCAATACCTTCCGCCTGTAGGTACTCTTTGGCAACTAGTTTTGCCTTGTTACGTACAACATTACATGTTGTGTCAAGTTTGTTCCTTAATATCCATTTGGTTCCTATGATAGTCTAATATTTAGGTCTAGCAACTAGTTCCCAAACATCGTTGACTTTGAACTGATATAATTCCTCTTGCATTGCTTCAATCCAGCTTTCATTTTTTGGAGCATCTTCAACTTTCTTGAGCTCAAATTCAGATATAAGAGTTAAGGAATTTATCATATCTCTGAGAGATGATCATGTTTTGATTCCTTCATCCACTTTTCCTATTATTTGGTCCTTTGGATGCTCAGTCTTGAATCTCCAATCTCTTGAAGATTGACTTTGATTTGAAAGATTGGTTAGAAGAAAGGGTTGCTACTGTTTTTGAGCAACTAGTGCAGATATATGTATGACATCCTTGTCGCAACCTCTTTTTTTCTCAGCACCCGCAATCGGGTACGAGCGCCTAAGGAGGCTAATGGCTCGGCTGAATTTATTAAGCCCGGACTCTCCCAAGTCCACCAATTCACGACTTAATGGTTCAAGTTTTTAACCTGTAAATCAATTTTTAAAATGGAGTCGCCACTAATCGATTTGGGGTGGGTTGATTAGAAACCTAAGTGAAGTATCGGGAGAAATACTCACTCCTGCGTAACTAGAGAAATTAGGATCGGGGACTTGATTACACTAGTTAATCACTAATGCCCTTTCGGTACCTAATCTTGTTTAAACCCTAAGGCTTTTTGGATTTTTTAGGGATTCTCCATGCATTTGTGGGAGGTAAAACATTTTCTACGTCTTTTTCTAATTTTTGGACACAAAAGGGATTTTTTTTTGGGATTTTTTTGGTATTTTTGGGAAAATACAAGTCTTTTTGGCTTTTTCTAAATTTTTTGGCTTTTTCATGAATTTTTGGCTTTCTTTGGATTTTTGGCATTTTTTGGAAAATATGAAATTTTTGATTTTTTTGATTTTTTGGAAAATAAAATATTTTTATCATTTTTTACTATTTTTCGATTTTCTGGAAATTAAAACATTTTTATATTTTTGGAAAATAAAATATTTTTTAATAAAATATTTTTTGATTTTTCCTTTTTTAATTAAAGTATTACATAAAGTAATAAAAAGCCGGCCCGGGTCGGATCCGCGGGTTGGGTCCGACCCAGTTTTTCTTTTCTTTTTTTTTTTCGGAAAATCGCAGCCCAAAAGCGAAATAGGCCAACTTCTCTTAGGCCCGCACAGATTTGGCCCGCGCAACTAAACCCTAGAGGAACCGGGTCATCCGCCCGACCCGACGACCCGACTTCCGACCGCCCCAAATTCGCGAAACCCTACCCGGATCCGACCCGCCTTTTGACCGGATTTCAGCCCGGCCTCGAATGCGAAACCTTACCCGATTCGTGGCCCGGGTCCGATCCGATGACCCGAGGCCGAGGGGGGGGGAGGGGGGCGAGGCGTTCCCGGCGGCGGCGGCGGCGACGGCAAAGAATACGAATGTAAGACAGCAACGGCGGGGAGGACATGGTGCGGCGGTACAACGGCGGCGATGGATGGTGATGCCGAGGGGAACGGCGGATAGAGAGCGACCGGGGTTGGATCTCGCGGTGGCTCAAAGCAGCGACGCGGCGAACGGCGGATAGGGTTTCCGGGGCATCAACGACGGATTGACGTGGACGACGCATTAGAAGGCATCCGCTACCCGTTTGCGGCGTCGGGCTCGGTTGGCGGTGTCGGCGAGACGGCGGCACGGCGGGATCTGGGGTAGCGGCGGCGTCGGGATGTCGTGGTGTCGGCGTCGCGGAAGGGCTCGGTCGCCCCGATCCGCGACGCTGCTCTCGGCCGAACCCTCCTCAAGCTTGATCTTCTCTCACTCGGGCCGATCCGAGCCTCCACCGGCCGGATCGACCTCCTCGGACTCGCTCGCCGGCGGCCTCCCCCGAAGTCTCTCAGTGGGAGGTCAGCCGAGCTCGCGACCCGAGTTCTCTCTCGCTCGCTCTTTGATTCCTCCCCCGAAGTCTCTCAGTGGGAAGATCTCGGAGCTCGCTCGTCATTCCTCCCCCGAAGTCTCTCAGTGGGAAGATCTCCAAGCTTGCGATGCCGTTCGTCGACGGAGGTGCTCCTCTATTTATAGGCGAGGAGGTCCGGTCGACGGAGCTTCGATCGGCGGTCCCCTTCGCGCGCCGAGCGGTTCTCCTTGGCTGGACCGGCGTCCCATCCGAGCTTATCCAGCGAAGCGTGCTCGGCATTGATGGCGCCCGAGATCTTATCCTCTCCGGCCGACGTCGGCCTACTCCCCTCGGCCGTAGGCCGTCCTTTGCGCGCGTCGTCATCTTCGCGCGTGAACTACGAGGCGAGAGAAAGAAGGAACGAGGAAGAAGAAGAGGGAAGAAGAAGAAAGAAGAAGAAGGGGAAAAGAGGGGTGGGGCCAAGTCGTGCGAAAAGAAAGAAAAGGGGGCTGACTGCTTTTCTTGCTTTTATTATTATTTTTTTGTTTTTGTTTTTGTTATTTATTTTGTTTATTATCCGAAAAAGGAAAAACAAAGATTAAAAGAAATTAAAGCCTAACTAACCAAAATTTTAGGTGTCAACAGCTGCCCCTCTTTGAAGGTGAGTTCGCAAAGGTTGCATTCAAAGATAAACCGGATACCTAAATTTTGTCTATATATATGCAATAGATTATATGATATTTAGGACCTAGTGTCCTATGCAGAAAATGAGCAATATAACATTGCATATACTAAGACAGATAAGAAGATACCTGTAGTTACTTACCGGTAGTGAGTGAGTTAGGGTGTGAACCCCGAGTTTTGGCAAGTATCAAGGCGTCATCTTACCTGGTGATATGAGGAGGTTGCTTTTCCAAGGCTCGAACCATTCTTCGGTCACCTGTTAAAACAATCAATGATTTGTCTAGGACCCGAACCTTTCTTCGGTCGCCTTGACGGGAGACTGCTCTTCCAGGACCCGAACCATTCTTCGGTCGCCTGTTGGAGTAATCAGTGGTTTGTCTCGGACCCGAACCATTCTTCGGTCGCCGTGACGGGAAATTGCTTCTCCAAAACCCGAACCATTTTTCGGTCGCCTGTTAAAACAATGAATGATTTGTTTAGGACCCGAACCTTTCTTCGGTCGCCTTGACGGGAGACTGCTCCGACCTTTCTCAGGGCATCTCATTTGTGGGTGCTTGATCTGTATCAAGGACACCAGTTGGTACCCGACCTTTCTCAGGAGATGCGCCGACCTTTCTCAGGGCATCATATTTGTTGAGGTGTCTAGCTTCTGTCAAAGACACTAGTTGGAACCCAACCTTTCTCGGGAGGATGCACCGACCTTTCTCAGGGCATCGATTTGTGGGGTGTCTGACTTTTGTCGAAGACACCAGTCGGAACCCGACCTTTCTCGGGAGGATGCACTGACCTTTCTCAGGGCATCGATTTGGGAGATACTTGGACATTTACAGGCATATTAAAGAGTACCTGGATATTCACAAGTACTAACATGAAGGATATTTGGGCCTTTGCAGGCGTCGAAATGGGTATCTGGCTGACCATAGGCATTGAAGGGGTACTTGGATGATCACAAGTATGAATTCTTGGAGGATACTTGGACATTCACAAGCATCGAAGGGGTACTTGATAATTGGGAATATCAAGGACATACCTTGGATATTTGTGAAGGTGTCTCACCTCTTGGCAGTTGGGAAATATCGAGGGCATACCTGGGATATTCATGAAGGTCTCTCACCTCCTGGTAGTTGGAATATCGAGGGCGTACCTGGGATATTCGTGAAGGTCTCTCACCTCCTGGTAGTTGGAATATCGAGGATGTACCTTGGATATTCATGAAGGTCTCTCACCTCCTAGTAATGGGAATATCGAGGGCGTACCTGAGATATTCGTGAAGGTCTCTCACCTCCTGGTAGTTGGGAATATCGAGGACGTACCTTGGATATCCATGAAGGTCTCTCACCTCCTGGTAGTTGGAATATCGAGGATGTACCTTGGATATTCATGAAGGTCTCTCACCTCCTGGTAATGGGAATATCGAGGGCGTACCTGAGATATTCGTGAAGGTCTCTCACCTCCTGGTAGTTGGGAATATCGAGGACATACCTGGGATATTCATGAAGGTCTCTCACCTCCTGGTAATGGGGAATATTGAGGACGTGCCCCGAATATTCATGAAGGTCTCTCACCTCCTGGTAATTGGGAATATCAAGGGCGTACCTGAGATATTCGTGAAGGTCTCTCACCTTTTGGTAAAGGGGAATATTGAGGACGTGCCCCGAATATTCATGAAGGTCTCTCACCTCCTGGTAAATGGGAATATCGATGGCGTACCTGAGATATTCGTGAAGGTCTCTCACCTCCTGGTAAAGGGGAATATCGAGGACGTACCTGGGATATTTGTGAAGGTTTCTCACCTCCTGGTAATGGGAATATCAAGGGTGTGCCCCGAATATTCATGAAGGTCTCTCACCTCCTGGTAATAAGAATTTGAATGTAGCACGAGGCTTACCTGGATTGCCGCAGGCACTTAAAAGGGGTGGAACACTTGGATAGCCACGGGTGTACAAAGTACTGGAATACTTAGATGAACATAAGTATTTAATGATACAACCTGGGACTACTTAGACAGGTCCAAGTGTTATGATGATAAGAGAACATACCTGGTAATCGCAGGTGCACAACGCAGTGGAATACTTGAACAACTACTAGTATTCAAAGATACAATTCTGAAGACAACCCGGACAGGTCAAGTGTCACGGAATTAGAGTATCTAGACAATGAAAGGTACTCAAAGGTAGTGGGATACTTGACGATATGGGGATACCTAGACAGCAGTAGGTATTCCAAGAGATACTTGGTCAGTTACAAGTATCAATACTCTGGGAACAACTCGGACAGGTCGAGTGTCAGAAAAAGGGAGTACTTGAACGATGGCCGGTACTCAAAGACAATGGGGATACCTAGACAGCAGTAAGCACCCAAACTCAAGGGACGACTCAAATAGGTTGAGTGTCAATAAGAGAGTACCTAGACAGTGATAGGTATCTTAAGACAAATGGGGATAGAGATATGCTTACCTGGCAATATCTCTGATCTCTAAGAGTATGTTTGCTATTTGCACAATATGCACACATGATTGTCTATGCTGTAGATTCATGAGTTCAAATGAGATTCATGCATGATAATTTTGTCAATTTTGCATCATCTGATTTCCACTGGGGAAGATTTTGAAAGACAACCTTAATTTAGAATGTAGATGTCTTGAGCATGCCAGATGAGGAACTTTCAGTCTGAAAGGACTTTTTGCTCACTCTCATGGAAAATGCTATCCTGACCATTGATGCAGGATTTATAAGGACCACACTATCTCACTGTCATCATGTCAGCAGGGGTCCGAGTATTCTTGCAAACAGTACGACTTTACCAATGTAAGAGGTCTTTGTCGAAACTGTGATGAAGTCTTGGCCAGCGGCTCATCGAGGGGGACCATCAAGGTCAAGGCTTATGAATGGAGTGCCGCACGATTGTCTCCGGGTTTGCAAGTCAAGAATCCTGCGAAAAGAGATAGAGTAATCTTGCTCGTACTTCTTCGAGCGATGTTTATAGACATATGAAATCCTACGTTAATTAAAGTGCCCTAGTCTGAAGAGACTTTTACAATGGGATGCAACGTAGGCTTGGCTCATGTGTAAAGGGGTGAGAGCTGGTGATTGCCTTGGCATTTGTCACCGGTCTTTTTTGTCAATGGAGGTTCTATGGACCACAACAACAACTTTTCTTGGCTGTATTTTTGACTGGGGGGCATTGGCCTTGCTTTTACCAGGCACACTGCTTTTTTCATGCTCCTATTTTTATTCCAGTTCTTCTTATATGGGCATTGACCTTGCTCTTACCAGGTACACAGCTTTTTATGCCCCTGTTTTTTCATTTTTTTCATTCTTGTTGCTTGAGAGCTAATCTTGACAAGTTCAAGCAAACGCCTTTGTTAGACTATTGAGTCTTCATCTTTTGCCGACGCTTCTGATTATGCTGCTCAAATGGCAGTAGCTTCTATTTTGTCTTAATGTGAGGGTAAAATTACAGACTCACTTGAGTTGTACAATGAATACAAGTGCGTAGAGAAAGAATTGCTCTTCGTCATTCTAGGGCACTTAAATTAACACGAGTGTTCATATGCAATAAAGACACCGAAGATTGATGCAAGTGCGAGCAAGAAAATTTCTATCTCTCTTCTCACCTTGTGATGCTGCTTTGCCTCCGCTCCGCCCCCAATGTGGGGTGGTTCTTGACGGGGGTATGAGAGAAACTTCACTAGTGTATGGGGCTCAATGGGGTGAGTAATGGAGTGCCTCTCACTATTTTGGTTATCGTACCATTCGCGAGAGAACTCTTTACCCTGCAGTCATGGAATCTTCTGCACTCATCTCACAAGTGTATAGATGGGGGGGACTGTGTGTAGGATATGGCTTGCCTTTCATCATTCTGACGCGCCTCATCCAGCATGCTCAATTAATCTTGTATTCTTCACTTAGCTATCTATTCTAATAATCCTCAGTGGAATCAGTGACTTAGACAGACAAAATCATCATGTAGAATTCATCTGGAAACGACATGCAACATTTTGAATATGGAGTTTGAACTCTTCAAAACAAGTGAATGGTTTTGACTCCAGAAACCCTATTAACAGCTTTAGGGGTGTTTACTTGGTGGTATTGTACTTACAAATGTGTTGAATTTTGAACATCAAAAGAGTTATTCACAAATGGCTATCGATGGTTGTCCCTATTAATTAGGGATATGACACATGAAGGATCAGCCGAGGTTGGGGATTTAATCGGGCATCTCTGCTTTTGTCCTTGCAGAAAAGAGGATGAAAATGGATCAATCAACAGGGTCAAAATTACAGGTGAATTGAGGCCTGAAGGATCTCTATCATTTGCTTTGGCGATACTTGAGACGCCATTTTGCTTGGGAGAGTTTGTCATGCCTCTCATTGATTTGTTATATTTGTTTTTTACAATTGGGTAATCCCTTCGCTGGTTTGCAAATGATTAAGTGGACCTGGAGTACAAAGAGTACATGAAGTCTCGTGTCTTCCATTTCATCAGGTCAATTATTCTCCTTAATTGGCTTATGGATGGCATGTCCCTTTACACGAAGTCAAGTGAATTTGATGCAGGTCATTTCCATGTACTAGCTTGGCCAATATTGATTTGCCAAACCATCAAATTTGGCTCTTGAATCCTGGTGCTTCCTACCAATAGGGGGAATATGTCAAAAGTGAATTCAAAGAGGGGGGAGCATTGGAAAAGATACCAAATTACTCTTCTCCAAAGTTTGTATTTGCTGACTCCTAGGGATATTTGAATGTCGATGACAGCCTTTTCGTCTCGGCACAGTTTGACATTTCTTTCGATTGGCCTTCCTCACTCCTGGCCATGTATGCACGATTGACGGTTGTCGATTTATCTTCAACCCCTTTCTTTTGTGGAATTTCTCCTTCTGTCTTAAACTATAGCATCATTGGGCAAAATTCATGTACCTCAAGCTTCTATGGAATCTGAGATCAAAATCTCAAGCTTTCTGATGGCAATTACTCCTTGGAAGAATATGCGTCTGGAGTGAAGCTTCTAAATTCCAAAGTCATTGTCTAGGGTGTGGGGCTATAAATCGCCTTGACTGTCTAGATTTTTTTTATTTTCTGTTGACAGTGATCACTTTTAAGGAAGAGAAGGAACTTCTTCCTTCTACTTTTGGGCTCGTCAAAGTTGAAACTGTAACATCTAGCTGTTTGGGCGCGTCGTGCGACAAGATAGTCCTTTGGCTTAAGACAGAGCTAGGCAAGAGTAAGGCATGTCATGGATGCTTCGATTCAACTGTATGCCTGTACATGTTGCGTCTCATCTTTCATTTCCTGTAAATAGAAGAGAGAGGACATCATTTCCAAACTTATATTTTTGAAATGGGATGATTCTTTCTATTTGCCCCTGTTTTCTTGGCAGGGTATCTTTGAATTTAGCTAGTTCACATGATGCGCCAGCTTCAAATGCCCCCTATCACACTAAGTCAAAGGGGACAAGAATGATCTTCTGAGACATGAAGTGAGTGAGTCAGAAAGACAAACATGATTAAATTTATCAAAAGCTTTTGGGTGATGAAATTTTTTTATTTTCAAAATACATCTTTGGGGAAGAAAAAGCATGAGGAAGCCCAGCCCTCAGTATTCTCCTTGGATGATATTTTCTTTTCATGGTTGGATAACATCACCGGGCTGGTTTGGGATACCGCCTCATGCTCTCAAAATATTTTCAACTTTATTTAATAGGTGGATTTACATTTTGGGAAAGTGTTTTCAAAAGTTAGTTCCTCAAGCGAAACTAATGTTGAAAATGAAAACAAGCCAGACTTAAGAAAGATGTACAAGTTCCCACGTAGGGGAATACAAAAGGAAATTAAAAAGGGTTCTACTCGAGCGGGTCTGCACCCATTTCTCCTTACGGTCCTTCATTGATGGTGTCCATGAAAAGGTCTCCAAACATGGTGGCCATGTCATCTGGCCCTTCTTTCTCTGTTGCTAAGGGTGGCACTTCATTGCCTGAATAATACCCGGCCTTCACCAGCCCTTGATGAATGTCAGCAGTATGTGCTTTGACATTTCTGCTCTGACTGTCTTCAAAACTGAATACCGCATTTACTTTGTCGGTGTGATCAGGGAGCGGATTGTCTTGAAATGAGAAAGCTTTAGTGTCTAACAGGTTCTGAATTCGACTCTTGAGGGCAAAGCACTCATCAGTCGAATGTCCCACTTCTTCCATGTGATAGTCACATATTTTTGACGGGTCATAGTTGGAAAAACTTTCAGCGTTGGGTCATTTTGGCTCAATCAAAAGGAGGTTCTTTTTCCGGAGGACTGCTAGTACCTGTGACGGAGATCCAGGAAGAGGAGCAAATTGTCTCTTGTTGTTGTAACGCTGAGATGGCTGACGGCTGGTGGTCTGTTGCTGTCTTGCACTTGTCTGTATTGTTGGAGAATGATTGTAGGTTGCATTGACATCTACCAGGGGTTCTTTATCTTTCTTCATGCTGAGCTTGCCCATGGATGCAGGTTCAGTGAACCAACCATTCCTTAACCCTATCTCGATTTGCTCCCCTACTGGAATGAGTTGATTAAATGGTTCGGCGATCGTGGTTACCATTCGATTGCGGTACTCGTAAGGGAGGGTTTTGATAAACATCTTTCTCAACTCGAAATCGGTTGGTTCAGGACTGATTTGGGCGGCCAGATTCCTCCATCGGATAGTATATTCTTTGAACGATTCGTGCTTTTTTCTTTTCGGTATGCTCAAGATCCTCACGAGAAGGGGTAATGTCCATTATGAACTTATATTGCTTGAGGAATGCCTCACTCACTTCGCTCCATGTTTCAAGGAGATTCATATTCTTTGTAATATACCATCTTAGGGCAGGGCCTATTAGACTTGATTGGAACAACTGGATCATTAATGGTGCATTATTAACGTATTGGGTCATTCAAACCAAGTACATTTGCAAATGAGCCCTAGGGCAAGTCGTGCCATCGTACTTCTCAAACTCAGGCATTTTGAATTTTTCCGGCATTTTGACATTGGAATAAATGGAGAGGTCCGTCAAAGTAGGATCTTGGAGGCCTTGCAGTTGTTTCAGCTTCTCCTCAAGCTTTTCGAGGCATTTGTCATGCTCAGTTTTAGACAAACTGTCTGGCCTAGCTTTCTCGATCATGGTTGGGTGCGGATCATCCTCCAATTCGGGCATGTTATCGTCGATATCTCCACCTTGATCACCCCTAGTAGATGATTGTGGCAACAATACCTCGATTGAGGCTGAGGCGGGAGTGAGTTTGCCCTGGATGGAGTCTATCTGCTTCGAAAGTTGTTGAAGCACATTGAAGACTTGCTTCATTTCACTTTCCATGATCGCAATACGGCTTGGTATATTTTCTTCGGCCATTCTTGCTCTTGCTTTTGAATGAGTCTGGATTGGCGAACGTTGATGTTCCGTGATTACCTAGTCATGAATAAACAAGCTTGTGTGAATACAAGGCGTAAATAGGGAGTTAGTCCATGATGACAACCTACCCCTACTCATTTCGTTTATTCATGAAAAGGTAGACGATTTCCTAAGCATGGATTGAAAAAGAGGGCACATGACATGTTAACATGAGCTAAAAAGATATTCAATTTGAAAGGCGAAGAAAGCATGAGTTGCAACAAATTTTGAAAAAGATTTCTATCCCCTTTTTTGAGGCAAATGAAAATTCTTGCGGAAAAGAATTTTGTAACATGCTTGAGAATAAAAACATCAACTGAAAGTAATTTTTGCAAATTTTTTTTTAAACTTTTTAAAAAAAACTTTATGACAATTACTTCCAAATTTAGATGACCATGATATTAAATCCTACACTAATCATGGACTACTCAATATATACAGGAAGGTAAGTAAATTGCAAAGTACACGAAATAAAAACTTACTTCACACGAGAAAATTGATGGCAATCACATAGACATGCGCATGATATGTGCGGCTCGATTTCTAACTGAGAATGTTTGTTGAGATTAAAAGAATATCCGCCCGTCGCAGTCTCGCTTTAACAGCATACCCTCCTAACCTCGGCTAAGAAATTCGGGGAAAAGAAAGGCGACCTCTACATCGCAGTCTCGCGTTCGAGGTCGTATCTTTCTTGACACCATCCTAAATATCCTATGGCGGCCTAGGTCCGGCGGCCGGGTTGTGTGTGCCATGTGTAGTGCTAAAACATTTAAGGATGCACGGTAGTTTATAATCACAAAACATTTTATTTTAAAAGAATAAAAAAAACTTTAAGCTATTACCCTGCACAAAAGAAAAAAATCCAAGTCAGCAAAGCATTTAAACAAAAATAAAATGGCCTAAGTCCTCAAATTCCCCAGTGGAGTCGCCAAGCTGTCGCGACCTCTTTTTTTCTCGGCACCCGCAATCGGGTACGAGCGCCTAAGGAGGCTAATGGCTCGGCTGAATTTATTAAGCCCGGACTCTCCCAAGTCCACCAATTCACGACTTAATGGTTCAAGTTTTAAACCTATAAATCAATTTTTAAAATGGAGTCGCCACTAATCGATTTGGGGTGGGTTGATTAGAAACCTAAGTGAAGTATCGGGAGAAATACTCACTCGCGCAACCAGAGAAATTAGGATCGGGGACTTGATTACACTAGTTAATCACTAATGCCCTTTCGGTACCTAATCTTGTTTAAACCCTAAGGCTTTTTGGATTTTTGAGGGATTTTCCATGCATTTGTGGGAGGAAAAACATTTTCTAGGTCTTTTCTAATTTTTGGACACAAAAGGGTTTTTTTTTTTTTTTTTTTTTGGGATTTTTTTTGGTATTTTTGGGAAAATACAAGTCTTTTTGGCTTTTTCTGAAGTTTTTGACATTTTTTGGCTTTTTCATGAATTTTTGGCCTTTTTGGACTTTTGACATTTTTTCGGAAAATATGAAATATTTTGATTTTTTTTTATTTTTTGGAAAATAAAATATTTTTATCATTTTTTACTATTTTTCGATTTTCTGTTAATTAAAACATTTTTTTTATTTTTGGAAAATAAAATATTTTTTAATAAAATATTTTTTGATTTTTCCTTTTTTAATTAAAGTATTACATAAAGTAATAAAAAGCCAACCCAGGTCGGATCCGCGGGTTGGGTCCGACCCGGGTCGACGACCCAAACGGGGACGGGCCCGCGTTGCGGGCCCGACTCAGTTTTTCTTTCTCTTTTTTTTTTTCGGAAAATCGCAGCCCAAAAGCGAAATAGGCCCACTTCTCTTAGGCCCGCACAGATTTGGCCCGCGCAACTAAACCCTAGAGGAACCGGGTCATCCGCCCGACCCGACGACCCGACTCCGGCCGCCCCAAATTCGCGAAACCCTACCCGAATCCGACCCGCCTTTTGACCGGATTTCAGCCCGGCCTCAGAATGCAGAAACCTTACTCGATTCGTGGCCCGGGTCCGATCCGATGACCCGAGGCCACGACCCGAAAAATCGAGAACCCTAGGGTTCCCGATTCGCGGCACCGAGGGAGGGGGACGAGGTGTGCCCGGCGGCAGCGGCGGCGATGGCAGCGATACGAGCGATGTAAGACAGCAACGGCGGGAGGACATGGTGCGGCGGTACAACGGCGGCGATGGATGGTGATGCCAAGGGGAACGGCGGATAGAGAGCGACCGGGGGGTTGGATCTCGCGGTGGCTCAAAGCGACGCGGCGAACGGCGGCTAGGGTTTCGACGATGGGGCATCAACGACGGATTGACGAGGACGACGCATTAGAAGGCATCTCGCTACCTGTTTGCGGCGTCGGGGCTCGGTTGGCGGTGTCGACGGCGAGACGGCGGCACGGCGGGATCCGGGGGTAGCAGCGGCGTCGGGATGTCGTGGTGTCGGCGTCGCGGAAGGGCTTGGTCGCCCCGATGCGCTACGCTGCTCTCGGCCGAACCCTCCTCAAGCTTGATCTTCTCTCACTCGGGCCGGATCCGAGCCTCCACCGGCCGGATCGACCTCCTCGGACTCGCTCGTCGGCGGCCTCGAAGTCTCTCGGTGGGAGGTCGGCCGAGCTCGCGACCCGAGTTCTCTCTCGCTCGCTCTTTGATTCCTCCCCCGAAGTCTCTCAGTGGGAAGATCTCGGAGCTCGCTCGTCATTCCTCCCCCGAAGTCTCTCAGTGGGAAGATCTCCAAGCTTGCGATGCCGTTCGTCAACGGAGGTGCTCCTCTATTTATAGGCGAGGAGGTCCGGTCGACGGAGCTTCGACCGGCGGTCCCCTTCGCGCGCCGAGCGGTTCTCCTTGGCTGGACCGGCGTCCCATCCGAGCTTATCCAGCGAAGCGTGCTCGGCATTGATGGCGCCCGAGATCTTATCCTCTCCGGCCGACGTCGGCCTACTCCCTCGGCCGTAGGCCGTCCTTTGCGCGCGTCGTCATCTTCGCGCGTGAACTACGAGAGGCGAGAGAAAGAAGGAACGAGGAAGAAGAAGAGGGAAGAAGAAGAAAGAAGAAGAAGGGGAAAAGAGGGGTGGGGCAAGTCGTGCGAAAAGAAAGAAAAGGGGGCTGACCGCTTTTCTTGCTTTTATTATTATTTTTTTGTTTTTGTTTTTGTTATTTATTTTGTTTATTATCCGAAAAAGGAAAAACAAAGATTAAAAGAAATTAAAGCCTAACTAACCAAAATTTTAGGTGTCAACAATCCTCATAGTCATCACTCTATATCCCTTTTTGATCATCCATGAATTTCACATTTATGAATTCTTTCACTATCTTTGAATTTTTGTTAAAGATTGGATAGGCTTTACTTGTAGTCAAGTAACCAAGAAAGATATCTTCACTAGCTCGTGGATCAAACTTCCCGATGTTGTCATTTGTATTCTTAAAAATGAAATATTTGCATCCAAATACATGGAAGTAGCGTAGAGTAGATTTTCTTCCTTCATATATCTCGTATGGAGTCTTTTTTATCATAGGTTTGAGTAATATTCTGTTAAGAGTGTAACATGCGATGGCAACACCGTTATCCCAGAAATAAGTAATTGCATTACTTTCGATCAATATTGTCCTTGCCATTTCTTGCAATGATCAATTTCTTTTTTCTGCTACCACATTCTGTTGAGGAGTGTAAGTAGTGGAGAAGTTGTGTTCCACTCCATTTTCATCACAATATTCAGCAAAGCTTTGGTTGGCAAATTCTCCTCCATGGTCAGTTCTAATGGTAGTGATGTTGTATCCCTTCTCATTTTGAACTTGTCGAGCAAATTTCTTAAAAGAATGAAGTGCCTCATTCTTATGTGATAAAAACATTTCCCAAGTGAATCTCAAGTAGTCATCCACTATGACTAGATAGTATTTTCTTCCTCCTAGACTTGTTGTTCATGTTGGTCCAAATAGGTCAATATGCAATAATTACAAAGATCTGTTAGTAGTAATAGCTTCAATAGATTTGAAAGAGTTTCTCGCCTTTTTTTTCCAATGTGCATGCATTACATGTGTCATAATTGCTGTAATTGATTTTTGGTAAACGACAAACTATATCTTTGGAAGATATTTTATGAATCTACTTTGCATTAATATGACCTAATTTCTTGTACCATAGATCATATTCTTTCTTAATAGATATTAAATAGTATGATTCCTCAAAGTTGATGTCAAGTAAGTAGATGTTGCCATACCTATTTCTAGTGAATATTTGTGATTTATCCTTGTTGTGTCTATTCACTTACATTTCTTGAATTTTTTTTTTTTTTGGTACCCTTTTCACAAAGTTGACTTCTACTAAGGAGATTGTGCTCTAGACCTTGTGCGAGTAAAACATATTCAACAAATAAATTTTCCAACCTGATGTTTCATTTCCCGATAATTCTTCCTTTATCTTTTCCTCCAAATGTAACTATGCCTCTATCTATGGTTGTAAGCATTACAAACTTGTTGTTGTCTCTAGTCATATGTCAAGAACACCTGCTATATAAATACCACTTGTTTTTCTTCAAGATAATCTGAAATCAAAGTAAATCTCATCTTTTCTTTGGTACCCACATAAACTTAGGTCCTTTGTAGTTAGGTTTTAATTCAGGATCAAAAGACCAGCTAGTTTTCCTGAATTTCTTAAGCTGTTTTGGACAGTCCATTTTAAGATTGCTGTATCCTCCACAGTTTGAATACTTAGGAAATTTCTTACCAATAAGTGAGACTTGTAAAAGTGTGCAAGAGGTTTGTGCTTTAATCTATCCTTTGCTTTTGGAAAATGATTCGTCTCATCTTCATTTCCTTCACATCCAAGATCACTATTGTTGTAGTGAGGAACTAGGATAAAGATAATGTGCTGTAATGTTTTTGAACCAAAAGAAGATTTAATGTTGATTTTTGAAATTTTATCCTTGACATTCTCATTCTCAGCTTGCAAGAGCTTTACTTGATTTATTTGAGAATCAAACTCTTTCTTCAAGTTGTCATTGAGAGTTTTGTTAGTGAGGTTTTAAGTGGTAAGACTGTGAACCTCCTTTTTTAAAGGAGAAATTCATTTTAAAGCTTCTTGGTGTTTTTCAAACATCTACTTTAAAAAATCTTTCAATTCATCGTAAGACAACTCATAATCTTTTATCTCTTCTTCTTCTAATTCGAATTCAGCCATGAGACAAAGATTTGTTTCTTCTTCATCACTTGATTCACATTCGATGTCACTCCATGTTTCAGCTTTCAGCACCTTTTTCTTTTTCTCAATTTTCCCTTTCTTCTTCTTGATGGATGGACATTCTAGTTTTATGTGTCCAGATTTCCTACATTCATAGCACACGATGTCCTTACCTTTGGATTCTTCCTTTTTTAAACTTCTTTGTTAGTAATACCATGTCTTCATCAATTTTTTCATCATCAAAGGATATTTCTCAACTAGTATCATCAAGATTAGCTTTAAATGCAATGATTTTCTTACCTTTGGAGTTGCTTTCTTCATTTTGAAGCTCGACTTCATAGGACATGAATGTTCCTATAAGCTCGTCCATTGTGATTGGTTGAATCCTCATGGTTTCTCATGGTGAGGTATTGACAGTACTCTATTCCTTGGAAAGAGCTCGTAGTATTTTGTTTACTTTCTCGGCATCTATGTATATTTTTCCTTAAAGAGCAAGTCCATTCATTATTTTAGTGAATCGTGTGAACATTTGAGTCACTATTTCATCGAACTTTATCCTGAATAGCTCATAGTTTCTAAGCAAGATGTTTAGCTTTGTTTCTTTGACTCTGTCTATTCCTTCAAATGTCAGCGTAATGCGATCCTAGATTTCCTTCGTTATATCACAAGAAGAGATTCTATTAAATTCAAAATGTGACAATACACAATACAAGAGGTGTTTCGCTTTAGCATTAAGAACGGCTCTTTTTCAAGATTTTTTTGTAGCGTTGACGATTGCTGCTTCCTAGCCTTTTTGTTGAACAAAAATTGGTACTTCTAGACCGTTTGCAACTACATCCCACATATCTAGATCTCAAGCTTCAATTTATAATTTCATTATTTGCTTCCAATAGCCATAGTTGCTTTCATCAAAATATGGCAACTTGTTGGGAGCTTAAGCATCATTAGTAAAGAAGCTGTCAAGGTTAGCCATAATAAAATATCTTTGTATTCAAAAGAAATACACCTTAGATAATGAGCAACAAAACTCCGATACTAATTGTTGAAGCTAACAATACAACCTATAGGGGGTGAATAGGTTGTTTTCAAACTTTAATGATCTTTTTATGGAAACTAGCTAATTGCCAAGTAAAGAGCACCTCAACATAATGTTTAAGCAAACACTTACTAACTGTATGCCAATTTATATACGAAGATGAAAAGCAGTGTGACACGGAAAGTTATAGTGGTTCAGCTTTATCCTCAAGTCTACGTACACTCTTCAAACTAATAGTCTTAAGACGAGCTAAATTCCATTAACAATCTGCTTGGAAAGATATAACCAGCTAGTACTGATCCTTCACGTGATAGATCATACTATCTAAATTTAGTTGCTACTCTTATACTCGTTCACTTAATTCGTAGCACAATTGCTAAACAGCATGACAAACAAATAATAAGACAGAGAGCTTTCAACAAAGAATAATAGTACGTGAGCTACTCGATCTTTTATGTGGCACACTCTCCTTTGGTTCTTCAAAACCTTCTCTTTTATACTTTTCCTCAATCCATCCATTGAGGTTAGTTTAGAGAAGTAGATGACCGTTAAAGAGTTTTTCGTTAAGCTATTGTCTAGGAATATATTGCTCATACAGCTTTTTTCTAATAGCAACTGCTACTTTCTTCTCACTACGGTCTCTAACTAACCTATCAGCCACTCTAGCTACTCGCTACATGCTTTATTCCAATTTTGCTACTATGTGAATCCAGATCATTGAACGGCTTTTTAGCTAACCTAACGAACATTAATTGAGATACTTGGTTGTCACATTACCATCGACCTAATCTTTACTGCTATATATATATCATCGTACATGATCTTTTGGTTGACTAGTGCTATTTGTAATAATAGGACATTTGCGAACTTCTTTATGATGGATCACACCATGATATTGTGTAGTATTTTGGTCCAAACATGTGCAAATAACATTGTAAGTAATATACTAAGGATACTTTGGGCATTATCAAAATCTCTTGGAAATGTTTTCTCTAACAATATATATATATATATAGACACACACTAGTTTTTTGGATGAATAAGTATGAAATCATGTTTCGAGTCTTTTTTTCCAAAACTACAGCCATCTTTACAATTATTACTAAGAGAAACCCTGAAGATATACTAGAATTGCTATGTAGTATTCTCATTTGAGACTTCATTGTATCCTAGATGATATTTGTTTTTTTTTTTTTTTAGTACCCAGGGAACCTCGTACAGCCGGTAGCCGGCGGGTAAACCCTGGAGCGACACTAGCGGAGAACCACCACCCCAATGTCGCGCTTAAAATCACGTGCAGCCAGCGGGATTCGACCCCCTCCACTTTCGTTAGCTTCATTAGAGAGCCTTATCCAACTGGGCCACCACAGGCAGTGGTATCCTAGATGATATTTGTTAGTGACCATTAACAACATTATAGGGCAAATACATTCTTATAGAAATTCGATGCCATATGTTCCCAACTATAATAACACATAAGATTAAAGGCTCTCTCCTATAGCAAGACCCAGGTCAATAATGCATCCCTAATTGAGGGGCGCGATTTCAAATATGGTCGACACAAGATGGTCCTTGGTTTTGTGACTAGGAAGGCCATGTCCATCTCCACACTTGTAAAATCAATGAGAAGCTCCATCTCCACACTTGTAAAAGCAATGAGAAGCTCATGCCAAATTCAAATAGGCAATGAGAAAAGGACTAAACCTAAAGAATGGGTAGTCCTCAAACACTTCGTTGTTCATTTTCTTCTAAAGTACCAAATGCCCGATAAGTTCTTGTATGGTTGTCTTATTAACTTTGTATTAGTTCAAAGGTTGTTTTTGTTTATTAAGTATTTTTGGAAATTATGAAAATTCAGAATTTTATTTATTAAAAATATTATTTTTTATTATTACTTTACTATTTCAAATTTTTATGTGTCTTTTCAAGACAATATTGGAAATTATACTCGTTCAATTTGCACTTTCCTAAAGAGTTGCATTTTTTTCGTTTTGCAACTTCTTCAAAAGGGATGCCTTTGTTCACTTTGTAACCTTTCACGAAAAGTTGCCTATGTCCTTTAACATCGATTTATATATATGTTAGTTTTTGGATGAACGAGTATAAAATCATTTTTTGAGTCTTCTTTCCAAATATATAACCACCTTTACAATTGTTTCCTATAGAGACCCTAGAGATATACTAGAATTGTTATCTAGTATTCTCATTTAAGACTCTGTTGTGTTTTGAGGATATTTGTCAATGACCATTAGTAACGTTGTGAGGCAAATAAATTCTAAAAAAAGGTAATATCACAAAAGGCCATCTCCATCTCCATACTCGTAAAAGCAATGAGAAGCTCGTGCCAAATTCAAATAGGCATCGAGAAAAGGCCTGAACCTAGAGAATGGGTAATCCTCAAACACTTCTTTGTTCATTTTCTTCCATGTCTCGTGCACCAGATGCCTGATATGTTCTCGTGCAGCTTCAAAAAGAAGCGCTGGTTTCATTAATGTAGCATTCCATCGCCTTCAAGTTGTCTCCTTGTGTCAATTCATGCTAAGCACGGACAACAATGATGGGTTGCAAGCATAAGTCCCCAGATTTATTTCGCATTTGCATATGAGAAATAAAGAAGAATAGCACATCACTGTGGATATTTCGATAATTTGTATTTCTCATAAGAGATCATTTATAAGGAAAGGACAACTATCAAGGCAAGTTACCAATGATGTACTGAGATCATCATTCAATTGAAGGATCTTGGTGGAAGAATGCATGAGACTAGGGATTTTCAACACATAATCAAGTCCCTCTTCTGGATAAAAAAGCACTTGGAGTGTCAAAACTTGGCATAGAGATCATTTGAAAGCTGAGGATCTTCAGTGTTGTTATAGATGGAACATAAAGCGTTGTTGATCTCGGTCTCAAAATGATATCCTAGTCCAAGTCTTTGAACCATGTCAATGAACTCGAGCTTGGCCACTTGATTCATTTCCCCGTCGAATAGACCCTTGACTTCTTTCTTCAACCTTTGAACTTGCTACATATATTTACTCTCCTAGGCAAAAGAAAACTCAGAAAAATGAGATCTTAATCAAAGTTAATGCACAAGCAAACTTGAATAGTGCCTCTCGTATTGAAACGGATCGATTCTCAATATAGTTGCAAAAACATTTGAATAGGCACTGTCGAGCTCTTGCTATTTGTTGAGAATATGCCTTTTGACCAGGTTTATCGATATCTCCTATATAATATTGTTGTGGTTGCTTGTAAATTTGATACCGTGGCAGTGGATGAATATGTGTGTTACGTATCTCGAATGTCGTATATAAATCATATACAGAAGTACACATGAGACTATCCCTCACCAAACTTATGTTTTTTTTTTTTCGGTCAACGTGGTAACTTAAAATTTGAACACAGCAAAGTGAAGCCAACGTATTAATCGATGCCAACAGAATTCTAATATTCAAATAATCAGTGCCAATATGGAATGAAGTGTTAGTGAAATTTGCTTAAATTTGTCTTGAGTTATTGTTTTTGTAGTTTGGCGAATTGACTATCCACAGTAGTGACGAGTTTTTCCACATTATATTTTCAGCTAGCATTGACATGGACATGAGCTTCAAATTGTCAGAACCATAGACCAAAAAGTTTGATAGGGAATTTTTCTAAGTGAGGACCAAATAGGAAAAAGATTGCAAAGTCAGGACTAAATGTGAATATTTTCCAGAGTACTTAAGATAGGCTGGGTTTTGTGGTGAAAAAAGAAAATCATTACGGGGTAATCAACATTAAGTGACTGCACAAAGCCATAGTCCGAAACACTAGGTTGCCAATTCGCCGAACGTCTCGCAGTCTCTTGATCTTCAATCTTCAAAGCGCATGTCATGAATTGAGCGCCGGAGGAGATGGAGGCAGAGGAGGAGGAGGAGCAAAGGTGTCGAAAGGATAAGAGAGAGGGTTGATTATGGCGGATCGAGGAGGGAAGGAAGCTTGGGCACAGAACAGGAAGAGCCATTGCGAAGTTTATTGCAAGTCTCTTCGTATGCTAACCATCCTTTATATAGGGGTTGTTGTGGAAACCGTCACGGAAAAAGTTTTTAGTTGTTTTCAGTGCAAATTTTTACTCACGCTATTCTCCGAGCATTGCAATTTATCTTCTTCTTTTTTTATTTGGTTTCAAAACAGCTGTCCTCAACACACCATGCTTAATTTGGATGAATGCAAACGTCGTGCTTCAAAACTAGAGGTGTCTGAACCAGTCATAAACCCATTCTTTGACTCATGTTCTTACAATCAAGTTGTATATGGGTTGTTTAAACATTTAAAAAGGCCAGATGAAAATGAGTTTAAGAAATTAAAGTTCGATCAGATTGGGTCTTGATGGAATTTTAGAGGACGTAACATATATGGCCGGCACACAACACCAAACTAGTATTTAACAATCAATCGGTGCTGTGGCCAAGGAAAAAGTTTCAAAAAATAAATCCATTGATTGTCACCTTCTTTTTTCTTTTTTCTTTTTTCTTTTTTCTTTTTTCTTTTTTCTTTTTTTTTCCTTTTTTAAGGCCTGCAATTAGTAATGTATAACGAACGATTCATTTTGCGTTGATCATTTCTCCAGGGTGAGTATTTTAAGTGACCACCACCAGAAGAAGGAGTCGGGTGATAACAATAACGGTTTCAAATATGTGAGCTAAACGAGGAAAGTCACTAAAATTTGTTGATGGAATATTAGCACTTGAAGGCGGTTAAAAAGATACTATATGGGACTCTATATATCTAATGCTCGAGAGTGCGCTTGTTTTTCCACGCGCATTTTCCCTTTTGATGTATCCTTCTAGGTATGGCCGCTTTGGATAAATCAGACCAAATTTCTAATACTATAGGTAAAAGCAGATTTGTCCTAATAGCTTGAAAATCTGACAATTGTTTAGTGGAATAAGTATACTAGAAGTGCTATAACCTTTTTCACTAGTTTGAATGCCACATCAATATCAAATCGATTACTTGAATGTCATTTTCGGCAAGGGCAAATCATCTTGCATAATTTTTTTTATAATTTTCCATTCTGACGTGAAATTTTTAAAACTAGACTAAAGTCAAACATGGAAATTTTTGTCCATCATGGCAAGAATATAACAAACGGTGTCATTTATTGTTGTTTCTTTAAAATCTTCCCCAATTAGATGACACTGTTTTCAAACTCTTTCTCTTCCTCAAATGATGCCATTTTCAAACTCTATCTCTTCCTATCACTTAAGTGGTCACTTTTAAAAAAGTTGATGAACCTTAGTGTTCATTTCTAAAACTTGCGAAGTCAAAATGATCATTTATGAAATTATTGGAACTTCAATAACATTGTTTGCCTTCTCGAGTGCAGACTTCAACTTTACAACATGTCACGTTGAATGATGTATAATAAATTAATGTCACATAAGTTTTTTCAATGAGGCAAATCACTGATGACACTCGAGTAATCAATTTTTTTTTTTTTTTGGTGGACTCAAGTGAATGAAAAATAAGTTATAATACTAAAGCAAGTATTATACGAAAATTATGGCACTCCTAACATACTTATCACTTTTTTGAGTAATTACTTATTTGCTAATTCATTTTCATATTTCGACTCCATTTGTTTCGCAAAAAAATGAATTATTTGGAAACTATTTTCCTAAAAACGGTTACTTGTATTGCTTAGAAAAATGAATCAATGAAAAGGGTTATCATTAAAAAATTTAAACATAAATTGTTATTGATAATAAACATATTTTTAGTTAACTAATTATTTCGAGCAATATAAGCAATCATTTATGGAAAAATGCTTTCCAAATCATTCATATTCCGCAAAACAAATGCACTCTTAATTTCTTTTTAATTGATTGATTTTTTTACAATGGTAAAATTTGGAACCAAGTTGGGTCCAGAATAGGTCAAGTCGATAAGAGTTGCTAATTGTGTTACTTGCAAACAGCTAATGATAACACCCTTGTCTAACCTTAATCATTGTCAAACTTTTTCAACAAATTGTGGATTTGGTTGGCCATTTTGTCTTCTAGGCAATGGGTGTTAGTCTCGCCAGATTATCAACATTAATTGACATGGAACATTCATAGTGGGTGGGAATTGGCCTTACATCTTCAACATTTGGCAATTAAACAGCCTATTGACCAATTTGATTTGTTAAATTTTCGTCACCAGTTGGATTATTTTGACTAATATCTCCCTGATTATTCTCATTATTGTGACTTTGATTAGAAGAATGGACCTTTGCATAATTCTCATGAAGGGTCGGCCACTCTGATGAATATTATTGGCCCCAACAAATCAAGAGGGATTATGAACATACTCTATTACAAATAGATTGGCTAATGGTGGCTGATTAGATGATCCTAGCCTCGAGAAAACATCACACATAGCATTGATGATGATCAGCTTGATTACATTGACATGTAACTCACGATGTAGCTCTTCAAACAATCTCTTCACAGTGGCTAGCATGTGAGGAGTTAGTGCAACTTCTCTTGATCGTTCTTCAGTGAGACACTGGGGAAGGGCTACCCCCTCATCTTTCAACACCTTTTCTTACTTGCAAGTCCAATTATGAGTGGCACATGACATTTAGACCATGGTATGTGAAATTTGACTGATGAGGTTGGATACACATTCATGAAAGGGATCGCTCCAATTTTGATATCATGTTACATTTTGTGAGAGTGGTTTAATATTTATATATTCTAAAGTATATGATAAAATTTGTAATTCAAGCAAAATCAAAAAGTCTCCAATCAATTCTCATAGAAACAAAGGAAAAAATTTTGAGGGCTAAGCAAGTGTCACTTTGACTCTCGTTATGCTTTCGAGACCTTCTTGTTGTTCAAGACGATTGAAGGCGAAGCTGAACCACAGTCTTCTTCTCCGGTTCCTTCTCCTCGTTTGGCTTTTGTTGACACTTATTTTTAAAAAAACGCTCATGGGTCGGGTCGGGCCGGCCCAGCATTCTTTTTCTTCTCCTTTGCCCAATCCACCCCAACCGGTCTTCCTCCTCTGGCTCCAGCTCGCGCGCAAACTTGCAGGAAAAAGAAGAGAAAAGACAGGAGCAGAAAGGAAGAGCAGAGGAGGGGATAGGAGCAGAGAGCAGAGAGGGCAGCAGGTGAGCAGCAGAAGAGGAGAAGAAGAGAGAGAGGGGAACCAAGAGGGGAGTGAATCGGAGAGAGGGCGACCGAGAGAACACCGAGAGGAGAGGAGGGCGACGGGAGAGAGCTCGAGGGAACCCCAGTGGGGAGAAACGGGGAGTGACCGAGAAGAGGGAGACCTGGAATCCACCTTAGCCGAGCGTCGCTTAGTCACCCCCGACGAGAGGTTGCGCCTCCTAGCCGGAACCAACAAGCTGCGGCTTCCCTTGCCTCGATTTCAAGTTTTTCAGGTGAGTTTTCCGGTTTTTGGTTCAATCCGTGTAGATTTCCTAAGGATCCCGGCTTGGGGGCGTGCAAGGCGACTGGACGTAGTCCGATCTATCGATCTCGCCCATTGTTCGCCACCCCCGAGTCGGGTAGGAAGCCCCCACCGACCTTTTTTCCGGTGCCCTGCTCTTGTCCCGTTCTCTCACATTTTTTTGCATGGATTACCGAGTCGGGGCGTGCGTTTCGAGTTCGCTTATGCTGTCATTTGTTGATGTTGAGCATTCCCCGCCATTCTCGTTAAGCTTTGATCTAGTTTCGGGTCTTATTCTTGTCTGTGGCTGTCTTGGGCCGACGCACCCTAGGTGTTTGATAAAATGCCCTTGAGGCGCTTCTGGTAAAACAGCCACTGCCTTCGCTGTATCCGAAGCTCGTGTATCATCGTTTTGATCACTATTCACACACATCGTCTCCCATGAAGCCTTATCTAGTTGATCGTGGGTAGTAGTTGGCGAGTTTTAGCGGTGGCGTTTCTTCAAGAGAGATCCTGGCGATGGTGTTGTTCTCCGCAAAGAAGAGAACGTAGAAAAGAGGAGTTTTGGTGAGGAAGGAAGCGACGTCCAGGGAAAGGGAAAATTAAATAAAGAATAGATATATTAAATAAAATAAAAGAGACAAACAAAGAGTAATGAAAAGAGAGATAACATCAATCTGTAAGCCATCTTGATCGTTGTGTGGGCTGGATGGACTTTGGGAGTGTCTGTTTCATTTTCGAAGAGTAACATTCGTCTTCATTTCGTCCGTTTTCGCTTTCGTTTCGCCGAGGTCCGAATTTATGGCCACATGTTGCACCTCACATCCATCTAGCATTTTACATTTTGTATATATTCGAGATTGTTGGATAGTGGCGCACGCTGTTCTTGGCTTGGGATAAAACAAGATATGCATCAAAATCGTTGTTTCGACGTCGTGAGTTTGGGATTGAATTCTTGGGAACTTCTGAGTTTAATTGAAGATTCGGGCGTGCGGAGGACTCACGAAGAAGAAGAAGACCAGAAGAAAGAAAGAAAAGATTAAAAGAAAAAGCAAAAGGAATAAAAGATTAAAAAAAAAAAAGAAATAGGGAAAAAGGAAAGCAAAAGTTGGCTTCGGGAAAAGACAAAAGGGTGGAGAATAAAAGAAAATTACGAAAATAAAAAAAAAATGAAAATGTCAGAAAATTCAAAATTTCTTTTGAAAAATTTTACAAAAAGATTTTCTGAGTTATTTTCTTAAAAAATGGAAGCTTCTTAGCTAAAAAATTTGTGCTAAAAAATTGAGTAAGCCCTTAGGATTTTACTTTAGAGTTTCAATTGTCCTCAAAGATAATTACCCTTGTTTGCATGTTGTCCCATGCAATTTATTTAAATGTTTTCCTTGGCTACTAAATATTATTTTAGTAATTGCATAAAACAACATGCAACCAAGGATCTCGGGAGAGCCTGTGCCTAAACATGGGTCATAGACCCGATCTTTAGGCAATACCCCTAAATATATTCCCCTCCTCCCGAGGAAAAGGTCACGACAACTTTCATTTATTCACAAGTGCCATGTCCTCTCGTGCTTTGTCTAAACTTCTTTTTTTTAAAATGGCAGGTCGAATTTAAAAATTCATTGAAAAGCCATGTAAGACCAATCGCCCAAATATCTCACCGAAGCCATTGTAGTAATCAATGTGGTACTCAAAGGTTCGTATATAGCCAACGCAAAATGATCCTTGGCTTTGTCACTAGCAAGTATGAGAAACTCATGCCAAGTTTAAATAGACACCAAGAAAAGGCATGGATCCAAGAACTGGGTAGTCTTCAAACACAACTCTATTCATCCTCTTCTAGGTCTCATGCATCGTATACCTCATGTGTTCCCGCGCAACCTCGTCTGAAGTGCTAGTTTCATTCATGTAGTATTCTAGCGCCTTAAAGATGTCTCCTCATGCCAATTCATACTAAGCATGTACAATATTGTTGGGCTATAAATATATGTCCAAATAATCTTCTCACTTTCACATCGACGAAATTAAAAACAATAGCTCACCGCTACGAATATACCAATGATATACTTCTTTGTTCTTATAGCCACTATTTACAAGGAGAGGAACGATATAAAAGTTACCGACGATGTACTAAAATCATTGGTAAGTCAAAGAATCTTGGCAAAATAATGATATATTTTTTACATAAATTATTTTCTGTTGTTGGTTCTTTTTCTTTTCAATTTTTCTCCAATATAAAATGCTATGTTTTTTTAACATAAAATAGAAATCAATCACCACAAATACGATCGGCAATTATGTAATCAGCCACAACGCAAAGCACGGAATAGCATGTGGTCCTCTGCCCAATTTTATGAAGCTTGTAAAAACACCCCTCAATAGGCTTCAATTACAGTAGTTTCAATATCTTGGAGATCATAGAGCCACCCTAAAGCTAACAATAACACATAAGATTAAAGGCTCTCTCCAATAGCAAGACCTTGGTCAACAATGCATCCCTAATCGAGGGGCACGGATTCAAATATAGTCGACACAAGATGGTCCTTGGTTTGGTGACCGGGAAGGCCGTGTCCGTCTCCATAATCGTAAAAGCAATGAGAAGCCCGTGCCATGTTCAAACAGGCACCGAGAAAAGGCTTGAACCCGGAGAATGGGTAGTCCTCAAACACTTCTTTATTCATCTTCTTCCAAGTCTCGCGCACTAGATGCTTGATATGTGCTCGTGCGGCCTCTTCTGAAGCACCGGTTTCATTCATGTAGCATTCCAATGCCTTGGAGTTGTCTCCTCGTGCCAATTCATGCTAAGCATGGACAATGATGATGGGTTACAAACATAATTCTCCACATTCATTTCACATTTGTATCAGAGATATAGAAAATGAATAGCATATCACTGTGGATATTCCAATAATGTGTATTTTTTATAAGAGATAATTTATAAGAAAGCACAACTATCAAAGTAAGTTACCGATGATGTACTGAGATCATCATTGAAGCGAAGGATCCTGGCAGAAGAATGCATGACACCCGGGATTTTGGACACATAATCAAGTCCCTCTTCCGTCACTTCGTCCGTGGTTAGGAAGTAGCTATCCAACATCAAAATCAGCCCTCCGATTGAATCCACCGCAACGTCCATGTACTCCTTCAGTGTCGGTTTAATGCCCTTGTTGTACCAATAGACCTCCTTCATGTACGCCTTGCATTCATCGGCCCACTATAGGATTAAAATTCGAAAAAGGTGTCAATGACAAATTCGAGGGACCTTCTTTTCTCACACCTTCATGGATTCTCAATGTTCAAAGAGAAGTCATAAGGAAAGTTAGAAGTAGAAAAATGAGTTAATTGATGCGGGCTAGAAATTATAAGGCGAAAGATTTAGCAAGTCGAGATTACCACTTTTCGCAAGTAAGGGATGGGGTTGATTCCTCGTTCTCTCATCGTCCAATACCCAACTTCATTGGTTGTGTTGTACAAGACCATAAAGCTATCTCTTATTGTTGGAGGAAGCTTGTCTATATTTGTAATGTCCCACCTAGAAAAGTTATCACCATTTCAACAATCTTATCAATTTTACCGTCATTCAATATGCTTTTTAGTAATAACAATGACAATTAGTGCATACCATAACTTTACTAGCTGAAACCAAACAATTACATAGAAGAAAAACAAGCTGACATAAAACATGATATGAGCAAAACACATCAAAGAATTTATTTCATTAATACAATTTTCAGGATTTGTTCTGGGCAAGATGTTCATAGACTAATTAATTCCGTCTTTTTTCTTGGCCATAATAGGTTACGAGAGTAAATTATGATGGTAGTGATAACCTGAGAATGAAATCTGTTAAGAGCTCAAGCTCTTCTGGCGTCCCATATATATCGTAAACGTCATCGATAAGTGTCACCAGACAACCAATCCTTGTATTCAATTCTCTGAAAGCTGTATATTGAGGTTCAAAAACAAATATACAGCTCCAAAAATAGTTTTCCACTAGTCTGTCCCTAAAGAAGGTCATCTTGTTCGCCCCAAGTTCAACCCACCACCTGAAAATTTTGTCATATGATGAGTAAGTCAATCAAAATGCACTCCTACTTTGCCAAATTACATGAACTATAGAGTGCTTGTGCATACCTTGCCAGATTGCTGACTTCCTTCCTATGGGTTGATTGCACTAAATTGAAGTCTATTTTAGCCAATCGTAACAAAGAAGGGATCATGTCTTGTTGTTTCCCGTACATATCCATGAACCACCGAGCCTCCAACCTGTTTGGCCTCCAGTGGATCGGCATATCTAATGCATGACTCACGTTGCTCGCTATATTAGTGGGAACTTCGTCGAGGTTTAGATCCTTCAGATGCTTTGAAGTGAATTTCCAACCTTCATCGAGTATGGTTTCGCCTTCCAATCCGTGAAAAGAAGCTTCATAAAGACCAAGAAGCCCCTTCACATCTTCATGGAGCGATTCGTTGAATGTGCCCATCTTGCTCATAAACCTTTGAAACACATCTACATGTCCAACAGATGAAATGGTAGGGTAAAATTTGATGCGTCAACATATTCCACAAAAGGTAAACTAGTTGGCAAGTACCCTGTGGTACATTGTATCCATGTTGTCCGAGTAGTCGGAATCGAAGAGAAGCAGCATAGAGATTATCTAAAATTTGAGCATCTTCGGTGTTGTTATAGATGGAACTTAGAGCATTCTTGATCTCCGTCTCGAAATGGTATCCTAGTCCAAGTCTTTGAACCACGTCAATGAACTCGAGCTTGGCCACCTGATTTATCTCCCTATCAAATAGACCCCTAACTTCTTCCTTCAACCTTTGAACTTGCTCCATATATTTATCCTCCTAGGCACATGAAGAACTCAACGAAAAAAATGAGATCTTAATCAAAGTTAATGCACAACCAAACTAGAATATCGCCTCTTGTATTAAAACAGATCGATTCTCAATATATTTGCAGACACATTTTAATAGGCACTGTTGAGCTCTTGTCTAAATATGCCATTTTGACTAGGTTTGTCGATATCTTCTATATAATATTGTTGTGGTTGGTCATACATTCGATACTATGGCATTGGATGAATATGTAAATTGATGTTACATATCTCGAAGTACACAAGAAATGTATATATCCATATATCTAAATCAAAGTACAGTTTTTCTTTCGTTTCTATGTCGTTTTGGAATTTGTGGACCCATCCCATCAAAGTAAATAGAAAATAGGGAAAAAGTGCGGTTAGCTCACTGATTTTTTTTTTTTGTCAATATGGTAACTTAAAACTTGAACACAGCAAAGTGAAGCCGAGGCACTAATTGATGCCAACAGAAGGCTAATATTCAAATAATGAGTGCCATCATGGAATAAAGTGTTAGTTGCTGAAATTTATCTTCGAGTTATTGTTTTTGTAGTTTCGCGAATTGAATATCCACAATAATGGCGAGTTTTTCCACATCTTACTTTTAGCTAGCATTGACATGAACATGAACTTTAAATTGTCAGAACCATAGACCAAAAAGTTTGATAGGGAATTTTTGCAAGTTTGAGGACCAAATTGGAAAAAGAACGCAAATTCAGGACCAAATGTGAATTTTTTCCAGAAAACTTAAGCTAGGCTGGGTTTTGTGGCGAAAAATGAAATCATTACCGTGTAATCAACACTGAGTGACTGCACAACGCCATAGTCCCAAACACTGGGTTCCCAATTCGCCGAACGTCTTGCAATCTCTTGATCTTCAATCTTGAAGCGCATGTCACGAATTGGGCGCCGGAGGAGGCGCGGGAGGAGGAGGAGGAGGAGGAGGAGGAGCGAAGGTGTCTAAATGATAAGAGAGAGGGTTGATTATGGCAGATCGCGGAGGGAGGAAGCTTGGGCACAAAACTGGAAGAGCCATTCCGAAATTGATTGCATGTCTCTTAGGATGCTAACCATCCTTTATATAGGGGTTGTTGTGGAGGCCGTCATGGAAAAAGTTTTTAGTTGCTTTCGGTGCAAATTTTTCTATTTACACGAGCCATTCTCCAAGCATTGTAATTCACCTGCTTATTTTTTTCCCTCCTAAAATGGTTATCCTCGACACACCATGTTTAATTTGGATAAATAAAAACCCCGTGCTTTAAAAATATGGGATAAGTGTTCCAGAAGTCCTAAAACTTGTCACGAAAATGCATTTCAGTCCTAAAACTTGCAAAAAGTGCAAATAAGTCCTCAAACTTGTCAAAATAGTTCAATTGAGTCCTAAAGCTAACACCGTCAGTATTTTCCGTTAAAAATACTGACGTGTCATTTTAAATTAATTTTTATTTTCCAGCTGGATTTTAAAATTATTTTGTATTTTCCAACTGGCTTTAAATTATTTTTTATTCAATTTTTTAAAAAAATGTATATTTAAAAACTAAAATATATTTTTTTTTAAACTATTAAAAAAAAAAAGGGCGAGGTGGCGGCCGTCCATCGCCGGAGGGGGCGGCGACGGTCGCCGGCCGCCGCCCAACCGGGCGAGGGCTCGCCGGCCCCGGGCGAGGGCCGGCGACCCTCGCCCGACGCTGGTGAGGCTTGCCGGCGCGGGCGAGGGCTCGCCCGGCGCGGGCGAGGGCTCGCTCGCGCGGCACGCCGACCCTCGCCAGGGGCGGCGACCGTCGCCAGCCTTGGGCGAGCCCCGCCGGCCCCAGCCGAGGGCCGCCGAGGCCTCGCCCGGGGCTGGCGACGTCGCCGGCCCCCGGGCGAGGGTCGGCGTGCCCAGATCCAGGCGCCCTCGCGGGCGACGGGCGAGATCTGGGCACGCCGGCCCTCGCCAGGGGCCGGCGACCGCCGCGCCACCCGGGCGAGCCCCGCCCGGCCCCAGGCCCGAGGGCCGCCGAGGCCTCGCCGAGGGCTGGCGACGATCGCTGGCCCCCAGGCGAGGGCCGGCGTGCCCAGATCTGGGCCCTCGCCGCGTCGGCGAGGGTCGCCGGCCCTCGCCCGGGGCCGGCGAGCCCTCGCTCGCGCCAGGCGAGGGTCGCCGGCCCTCGCCTGGGGCCGGCGAGGCCTCGCCCTGGTCGGGCGGCGGCCGGCGACCGTCGCCGGCCCCTCCGGCGATGGGCGGCCGCCTCCTTTTTTTTTTTTTTTTTTAAACAGTTTTTAAAAATTAAATTTTAGTTTTTAAATATAATTTTTTAAAAATTTTGAATAAAAAATTATTAAAAAACCAGCTGGAAAATAAAAAATTATTTAAAATACTACGTCAACGCCACGTCAGCATTTTCCGTTAATAATACTGACGGCGTCAATTTTAGGACTCAATTGAACTATTTTGACAAGTTTGAGGACTTATTTGCACTTTTTGCAAGTTTTAGGACTGAAATGCATTTTCGTGACAAGTTTTAGGACCTCTGGAACACTTATCCCTAAAAATATTGGTGTCGAAACATGACACAAAACCTTTCTTTGACTCATATTCTTACAATCAGGTTGTACATGGGTTGTTTAAACATTTAAAAGGTAAGGTGAAAATGAACCTAAAAATTTAAAGTTCAATCAGATTGGGTGTTAATGGAAGTTTAGATGAGTTATTTCTGTTTCTACATGCGAAACGTTTCCTACATGACCTGTGCATTGACTGGATGCCTCGCCAGTGCTGATGTGTGATGACGTCAACAATACATGCGAAGGAGCTTTCGGCGCACAAAGGCACACGGCGTGTGAACCCAATGGGGCAGAGGCGCATGAGGGCAATTGTGGCAGCGGCAACGAAATTTCCGAATCCAGCTCATCTGATGGTTGTGCTTGTTTTTTGAAACAAGCAACATAAATCGTCAAAACAGCACTTGAGCGGCGAATTTGGTGGAAAACGACATCGACGTGGCTCATGTATTGTTGCTACGAATGTTGTGTAAAAGGCTCAATGGACTCTTCCTCAAACAACAAAAGCTCAAGAAAATGATGCTTCAAGTGTCATAACCTAGTATTCGTTTTAATGCCACAACCTTTTTCTCAATTACTTCAATGCAATTTTACCGAAAAGTTAATCACCTCAGTGCCATTGGCGATTTGTGTATATGAAAAATCTGACATAACCTTATTTTAATATATAATGTTCAATGCAGCTTGCCGACAAAATAAAATCATTGGAAAAGAAGTCTTGAATCACATTTGTTTGCCTTAAATTAACAATTTAGATTAAGTTATTGTGCTCTTGAAACCCTAACTCCACAAACAATGAACTAGGGCAAAATTAGTTGTTGAAATTTGCAATGGAGAGCAGGAGCTAAACAAGTGGCTCCCGATCATGTCAACTTGGTCAGGACAAAGTGGTGGAGGCTAGGCGTTGCTCTGCAATGTGAATCCGAAGCCACATGTGTGTTCCCGTTTAGGGATCTACTGGTAACTATCAAAGGAATTGCTCTTCCAATTTGAGGAGTATTGAAGTGGGAATGGCCCCTTCGTGACTGACAAGACAGTGAAATGGAAAAGTATTTTTTTTAAAAATCTTAAACTTATTACATTGATTTTAATTAAGTCTTAAATCTTTCAATTGAACCAATTTAATCATAAACATTTTGCATTTGTGACAATTGAGTTCATCCAATCAATTTTCGCTGAAAATCACTAATTTTGACATCGGCCGTCCTATGTGGCACAATCAACATTAACATGGACAAAATTTACAATTTTAAATTTTTGTAAACTTTTTTGTTATGTTTCTTTTCTTCTTCTTTTTTTCCATTGTGGGAGAGAAAGGGTCACTAGTGAACCTCGCCAAGCACTAGGCGAGGGCTTGTGAGCCCTTGCTGGCCACTAGCAAGTGTTGTGGTCCCTCGGCTAATCTGCAAGGCTTCTTTGGCCACAATGAAAAAAATAGTAAAAATAGTAAAACTTCAGAAAAAAATATTAAAAATTTGTCCATCTCGACCCCAATCATACTACATAAGACACCCGGTGTTCGTGCGAGCGGTTTCTAGCAAATATTGGTCGAATGAATGGACTCAATTGGCACAAATGCATTTAGGATTAAATTGATTTAATTGAAATGTTTAGAATTAAATTGGTACTAATATAATAGGTTCAAGACTTTTTTGATATTTTTCCTAATGAAAATAGAAAATTGCAAGTTGCAGAAAACTCAGCGCAAAATCAAGTACCACAAGTGCTACGTCCTCTTGTGCTTTGTCCAGACTTCAATTTATTTTTAAAATGCCACACCAGACTTAAAAATTTATTAAAAAACCACATAAAACAAATCGCCGGAACTTCTCACAAGAAGCACTGTAGCAATCAATATTCGACCAACATGGCGATATCGGACCAAACTGATCAAAAAAAGCCATATGGCACTTATGTATCTTTTTTTCCCCACAAAAAGCTCTATAGCAAGAGAAGAAATATGTGGAAGAGAGAATTATTGTTTCTCTTGTAATGAAAAATTTTCAATCAAGGATATGTACAGTTAAAGGAGACATATATTATCCTAGAATTATGGACATTTTAGGAAATATACTGATTATCCCCAACTTCCGACTAACTTTTTCTATAAAAAAAAAAAAATTCATTAAAAAATGTTGTCTCCTTTAAGATAAACTAATAGAAGTATTAGCAATAGTAGACAAAATAGAAATAATTTGAAGGCCAAATATCATGAAAAGCCTCTAACTTTTTATTTACCTTTTTATAAAAATCAGTTCTCAAATTATAAAACATTCTCCCAGATACTGTCGAATATAAACACAAAAAATAAAGAAAGAATATTACGAAAATGAGTGAGGACTCGCCAAATTTCAAAAAGAAACCGTAAGAAAAACGTAATAGAACGTTTTCGCGACATCAAGTCAGGAATAAATGCAACCTCATGCTTTTATATCTCTACTCTCATAGCCGAAGGTAGTTTGCTATTGATTGCAAATGTCACAAAATCCTTCTAGAGAAGTGAAAACTAATGCCCACCAAATCCAGCCGCTCCTAATCAATGGGGCGTCGCTAGTACAAAATCAATGTGAGTTTGGCTAGGGTGGCTTTGAATAGTAGGATATGTCTCCCATTCAAACTAGGACTCCACCAAACTCCCTTTCCATCGTACGTATTGTGATACAATGCCTACAAATAAAAAATTTTGCTTTTCACATGTAACTTTTTATCGTTGTTGACTGAGAAATCATAATCAATAAGCAAAGATGCTGTCCATAGATGAGCTCCAATTGAAGCTTAACAAAGGTGTCTTATATCAAAGTCAAAATCTTAATAACATGGATCTGTCAAAATCTTAATAACATGGATCTAGGAGTATAGTTATTGTCAATCTAGACACATACTAATGATAAAGTCAGATTCTACATGAGAACTTTCAAATATCTCACAAAAGAACACAAAATTTGGCTTCCAATCCAAAAAAGTCCCCCCTTCCAACATCCATCCATAGTAGGCGTTAGAGATTTGACATGTCAGCCGACATGTGCTTACACCTCTTAGATTTAGGTGACATGCACTGATGATAAAAGAAAAGATGTCGTGTCACTCAATAAATTATTTAATAAAAGTGAGAAAGTATTGGATAGTTGTGGTTTTCCATGCCAGCTCCACTCATTGATTAACACTAAAATGAGTCCTACTCATTAGAGTTTTCAAAATTTCTTCTCTTCTCTCTCCTTACAATCTCTTCTCCATAGTAGTTTTGAGAGATTCAACATGTCGGTCAACATGTGCTTACACCGCTCGGATTTAGGTGACATGCATTAAGGATAAATGAAAAGATGTGTCGCTCAATAAATTATTTAATAAAAGTGAGAAACTATTGGATAGTTGTGGTTTTCCGCATCAATTCCACCTATTGATTATCATGTGTCCGAAATGAGTCCTATTCATTAGAGTTTTCAAAATCTTCTCTCTTCTCTCCCTACTATCTCTCCCTACTATCTCTCCCTCCATTATTAATTCGTTGAACAAGGGGTCCTATACCTAAGGCACAATTTTAATGGGACGGATCTACAACTATTGTTATTGTCAATTTAGTGAAATTACATCTACTATTGATAAAGTCAAATTCTGTCTAAAGTTTCAAACATCTCATAAAAGGATACAAATTTTGGCTTCCAACCCAAAAGGTCCCCCCCCCCCTAGGGGTTCCTTGAGCTTGTTTTAGCTTCTATCTATAGTTGCTACCGAAAAAGCATACCATATGCCTCAAATGGAGGACAACCGAAAAGATGTCACATCACTCTACAAATTTCTTTGTGAAAGCGAGAAAATATAGAATAGTCATGGCTTCCACGTCAGTCATAGGCCACTCCACTCACTAATCAACACATGTTCAGAGGGTTTCAAAGTTTTCAAAAAAATAATAATAATAATAACATAAATGATTCCTTAATTTTAACCTATTGACTAATGTAATTCATGAATTTTTAATTTGTTCAATGCAGTTCCTAAACTTTATCCCAATATGTAATGTGGTTCTTGCACTTTTAATTTGTTCCATGTAGTCTTTAAATTTTTGTGTACATGTTCAATTTAGTTCTTAAACCGTATGAAGTGCTTAATGTTATTTTTCCATTAATTCAAGTTTAATGACAATATTGAATATTTTCATATAGTTTATGGACTAAATTGAATATCTTTCAAAAGTTCGGGGACCACATTGGACAAGTTAAAAGTTTGAGGACCACATTACACATTAAACTAAAATTTCGATATCATTTGTGTCATTTTCTCTATAAAATTCCTCTCCTCCCTCTTTAAAGCGGGCTTCTTTACTGACACACACTCTCTCTCTCCCTCTTCACTTCGTCTCCCTTTGGGCAAAGCAAATCATCTCTTTCTAACATTGGTGATTACACTTCCAAATCGCCTGCTTTACTCTACACTTGACCGCTCTTCTTCGACCCTTTCATCAGCTATCGCAAAATGTGACATCCTAGATTTTCGACCTTATTTTCTACTGAATTAATCGGGCATTTCATTGATGCATCTATAGGGTTGTTCTCAAAACCGATCACTCTCGAGATAACTAGACTATCCAGGGAAGCCATTAAGGAATTTTAAGGCAATAGACTTGAGAATTCGATCAGGAATTGACTTCTCGACCGTGCTCATCTTTAGAGGTAATTACAGCACAGTATAAAATCGATTTGAGATCAGAGATAGGTCTGTTCGACTGAAATGTGTGGCCGATCGTGGGTGACTCCACTAAATTGGAAAATTCTTGTCGATAGGTACTAATTTGATTTTACTATCATTTTGGTACTCTGTGTCCGTAATTGAATTCTCAAGATTTTCACGACAATCAAGAGTCGCCAATGTGTCGAGTGGGTTTATTATGGCTCAAAGAAAATCAATCACAAGTCATTTGCACTAAAAATTTCTGAAAGTTACCCGGTAACCTAGGTCACGCTAAAAACGCGTCGAATGGAAATTAACCGTGAATTCGAGTCCGATTTCAGAAATTGAAGATCTTGTCATATCACGATCTATTTTAGGAATATCGACTCACCCTCCAAAGAATTTTCGGAGATTCCGAGATTTTTTTCCGAAAATCGATTCGGACATCGCGGAAATTAGTGGAAAATTGGATCGGCCAAATTGATTGGATTTTTGGGCCTCTTTATCGAACCTTTGGGTGTCGGGGCTTGCTGAAATTTGTATGAGATATTTCTTCGATGAAATTGGACGTTAATTTGGGAAATTTCATGAAGACATTGAAGCTAAATTAAGTGAATTTCAGATCCAAAGAGAAGGGTTGTATTTTTTGCCTCAAATTGGTTAATTTGTGGAAATTCTCTTCAAGAAAGAATTAAGGGACATGTGTTTAACTGAAGAGATAGGATTGTTGACTTTAAGCATTGTTCTAATCATCTTGAACAATGGAATCCAGCTGCCTTTCCCTCTGTCCATAGCTGTCTTTCTCTCCATTGGCCATTACATTCATTTCCCTTAGAATTCGAACACCACACGCCAGCTCCTTCGTCTCTCTCTCTCTCTGCTCGGTCGTTCCTCGCTGCGAAGACCCCCATTGAAGACTCCACCGAGGCAGCTTCTGACCTTGCCGCTGCAGCCCCACTCACCGAAGCTCCATCCCTCTGCCGTGTGCGAGTCTTCTCTCGCTGCCATCCCTACGAATCCAGTCAACCGAGCTCATCTTCACGCAAGTCCACTTCCATCGCCAGCTGCACGAAGAAGGCCAATGCCCAATCCACCGAGCTGCCGCTTCTGCCATCATTTGCCCGCGTGTCTTCATCAGCTTCTTCAACCCACCGAAGCTGCTCGTCTTCTTCAGCTGCACGTGGAGTGGTTTTGCTCGGTCAACCACTCACCAAAGAAGCCCCACCGTTGACCCTCATCTTCGCACGTTCGGCCCAGCAGCGGCGTCCCATTGAAGCAGCCCAGCGAAGACCAGGCCCACGGATCCCCTCCATTTCCATCGCAGCTCATCTTGAGCTTTCTTGTTCAGCCCACAACCAGTGGATTCGAGCCCAGCACTTAGGTCATTTGAAGCCCACACGAACTTCCAAGTTCGGCCCAGGTTCCGTGAATTCTAGCAGCCCATCAATTGTCATCTTCAGCCGTGAAGCCAGCGAAATTTCAACAGTCCAAACCGCGAAGAAGGCCCAACCACAAGCTCAGCCCAAGCCCAGCAATTTTCTGTGGGCTTGCGAGGCTTGTAGGCCCAGCCCACATGTCCGTCAACGCCGTCGAAAATTCAAGTTTCGGCCGCCGTTGCGCCATCGTCGCAGTGATCCATTCTCCGCTTTTAATCAAGTGAGTTTTACTCACTAATACTTTCTTAGTTTGCTAATAATGCTTAAGGGTTTATTATATTAATTAAATGCAATTATGTAGTTAGATTAGTTTAGAATTATTTAATTAGTGACTTAATGATGTATGTTAGGTGATTGATTAGTGTAATTAGCAAGTAGTGACGTACTTCTATTTATTGAATGCATCTCGGGATTTTTCCCAACCCGTCTTGGGCTTCAATTAGGCATTATGGGCCTAAGTTGGATTTATTGTATTTATTTATTAATTTTTGGAATTATTTATTTATTTATTTATTTATTTTCCGGAAATTAGGCTGGGATAGCCGACGACCGGAATTTTATGCTAATTGTCGTTGTGCAGTCCGTTTATTTAATTGAGTTTTATTTTGTGTTAAATTGAATTATTTGTGAAATTGAGAATTATTCTTTTATTGAATAATCTTTGGTTATTAATTGAAAAATAACCAGACATTGGTTGATAATGCCAAAAGGATTTGAGTGGACTACAGAAAATGTGGGAATTATGGAAAGGAAAAATATTAAATTTTGGCTAAGGCCAACCGTGTGCCCATGCACGTATACTTTTGTCAGAAAAGAATAAAAATGGGACAAATTGATTATACGTTTGAAGTATCACGCGAAATACCGGCTCGGTGACCATATAAGTCATTTTGTAGAATGGACGGTATGTAAATGTCGGCTCGGTGACCCTATAGGTCATTTTGTAGAATGGACGACATGTAATGTCGGCTCAGTGACCCTATAGGTCATTTTGTAGAATGGACGACATGTAACATCGGCTTGGTGACCCTATAGGTCATTTTGTAGAATGGACTAGGGGTGCGCAAGAGAACCGGGATCCGCTCGGACCGCCCGGAACATAGACCGGAACTGCCGGAATCGGCGGATCTTGAGGGAACCGGTTCGGTTCCCGGTTCCAATTTATGGGAACCGATGGGTACCGATATGGTTCTCGGTTCCATTGGCGAATCCATCCACATGCCCACTCGGATTTGGACTGATTAATTTTAATATTAAAAAAATTACTAATAACAAACCCTAATCGGGCTATTGATTTGTTTATTTCGGTGATCTTTGAACGTGGTATTTAGCTGGGTTTTTGCCAAGTTCTTCGTTTGAGTTCGGGAAGTTGTGTAATTGTAAGTTTGTGAGTTAAGAAGATATCTTTGTACCATGTGAGATATGGTTGGGAATTTTTTATGCAGCTAACTTGTTTGATGGATAGAAGTTTTAGCTGGGTGTAATTTTATGAGTCAATGTATGTGCCCGCAACGTCGACTTTATGTTTCCAATTCATGGGTGCGGAATTTGTTTTCTTTCCCCGCTAAATTCATGGGGTTGGTTGCTTCTTAATGCTGAATTTGTTCCGCAAAGCAAGTGAAAGCGGTTTGTTGATACGAAAATGAACCGGTTCCATGGATCACCCGGGAACCGGACTGGACCGGCAGTCCGGTTCCCAGGTGGATCCATCCAACAAACAGGTGGATCCCGGTTCCAATTTTTCGGAACCGGTCCTTAGCGGGCGGTTCTCGGTTCTAGGTTGGGAACCGCCTGCCCGGACCATGCACACCCCTAGAATGGATGGCATGCCATAACGGCTTGGTAACCGGATGGGTTATTTTGTAGAATGGACGTTATGATGAATATACTTGGTGACTTATAATGTCATTTCGTAGATTGAATCGTTTAAAAATGCGGCTTGGTAACCCGATGGGTTATTTTAGAGAATGGACAGTATTGATTGAAATGACTAAAAATGGTATGTTTGTCATGTAATCGACTAGGTCGGCGATCAATGATTTGATCCAATTGTCATGAATTGATTGATTGAATAGGAATTATTGGTGAATGGTCCGACCGACATGTAATCGACAAGGTTGATTGATCGAGATATCGATCTTTGATGTGATTGCTTTGGTGCCTATTGAACTGTGCTGATATGCAGGTGGAATCTGAGGCCAAGGTAAGTCCTCTGACCCGTTTGTGCATGGCAGCCCAGATAGCGTATTAGTTTACTAATCGAGTCTTAGGGGGTAGAACTTGTTGAGATGTTGTCTCATTGGTTATTAAATAACCATTTCAAGTCTATAGATGGCCCCTACTGAGTTTTTGGGTCAGCCTAAGAAGATCACAGAGCAAACCTCTTACTTTTCATTTTATGGGTACCCTAGGGGTTGGACCTACGAGCTAGTAAGGTCTATAGTTTTGGTCGATGTGGGTTTCACCCACAAGGTGCCCCATCGATATAGATCATGGTACCGCTAGGCTCAAGATGGCCAGAGAGAAGGTCCCCTACTGAAGTCTGAGATACCTCTATGTGTTCTTGAGGCTGCCTTTGGGAAAGGTAATTCAGATCCCCCTCCGGGCCTTGTCGTAGATGCATCAGGCTTGAATTTTGAAGACCTCAGAAGTCCGGTGCAGTCTACTGAGAGCTTCGGTTGGAGTGAGGAAGATGGCGAGGAGGATGATGAGGAAGATGACGAGGAGGTGGATGAGGACTCGTAGCTTGTGGAACCCCACCCCTGTTTGTAGATCTTGTTCCTAGACTTGTTTAAGTTGAGCATGACTTGGTAGCCTGCTTTATATATATGTGCACTGGTTTGCAATGTATATAAGTGTGGTTGTTTTTGAAAGTTCGGAATTTAGTCCTACTTTACTATCCCATTGTTTTATTGTTTGGGATTTTTATAAATGCTTTCGCATGTGCTATTGAAAATGAAATGGTCGACGATACGTAGTACTGGGATATCGCATTCTAAAATCGACCGAGGTAAGGGATGTGTGCGTGCCTGAGGATCGGGGCGTGACACAAAATGCCCCACTTTTCTAGCTCCCTCTCAAGATCCCCCCTCTCTCGTGACCCGCCCATCATGGCCCAAGCTTCCACGCCTCCACTTTCGAAACCGGCGTCCACTTCTAAAACCACGAGCCCGACAACCTTAGCCTCGACCTAGGTCATTTGGAAAGTCTTCTTTGTTCTACCCCGGGTTCATCCAGCCAAGGTCGCCGAAGACATGGTGCTTCTTTAGTCAAACATTGTAAGTCGAACCCTGCTCGTGAAGAGCAATAGGAAGGCCTGGGTTGGCCTAACGTGAATGTCTAGCATGCGATCTACCCTGCTCATGAAGAGCAATAGGAGGGCCTAGGTCGGCCTAACGTGAATGTCTCGCATGCGATCTTATAAGAGGAGGAAATTTATCTATCTATTGACTGGATGGAGTTACTGAAAGTAAAACCACATGCATCTCACCATTCAAGCCTTTTGATGAAGTAAACTTATGGAGATTAGAGTTTTCCTTATTAGAGAATATCGTTAGAGATATTATTAGTTACGGAACTTTTGAATGTTTTGTGATTCTCTAATATAGCTAATTTCCTTTCTTATGTATATTGTTTGGGTATAAATGCCCTTCTTCAATAACTTGTAAAGTTAAGCCAATTAAGTAAAGATGCAGTCTTTACTTATTGTCTCTCCCTCTCTGAAGATCCTATAATATTTACTATGTGTCAAAGCTACCAAGAAAGAAGGAATTAAATCAAACATTAGCTAGTTTTTCCCCTTTATTCTATCTTTAGTCATCTCATCTTCAAGTAACTTCCCAATTTTATCAACACTCAACAATGCTACTATGGATGTTATTCGTTGTGGTACTCTCTTCTAATTGCGAGCAACATTAATGAGCAAAATTGCCATCAAATATCTAGGTAGCTATGAGCACCGGAGTCAAGCATACCTCCATCGGGTGCCAAACATGAGCTCGATGGGGTGATGTCATCAAGTATCCAAGTAGTTGTGAGCGCCATAGTTAAGCACACTTTATCAAGTAGCCAAAGATAAGCACAGTGGGATGATGCAATTTAGTTTGCTGCAATTCAAGTTGGGTTTCCACACAATCCTATAAAGGTTGTATGACAAAGATATGTCAACTTTCTAAGCATGTGTTACTTTAGCGCTCGTCAAATACGGTTTGTTTAGTGCAAGGTCCGACTTACACGACGCTTGATCACATACTTTTGAAGAAAGTTGCACCAATCATATGCAAGCTGGATGCTCCAACTTGAGGGGGAGTGATGAAGTATGTTCAATGGTAATTAGAGATTTCCTTGTTAGAGAATATCGTTAGAAATATTATTAAATATTAAGAATATTATTTAATATTTCATGATTCTCTAAGATAGCTAATTTCCTTTCCTATAAATATTGTTCGGGTATAGGAATGACATTGGCATGGTGAGGATCCCGAAACCGATCACAGGAGGTCCAGAATCGGCCGACAAGAAGCCAAACAACCCCACCCCATCAACAGCCGGTCAGACCGATTCATGCTAGTTTGACTGGTACTTGATCGGTTCAAACTGGTTCTAGCCGGTTCATGCATTAGTGGCTCTTATGGGTTCAAAACTTATGAACTTGGTCTCTCAAGGACCAAAATGAAGAGGAAATTTGCACGATTTGAAGAGAAATTTTCCAATTTCATTTCAATTAAGTCAATTAAATTTTATAAATATGGCCTATGGACCCTCTATTGACTTAGTTAAGCGATTATTGTAAAAAGCAACGAATTAAGACTATGGGTTCGTTAGATTGAGCCTTAAGGGCTAAAATGAACAATTTCGCAATTTAATGGTTGAAATTGCAAATTAATTGAAATTGGATTCAATTAATGTTGCAATAAACCTATTTGACTAATTACCCATGTGTAGAATCATCTAATGTATTCAAATTGACTTTAAATTGAAGCGTCCAAGCTCTTGTCAAAAATGAACTTAGATCCAATATTAAAATTGGACCTGGGTCCATACAATTGAACCATAGACTTGACTAGGTCAACTTGAGTTTCTCTAGTTGAAACTCAATTGCTTGATTTTCTTATACTCAAGAGAGTAAAATTCCTCAAATTGGGGAGTTCTAATGTGAATTCTCAAAATTAGTCTCGGATTCGAATCTATCTTAAGAAAATGAGTAAAAATCGATTATCCGTTCGTATATCATGAAGAACAGATTTTGGCCCTCTAAGTAGGGCTCAAAATGGTGACTTGCCTTTCAATGTGGTAATTTGCAAAATCAAGTGAACAAATGGGTTTAAAATAGTCCCTAGACCAAATGTCGTAAAAGGAACTACACCTAACTATAACTAGAATAAAAGTAATTTCATTTTGGACAATTTAGAACCAAAAATCGAAAAATTTGGAAAACAAGTTAAATTTTGTGAAATTTTTGACATACAAATCAAATTGACGCTAAAAGAAGTGCTTTTATGGATTTTTTATTTTTTCTATTTTTTAATAAAGGTTTGACCAAAAGTCAACCATTTAGCTTATTTTATTTTTAAAATATTGATTTTTTGGTCAAATCTTTGATTTTTTTGAAAAATTGATTTGATGAAAGTGAAATTTAGGTGAAAAGTCGATTTTCGACTCGGGATTAACTTTTGATCAAAGAATTGACCAAAAAAGTCAACTCGAAAGTCAACGATTTGACTTTTCGAATTTTTCTCAAAAATGAATTGGAAATTGCTTAAAAGTAACGACACAAAATAAAGAAATGAGAAAATGATATTTTTAGTGAGAAACGGGCTCCATGGCGATCGAAACCTAAATCTCGATTTTTTACCTTTTCAACGTGTCGACTAAAAATTAAGTATCAATAATCACCACAAATTTTATTATCAATTATGTATATCAACCACAACTCAAAGCCCCGAATAGAATGAGGTTCCCCGGCGAATTTTATGGAGCTCGCCCATCTATCGTATAGGCTTCAATTACAACAGTTTCAAAATCTTAGAGCTTCCAGAGCCACCCACCCAAAAGCTAATAATAACACGTAAGTCGATAGGCTCTCTCCAACAGCGACACCTCTGTTGGTAATATGCATCCCTAATTGAGGGGCACAGGGTCGAATAGTGCCCTCACAAGGTGGTCCTTTGTTTCGTTGTCAGGAAGGCCGTGTCCGTCTCCGTACTGGTAAAAGCACTGAGAAGCTCGTGCCAAGTTCAGACAAGCGCCGAGAAAAGGCCCGAACCCAGAATATGGGTAGTCCTCAAACACATCTTTGTTCATCCTCTTCCAGGTCTCGTGCACCATTTGCCTGACATGCTCACGAGTGGCCTCTTCCGAGGCGCCGGTTTCATTCATGTAGCATTCTAGTGCCTTGAAGTTGTCTCCTCGCGCCAATTCATACTGACCATGAATGAGATTGATGTTTTACAAACATAAGTCTCAGGATTCTCATCGAATATGTTAAAAAGAATAGCACGTAATCCATCAATGATGTGTTTTCTTCGTAAGTGATTATATAAAAGGAGAAAGGTAAATGTCAAAGTAATATACCGATGAGGTACTGAGATCATTGTTAAGTCGAAGGATCTTGGCAGAGCAATGCATGACACTCGGGATTTTTGACACGTAATCAAGCCCCTCTTCCGTCAATTTGTCAGTGGTTAGGAAGTAGCTGCCCAACAGCATAATCAGCCCTCCGATTGAATCCACCGCATTGTCCATGTACTCCTTCAGTGTCGGTTTGATGCCCTTGTTGTACCAATGGACCTCCTTTATGTACGCCTTGCATTCATCCGCCCACTAGAGGATTGAAATTCGAAAAAGTGTGTCAATGACAAAGCCGAGGGACATTCTTCTCTCGTACATTTTTCGAATTCTCAAATGTTTAAATAGAAGTTTCATTACGAAAGTCAGAAGTAGAAAAGTGAGTTGCCTTGCACGGGCTAGAAATTATTAGGTGAAAGATTCAGCGAGATTACCACTTTTCGCATGTAAGGAATGGTGTTGATTCCTAGCTCTCTCATCGTCAATACCCAATTTCATTGGTCGTGTTGTACAAGGCCATGTAACTATCCCTTATTGTTGGAGGAAGCTTATCGATTTCTGTGATGTCCCACCTGGATAAGATATCAACATTTCAACATTTTGTAAATTTTACTAGCACCCGATACACTTTTAGTAATAACAATGAAAGTTAGTACTTACTACTACTTTAATTGCCCAACCAATCAATTATATAGAGGAAAAAAAATCTAACTTAAAAAGTGATATGTTCAAAATACATCGGAGAATTTACATCATAGAACTATCAAAATTTGTTGTATCTCTTGTGTCATTCAAAGACTATTTAATTGCTTATCATTTCTCTAGGCAACAATAGTTACGAGGGAAAATGATGATAATAATCATATTACACTAACCTAACAAGAAAATCTGTTAAGAGCTCGAGTTCTTCCTGTGTCCCATATACATCATAAACATCATCGATAAGTGTCACCATACAAGTGAGCTTCGTCGTCATTTCCCTGTAAGCTGTATACTGAGGTTCAAAAACCATGGCACAGGTCCAAAAATAGTGTTCCACCAATCTGTCTCTGAAGAAGGTCATCTTGTTCGCGCCAAGTTCAACCCACCACCTGAGAAATTCACCATTCAACAACTAAGTTGATCTAAATGCGCTCCTACAGGTTTGGTGTTTATATAAAGAGTGCTTGCGTATACCTTGCCATATTGCTAACTTCCTTCTTGTGGACTGATTGCACTAGATTGAAGTCTAATTTAGCCAATCGCAGCAAGGAAGGGATCATGTCTTGCTGTTTCTCATACATGTCCATGAACCACCGAGCCTCCAACCTATTTGGCCTCCAGTGGATCGGCATATCTAATGCATGACTCACATAGCTCGCTAACATAGCGGGAACTTTGTCAAGGTTTAGATCCTTTAGATGCTTAGAAGCAAAGTTCCTTGCTTCATCAAGGATAGTTTCACCTTCCAATCCATGAAAAGAAGCTTCATAAAGACCAAGAAGCCCCCTCGCATCCTTATTGAGTGATTCGTTGAACGTGCCTGTCTTGTTCATAAATTGTTGAAACACATCTATATATCCAAAAAAAGGAATGGTAAGGTAACTTTTGATGCATCAACATGATTTACAAAAGGGTAACCATATGGCGAATACCTTGCGATATTTTGTATCCATGTTGTCGAGTAACCGGAATCAAGGGAAACTGCATGGAGATCGTTCAAAAGCTGAGCATATCCGGCATTGTCATAGATGGAACTGAGAGCATTTTTTATCTCCGTCTCAAAATGGTATCCTAGTCCGAGTCTTTGAACTGTGTCAATGAACTCGAGCTTGGCCACCTGGTTCATCTCCCTGTTGAATAGCCCCCCGATTTCTTCCTTCAACCTAGGGACTTGCTCGGCATATTTATCCTCCTAGGCACGTAAAACATTCAGAAAAATGAGATCTTAATCAAAAGTAATACATAAGCAGAGTAAGCATTGTTGAGAATATGCCATTTTGATCAAGTTTATTAGTATCTCTATGGAATATTGTTATGTCGGTCGTATTTGATAGAGTGGCAGTGGTTGGTCGTATACAAAAGTACTCAAGTAGTATACATCCTTATATCTAATTCAGAATACAGTTTCGTTTTTGTTTCTATGCCATTTTGGGTGCTGTGGACTCTATCTCATCAAAGTAAAAAGAAAGTAGGGAAAAGCAATAATACGATCCTCAACTTATGTTGTTTTTTTTCCCCTTCTCAACATGATCCTTGAACTTAAAACTTGTACCGAGTTTTCTGCATCATACTTTCCGCTAGCATTGACACGCGCATGAGCTTCAATTTGCCAGAACCATAGACCAAGAAATCGGATAGGGAATTCCCACAAGTTCAAGGACAAGATTGGAAAAAAGGAATACAAAGTTCAGGACCGAGATGTGAACATTTTCCATAGAACATAGCCAGGCTGGGTATTCTGCCGAACCAAAAGGATCATTACCGTGTAATCAACTCTGAGTGACTGGAGAAACTCGTAGTCCCACACATTAGGTTTCCAATTTGCCGAACGTCTCACGATCTCTGGATTCTCGATCGTCACGGCGCATGTCACCGATTTAGCGCCTGAGGAGAAGGAGGAGGAGGAGCAGCGAGGGTGTCTAAAGGACAAGAGGGAGGGTTGGTTATGGCTGATTGAGGAGGGGACGAAGCTTGTGAACAAAGCAGGAAGAGCCATTGCGAAGTTGTAGTGAATCTCTCAGTATGCTAACCCCGCTTTATATAGATGGTGTTGTTGTTGAGCACCGGTCATAGAAAAAGTTTATAGCCTTGGAAATGCGATTATTGATTTGCATAAATAAGAATCTCGTGCTTAGGATCTACTCAAAACTTCTCGAAGGATCCCACGCATGCATTCAACTATCATCGTGATTAGAAATATTTTTCATCTTTCGACTAAATCTTTTTTTCTAATATGAGTTGATAAAACCTATTGTCTCTAATAAAAGGAAATCAGCATTAGTAGACAAAAGAGAAATAGTTTGATGGCCAAATATCATAAAAATTCTATAAGTTTTTACTTTTTCATCTGGATAAGTGTACTGAAAATTCTAAAACTCATCACAAAAGTATAATTGATTTCTTAAACTTTCAAAAAGTGCAATCAAGTCCTGAAATTTGTCACAAAAGTCCAATTGAGTTCTCAATTCAAAAGTGCAATTGAGTCCTAAAATTTGTCTAATTATTTCAATTAAATCCTTCCATTAACACATTTTGAAAGTTTTAGGACATGATTATACTTTCGTAATAAGTTTTAGGGCTTAATTGCACTTTGGTGACAAATTTTATGACTTAATTGCACTTTTTAAAAGTTTTAAGACTTAATCGCACTTTCATGATAAGATTTAGAATTTCTAATGCACTTATCCCCTTTTTATCTATTGAAAAATAAGGCAAAATTATCTAAAGAGTCCTGAACCTATTGCACAATGCCATTTCAATATTAAATTTTCAGTTTCACTAATTTAGTCATAAACCTTTGATGACTTTTTAATATAATCCTCAGGGTCAATATGGGTCGGAAATCGCTAAGATGGACGTTAATTGTCCTATGTTTGTAATTTTTTAAAAATATATGATCTTTTTATTTTATTTTTTCAATTTTGCGCAAGCCATCTTCAAGGCCCCATCGGCCTCCACTAGCCCTTTCAAGAAGATGGACAATGGAAAAACAAAGAAAAGAATAGAATAGAAAAATCAAAAATTTTTAAAAATTGTAAAAATCTTCCACGTTAGCGCTAGAATGTAAGATGGCCAGTACTAAGCTGGAGGGTCACATTAACTGTTGCTAGCAAAAATTAGCCATATAGACTACATTGAAAAATCGTCAAAATATTTAGAGCTAAACCGATAAAACTAAAAGTTTATAACAATATTGACCATTAAATAGGTTTAGAATTAACGAACAATTATCACTCAAAAACTGTTTCTAGTATTGTAGCAAAATTTTGTGAAGACCCTTAAATTGATTAATTTCATGTTATAAATTGTGTTCGTTAGTCGGCATATCGTTATGTCTTCCATCGAAATGCTTTGGGTTAATGCCACGAAAAACCCAAAACCGATACATATGTGATCAATTTACTCTAAATTAATTTTTTGACCACGAAAAATCGAAATTTGTGTACCCTTGACAAATTTACACTCCGTTAATTTCCATTAAATTTTATCCACAAATTGCTACGTTAGATGACAAGTGACAATTGACGAGGTATACCAGTTTTGAGTTTTAACCTTCGTTGTCATAAATGTACTAATTTTTATTTTTATGATATTAATTCAATTAAATGGAAACTAACATAAGGTAAATTTATCATAAATGTATCAGTTTAGGGTTTTTATGGTTAAATAATTAGCTTACGGTAACTTTGTCACGGGTGTGCCAGTGCCAGTTTCAGATTTTGTTGTGCTAAAAGAATTAGTATTTGGTAATTTTATCACAAATATATTAGTTTAGAGTTTTCGTGGTATAAACCTAAATGCTTATTTAGCAATTTTTACTATGAGATATATAAATATATATATAACAACTATTAATTTTAAATTGAAAAAAAGTCATAAGAAATCCCAAAATATATCCACAATGACATATTTAGACCGAATTTTCTTTGTGACTTAAAAAAATCCCAAACCATGACATCTTTACTCTAAACTTTTTCTTGTGACATCAAAACCCTTAATTTACACCCGCATGCCACATTTACTTTTTGGCAAGGTTCTATTAGATGATTTTCTAGACAAAATATATCATTACTATTTCACTTAAAGCCATGTCAATGTCAAATTCTATTAGATGATTATTTATCTTTTATCATCTATATAGGTAGATTTTTAACAGTACTCATTGATGGAACCTCAATAAAAGCGACTAACCGTTTGCTATCAATCTTCCTATTAATCACAAATATCACAAAATCCTGTGTAGAGGAGACACACCCCTAAATATGGCAAAAATAATCCCCCAAATTCAGTTACCCCTAATTGACGGGGGCGTCGCTAATGCAAAATCAATATAAGTTTGGTTAGGGTGGCTTGGATTTATAGGGACAGGTCTAACTAGACCTCACCAAACTCGCTATCCATTTACGGTTGTCCTACAACGCCTACAAATAGAAAATTGGCTTTTGACATGACCTTATGACGGTTGTTGTACATTAAGACCGAGCAATCATAATAAATACGCATAGCCGTTGCCTATGAATGAGTTTCAATTAAAGCTTAACAAAGGGGCCCTATACTTAAGTTGCAATCTTAATGGGACGGATCTAGAACTACCATTGTTGTCAATTTAATGAAATTACATCTACAAATGACAAAGTGAGATTCTATCCCCTCTTCTCGCTTCCATCTACAGTGGCCTATTAGAAATTCGACAAACATACTTTTTTCAGAATTCAAACCTTTTTCTTAACTGTCAAAATCACTTCTTTCTACATTTGAAGCATTGCCAAATTTTTGTTCACAAAACCCTCATTCACGATCCTTCTAATATATCCCAAAAATCTTCTTCAACCTCACTCTATTTGCGAATAATCATCCTTTCTAATGGCACCCAACATTGCAAACACTATTTCTAAGAGATAAGAGGTACAGACATCTAGAATGCCAAAACTTGCACGGCAGTGACACTTAAGTGCCAAAAATTTGGAAAGCGACATTTAAGTGTCAAAATTAGAACAAAATGGATTACTTAAGTATCAATCCGGCCAAAATCCGGCTAAATTGCGACGTGGCGATTTTCGGCGAAATCGTTTTGCACGCCGATGTGGCTAAAAAATGCAAAGATGACATCGTTTTGTCTACGATGTGGTAAATAATTAATATAAAAATTAATTAAATTTAATTTAAAACTAAATTTATTTAAAATATTAAAAAAAAACTTTAAATTTAAAAACTTTAAAACTTAAAAATTAGAATTAAAATTAAGAAAAAGGGGGAGGCCGAAGGGAGGCGGGCGAGGCTGAGCCCTCGTCGTCGCCGCCTCCCCACTACCGCTAGAAAGGGTCGGAGACGGAGGACGGAGGGTTGTCCGAGTCGCGGCCCCTAGCTAACTAGCAATGAGGGCCCACAAGCCCTCGCGGATCAGGCGAGGGCTCACGGGCCCTCACCGCCTCCCCATCATCGTTGGGAAGAGCCGGCAATGGTGGGGAGCGTCGGCCAGGGTTGCCGGGCCTTGGCCAAGGGTCGGCGCCGCCGGCCGACCCGGCGATGAGGGCCCACGAGCCCTCACCTAGATCCGGGGGCGGGTTGCGGCCCTCACCCCGGGTCCGGCGAGGGCTCGCAAGCCCTCGCCCCGGTCAGCCAGGGCCGGCAACCTCGGCCGACCCTCCCCCTCCATCGCCGCCCTTCCGGCGGTGATGGTAAGGGCTGACCCTCGGCGCCTCCCTTCGGGCCCTCCCCTTTTTTTAGTTTTTAGATTTTTAAAATATTTAAATAAATTTAGTTTTAAATTTAATTTAATTAATTTTTATATTAATTATTTACCGTGTAGAAACAAAACAACGTCATTTTAGCATTTTTTTTTAACCACGTCGGTGTCGTTTTGCACTCACTTTGCAAGAAAATTGTCACGTCGGCAATTTGGCCGTTTTTGGCCGGATTGACCTTAAGTGATCCGTTTTGCTCCGATTTTTGCACTTAAGTATCACTTTCCAAACTTTTGGCACCCCATGCCAAATTTTGGCACTTGGGCTATACTTTGTCCCTAAGAGATATATTGGGCTGAGAAGATCACAAAGAAGAATGGCAGTGTTCTCTTCTGCTCCAAGGGGACGAGGAAGCATCGATATCACTGGAATACGAGAGTGAAGAGACGCCTCTCGTTAGACATTCGAGGAACACTCCCCCTTTAAGCCCAAAAAACCTCCCTACTTCTTCACCCAAAACTCCAATTCCAGACCATCTTCTGGACCGGTTTCTGTACCTGCTTCAGAAACACCTCCAACTATTCACTCACCAAGGTTTGACAATGCCAGCGTAATAAGGAACATGCTGAATGCACTCAAGGAGAAAGATGCTATAACGGAGGATATTTTGAGTCTACTCAACGACATCTATGTGCGAAATTGAAAATTACTCAAACCCTGCTCCTGAACTAAGATCCTGCGCAGAGTCAACCAGAGAGGGCATATACCTCTCGAAAGGGCAAAGAAAAGATTGCTGAAGAAGCATCAAATGTTCCACAAGAACTAGTGGAACCAGAATCGGAAAGTCGTCTGGAGGGTAAGAAAGACGATGAAAGGACGACAACTTTCATCCTCCATCGGTGTTTGCAAAGTACAATCTCTCAAATCTCGCTTCTTTCTGTCGTCGAAACACAGTGAATTCTATGATTTACGACTGGCTAGACGAGTCATACTTCGCAGGATAATTGATTTCGATTATTTTGAAAACCATAGGCTGTTTATCTCAAAAATATTATGATGATATGAAACTGACCAAACTTTGTTATCTGAACAAATCATTTGATCCTCAGTCGGTTGCATATTTTTACTCAAACCTTTCATTTCCCTCTCTAATGAAATGATTTTTACTGTGAAGAAAAATGTTTTACTTTGAGTGTGGAAGAATTGGCCTTAATTCCCTTTGCTTCACTTCACACATTTGTTAAGTACTGGCTCCCCTTGAGAATGCGCACAAAACTTCAACAGATAACTGCTAGCACCTAAATTTGGGAAGTTTGTCTGATTATTCGTTGCCAAAAAAAAAAAAAAAAAAAGAGAAACCGGCACTGATCTCTAACAGAAAATTAATAAATGCATCTACATATTAATTGCATTTTATACATTATTAAACTCATATAATTGAATTGGACCTGAGTTAGTGGACTTGTACAGATTGGTTTGAGCTAAATAATCTGGATTAAGCCTGTTAAAAAACAAAAAAAAATACTATTGTAGCCAAAATTCCCATATGCAATGCACATGAGAAAATTTGGAAAGCAAGAAAACATATTTTCGGCCAATATGGATTTAGGAGACAACGAGATTCTAGTGCATTGGAAGAGCCAAAAACAAATCGAAATCTCTTATTTCGTTTTGCTGATATAACTCGCTGAATTTTTTTTCCCCCAGCAGAAGCAAACAAAGTAAAAGGACTCTTGAGACTTGCTTGCTTGGTTCGAAACATCTGGAAGTTTGGCTCTCGAAAGCTAAAGTGCTCTAAATCCTTGCCTCTAGGATTCAAGGACAGATGAATGGTGGAAGGGCTCTCATAGAAAGATTTATTGATTCCCTTCCACTACTAATGTAGTGTTTAATTACCGGGTCTGAATTAGATTGGATAGCCCCACGGAAAATCGAATTAGTGGTTGTGGAAAGGGCTGAAGATGCTTTCTATAGAGACTCAGGAGAGTCTCTAAGTCCTCATATCCAATAACAATTCGATGGAAAATTGGCTTTCGAAAATTGAAATGAAAAAAGATTCTTTCTTTTCAACAAACCCTGATCAAAAATGGAATAGGTAGTCCTCCGATTGTTTCACAGAGACAATACTTAGACAGTAAGAATTAATAAATGGGAAATAAAGGATGTGATAGATAACGACTATATGACATTCTATTTTCATATTTTTTATACCTTGTCTAAAGATAAAGACAGAAAGATAGAATAGGTCTTATTATTCCTACATCTTAGGAAGATTCCCTGATACTTCTAAATGGGTCACTGCGTATTTTGCTTGTGCTTAACGTTTTCCGATTCTACTAGAAAAATAATATTCTATAAAGAATTTGAAGAATTTGTTATAAGCAGATTTATTAGAGCCTTTGATCAATGGTGTTGGGTCAGAATCCTTTTTGGACTTTACGCCAGTGATTCCACTATTATTAGTGAACAATAATATAATGGAATAATTCCTTCATAGAGATAGGGACATAATTTACATGGATATAGTAAGTCTTGCTTGGGCTGCTTTAATGGTAGTCTTTACATTTCTCTTTCACTCGTAGTATGGGAAGAAGTGGACTCTAAAGGTAATACTAATTGAGGCGAGGAATCAAACTGTATCGATTGTTTTCTAGATCGTTTTGCAAAGCCTTTTTCCTTTTTATTGATTTAGTTTAAGCCTTTTCTTTCCCTTTATTAAGAGAAAAACGTTCGGTTATTATATTATGGATACGTACCTTCTATGGGAAACAACATATACATAGTGGTTGTCCATGAGGAACTACATGCATAATAAGATCTACCTTGGCAAGTCACATATTGCGCAATTTACTTTACCACTTGTTTCTTATTTTGTGAAATCTTATTTATGCTATACTTCCTTAGGCTTTATTGACTCATTTTACATCATGGTTCAAGAGTTTAAATAAAATGGTGGGTTTTCTTATTTTATTCCTTTTCGAAATCCGAAGAAATTTCTAGAGAACTTCTTGATCATCTGTTAACTGCTCAATCAATTACTTCTTCGGGAATGCTAAAAAGAAAAATTATCTTATTTTCCTTTAATATACTATATCTCCATACCCCCGTCGCCCATGGATTTGATTCTTTCGATCGATACAGGGATTCGTATTGAAAATAATTCGAAAATCTAGGAATTCGAAGCGTACTATCATGAATTGCTTTCAGATTGTTTTCGATTGATTGGAATCAAGAAAATTAAATAGAATTGGGATGCTATGTACATTACATATATCAATACATATATCAAAAAGATACATATTGTAGATTAATCTATATTAAGATTCTATTTTTTTTTATTTTATACAGTACAACTTGTTACATTCCAATAAATTACAATAAGAATAATAGCTCGTATGGTAGAAAGAAATACATGAATCTTTCTACCATACTATCGGATCTCATAGAATACTATACTGCTAATTCGAGTCCGCTCATTTCATTTAAGACGCGAGATGAAAATCCTTTTGATTTCTTCTATTTCTTCAATCATTGACTAAGAAAAGAAGTTAAGTTTGATTCAAATTAATCACTTTGACTGACTGTTTTTACGTATATTATAAGTAAAAAAGCAGTAGGAACTAGAATGAAGAGTGCAGTAGCAATAAATGCGAGAATATTTACTTCCATAATCTCATTTTTTTTTTTATTTGGCAATAACTCGGGATTTAATCCCATAGAGATGATAAATTTTTCGCCTGTAAATTCAATGGGATGAATTACACCTTGATGATATTGAATCGGATCAATATCATGAATAACAATATCTGAGCTATCAAATCAACTCATCGTCGAGAATTGAATAGTATAACATAGGAAGATCTTTTATCCATACCGAATCCAAAATTGATTCCTGATCCAACCCCTTTACTTTTCTTTTTTATTTGAATTTATCCTTCTTTTTCATTCTTCATTCTTTTTTTTCTATAAACTACTGCCTTCCTTCTACAATCATCTGATGACGTATCATTTGACCTCTCTTACGTTTCCATTGGTTACAAAAACCCAAACAAACAATAGAAGTAAAATAGAAAAGAAGGAGTTAAGTAATCTTTTTTAATGATTTAATCTTTGTGGAAAACAAAAAAAAAGAAATAAGTATGATAAAAAGAAAGCGAGTCTTAAGGTATAAAAAAATCGAATATTACATCACACTATTTTCGAGTTTGTTCTTTTTTCGATAGTACCCTTAAATAAAAAAAAAAAAAAAAAAATTATTCATCCCCTCTCTCTAAGGAGAGGTTGGATCTTTCTTTGATCTTTATTAATATATATCCTCTTTCTTTGGATTAAAAACGAAACGGGACGCATATATGAAAATAAAAGTTCAAAGTATTCTATCAAAGCAATTATGTGAAATTCATTTTGTATCATACATCTATTTGTGCATGGGTTCCCGGTAAATATATAGTACTCTATTCTATTACACGGATCAGGAGCAATTGAAAAAGCCAGACCCAGTACGGTATCGATATCTCTTGGAATCCTAAACGAAATAGGATACTACCAATAATCGTAGCAATCCACATATGTTCCTATCCCATTAATCAATACTGATTGATGGAATGGAAATTCTTCTATTTCTTTGATGAGAAATGCGAAACGAAAAAAAAAAAAAAAAGAAAAATAAGAGAAATCCAATACCTGTTGGGAATGAAATTCGACTATTTTATTTGTATCTCTTTTCACATCCAAATGGAGAGATGAATTAATGTATTTTTTGTTGGATTTGATTCCGTCGGGACTGACGGGGCTCGAACCCAGCTTCCGCCTTGACAGGGCGGTGCTCTAACCAATTGAACTACAATCCCCAGGAAATAAAGTGTAGAGTATACATACTCTTATGATTGCATTTAAACCATTTCTTTTTCGATTCGAATCGCCGTGGTGCAAGGGTAACAGAGGCTTGAGTGCTATATTGATATCTCCATGGATGGGCACTTTAGTGAGAGCGACACAGATTACTAGTAATCCTTTTACTATTGCCAAATCGGGTAATAATCAATCTTTAAATGAAAAAAAGATTTCTTTTACTTACACTTTCGATTTAGACTTATATTATGAAATTCGATTTTTAGCAAAAAAAATAAGGATTTGTGCGAACAAATAAAATAAATAGAACAGAGCAAATAAAGCGGTAGGGATATATCAGAAAATTGTACTTTTTCTATTCTTTCGTTTCGTAGCCGGAATTCTTTATGAAGAACAAATGGGCTATATCATTTCATGGTGGATCAGCGAATTCTTGGGCCGAGCTGGATTTGAACCAGCGTAGACATATTGCCAACGAATTTACAGTCCGTCCCCATTAACCGCTCGGGCATCGACCCAGGAAGAATCAATTCTAGGCTTATTGATAATCCACGATCAACTTCCTTTCGTAGTACCCTACCCCCAGGGAAGTCGAATCCCCGCTGCCTCCTTGAAAGAGAGATGTCCTGAACCACTAGACGATGGGGGCATACTTGCCCGACCGCCATCATACTATATTATGCTCATGGTATAGTATGAACAGTTTTTTGAAATTGTCAATATAATGGAATGGTCTGACTAGACCCGAAAGATCTTTCTGTCTTTCAAAATTCCATAAAATTTTGGAATTCGTCATTTATATTCCTAAATCATTCATTCGAATCACCATTCTATAAATAAATCTATCTTGAATTCTATAAAATAGAATGAATATCTTATGGATTCATTATTCCATTTAAATATTAATTAAAACTGAAAATAAGAAAAAAAAATAACAATTTTTGAATGAAATGAAAATAAATAAAATAAAAAGAAATAGAAGTAATACGAAGTAAGGATCCTTTCAGGAAGTGATTGGTCTGCCCGGAAAAGGGGGTTAAACTCCAGTTCTTCCACTTTCATTGATTCACTCCTTCTTCAGATGAGATAGAAGTATCTCTATCTCACAACAAGCTAGGAAATTAACAAACGCCCCATTTTGAAATCTGGGGAGGGGGATCAAGATCAAGAAGTTATCGAAATTTTTCTTTAAGAATTTATTTGATTCAGGGAACAAATTCAATTTCTTCATCATATGATTCGATAAAATATTTTGAATCTATGTCGAATTGGTAGATAATCTCAATCAAATGAATTTCGTTTTAATGGGAGTCAATTTATTAATTAATTAGGGTCAGCCTTGAAACAATTCATTGCATTGCTATTTATCAAATCTAATTTTGACCCTATACTATCTAGGTAGGTCAAATTTTTCGTTACTGAATGAACCACACTAGCCATTCAGAGTCTACTGCATAGATTTCTATAAATAGAATCTATAGATAGAAATATCTATAATATATAGATATATCTTATATGCATAGTAGGAACTGATTCAGGAATTGAATCAAATGGGCCCTTTTAACTCAGTGGTAGAGTAACGCCATGGTAAGGCGTAAGTCATCGGTTCAAATCCGATAAGGGGCTTTTTTTTTTTTTTTTCATAAAACTCCATCGCTATTATTCATATATGAATGGAAAATAGATATATTGTTGATATTTGTAATAAAAAAGGAACTAACTCTATCATTTTTATTATGATAAGTTCTCATTATCGATAAGTT